>CM059802.1:16136041-17584375 GCA_030435695.1 Brachymystax lenok tsinlingensis
CCTAATCAATCCAGTTGCTGCAGACATAATATTACAATTCAAAAATACTTTATATCAAACTGTAGGAATATGTTTGATAATGGGCACCTACAGTAATGTTAAGTAAGAATTTTCTGAGACAAGTGTTACAGTATGGACAATGGGTTGGTTGGTACCAACAAAAAACTCTCCATGCCAGTGATTGTCTTTACATTAAAATATGTTCCGTTCATTCCCATGAAATAGTCATTGTACTAAAGTACCCACTGTAGCCACTTAAACCGTTAGCTTCCTCTTCATGGACAGTTCGTATAGGATCTGGTAGCCATGGTCCCAGGCATAGATCTGTTTCTCCTGAGGGTTGTACTTCAGACTGGCGTGGGCTACATTCCTCCTGGTACAGGAGAGGAGCCTCCTCACTGGTCACCATATCGTTCACGTCAAACACACACTGCATCCGGGAACAACTTGGCTCCCTGGTGTTGTAGACCACATAGACCAGGGCTGCCCAACCCTCTTCCTGGAGATCTACCGTCCTGTGGGTTCAGTCCAACCCTAATTTAACACACCTGATTGTACTAATTAGCTGCTCAACAACACCTGAATCAGATATGCTAAATTAGGGTTGGACTGAAAACCTACAGGACATAAGATCTCCAGGAAGAGGGTTGGGCAGCCCTGACATAGACAGTCCCACAGACCATGAAGGCTGCCTCCGCATTCTCCCGAGGACACTGTATATCCCACATCTGCTCCATATCCAGGCTGTCTTGGACCATCTTAGCCAGGTTAAGCGGCTCACTGCGTGGTGGCATACAAAACCCAGAGGCCTTCCTCATCGGCAGCCATGTCTAAAGCAGTCTCTGGGTTGAGGCTGTAAACGGGTCTATGGTCCGCCACCTCCCCTGGAAACACAGCACTGTCTGTCACCCAATCAAATAACATTTTATTGGTCGCATACACATATTTAGCATATGTTATTGCGGGTGTAGCGAAATGCTTGTGTTCCTAGCTCCAACAGTGCAGTAGTATCTAACAGTGCAGTAGTATCTAGAAATGATTCACAACAATACACACAAATCTAAAAGTAAAATAATGGAATTAAGAAATATATAAATATTAGATCAAGCAATGTTGAAGTGGCATTGACTAAAATACAGTAGAATAGAATACAGTATATACATATGAGATGAGTAAAGCAGTACGTAAATATATATTTTTTAATTATTAAAGTGACTGGTGTTCCATTATTAAAGTGGCCAGTGATTCCAAGTCTATGTACATAGGGCAGCAGCCTCTAAGGTGCAGGGTTGCGTAACCGGGTGGAAGCTGGCTAGTGATGGCTATTTAACAGTCTGATGGCCTTAAGATAGAAGCTGTTTTTAGTCTCTCGGTCCCAGCTTTGATGCACCAGTACTGATGGGGTCTGCTGGATGATAATGGGGTGAACAGATCGTGGCTTGGGTGGTTGATGTCCTTGATTATCTTTTTGGCCTTCCTGTGACATCAGGTGCTGTAGGTGTCCTGGAGGGCAGGTAGTTTGCCTCCGGTGAAGCGTTGGGCAGAACACACCACCCTCTGGAGAGCCCTGCGGTTGTAACTAGCCTCTCAAAGCACTTCATGATGGCATAAGTGAGTGCTATGGGGCGATAATCATTTAGTTCAGTTACCTTTGCTTTCTTGGGTACAGGAACAATGGTGGACATCTTGAAGCATGTGGGGACAGCAGACTGGGATAGGAAGAGATTGAATATGTCCGTAAACACTCCAGCCAGCTGGTCTGCGCATGCTCTGAGGACATGGCTAGGGATGCCGTCTGGGCCGGCAGCCTTGCGAGGGTTAACATGCTTAAATGTCTTACTCACTGAGTGGAAGAAACAGCTACATGGAGCTAAGGAAATTGGGCAAGATGAGTGGGATACAGATATGCTGGAGTACAGTAAAGTGGTATTTTCTTCAAAGAGCTTTTTGCTAATCAACAGTGAATTGGATCTCTCAAGACAACAAAGAAACTTCCTCTCAGTCAGGATAGAGTGATTCCAAATCATTAACAATGATGGGTACTGCTGTGTATGCATGGAACACTCCTTAAATATGGGCTTTCACAGTATTATATCACTGACCTAAGGTCAGTATCCTGTTCCCCCTTTCAGATAGAGTAAAGTACTTAACTTATGCTTCCCAGTCGAAACAGCTTGCACATATATTATGACAACATTTTGTGCCATTTTGGTAGTTTTGGTCTTCTGCAGTTTTTGGGGGAGCTGTTTGTGCACACAAACATTTTTCTTGAGGCAAGTCGGTAGCCGAAGTCTGTCCCTTCGTCTGTGATTGGTCAACAGTAGTACTCCTAGTAGGAGTGGGAACTATGGATGGGATTCTTCAATTAAGTGTTTGTTGTCATTCAACGAGAGACGACTAGTTTTCAAGCCCCTGGTAAATGCTTTACATTAATGTTATGACTGTTTTTTTATTATAAACTAATGTGTAAACTAATAATTCCTGTTTTATAAACTACTTCTTAACCTTTTATAATGTTAATGTGCTATAGAACCCCTGATCGCTCAGGAGGGCATGCAGATGCTGAAACTCTTAGTGATGCTGAAACTCTTTGTGGTGCTGAAACTCTAAGTGATGCTGAACCTCGTTGTGATGCTGAAACTCGTTGTGATGCTGAAACTCTTAGTGATGCTGAAACTCTTTATTATGCTGAAACTCTTAGTGATGCTGAAACTCTTAGTGATGCTAAAACTCTTAGTGATGCTGAAACTCCCAGTGATGCTGAAAATCTTAATGATGCTGAAACTCTTTGCTCTGTGTTTTACATTCTATGTTATACAGTTGACCAAAGGAACCTACTGTCTGTGAAATAGGACTTTGAATCACAACGTTATTTGTACCAACCTGCTGTGAGTCATGTTGTAGGTGGTAAAGACAGAAGACGCGTGTCCATGCGGTACAAATAGGAGACTGGTACAACCCGCCCAAAATTAACTACTAGCTACCTATTGATTCAAAACGTAGGTCCAACTGCAAAAAAAATACTTGAAATAAATCGGTGAGTGTTGCTTATTTTCAGGGGAGGACACCAACTGTAAATAGCTGTATAATGCTTAGTGTAAGGCAAAAAATCTGTAACCATGCTCCATAAGTCAACAGGTCTCTCTCAGCCAAGTTTCTGTCAGGCAGGAAAATAAAGGCTCTAGATCAAAGGCAATCATCCTGTGCAAGACGTCAGAGCTCCCCCAATTGCCTCCCACTGCTCCTCTCTCTACTCACCCAGAACTCTGGAGTACCCATCCTTCTCCTCTCCCCCTTTCTTCCTCTCCTTCACCCTGTCCTTCACCCTGTCTTTCACCCTCTCCTTCACCCTTTCCTTCACCCCTCCTTCATCCTGTCCTTCACCCTCTCCTTCACCCTCTCCTTAACCCTCTTCTTCACCTCCTGGTCCACATCCACCATTCTGTCTGCCTGGTTCACACAGGCCCTAACTGGATTCTGGGTCTTGACGTAGTCCATTTCTCATCCACCCGGACCCCTGTCCCCTCCAGGTGTTGGCACAAGGTACCATGGTCTTGGTTTAGTCCCTTTATAAACTCAGCAGTCTGCTTCTTGAAGTGCCGCAGCTCTGTGTTGTAGCGGTTAGACTGTAGTGCCATATCAGCATACGATCCTGGAAGAAGATCGTGTGTTATCAAGGATGTTGATTTGGTGCGTGACCCATGATTAAGCATTATTATAAACTGGGTGGTTTGAGCCCTGAATGCTGAATGGCTGACAGCCGTGGTATATCAGACCATATACCACAGGTATGATGAAACATTTATTGTTACTGCTCTATTTAAGTTGGTAACCAGATTACATTAGCAATAAGGCACCTCGGGGGTTGCATCCGCGTTGCGTCGTGCTTAAGAACAGCTCTTAGCTGTGGTATTTTGGCCAAATACCATACCTCCTCAGGCCTTATTGCTTAACTACTTAGGGAGTGGTGGAATACCCAGTGAAATGCAAGGCGCCAAATTCAAAATCCAAAAGTTAAATTATTAAACATTCATCAATATACAAGTGTTGCATAGCCATCAAAAGCCCTGCTTCTTAGCAATATCACAGCGTTGTCAGATTTCAAAAAGGCTTTACGGCGAAAACACAACATTTGATTAGCATAAATTCATAAACCATCGTGGTTCACACAAAACACATTTCACAGCAAAAACAAATCCCTTACCTTTTGAAGAACTTCTGCTGAGGGCTTCCCAAGTGTCCAACGAAGACATCCAATGGTTCTTTTTTTAGAAAAAGTCATTTATTATATCCATAAATCTCCGTTTGGTTGGCGCATTATGTTCATAAAATACAGCGTCCACTCGCCCATTGAACCGTGAAGAGAACTCGTTCAACCTATACCTATACACTTGTCCAAGAACAATCAAACATCATTGATAATGTATCCTTAGGAACACTTTTATGTATATTTACTATAATATTTCAACCGGATTATAAACTGGACGATAGGAAAGGAAAAAGCCACAGCGCGCGCGAGCCCGTGAACGTGCATCCTCTTCTGTTTACATCCGATGACCACTTCCGAAAATCTTCTTCTATTACCATCCAGAGCAACTAAACATCATCAAACACTGTCTAGAGACTGTTGACATCCAGTGGAAGCAATAGGTACTGCAATCTTACTCCTATATATGTCTGTTTTCAATAGGGAGGGGTTCAAAATGAGGCAATGTGTCAAAAACACTTTTTCCAGGACAGAAATTCCTCGGGTTTTCGCCTGTTATATCAGTTCTGTTATACTCACAGACAATATTTTAACACTCTTAGAAACTTCAGAGTGTTTCCTATCCAATAGTACTAATTATGTGGATATCCAATTTTCTGGGCCTGAGTGGGAGGCATTTTACTTTGGGCACGCCAGACTCTCCAAAGCCGTCACCTCGGGAGCCGCTCCCTAAGAAGTTAATTATACAACGGGTGGGTCTAATCCTGAATGCTGATTGGTTAAAACCGCATTCCAGCCGGTGTCTATTCCACAAGCTATCAACGGCTAAATCTATGACGAAAAATTCAACTTCGTTTTGGGCCTAACAACAACAGTGCCAACAATGTCTCCCTAAAGCATCGACACGTTCATTACAATCACACACAAATGTATCAGTATCTGAGTATCTTAGTATCTCAGTATCTTAGTTCTGAAGTAACTAATACGTTTTGGTGTTAGAACCACACAACCTTCCAATTTTTTTATTAAACTTTTTTATTTCACCTTTATTTAACCAGGTAGGCCAGTTGAGAACAAGTTCTCATTTACAACTGCGACCTGGCCAAGATAAAGCAAAGCAGTGTGACACAAACAGCACACATGGGATAAACAAACGTACAGTCAATAACACAATATAAAAATCTATATACAGTGTGTGCAAATGTAGTAAGATTAGGGAGGTAAAGCAATAAATAGGCCATAGTGGCGAAATAATTACAATTTAGCATTAACACTGGAGTTATAGATGTGCAGAAGATGATGTGCAAGTAGAGACACTGTTGTCCAAGGAGAAAAAACATAAATAACAATATGGGGATGAGGTAGTTGGGTGGGCTATTTACAGATGGGCTGTGTACAGGTGCAATGATCGGTAAGCTGCTCTGACAGCTGACGCTTAAAGATAGTGAGGGTGATATAAGTCTCCAGCTTCAGTGATTTTTGCAATTTGTTCCAGTCATTGGCAGCAGAGAACTGGAAGGAAAGGAGGAGTTGGCTTTGGGGATGACCAGTGAAATATACCTGTTGGAGTGAGTGCTACGGGTCGGTGTTGCTATGGTGACCAGTGAGCTGAGATAAGGCAGGGCTTTACCTAGCAAAGACTTATAGATGGAGCCAGTGGGTTTGGCGACGAATATGAAGCAAGGGCCAGCCAACGAGAGCATACAGGTCGCAGTGGTGGGTAGTATATGGGGTTTGGTGACAAAACGGATGGCACTGTGATAGACTACATCCAATTTGCTGAGTAGAGTGTTGGAGGTTATTTTGTAAATGACATTGCCGAAGTCAAGGATCGGTAGGATAGTCAGTTTTACGAGGGTATGTTTAGCAGCATAAGTGAAGGAGGCTTTGCGAAATAGGAAGGAGTGTTATAGGACGATTCTTGGAAGGAGAGTTTACAGTCTAACCAGACACCTAGGTATTTGAAGTTGTCCACATAAGTCAGAACCGTCCAGAGTAGTGATGCTAGACGGGCAGGCGGGTGCGGGCAGCGATTGGTTGAAGAGCATGCATTTAGTTTTACTTGCATTTAAGAGCAGTTGGAGGCCACGGAAGGAGTGTTGTATGGCATTGAAGCTTGTCTGGAGGTTTATTAACACAGTGTCCAAAGAAGGGCCAGAAGTATACAGGTGTCGTCTACATAGAGGTGGATCAGAGAATCACCAGCAGCAAGAGCAACATTATTGCTGTATACAGAGAAAAGAGTCGGCCCGAGAATTGAACCCTGTGGCACCCCCATAGAGACTGCCAGATGTCCGGACAACAGGCCCTCCGATTTGACACACTGAACTCTATCTGAGAAGTAGTTGGTGAACCAGGCGAGGCAGTCATTTGAGAAACCAAGGCTGTTGAGTCTGCCGATAAGAATGTGGTGATTGACAGTCGAAAGCCTTGGCCAGGTCGATGAATACGGCTGCACAGTACTGTCTTTTATCGATGGCGGTTATGATATCGTTTAGGACCTTGAGCGTGGCTGAGGGGCACCCATGACCAGCTCGGAAACCAGATTGCGTAGCGGAGAAGGTACGGTGGGATTCGAAATGGTCGGTGATTTGTTTGTTAACTTGGCTTTCAAAGACTTTAGAAAGGCAGGGTAGGATAGATTTAGGTCTGTAACAGTTTGGGTCTAGGGTGTCTTCCCATTTGAAGAGGGGGATGACCGCGGCAGCTTTCCAATCCTTAGGGATCTCAGACGATACGAAGGAGAGGTTGAACAGGCTAGTAATAGGGGTTGCAACAATTGCGGCGGATCATTTTAGAAAGAGAGGGTCCAGATTGTCTAATAATTTACTGAGGCAGAAAGTATCAGCACCTGCTCTATTAACATCAATGTCACTGTCACAGCCTCACAAGGTGCAAGACGTGTGTTGTTTATTATCTCAACGTTGTTCAGTGGTCTGGTTCAGTGGTAGTGAACAACAGTGATTGATTCAGAGTGAGATTGACAGGGAGAGATACTGAGAATGGGAAGTAATAATAACAACTGACTATTTTTCCTCTCTGTCTCAGTTTCATTTTCTCTACTTCTCTCTTGAGTCACTTGGTTGGATTTGAATGAAAAATCTCACTGAAGGAAAAAAAAGGAATTGACTTACTAATGCAGGAGTCAAGCCAGTGGCACCCTGGGAGGAATATTGAAGAAAGAGAAAGAGAGCCAGAGGGGTCAGGAAGAGTTTAAGGATAAACAAATTATTCATTTCATTCAAGCAAATCTCATTTGTATTCTCACACTATTTTTCCCATCTTTTTCAGCGTTATATTCTAAATGGCCTCAAAGGGGAAAATAACCGTAACCGATTTACCTTATGGTCATAATGAATGGATAGATTGGAGCATGAACTTTTAATGGAAACATTACTATTTGAATTAACTTTAATAGAAATGACTGATTACTGTAGCTAATAATACTGTGGGCCTACAGCAGACAGGATGGAGCTGTATATTTATTCCACTTCTTGGACACTTCATCACACTCAACATATACTGTAATCAAACTTGGCATTATCAGTGAAGACAGGTCATAGAATAACTGCAACAGATGAGGGTAGTGTATACTTTCACAGACCTAGCATATTATACTTCACAAAATAAATACTTTACAGTGCCAAGATACATTGCAAACTCTTGATTTAATTATTACTGTCCTACAGTATTTTGGGCAGTAAACAATTTTGCCATTATTGTTTTTGTCATAGGCATTGATGCAAAAGTTGTTATCTTTGCCTCTGATGAAGTCTCACACTGTTTAGTGTGCATGCTGATGGAAGGGAATAAGAATAGTACTCAGGCACAGATAGGACAGCTAACATCCACTGACGTTCTCAAAGGGCCTCAGCCAGCGAAGTTGATGGGTCGAACAGAGATTGCATTAATTGGATTGCTTATTCAACACACTAAGGTATATATATATATATATATATATATAAACTTGCAGACAGACACTAGGTGGCTCAAGTAAAGGTTTCGCAGAATACCAGAGCCAAAACGACAACCCAACTTCACCAAAGATTTTAGTTCTTGATTTTACAGTATACTGTGTGATTTTTTGTGTATAGCTGTGTGTTAGAGTGTGTGTGTGTAAGCCTGTGTGTGTGCCTGAGTGTAGGAGAGATGAGGGACAGAAATAAATAAAAGGGCCAGGTTCTGAGGTTTCAAACTCTCTGGCTCGCTCATGTTGCTGGAATCACAAACTCACAGGGAGGAGCCCCTTTCTGTCCTCACAAAGTGAATGTACTGTGTTGTACAGTACTCTGAGCAACACTGTGTGTGTGTGTGTGTGTGTGTGTGTGTGTGTGTGTGTGTGTGTGTGTGTGTGTGTGTGTGTGTGTGTGTGTGTGTGTGTGTGTGTGTGTGTGTGTGTGTGTGCATGCGTACGTGTGTTTGTATGTGCGTGCGTGCGTGCATGTGTGTGTGCACCCGTGCATTACTGTTGACCGAGAGAAAAACTGTTGTTTATGGATCTGCAGCTGGAGTACAACCAAATCACTTTCATGTAGTTTTGGGTGACTTCGCAGAGTTCATAGTAATCTGTCTTTGTCTATGTTTTAGCTCACAATCTCAATCACTTCTGCAACTTCTCTCTAAACATTATTTTGAAATGAAAATCCTGCTAAACTCTATCAAGTTCACTCAGGTCAAATGTCATGAAGCAATACTTAACTGTGGTGTACATCATCACAATCGTTTGGTTAGAATAGTACTAGCAGTGAATCTAATACATTTCAAAAACTTGAAAAGACAAGTGCTTCATGTAAGGATCTTTATACATCCAAGGTACTTCATCATCATATTCAACAGCAATTTTCCAAACCCTTGAATATAACGTGCTTATCTCTATACTTCCTTAAAAAACAGCCGGGAGTCTAAAAATACTGTAACCATACTCCATAAGCCAACAGGTCTCTCTCAGCCAAGTCTCTGTCAGGCAGGAAAACAAAGGCAATCACCCTTCACCCTCTCCTTCACCTCCTCCTCTTGTCCACATCCACCATTCTAGTCTCCTTGTGGTTGATTTCAGACAGAGTGTGAGTGTTTGTGTATAGCTGTGTTGGAGTGTGTGTGTTCTAGAATCTTCATAAATCCAAGGCACATCATATTCAACAGCAATATTCCAAACCCTTGTTTATAACGTGCTTATCTCTATAGTTCCTTAAAAAACAGCAGGAAGTCTAAAGATAAGCCTACTGCAAACCACGCTGTATTTAATCACATAGATACAGTGAGGGAAAAAAGTATTTGATCCCCTGCTGTTTTTGTACGTTTGCCCACTGACAAAGAAATGATCAGTCTATAATTTTAATGGTAGGTTTATTTGAACAGTGAGAGACAGAATAACAACAAAAAAATCCAGAAAACTGTGTGTGAAAAATGTTATAAATTGATTTGCATTTTAATGAGGGAAATAAGTATTTGACCACCCCTCTCAATCAGAAAGATTTCTGGCTCCCAGGTGTCTTTTATACAGGTAACGAGCTGAGATTAGGAGCACACTCTTAAAGGGAGTGCTCCTAATCTCAGTTTGTTACCTGTATAAAAGACACCTGTCCACAGAAGCAATCAATCAATCAGATTCCAAACTCTCCACCATGGCCAAGACCAAAGAGCTCTCTAAGGATGTCAGGGACAAGATTGTAGACCTACACAAGGCTGGAATGGGCTACAAGACCATTGCCAAGCAGCTTGGTGAGAAGGTGACAACAGTTGGTGCGATTATTCGCAAATGGTAGAAACACAAAGAACTGTCAATCTCCCTCATCCTGGGGCTCCATGCAAGATCTCACCTCGTGGAGTTGCAATGATCATGAGAACGGTGAGGAATCAGCCCAGAACTACACGGGAGGATCTTGTCAATGATCTCAAGGCAGCTGGGACCATTGTCACCAAGAAAACAATTGGTAACACTACGCCGTGAAGGACTGAAATCCTGCAGCGCCCGCAAGGTCCCCCTGCTCAAGAAAGCACATATACATGCCCGTCTGAAGTTTGCCAATGAACATCTGAATGATTCAGAGGGCAACTGGGTGAAGTGTTGTGGTCAGATGAGACCAAAATGGATCTCTTTGGCATCAACTCAACTCAACGTGTTTGGAGGAGGAGGAATGCTGCCTATGACCCCAAGAACACCATCCCCAATGTCAAACATGGAGGTGGAAACATTATGCTTTGGGGGTGTTTTTCTGCTAAGGGGACAGGACAACTTCACCGCATCAAAGGGACGATGGACGGGGCCATGTACCGTCAAATCTTGGGTGAGAACCTCCTTCCCTCAGCCAGGGCATTGAAAATGGGTCGTGGATGGGTATTCCAGCATGACAATGACCCAAAACACACAGCCAAGGCAACAAAGGAGTGGCTCAAGAAGAAGCACATTAAGGTCCTGGAGTGGCCTAGCCAAACGTTGCCAAACGTCAGCCTCGAAACCTTAATGACTTGGAGAAGATCTGCAAAGAGGAGTGGGACAAAATCCCTCCTGAGGTGTGTGCAAACCTGGTGGCCAACTACAAGAAACGTCTGACCTCTGTGATTGCCAATAAGGGTTTTGCCACCAAGTACTAAGTCATGTTTTGCAGAGGTGTCAAATACTTATTTCCCTCATTAAAATGCAAATCAATTTATAACAATTTTCACATGCGTTTTTCTGGATTTTTTTGTTGTTATTCTGTCTCTCACTGTTCAAATAAACCTACCATTAAAATGATAGACTGATAATTTCTTTGTCAGTGGGCAAACGTACAAAATCAGCAGGGTATCAAATACTTTTTTCCCTCACTGTAAGTATGGAGGGGTAAGGGTATTACAGGCCTCAATGAAGCAGGGATGGAGGGATGGAGAGACAGAGAGATGCAAGAGCAGAAGTATGGAGGAATAAATAGATGCATGTGTAACATGAACAAACTAATTGGCTCTAGCAAGAGTGACCCCTTCTGGAAACATGGATACAACTTTGAGTGCCCCTGCATAGTATGATCTGATATATAAACATATCTCTCTGGAATTCTGTCTTCAATTCCTTCACAGATCTCAGGTACTGTATGCTTTAAACACCTCTGAGCTTTTAGCTGTGCTAATAACTAGATTTTAACAGGCCATGTATACAGTGCCTTGCAAAAGCATTCATCCCCCTTGGCGTTTTTCCTATTTTGTTGCATTTCAACCTGTAATTTAAATGGATTTTTATTTGTATTTCCTGTAATAGACATACACAAAATAGTCAAAATTGGTGAAGTGAAATGGAAAAATAAAAGAATACGGAAAAGTGGTGCGTGCATATGTATTCACCCCCCTTGCTATGAAGCCCCTAAATAAGATCTGGTGCAACCAATAACCTTCAGAAGTCACATAATTACTTAAATAAAGTCCCCCTGTGTGCAATCTAAGTGTCACATGATCTGTCACATGATCTCAGTATATATACACCTGCTCTGAAAGGCCCCAGAGTCTGCAACACCACTAAGCAAGGGGCACCACCAAGCAAGTGGCACCATGAAGACCAAGGACATCTCTAAACAGGTCAGGGACAGAGTTGTGGAGAAGTACAGATCAGGGTTCAGTTATAAAAAAAATATCCAGAACTTTGAACATCCCACAGAGAACCATGAAATCCATTATTTAAAAATTGAAAGAATATGGCACCACAACAAACCTGCCAAGATAGGGCAACCCACCAAAACTCATGGACCAGTGAAGGAGGGCACTTATCAGAAAGGCAACAAAGAGACCAAAGATAACACTGAAGGAGCTGCGAAGCTCCACAGAGATTGGAGTATCTGTCCATACGACCACTTTAAGCCGTACACTCCACAGAGCTGGGCTTTACGAAAGAGTGGCCAGAAAAAAGCAATTGCTTAAAGAAAAAAATAAGCAAACACGTTTGGTGATCGCCAAAAGGCATGTGGGAGACTCCCCAAACATATGGAGGAAGGTACTCTGGTCAGATGAGACTAATATTGAACCTTTTGGCCATCAAGGAAAATGCTATGTCTGGCACAAACACAGCACCTTCCATCTCCCCGAGAACACCATCCCCACAGTGAAGCATGGTGGTGGCAGCATCATGCTGTGGGGATATTTTTTATTGACAGGGACTGGGAAACTGGTCAGAATTGAAGGAATGATGGATGGCTCTAAATACAGGGAAATTCTTGAGGGAAACCTGTTTCAGTCTTCCAGATATATGAGACTGGGAAGGAGGTTCACCTTCCAGCAGGACAATGACCCTAAGCATACTGCTAAAACAACACTCAAGTGGTTTAAGGGGAAACATTTAAATGTCTTGGAATGGCCTAGTCAAAGCCCAGACCTCAATCCAATTGAGAATCTGTGGTATGACTTAAATATTGCTGTACACCAGCGGAACCCATCCATCTTGAAGGAGCTGGAGCAGTTTTGCATTGGTCCGGCAAAATTAAGGCAGTTACACCATTTTTAAAACATCACAATACATTCATTACAGAATTCACAACACGCTAAGTGTGTGCCCTCAGGCTCATACTCCACTACCACATGTCTACAACGCAGAATTCATGTGTACGTGTGTGTATAGTGCGTATGCTAACATGTGTGTGAATGCATGTGTCTGTGCCTATGTTTGTGTTACTTCACAGTCCCCGCTGTTCCATAAGGTTATCTTTACCTGTTTTTTAAATCTGATTCTACTGCTTGCATCAGTTACCTGATGTGGAATAGAGCTCCATGTAGTCACGGCTCTATGGAGTACTGTGAGCCTCCCATAGTCTGTTCTGGACTTGAGCACTGTGAAGAGACCTCTGGTGGCATGTCTAGTGGGGTGCGCATGGGTGTCCGAGCTGTGTGCTAGTATTTTAAACAGACAGCTCGGTACCTTCAGCTCGTCAACAACTCTTACAAAAACAAGTGACGGTGCATGTACACTAGATAGCGGCAAATTGCCGCGTGCCACTTAGGCCACCAATTGGGAATCGCTTGTGGGCGTGCTGGCAGTGTACATGGGCCGTGGCAGCATATAGCAGCACGTTCTATTGTGCTTCAAAAATTCAGCATAGCAAGTTTGAATGCAGGTCTGGTTATGAAATGGTTAAATAGTGTAATCCATTCTCCATTTCATGAATTTATTCACGAATAAATGGTAATTGAAGCTTTTTAAAATGGTTAATTAAAGCAGTGTTTAAAATCAGAACATTTATTTAATTCTTTATTTGAATATAATTGGCAAATTTTTTATATACAACATTATTGACACCTTGACACCGAATGAAATGTCTTCCCGCTAATATTTAGATTTTTGGAGGGAGAGTATTTCACTATAAATAGGGATTTCATCAGCCCAGTTCAATGACCTTCTGTTCAGGATAGGACCTTGCACTGCAAGGGAAGACACAACATTTCGGCGAGCTATTTGTCCAGCTGATTTGTCTAAGGTAAATATTGTCTAGCAATTTTAGAATCCTGACATGTTATTATCGATCGATAAATATATCATGAGTGAGTCAATAGCATCTATGAATAGATCAGAACAATAACAAATAACATTGTAACACAAAATGTTTCATAGGCTATGCTAGAAAACATTCTTTATTCATTTACATTAAATGTGTATTGACTACATCTTTGAGGTTACTGATGCTACTGTTGTATTATGGTATTTATATATTAATTTGTGATGTTATCCTATCTATCTATCCAATGTTATCATGATTTGTTATGAGAGATATTATACTTAAGTAATCCACAATTACCTGTTGATGTAAAAGTCTAATAATTACATTATCTTCCATATTCCTACAGACACCTTGCAACTGGAGATTTGTTCAAAACCATAGCCTACAGTTACCGTGCAGGGCACTGCACGGTTGGGTTGATCATCAGGAGTGTGACCAGGGCCATCTGGGACTGTCTCGTGGGGGAATTCATGCCTGTCCCAACCAAGGACGACTGGAGGGCCATCACTTCTGGCTTTGAAGAATGGTGGAACTTTCCTCATTGTCTGGGATCAGTGGATGGCAAGCATGTGGTCCTGCATGCCCCCCCCCCCCCAAACTGGCTCCCTGTTCTACAACTACAAGGGGACATTGTCCATAGTCCTCTTGGCAGTTGTGGATGCCAATTACCTCTTTCGGTTAGTGGATGTCGGCAGCTACAGGAGGACGAGTGACGGAGGCACTCTGGCCAACTCTGCCTTTGGTCAGGTCCTAAGAGATGGCACCCTGGACCTCTTTGAAGACTGCCTGAATCCTGGAGCAGAGCACCGGAGACCCCAGCCCCATGTCTTTGTGGGAGATGAGGCCTTTCCTCTCCAGAGAAACCTCATGTGGCCCTTCCCTGGAGCAAACATCCCCAGAAGGAACAGGGTCTTCAACTACCGCCTCTCCCGAGTCAGGCTGACCGTCGAGTGCACCTTCGGCATTCTTGCGTCCCAGTGGCGGATATACCGGCGAGTCATCGGGGTCCACCCTGCTAACGCAGAGGCATGTGTGAAGGCTTCCTGTGTCCTCCATAACTTAATGAGGATGGACACGAGGATCAGGAGAGGACCAGCAGCTCACCGCCACAAGCCAGAGGAGAGGTCTGCTTCTCTGCAGGATGTTGCCAGGATGGGGGCCAACAACGCTGCCCGGGAGATCATCCGTGTGCGGGACACCTTCACCTCCTACTTTTACTTTTTGTTTGCAGTTCCCTGGCAACACCTTGCACAAACAAAGGCTCTACGACCCCCCACATTGCAATACAATAGTATTTTTCCATTTACTTAGCTATGTCAACTGCAGTTATTAAATTCCCAGTTTCTCTACCTTTGATTTCTACTTCTCAGTGAGGGTGCTGTTCAGGTAAGGATGATGTCTGCACAACACCAAAACAGGCTCTTTTAAGAGGCTCAGGTGTATTACTGTGGGCTGTGCACCTTCCCCCTTCAAAGAATAGTCAAGAGGACCAACTATGGAGAATAGTATGATACTCCATTATTTTGTATACTAAATTGTTTGTGTTCATGTGTGTGTGTGTGTGTGTGTGTGTGTGTGTGTGTGTGTGTGTGTGTGTGTGTGTGTGTGTGTGTGTGTGTGTGTGTGTGTGTGTGTGTGTGTGTGTGTGTGTGTGTGTGTGTGTGTGTGTGTGTGTGTGTGTGTGTGTGTGTGTGTGTGTGCATATTCTTCAGTATAAAGTACTCTGCAGCAACTGTGGACACTGTGGACACCAGGTGAAGACACAGACAAAAACACAAATAGCTGTTGAACACTTTGTCTCTTTAAATACCTTATTTTCTCAGTCTTCCTCCCTCACTCCATGCTTCTTCCCCATTCTCAAATCAAATCAAATTTTATTTGTCACATACACATGGTTAGCAGATGTTAATGCGAGTGTAGCAAAATGCTTGTGCTTCTAGTTCTGACCATGCAGTAGTATCTAACAAGTAATCTAACAAATTCCCAACAACTACCTTATACACACAAGAGTAAAGGAATGAATACGAGTATGTACATATAAATATATGGATGATCGATGGCTGACCGGCGTAGGCAAGATGCAGTAGATGGTATGGAGTACAGTATATACATATGAGATGAGTAATGTAGGATATGTAAACATTATATACAAAATTGTTTCAAGTGGCTAGTGATACATTTGTTACATCCAATTCCTATTATTTAAAGTGGCTATATGTTGGCAGCAGCCACTCAATGTTAGTGATGGCTGTTTAACAGTCTGATGGCCTTGAGGTAGAAGCTGTTTTTCAGTCTCTCGGTCCCAGCTTTTATGCACCTGTACTGACCTCGCCTTCTGGATTATAGCGGGGTGAACAGGCAGTGGCTCGGGTGGTTGTTGTCCTTGATGATCTTTTTGTCCTTCCTGTGACATCGGGTGGTGTAGAGACATCATTGATGTATACAGAGAAAAGAGTCGGCCTGAGAATTGAACCCTGTGCCACCCCCATAGAGACTGTCAGAGGTCCGGACAACAGGCCCTCCGATTTGACACACTGAACTCTATCTGAGAAGTAGTTGGTGAACCAGGCGAGGCATTTTTTTTGAGAAACCAAGGCTGTTGAGTCTGCCGATAAGAATGTGGTGATTGACAGAGTTGAAAGCCTTGGCCAGGTCGATGAATATGGCTGCACAGTACTGTCTTTTATCGATGGCGGTTATGATATCGTTTAGGACCTTGAGCGTGGCTGAGGTGCACCCATGACCAGCTCGGAAACCAGATTGCATAGTGGAGAAGGTACGGTGGGATTCGAAATGGTCTGTGATCTGTTTGTTAACTTGGCTTTCGAAGACCTTAGAAAGGCAGGGTAGGATAGATATAGGTCTGTAACAGTTTGGGTCTAGAGTGTCTCCCCCTTTGAAGAGGGGGATGACCGCAGCAGCTTTCCCAATCTTTAGGAATCTCTGACGACACAGAAGAGAGGTTGAACAGGCTAGTAATAGGGGTTGCAACAATTGCGGCGGATGATATTAGAAAGAGAGGGTCCAGATTGTCTAGCCCAGCTGATTTGTAGGGGTCCAGATTTTGCAACTCTTTCAGAACATCATCTATCTGGATTTGGGTGAAGGAGAAATGAGGGAGGCTTGGGCAAGTTGCTGTGGGGGGTGCAGGGCTGTTGACCGGGGTAGTGGTAGCCAGGTGGAAAGCATGGCCAGCCGTTGAAAAATGCTTATTGAAATTCTCAGTTCTCATGGATTTATCGCTGGTGACAGTGTTTCCTAGCCTCAGTGCATTGGGCAGCTGGGAGGAGGTGCTCTTATTCTCCATGGACTTTACAGTGTCCCAGAACTTTTTGGAGTTTGTGCTACAGGATGCAAATTCATGTTTGAAAAAGCTCGCCTTTGCTTTCCTAACTGCCTGTGTATATTGGTTCCTAACTTCCCTGAAAAGTTGCATATCGCGGGGGGGTATTCGGTGCTAATGCGATATGCCACAGGATGTTTTTGTGCTGGTCAAGGGCAGTCAGGTCTGGAGTGAACCAAGGGCTATATCTGTTCATGGTTCTACATTTTTTGAATGGGGCATGCTTATTTCTTATGGTGAGGAAAGCACTTTTAAAGAGTAACCAGGCATCCTCTACTGACGGAATAAGGTCAATATCCTTCCAGGATACCCGGGCAAGGTTGATTAGAAAGGCCTGCTCACTGAAGTGTTTTAGGGAGCGTTTGACAGTGATGAGGGGTGTCCGCAGACCCATTATGGACGCAGACAATGAGGCAGTGATCGCTGAGATCCTGGTTGAAGACAGCAGAGGTTTATTTAGAGGGTAGGTTGGTCAGGATGATATCTATGAGGGTGCCCGTGTTTACGGATTTGGGGTTGTACCTGGTATGTTCGTTGATCATTTGAGTGAGATTGAGGGCATCTAGCTTAGATTGTAGGTCGGCCGGGGTGTTACAGTATGTCCCAGTTTAGGTCACCTAACAGTACGAGCTCTGAAGATAGATGGGGGGCAATCAATTCACATATGGTGTCCAGGGCACAGCTGGGGGCTGAATGTGGTCTATAACAAGCGGCAACGGTGAGAGACTTGTTTCTGGAAAGGTGAATTTTTAGAAGTAGCTCGAATAACATAAACGTTATGTTATTTTATGAAACCCACCAGGGACACCAACGACCTCTGCAACATTCCTCCACGCTACATTTTTTTTGTTTGTGTCTCTATACATAAAAGGGGTGACATCATAGAGTTCTGGGAACCCCATCACAGCAATAACCAATTTCTCCTCCATTGCTCTTGTTAAAGCTAGCGATGGACATACGTGGAAACAACGGAACGTTGATTGATGGAACCTAACTTTATATTTTTGACCGAACAGAATACATTCTAGCAGGACCCCTACACCAACCACTGTGGTTTGTCATCGCCCAGCGTTAGCTAGATTATTTACATCCACAGTTTCACAACAAGACAGCCTGGTTTGCTGGTTTTCTCAAGAGTCCCTAAAACATTATTAAACAACACTAATTAAAATGTCTAACTCATGTCAAAACGCCTATAAATTTACCTAGCTGGCTAATGTCAGCAAGTCAGCTCGCTTGTTAAATCGCGATTTTTGTAAATTAACTTTATGACAAAAAAATATGCATAATCGTTTGTCTTTACATTAACTAACATATTCCTGTCAACTGTAAATGTTTTGCATGATTCGTTATGACGTTATAATCACTTACATTTGCTTCCATCCTAGTATTTTTGTCAGCCATCTTTGCTGAAGAAAGTCTCCAGCCTTGGGTCACATAGCATCAAATTCATCATGGGAACCACTCAACATGATTCAAAGTCAAAGTCACCATTATTAGTCAGTTGTACAACCGAATGCGTCTTCGCCATTTAACCCAACCCCTCTGAATCAGAGAGGTGCAGGGGGCTGCCTTAATCGACATCCACGTCTTTGGCGCCTGGGGAACAGTGAGTTAACTGCCTTGTTCAGGGGCAGAACGACAGATTTTTTTCCTTGTCAGCTCAGGGATTCGAACTTGCAACCCTCCGGTTATAAGTCCAATGCTCTAACCACTAGGCTACCTGCCGCCCCCTTGGTCATCGCCCAGCGGTCACTGCTGGTGAGTTGGGAAAAGTTTATCTTTTTCACCGCCTCCCACACCACATTTGCACTGCCCAAGGTCCCCCGCCCTCTACGCTTCTCACCGCTTTCCTTCCATTGAAATGAATGGGAAGCGGTGTTTCACCGCGCAGCATCATGTGCTAGTGTATCATGCCCGTAATAAAGAAGTCAATCTCTCTTCCACTTTGAGCCATGAGAGATTGACATGCCTGTCAGCTCTCCATGTACTTTTAAGGGCCAGTTGTGCTGCCCTGTTCTGAGCCAACTGAAATTTTACCAAGTCCCTCTTTGTGGCACCTGACCACACAACTGAACAGTAGTCCAGGTGCGACAAAACCAGGGCCTGCAGGACCTGCCTTGTTGATAGTGTTGTTCAGAAGGTAGAGCAGCGCTTTATTATGGACAGACCTCTCCCCATCTTAGCTACTGTTGTGTCAACATGTGTTGACTATGACAGTTTACAATCCAGGGTTACTCCAAGCAGTTTAGTCAACTCAACTTGTCAATTTCCACATTATTCATTACGATATTTAATTGAGGTTTAGGGTTAAGTGAATGATTTGTCCCAAATACAATGCTTTTAGTTTTGGAAATATTTAGGACTAACTTATTCCTTGCTATCCTTTTTACGAAACGAACTGCAGCCCGGATCTCAATCCCATTGAGCACGTCTGGGACCTGTTGGATCGGAGGGTGAGGGCTAGGGCCATTCCCCCCCCAGGAATGTCCGGGAACTCGCAGGTGCCTTGGTGGAAGAGTGGGGTAACATCTCACAGCAAGAACTGCTAAATCTGGTGCAGTCCACGAGGAGGAGATGCACTGCAGTACTTAATGCAGCTGGTGGCCACAACAGATACAGACTGTTACTTTTGATTTTGACCCCCCCCCTTTGTTCAGGGACACATTATACCATTTGTGTTAGTCACATGTCTGTATGCTCATCCAAATATTTACACATGTTAAGTTTGCTGAAAATAAACGCAGTTGACAGTGAGAGGACGTTTATATCTCTTGACACATTGATGAAAATAGTCATTGCCTCTAAACCTTCAAGCTGCATACTGGACCCTATTCCAACTAAACAACTGAAAGAGCTGTTTCCGGTGCTTGGCCCTCCTATTTTGAACATAATAAAAGGCTCCCTATCCACCGGATGTGTACCAAACTCACTAAAAGTGGCAGTAATAAAGCCTCTCTTGAAAAAGCCAAACCTTGACCCAGAGAATACAAAAAACTATCGGCCTATATCGAATCTCCCATTCCTCTCAAACATTTTAGAATAAGCTGTTGCGCAGCAACTCATTGCCTGCCTGAAGACAAACAATGTATTCGAAATGCTTCAGTCTGGTTTTAGACCCTATCATAGCACTGAGACTGCACTTGTGAAGGTGGTAAATTACCTTTTAATGGCGTCAGACCGAGGCTCTGCATCTGTCCTTGTGCTCCTAGACATTAGTGCTGCTTTTGATACCATCGATCACCACATTCTTTTGGAGAGATTGGAAACCCAAATTGGTCTAAACAGACAAATTCTGGCCTGGTTTAGAACTTAGCTGTCAGAAAGATATCAGTTTGTCTTTGTAGATGGTTTGTCCTCTGACAAATCAAATGTAAATTCCGGTGTTCCTCAAGGCTCCATTTTAGGACCACTATTGTTTTCACTATATATTTTACCTCTTGGTGATGTAATTCGGAAACATAATGTTAACTTTCACTGCTACGCGGACGACACACAGCTGTACATTTCGATTAAACACGGTGAAGCCCCAAAATTGCCCTCCCTGGAAGCCTGTGTGTAAGGAAGTGGATGAAAATGTTCAACTTTTAAACTCAGACAAAACAGGGATACTAGAGATTGCTAGAGATCTTCTGTTGAATCTGACAATTAATCTTGAAGGTTGTACAGTCGTCTAAAATAAAACTGTGAAGGACCTCGGCGTTACTCTGGACCCTGATCTCTCTTTTGACGAACATATCAAAACTGTTTCAAGGACAGCTTTTTTCCATCTACGTAACATTGCAAAAATCTGAAACTTTCTGTCCAAAAATAATGCAGAAAAATCGATGCTTTTGTCACTTCTAGATTAGACTTCTGCACTTCTGCTCTACTTTCTGGCTACCTGGATAAAGCACTAAATAAACCTCAGTTAGTGCTAAACACGGCTGCTAGAATCTTGACTAGAACCAAAAATTTGATCATATTACTCCAGTGCTAGCCTCTCTACACTTGCTTCCTGTTAAGGCAAGGGCTGATTTCAAGGTTTTACTGCTAACCTACAAAGCATTACATGGGCTTGATCCTACCTATCTTTTCCTATTTGGTTCTGCCGTACATACCTACACATACGCTATGGTCACAAGACGCAGGCCTTGAAGACTCATCTCTTCAGTAGGTCCTATGATAGTGTAGTCTGGCCCAGGAGTGTGAAGGTGAACAGAAAGGCACAGGAAGGCACCGCCCTTGCTGTCTCTGCCTGGCCGGGTCCCCTTTTCTCCGCTTGGATTCCCTGCCTCAAACCCGATTACAGGACTGAGTCACTGGCTTACTGGTGCTCTTCCATGCCGTCCCTAGGAGGGGTGCGTCACTTGAGTGGGTTGAGTCACTGACGTGATCTTCCTGTCTCGGTTGGCGCCAGGTGCCGTGGGGGAGATCGTCGTGGGCTATACTCGGCCTTGTCTCAGGATTGTAGGTTGGTGGTTGAAGATATCCCTCTAGTGGTGTGGGGGCTGTGCTTTGGCAAAGTGGGTGGGGTTATATCCTGCCTGTTTGGCCCTGTCCAGGGGTATCGTCGGACGGGGCCACAGAGTCTCCCTACCCCTCCCGTCTCAGCCTCCAGTATTTATGCTGCAATAGTTTGTGTCGGGGGGCTAGGGTCAGTCTGTTATATCTGGAGATTTTCTCCTGTCTTATCCGGTGTCCAGTGTGAATTTAAGTATGCTCTCTCTAATTCTCTTTCTCTTTTTCTCTCTGTCTCTCACTCTCTCTCTCTCTCTCTCTCTCTCTCTCTCTCTCTCTCTCTCTCTCTCTCTCTCTCTCTCTCTCTCTCACTCTCAGAGGACCTGAGCCTTAGGACCATGCCTCAGGACTACCTGGTCTGATGTCTTCTTGCTGTCCCCAGTCCACCTGGTCGTGCTGCTGCTCCAGTTTCAACTGTTCTGCCTGCGGCTATGGAACTCTGACCTGTTCACCGGACGTGCTACCTTGTCCCAGACCTGCTGTTTTCAACTCTCTAGAGACAGCAGGTGCGGTAGAGATACTCTGAGCGATCGGTATTGAAAAGCCAACTGACATTTACTCCTGAGGTGCTGACCTGTTGCACCCTCTACAACCATTGTGATTATTATTATCTGACCCTGCTGGTCATCTATGAACATTTTTAAATCTTGGCCATGTTCTGTTATAATCTCCACCCGGCACAGCCAGAAGAGGACTGGCCACCCCTCATAGCCTGGTTCCTCTTAGGTTTCTTCCTAGGTTCCGGCCTTTCTAGGGAGTTTTTCCTAGCCACCGTGCCTCTACACCTGCATTGCTTGCTGTTTGGGGTTTTAGGTTGGGTTTCTGTACAGCACTTTGTGACATCAGCTGATGTAAGAAGGGCTTTATAAATAAATGTGATTGATTGATTGAACAACATCTCCACTACGCTGATCCTCAACACTGCGGCCCCACAAGGGTGCGTTCTCAGCCCTCTCCTGTACTCCCTGTTCACCAACGACTGCGTGGCAAACTCAAGTTTGCAGATGACACTACAGTGGTAGGCTTGATTACCAACAACAATGAGACAGCCTACAGGGAAGAGGTGAGGGCTCTCAGAGTGTGGTGTCAGGAAAATAACCTCTCCCTCAATGTCAGAAAAACAAAAGAGATGATCGTGGACTTCAGGAAATAGCAAAGGGAGATCCCCCTCCTTGGTGTACATATCACCTACAAACTGAAATGGTCCACGCAACAGCGCCTCTCCAACCTCAGGAGGCTGAAAAAATGTGGCTTGTCACTGAAAACAATCACTAACATTTACAGGTGCACAATTGAGAGCATCCTGTTGGGCTGTATCACCACCTGGTACGGCAACTGCACCGCCCACAACTGCAAAGGCTCTCCAGAGGGTGGTGCGTTCTGCATGCGAACGCATCACAGTGGGCAAGCTACCCGCCCTCCAGGACACCTACAACACCCGATATCACAGGAAGGCAAAAAATATCTTCAAGGACATTAATAACCACCCGAGCCACTACCTGTTCACCCTGCTTCCATCCAGAAGGTGAGGTCAGTACAGGTGCATCAGAGCTGAGACAGAGAGATTGAAAGACAGCTTCTATCTCAAGGCCATCCGATTGTTAAACAGCCACAACTAGCACAGAGAGGTGGCTACCTACCTACAGACTTACAAACATCGCTCTCTCTCTGTCACCTTTCACCGCAGATGAGGAGCTACAACATCGGCTGATGATCGAGACGCACCCAGTGCAAAAAACTGATATCTCTAGCTTAAACTGACAGATTTGTATTGGAAATTTGTATTATGATAATTAGACTTCCACGGGGGCACGGACATCGACTCTAGTTAATATCCATTGGGGTCGGCTTGGGGTGTGATTATATTTCCCCATAGTATGTTGTACCGAAGTTGACTGACTGAAAGAGAACATAACGCTATGACTGTAACTACTGTTCCCTGAAGGAGGGAAACAAGGTACAATTATTATTATTTTTGTAGAACTTTTTTTTATCACAGATTGTCTATGAATAAATGTTAACAGTTGTAGGTGCAAATATTTGTGATGAATGCACTAACTGTTAGTCGCTCTGGATAAGAGCACCTGCTAAATGCCTATCTCCCCACCAGTGTGATTACTACCTCTGAGGGTTTGGAGCTTGAGGTTGTCACCTCATACAAGTACTTGGGAGTATGGCTAGACCGTACACTGTTCTTCTCTCAGTACATACCAAAGCTGCAGGCTAAGGTTAAATCTAGACATGGTTTCCTCTATTGTAATCGCTCCTCTTTCACTCCAGCTGCCAAACTAACCCTGATTCAGATGACCATCCTACCCATGCTAGATTACGGAGACGTAATTTATAGATCGGCAGGTAAGGGTGCTCTCGAGCGGCTAGATGTGCTTTACCATTCAGCCATCAGATGTGCCACCAATGCTCCTTATAGGACACATCAATGCACTCTATACTCCTCTGTAAACTGGTCATCTCTGTATACCCGCCGCAAGACCCACTGGTTGATGCTTATTTATAAAACCCCCTTAGGCCTCACTCCCCTCTATCTGAGATACCTACTGCAGCCCTCATCCTCCACATACAACACCTGTTCTGCCAATGACATTCTGTTAAAGGTCCCCAAATCACAGACATCCCTGGGCCGCTCCTCTTTTCAGTTCGCTGCAGCTAGCGACAGGAACGAGCTGCAAAAACACTCAAAGTTTTATCTCCATTTCTTTATTCAAAGACTCAATCATGGACACTCTTACTGACTGTTGTGGCTGCTTCGAATGATGTATTGTTGTATCTACCTTCTTGCCTTTGTGCTGTTGTCTGTGCCCAATAATGTTTGTACCATGTTTTGCGCAGCTACCATGTTGTGTTGCTACCATGCTGTGTTGTCATGTGTTGCTGCCATGCTATGTTGTTGTCTTACGTCTTTCTTTATGAAGTGTTGTGGTGTCTCTCTTGTCGTGATGTGTGTTTTATCCTATATTTTTATTTTTAGTCCCAGCCCGTCTCCGTAGGAAGCCTTTTGCATTTTGGTAGGCCTTCAGTGTAAATAAGAATTTGTTCTTAACTGACTTGCCTAGTTAAATAAAGTTTAAATATATATACACTACCGTTCAAAAGTTTGGGGTCACTTAGAAATGTCCTTGTTTGTTCCTTTCTTTGTACAAAATAATAAAATGCAGTAACGACAGGATATTTCTTAGCGTAGCTCTTTATTAGCTAGCTATAACTGGCATGTTCAAGTGTCTCATACCATGGTCAACTGACCATGACCTCACCACCTGGGTGGTCTTAACCAATCATAGCGCAGTATGATATGGCGGTAAAATGCATCCAATTACATTTCAGAATGTTTACACATACGAATATTACACAGACCATCACATTGCCTCCACCATGCTTAACAGATGGCGTCTAGCACTCCTACAGCATCTTTTCATTTTTTCTGCGTCTCACAAATGTTCTTCTTTGAGATCCGAACACCACAAACTTATATTAGTCTGTTCATAACACTTTTTTCCAATCTTCCTCTGTCCAGTGTCTGTGTTTTGCCCATCTTAATGTTTTCATTTTATTGGCCAGTCTGAGATATGGGGTGGCAGGGTAGCCTAGTGGTCAGAGCTAGTAACCGAAAGGTTGCAAGTTATACTCCGCGAGCTGACAAGGTACGTATCTGTCATTCTGCCCCTGAACAGGCAGTTAACCCACTGTTCCTAGGCCGTCATTGAAAATAATAATTTGTTCTTAACTGACTTGCCTAGTAAAATAAAGGTAAAAAAATATATATATACGGCTTTTAATTCTACCTAGAAGGCCAGCATCCCGGAGTCAACTCTTCACTGTTGACGTTGAGACTGGTGTTTTGCAGGTACTATTTAATGAAGCTGTCAGTTGAGGACTAGTGAGCCATCTGTTTCTCAAACTAGACTCTCTAATGTACTTGTCCTCTTGCTCAGTTGTGCACCGGGGGCCTCCCACTCCTCTTTCTATTCTGGTTAGAGACAGTTTGCGCTGTTCTGTGAAGGGAGTAGTACACAGCCTTGTACGAGATTTTCAGTTTCTTGGCAATTTTTCTGATGGAATAGCCTTAATTTCTCAGAACAAGAATAAACTGCCGAGTTTCAAAATAAAATTATTTGTTTCTGGCCATTTGGAGTCTGAAATCGAACCAACAAATGCTGATGCCACAGATACTCAACTACTCTAAAGAAGGCTGGTTGTATTGCTTCTTTAATCAGAACAAACAGTTTTCAGCTGTGCTAACATAATTGCAAAAGGGTTTTCTAATGATCAATTTGCCTTTTAAAATGATAAACTTGGATTAGCTAACACAACGTACCATTGGAATACAGGAGGGATGGTTGCTGATAATCGGCCTCTGTACACCTATGTAGATTTTCCATAAAAAAATCTGCCGTTTCCAGCTACAATAGTCATTTACAACATTAACAATGTCTACACTGTAATTTTTATCAATTTGACGTTATTTTAATGGACAAGAAATGTGCTTTTCTTTCAAAAACAAGGACATTTCTAAGTGACCCCAAACCTTTGAATGGTAATGTATATATTTTTTAAATGGCTAAAATGT
Source organism: Brachymystax lenok tsinlingensis (assembly GCA_030435695.1). Lineage (NCBI taxonomy): Eukaryota > Metazoa > Chordata > Actinopteri > Salmoniformes > Salmonidae > Brachymystax > Brachymystax lenok. Next base: position 16,162,129 of record CM059802.1, read on the forward strand.
TAACGTAAAATGTATGCGCTGCATAGCAGTCTGTCTTTTATTAGGGTGTTATGCAGTATATCTGCCATAGACATGTTTTAAGCACCTGTCCAGACTCCAAAAGCAAAAGATAATGAGCTCTCGTCAAGAGAATTGTCAGCCTCTATTAGCTAACTTTTCCACACCTGATGTGAACTGTGAAACTCAGTCAAAGGTAAGCTCTTAAAAGGGTAGCCCAGTGTTATTTGTGGACCCACTTTGGCTGCACTCTTCGGCACCATAATAATTCACAATCCCACACACTGTCTAACGCAGGGCTTCTGGTTTTCTTCCTCTCCTTCTAATAAGGGACTAATTCAGACCTTGGACACCAGGAGAGTGAAATTAACTACCAGGTAGAAACAAAATCAGAAGCGTTTCGGCCCTCCAGGACAGGAATTGAACAGCCCTGGTCTAATGAGACGTTAGCCTCTGATTGTCTGCTCCTGAAGTGAACCTTGCCACAACATTCATATTTTAATGCCCTCAGAGACTCAGACCAGACGGTTGAGTGTCGCCATGGCAACAAAGTGACAGCCTAGGCAGTTGCCTGTGTGTGAACCCCTTATATGGACGTGTGATCTGCACCCATCTGTCTGGCATGCAGACTGGCCAGTGTCTGGCTAGCTTACACACTGACTGTGTCTGAAATGGCACCCTATTCACTATACTGTAGTGTATTACTTTAGACCAGGAACCATAGGGTCCATAGGGCTCTGTCCAAAAGGGGTGCCCTAAATAGGGATATAAAGCAGACGCTGGGAGTCAGGAAGCAAGTACAGGGGGTGAATTTAATAATACAAAAAAACATGGGACAATACAAACCAAAGGGAGTGACAGATATAGAGGAGGTAATCATAGAAGTGATGGAGTCCAGGTGAGTCTCATGAGGCGCAGGTGCGCGTAACGATGGTGGCAGGTGTGCATTATAATAAGTAAACTGCTAGCTGAGCGCCAGAGACGGGGAGCAGGAGTAGACATGACAAGGGAACTGGGTGCCATTTTGGATGTCTCCACTGTGTTTATTCCCCTGGACATGTGTGTGTCTCTGTTAAATTATAGCATGTGATTGATGGGAATGATTAGATTCTAATATTGTTTTTATCCCTCACTGATTTAATTTTCAGGCGTACAGTTTCATAGTGTCTATGTTTGTATATATGCGTGTGTCTGGGGTCTATTTTGATATTTTATCGGCATATGTAACCGGTGTGAAACCTCGTTCGAGCTCAGGTAGGGGCGAGGAGAGGGACGGAAGCTATACTGTTACACATAATTGCGTAATTTGTGGTTTGACTTGGCAAACATACTTTAATAATTCATTAGTCTATTTAGGCATATTACATGAACCTATTACCCCCTGGCTGGGGGCAGATGTGGTTTGTATACTGTGTGCTTCAGTATATTGAAGCACACAGTTTTCTCCTTCTCTGCATGAATGGGTGCTACTAAGGGGACATGACTGGCCCTAAATCCTAAACCCTAACCCTAACTTCATGTCCACACACCGGCTCAACCCTAACCTTATCTTCCTGTCCACACCTCAGCTGAACCCTAACCCTAACTTCATGTTCACACCACACTCTGACTGAACCCTAACCTTAGCCATAACACTAGTTCTAACCCTAACTTCATGTCCATACCACACCCCGTCTCAACCTTAACTCTAGCCATAACCCTAACCCTAGCCCTTTTTCCACGCATTAATAAGAAGTATATATTAGAAGTATATCCATCCATGCACCTTCCACTGCCTTCCACTAGATGGCAGTAAAGGTTTGACTGATTTTTATTTAACTAGGCAAGTCAGTTGAGAACAAATTCTTATTTACAATGACAGCCTACCCTGGCCAACCCCGCACCAATTTAACTCCGCCCTATGGAACTCCCAATCACGACTGGTTGTGATACAGCCTGGAATCAAACCAGGGTCTGTAGAGACGCATCTAGCACTGAGATGCATTGTCTTAGAACGCTGCGCCACTTGGGAGCCCTAATGGTGTGTAGCAACTATGAAAACAGCTGTTCATTTTGATTCTGTGTAAAAATGATCTGGTGTTTTGGCTGTTCAACAATCGTTGTTCTAATCTGATGGAAAATAAAGAGATTAATTATACAGATGAAGAGATGCTTTGTGTGATTCCGCAGACCTATGTCTTCAGAAAGTGTTTGGAGCCTCGACTCTAACCTTCATTTAGAAGGTGTTTGGAACCTCGACTCTAACCATAATTCAGAAGATGTTAGGAGCCTCGACTCTAACCTTCATTTAGAAGGTGTTTGGAACCTCGACTCTAACCATAATTCAGAAGATGTTAGGAGCCTCGACTCTAACCTTCATTTAGAAGGTGTTTGGAACCTCGACTCTAACCATAATTCAGAAGATGTTAGGAGCCTCGACTCTAACCTTCATTTAGAAGGTGTTTGGAACCTCGACTCTAACCTTAATTCAGAAGATGTTAGGAGCCTCGACTCTAACCATAATTCAGAAGATGTTAGGAGCCTCGACTGTAACCTTAATTCAGAAGGTGTTTGGAGACTCGACTGTAACCTTCATTCAGAAGGTGTTTGGAGCCTCGACTGTAACCTTCATTCAGAAGATGTTAGGAGCCTCGACTGTAACCTTAATTCAGAAGATGTTAGGAGCCTGGACTGTAACCTTCATTCAGAAGATGTTAGGAGCCTCGACTGTAACCTTCATTCCAAAAGTCACAAAATATTTTGTTAGATACCTTACATACCTTACCTTACATACAACATTTACTTTACTATGATCACTACCACACCATATGGATTCAGCTTCTGCCAAGAGTAGGCATAATATTGGAGAACAATTAGGGAATATGTGTATGTATGAGAGAGTGTTTATAAATTATCTGTCATGTGTATGCATGTTGATCCACACATTGAACCTCACACGAGCCACTAATACAAAACCATCCCTCTCTCCCACAACACAACAAAAACCAAACACAACACACAGACACACACAAGGAAACATTCTTTATTAGCCTTACGTATTGATTGAGTGGGTCAGAAAACACGACCACCTAGTGCCAGGTCGTATAAAATAGCAGGTAGTTGTGAGGAGCAGCCATAAATCCTTGGGGCTCTTGTAAATAGCTTTAATACACCCAAGGCGCCAAATCACTTGACCTGCGTTAGCCCCGCAGTTTGGGAGCTTACTGGCTGACTGAGCGCTCTGGAGCCAGCACCTCTCCTCCCATTCTCTGTCTGTCAGTCCAGGTAATAGTCAAGGCCTTATTAGTAACACGCTAGCTCTGGGCTTCTTTTCTCTGGCTCCAATCTCAGGGGCACTCGTGCATTTAATCAGTCACTGAGAGGCAAGGCGGCTGCTTCTCTGATCCATGGTCTCTCTCTCACACACACACACATACACACACACACAATCTCTCTCTCTTTCTCCCTATTTTTCTGTCTCTTTCGGTCACTCTCCCATTCTCTGTCTCTCTCTCTCTGTCTCTTTCTCTGTCTCTTTCTCTCTCTTTCTCCCAGCCCTGTCCTCACTCTAATCTTACACTTTTTCTTGTATGCATATTTTGCTTCTTCTCTCTCCTCTGTCTCCTTTCTTCCTACCACTCATTAACACTGGTTTATAATTCTTGTCTGAGCCAGTTATGCTCATAGGGACCAGGCAGGTCTTTACAACATCCTGAAGTCATACCGACTCTAGTCTTGTCAGCCTTGGAATCGGAGAATCTAAGACATGACCGTGCCACGGTTATAAACATCCGCTGAGAATGTCATCCCAGATCTCTACATGATTATGGACTCATATCATGGTATCCAAGGATTGTGGAATTGTATGAAATTGTTATGAAAGATTGTGAAACTAACCAGAAAGCACCATGCCTGCTACTCTCTGCCTGTTATGTAGCCTATGCACATATAAAACATGCTGCTGTGTCTATTTGGTGTATATTATTCTAAGTGTTATAAAGAAAGCCAGTCTAAACATTCACCTTCGTTGTGATGTTACTGCTACTGTGCCCCATCACATGTGCTTAGCGTGCTGAGCCGTTGAGGCCTATAAGACTAAGAGGCAGTGCTCAGAAGAGAGGGGAAAAAAACTGACAAAGCACCATTTATCCATGATGTGAGCCCAGCGCTGCACACGGATCCAGCAGCAGCAGCTTGACCACTGGAAATAAAGACACAGTATGTGAGAATATCCAAGGAAATGTCGTCAGAGTCAGTTGTCCCGAGACAGGAGCACACAGCTGTGAGCCATACCATTCTGTGAGCCATACTTCTCTCTAGCTCTCTCTCTCTCTCTCTCTCTCTCTCTCTCTCTCTCTCTCTCTCTCTCTCTCACTCTCACTCTCACTCTCACTCTCACTCTCTCTCTTTTTTCTGGGTAGTTTCATAATAGGGGCAAGCGGTAACGCTTTTAATAACAGCATGTAATTACAGTCTGTAATTAAAGAGGTGTAACAACGAATGCTTGTTGCCATGCTTGTTACGAATGTTAAAGTTTCTGATAGCATCCCAACACATTATATTTCCGCTTGCACAAACCACATAAGTGTTAGCCAATTGAAAACCGACACACAACTCTGCAATAAAGATCTGGAATGTGATGCCCAGGCACAATGCCAAAAAAAACAGCAATCCATTTGACAATGGGTCAATTACTTTAACCATAAAAATGAAAAAATCAACACAAATAAATAAACAGTTATGGTTAAAATTGTGAGATAGTCATTCGTGCTTGCCAAATTGTAAGCCTATTAAGCTTGGTTGAGAAATGGTTCATAAATGCACTTAAAATGGTCATATGACAAACTCTTATTCCATCATGTAACCTTGCAAGGGTTTCACTGTTAAGGAACATTCTCACGTTTGGATGGGATGCATTGGTGCAATTATGTATTTATCCCAGGAATTATCATGTGCTGATACTGACATGCGTAGAAACACATCATTGTGTCTAACAGTTGTCTGGCACCGAACTGCGCATATGCAGACCATCAAATCAAAGGCACTCCTTTGATGTAAAGTTGTTTTTGACAAATATTAAAACATGTCAGTTTGTCACTTTCATGAGGTTGGAATAATAACACGTTCAACTTCTTAAGACATTGGCTCGAATCTAGGTTGTGCCTTTCGATTTCGAGAAAATTAACAATTAAGGGGGAAAATATCACTTCTCTCATTGACTTCTCAAACCCCAAACCCCAACCTGGTCTGTTTGGTCTGTTTCGAAAGTCTCACAATGTTGCTCCTCTGGGTTTAGAAACTCTGTGAGCTAGATGGTGTTGGCTAGATAGCTAACTGTAGGTAGTTAACTAGCTAGCTAGCAAACATTAGCTGGCGTTTTTGTTGGGCCTACCCACAAGGCTTGCTAGCTAGTTACCATCTACAGAATAGACTTTACATGCAATATGTTGAGTTTTTTGGGATTAGCTAGCATCCTAGCTAGCTAGTTTTCTAACTTTGACGAGCTAGCTAGCTACCTAAAGCTGGCAAATATGCTATGGTCGCTACTTGCTAGCTAACTAGCCAGTTAACTGGGCTCGATGGTCTTGTCTTCCCTTAACCTTGTTCTCTGGGTATTACGTGAGACACACCCAGCATGTTAACGTTAGCTAGCTCGCTCGCTAAGTAGCTAGCTATTTGTGTCAACACAAGCACTATTATTGATGGATAACACACAACAACTAGCTACCCAGCTAGCACAGTGGATATGTGTGAGTTATCTGAGCCAAATGTATTACTTGGGGCTCGGGCCGATTCCGGTGAGAGTTATCTGGCCCAAATGTAAAACTTGAGCTTGGGCCGATTGTGGCTACTCCCTGGCAGATGATTACATGGCTGCTTTATATAATTAACATGTAATTATTTATTTTTCCCATATTTTCTCATTGTTTCTGTGATAAAAAAATACAATTAACATTTCAATGAAAGTATTTAAGAGTCCTGTGTAGTATTTTTTTAATTTGATTCTTTGTGCAAGGCAATTGATAAGCATTAAAAACTTCGCAGATGGACCTCCCGGGTGGCGCAGTGGTCTAAGACACTGCATCGCAGTGCAAACTGCTCTGCTACAGATGCTGGTTTGAGACACTTGCCGGCCGCGACCGGGAGATACATGAGGTGACTCACAATTGGCCCAGCATCATCCAAGTTAGGGGAGGGTTTGGCCGTCCTTGTCCCATCGTGCTGTAGCGACTCCTGTGGCGGGCCAGGTGCATGCCTGCTGACGCAGTCACCAGGTGTATGGTGTTTCCTTTGACACAAAATGTTTTTTTGTGGATGGGAATCATTTGTATGTATAAAACGTATAATAGTAATATTTCAAATGACTAAATCTGGTAATTTTGTATACATTTATTTTAATTTGCATCAGACCGCTTCTGGGGGGATTCTGGTAAATCGGCTGAATTCCGGTAGACTGAAACAGTTCGATGTACTTGGGCCGATTCTGGGCAGTCATTAATTTTGATTCCGGGCTGAGTCCGACACCCGATTCCCGGGCCAATTCAATCAGTTCGGCCCCCTGGAAGAGGGCCGCTTCTGGGCCAATTCCTCATTGCTAGCTGGGTAAGTAGCTAGCTAGGCCTAGCTAGCTATATGCCTAAACAATAGAAATCATGATGCTGATGACTAGGGATAATGTAGTCTATGCTACTCTACCACAGATTCCCACAAGGTCTCAGACTCCAGAATGGGAAAATTCTTGCAAGAAAGAAACCGATGAGTACATAGCCAAAGACAGAGTTGTCGATTTCCATTGTTACTTGTAATGATAAAAAGGGAAGAAAAAGACAATCCCATTTTTCTAATTTAGCTAGCTATCTAGGCTACTCACCATACTATAGGCTGCAGATGTGCCACCACTAGAATAATTATTTTTATGTTATTGACTAGGCCTATATCTTTGTTTAATCAAATTATTAAATTATAAATCTAACAATAAAAACCCTTATTATTTTTAAGAAATGTAAGCTCTTTTTATATGTTTCTATAAAGTTGACTAAAGTAGAAGCTCATCTTCTGTTTGTAGGTATTTTCACTTGGTAATGAGTAATAGGTAATTATATCGAAGTTGCTCATAGGTAACAATAAAATTACACTTCAATTTAAATACTGTAGCTACCTGTGTAACAACTAGCGTACTTATGCAGATTTTAAAGATATATAATCTGCGGTGGTGTATTACTGTGTTTATTTTCTCACTTGCATGGTGCTTTCAGAAGCTGACGATTAGATTGTCAGAATTGGTAACGTACTTTGTACGTACACAATAATTACAAGTAAGTACAACTCAAGATACACTTAATTTTAAATAGCTAAATCCTGTGTAACACCTAGTAATTACATTGCACTTATGCAGATATTACATGTACTCTGTGGTGTACTAGTGTGTTTATTTTCTCACTTGGATGGTGCTTCCGGAAACCTTAAAATAAGGGCCAGGTTGTCAGGATGGGTAACGTACTATATAAGTACACATTAATTACAAGTTAGTACCCCTTCGAGATACACTTTATTTTAACTAGCTAAATCCTGTTTAACATCTAGTAATTGCATTGTACCCATACAGATATAACATGTACGCTGTGGTGTACTTGTGGGTTTATCCTTGTATGGCAAGGAGGTTCAGGTTGTCATAATGGGCAACATACACATTAATGACATGTTTTTTAAAATTATAGTCTGGGATGACACCCGTATGGTAGACCCAAGTCAATGAGGTTGACCTATAGCTGATCTGTTTTTGTTAAACTCAACAATGTTAACCCAGATTATACACTTTTGGGGGGCAAGTTCAAGCAACAACATTGAGTGGATATTTTGAAGAGTGCGCATTCACAGGTAGATAATTAGACCCTATTGAGCCTCCAGCCTTTATAATCTCTGACACCTAGCGCATTTGTCCACAAGAGATTACAACCTTGTGACATTTATTACCAAATCAGATGCAGCTGAGAAGAAACTAAACACTAAATTGGTGAATTTAACTTGCCCATTTGTAACAAGCATAATAACAAGCATTTGTTGTTACACCTCTGTAGTTACAGACTGCAATTACCAACAGTTACATGTTGTTATTATAGTGTAACTATGAGTTAATACAATTAACTACAATACTTGCTCCAGTGTAATTACACATGTAATTACTCTGTAATAAAGACCCCTTAAAATGATGTGTACTGGGGAAGCAGAGTGAATTAGTGTACTAAACAGCTGTAAACTACACTGATTTTCTGTTTGACATGTTTATTACAAATGGGCAAGCTCGATGTAATGGAAGTGGTTTCTGTAAGCCAAACTCATATGATTAGTAACCTTACCCAATACCTGAAGACTTGTGCTAGCTCCCTAAGATAATGACTAGGCTTCATGAAATGGGACTTTGAACCCCAGTCGTTCACATAGGCATGGACCTTAAAGTTATCTCAGTTATACTGCTGTGTATTGCATCTATAAGATCACTTCCCCACCTAGGTGGCATGACACACAACTAGGGTTGCAAAGCTACCGGTAATTAACCAGAATCTTTTGTAATCTGTGGTAACTTTGGTAATTTATACTTTAATAATATTTTTACAAATTATTCACATATAGTTTACATTTTTTGTTTATCTGTGTCTATATTGTCAATGAGTTTCTAGTTGATAGACCACATGGTCCAAGTGAAAATAGTCAATTAACTCTGCAACTCTTTTAGCGATTGACTTTTTTCACAACTGCCACCAGTTTGGCACCAAAACATTTACAACACAGACATATTGACATGGTAAAATAAATAAAAGTGTGTAAAAAAAGACAAAGGATATTTCATGCTGAAACTCTAATATTCAACACCAACACCAAGTCGATGGTTAATATTTAGGATAATGTTTGACAGCTTTGTAATTTTAGATTTTAAAAGCATGTTATTTCATTATTTTATATATTTTTTTACATGTGATAAGGCCACACAGAAGGCCAGAGATAATTACAGACACCCAAAATGGCCAACATTCTGGTAGTTTACTGGTAAAATACCTTTCCTTTGTTACCCTAAACACAACGTTGAACGTGAGTGTTCTCCCCGTGTCTCCCTCTCACATCAGCCTGCTTGACATGTCTCAGCATCGTTCTGGTTTCTGTTTCTCCCCTGGGAGTTGGCTGAGTGGAGAAACATGGGCACGAGGCGGGCCTACATGTGCATACCATTATATCTCACAAAGCACTCATTACAGAAGAACTCTCATCTCCTTCTATACCAGCAGAACATGTCACCTCATGTTCTCCTCGACTTGTTCCAAGCACCTCACCGCAGCTCATCCCCACAGTGCACATCCCCAGGACCTCCTTGGCAAGGCTCTCCGTTCCTTACTATGACTCACCTCAGTGAAATGCCTCCATCTCTGATTAATGATGGGTGCCAGGTAGGTTGTGAAATTAACAGTGTTGTAAATATATGGGGAAAGCTGCCTCTTCCTGTAAGCAGAGTTAGACGTGTGTCTCTCCTCTCCAGCCCCCCTAGATCACCTGTAGGCCCCTTTTCATCAAAACATAGATAAACATCATGTTTTGCCATCATTTATCAGATAATAGGAGAATATATTATTTACAAGGTTTCAAGGTTACTTTTACAAGGTTTCAATTACATGGTGTGTGCCATCATGCCTGGGACAGTGAAAGTATGAAAGTATACACCCAGGTGATTTAACCATAGGAAGCTATGTAATTACTGCATGTATCTTATTCAAAACATCCACTAGAACCTGTTACCTCACAGCAAGGTGAACGCTGGAATCACATTGATGAGCAATGGGGACGTTTTTTTTGTTGTCATGGTCATTTAGGCTTATATCTCATCAAGAGCAAGAAAACCTGGAAGAAATATCAAGAGCGTCTAGAGCAGTCCAGAGCCCGAGAGAGCTTAGTCTCGCTTGCCAGACTCATGGTACAGTACATACAGTGGCTGTGGGAACAGACAGACTGCTAACGGTGGATGTCTCTCTCCTGATCCATGGCTGGGCCTAGGTAGGAATCTCTTATGTGAACAGCAGTGTCACAACAACAGCATCCCTTTAGACTGGTCTGGAGCAGAAGACGTGGGGAGAGAGAGACTTGTCAGCAGCTGTTTCAGCCCATTGGATGGTGTGGAAAACCTCTGTCATAGCCTACCTAATGGTAATTGCCAGGAGCGCTAAGAGCCCAGTGTATTTTCTGTCTTGTCTGTGAGTAGGGGATACATCATCTCACAATGTATTGGGGGGTTAGGTGAGGAGACAGACAGAGGCTTGGTTTCCTGGTAGGGTTCAGTCTGCTATAGTGTAAGGGAGCTACGTAAATCGGGGGTGCTGTTAATTAAGTGAGCAAGAAAGACAGAGCGAGGTAGAGAGTAAGAAATTAGAAAGAGGGAGAGGGGAGAGAGAGAGAGCAGGTCTTAAGAGCAGGGACCCAGATTTTATTAGAGAAATAGGAAATTCAGATATTATTGTTTTGCAGGAGACGTGGAGTAGAAGAGATGGATTCACTGGCTGTCCGCTAGGATACAAGGAGATGGTGGTCCCATCCACCAAACTGATGAGTCACCCAGGGGAGGGATTCAGGTGGAATGGGGATTTGGTTCAAAACACAGCTAACACACTATAGAACTAATCAAAATAGGATAATTTAAAATTTGTCTGAAAATCAAAAAGGAGGCCATCTCTACTGACCAAAATGTCTTCCTGTGTGCTACATATATCCCCCCATCAGAATCCCCTTACTACAAGGAAGAGCGCTTCTCCATTCTACACTGAGCACATCCCCAATTTTGCAAATCTTCAAAGATTTTACTGAGTTACAGTTCATGTAAGGAAATCAGTCAATTGAAATAAATAAATATGGCCCTAATCTATGGATTTCACATGACTGGGAATACAGATATGCATCTGTTGGTTACAGATACCTTAAAAACATGTAGGTTTTGGATCGGAAAGCCAGTCAGTATCTAGTGTGACCACCATTTGCCTCATGCAGCGCGACACATATTCTTCGCATAGAGTTAATCAGCCCGTTGATTGTGGCATTTGGAATGTTGTCCCACTCCTCTTCAACGGCTGTGCGAAGTCGCTGGATATTGACAGGAACTGGAACACGCTGTTGTTGGGTGACATGTCTGGTGAGTATGCAGGCCGTGGAAGAACTGGGCCATTTTCAGCTTCCAGAAATTGTGTACAGATCCTTGCGACATGGGGACGCACATTATCATGCTGAAACATGAGGTGATGGTGGCGGCTGAATGACACGACAATGGGCCTCAGGATCTTGTGTATCTCTGTGCATTCAAATTTCCATCGTTAAAATGCAATTGTGTTCGTTGTCCTAGCTTGTGCTTGCCCATACCATAACCCCACCGCAATGATGGGGCACTCTGTTCACAATGTTGACATCAGCAAACCACTCGCCCACATGACACCATACACGCTGTCTGCCATCTGCCCAGTACAGTTGAAACTGGATTTATCCGTGAAGAGCACACTTCTCCAGCGCGCCAGTGGCCATCAAAGGTGAGCATTTGCCTACTGAAGTCGGTTATGACGCCAAACTGCAGTCAGGTCAAGACCCTGGTGAGGATGACGAGCATGCAGATGAGCTGGTATACATTCCTGCAGTCAGCATGCCAATTGCATGCTGACAGCATGCCAAACTTCATCAAAGCTTGATACATCCGTGTCATTGTGCTGTGTGCCAAAACTGCACATTTTAACGTGGCATTTTATTGCCTCCAGCACAAGGTGCACCTGTGTAATGATTATGCTGTTTAATCAGCTTCTTGATATGCCACACCTGTCAGGTGGATATATTATCTTGGCAACAGAGAAATTCTCATTAACAGGGATGTAAATAAGCTTTTTGTGCGTATGGAAAATGTCTGGGATATTTTATTTCAGCTCATGAAACATGGGACCAACGCTTTTCATGTTGCCTTGATATTTTTGTTCAGTATAGAAGAGATCAATCATTTCCAGACCCAGGGAAATGTTCTCATCTATGGCTATTTTAATGCTAGTACTGGAGAAGAACCAGATACCATTAGCTCACAGGGAGACAAACACATACCTGCAAACATTAGCATTCCGCTGCCTTCATATCCCCCCAGGAAGACCTTTGGTAAAAACAACAACAGAAATGGGAACCATCTACTGCAGCTCTGTAGAATGCTGGATCTGTACATAGTCAATGTAAGGCTACAGGCTTTTGGGAGGTATACACACAGCTCCTGGCAGTAGTACTGTAGATTATGTCGTCCAGTGTCTTTCAGAGCATTGACAGTTAGCCCCTAAAAACCACTATCAGATTCAGACCATAGCAAAATTACAGCAAATCTAAAAAGGGCAGAAAACCAACCACAAGGGAGAAGAGCCCAGTAAGTTACACAATACCAATCAGTCCTATGGATGGACTTAGAATGGCATAGAAAACTATGAGTAAACAATTGGCAATTACAAAATTCAATCCCTCCTAGCAACTTTCTGGTCCGCATACAGTATATCATCACAATAAGGAAGGCTGTGCAAAAATTCAACAGCCTTTTTATAGAAATTGGCATCCTTATGCAATTAAAAAAAAATACACTTTAAAACAATTGAAAATGGTTTGATTATGATTGCGTATCTATAAGAAAAAAATGATTTAGGAATCTATCCAACCAAAAACATAGAGAACAAGGCGACCAGGATCTGTGCCTTCAGTATTGGGCAACCCTAAAAGAATCCAAACACACAAAACCAAATACAATTTTTTTATGAAACCGAGGAATCCCTTGATTCAGACTACTTCTGGAAAAATTGGAAATCCCTAAACAAACCACACCGAGAATAATTGGTCATCCAAAATTGTGACCTATGGAACACTCACTTTAAAAAACTATATAGAAATATTCAAATTAATTCTGGAACAAAAATAAATATGTGAAAAACTGCATTCTTGAATCAGCCATTAAAGACAGCCAGAACCCTTTGGATTCCCCTATAGCAGAAAAATAACTATTGGAAAAAATACAGGCCCTGCAACCCAGAAAGGCCTGTGGTACCGACAAAATACTGAACAAAATGTTAAAATACACAGACCACAAATTTAGTAGTGCCATGCTCAAACTATTTAACAATTATTTGAGTGTAGGCTATTTCCCTGACATCTAGAACCAATGACTAATAACAACATGAAATGAAAATGGAGACAAATTTGACACAAACCATTACCGTGGCATTTGCAGCAAGCTAGGGAAAATATTCTGCGCCATCATGAACAGCAGATTACTGCAATTTCTCAGTCAATGCAATGTCCTGACCAAAAGTCAAATTGGATTCCTACCAAATTATGGAACATCAGGCCACATTTATACCCTACACACCCTAATTGATAAATGTGAATGGAAACATTTTTCTCCTGCTTTGTGGATTTCCAAAAAAGCCTTTGATTCGATTTGGCATGAAGGCATTTTTCTGAAATTAATTTAAATTGATGTGGGTGGGAAAAAATATGATCTCATCAAATCAATGTATACAAATAACGAATGTGCAGTCAAAATTGGAAATAACATAAACATTTATTTCCCCAAGGGTGTGGAGTGAAACAGGGAAACAACTTGAGCTTAAGTCTATTTAATATATACAGTGCCTTGCAAAAGTATCCACCTCCCTTGGCGTTTTTCCTATTTTGTTTCATTACAACCTGTAATTTAAATGGATTTTTATTTGGATTTCATGTAATGGACATACACAAAATTGTCCAAATTGGTGAAGTGAAATGAAAAAAATTACTTGTTTAAAAAAATGCAACAAAAATTGGAAACGGAAAAGTGGTGCTGTCACGACTTCCGCCGAGGTCGGTCCCTCTCCTTGTTTGGGCGGTGTTTGGCGGTCGACGACACCGGTCTTCTAGCTACCGACGATCTACTTTTCATTTTCCATGTTTTTTGTCTTCATTATACACACTTGGTTCCTATCTGATAATTATATGTTCCTTATTTAAACCCTCTGTTTCCCCCCATGGTTTTGTGCGTGTTTATTCTATGTTAGAGGTTCTTGGGTATGTGAGCTTGTGTTTGTACTACCAATTTCGGTAGTTTTGATTTTTGAGTAAAATATTACGTGAATACTCATCTCTGTTGCCTACCTGCTCACTGAGATCCTTGACAGGTGCGTGCCTATGTATTCACCCCCTTTGCTATGAAGCCCCTAAATAAGATCTGGTGCAACCAATTACCTTCAAGTCACATAATTAGTTAAATAAAATACACCTGTGTGCAATCTAAGAGTCACATGATCTCAGTATATAGACACTTGTTCTGAAAGGCCTCAGAGTCCGCAACACTACTAAGCAAGGGGCACGACCAAGCAAGTGGCACTATGAAAACCAAGGAGCTCTCCAAACAGGTCAGGGACAAAGTTGTAGAGATTAAAGATCAGGGTTGGGTTATAAAAAAATATGAGAAACTCTGAACATCCCACGGAACACCGTTAAATCCATTATAATTTTTTTTAAAAGAATATGGCACCACAACAAACCTGCCAGGAGAGGGCCGCCCACCAAAACTCACAGACCAGGCAAGGAGGGCATTAATCAGAGAGGCAACAAAGAGAACAAAGATAACCCTGAAGGAGCCGCAAAGCTCCACAGCGGAGATTGGTGTATCTGTCCATAGGACCACTTTAAACCGTACACTCCACAGAGTTGGGCTTTACAGGAAGAGTGGGCAGAAAAAAGCCATTGCTTAAAGAAGAAAAAAAGCAAACATGTTTGGTGTTCGCCAAAAGGCATGTGGGGGACTCCCCAAACATATGGAAGAAGGTACTCTGGTCAGATGAGACTAAAATTCAGCTTTTTGTCCATCAAGGAAAATTCTATGTCTGGCGTTAAACCCAACACCTCTCATCACCCTGAGAACACTATTCCCACAGTGAAGCATGGTGGTGGGAGCATCATGCTGTGGGGATATTTTTCATCGTCAGGGACTGGGAAACTGGTCAGAATTGAGGAATGATGGATGGCACTAAATACAGGGAAATTCTTGAGGGAAACCTGTTTCAGTCTTCCAGAGATTTGAGACTGGGAAGGAGGTTCACCTTCCAGCAGGACAATGACCCTAAGCATACTGCTAAAGCAACACTTGAGTGGTTTAAGGGGAAACATTTAAATGTCTTGGAATGGCCTAGTCAAAGCCCAGACCTCAATCCAATTGATGAGAATCTGTGGTATGACTTAAATATTGCTGTACACCAGCGGAACCCAGCCAACTTGAAGGAGCTGGAGCAGTTTAGCCTTGAAGAATGGGCAAAAATCCCAGTGGCTAGATGTGCCAAGGTGATAGAGACATACCCCAACAGACTTGCAGCTGTAATTTCTGTAAAAGGTAGCTCTGCAATAAAGTATTGACTTTGGGGGTGAATAGTTATATATATATATATATATATAAATATATCACCTATTGGAAAGACACTACAAAAAAATCGAAGGAAACTCAATGCTAATTGGCACTAAACAGACAGTAAACGGTGGTAGACTAGCTGACCACTGTGACATATAGAAAACGGAGGGAAAAAGCTGTGCTCATTCTGCCCCCAGAAAGAGATAGAGACAGAGCTGCATTTTCTGTCAAATTGAGACAAATATTCTGACATAAGAAATACCTTCTTCCCCCAAATAATAAAACGATAAAACAAAATGCTGTGTTTTGGCAGCCTCCTGCCACAACCGAGAGACAGACTGTGAAAAGTAGAGTATATTCATATTGGCCTATACTTTATTCTTATTTGTTGTAATTTTTGTTCATATGACTACCACTATCAATATTATTGCTTAATTACAAACAGTCTAATATGTTCCTGTCTTTCCGCATCATTGTTATACACTGACTATACAAAACATTAAGAACACCTGCTCTTTCCATGACAGACTGACCAGGTGAATTGGATATATGTGCCATTCAGAGAGTGAATGGGCAAGACAAAAGATTTAAGTGCCTTGGAATGGGGTATGTGTCAAGAACGGCAATGCTGCTGGGATTTTCACACTCAACAGTTTCCTGTATGTTTCCCGTTAACGGACATATTTAATCAACCCTTATCCCAGTCTAGTGTTCCCACATGCTTCAAGAGAGCCACCATTGTTCCTGTTCCCAAGAAAGCTAAGGTAACTGAGCTAAATGATTATCGCCCCGTAGCACTCACTTCCGTCATCATGAAGTGCTTTGAGAGACTAGTCAAGGATCATATCACCTCCATCCTACCAGACACCCTAGACCCACTCCAATTTGCTTACCATCCCAATAGGTCCACAGACGACACAATCGCAATCACACTGCACACTGCGCTAACCCATCTGGACAAGAGGAATACCTATGTAAGAATGCTGTTCATCGACTACAGCTCAGCATTTAACACCATAGTACCCTCCAAACTCGTCATTAAGCTCGAGACCCTAGGTCTCGACCCGCCCTGTGCAACTGGGTCCTGGACTTTCTAACGGGCCGGCCCCAGGAGGTGAGGGTAGGAAACAACATCTCCACCCGCTGATCCTCAACATTGGGGCCTCACAAGGGTGCGTTCTCAGCCCTCTCCTGTACTCTCTGTTCACCCATGACTGCGTGGCCAAGCACGCCTCCAACTTAATCATCAAGTTTGCAGACGACACTACAGTGAGACTGCCTACAGGGAGGAGGTGAGGGCCCACACTCAACGTCAACAAAACAAAGGAGATGATTGTGGACTTCAGGAAACAGCAGAGGGAGCACCCCCCTATCCACATCGAAGGGACAGTAGTGGAGAAGGTGGAAAGTTTTAAGTTCCTTGGCGTACACATCACGGACAAACTAAAATGGTCCACCCACACAGACAGCGTGGTGAAGAAGGCGCAACAGCGCCTCTTCTACCTCATGAGGCTGAAGAAATTTGGCTTGTCACCAAAAACACTCACAAACTCACAAACTCTCCAGAGGGTAGTGAGGTCTGCACAACGCATCACCGGGGGTAAACTACCTGCCCTCCAGGACACCTACACCACCCGATGTCACAGGAAGGCCAAAAAGATCATCAAGGACAACAACCACCAGAGCCACTGCCTGTTCTCCCAGCTATCATCCAGAAGGCGAGGTCAGTACAGGTGCATCAAGCTGGGACCGAGAGACTGAAAAACTGTTAAACAGCCATCACTAACATTGAGTGGCTGATGCCAACATACTGACTCAAATCTTGAAAATTGGATGTAACAAATGTATCACTAGCCACTTTCAACAATGCTTTATATAATGTTTACATATCCGACATTACTCATCTCATATGTATATACTGTACTCTATACCATCTAGTGCATCTTGCCTATGCCGTTCGGCCATCGACTCAAATCTCTAGCCACTAGCCACAGTACATACTCGTATTCATTCCTTTACACTTGTGTGTATAAGGTAGTTGTTGTGAAATGGTTAGATTACTTGTTAGATACTACTGCATGGTCGGAACTAGAAGCACAAGCATTTCACTACACTTGCATTAACATCTGCTAACCATGTGTATGTGGCAAATAAAATTTGATTTGATTTGAATGGTGATGACGGGGCTTCTGCCCACCACCCAAAGGACATCCAGCCAACTCGACACAACCGTGGGAATCATTGGAGTCAACATGGGCCAGCAACCCTGTGGAACGCTTTCAACACTTTGTAGGGGGTACAACTCAATATTAGAAGGTGTTCCTAATGTTGGCATACTCAGTGTATGTTTAATTTGGCAATGTAAGTGTTTCCATGTCAATATTTAATTGAATTGAGAGAGAGAGGGAGAGGGAGAGGGAGAGAGAAACAGAAACAGAGAAAGAGAAAGAGAAAGAGGGAGAGTGAGAGAGAGAGAGAGAGAGAGAGAGAGAGAGAGGGGGAAGAGGGCCTGGGAGAAACAGAGAGAGAGAAAGTGTTAGGGAGAGATGCCGCCCGCTCGCTTCAGCCAGTCAGACAGTCTGGCTGCACGAGGATCTCCAGCACTCAGCGTCATATGATTCCCGGGGTCAAAGGTTATCCCTACTGATGAATATCAGGCCGATTTCAGTCTCTCACTCCTCACTCACAAAAGAAAGGGAGTTGTTTTCACTCCCAGGGTCTGGAAAGTTTATTTCAGGAATTCATTCTGCCAGCACGACTGTAAACCTGTCTCAACCCAGGAGAGTTATGTCCACAAATATTGGATTTTTAGAAATGGTTTTATCAGCCTGCCAAGCGATCTAGGCAGTCTTTTTCATATAAATACATAAATGTGTAATCATCTTGTTGTGGATTGGAGTGTAGGAGGAGGTGAATGGTAAATGTGTGTACTTTCTGCTACAAAATGTATTTCAACAAGATTCACAAGGATTAAATTGAAGACTGTATGCAGTGTGAGTATACACTGGTTTTATTTCATTTACCTCAAAGACTCATCCCACACCCTATCGCACCAGAGCCCATGTCTTAGCCAGTCTCGCTAAGATATGTAAACCTCTCCAAACAGAATAATCACAAGGGTATTTCAAATAACACTGTCAGCAGGATTTCAACTAAAAGCTTCTGAAAGATTACAGCCGTCTCTGAAAGAGAGACCTGATGTAAGGGACTAGACATGTGTACGAATGAATGGTAGATCAGCTAGGGCATTTATGGGGCTAGAATATACTCAGGTTAGATATATATATATATATACAATCATGACAGCTTTGATTTTAAGGACTGAAATACTATTGCTGGTTTATTCCCCCCTATGGACTTGAGTAAAAAAGAGTGTTATTCATTTGGACAAACGTATCAAAATGTTGTGCAACGGAAAACAAGTGTTTTTTTATTGGCCAAGTTTAGATACTACCTCCCTGTTCCTCCATTTCGTGCCGAGTGAACACGACCCTGTTGTTGTACTCTTGGCCAAGCTCTTCCATCCCTCTATACCTCCCTCTCCATCCCTCCTCCCGTTCCGATAGAGGCAGCGCCTGGCTGGGCAGAAGCCCCGTCATCACCTAGCACAGGATTGCCTTTCCTCCCGGCCCAAAACCAAACCGAGGGATGGCGCTCACAAATTTTCATGAGGCAGGGTGTTGCCAGGTTTGCGGTTTGCAGTTTATTAACACGATAACAAGGAGAGGAGTGAGTGATGGCGGGTTGTGGGGAGATGAGGGGTGGGAAGGGGGCAGATTTTTTGGTAGGTGAGGGAGATGGCATGAAGGCTGTACAAAGCTGCATCAAGCCCACTCCACATTCCATCACCAACCAGAGAATGACAACTCTAGTTGGATTGTTGACAGTGAACTTTGTGGAGCGGTGTAGTGGCAACCTCAGCTAGCTCAGTTAACTTTCACAAACTTTTGCCCTCTTTCTTGTAACTGCTCAGGTATTCTGTAAGTCATTTTTACCAAAAAGATCATAGAAAATTGGCCCAAAATAGATACTATTTGACATAATATGGGATGCCTGACAGAAAGACAGAAAGGTATAAACGCCCAGTGGCAGACAAACAGGTGGCAGACAAACAGAGCACCTTTGCTACTACGTCTGTTTTTTATGGCCTGGGATTGTCGTTGAGTCTGTAAACTCATTTAGGTCCAGTTGAGGTCCAGACCAGGAAAGCCCAGTCCCTCTCTACCTCTACCCCAGTCCATCTCCTTTTTCCCAGCACCCCTAACCTTTACTACCAGCCCCCTATTACCAGCCCCCTACCCCAGTCTCTGTACTCAGCCCCTCTTCCTATTCCCAGCACCCCAGACATAATGATGGGGAGATTTAGCCATATTAGTGCCATTAGTTCTATTCCCTGTCTAGTCATAATCACGCCAGTGAAGATACTTGACATGTTTTTCATAACGACACAGCTTAGTGGCGCTGTCAAATGAGGTAACCGGCTGGTGCCTGTGGACTCACGGTTGAGTGAAATCCATGCCAAATAACAACTCCATTGTAAGGGCCGTCTCTAGCCTTTTGGGGGCCCTAAGTGGTTCCTCCACTAAGCAGGCAAACACTTGTGACCGACCGGCTCGATTGGGTCTTATGTAGCAAAATGTGAAATAGTGTTTTTTACATTGGATAAAAGTAGAGACTCAGCGATAGAAAATGGTATTTCATACACTACAGTTGAGGAACAATCAGAAAGGAATTCTGCTTTGAAAGTTTATAAACTTGTAACCTTACTTTTGAGAAAATTGCCCTTACATTTTTTTGGTGCACCTACTGGAGAGCTCTTCTTTGTCTACACCCATTCAGCATCGCTCACACCCTCTTAAGCTTTAGCCCCACCCTTCTCTTTAATGTGAGGCCATGTACTAAACAACCAAAGAGTTCAAGACTAAAGGCTGGTTTACACTACAGGTGTGTTCGTAAAAGTGCCAGAGTGTGCTCTGGGCATTCGTAAAATCAGAGTTCGTAACTTCAGAGCGTTTCACTCTTGGAGCAATCAGAGCGCACACTGGACGCTCTGGCCAAGGAGTAGGGTTGATCCGAGCGTTCTGAGCTAACAACAGCAGTCAAGCACCCAAGCTAACTGGCTAACATTGGCTAGCTTGCTAGCTGCTTCCAGACACAAATTAGAAAACAGCTAACTCTGACCATTGTACCCACACTAGCAAAGCTGGTTAGGCTGTTTTTATGTTATCCGGGAGCGTTGGTGACTACAACTGTGCTGCTGGCAACAATTTAATTACACTTTTTTTCCAACGTGTACTGACACCGGCCATATTCAACCGGTTTAGAGCATTTGTAAATGTTCAGTTATGTTCAGTTATGAGAGTATTCTTGTAACAGTATAGCTTCCGTCCCTCTCCTCGCCCCTACCTGGGCTCGAACCAGGGACCCTCTGCACACATCGACAACAGCCACCCTCGAAGCATCGTTACCCATCGCTCCCACAAATTGAAACGCTGTTAGCACGCACCCCGCTAGCTAACTAGCCATTTCACACCGGTTACACTCTGAAATCGGAATAGACAGCCAGAGAAAATGTACCAGCTACATCAATTGACAGTTGTCACAGTGACATCATAAACATTCTATTGAAATGGTTACTTGCATAGTGGAGTCTTTTGGTTAGACATGTAGCTAGCTAGCAAAACAAAGAACCATAATCCCAACTCATAACATTACTACCCTGCATGAATCTGCAAGTAGCTAACCAACCAGGTTCAATGTTAGCTAGCTAACATTAGGCTATAACTAGCAATGCAAATGGCTCTGAGATACAAATAACATTACTACACAGAAAATACACATAACATTAGCAAGTGAGCCAGTGAGCTAGCTAGCTAACAGTACACTTTAACTTGAAATGAAATCAACTTTCTGGCAAAATTAGAAACGTGTAATATTTGAAAATGTAGCTAGCTAGACTATCTTACCCATATACATGGATGGCTGCTTCTCCCTCTCTGTCACGGATGCCATGGTTGCCTTAGTTGCTTTAGTTTGAAGATGTAATCCAGAGACAGGTGTTTTATACAAGAGCCTTCTGTGTGTTGTCTTTTCGACTCTGTCTGCATATTCACCAGAATTGTATCCATCTCCTTAGCTATCATACTCTAATTCCACCTATTTCAAAACTCAGTCCTCAAGAAAGTGGAGAGCAACACTTATGCAATTCTACCACATGATATCTTTCAAAAAAGCCGTGTTAGAAAGGATTATCTGCACATACTGACCAGCTCATGTTATAGACAGAAGCGTGCTACATGACAGACTAATCCGAACTCATCTCTCGGCATATCCAGCCCACTCATTATCTCAGCCAATCATGGCTAGCAGGAAGGTTGCTGATTTCAAAACTCGGTCCTCAAGAAAGTGGAGAGCAACACTTATGCAGTTCTACCACATGATGTCTTTCAAAAAAGCTGTGGCTAAACCAACTAGATTCGTAATTTAACAATGTTATTCCTATTTAAGGATGGCATACAAGTTTGCTATTAAGGCACATGAAAGGTCAAAGTTCAGAAGGCATTTCTGCCAAAAAACACATTTTGATTTAAAAAAAGTTTACGTTCAAATGGCTCTCCTGTGAATTAGCAACATATGCATACTTTCCTGAAGCAAGTCACATTACAGTGGAAAAAGAAGAAGTACGTTTTTAAGTTAATTTCATGCAATTCTACACATTTTGCCATTGAAGACCCCTGGGCGTAGAGAAGATATTGCAGTTTAAAAGAACGTTTTCTGCAGTTCTGAGAGTGACTAACAAAATCTAAGGGTGCCCCCCTGGAAGTCAGGGCCCCTGGGCACATGCTCTGCGTGCCCAATCAGTATTTGGCCATGATTACTACAAGTTAAGATAACTGGCTATACCAGGGGTCTTCAACATTTTCTTGCCCAGGGACCAGGGTTGTACTACTGCCATAGCACAGGGGAGCGGTGCTCCCTCACATTTTACAATTTGAGAATACACAGAGCTGGTAAAAATATTTCTGGAAAATGTATTCTGATAAATTCTAAATATTATAGTTATATAGTTATAGTTAATTACCACAGAAATTCCATGAAAATGATTTGTTAGGGGCTCATGTACGAGTATGACGCGCTTGAACTCGCCCTACTGTCTGAGTGCTTAGCTTACAGATAATAAGAATAATTTAATAATAAAAAATTGGATGTAATAAATGTATCACTAGCCACCTTAAACGATGCCACTTTATATAATGTTTACATATCCTACAATACTCATCTCATATGTATATACTGTACTCTATACCATCTACTGCATCTTGCCTATGCCGTTCGGCCATCGCTCATCCATATATTTATATGTACATACTCGTATTTATTCCTTTACACTTGTGTGTATAAGGTAGTTGTTGTGAAATTGTTAGATTACTTGTTAGATACTACTGCAAGGTCGGAACTAGAAGCACAAGCATTTCGCTACACTCGCATTAACATCTGCTAACCATGTGTATGTGACAAATAAAATTTGATTCGATTTGATTTGATATGCACACAAACTGATCCAACTCATCAGTTTGTCTGCATGTGTCTTGGAGGCTAGGCTCCCACAAGCACGATACCAATCTCACCAATGGCTCCAGTCAGTACGGGCCTCTAGCTCTCCCATGGGCTCCTCAAGCCAACCTTTCCAAATCCAGTCTAGGGGGATCAAAACGTCCCCCTCCACTCCCCAAGGAGGTGGGCATCAGGACAAACAATCAATATCACTGACAGATCCACGTCAGACAGATGAGATGGAGGATAATTATGGGAATGTTCTGAAAGACACTCTCTGTGTCATTATGACCCAGGACAGGAGGAGCCTTGTCTCAACCTGGGGTAAGAGAGCTGGGGACAAATTACCTTGTTTTGCTTCATTAATATCATTGGCTTTGTGTCCTTACACAACTTGGGTAGTAAGATAGTGGATAGTAGTCGCGTAGTTAAACCCAGAACCATGGTGTAGAGAAGCTGGGTGATGGGACGGATGGCTTGGTTTGTTGTGCTGTTTTAATTCTTACAATACACATGGGAATCTAGAGATTGCTTTGTGTCCTTCCTCTGTTTAGTACATAGTAGTGACAATCACGGACTACGAATAGGTATGAGGAGACTGAAGAGAAGTGGATGTGGGAAGGAAAGAGGCATGGATGGAGCATAACAAGCCGGCCGTGTGTGAATGTACAAACCTATAAACGCACTTAACAGCTAAACAGCTGTAAATTGAGAATAAAATTATAGAAAGTTACCCTAATATTGCTTTCTGCTCATCAATAAAGAAAAATTGTCTACAGAATGGCATATGTAAGACAGATTATCTAAATGAAGATATGACAGATAGGACAGTTTGGGATGGGAGATTTTGTTGTAGAATTTGGATGTCACGACTTCCGCCGAAGTTCGGGGTCGACGTCACCGGTCTACTAGCCATTGCCGATCCATTTTTAATTTTCCATTTGTTTTGGCTTTGTTTTTTTCACACCTGGATTCAATCCCCAAATGACTTGTTCATTATTTAACCCTCTGTTTCCCCATGTTTGTGTGCATGATTGTTTTTGTATTGTTGGTTAGTAGTGTGAGCTCGTGTAATTACGTCTTTTGTATTTGTAGTTGCTATTTTTGTTTACTCATCTCTGTTCTCCTGCGCCTGACTCCGATTACCTAATACACTAAGAACATTGACAGAATCACGCACCGTCTAATGGAGTCAGCAAGAGCACACAGCCCTCCTTTACCTGTCGAGGAGCGCGTCCAGCAGCACGCAACCATGTTGCAACATCTCGGCACAGCCATGGATCGAATGCTGCAAACAATGGAGCGATGGGAGAGAAGAGGTTTGCCAGCGCATCCACATCACCTTTTCAACCCCCACCGCTGTCCACCCCTCCTTCACCTGGTCCCAGTGGGATAAGACTTGCGCTCACAAAGGAATATGATGGGACGGCTGCCGGGTGCCAGGGGTTCCTACTTCAGCTGGAGCTCTACCTGGCGACCGTCTACCTGGCGACCGTCTACCTGGCGACCGTCCACCCGGCTCCTGCGGGACGCGAGAGCGTGTCCGCCCTCGTCTCCTGTCTATCAGGGAAAGCCCTGGAGTGGGCCAACGCCGTATGCGGAGAGGGTGAAGCGGCGTTGGACCACTATGATGATTTCACCCGCCTGTTTCACCTACGGCAGGGGACGAGGAGCGCACAGGACTTTGCTTTGGACTTCCGAACCCTGGCCGCCGGAGCGGGATGGAATGACAGGGCCCTGATCGACCATTACCGGTGCAGTCTGTGCAAGGACGTCCGTCGGGAACTGGCCTGCAGGGATACCACCCTTACGATTGACCAGCTGGTGGACCTGTTCATCCGGCTGGATAACCTGCTGGCCACCCGCGGATGTCCGGATCGGGGTCCGTCAGTTCCATCCCCAGCACCTCCACTCCGACCCCCATGGAGCTGGGAGGTGCTGAGCTTAGGGTGACCGGAGGAGGGGCCATTCCCTGCACCATCTGTGGCCATAGAGGGCAAACTGCTGGTCGGTGCTGGGGGGGTTCCTCAGGTAGTCGAGGCAGCAGGCAGGGCACTGTCGTGTCACCCCAGGTGAGTAGGCACCAGACTCACCCAGAGCCCCCTGTGGCTCACATGTTTGTGTTCATGAAATTTCCTTAGTTTTCCCCTGATTCCCAGCATAAGGTGCTCATAGATTCAGGCGCAGCTGGGAACTTAATTGACCCTTCATTTGCTAATAGTTTATGGATCCCCATTGTTCCTGTTGATATGCCCTTCCTTGTGCATGCCTTAGATAGTCGACCATTAGGGTCAGGGAGGCCACCGCTCCACTAAGCATGGTTACGCAGGAGGGTCATGAGGAGAGAATCAGCCTCTTCCTTATTGATTCTCCTGCGTTTCCCGTGGTGCTGGGCCTACACTGGTTGGCCTATCATGACCCCATTATTTTGTGGCAACAGAGGGCTCTCAAGGGATGGTCACGAAAGTGCTCGGGGAGGTGTGTAGGTGTTTCCACCGGTGCGACTACGGTGGAAAGTCCAGACCAGGTTTCCACCGTGCACATCCCCTCAGAATATGCAGATTTGGCTCTCGCCTTCTGTAAGAAGAAGGTGACTCAATTACCACCCCATCGACGGGGAGAGTGTGCGATAAATCTCCTGGTAGACGCAGCACTTCCCAGGAGTCACGTGTATCCTCTGTCACAGGAGCAGACGGCGGCTATGGAAACATATGTCTCTGAATCCCTGGGGCAGGGATACATTCGGCCCTCCACTTCACCTGCCTCCTCGAGTTTCTTTTTTGTGAAGAAGAAGGATGGAGGTCTGCGCCAGTGTATTGACTATCGAGGTATCAATCAGATCACTGTGAGGTACAGCTACCCACTGCCTCTCATAGCCAGTGCAATCGAGTCAATGCACGGGGCGCGCTTCTTCACAAAATTGGATCTCAGGAGCGCAACCTGGTCTGTATCCGGGAGGGGGACGAGTGGAAGACGGCATTTAGTACCACCTCAGGGCACTATGAGTGCCTCGTCATGCCGTACGGGTTGATAAATGCTCCATCAGTCTTCCAGGCATTTGTAGACAAGATTTTCCGGACCTGCACGGGCAGGGTGTAGTGGTGTATATCGACGACATTCTGATATACTCCGCTACACGCGCCGAGCATGTGTCCCTGGTGCGCAGGGTGCTTGGTCGACTGTTGGAGCATGACCTGCACGTCAAGGCTGAGAAATGTCTCTTCTTCCACAGTCCATCTCCTTCCTAGGGTACCGCATTTCCACGTCAGGGGTGGAGATGGAGAGTGACCGCATTTCAGCCGTGCGTAATTGGCCGACTCCCACCACGGTAAAGGAAGTGCAGCGGTTCTTAGGGTTTGCCAACTACTACCGGAGGTTTATAAGGGGCTTTGGTCAAGTAGTGGCTCCCATTACCTCACTGCTGAAGGGGGGACCAGTGCAACTGCAGTGGTCAGCTGAGGTGGACAGGGCTTTTGGTCACCTGAAGGCTCTGTTTACCTCGGCCCCGTGCTGGCTCATCCGGATCCCTCTTTGGCATTTATAGTGGAGGTGGACTCGTCTGAGGCTGGGATAGGAGCTGTGCTGTCTCAGCGCTCGGGTACGCCAGCAAAACTCCGCCCCTGTGCCTTCTTTTCGAAGAAGCTCAGCTCGGTGGAGGGTAACTATGATGTGGGGGACCGGGAGCTGTTGGCTGTCGTAAAGGCTCTGAAGGCATGGAGACATTGGGTTGAGAGGGCTAAACACCCTTTTCTCATCTGGACTGACCACCGCAATCTGGAGTACAACTGGGCGGCGAGGAGACTGAACCCTCGCCAGGCAAGGTGGGCCATGTTTTTTCCCCATTTTGTTTTCACCCTATCTTACCAACCAGGTTCCCAAAACACTAAGGCAGACGCACTGTCCCGGATGTATGACACAGAGGAGCGGTCCATAGATCCCATTCCCATACTTCCGGCCTCTTTCCTGGTGGCACCGGTGGTGTGGGAGCTGGACGTGGACATCGAGCGGGCATTACGTACAGAGCCTACTCCAACTCAGTGTCCAGCTGGGCGTCTGTACATTACATCTGCTGTCCGCGACCATTTGACCTATTGGGCTCACACGTCACCCTCCTCTGGTCATCCTGGCATCGGTCGGACAGTGCGCTGTCTTAGTGGGAAGTACTGGTGGTCCACCTTGGCCAAGGACGTGAGGATTTTGTTTAAGCAAATAAGGTGGTGACGTAGGTAGTGACGTACAGTGAGGGAAAAAAGTATTTGATCCCCTGCTGATTTTGTACGTTTAACCACTGACAAAGAAATGATCAGTCTATCATTTTAATGGTAGGTTTATTTGAACAGTGAGAGACAGAATAACAACAAAAAAATGAAAAATGTTATAAATAGATTTTCATTTTAATGAGTGAAATAAGTATTTGACCCCCTCTCAGAAAGATTTCTGGCTCCCAGGTGTCTTTTGCACAGGTAACGAGCTGAGATTAGGAGCATTAGGAGGGAGTGCTCCTAATCTCAGTTTGTTACCTATATAAAAGACACCTGACCACAGAAGCAATCAATCAGATTTCAAACTCTCCACCATGGCCAAAACCAAAGAGCTCTCCAAAGATGTCAGGGACAAGATTGTAGACCTACACAAGGCTGGAATGGGCTACAAGACCATCGCCAAGCAGCTTGGTGAGAAGGTGATAACAGTTTGTGCGATAATTCGCAAATGGAAGAAACACAAAAGAACTGTCAATCTCCGTCTGCTTGGGGC
Organism: Brachymystax lenok tsinlingensis; assembly: GCA_030435695.1. Classification (NCBI taxonomy): domain Eukaryota; kingdom Metazoa; phylum Chordata; class Actinopteri; order Salmoniformes; family Salmonidae; genus Brachymystax; species Brachymystax lenok. The sequence goes on from CM059802.1 coordinate 16,189,832, forward strand.
TCCATGCAAGATCTCACCTCGTGGAGTTGCAATGATCATGAGAATGGTGAGGAATCAGCCCAGAACTACACGGGAGGAGCTTGTCAATGATTTCAAGGCAGCTGGGACCATAGTCACCAAGAAAACAATTGGTAACACACTACACCGTGAAGGACTGAAATCCTGCAGCGCCCGCAAGGTCCCCCTGCTCAAGAAAGCACATATACATGCCCGTCTGAAGTTTGCCAATGAACATCTGAATGATTCAGAGGACAACTGGGTGAAAGTGTTGTGGTCAGATGAGACCAAAATGGATCTCTTTGGCATCAACTCAACTTGCCGTGTTTGGAGGAGGAGGAATGCCGCCTATGACCCCAAGAACACCATCCCCACCATCAAACATGGAGGTGGAAACATTATGCTTTGGGGGTGTTTATCTGCTAAGGGGACAGGACAACTTCACCCGCATCAAAGGGACGATGGACGGGGCCATCTTGGGTGAGAACCTCCTTCCCTCAGCCAGGGCATTGAAAATGGGTCGTGGATGGGTATTCCAGCATGACAATGACCCAAAACACACGGCCAAGGCAACAAAGGAGTGGCTCAAGAAGAAGCACATTAAGGTCCTGGAGTGGCCTAGCCAGTCTCCAGACCTTAATCTCATAGAAAATCTGTGGAGGGAGCTGAAGGTTCGAGTTGCCAAACGTCAGTCTCGAAACCTTAATGACTTGGAGAAGATCTGCAAAGAGGAGTGGGACAAAATCCCTCCTGAGATGTGTGCAAACCTGGTGGCCAACTACAAGAAACGTCTGACCTCTGTGATTGCTAACAAGGGTTTTGCCACCAAGTACTAAGTCATGTTTTGCAGAGGGGTCAAATACTTATTTCCCTCATTAAAATGCAAATCAATTTATAACATTTTTCACATGCGTTTTTTTTTGTTGTTATTCTGTCTCTCACTGTTCAAATAAACCTACCATTAAAATGATAGACTGATCATTTCTTTGTCAGTGGGCAAACGTACAAAATCAGCAGGGGATCAAATACTTGTTTCCCTCACTGTAGCTCCTCTGTGCCAAATGGTCCAACATTGAAACCCAACCCTAATCACTGTGTTTCCCGGGGTCAGGTTTTCGAGACTATGTAACTTAGACAAGGTATCTACAGTGCATTCGGAAAGTATTCAGACCTCTTGACTTTTTCCTCATTTTGTTACGTTACAGCCTTATTCTAAAATGTATTTAAAAAAAAAAATCCTAACCAATCTACACACAATACCCCATAATGACAAAGAAAAAAACAGGTTTTTAGACATTTTTGCAAACTTATTCTAAATAAAAAACTGAAATATCACATTCACATAAGTATTCAGACACTTTACTCAGTACTTTGTTTAAGCACCTTTGGCAGCGATTACAGCCTTGAGTCTTTTGGGGTATGACGCTACAAGCTTGGCACAGCTGTATTTGGGGAGTTTCTCCCATTCTTCTCTGCAGATCCTCTCAAGCTCTGTCAGGTTGGATGGGGAGAGTCGCTGCACAGCTATTTTCAGGTCTCTCCAGAGATGTTAGATCGAGTTCAAGTCCGGGCTCTGGCTGGGCTACTCAAGAACATTCAGAGACTTGACCCGAAGCCACTCCTGTGTTGTCTTGCCTGTGTGCTTAGGGTCATTGTCCTGTTGGAAGGGGAAGCTTCGTCCGAGTCTGAGGTTCTGAGCGCTCGTGAGCAGGTTTTCATCAAGGATCTCTCTGTACTTTGCTCCGTTCATCTTTCCTTCAATTCTGACTAGTCTCCCAGTCCATGACGCTGAAAAATAGCCAGCTCTAGGAAGAGTCTTGGTGGTTCTAAACTTCTTCCTTTTAAGAATGATGGATGCCACTGTGTTCTTGGGGACCTTCAATGCTGCAGAAATGTTTTGGTACCCTTCCCCAGATCTGTGATTCGACACAATCCTGTCTCGGAGCTCTGAAGGCAATTCCTTCGACCTCATTTCTTCGTTTTTGCTCCGACATGCACTGTCAACTGTGAGACCTTATATAGACAGATGTGTGCCTTTCCAAATCATGTCCAATTAATTGAATTTACCACAGGTGAACTCCAGTCAAGTTGTAGAAACAAGCTCAATTTCGAGTCTCACAGCAAAGGGTCTGAATACTTATGTAAATAAGGTATTTCTGTTTTTTATTTTGCTAACATTTCTAAAAACCTGTTTTCGCTTTGTCATTATGGGGTATTGTGTGTAGATTGATGAGGATTTTTTAAATTTAATCCATTTTAGAATAAGGTTGTAACATAACAACATGTGGAAAAAGGGAAGGGGTCTGAATACTTTCATAATGCACTGTATATCTGTAGGAGCTATGGTTATGATAAATAAATGACATCACATACACGAATCTCTACTTTTTTGTCAGACTCTGCATACTGACTGATACGGACAGACAGAGGGGTTAGGTGCTGCTAGCGGAAAAACATCTCTCACTTCTCCTGGCAAAGTCTGGATGCTTTCTTGGAGCCTCCAGGTCTGAAGAACAACCCCAGCTTCTGAACTTCTGCATGCAGAGCACAATTTATAGGAAAATCTAGCGTTGCTCATTGTCTGTGTACTGTGCTCATTCCAAATCTTCACTGAACTGCACGTTGTAATGTAAGCTATGACTAGGAGACGGAGTCAGGATAATTTACCTGTCTGCCCGAAATAAAAAAAGAAAGAAAGAAGTGACTGGGAGGAAGAGAAATAGAGACTCCCAAACAGAAAGAAAGTAGAAAATCTTTAGGAATGCCACGTGACACCTCCGTTTCATTTTCTTTGCACCTTCTCTCTTTTCCTACAGAGAGACAAAAGAAAGGACAGAGCGACTAAACTGGTATCATAGCAACAGTTGTGTTTAGAGTATCCTGCCTAGGTATCAGTGGGTCTTGGACTGAGTAACTGTTTGGAGTAACTTAGGTTGCTGTGAAAAAATTCAAAGCATGCGCAAAACATAATATACAGGAGCTTGGCGTGTGTCTCCAAGGGAGAGACGGTCTTTCTGCCTGTGTCCCACATGGCACCCTATTCCCTTTATAGTGCATTACCTTTGACTAGGGCCCATGGTCAAAAGTAGTGTACTATGTAGGGAATAGAGTTCCATTTGGGATGCAGACTCTCTGTCTGCTCTGCTCTCCACAGGTAGCCTTGTTTGGAAGTGATGACAAACAGGAGAGAGACAGAGAGCATGGGGCCACCTCTCATCCAAATAATGTCCCCTCTGCATTGTTCCTTTGCAATCTAGTTTCGGGATCATTCCCATTTGTCTTGTATTATTGGGACAAATTGCTTGTTACAATAAAGGGAGTACAGAGGGAGAACCCTGTCTAAAAAGGCTAGATACTTCACCAGATAAGAAGTGAATAAGTAAGCGAAATTATGGGCACTATAATTGTTCTCTGTGGCAAGAAGTCGAATAAAACCCTCACGACTCTGCAATTCAATGTAAATGAACCATTTCGTGTTAGGGACACAACCATTAGGGTTTCGTTTCTATCAAACATGTCTTGATTTATATCTTGCAGAGACATTAATGAATAATATTGATAATGTTGCATTGGCACTTGGCACACTTGTAGGTTACCATTGTCACAAGCTGCCATAGTCTCCTGGCGTGGACAAGCTGCCATAGTCTCCTGGTGTGGACGAGCTGCCATAGTCTTCTGGCGTGGACGAGCTACTATAGTCTCCTGGCGTGGACGAGCTGCCATAGACTCCTGGCGTGAACGAGCTGCTATAGCCTTCTGGCGTGGACGAGCTGCCATAGTCTTCTGGCGTGGACGAGCTGCCATAGTCTCCTGGTGTGGACGAGCTGCCATAGTCTTCTGGCGTGGACAAGCTACTATAGTCTCCTGGCGTGGACGAGCTGCCATAGACTCCTGGCGTGAACGAGCTGCTATAGCCTTCTGGCGTGGACGAGCTGCCATAGTCTTCTGGCGTGGACGAGCTGCCATAGTCTCCTGGCGTGGACGAGGTGCCATAGTCTCCTGGCGTGGACGAGCTGCCATAGTCTCCTGGCGTGGACGAGCTGCTATAGTCTCCTGGTGTGGATGACTGTAAAACCTAATCAAAGTTTATTGGTCGTGTACACAGATTTTCAGATGTTATAGCAGGTGCAGCTTCAACAGTATAGGAATAATAGTACCTAGAAAACAATACGCACATAATCCAAAAGTAAAAAGAAACAAATTAAGAAATATCAGAACGAGCAATGTGCACCATGGGAGTAACTCCGCTAAAGCCATCACACCATCACCCAGTTTGTTTCTAAGCAAAGAGTAATCCTGCTATCTAATTAATACAGCCCAACTATGCTCATTTACGCAACCCTGGTACAGACAGACAAACAAAAAGACAGAAACCTCACACGTTCACAATGAGCCCATTCATAAACCCAACCTCACTTCTCTGGGATAGGATAGGAGCAGGAAAAGGAGAAAAAACGGTTGCTCTTAGCATTTGGGCAGATGCAACTGCGATCACTCAGCTCGTCTGATGCTGATAATGGGGCGATGGGAAATTCCTGTCAGGGAGTCTCAGTCGAAGACGTGGTGTAGCGCAGGCAGGGCAGTTTCGCAACCGCTTTGGCAGGTAGGCTGTGTGTGTGTGTGTGTGTGTGTGTGTGTGTGTGTGTGTGTGTGTGTGTGTGTGTGTGTGTGTGTGTGTGTGTGTGTGTGTGTGTGTGTGTGTGTGTTAGACGCTAGGGCAGAGAATGAGTCGCGGCATGCTCACATAACTGTCATTAAACATATTTAGAAAAACATAAGACAATCAAAACTATCAAGTATGTGCCTGGCATGGCATTCAATTATTGAGCAATATGATAGAAGGAGGAAATGTGGTGTGGAAATACAGTGCCTTTCTCTCGCCCCATTCTTTGTAACTCTAAGGTATGGTAAAATGGGGGTATGACGAATCTGATTTGACTGGTGGCTGGTCACCCCTTTACACCCCATCAATTCCTTCTGAAGCATATTTAGTAACTTTAGCAAAACTTGCGTTATCATCAAATCAAGGCCCACCCCTGCCCTCCCTTCGTCAAATCTGATGACTCCATTTTTCTCCTCCCTTCCTATAGGCAGAAACTTAGACAGGAAGTACCTGTGCTAAGGAATATTCAACGCAGGTCTGACCAATCAGAATCCATGCTTCAAGATTGTTTTGATCGAGCAGACTGGGATATGTTTCGGGTAGCCTCTGAGAATAATATTGACGTATACGCGGACACAGTTACTGAGTTCATCAGGAAGTGTATAGGGGATGTTGTTCCCACTGTGACTATTAAAACCTACCCAAACCAGAAACCGTAGATAGATGGCAGCATTCACGCAAAACTGAAAGCACGAACCACCGCATTTAACCATGGCAAGGTGACTGGGAATATGGTTGAATACAGTGTCGTCATTCCCTCCGTAAGACAATCAAACAGGCAAAACGTCAGTACAGAGTCGCAATTCAACGGCTCAGACACGAGACATGTGTGGCAGGGTCTACAGACAATCATGGACTACAAAGTGAAAACCAGCCATATCGCGGACACCAACATCTTGCTCCCGGACAAGCTTAACACCTTCTTCGCCCAGTTTGAGGATAACACAGTGCCACCGACATGGCCCGCTCCCAAGGACTGTGGGCTCACCTTCTCCATGGCCGATGTGATTTAGTCATTTAAGCGCAACCCTCGCAAGGCTGCCGGCTCAGAAGGCATCCGTAGCCGTGTCCTCAGAGCATGCGCAGACCAGCTGGCTGCAGTGTTTACGGACATATTCAATCTCTCCCTATCCGAGTCTGCTGTCCCCACTTGCTTCAAGTTGTCCACCACTGTTCCTGTACCCAAGAAAGCTAAGGTAACTGAACTAAATGACTATCGCCTCATAGCACTCACTTCTGTCATCATGAAGTGCTTTGAGAGTCTAGTTAAGGATCATGTCACCTCTATTTTACCTGACACCCTAGACCCACTTCAATTTGCTTACCGCCCCAATAGATCCACAGACGATGCAATCGCCATCGCACTGCACACTGCCCTATCCCATCTGGACAAGAGGAATACCTACAACAGAATGTTGTTCATTGACTATAGCTCAGCCTTCAACACCATGGTACCCTCCAAGCTCATCAATAAGCTTGGGGCCCTGGGTCTGAACCCCGCCCTTTTCAACTGGGTCCTGGACTTCCTGACAGACCGACCCCAGGTGGTGAAGGTAGGAAACAACACCTCCACTTCGCTGATCCTCAACCCTGGGGCCCCATAAGGGTGTGTGCTCAGCCCCCTCCTGTACTCCTTGTTCACCCTCGACTGTGTGGCCACGCACGCCTCCAACTCAATCAGCAAGTTTGCAGACGACACAACAGTAGTAGGCCTGATTACCAACAATGACAGGACAGCCTACAGGGAGGAGGTGAGGGCCCTGGCAGAGTGGTGAAAGAAAAATAACATCTCACTCAATGTCAACAAAACGAAGCAGCTGATTGTGGACTTCGGGAAACAGCAGAGGGAGTACGCCACTATTCACAAACTTTTACAGATGCACAATTGAGAGAATCCTGTTGGGCTGCATCACCGCCTGGTACGGCAACTGCACCACCCACAACCAGAGGGTGGTGCCGCCTTCCCAACGCATCACCGGGGGCACATTGCCTGCCCTCCAGGACACCTACAGCACCCGATGTCACAGGAAGGCCAAAGAGATCATCAAGGACATCAACGACCATGGCCTGTTCACCCCAGAAGGTGAAGTCAGTACAGGAGTACAGTACAGGAGACTGAAAAACAGCTTCTATCTCAAGGCAATCAGACTTATAAATAGCCATCACTAGCCGGCCACCACCCGGCTACTCAACACTGCACCTTAGAGGCTGCTGACCTATGGAATCACTGGCCACTTTAATAATGTAACACTAGTCACTTTAATAATGTTTACATAGTGCTTTACTCATCTCATATGTATAGACTGTATTCTATTCTACTGTATTTTAGTCAATGCCACTCGTCCTAATATTTATATATTTCTTAATTCCATTCTTTTACTTTTAGATTTGTGTGTATTGTTGTGAATTGTTAGATACTACTGCACTGTTGGAGCTAGGAACACAAGCATTTCGCTACACCCACAATAGCATCTGCTAAATACGTGTATGTGACCAATACATTTCAATTTGATTTGATTTGAAATCTTTTGGGGGTTTTTTCATTTGAAGAACATCTCTCGTATTAGGTTGACTGTGCCTAGTGCAGGACCAGGACCAATGTGCCAAGAACAACACAACAGAAATACAAAATAGAACATATGTCTTTGTCAAACATAAAAATGATAAAGGAACGACCAAACACTGAACACTGCCAGACAAGTTCACGTTAAATAATGAGGTGTATTTAGACAACCATAACGGCATCGCTGATGGAAACTGAGATGGAAACTTTTTTTCATAAAAATTTGGATTTGCCAAATAGTTTTGAAGGTAGACAGGGACACGATGTCATTGCGTAACTTTAATGTTCCACTCCACATGTAATTCTAAATGCCTATCCCACTATACAAATGTTGTTTCTTTGCAGAATGCCTGAATTGCTTTGCCTTGTTTTTCTGGTTGGCTTGCAAGTTTCACCATCCAATTATTTCAGGTCCACAGGAGTGCAAGTTTCCCCATTTCAAGGACCGTTGGCGATACGTTGGCACATGTTAATTATTAGACTATGGCAAATATTAGTCAATTCTTGCATTCTATCAATGCTGGCTTCGCGGGATACCTGAGACATGAAACATATAGGTAGGAGGGGATACAGGCTGTCGCCAATGTATAAATGTGGAATTTGCCTAAATGGGTAATGGAAGCACTTCAACCACTACACATTTATTTGACGCTATAGGTTTTTTGGGGATTTATTGTTATTTTTTACGTGTGATGTCATTACGTCCAGCTAGTTAAATGGAAACTTACCCTAGAAGGCAATTGTCACATATATTTTTATACTAATTAAAATGTTATATTCTAAATGTCGACAAAAGATCAAGATCACTGGACAAGTTAATGGAAACATAAACCACGTTTCCATCCGAAAATCACAACAGCTGTGATGGAAATATTATAAAAGCTAACAGATAATTTGTTCGTTCAACATGGTGCGATCTTTTTGTGTCGGTAAAAGGTATTATGTAAGAAATGGCTGTGGAAGCTCCTTTACGTGCAAATATTGATATAATAACCATCATATCGAAGTAAACTTGGAATAACGAGATAATATGATGTGTGGTCCGCCCACTACGACTTGGAAAACCATGCAGTTTATTAGGCTACAGATGAAATAAATTACTTCACAGGGTGGTGAAAGTGCACGGTGAAGAGCTTGATGCTCCTCTCTAATAAATATCGGGGGTCTTATTCTGGTGATATGATGATCGATGCTTGACTGACATTTGACAAATAAAACAAATTTCGCTTTTATCCATAATAATCCGATCATGTACAGTAGATTAGCCTACAATGTGTCGAGAACAGAGTAGGCATATTTGCTATTTAACACAACAGTTTTTGTTGGAAAACACATTGAATTTAAGATTTCTATTCGGTTCATGAAAATGTAAGCCAAAACTACATTTTGTGTGCACTATGTCATAACGCAATGCTTTTTAAATCAGTTTGGTGGAAACACCACTGGTGGGAAAATGTGTATATTTTCTTTATGCTGATTTTAGAATATTTGCATGAACATCTTCTCCCAATTGGATGGAAACCTAGCTAGAGCTAGTGTCACAGAACCACACACGTCCTTAAATAGTTGGATGTTCAGAACGAGAAAGAGTAGGCTGTATAGAAATAATGACACTCAAATTGAAAATCATTAAACAAAATAATAAGCATTATATCAGACTAATTGAGATGTAGATTACAACAAATATTCCAACTGTTTGAACTGGCAACAAGGCCAGAAGCGGTGCGTGGGTAAAATCACTGGGGAAGCCAAGGCCCCCAAAAAAGCAATATTACAACGTATGTATTGTGATAATTGCTTTGTTTGCTCTATAACCTGTTAGTTCATATGCCTTGACACCATGATATATAGGCCTAAGGCCAAGACAATAAGAAGAGGCACAGTGGCAGAAAAAAATCAACCACACATTTGTTTCATTACAAAACCGGAAAGCAGGATCTGTCCGGTGAACAAACAGTTACATGACCTACAGCATGGTCAAGCAAGGTAATGTAAACAACTATTGATTTAGAACGATGGAAAGTTACTGCAAGTCGCAAAGAAAACAGGAGCTGCTTCCACTATTTCAACTGCAACCTCATTTAATTACCTGTGCTTAGTCTAATATTGACAACTAGAAGATACTGATTTTTGTGTGTGTGTGGTGTGTGTGCGGGCGTGCCCGAAAGTAGAAAACATGTTAACTCACCCTACTTGTAGAGAAATGCCAATGCCATCCTCTTATTTCATGTTGCCTATACGGTCTATGACTCTGTCATACAGTACACACTTTTCGTTTTTGTTTTCCTAGGCTACCTGGCTAAAATGCTTGCTCGCTGGCCTAACTTCCTTTCATGGGCAACTATGCGCCAGGCCAGCTAGTTAACATTAGCCTAACATTACTACATCTAGCTACATACATTCAGGCCAGGGGCACAATATATGAATTCATGGTTGGATCACCGTTATAATCATTGGCCAGTACAGAGAATTAAGTAAAACCACAAGTCCAAATCCTTATTTCCATCCATGGCTTATTTAGGAAAGGGCTGATTTTAGCTAGCTAGCCACCGGAGGACAACAATACAACAAGATGCAACAATTCAAGTTTTTTTCTGTTAATGACGCCTGGCTTCTGATGTGATGTGATTGGTCTGAAGCCAAATCTCAACTGGCCTCCCTTGACACTTTTTTTTGGTGCGCCAGGGCCATTCGCAGCTGAGCTCACTCAGTTTAGCTCAACGCTGATTGACTATTATTTTTATATTTTTTTATCAAGGGTAGCCAAATGCTCGCTGGTATCCCTTGCAGGTTGGAGTTGGCTGAGTAGAACAGGGAAACAGGTCCTGAGGGGAATCCAAGGTAGTGGTGGTGAGTGATATCCAGAGCAAGGTGGTTGGTGGTGAGATGTGGAACAGGAGACAGGAGCCAGAGACAGAGCGGTAAAATGCAAGGAGAGGACAAAAATGGTGTAAGGCAGGGATCAAGCACGGCAGAGCAACAGGATCTAGAGAACTAACAAAAGGCTAGAATAAAAACTGACTGAGCAGAGATTACGAGCCCGGCAGAGTGGAATTGGCAGGAATGGGTTTTGTAGAAGTCTTGATTTATGGGATGAGTTGCAGCTGGTAGGGATCTGCTCTGACTCCAGCACACCTGTCTCCAACCACATAATCAAACAGAGAGGGAGAGGGAGAGAGAGAGTACAGGGGGAGAACTGCAGGTTTAAGGAGACACCGGCTGAACACCAGAGGGCATAGCAGGATCAGATGTGACAGTACCCCCTCTCTACGGACGCCACCTGACGCACGACACGGCTTGTCTGGGTGTGAGCAGTGCTCCTCAGGCTTGTCCAGCAGTGCTCCTCAGGCCTGTATCCTTCCCAGTCCACCAGATACTGCCAACCGCGGCCCCGACGGCGCACATCTAAAAGCCGCCGGACAGTATAGGCAGGATGGTCGTCGATAAGCCGAGGGGGTGGAGGAGCAGCTGCAGGAGGGGATAGGGGACTGGAGCAGACTGGTTTGATTGAGGATACATGGAAGGTGGGGTGACTCTTGAGAGTGTCTGGGAGTTTCAGATGAACAGCAGAGGGGTTTATGACATGATCAATCTCAAAAGGGGCTAGTTTATTGGAGACCACCTTCAGAGGCAAGTCCTTAGAAGAAAGCCATACCCTTTGGCCTGGAGTGTAGACTGGGGCTGGATAACAGCGACGGTTAGCTTTGGATTGGGTCCTGGTGGAGGCACGAAGAAGGGCAGCCCGGGCCCTCCTCCAGGTGCAATGACAACTGCGCATGTGGTCCTGGACTGAGGGCACCACTACTTCAACCTCTTGGGCAGGGAACAAGGGAGGTTGATAACCCAGAGCACACTCAAAGGGAGACATACCTGATGAGGCGTTGATGAGGGTGTTGTGGGCATATTCCACCCAGGGTAGCTGGGCACTCCAAGAGGAAGTGTTAGCTGAAGTCACACAGCGTATTGCAGTTTCCAGCTCCTGGTTGGCCCGCTCGGTCTGACCGTTGGTCTGGGGGTGATATCCAGACGAAAGGCTGACCTTAATACCCAGAGCTGTGCAGAAGGCTCTCCATACCTAGGATGTAAACTGGGGTCCTCTGTCAGAAACAATGTCACTAGGGATGCCATGCAACCGCAAAACATGGGATACCAGCAGGTCCGCAGTCTCCCTGGAGGAAGGAAGCTTGGAGAGGGGAATGGAGTGAGCCGCCTTGGAAAATCAGTCAATGATAGTGAGGATGACTGAGTTACCATTCGATGGGGGAAGCCCAGTGACGAAGTCCAAAACTATGTGTGACCAGGGGCGACTGGGTATGGGAAGAGGACGAAGCAGACCAGATGTAGGTTTGGTGGAGGTTTTAATTCCAGGCACAGACCGAGCAGGCTGAGATGAATTCCCAAGTGTCTCTCTCCATGGTGGACTACCAAAATTGCTGACTCAGGAAGGCGACTGTCCGGTTCATGCCAGGGTGACAGGTGGTTGAGTAGAATGGGCCCATTGAAGAACCTCAGAACAAACTGAATCTGGCACAAACAGAGCCTTACAAGGACCGTTTCTAGGATCAGGTTGGTTCAGCTGAGCCTGACGAACACAGGACTCAATCTCCCAGGAGACAGCAGCAACGATGCAGGAGGATGGCATAATGGTTTCAGGCTCAGAACTTGTGTTGTCTGCGGTAAACTGACGAGAAAGGGCGTCAGGCTTGGTATTCTTAGATCCGGGGCAATAAGTGAGTGTGAAGTTGAATCTTCCAAAAAACTATGCGAGAGTTCAGACATTTGGAGGCCTGGATGTAGGCTATATTTTTGTGATCTGTCCACACAATGAAGGGAATGACTGAACCCTCTAACCAGTGATGCCATTCCTCAAGAGCCAGCTTAAAATGTCTCTCTGCAGGTGAGAGCTTGCGGGACAAGAAGGCACAAGGATGGAGCTTCTGATCCGAGGGAGAACGTTGAGACAGGACTGCACCTACCCCGGTGTCGGAAGCGTTCACCTCGAGGACAAACTGGAGTTCTGGGTCTGGCTGGGTAAGGATTGGAGCAGAAGTGAAGCGGTGCTTGAGTTCCCGGAACGCTGCCTCTACCTCAGGGGACCAGTGGAATGGAGTGGAGGTGGAGGTGAGAGTGGTGAGAGGAACTGCCAAACGAATGTAGTCTATAAAAATTGGCAAACCTCAGGAAACGCTGTAACTGCTTCAGATTAGCAGGCACAGGCCACTCTGATTGCCCTAACCTTGGCAGGGTCCATTCGTAGCTGTCCTTGAGCAACAATGTAACCCAAGAAGGACACAGAGGAAACATGAAACTCACATTTCTCAGCCTTGAAAAAATTGCTCATTCTCCAATAGCCTTTGGAGAACTTGGTGGACGTGTTGCTTGTGAGCCTCAAGGTCCTTCAAAAAAATAAGAATGTCATCAACATAGACAAAAACAAAACGCCCAATGACATCCCTCAGGACATCATTAACCAGGCTCTGAAAAACAGCCGGGGCGTTAGTGAGGCCAAAAGGCATAACAAGGTACTCGAAATGTCCAAGTGGTGTGTTGAACGCCGTTTTCCACTCGTCCCCCTCTCTGATGCGGACAAGGTGGTAAGCATTCCGGAGGTCCAGCTTAGTAAATACTGTGGCACCATAGAGGGGGGCAAAAGCAGAACTGATAAGTGGCAAGGGATACTTGTTCCTGACAGTAATACTATTCAACCCACGGAAGTCCATGTATGGCCTCAGTGACCCGTCCTTCTTCTTGACAAAGAAAAATCCAGCTCCCACCGGAGAGGAAGAAGGCCTGACTTGTCCGACAGCCAGGGAGTCCTGGAAATATTCTTCCATGGCTTCTTGCTCGGGGCAAAAGAGGATATACAACCTGCTACTAGGGAGAGGAGCTCCAGGCTGAAGCTCGATAGCACAGTCGTATGGTCGATGAGGCGGCAGAGATGGGGTGTGGTGCTTACTGAATACAGGAGCTAGACCGTGATATTCTGGAGGAACAGAAGACAGGTCTGGAGGTTCTGGAATGGACTGGGGTGCAGACAAAGCAGGAGGGAGGGCAGAATGTAGACAATTAGAATGACAAAATGTACTCCAAGCAGTAACCCTTCCGGTAGACCAGTCAATCTGTAGGTTGTGTAGCTTTAACCATGGATGGCCAAGAACCAGAGGTGAGTGAGAACGAACCAGAGGTGAGTGAGAACGAACGAGCGAAGCAGGGGAACCCAAGAGCGGACTCAGAAGAGGAAGCCGTGATGAATGCACCAAAATGTTTATTGTACACAGAGAAATATGGGTTGCAGAACCGGAGGAGAGAGAGCGTACAGGGGAGAACTGCAGGTTTAAGGAGACACCGGCTGAACACCAGCGGGCATAGCAGGAGCAGATGTGACAGTGATGGGTAGGCCTATAATGCCAGGAGCCGCTTGCTGATTTGACAGCTCCAACTCCAACGCAGTACACCTCTGACATCGCCTAAATCAAAACAATGAAACTGTTACGCAGTTGTCGGTTGTCGCGGGTTAAGGTAGAACTGATTGAGGTCTAGGGGCTCTATTCAATCCGCATCACGGAAGTTCAGCTTTACAGTGTGATTGAAATTTAAAGGCAATGTTCCCGCTTTAGTGGAGACTGCATTCACTGTAAACACTGCATTTGTCGGCTGATTCAGAAATTAACTTTACATTTCTATCGCCGAATCTGCAACACCAGAGAGGAAGATCTATTGTTAGGGCGGAAACATGAGCATATCGTCCTTATATAGTGGCAAGAAAAACTTTGTGAACCCTGGATTTCTGCGTAAATTGGTCATCAAATTTGATCTGATCTTCACAACAACAATACAACAATACACAACAATAGACAAACATAGTGGGCTTAACTTCTTAGGGAGCAGCTCCCGAGGTGACGGTTTTGGAGAGTCTGGCGTGCCCAAAGTAAAATGCCTCCCACTCAGGCCCAGAAAATAGGATATGCACATAATTAGTACTATTGAATAGGAAACACTCTGAAGTTTCTAAGAGTGTTCAAATATTGTCTGTGAGTATAACAGAACGGATATGGCAGGCAAAAACCCGAGGAATTTCTGTCCTGGTAAAAGTGTATTTGACACATTGCCTCATTTTGAACCCCTCCCTATTGAAAATGACCATATAAGGGAGTAAGATTGCAGTACCTATTGCTTCCACTGGATGCCAACAGTCTCTAGACAGTGTTTTGATTACGTTTAGTTGCTCTGGATGGTAATAGAAGAAGAATTGGGAAGTGGTCACCAGAAGTAAACAGAAGAGGATGCGCGTTCACAGGCTTGCGCGCCCTGTGGTTTTTTCCTTTCCTATCGCCCAGTTTATATTCCGGTTGAAATATTATACTAAATATACATAAAAGTGTTCCTAAGGATACATTATCAATGATGTTTGATTGCTCTTGGACAAGTGTATAGGTATAGGTTGAACGAGTTCTCTTCACGGTTCAATGGGCGAGTGGACGCTGTATTTTCTCATCATAACGCACCAACCAAACGGAGATTTATGGATATAATAAATTACTTTTTCTAACAAAAGAACCATGGATTGTCTTCGTTGGACACTTGGGAAGCCTTCAGCAGAAGTTCTTCAAAAAGTAAAGGATTTGTTTTCGCTGTGAAATGTGTTTTGTGTGAACCGCGATGTTTTATGAATTTATGCTAATGGGAAAAAAATATTGGAGGTGCTACCCTCAAACAATCAAATGTAGTGCTTTCTTCGTAAAGCCTTTTTGAAATCTGACAACGCTGTGACATTGCCAAGAAGCAGAGCTTTTGATGACTGCAACACTTGTATATTGATGAATGTTTAATAATTCAACTTTTGGATTTTGAATTTGGCGCCTTGCATTTCACCGGGTAGTGCCCCACCACTCCCTAAGTAACTAATAACACACAAATTGTTGTATTTTTCTTGTCTATATTGAGTACATAATTTAAACATTCACAGCTCAACAGAAGTTGGGTGATACAGCCGGACGACACAAAACACAGAAGTAAATCAACAACATATTGTCTTCAACAGAAGAAAATACGTCTTCTGGAGTGGCCCAGTCAGATTCCTGACCTCAACTCGATTGAGATGATGTGGGATGACCTCAAGAGAGAGACATGCCAAGAATGACCTCACACCAGACATGCCAAGAATATTGCTGAACTGAAACAGTTTTGTAAAGAGGAATGGTCTAAAATTTCTCCTGACCAATGTGCAGGTCTGATCCGAAATAGGTTATTGCTGCCACCCTGCACTGTGAATGTTTACACGGTGTGTTCAATAAAAACATAAAAATGTATAATTGTTTGTGTGTTATTAGTTTAAGCAGACTGTTTGTCTATTGTTGTGACCTAGATGAAGATCATTTTGCATTTTATGACCAATTTATGCAGAAATCCAGGTATTTCCAAATGGTTCACATACTTTTTCTTGCCACTGTATACAGACCTCTGGCAACAATTCGGTTTTACAGATTTTTTTGCAGCTGCGCCCACATGCAGGAACTTGCTGGAATCGAGGCCTGAGTCTATCCCTAGAAGGCATGTCTGATTCACCTGTTTAAGAAATTATAGGTTAGTGGTTAGTCTAACACAATAAACTCATGCAATATAAATATTAGTAGAAGGGCCTGGTACGGGCTTGAGGAATTACAATGGTTTTCCCATGGATCAGCAGATTACTGTAGTTTGACTGGTGTAGGTAAAGTTCTTGTGTTTGGTCTGTGGGTACAGTGTGTGGCTGGCACTTTGGGCTCAACAACGCTTCCATGAGCAGAGCTCTCTTATTAAGGCATTCAGGCATTGATGCTAACAAGCTCATACAAGTGACTGGACAAGCATTTGTGCAATAGAGGCTCAAAGCTTCTTATTATGGCCTTGTGACACACAGACCACCCAAAATATATAAAAATATATTTATAACCGCATTATAACTCCATTATATGACTGGTCAAGGCACTAATCTAACTAACAACTGGGCGGTAAGGTCCTATGACAACGTACTGTTCCTAATGATGAACTAATCTATAGACCAGTAAAAATGCTTGCAATCCTCTCCATAAAAAGCATTGATTGCTGATACTTGTAGCCTTCTCCAATATAAATGTTAAGCTTTACGCAGCGCTCACATAAAGTATATTGAGTAAATACAGAAATAGCATAATATTTTACCTTAGTTTAATTTTGATCATATTAGCTATTAAAACAGCAAATCAGTATAACACATAATGATACTCCAATCTGTGGTGGAACTGTAAACTGTAAATTGATCCCTAGGGTGATAAAAGATATTCATGTCCATTTTTCATTACGTGTGGATACATTTGAACAGATACTCTATGTATGTTCAAATTCAACGCTTAACAATGTGTATTAATGAAATACTATCATCGTTTAAAGACAACTTAATGAACTATATGGCGGGAAAAAACAAAGATATACACCCCACAAATATTTAAATGTGATTATTTTCTCATTGAATAAGATAACATGGTCAGTCTCTTTTGATGAAACAACTCCCATTCTATAAAACAGTAGGCAACATTTTTTCTGCTTGACCATGGCAATTATGTAATTTGGCATACACGTTACGTGGAAACACTGTATATTAAATACTGTGTCTTCAGAAAGTATTCACACCCATTTACTTTTTCCAGATTTTGTTGTATTACAGCCTGAATTTAAATGGATTAAATTGAGATTGTGTCACTGGCCTACACGCAACACTCCATAATGTCAAAGTGGAATTATGTTTTTAGAAATGTTTCCAAATTAATTCAAAATAAAAAGCTGAAAAGTCTTGAGTCAATAAGTATTCAACCCCTTTGTTATGGTAAGCCCAAATTCAGGAGTATACATTTGCTTAACAAGTCACATAAACTGCACGGACTCAATAATAGTGTTTAACATGATTTTTGAATGATTACCTAATTTCTGTACCCCACACATACAGATAATTGTAAGGTACCTCAATCGAGCAGTGAATTTTAAACAAAGATGAGAGCGGTTTTCCAATGCCTTGCGAAGGGCACTTATTGGTAGATAGAAAAATAAAAAAACAGACATTGAGTATCCCTTTGAGCATGGTGAAGTTAGAAATAACACTTTGGATGGTCTATCAATACACCCAGTCACTGTAAATATATAGGCGTCCTTCCTAACTCAGTTGTTTGAGAGGAAGGAAACCGCTCAGGGATTTCATTAGGAGGCCAATGGTGACTTTAAAACAGTTACAGAGTTAAATGGCTGTGAGAGGAGAAAACGGGAGATGGATCAACAACACTGTAGTTACTCCACAATACAAACCTAAATGACAGTAAAAAGATGGAAGCTTGTACAGAATACAAATATTCCAAAACATGCATCCTGTTTGCAACAAAACACTAAAGTAAAACTGCTAAATAATTGTCATAGAAATTAACTTTATTTCCTGAATTCAAAGCGTTATGTTTGGGGCAAATCCAACACATCACTGAGTACCCCTCTACATATTTTCAAGCATGGTGGTGGCTGCATCATGTTATGGGTTTGCTTGTCATCAGAAAGGACTAGGGAGTTTTTTTATGATAGCTCTATTCAGTTTAAGCACAGGCAAAATCCTAGAGGAAAACTTGGTTCAGTCTGCATTCCAACAGACACTGGGAGATAAATGTACCTTTCAGCAGGACAATAACCTAAAACACTAGGCCAAATTTACAGTACACTGGAGTTGCTTAACAAGACAACATTGAATGTTCCTGAGTGGCCTAGTTACAGTTTTGACTTAAATCGTCTTGAAAACCAATGGCAAGACTTGAACATGGCTGTCTAGCAATGATCAACAACCAACTTGACAGAGCTTGACAGATATTTCTGTATTTAATTTTCAATAAATTAGCAAACATTTCTGAAAACATGTAATTATGGGGTATTATGTGTATATATATTTTTTTATTTAATCCATGTTGAATTCAGGCTGTAATAAAATGTGGAATAAGTCAAGGGGTATAAATACTTTCTGAAGGCACTGTACAGCGGTATGAAACAGAATGGCCAACATACTTGCATTTCATTTCAATGCTCTAACCACATTCCTTAGTTTGGGTTTGAATCCCACAAAATGGTTCCATACAGAGGCCAATGTTTCCTCTATTTTGTTCAGTGGGCTGTAGACTCCACATGAGACACACACAGTCCCCCTAGATAGAACATACAGTAGAGTTTACTTTGCTGAGAATAGGGTTGCAAAATTCTGGTAATTTTCCCAACATTCCCTTGTTTTCAAAACCTACTGGTTGGATTTTCCTAAATGCTTCTGAATTTCTTCAACCCTATCTGAGAAGTTGGGGCACCCATACAATGCATACTGAGCCTCTTTGCATCATCCAGTGTTTATACACACTCACAGAGTCTATGTACTGTACTTTCTTAGCTACTGCCATTCCAATAAAGAGATGAATAAAAAACATTCAATTTCATGAATGATATTCATTATACCATTTTTCCTATCAGGCTATTACTGTATTAAAAATACATCTGTGATTAGTTTTTTTTCCTTTCTCAAATTCAAAATGTTCATTGAGTGATTTGAAGATGTGAAGTCTTGTCTATTAGGATTGTCTGTTGGTATGCACAAGTGTCTTTCTTGGCCCAAAAGAGTGCTTGCTTTCATGGTGTCTGGGGAGAGACACAGTCCTTTAGCTTTCAAAACGGTTCTTCCAGAATACGCCAAGTAGAGAAGTTCAATGGCTGCAAATGCTGCTCATGCCTTTTGCTTTGTCCTCCATGTATGGGGATTTCCAGATAGCATCTGTTAGTAATCCAATCAGATACAGGTAAGACAGATGCCTTGCATGGCCAGGGCCCTGGTGTCCAATGGGAAGAGGGAAGGAATACCCCCAGCCCCAATGGCTGGACGTGAGGCTATACACCCAGCAACATGCCCATGAAGTCAGAGCCATTCTGTATTGTGATGGATGCCCCAGCACCATTGTCCACAAATATGGAGGTGTACTGTCCAATCTGAGGAGATACAATAACATTTTAAATACAATAATGTGATGACTGATTATTTTGCTATAGTGATATTAAAACCCATTATAGTGTTAAGAAGTAATTGTACTTCTTAAAGGCTTTTTTGGGGGCAATATTTTACTCTATATCCAGTTTGACCCTATTGGAAAATTCTCATGGCAAGCGTTGTGATGATCAGTTTTATAAATGTAAGCCTACCTGTAGCTCCAGCAACCCTTGCACATACACTGTGAAGATCTTGCTGTTACTTTCCAATCCAACAATCATCTCTAACGACCTGCAATGAAGACCAAAACAGACAACAAATGTTAATTAATCATAATCTTGTTACCTGATCTTTACATCTGTTCAAAATAACTTTACTATATCTATACACACCTAACACGTTCTGAAATTAAAAAAATTAATTGCATGATATTTCATGCAAATTGTGTTATCGTACACATTAAATAAACATGTATTTGCTTAATTTTGAGTCTTGAATCATCATCATCACAGTGAGCAATTAATGAAGTCTGCAGTGTAGACAGTAATATTGCAGGCGTGTAGTCTTTTCCCACAACTCCTGCTGAGACCACTGGCTCCTGTTTAGTGGAAAACGCTGCATTTTTATGGTGAATCAATCATGTTTGTCTTCACTTAACTGCCATCGCAATGAGGCTCATTTTACATTTTCTGCATTTTCAATTGTGGGAGAGCCAGACAGGCTGGAGGCTTTGGGGTGGAAAAGCAACAACAATGAGCCCACTTTTTCGAGGTAAGGTAACCATCATAACAATATTATTTATACATTTTTTGATAATACCAGGTTGTGAAGCAAGGTTGTTGGCCTTTACATATTCTGGAGATATTGGGTACCGTTCGTTAAAAACATTTCTGGTTACTTTATATAAACAGAAATGGCAAAAATATGTGAACAACAGTACTCGTATCACCCAAAATGGGTGTATAATCTTCTGGTATCTACAAACGAGTGTGTAATATTCTTGTATCTACAAATGAGTGCAATATTCTGGCATCTACAAACGAGTGTGTAATGTTTGTTCATCATCCTTCACACATCCCAAAAATAAAATGTCTATTTTCAGGGATGTGTTCAATAGGCACCAAATGTCCAATAAGAAATGTTCCTTTACATTTTTTTATAGTAAAATGTTTTTCTACGATTTGCTAAAATTAATATGACCCTGGCCTGTGGTGCTGGAAGCAGCATGGTGTCCTAGGCGCCAAAGGTGAGTCTATAAAGAATTTAGAGGCGACAGGGACCAGGAGAAGGGGTGAGAGGACTTTTCCTTTAAAGACATGTTCCACTTTAACACAGGAAATGCCTAACTGGTTCCACACAATGTATAATAGACAACATCTTAAACAGCTCGTAAATACTAGCAAAAGTAAAACTGCCATTAAACACTGATTATCAGGCACGGATTCAATGACTGCTGTCAATATAATGCCTTAACAACACATCAGAAAGCCTGAAAACGTGTGGAATGGACTCATTTGAGTTTGTTTCATAGGGTGACTATATATATATATATATATATATATATATATATATATATATATATATATAGGAGGCATTTTCAAACTTCATCATGCAGACTTGTTGATAAACGTAGACGATCAATAGACTGGGACTGAAGGTAGGCCTACTCACGTATATCGATGGCACAGGGATTCGATGCAAATCAGCACTCGCACATTATCCCTGGCTCTCAACTGACTCTTACTCCTCTTTACCTCGTTGTGGTCTTCAGGGAGGAAACAGGTTATACATTATCCAGCTCAGAAACACCTCTGAAGAGTCCTCTGAAGCAAAATCTCTGAATAAATTGTGCCTCAATGTCCCTCATGCATTGTCTTGACACAGTTGAAGTTGGAAGTTTACATACACCTTAGCCAAATACATTTAAACTCGGTTTTTCACAATTCCTAACATTTAATCCTAGTAAACATTCCCTGTCTTAGGTCAGTTAGGATCACCACTTTATTTTATGAATGTGAAATGTCATAATAGTAGAGAATTATTTATTTCTGCTTTTATTTCTTTCATCACATTCCCAGTGGGTCAGAAGTTTACATAAAGGCAATTATACCAAATACTAATTGAGTGTAAATTGTTTAACTTGGGTCAAACGTTTTGGGTAGCCTTCCACAAGCTTCCCACAATAAGTTGGGTGCATTTTGGCCCATTCCTTCTGACAGAGCTGGTGTAACTGAGTCAGGTTTGTAGGCCTTCTTGCTCACACACGCTTTTTCAGTTCTGCCCACACATTTTCTATAGGATTGAGGTCAGGGCTTTGTGATGGCCACTCCAATACCTTGACTTTGATGTCCTTAAGCCATTCTGCCACTACTTTGGAAGTATGCTTGGGGTCATTGTCCATTTGGAAGACCTATTTGCAAACAAGCTTTAACTTCCTGACTGATGTCTTGAGATGTTGCTTCAATATATCCACATAGCATTATGAGGGAAGAAAATTATCTATTTTGTGAAGTGCACCCCCCGTGCTTCACGGTTGGGATGGTGTTCTTCGGTTTGCAAACCTCCCCCTTTTTCCTCCAAACATAACGATGGTCATTATTGCCAAACAGTTCTATTTTTGTTTCATCAGACCAGAGGACATTTCTCCAAAAAGTATGATCTTTGTCCCCATGTGCAGTTGCAAACCATAGTCTGGCTTTTTTTTATGGCGGTTTTGGAGCAGTGGCTTCTAGCTTGCTGAGCGGCCTTTCAGGTTATGTCGATATAGGACTCGTTTTACTGTGGATATAGATACTTTTGTACTTGTTTCCTCCAGCATCTTCACAAGGTCCTTTGCTGTTGTTCTGGGATTGAGTTGCAATTTTCGCACCAAAGTTTGTTCATCTCTAAGAGACAGAACGCATTTCCTTCCTGAGTGGTATGATGGCTGCGTGGTCCCATGGTGTTTATACTTGTGTACTATTGTTTTTACAGATGAACGTGGTACCTTCAGGCGTTTGGAAATTTCTCCCAAGGATGAACCAGACTAGTGGAGGTCTACAATTTGTTTTTTTCTTAGGTCTTGGCTAAGAAAAAAAATGTATTTTGTTTTTCCCATGATGTCAAGCAAAGAGGCACTGAGTTTGAAGGTAGGCCTTGAAATACAGTGGGGCAAAAAAGTATTTAGTCAGCCACCAATAGTGCAAGTTCTCACTTAAAAAGATGAGAGAGGCCTGTAATTTTCATCATAGGTACACTTCAACTATGACAGACGAAATGAGAAAAAGAAATCCAGAAAATCACATTTAATTTATTTGCAAATTATGGGGGAAAATAAGTATTCGGTCAATAACAAAAGTTTCTCAATACTTTGTTATATACCCTTTGTTGGCAATGACAGAGGTCAAACGTTTTCTGTAAGTCTTCACAAGGTTTTCACACACTGTTGCTGGTATTTTGGCCCATTCCTCCATGCAGATCTCTAGAGCAGTGATGTTTTGGGGCTGTCGCTGGGCAACACGGACTTTCAAAGATTTTCTATGGGGTTGAGATCTGGAGACTGGCTAGGCCACTCCAGGACCTTGAAATGCTTCACGAAGCCACTCCTTCGTTGCCGGGCGGTGTGTTTGGGATCATTGTCATGCTGAAAGACCCAGCCACGTTTCATCTTCAATGCCCTTGCTGATGGAAGGAGGTTTTCACTCAAAATCTCACGATACATGGCCCCATTCATTCTTTCCTTTACACGGATCAGTCGTCCTGGTCCCTTTGCAGAAAAACAGCCCCAAAGCAT
This sequence comes from Brachymystax lenok tsinlingensis, assembly GCA_030435695.1. Taxonomy (NCBI): domain Eukaryota; kingdom Metazoa; phylum Chordata; class Actinopteri; order Salmoniformes; family Salmonidae; genus Brachymystax; species Brachymystax lenok. Next base: position 16,212,834 of record CM059802.1, read on the forward strand.
GATGTTTCCACCCCCATGCTTCACAGTAGGTATGGTGTTCTTTGGATGCAACTCAGCATTCTTTGTCCTCCAAACACGACGAGTTGATTTTTTACCAAAAAGTTCTATTTTGGTTTCATCTGACCATATGACATTCTCCCAATCCTCATCTGGATCATCCAAATGCTCTCTAGCAAAGTTCAGGCCCGTCTGAAGATGTACTGGCTTAAGCAGGGGGACACGTCTGGCACTGCAGGATTTGAGTCCCTGGCGGCATAGTGTGTTACTGATAGTAGGCTTTGTTACTTTGGTCCCAGCTCTCTGCAGGTCATTCACTAGGTCCCCCCCGTGTGGTTCTGGGATTTTTGCTCACCGTTCTTGTGATCATTTTGACCCCACGGGGTGAGATCTTGCGTGGAGCCCCAGATCGAGGAAGATTATCAGTGGTCTTGTATGTCTTCCATTTCCTAATAATTGCTCCCACAGTGGATTTCTTCAAACCAAGCTGCTTACCTATTGCAGATTCAGTCTTCCCAACCTGGTGCAGGTCTACAATTTTGTTTCTGGTGTCCTTTGACAGCTCTTTGGTCTTGGCCATAGTGGAGTTTGGAGTGTGACTGTTTGAGGTTGTGGACAGGTGTCTTTTATACTGATAACAAGTTCAAACAGGTGCCATTAATACAGGTAACGAGTGGAGGACAGAGGAGCCTCTTAAAGAAGAAGTTACAGGTCTGTGAGAGCCAGAAATCTTGCTTGTTTGTATGTGACCAAATACTTATTTTCCACCATAATTTGCAAATAAATTCATTAAAAATCCTACAATGTGATTTTCTGGATTTTTTTTCCTCATTTTGTCTGTCATAGTTGAAGTGTACCTATGATGAAAATTACAGGCCTCTCTCATCTTTTTAAGTGAGAGAACTTGCACAATTGGTGGCTGACTAAATACTTTTTTGCCCCACTGTACATCCACAGGTACACCTCCAATTGACTTGATGTCAATTAGCCTATCAGAAGCTTCTAAAGCCAAGTCATAATTTTCTGGAATTTGCCAAGCTGTTTAAAGGCACAGTCAACTTAGTGTATGTACAATTCTGACCCACTGGAGTTGTGATACAATGAATTATAAGTGAAATAATCTGTCTGTAAACAATTGTTGGAAAAATTACTTGTGTCATGCATAAAGTAGATGTCCTAACCGACTTGCCAAAACTATAGTTTGTTAACAAGAAATCTGTGGAGTGGTTTAAAAACAAGTTTTAATGACTCCAACTTAAGTGTATGTAAACTTCAACTGTATTTGATATCCAACTTCCAAATCAATACATTTCCCAAGATGATTCCCTGATAATTGGATTTCCCTAAAGTAGAGAAACATTCCTTACCAATATGAACATTAGCAGAGAGCTGGTAGATCCCTGTGACAGGAGCTGTGAATCGTCCTGTGGATTGGTCCATTCCTGTCCCTCTGAGGAAGGCACCTTTAGCAGGAGGCTGGAAGGACAAATACAATGTGACTTGTAGAATGGAGTTGTACAATTACTCACAGATAATTTGGGCTCAATTGATATCTAGCTGAAGTGAATCAAGAAGCTACAAAATGTAAATGTATGTCTGTCAAAGGGTCCACCCGAGCAAATAATCCAAACTTTTCCAACAGACATTGGAATACTAGCTATTTATTCCGTTGCCTGACCAAGTCACTATCCACTTTATATTTGTAAATACAGTGTAACAGTCCATTATTACTATTTATACAATGGGTGGGTCTAATCCTGAATGCTGATCCGCATTCCACCCAGTGTCAATTCCTAAATCTATGACGTTAAAATGCCTATTTACTCTGTTCCATCTGACTGCGCGATCCACTGTCTCATCAGCCTAGCCAGGCAACTTATGAACTTGATCTCCACTATAACAGCATCTAGACATCTCACATTTCTTTTAGACTAACAGTTTTTTTTAGTTTTCAACAGCGGAGATTTGTATAAACCTTGCTATCTGTCTCACCAACATTTTGCAATATTCAAATATTGCAATATTCAAATTCGATCTCCAGCTGTCCTATAGTAATGAACGTGCCGGGAGTCAGGATGAGACAGACAGTCAGGCAGGCAGCATTTCTCAGCGAGTTGAAATCATGAATCAGCTGGCATCATTTTTATGAATATATACAAAGAAATGTCAATAGAAAACAGGTAAAACGAAATGAAGTGCAGCTAGTTTGCAGTCTTTCCAGCTTCAGTTTGAAGTGACTGTGTTAGCTGTGTTGTTGGCTAGCTCCTCTGAACAACAGTGTCCTGACAAGAGAGTACATTTTCTATGCCAGGCGAAATCACGCCTCATTAGCATGGATGTATCCAAATAAATGTCAATGGAACATTTAGAACGAACGACTGGGATACAGATATAAAGTCATCAAAATAACATTTAATGAAAATATGTCAATCATTATTTGGATATGTTGGTAACCCGTTGTATAAAATGTTTCATTAAAAACGTTATTTTGATGAATATATTTATACCTGCTGTATACATTTGATTTAATTTGTCTACTCCCGCCTCAGAATGTCCCAGGGAATAGTTCTTCCTCTACATCATGCCGTTTCAAACAGTGTCTATTTTTGTCCACTCTGCACCATATTCCAAGTCACAGACAGAGTGCCTTTTGTATGCCACCCAGAAAGTGATGTGGAGCGTTGTAAAAGGATATCTTTTTTTACTAAGGACTAAGAAGCCAGTCTAAACTCAAAGCATGGTACTGCTTTGTCAGACTTTAGGGAAGGGGTGATCCCTTAAGATTCCTAGCTTCATTCTTATACGTCAGGTGGATATAACAAAAATCATTGCTGGTTAAAACTTCAAACCTGCGGTTAAAACAAAGTTAAAAGAAAGAAAATAGAAAGAAAGAAAAGTGGTTGTGGAGATTAATAGAGGGCTTAATGGTAAGACAAGAGGATAAAGAAGATGGTCAAGGGGGTGACCAAATACTTCAAACTCCTACATTCTTCACAAACTTCTCAATTGTTCCTCCAAAACGTACAGTCTGAAAGTTCTGTAGCTCCATCAGTGTCTTCTTGTCGACAACCACAGGTCCTATGAGTTTACAGTGGAAGGCTTCTTCTATCCTCCTGTAAGAGGTCATTCCTTCCAGGGCAATGAGGGCCATGGGTATCTGACTAGGACTGGTACTGGTCTGCTTGTCTACTGCAGCAGCTCTCCTCTCTGTAGCTTCTGGTGAAAACACAGAAGGAATCTCAACTAGAAATATGACAAGAACAAGGACTTGACTTTGAACTATAGGAACAAGTACTACAGTACAGCAATAGAGTAGTGAGTTTGCAGTTACTAATGAAATACTTCAGCCTTCACAGAAACCATGGTCCATCAGCAGTAGCAGTTGATCAATCACCAATGTTTTGGAATCAACATGTATTTTTATACTCAGCAAAGGACCAGATCAGACTTTATAACATGTTGTGTCTTTATATGACATTTTATGACTTTATATGATATTACCTTTTATCATCTCTTTGAACTCCTGGAGTAGGACCTCCTGGGTGACCTCTGCCCCGGGGAATCCAGGAGGCCCCTGGGGGCCTGGAGGACCAGGAGGACCTGGTGGCCCTGGCTGACAGAGATCAGGAAATAATAACACATCACATAATAATATAGGATCATCATACATCTACTGTACACATTTGACACAAAGTTGTTTTAATATTAAACTATCAATATTCTACTTATGTATCGTACTAGATGCTTCGTGACCAATGTAATGAACGGACCAGTGCTTGATCAGCTAGCTTATTTGAACCACTACTGAAGACATCGTTATATTTACCAGTGGCCTCTTGCGTTTGCGGCATTTCCCAGGGAAGTTGTCTACGGGTCGTTTCACAAAGTCCATCCATGAGCCCAGGGGATCTACTCTCTGGTTGTCAGGAATCTATAAGACACATGAGAGAGAAAACCAATGAGACGTTTCTCATTCAAACAGACTGCATTGCTGGATCTAAATAGAAGATGGCATGGGACACGGTTGGACTCCCGATATTAGACCACTTTAAGGTGTGATTTTGGAATGAACACAGTTGAACGAATGAATACCACGTTGGCATTTAGGATTATGCTTTGAACACAGGCCTACTATGAATCAATGAGACAGATGTAGTTGAATTAGATGTAGTTGAATTAACCTGGCTGATTAATAGTGAGCACTAAACAAGTGCCCAGTAAAATAAAGTGGGATAAAGGGTGCTGGCAGAATGTACTTAGAATCAAGCTAGCCAAACTGTTACACTGTGTTCCTATTCCTCAATAACAAATGCTCTTTGAGGAGAGCAGGGCTAATTGCAAGATTCATCAGATATTTCAGGCTGGAATCATTTCGCCCACTGTCACACAATGCAAAGTATTGTAACTAAGTAACTGAATCCAATGAGTCATATTTTCTGCTTACCAACCATAATTGGAAAATCTTGCCTTAAGATACTATTAAATGGTGCCAGACATCAAGGCAGGTCACACTATGAAGTGAACTCTCTCTCTCCCTGTCTCTCCTTGCCGGTCTACTGCCATTTCAGAGAGAGGGAATAAGGCCTTTTGTGTCATACCTTTCACTTTGCCAACTATGTTCAGTCACTTTTTCTGTCCAAGACTTTCCCTTTTTGCTTGTTTTTTCTCTCCAGATAATTCACTCAGGTGCCACGTCAATTATTATTTGCCCAATAGGGTCAGAGGAAAATAAACAAGACGTCTCAAGGGATTTTTTCAACACATTGACATTGCCATGATCACACTGTGCATTCAGGACCATGTAAAACATCTCTATCCATGGGCTATTTCAGTGCCCAATTAGTCTACAACAACATTTATAAACACCCAACAACACTTTCACCTACAAACATACTTACAGTATTTCAGGAGTGTAATGACCGTATTGAATATGATAATAAATATAGTGGCATGCCATAAAAGTCAACAGTGGCTGTTGAAATTGACTTGCCAGTAAAGTTAATTGCTGTCACGATCTTCCTTATGGACGGACCAAGACGCAGCGATGCTTCCAGTATACATATTTTATTAAACGACGTAACTGGGAAAATAACAAACAGAATGAACGAAGATCGTAACGAAGAATAAACACTAAGCTATGAAACAAACAATAACCCACAAAACCCTAGTGCAAAACTACAAACATATATATGGTTCCCAATTAGAGGTAACGACACTCAGCTGTCTCTAATTGGGAACCATTTACCCAACATAGAAATAGAACACCTAGAACAGAAAAACCCTACACCAAAAACGAAACTAAACACGCCAGCCTGTAAAACTCAGGCCTGGACGTGACAATTGCCTTATGCTAGTGATGATGATTGTAGACCTTTGCTTGATATGCAGGGATTCTGGATGTGTGATGATGTCATCCTTTGGTTGAGGAAAAAAAAAACTCCTGACATATTACCTTGATCCAAATGAAAGGCCTCTGCCACCCAATCATTCTAACCCTAGCTGTGTGAATTCCAATAACCGCAAATGCCTTGAATCCTCCCCAAGCAAAGTCCTCCTTCCTCCTCCCCAAACGTCAAGTGACTGTGGCGGAGATAGAAGAGGAGATTAGGACGAGCCATGAAGGTGAGCTGTCTGAAATGGAATTTGTTTAGGTTTGGCAGGAGGACACGGATCACTTATCTGCAAAACTAACATGCCGCCTTTTCTTCACAGAAATAGAGACTCGCCCTTCGTTATATTCAACAGTAACAAAGTAACCCATTGTTTGTCTTGTCTTCAATATTCTAGAATGAAAAAGATTTCATATTTGGGGTTTGTGTTTTTTTCTCTGTGTCTTCTCCCTTTTCTCTTTCCTTGTGACAGCAGACAAAATAAACAAGTTAAGTAACACAGTGCCTTCTGCATGTTGGATGTCTGTGGGTTTTTGTTGTGCTTTTGAAGCCTGGAGACAGATAAAAGGCAGACAGATTTTGTCAAGCCAAAGATACTGTTACTGCATAATCTGCCACATATCTTCCACAACACTGCAACACAGCCAGTTAATTATACTTTATTTTTGCCATTCATGCTGCATAGAAATTCTCTCTTAATTTCTCTCACTTTCATACAAACCTTACAAGAGCACATGAAAAATCTGGAATAAATCTTAAAGATCTATTCCATATGCTACACTTTTACAAGTTTAATGATGAGTGGGATGATTTAAACACTGACGATCACCACTGAGGAGCCTCTCTGACGACTCTGTTTGATTGAAGTGATGCATGCTGAACATTGACAACAGAGTAAGGCACAAAACAAGGAGCTTACCGCTATGCTTGACTGTTAATACCTAAGGACTCAAAAGAACTGCACCTTTTCTGCACCTCTCCTTTCATATTGATGTCATACGTAGATCTTATGTGTTTTTTCAGACCAACTCAAGTAAGCCCAAACATGCAACTTGTAATTATATACAGTACCAGTCAAAAGTTGACACACCTACACATTCAAGGGTTTTTCCTTAGTTTTACTGTTTTCTACATTGTAGAATAATAGTGAAGACATCAAACATTGAAATAACACATATGGAATCATGTAGTAACCAAAAAAGTGTTACAAAATCAAAATATATTTTATATTTGAGATTCTTCAAAGTAGCCACCCTTTGCCTTGATGTCAGCTTTGCACACTCTTGGCATTCTCTCAACCAGCCTCACCTGGAATGCTTTTCCAACCTTGAAGGAGTTCCCACATATGCTGAGCACTTATTGGCTGCTTTTCCTTCACTCTGATTGTGGAGGCCAGGTCATCTGATGCAGCACTCCATTACTCTTCTCTCCTTCTTGGTCAAATAGCCCTTACAAAGAGTGGAGGTGTATTTTCGGTCATTGTCCTGTTGACAATGTATATCGCTGCAGAATGCTGTGGTAGCCATGCTGGTTAAGTGCGCCTTGAATTCTAAATAAATCAAAGACAGTGTCACCAGCAAAGCACTCCCACACCATCACACCTCCTTCTCCATGCTTCACGGTGGGAACCACACATGCGGAGATCATCCGTTCGCCTACTTTGCGGCTCACAAAGACATGGTGGTTGGAACCAAAAATCTCACATTTGGACTCATCAGACCAAAGGACATATTTCCACCGGTCCATTGCTCATGTTTCTTGGCCCAAGCAAGTCTCTTCTTCTATTGGTGTCCTTTAGTAGTGGTTTCTTTGCATCAATTCGACCATGAAGGTCTGATTCACGCCGTTTCCTCTGAACAAGTTGATGTTGAGATGTGTCTGTTACTTAAACTCTGTGAAGCATTTATTTGGGCTGCAATTTCTGAGGCTGGTAACTCTAATGAACTTAACCTCTGCAGCAGAGGTAACTCTGGTTCTTCCTTTCCTGTGGCGGTCCTCATGAGAGCCAGTTTCATTATAGCTCTTGATGGTTTTTGCAACTGCACTTGAAGAAACTTTCAAAGTTCTTGAAGTTTTCCATATTGACTGACCTTCATGTCTTAAAGTAATGATGGACTGTCGTTTATCTTTGCTTATTTGAGCCTTGCTATAATATGGACTTGGTCTTTTACCAAATAGGGATATCTTCTGTATACCACCCCTACCTTGTCACAACCCAACTGATTGGCTCAAACACATTAAGAAGTAAAGAAATTCCACAAATTAACTTTTAACAAGGCACACCTGTTCATTGAAATGCATTCCATGTGACTACCTCATGAAGCTGGTTGAGAGAATGCCAAGAGTGTGCAAAGCTGTCATCAAGGCAAGGGGTGGCTACTTTGAAGAATCTCAAATATAAAATAAATGTTGATTTGTTTAGCACTTTTTTGGTTACTACATGAATCCATATGTGTTATTTTATAGTTTTGATATCTTCACTAATATTCTGCAATGTAGAAAATAGTAAAAATAAAGAAAAACCTTGGAACGAGTAGGTGTGTCCAAACTTTTACTGTATCTTAGCTATTCCCTGTGTGATAATAAAAAGGTCTTAGCACTGCCAGGAAAGCAGCCCTCTCGTTCTACTTGTTATCGTCTTGTGTTGTTAGCACACGCCATTGTAATTAAGCGATTAAAACCGTGCCCTAAAGGATTTTCTCAATTTTAGGAAGTCGGCCCAGCTGTATCCAAGATAATTATTACTGTTATTCAAACTAAAAAACAAGATTGCGCAAATCACTGTTACAACTTTTTTTGACACTTTTATTCAGTGTGTAACACAAAATATCATGAGAGTTGCTACAGTAGCGTAGCAATGAAGCAATACCTCATGAGGATTTTAAGATTTTTTATTCTCACTTTCATTGATTGAGCTTCACACTGCTACACACAGGTGGGTATCATATTTTTGCTACCATGACATCCAATAGTGATGATAGGTGGTGGTGCTTCCCACAGCTTGACAATAAATTATGATTCATTGTACCTCAGTGAAACTATCTTGAATATGCCCCAGATGAAGGTCTTTACACAGAGAAATGAAAATCATAGCATGACGAAATAGAAAAACTGTCAGTTATGATTAATCTAGTTCCTATTGAGTGTGGCTCATAGTAAACTATGTTCTCACTCACATACCATTCTATCAGCACATACAGCACATGAACAAAGTGAGCAGAGGATAGATACAGGTATCAGTCTGTTCTTCCCTTTGATCCCGGCTGTTGTTTGAGTGCCATCCAATAGCTGTGTCTTTCAACAGCTGTGAGAGCACACCACTCCAGTGGCAATTTGGGGAAATGTGTTAGACATTCTTAAGGTGTTAAACTGAAGGTACTCCTCAGAACATCAAACACTGTTAGGGATGGGGGCTCTATTCATACTGAGATGGTGATATCTAATGCTACAGGCCCCAATCCTTATAAGGCAATGCACTTTACTTACAAATACGTAACCACAATGACAGTATGAAAAAACATCACCGTTTTCAGTTTGGACATACATCTACAATACCATGGACATTGCACGTAAGCTTGTAGAGCTGTTCTACCTGTGTAGTAAAACTGTCAATACACATGTATTATGGAATTTGAGTTTTACAACAATTATGGAGCAGTTGAATTATAACTTCATTATGTCCATGTTCAGGTTGGCAGGTAGCCTAGCTGTTAGAGAGTTGGGCCAGTAACTGAACGGTCACTGGTTTGAATACCCGAGCCGACAAGGTGAAAAATCTGTCGATGTGCCCTTGAGCAAGAAACATAACCCTAATTTGCTCCAGGGGCATCGTACTACTATGGCTGACCCTGTAAAACCACACATTTCACTGTGCTCATCCAGTTGATGTGACAATTAAACATCATCATCATGATAATTCAGGAAACAGTTGTTTGAGGCGCGATGAATAATCCTTACGTTTGTGATACAGTTTGTTTGATGAAATGAAGTAGAATTTATTTGCTGCAAAAAAGGGAGGGAAAAATTCCCTGGGGAAGGTAACATTCCATCTAAAAAACAGTCTGCATTACAAATGGCAAGTGGTGCACTATGTAGGGAATAGGGTGCCATTTGCAATGAAGACACAAACACAATTGTTATTAAGATACTCATCTTGAACAGCAATCCACATAGTAGGCAGCTTCTGAATCCTTTTGACTAAGGACCATTACCAGCTCTTCTGTAGGCATACCGGTATAGCCCATAACTCTTAGCTTGTTTTTTGCCCATAACTCTTACCTATGTAAGAATGCTGTTCATTGACTATAGCTCAGCATTCAACACCATAGTACCCTCCAAGCTCATCATTAAGCTTAAGGCCCTGGGTCTGAACCCCGTCCTGTGCAACTGGGTCCTGGACTTCCTGACGGGCCAGCCCCCAAGTGGTGAAGGTAGGAAACAACACCTCTATTTCACTGATCCTCAACATTGGGGCCCCACAAGGGTGCGTACTCAGCCCCCTCCTGTACTCCCTGTTCACCCATGACTGCGTGCCTCCAACTCAATCATCAAGTTTGCACACGACACAACAGTAGTAGGTCTGATTACCAACAATGACGAGACAGCCTACAGGGAGGAGGTGAGGGCCCTGGGAGTGTGGTGCCAGGAAAATAACCTCTCACTCAACGTCAACAAAAACAAAGGAGCTGATTGTGAACTTCAGGAAACGTCAGAGGGAGCACCCCCCATCCACACTGACGAGACCGCAGTGGAGAAGGTGAAAAGATTCAAGTACATCGGCGTACACATTACTGACAAACTGAAATGGTCCACCCACACAGACAGTGTGGTGAAGAAGGCGCAACAGCGCCTCTTCAACCTCAGGAGGCTGAAGAAATTTGGCTTGGCACCTAAAACACTCACAAACTTTTACAGATGCACAATTGAGAGCATCCTGTCAGGCTGTATCACCTCCTGGTACAGCAACTGCACCGAACACAACCGCAGGGCTCTCCAGAGGGTGGTGTGGTCTGCCCAACGCATCACCGGGGGCGAACTACCTGCCATACGGGACACCTACAGCACCCGATGTCACAGGAAGGCCAAAACGATAATCAAGGACAACAGCCACCCGAGCCACTGCCATCCGCTATCATCCAGAAGGTGAGGTCAGTACAGGTGCATCAAAGCTGGGACCGAGAGAATGAAAAACAGCTTCTATATCAAGGCCATCTGACTGTTAAAAAGCCATCACTAGCACATTAGAAGCTGCTGCACTATATACATAGACTTGAAATCACTGGACACTTTAATAATTGGAACAATTGTCACTTTAATAATGTTTACACATTTTGCATTACTCATCTCATATGTATATACTGTATTGTATTCTACTGCATCTTAGTCTATGCAGCTCTGACATTGCTCGTCCAAATATGTATATATTCTTAATTCCATTCCTTTACTTTAGATTTGTGTATTGTTAGATATTACTGCACTGTTGGAGCTAGAAACACAAGCATTTCGCTACACCCACAATAACACCTGCTAAACACGTGCATGTGACCAATACAATTTGATTTGATTTGATTCACCCACCAAACAGTGAGAGCAGGGTGCACCAGTCACTCTAAAAAAGAAGCTTGTAAGATTATTGCTAATGTTGCTAGCATGTTGTGTGAACAGGTAGAGGTACCGATATAGTTTGACGTGGGACACGATGATGGAGAAGCTGTCACGGAACCTGACGCTGGAGAGACGAAGCAAGTACGGGGAGTAAACATTTAATGAAAAACGGACAAGACCGAAACAGCGTCAGCAAAATAATACCGACAAAACAAATATAATGCAGCAGCCGGGGGAACAGAGCTGGGGAACAGACAAATATAGCGAAGGAAATTAACAACTGATGAGTGAGTCCAGGTGAGTCCAATAACGCTGATGCGAGTGACAAGGGGAGAGCAGGTGTGAGCGATGATGGCAGGAACGTGTGATGCAGGGTAATCTGGCGCCCTCAAGCGCCAGGGGAAGGGGAGAGCGGGAGCAGACGTGACAGAAGCGTTCCTAATCCCTTGTTTTTAAGTCGTTGTAGCCCCTGTGCAGTCATCCATGCAAGGTGGAGGAGGCTAATGCAGCTGGGGCCTATCCCATCCAGAGAGGCAGGGTTTCTCAGGCTGCAGCTAGAGCTAGGCTAGGGAGAACCTGCGTGCTTCCCCACTATCATGCATCCTTTCCTCATAAAGAATATCCCATCCATCCCGGTCCTCCCCTGATGCACCTCACAGACAGAGGATTTACTACCACAACGCTAAATATGGTTAGACATGCAACCGGCGCAACTGGTGCACACTGCACACACCCTGCACTTTAACTTTGTAGATATGTCACACACAAGTTGTTGAGGATATGAACAAAGCGTAGGCCTATGCATATAAACCACAAGAAACATACACTGCACTTTAAATCTCGAGGGGGCTACCAAATTATGAGAAAAAAGAAGAAACCTGGACACTGCTCTTGCTAGTATCACTGCTCATTTTTAAACTTTACCTTTTGGCCTCAAGACCTTCATCAGAGCCTTTCCTATCAAATTATAAAATGATACAACTGTAAAGGATGAAGCAAGTTTCAAATCCCACTATGTGTGCGTATGCTGTACGTATACATATTCCTATAGCGTAGCCTTCGCGCTATCTTTTCCTTGTTTCCACAAAACAACTGCTACAGTGTCAACATGCCATACACAGTTGAAGTCGGAAGTTACATACACTTAGGTTGGAGTCATTAAAACTTGTTTTTCAACCACTCCACAAATGTCTTGTTAACAAACTATAGTTTTGGCAAGTCGGTAAGGACATCTACTTTGTGCATGACACAAGTCATTTTTTTCATCATTTGAGTCAATTGGAGGTGTACCTGCGGATGTATTTCAAGGCCTACCTTCAAACTCAATGCCTCTTTGCTTGACATCATGGGAAAATCAAAAGAAATCAGCCAAGACCTAAGAAAAAAAAGTTGTAGACCTCCACAAGTCTGGTTCATCCTTGGGAGCAATTTCCAAATGCCTGAAGGTACCACGTTCATCTGTACGAACAATAGTACCCAAGTATAAACACCATGGGACCACGCAGCTGCCATACAGCTTAGGAAGGAGACGCGTTCTGTCTTCTAGAGATGAATGTACTTTGGTGCAAAAAGTGCAAATCAATCCCAGAACAACAGCAAAGGACCTTGTGAAGATGCTGGAGGAAACAGGTACAAAAGTATCTATATCCACAAAACTTGAAAGGCCACTCAGCAAGGAAGAAGCCACTGCTCCAAAACCGCCATAAAAAATCCAACTGCACATGGGGACAAACATCGTACTTTTTGGAGAAATGTACTCTGGTCTGATGAAACAAAAATAGAACTGTTTGGCCATAGTGACCATCGTTATGTTTGGAAGAAAAAGGGGGAGGCTTGCAAGTCCCTCCTGCAGCTTGGTGTTTTGCTGCAGGAGGGACTGGTGCACCTCACAAAATAGATGGCATCATGAGGGAGGAAAATTATGTGGATATATTGAAGCAACATCTCAAGACATCAGTCAGGAAGTTAAAGCTTGGTCGCAAATTGGTCTTCCAAATGGACAATGACCCCAAGCATACTTCCAAAGTTGTGGCAAAATGGCTTAAGGACAACAAATTCAAGGTATTGGAGTAGCCATCACAAAGCCCTGACCTCAATCCTATAGAAACTGTGTGGGCAGAACTGAAAAAGCGTGTGTGATTAAGGAGGCCTACAAACCTGACTCAGTTACACCAGCTCTGTCAGGAGGAATGGGACAAACTTATTGTGGATTCTTGTGGAAGGCTACCCGAAACGTTTGACCCAAGATAAACAATTTAAAGGCAATGCTACCAAATACTAATTGAGTGTATGTAAACTTCTGACCCACTGGGAATGTGATGAAAGAAATAAAAGCTGAAATAAATCATTACCACTACTATTATTCTGACATTTCACATTCATAAAATAAAGTGGTGATCCTAACAGACCTAAAACAGGGAATTTTTACTAGGATTAAATGTCAGGAATTGTGGAAAAACTGAGTTTAAATGTATTTGGCTAAGGTGTATGTAAACTTCCGACTTCAGCTGTATATGTATGCATACATTGAATGTGTATTCCTTTCCAGTGTAAGAGAGCTACTAAAACAGTCAAATGTCTTTATGAAATCTCCTAGGGAATAATAATCGTGCTTTGCTCTCAACATAAAAAGTCTAAAAGCTGAAGAGAGTCTGATTGCTGTCACACCTGCTTTGTGTACAAATTATAGTCTTCACATTGCTCCAGTGGTGGCTCTTCCCCCAGGTATCTGTGGTAGGTAAGAGAAGCCATTAAAAATGACTCTGCCTCCACGTCCATATCAAGCTGAAAACTGAGCTACAAGTATGCCAGACCTGGATTCAAATGTAATTTAATATAATTTCAAATAATGAATATTAATACATTTAATTCATTAAGTGTTTTTCATTTACAGGAATCACAAAGCTCTGAAAATACTTGACCTGTCCTTGATTGAGCTTGCCTATTGCAACAGAACCAATAGTCCCAACTATGCAGATAAATCCCACCAGGCACTTCAGACAGGCTAAAGCAAACACTAAAAGTATTTGAAAGATTTCAAATAGTATTTGAGCCCAGGTCTGAGTTATGCCCCAGGTAGATAGATACTCATGAGATCTTCTCTTTATACACTCATTTGTGGTTCCACTCTGCCACATAAATACAGTGCTCATTTATGTTTGGTTTAAGCACTGTCCTTGTGTAAGTACTGTGCTCACTTACTTTATGAGGTACTAAAAACCAGTTGTAAGTAGAAAAGCACAAAATATGAGAAGGAAAAAAATGTATATATATATATATATATATTGTTCATATGAAGGGCAAATTCAAATGTGATAACACATGCAACATTCTCTCTGGCTTCAACACCTATTAAATGTCTATAGGACTGATGTATTATCACAACAAAGGCTCTAAAAGTAATTCAAGGATTGCCAAGATTTTAACAATCATTTGGACAAGGTGCACAGATCATCATCTGTTTATGATTAATGCAGTTCATTCTACCCCAGACAATTCTTTACATGAGAGAGAATATACTTAAAATCTATGGTAAATTGCGGTGAAATCATGTTGCTTTCTTTCAAGAGTCCAATGTGAATCTGATGTAGAGGAACATGACCGGCACATAAAACGTAGCAAGCGAGATCAAGGGATTTCTGACAGGAAATCCAAACCAAACAGAACCTCTCTGATATGTAAAAACAGAAATGTTGTATTTCTGGCACCCAAAATGGAGCGCATGGGGAATATCGTCCTAGCAGTTTATTTTATTTGTAGATTTCAGATGTAATGACAAAAGGCTGTTCATTAGTATTATGGCTGTCTGACAGGATTTCAATGAGTGTGTAATAAGACGTGTAATAAAACAAAACATCCCATAAGAAAGGCCTCATCCTCACACAGTAAGGGTATCCTTGTTCCCACTCGATTTACAGTTCCAACTCTGTTCCCAATTGTGTGTGTGTGTGTGTGTGTGTGTGTGTGTGTGTGTGTGTGTGTGTGTGTGTGTGTGTGTGTGTGTGTGTGTGTGTGTGTGTGTGTGTAGCATATGTCTGTGTGTGTGAGTGGGCCAAGAGTTTCCTGTGGGATGTGTCCAGTCCCCTGTGTGTGGGGCTATCCAAACGGTCCCACACACTCCTTCATTAAGCATGGTGTTCGGATGAGAGAGGGGAAACTCAAGTCTCCCCCAGGGCACTGCTTAACCATTACTCAACACGCTATGCGTGATGTTTGACTTGACTGCCTCCATTACTGCCATGACTGACTGAGCCCTTTGCTGCTCCACACTGACAGATTTCACTGCACTTTGGAAAGGAGTGAAATAAGTGGCAAATTGATGTATTGTTTCCGTAGTTCTGCCCTCACACTGTATTTATTGTGCTCAGTCAGTGAAATCATGATAGATTGGATCGTGGATGATGACCCATCTATGCCATGACGAAGGGTAGAAGAAAAACGTGTCTAGTGCTGTGAGCGATTTTAGCAGACATAATGTTATTTTGGTGCAAAAGGGTACTGCTTGTTATCATCTCACCAGATTTCACTCAGTGCAACACTCCACACCTCAAATGTGATCAATTTCAAATGGAAAATCTCTGAAGGAATGTGGTCTGCTGCACCCTGCCAACAGCTCTCACTGGGGTTGGGCCAGATGCAAAATGAATGCCATCATAAGACTTTCCACTGCATGAGAGAAAAGAAATACATGCAAATGTATAAACGGTTTGGCTTGTTTGAAGATACAAGGTGGTGTTCCCCTGCCATCATAATGTTACTCTAATAACCAGGTTGTTTTCTCCAAGACATTACAGGTACAGATGTGAGGATGAAGTGAAACTTGAACAAACCATAATAACTGCATTAAAATAAATAAAAGATCCAAGCACCGCTTGCAACTGGCATTGTAGATATTATTCGTTTTTTACTGGACACATTTTCAGTGAACTCCGGATGATATAGCATAACATTTTGCTGATGCATTGTCCATACAAAATGCACAATAAGACGTGATCAAGTTCCGTAGCCTAAAGGAGTGTTATGTAGCCTAAATGAGTCTTGTTGCATTGTCCAAGCTTGAACATCTCCACTTTTTAACCTTAGATGTAAAGACTAAACCCGAGGGTCCTCAACTAGAGGTGACAGTATTTGGCAGAGACACTATCTGGCATAACTCAGGGTCTTAGGAGTGATTATGTCATTACCCTCAGATTGTGGGAGACAAGATCAGAAAAATGTAAGTGTGGGGGCACAGGGGGCTAATCCTTGTCGAGGTGTCCTCTTTCAGAACCCTTTCTATGGGGCTTTGTGAGGGGTTTACACGGCACGTTGCCCCATTTTTTCCGGGCTGCACCGCCCCTATCGGATGTCCCAGACACAGCGGAGTCAGACTGGCCCTGTGAATGACAGAATCAATGGGCTGGGAACAGCATTGCCAAAGCTCTTTAAATATCTGCCGACCTATCTTTCCCAGGAATTACATCATGGCAGTCTGCCTGTGGCCTGTTGCTGGACAATGGGGGAGATGGAAGAGACGGATGGGGGCTTTGGAGACAGAGACACCCTGGGCTCGGTGAGATAGATGGGAGAGAGAACAGAACAGATATATCCCAGTGGGGTGCAGTAGTCCTCAGTTTTCAGCAGCCTGGGGGTTGACACAAGGTCATCCTTCATAGCCTTCTGCTTTTACAGGGCAAACCAAGTCAAATAAACACAGCCAGACCACAATGAGACAGGCTAAGGCTGCATAATGTGTTCTTCTTCTTCTTGAGAATACAGAAACAAGACCTCATTCTACAGCAAATAAAGCAGAGCAGAGGCAACCTGGTAGATCTTGGACAGGGAGGGAGGGCTGGTATTGAGTGGATGGGGCAGCGAGGGTTATTTGAGAATGCCAACACAATGGGTGGGCTAAAAGCAAAACAAATACCTAATTGGAAACCCCTGGAAATATGCAATACCAGCCATAAACCAATAAATAAGAAAGTGAAAGGTCAAATGCTGTTTTTGGACATGGAAACAATATTTTTTCAACTTTTCATCAGTGTATTTAAAATCTATTTATATATTATACTTTGGTGTAAAAATCTGTTTGCCAAAACATTAAGCCTTTTAAACTACCAAATGACTGTCCATATTTGATATTTAAATAAATACTTTGGCTACACATTTAGAGAATGTAGCCTACACTGTCACATCTTCTAATCCCTAATTCATGATGATCCAAACCCTCTTGAGTGCTGATTTGTCAATAAACAGTCCTTAAAACTAATAAGCTGGGAAATTGGTGCTTGCCCCCCGTAGTGAGGACTAATTGATGCATTGATCAGCCTTTAAATGTCCACATACCACACATTCTTCAGGAAGGCATCCATTTAGGGTTTCACACATTTCAGACACAATTCACTTTCTCGGGCTTGACCCAGTAGGGCACACCTCTTCTATGCTGGCAATTGCCCACATCACTACACTCATTCTCTTTATAGAACACTCTACAGAACACTCTATAGAACCCTTTAGTACTCTACACTGCACCTTAGAGTCAGTCAACACTGGTCACTTTAGTCATGTTTATGTAATGTTAATTGTTCTGAAATCGTTTCTGGAGTTAGAAACAGATAAGATATTAGCATTCCTGCAACATGTAAATTGAACTCAGAGAAATTAACCTAATTTATTACTCACTTTATATGTGCATACTGTAATCTCCACATAGCTCATCTCCTACTGTATATAACTACTGCTGTACATACTTTTCCTACTTATACAGTATATTGTCAATACTGTCAATACACACCACATATTTATATTCATCATCATTCATCATTGATCATGCTGATATTTCATAATTTCTTGTTTTTTCTTATTTTTGTATTTGTATATTAGTTTTGTACTGTTAAACACTTACTGCACTGCTGGAGCTAGAAACACAAGCATTTTGCTGCACCTGCTTCAATATTTGCTAATCTGTGTATGCAACAAATAAACTTTATACATGAATCAAGTCCAATTATACATGAATCAAGTCCAAATATACATGAATCAAGTCCAAATATACATGAATCAAGTCCAATTATACATGAATCAAGTCCAATTATACATGAATCAAATCCAAATAATGCTGTTGGAGCATGTCATCTGCCAGCACCAGCCATTGCAATCCATAATTCAACAAGTTAATTATCACTCCTTAAACTGAGAAGACATTCCAGCTCAGGTATTTGCCTCAGAATATATTCCAAGGTTAATAGAATGCAATCAGATGATTTAGCAAAGAATTTAGCACTAGGAACAAAAGCATTTCGCTTCAATATCATCTGCTTAATATGTGTATGTGACCAATAACATTTTATTATATTTTATGTTGTTTCAATTTTGGTAGCACTACTGCAATTGTATTTTCTATTAAATGTGTACTTTGATAATTATCAAATCAGGTAATCAAAGGTCACAATCAAATACCACTGATAAGTGAATAACATATTCCACATACTAATCATAATCATTCTTCCAATGTTCAGCACTTGTATGATCAGAATAAATATACACATTTCAGCCATAAGGTTTGAAATACACCAGCAGGTCTACAGAGCAGGGAGAGCTTGGGACTATAGGATTCTATCTGCATTTTTATCAACATGTAGTTATTGACATAGCCTTGTACTGTTCAATGTTCTCTACCTATATAGTACTATAAATACCCCAATTCATATTGTTAAGTTTTTTTTAAATCTAGATAAACATTGTTTTCACCATTCAAACCAATGAGGGTTCGGATCTTTAATTATCTCAGAATCATATTTTTTACAGATGGAACCTTATAGTCCTAAGCTTCTTAGAGGTTGGAGGCAGCCACTGGTGAATTGAAGATCACATTTTAGTTTCAAATCAAGCATTACCTTGGTGCTCTCGACGACCTCTTCGCTGTTGGAAATAGTAGTGTTGTACGCCTCTGTGTGCTGTGGGGGGGTCTCCTTCGGCCTCTTCCTCTCCTTCTTGGCGTCCACCCCTTCCAGCAGGACACACTGGGTCCAGAACACAGCAGCCAGCACGGACAGTGGCCCACACCACATCTTAAACACAAACTGAATCAACCCAAATATCCCTGGAACCGTGTGAAGAAGCCTCTTTGGACAACTGGCCCAATGGTCTGTCCAAACTGTCCAACGATTGTAAAGAATAAAGCTATTGCCGGTCACAAAAATGAAAGGACCCTAAACAGGATAATTAGACTGCAAACTGGAGGACTGCAACGACTATGAGGGCTGAAGGACTCCTGGTTTGGCTGCCTGCTGCTCTCTTCTTGATGAGCTTTGAGCCTGGCAGCAGAGTGTTGCTGGAGCTGGAGCACAGCTAACTCTAGCCAGAAAGCCAAGCAGCTTACTCAACTATGAAATGTGTCAAGTGAAATGGTCCCGGCGAATGACAAATCGGCGTAGATCTGACAGCAAATAAACCCATTAGTGTGATTTTTCATGCTTTCTGCTCTGTGTGGGGATGGGGGAGGGGCGTTTGAAGCTGAGGGTGGGAGGGAGGGAGGTAGGTAGGAAAACCTTAGATAGGAGTGGATGCTAGTTCTCTATCCCCCTCTTTCTTGTTATTTCTTGTTATTTCGCTCACACTAAGCAATGGATCCTCCTCATAGTATTTTGATAGTTGGGTGCAGTGGAAGTCTCATAAGAGTTTGTATTTTCTTCAGAGAATGCTGCTTGGCATTCAAGCCCTCAGTCCACCTCACACATGGTTCCCACAGGACTCGACATTGAATAAAAAGGGTAGTTGGAGATGGTCCAATTTTCTTAGCCTTTGGTCCTCCTTTTATTATTTTCTCCTTAAAGGGTATACAATTGGTCCCCTGCAGCAGAAGCTCTGGAGAGAAGACTTCAAAGTAGTGTAAAAGACACTTTGAGGGCTATTAGCAACACGGTCTCCTCTGTCCAGTACACCCAGCTGTACATAACTCACTACTGTTCATTCATCAACCCAGTCCGTCTGCTTTGGGGTGACAAAATCATGTGCAGTTTCACCTCAGAGAGCACTGTGTGTGTGTCTGTGTGTGTGGTAGGTCCCTGTTGCTTTCTTGCTCCGCCACACTGTCTCTCTCTCTCTCTCTCTCTTCTACTTATTTTGTGTTGCTCTCTCTCTCTCTCTGTGACTGAGGTTACAGGAGGGCTCATAGTGGAGTTTTATCATCATCACTCTCTCTCTCTCCCTTTCGCTTTTACCTTCCCCTAGCTGCCTCTATTTTTCTCATCAGTGAATTGGCAACCCCACTGTTCTGTTCAGTCTCTGTTTTATCTCAAAGATGAAATGCTTGACTCCTTTTTGAAAACAGAGGAGGCTCTTTGGCAGATGTGTGTGTGTGTGTCTTTTTAGTATATTTTTATAAAAATTTTACCTCAGCATAGCCCTGTGTTTGGATTTAATTCATACTGCGGAATTTATGTATGTACCTTCAGAAAAAAAGACCCTCAGGCACTCTCTTGTGTAATCTGTTGTGTGACAAATTGCCAAGGAATGAATTCTGACCATCCCATGTGGTGGAACAAATAGTTGGTGTACCTGTCCTCCTGTTTCCAGTAAGTGTTGAAATAGGATCTGCTTTTACAAGGAGCCGCCTCCAACAATTGCTTGTCTGAAATATACTGGGATGTATTGTTCCTCACTTAAATGTAATTGCCACATAAACAAATACAGTATATCAAAAGTAAGACATGGTTTATAGTAAATGTCTTGATGCAGATCACTTTTTTGGGGAGACCATTGCAGAGAAAGGCTATCAAACTTGTCTCTTGAAAGCAATATATGTTTTCAAAATAAATGTATCTTTATATGCCAAGATCAGACATGTTTTTATATATTTTTTTTATAAATGAAGCATAGGATGTAGGCTATGCAGTTAACAGTTAGGGTGTAGGCTAAAGTATGCATTTAGCAGTTCATGCACTTTACAGAGAAACATTTAAGAAAATAAAACCAAAGGAAGGTTGGATTGAAAGCCTGCCTCAATAAAGTTGCATAGTGATGTAGGCTACATACTGTACCTTAGAGGTGATGGATGATTATGGATCCACATCATTGACACTGTGAATAAATATTACTTGTGAACAGTGCCACCCAGAGGTGAATCAATGCATGGATAGTGCACCACCCATTATGACCTAAAAAAATACTGTTGCGCTCATAATATTCCATAAGCACTGCAGATAAATTACATAAACGTATGTATTTTTGTATGTGATAATATCAGTGGTGTAAAGTACTTAAGTAAAAATACTTTTGGGGGGTATCTGTACTTTACTATTTATATTTTTGAAAACTATTACTTCACTACATTCCTGAAGAAAATAATGTACTTTTTACTCCATACATTTTGAATGCTTAGCAGGACAGAAAAACTGTCCAATTTACGTCATCCCCACTGCCTCTAATCTGGCAGACTCACTAAATTATGTCTGAGTGTTGGAGTGTGCCCCTGGGTAGCCATAAACTTTAAAAAAATAAAAAATAAAAAAAATAAAAGGGTGCCGTCTGGTTTGCTTAATATAAGGAATTTGAAAAGATTTATACTTTTACTTTTACTTTTGATACTTAAGTATATTTTAGCAATTACATTTACTTTTGATATTTGAGTGTGTTGAAAACCAAATCGTTTTTTACTTTTACTCAAGTACTATTTTACTGGGTGACTTTCACTTTTACTTGAGTCATTTCCCCCCCCCCCCTAGTGGTCAGTCTATCTACAGATTGTTGCTTTTCAATAGCTATGTAGGCTGGGTGGGCTCGTTTTGCATCAGCCGGTGCCTCGAATGTGTGGGAATGGTCCAAATGTGCAAACTCTGCTTAACCGGGGTACCGGGGCGATGCAAAACAAACACGGCCATTTTCACCAGAAAATAGAAAACTACCGCCAGAAAAATTTAGCAGTTTGTTTGCTGAAACCAGAAATTCCACAACTCACCTAACTAGCTAATCAAACATTTGGTTTGCTGTGTCTGTGGTAGTGACGCCAACCCGCAGTTCACGTGGTAATATCCGTGGGTTGGACGGGTTTAGAGTCATTAAATACTGTGTGGCTGAAGGGCAGGTGGGTGGAGGGTGGGTTGAATAAAGAGAAACAAAACCTTTAAAAAAATCCATCAATGTAATATAATAAGACAAAAACTGCAAAAGGAGAGTTGAAAATAAAGAGAAGGGAGGGGCAGAAAACGTATGTTTGGTAAAGATTTGGTGAAGTGGTAGATGATGATAGCAGGCTATGTTATGTGTCACGATTGTGAGACTATACAAATTCGACATACAAGATGGGACTTCAAATAGGCCTATGGCATGTCAAGGGATCTGTGGCCTACTGTTTAGATGGGTTTAATGGAAACTGAAATCTGGACATTGACTAACCAGAATAATCTACTGTTTTGGCAAACTCCAAAGACCTCTGATAATACTAGTCCCATGCGAATTGACAATTTTTGAGTTTGACAGGTGTTGCTTGCAGTTTGAGCAAAAAAGCTAACTGATACGATAAATTTAACACATGTATAGACTTTCACAGTGCTTTTGTTTATATGTTTTGTGCGAATTGAACATAGGTGAAATAAATGATGCATTTGGCTATTTCATGCAAACCTTGCTGTTAATTGATCGCAAAGCAGCATACAACTGAGGTAAACGTTTGGAACAAGTTCACTTTCTCACCCATAGCCTAAAAACGCATATTAAAAGTGCAAGTTAACTTTTTTAGCTCAGATCTGAAGGCTGGGGGACATTTAGGAAGGATTCTAATGCTGATTCCTAAAATATCCGAAAGATTATGATCACACTTCCTCAATTCAAATATTATGGCGAAACTATACCAAAAATGGTTTGGTTAAGCAATAAGGCCAGATGGGGCGTGGTATATGGCCAATATACCACAGCTAAGGACTGTTCGTTGTGGAGTGCCTGGACATAGCCCTTAGCCGTGGTATATTGGCAATATACCAGCAACCCTTGAGGTACCTTACTGCTATTAAAAACTCAATACCAATGTAATTAGAGCAGTAAAAATACATGTTTTGTCACAGCCATGGCATATGGGGCGGCAGGTAGGCTAGTGGTAAGAGCGTTGGACTAGTAACCGAAAGGTAGCAAGATCGAATCCCTGAGCTGACAAGGTGAAAATCTGTCGTTCTGTTCAGTTAACCCACTGTTCCTAGGCTCTCAATGAAAATAAGAATTTGTACATAACTGACTTATTTTAAATAAAGGTAAAATAAATAAAAAATTCTATAGGTCTGATATACCATGGCTGTTAGCCAATCAGCATTCAGAGCTCGAACCACCAAGTTTATAATAAGGTTTAGAAACTTGGGAACCAAACTCGAGTTATCAGTATAGCCTGGACTTGTTGAAAATATCTTCACGCCTAGAAAAACCCTCTAGGCTTCAATTATAACCCTCAATTTATATAAAAAAATGAAAGAATTACATGGGGCAGTTTGGAAAAAACGAATCCCCTCACAATCGTCCTCTGCAATAACGGACATTCTGGGGTAATAAATACATAACCAACATTCTCTAATAATACTAATCCCGTGCGAATAGGGCTATAGCCCTCATAATAACTCCTGCCGAATTAAGCATTTCTTGCAGTAAAATTATACACCAAATGTAGCCAATATTTAGATGGGAACATATGATTTACTTCTGCATCTTGAGATTTCAACCACATCAAATAGAAATCGAAGCCGAACTGAAATATTATCAGAAACACGTTGGGTCGTTTTTCCATTAGAACCGGTAAAATGTTTTTTTTTTTTTCATTTTGCACAGAAAATCTTTGCCATTTATTTGTTGCTTTATTGTATTTTCTCCCCAGTCCCTAAACGTCCGCGAAAGATGACAGAGAAAACGTTACCCATGTCAACTAGATTGAAGCATTCATTCTATCGATCTATTATTCTGTTGAGCAAAGGTTTATTTAGACTTCTAGGGCAACATAATGACAAAAGAGAAGCTACATGTATCTAATTATAGTCAAGTTGACTAACAAATAGCCTACCAAAATGTCAGAAAGTATACGCAGAAACATCTATATCAGGCAACATTATGCAGTCTTTGACTGTAGCCTATGTTCTATATTTGTGGATTAGGGTTGGGTGTTGACCTCAGATTTTAACTTTGTCATATTTATTTCGGCGGTTGCAGATGGGTTATTAGCAATTGCTGGCAGGTGCGGATGAGCAAACAGCTGAGCCGCGCACCACTGGCCTGTGGATCGATTCCGCAGCTAAAGTCTAAAGAGGATCGTCTGTTCGTGCGTGAACTTTGGAGCAGCCACGTGTACAGGAAATAGAACCAATCCTACAGTTGTGGTTGGTCGGTTTGTTTTGCTCGTACGACGACGCATTCTTGTCATTGTTAGCTAGGTAGGTGGGCTATCTCTTCCATTTGCTGGCATTTATTTCTTATCTGCGTTCCAAATTTGTGTCGTTGGAGCTCAAAATCTGGTAGGTCAACCTTGGCGAGGCAGCTGTCCTCGTACGCGATTAGCTATAGCTGTCTGTTATGTAACTAGCTAACTATGTGCTGCCGTGTTAACGTTAGCTTTATGTGAGTGTACATCATTTAGAGCACTTCCGGATAAGACCCGCCTGGCTAGTTATAAGCATTGTGTTGGGCTTTGTAGCTAGCTAACTAAGAAATGTAGCTAGTAAGAACACAAGAGCTAATAGTAGTCAGTGATGATGGAAGCTAGCCACATGGCAAACTTACCCAATGTTGTGTTGACAGGTGTGTTAATCAGCCCTTGAGCAAGCAAGGGCATTGCGCTTGGAAGAAGCCATGGCTATGTACTGCAGGACGGCTTGGTGCAGGCACCTTATGGCTGTGTCCATGGCCCTGTTCTGCCTACTCCACAACACCATGGACGCCCATGCCCGGCCAGCTAACATGTCGGCCCTAAAGGACAAAAACAACCCCACAAGTAAAGAGGAGAATGAGATCCTTCCCCCAGACCATCTAAATGGGGTGAAGCTGGAGATGGATGGTCACATCAACAAGGGCTTCCATCAGGAGGTGTTCCTGGGTAAGGAGATGGAGGAGTTTGAGGAGGACTCTGAGCCCAGGAGGAACAGGAAGAAGCTCATTGAGATCTTCAGCAAGTAAGTGGGGATTACTGGCTTTCAATTTCATGAGTCATGTACAGCTGACTACTTTTATCTCTGAGTACATTCACCTGATTATGACACAGCTTTAGCTTTGTAGTATGTCTGTGTTGGATTTTTTTTCACCATATAGCCTTTATTTGCAGTTGACTTTTGTTTAGGCCAAATTGTGAAATGGTGTGTAGATGCAAGGTTGTAATTGTGAACAATTGAAGAGTCCACGGTCTATGTAGCCTATATACATCCAGTTAAAGATGTGCTCTGGAACTTTGCCGACTACTAAGTATTTTTTTTAAACCTTCCGCTTTGGGCTGGATGTGTCAATGTGTAGTTCATACATGCATAATCTGTGTGCAGAATTACTGTCTTACCTCAGCCACAAAATCCCTAGTTTGAAAACAACAGTTTTTCTGGAATCTTTGCTGCACCATTTTCCCTAAATTTCCTCTCGCACAGGCCAGCCTCAATTAGAATTCTAACAATTAGAATTCTAGATAATGAGCTTCAGCCCTGCGACCATTTGAGTGACAGCTAACAAGATGCGCATGCAGAGCGAGAGAGAGAGAGAGAGCAATGACGTGGTGCACATATCTGCGCATACACTACATGACCAAAAGTATGCTCGTCGAACATCTCATTCCAAAAGTATGGGCATTAATATGGAGTTGGTCCCCCTTTTGCTGCTATAACAGCCTCTACTCTTCTGGGAAGGCTTTCCACTAGATGTTGGAACATTGCTGCGGGGACTTGCTTTCATTCAGCAAAAATAGCATTTGTGAGGTCTGTCACTGATTTTAGGCGATTAGGCCTGGCTCACAGTCAGCGTC
Source organism: Brachymystax lenok tsinlingensis (assembly GCA_030435695.1). NCBI lineage: Eukaryota > Metazoa > Chordata > Actinopteri > Salmoniformes > Salmonidae > Brachymystax > Brachymystax lenok. The sequence goes on from CM059802.1 coordinate 16,238,775, forward strand.
CCAATTCAACCCAAAGGTGTTCGATGGGGTTGAGGTCAGGGCTCTGTGTAGGCCAGTCAAGTTCTTCCACACCGATCTCGACAAACCATTACTGTATGGACCTTGCTTTGTGCACATAGGTATTGTCATGCTAAAACAGTAAAGGGCCTTCCCCAAACTGTTTCCACAAAGTTGGAAGCACAGAATCGTCTAGAATGTCATTGTATGCTGTAGCGTTAAGATTTCCCTTCACTGGAACTAAGGGGCCTAGCCCGAACCATGAAAAGCAGTCCCAGACCATTATTCCTCCACCAAACTTTACAGTTGGCACTATGCATTTGGGCAGGATGCATTCTCCTGGCATCCGCCAAACCCAGATTAGTCTGTCGGACTGCCAGATGGTGAAGCGTGATTCATCACTCCAGAGAATGCGTTTCCACTGCTCCAGAGTCTAATGGTGACGAGCTTTATACCACACCAGCCAACGCTTGGCATTGCGCATTGTGATCTTTGACTTGTGTGCGGCTGCTCGGCCATGGAAACTCATTTCATGAAGCTCCCAACAGACAGTTATTGTGCTGACGTTGCTTCCAGAGGCAGTTTGGAACTCTGTAGTGAGTGTTGCCTAGGACAGATGATTTTTACACACTACAGTACACGCTTCAGCACTCTGCGGTCCCATTCTGTGAGCTTGTGTGGCCTACCACTTCACGGCTGAGCTGTTGTTGCTCCTCGACGTTTCCACTTGCCACTGCTAATGTTTGTCCATGGAGATGGCATGGCTGTGTCCTCTATTTTATACACCTGTCAGTCACTGGTGTGGCTGAAATGGCCAAACCCATTAATTTGAAGGGGTGTCCACATACTTTTGTGTATGTGATGTAGTAACAATTTTCAGTGATAACGTTTGGCATTTACTTTCAGAACTACTGGCTAAAAAGTATACAAAAGTACCAGAAAATCTATTTAATGTGTACACCTTTCATGCTCCGGTTCCTATTTCAAAGAATAGGGGGCATAAACAAATAGGCTATCTGTTATGATAAGCAACGCAGTGTTCCTGAGAACATGGAGGTGAGTGCACCTGTAACAGATCAACCACAGCAGTCTAAGTAAATACCTGTCCTCATCTACCCCATACTGGGTAAGCTAGGTGCCATGTAGTAAAAGCTAGGAGGCTGATTTATAAATACTGTTGAAGCGAAACAGTACAAAGATTTTAATCCTACTTGTCACTTGTCCACTTGCCAGAAAAGCAGGTTCCTTGACAAATCCTCACTAGCGTGCCATTCTGTTACCCTATATGCAAAAGGATTGACTGTATTGGGAAAAACATGAAAGCTTAAAAGTTGAAAGCATATTTTGAGCTACGGTTGCATCTTACTCAGTTATAGAACTATACAAAATGATCTGGGTTTGGGGCTGAAACAGATATATGATAGTGAATTTTAATAAACTACTTGAACTTGATACTCCAGTTGAGTGTTTGTGTTTGAAAACGCTGACTGTAAGGTGTGTGTGTGTGTGTGTGTGTGTGTGTGTATAAGAGCGTCTGCTAGCTAAATTACCAAAATGTAAATGTAGAACTGAAGTTCTGCTGGCTACTTTCCTCTTTACCATTCTCAGGGTGGACTTTAATAAAGACAAGAGTGTCAGTGCCAAAGAGATGCAGCGCTGGATCATGGAGAAGACAGAAGAACACTTCCAGGAGGCTGTGAGGGAGAACAAGATGAGCTTCCATGCTGTGGACCCAGATGGAGATGGTAAGAGAGAGTAAACAATTATCTGGGTCTTATTCATTAGGCACCAAATGGAAGAAAACGGACTGCAACAGGATTGAGCTACCGTAGGGCTGGGCGATATATTGAATTAACCTTTTTAACAATACCCTTTTTTATGTCTCAACTCCTCAAATTGCACACAGAGCAGACACTACTAAAACACTACAATGAACATTGATTCTGGAAAATGTATGCTCCGTTTGTCACATCCGGTACCATGTGCTACTAGCAGTGTTTTATAAATGTGCAATAAGCATAAACCACATTTTTATATAAGGAATTGGCAAATCGTTCTCATTCTGAGAAATACGGTAGGCGACTTGATTTCAACATCTGAACAAAATGGTCAGTCTAGCATGCTGTTTAAACAGTTGGAGATGAACAGAAGGGTGTGTTCATAACAATTAATGTTCTACCTTGTTATCTAGCAAATGGATCCAAGTTGGCTAAACTTGAACTCTAAAGGTTAGCTGGCTACGCACTTGTGCTTGAGAGATTGTTTATGAGTGTTAATTTTCTATAATGCCTGCTGTAAGAAGTTAGTGATTATTAGTGAATGAGAATTATGCATGATTCTGGTTAATTTTGTTACAAAAGGGGCATTTTCACAAACAGACTTGAAAGCCAGATCAGTCATATTGCAAAAAAAGCAGGTTCAACTCTTTTGATGAAAACATTCAATTCTTAATGGGGCTTTTAATTTAGCCAAAATTTTGCCTAATTTTAGATATACTGTATGTCGTGAATCGCCCATAAGTTTGAAAGAAATCGAGATGTTTAGGCCATATCGCCCTAACCTAGGCTACTTTTCCCTTTCCCCCAACAAGAACCACCAGTTTTCATTTTCTGTAGGTGTTCCATAATGAATACCACCCTGATACACAGCCATAGTGGTCACCTAAGAGCAATGTTTGTTACCAACACTGATGTCCTACTGTTAGGCCTTAGACCTGATCTGTGGGCCACAATACAGCTCAGACCTGATGACAATACAGCACTGTTACTCACATCCGGCTCAAAATTCTTCCTACACTGTCAAGCCCCAGTCCCGTAACTGATCTATTCTCATCATAGGACATGTGACGTGGGATGAATACCGGGTGAAGTTTCTGGCCAGCAAAGGATTCAACGAGAAGGAAATGGCTGACAAGATAAAGAACAGTGAAGAGCTGAAGGTGGACGAGGAGAGTAAGTTAGTCCACCACAATATCATCCACTTTAGCTGTCAGGATTCCTTATTTTCTTACCACATCCTAACATGCTATTGTTGAAATTGACCTACCCAGGGCCTCCCGAGTAGCGCAGCAGTCTAAGACACTGCACCGCAGTGCTAGAGGCATAACTACAGATCCGGGTATGATCCCAGTCTGTGTCGCAGCCGGGCGTGACCAGGAGACCCATGAGGCATCACACAATTGGCCCAGCGTTGTCCGGGTTAGGGGGAGGGTTTGGCCGGCTGGGATGTCCTTGTCCCGTTGCGCTCTAGCGACTCCTTGTGGCAGCCGGGCACATGCACGCTAACTTCAGGTAGCCAGCTGTACGGCGTTTCCTCCGACACATTGGTGCGGCTGGCTTCCGGGTTAAGCGAGCAGTGTGTCAAGAAGCAGTGCGGCTTGGCGGGGTTGTGTTTCGGAGGACGCATGCCTCTCGACCTTCGCCTCTCCCGAGTCCGTACGGGAGTTGCAGCGATGGGACAAGACTGTAACTACCAATTTGGATATCATGAAATTGGGAGACAAAAAGGGGTAAAAAGTAATAAAATAAATAATTGACCTACCCCCAAACCAATATCCTACTTTTCCAAATGTTTCATGTCCTGATCACGATAAGTCTTTTTCATTTTTTGCTCTGCCAATAATGCTTGTATTGAATGTGTCTCAGTGGACGATCAAATTACTTTATTATTTGAATCCCTGCAGCCCAGGAGGTGCTGGAGAGTCTGAAGGACCGTTGGTTTCAGGCTGATAACCCCCCATCCGACCAGCTGCTGAACGAGGAAGAGTTTCTCTCCTTCCTGCATCCTGAGCACAGCAAAGGCATGCTCAAATACATGGTCAAGGAGATCGTTCGTGACCTCGGTATGTACTTTCTCATATGATTTGAACTCCGGTAGTGTTTATGCATAAGGCCATAACTAGGTTTTGTGAAAACAATGATTTGAATAAGAAAATTTGAATTGATTCAAGTACACAGAATAAATACATCAATTGTGAATGATCATGATCAATTATGAAAAGCTTTACAATCTAATCTAATGCTGTTTGAGTTTGATATTTATTTGGTGTTTTTAAAGACCAGGATGGTGACAAGAAGCTGACTCTCTCTGAGTTCATCTCCCTGCCCATGGGCACCGTGGAGAACCAGCAGGCTCAGGACATCGATGATGACTGGGTACGAGAGAGGAAGAAGGAGTTTGAGGAGGTCATCGATAGAAACCATGACGGCATCGTGACCATGGAGGAACTAGAGGTGGGTGTAGGTTTATGATGGGTCGTAAAGGCCTATATATAAACACAGCCTGAACAAATATCATAATGTCACAGAGGACTTATTCCACTGGCTACACTGCAGGACCTTGTATAGGATAGTGTCATTTTATAGTTGCAGAGTAAACCATGAACATTTTAGACTCATATTTCCTTCCTTTTTCCCTGTCTTTCCCTCATGCCATCACTACTCTCCAGGAGTACATGGACCCTATGAACGAGTACAACGCGCTGAACGAGGCTAAACAGATGATCGCTGTGGCCGACGAGAACCAGAACCACAACTTGGAACTGGAGGAGATTCTCAAGTACAGCGAATACTTCACTGGCAGCAAGCTCATGGACTATGCCCGGAATGTTCACGAGGAGTTCTGAAGACAAGCTGACAAAACCCTCCCTTTCCCTTCTAATGTGGGCATCTTCATAAGTCTTCTCTAAGGACAGGTCTGTCTTATTGATGGAAAGAAAAGCCTGATGTTCTAGTGTGCAATTCTGTGTTTCAATCCTAGCCCCAGCCGAGTGACCTGGCCTCCCCCAGTGACTCTTAAAGTAAGGCATAAAACATCCTTCATTTCTGGACTGTCTGCCTCTTCTAAACATCAGAATGAACCATTGCCAAAGTCTGCCTTCTGTCTACAGTGGGACTTAAGTTGCGTTATCTCGCGTGTGATTATGCATTTTGGGTTTTCAGTGCATTCTAGACACTGCGTCAACTACATGATTAATTTGTGTTTGATGATATATTGTGAAATGTATGTCTGAGTAATTGAAACAAGATTCATTTTTCCCTCCAGTGAAGTAGTTGAGGTGTAAGGACAACTTACACAATCGGGCTTACAATATTTGTAGTAGAGCAGAACCGCTTTGTTTTTATTGCAAAATTATTTAACTTGCATAACTGTAAAGAATGTAAATACCTTCATTCTTTGGATTTCCCATCACGTTCTACATTTCACAATGTTTCTCGGAAGTAACTGTTCTTTACCAAGTCATCATTCATATTGACCACTGAGCTGAACCCCAGTAACCACTGCTTTCCACACTCAATGACTACGTGCTTGCTGCCCTTGTAAACAATTGTTTGACATTTGTCTATTTGGTAAGAAGGTTACACTGCTATGTCCTGATAGGTGTTGATGATTCTCTGATCCATCCTATTCTTTGAAATGAGTGCTTATGTCATAATTATGGTGTTTTAAACCTCTGATGCAAAAATGTCTCATTGTTTCCATATTTGTTTGCCTTTGCGTCTATAATTCCAACTGGGGTTGTGCATTTAAGCATCTCCAAAAATATGTAAACACTGTTAAATATCTGATACAATCATTACAAATGAATTAGCAATTTGTTAACATGGGTCTGATTGTTTTTTTTATGCACAAATATGTCATAACTGAAAGTAAAGAGGTGAGATTGAAATCGGGGTTGGGGAAATATTTTTAGTTTAATGTTTTTGCAGGATTTTGACATGAGCCCTCTGGATACCTTGCCCTTGACAAATAGTCCATATCTTTGTTGGAGACTGGTGTAAGAAATTAACTTATTTATTTATTTGTTGTTAGTCTTTTGTTTTCATTCAAAGCAGTTACATCAATCCGTTAAAAAAAAAAGTTATTTTCCCAGTGTTGTACTTATTTGTTTTATCCAGTTTCTGAAAATGTTGAACTTAAATACCAGATGGATATTATGTCATTGAAAAATTCCTTATTTCCTTGTGGATCCTACTGATTCAGCCATGTTCGTACCCCTTGTCATGCTTTGACAAAGCTCTGTAATATACAGTACCAGTCAAAAGTTTAGACCCTCCTCATTCCAGGGTTTTTCTTTATTTTTACTATTTCCTACAAAACTGAACACATGTAGTAACCAAAAAAGTGTTAAACAAATCAAAATATATTTTATTTTTGAGGTTCTTTGAGCACAAAAACCAGCAAGCCATATGTTGAAACTGGCTCTCATGAGGACTGCCACAGAAAAGGAAGACCCAGAGTTACCTCTGCTGCAGAGGATAAGTTCATTAGAGTTACCAGCCTCAGAAATTGCAGCCCCAAAAAATGCTTCACACTTCCCATCGTGAAGCATGGAGGTGTGGGGGTGCTTTGCTGGTGACACTGTCAGTGATTTATTTAGAATTCAAGGCACACATCCCATCTGGTTTGGGCTTAGTGGGACTATCATTTGTTTTTCAACAGACCAATGACCCAACACACCTCCAAGAAGGAGAGTGATGGAGTGCTGCATCAGATGACCTCCACAATCACCTGACCTCAACCCAATTGAGATGGTTTGGGATGAGTTGGACTGCAGAGTCCAGGAAAAGCAGCCAACAAGTGCTCAGCATATGTGGGAACACCTTCAAGACTGTTGGAAAAGCATTCCTCATAAAGCTGGTTGAGAGAATGCCATGAGTGTGGAAAGCTGTCATCCAGGCAAAGGGTGGATACTTTATATAAAATATGTTTTGATTTGTTTATCATATCTTTTGATTTGGTTACCACATGATTTCATATGTGTTATTTCATAGTTTTGATGTCTTCACTATTATTCCACAATGTAGAAAATAGTAAAAGTAAAGAAAAACCCTGGAATGAGTAGGTGTGTCCAAACTTTTGACTGGTACTGTATGTGTAATATAAATTCATCAATTGCTTTCCAGCTTCAAGGACAATATCCTATGGAAATACATCAGTAACTTCGATCCCTCTGAGATCCTGTCATATAATTGAAATTATAAAAGAAAAAGCTCATGCTATCAGAATGTGACAACGCTTTAGCTATACATTGTATTCCAGATTAAACAATAAATATTTCTTATCAATCTCTGACCATACTCTGTACCCGAATATGTTATGCCTCCATAAATGTGTATTTCAACATTTTTGCATACTAACTTGATGGCCAATAGTTCTCCACTAGGCGTTTCAAATTATACAACTTTTACTGCAGCTTGCCATGAGTGGAGCTTGCCAGAAAACAATATTTTATGTCCATTATTCTTTCCATTCTGTTTTTATTTGTAATAGTTGTAGCTGCTATGAGACCATTGTTATTTTCTGACTCAATTCTGTAAACTGCATTGGCTTTCTAAAGCTACCCACAGAAATAATCAAAACAAAAACATTAGGCCTCATTAGGCCTTGAATTATACAGCTGAAGTCGGAAGTATACATACACCAAAGCTGAATACAGTTAAACTCAGTTTTTCACAATTCCTGACATTTAATACTAGTGAAAATTCCTTGTATTAGATCAGTTAGGATTACCACTTTATTTTAAGAATGTGAAATGTCAGAATAATAGTAGAGAGAATTATTTATTTCAGCTTTTAAGTCGGTTAGGACATCTACTTTGTGCATGACACAAGTAATTTTTCCAACAATTGTTTACAGACAGATTATTTCACTTATAATTCTCTGTATCACATTCCCAGTGGGTCAGAAGTTTACATACGCCCAATTAGTATTTGGTAGTATTGCCTTTAAATTGTTTAACTTGGGTCAAATGTTTTGGGTAGCCTTCCACAAGCTTCCCACAATAAGTTGGGTGAATTTTGGCCCATTCCTCCTGACAGAGCTGGTGTAACTGAGTCAGGTTTGTAGGCCTCCTTGCTAGCACACGCTTTTTCAGTTCTGCCCACAAATGTATTATGGGATTGAGGTCAGTGCTTTGTGATGGCCACTCCAATACCTTGACTTTGTTGTCCTTAAGCCATTTTGACACAACTTTGGAAGTATGCTTGGGGTCATTGTCCATTTGGAAGACCCATTTGCGACCAGGCTTTAACTTCCTGACTGATGTCTTGAGATGTTGCTTCAATATATCCAAATAATTTTCCTACCTCATGATGCCATCTATTTTGTTAAGTGCACCAGTCCCTCCTGCAGCAAAGCACCCCCGAAACATGATGCCGCCACCCCCGTGCTTCACGGTTGGGATGGTGTTCTTCGGCTTGCGAGCCTCCTCCTTTTTCCTCCAAACATAACGATGGTCATTATGGCCAAATAGTTATATTTTTGTTTCATCAGACCAGAGGACATTTCTCCAAAAAGTATGATCTTTGTCCCCATGTGCAGTTGCAAACCGTAGTCTGGATTTTTTATGGCGGTTTTGGAGCAGTGGCTTCTTCCTTGCTGAGCCTTTCAGGTTATGTCGATATAGGACTCGTTTTACTGTGGATATAGATACTTTTGTACCTGTTTCCTCCAGCATCTTCACAAGGTCCTTTGCTGTTGTTCTGGGGTTGATTTGCACTTTTCGCAATTAAGTATATTCTCTCTCTTTTTCTCTCTTTCTTTCTCTCTCTGGGTGGACCTGAGCTGTAGGACCATGCCTCTGGACTACCTGGCCTGATGTCTCCTTGCTATCCCCAGTCCACCTGGTCGTGCTGCTGCTCCAGTTTCAACTGTTGTTCCTGCGGCTATGAAACCCTGAGCTGTTCACCGGAAGTTCTACCTGTCCCAGACCTGCTGTTTTCAACTCTCTAGAGACAGCAGGAGCGATAGAGATACTCTGAATGATTGACTATGAAAAGCCAACTGACATTTACTCCTGAGGTGCTGACCTGTTGCACCCTCTACAACCACTGTGATTATTATTTCACACTGCTGGTCATCTATGAACGTTTGAACATCTTGGCCATGTTCTGTTATAATCTCCACCCGGCACAGCCAGAAGAGGACTGGCCACCCCTCATAGCCTGGTTCCTCTAGGTTTCTTCCTTCTGGCCTTTCTAGGGAGTTTTTCCTAACCACTGTGCTTCTACACCTGCATTGCTTGCTGTTTGGTGTTTTAGGCTGGGTTTCTGTACAGCACTTTGTGACATCAGCTGATGTAAGAAGGGCTTTATAAATACATTTGATTGACTGATTGATCTCTAGGAGACAGAACACGTCTCCTTCCTGAGCGGTATGATGGCTGTGTGGTGTCATGGTGTTTATACTTGCATACTATTGTTTGTACAGATGAACGTAGTACCTTCAGGCGTTTGGAAATTGCTACCAAGGATGAACCAGACTTGTGGAGGTCTACAATTTTTGTTCTGAGGTCTTGGCTGATTTTCTGGGATTTTCCCATGATGTCAAGCAAAGAGGCACCTCCAATTGACTCAAATGATGTCAATTAGCCTATCAGAAGCTTCTAAATCCATGACATTTTCTGGAATTTTCCAAGCTGTTTAAAGGCACAGTCAACTTGGTGTATGTAAACGTCTGACCCACTGGAATTGTGATACAGAGAATTATAAGTGAAATAATCTGTCTGTAAATAATTGTTGGAAAAATTACTTGTCATGCACAAAGTAGATGTCCTAACCGACTTGCCAAAGCTATAGTTTTTTAACAAGAAATTTGTGGAGTGTTTGAAAAACAAGTTTTAATGACTCCAACCTAGGTGTATGTAAACTTCCGACTTCAACTGTATATTTTCTCGTACAGTACCAGTCAAAAGTTTGGACACACCTACTTATTCAAGGGTTTTTCATAATTTGTACTATTTTCTACATTTTAGAATAATAGTGAAGACATCAAAATTATGAAATAACACATATGGAATCATGTAGTAATCAAAAAAAGTGTTAAAATCTCCATATGTGTTATTTCATAGTTTTGATGTCTTCACTATTATTCTGCAATGTAGAAAATAGTAAAAATAAAAACCCTGGAATGAGTTGGTGTGTCCAAACGTTTGACTTGTACTGTATATGAAAAATATTATTAGTAGATTTTAAACCTGTCAGTAAATTTGTCAGACTATTCCAAAATATATTTTGGCAAGCACCTTCAAGATGACCTGTTGTGAGTAAAAATGTGACATTTAATCTAGACATTTTAGGAACTTTCTCCTAAAATGTTAGCAGCTTATCTGTTGAATGTATTACTTTCCTCTACCTACCCAAACACAGTGATAATGATAATGTCACGATCTTCGGGACGGACAGACCAAGACGCAGCGATGCTTCCAGTATACATTTTAATAACGGACATAACTGGGAAAATATACAACAAAAACAAACTAAGATCGTAACGAAGAACATAACTAACGAAACACAACAAAGCTATGAACTTACAATAACCCACAACCCTAAATGAAAACCCCAAACATATATATATGGTTCCCAATTAGAGACAACGACACACAGCTGCCTCTAATTGGGAACCATTACCCCAACATAGAAATATAACACCTAGAACATAAAAACCCTACACCAAAACCAAAGCAAAAACACGCCAGCCTGACTTTTCAGGCCTGGACGTGACAGATAATGTTATGTTAAGGAATAAGATGGTCAATCACCACTGACCATTTTGACAGGAAGGCTGGCTCCCTCCTCCAGTCTCCTGCAGAAAAAGCTATGAAACTGCAAAGAGAGGTGAAACATATTTCAAACATTTCAAGGAATTTGGCTCAAGGAACCTCAAACTATTTCTGTCCAAAAAATTGTAAGACAAAATAGTGCAGCTGACCCCCAAAATAGAGCCCAGATGACCCCCTTCACAGAGCAGAGCAACGACACCCTGCTGCACTACAACACTCTGGCCCAGCTACAGAGCCAGCTGGACAAGGCCCATGCTGAGGGCATCATCTGGGTGAGACATGAGATGATCACTCTCCTTATAATGTGTATTTTATGGTGATTTATCTCTGAGGGACAGTTTCTCGGACACAGATGAATAAAGCTAGTCCTGGACATAAAAGCTAACTCAATGGCAATCTACCACTGAACCTCCCAGTTTTAGTCTGTGTTGGGGAAACCAGCCTGGTTACTAAGAGAGTTGGAAATCTAAGAGGGTTTGATCAAAGGATTACCATTTCTCTCTTGACATACAGGAATCAAGATGGGCCCACATTCAGAACACACCTGCCAAGAAAACACTTCTGTTGTGCACAATCAAGATGGCTACTATCAATCTTTACCAGAGGGCCAGAGACACTGGGGATTCACCTGTTGCTCCAGGGGACCCTCCTAAGCAGCTGGAGAAGGTACCATAGGCTGCTGTGCTGCTGTAAACGCATGACTCAGCATTTCTCTGTTTGTGCAAAGTTGAGGGTCACTAGACTCGAATGTTCATAATATTTATGTCAGAGGAAAGGACAGAGGACACAGATGGTTATTGTATTGTGTGAAACACTTTGACTTCTTGATGTTGTGGGATTCTCTCTGGTGTTTACAGAACATTGGTGCTGACATTAGGATTTCAGAGCCTGTTTAAAGAAAGCAATTGTAGCAAAGGATTACAATGTATGAAAAGAAATGAGTGGCTGCAGTATTGCCGGCAACATTAATGATTAGGAGTATATTTTACCTTTATTTAACTAGGCAAGTCAGTTAAGAACAGATTTTTATTTTCAATGACAGCCTAGGAACAGTGGGTTCTGTTCAGGGGCAGAATGACAGATTTGTACCTTGTCAGCTCGGGGAATTGAACTTGCAACCATTTCAGTTACTGGTCCAACGCTCTAACCACTAGGCTACCCTGCCGCCCCAAATGCTGCATGGGCTGTTGTTTAAGTGTATGAAAGTGTGTATTCTTATTTTATATTTATGTAATTAATTTGTTGAGCTGTTCTTGTCTATTGATGTTCTGTATTATGTCATGTTTTATGTTTTGTGTGTACCCCAGGAAGAGTAGCTGCTGATTTAGCAGCTTCTCATGGGGATAAAATACTATTCATGAACCACTCACAGGATAGGGTATTGTGCGTCACAACGAATAGATGGGGGGAACAACTAGAAATGATGATGATACTGATATCTATGCAGGTCATGACAGCTGTGCAGTGCTCTGATGCATAGTTTACATGTCTCCTTTTTCTGATCAAGGGGATTCCCTTAATCTGCCAGAATATGTAGCAGATATCGTTTGCATAAATTGTGAGTCCTCTACAGTGGTTCCCAAACTTTTTATAGTCCCATACACCTTCAAACACTCACCCTCCAGCTGCGTATCCTCTCTAGCACCAGGGTCAGCACATTCTCAAATGTTGTTTTTTGCCATCATTGTAAGCCAGCCACACACACACTATACGACACATTTATTAAACATAAGTTTTTGTCACAACCCGGCTCGTGGGAAGTGACAAAGAGCTCTTATAGGACCAGGGCACAAATAATAATAATCAATAATTTTGCTCTTTATTTAACCATCTTACATATAAAACCTTATTTGTTAATCGAAAATTGTGAATAACCCACTATAGGTTAATGAGAAGGGTGTGTTTTCATACTCATGAGGGCCGAGAATCCACTCTCACATAGGTACGTGGTTGCAAAGGGCAGTTGTTTGTGTCATCCGTTTTGGGAAGGTACCTGCGTAATTGCGCACCCAACTCACTCAGGTGCTTCACTATATCACATTTGACATTGTCCGTAAGCTTGAGTTCATTTGCACACAAAAATTCATACAATGATGGAAAGACCTGTGTGTTGTCCTTGTTAATGCAGAGAGAGAAGAGCTCCAACTTCTTAATCATAGCCTCAATTTTGTCCTGCACATTGAATATAGTTGCGGAGAGTCCCTGTAATCCTAGATTCAGATCATTCAGGCATTCAAAAAACCTCACCCAGATAGGCCAGTCATGTGAGAAACTCATCATCATGCAAGCTGTCGGACAAGTGAAAATGATGGTCAGTAAAGAAAAGTTTAAGCTTGTCTCTCAATTTAAAAAAAGTGTCAATACTATGCCCCTTGATAACCAGCGCACTTCTGTATGTTGTAAAAGCGTTACATGGTCGCTGCCCATATCATTGCATAGTGCAGAAAATACACAAGAGTTCAGAGGTCTTGCCTTAACAAAGTTAACAATTTTCGCTGTAGTGTCCAAAACGTCTTTCAAGCTGTCAGGCATACCTTTGGCAACAAGAGCCTCTCGGTGGATGCTGCAGTGTACCCAAGTGGCGTCGGGAGCAACTGTTCCACTGTCATGGCTTTTGCGCGATCAGTACAGATACCAACACATCTTGACCACCAAAGTCCATTTGATGTCACAAAGCTGTCCAGTACTTTAAAAATATCCTCTCCTGTTGTCCTGGTTTCCAGTGGTTTGCAGAAAAGGATGTCTTCTTTAATTGAACCCTTATAAATGTAACGGACATATACCAGGAGCTGTGCCCACCACGTCTGTTGACTCATCCAGCTGTAACGCATAGAATTCACTTTTAACCAGGTAGGCAAGTTGAGAACAAGTTCTCATTTACAACTGCGACCTGGCCAAGATAAAGCAAAGCAGTTCGACACATACAACAACACAGAGTTACACATGGAGTAAAACAAACATACAGTCAATAATACAGTAGAAAAAAAAAAATCTATATACAAAGAGTGCAAATGAGGTAGGATAAGGAAGGTAAGGCAATAAATAGGCCATGGTGGCAAAATAATTACAATATAGCATTTAAACACTGGAATGGTAGATGTGCAGTAGATGAATGTGCAATGTAGAAAAACTGGGGTGCAAAGGAACAAGATAAATAAATAAATACGGTAGGGGATGAGGTAGTTGGTTGGGCTATTTACAGATAGGCTATAAACAGGTGCAGGGGTCTGTGAACTGCTCTGATAGCTGGTGCTTAAAGCTGGTGAGGGAGATAAGTGTCTCCAGTTTCAGAGATTTTTGTAGTTCGTTCCAGTCATTTGCAGCAGAGAACTGGAAGGAGAGTCGGCCAAAGGAGAAATTGGCTTTGGGGGTGACCAGTGAGATATACCTGCTGGAGCGCGTGCTACGGGTTGGTGCTGCTATGGTGACCAGCGAGCTGAGATAAGGCGGGACTTTACCTAGCAGGGACTTGTAGATGACCTGGAGCCAGTGGGTATGGCGACGAGTGTAAAGCGAGGGCCAGCCAATGAGAGCGTACAGGTCGCAGTGGTGGGTGGTATATGGGGCTTTGGTAACAATTACTGCTTTGCATACTTGCTTGTATGCAAAGCAGTAATTGTTTCAAAACATCTCCTGCCATGTCACTGATGCATCGTTAAACAGTGTTGTTTGATGAATGCATTGTCTGTATAGTTTTTTTGGCCTTTTCCCCCAGCATTGTCCTGACCATATCCACGGCAGCAGGAAGAGTAAAGTCCTCCACAAAAGCATGGGGCTTGCCTGTCCTAACCAGTCGGTAGCTCACCATATAATACGCTTCTAGCCCCTTCTTATTAATGGCATCTGTTGCTTTTATACATGTCTTACTACTCGAAAGTCGTCTTAATTCTAGCTCATGCTTTGTTTCTAAATGTCTGCGCAAGAGTGAAGGTTTCATCGAGTTGTGAGGTAATACTTTTGCACATATAACACACTGTGGCAGAGGAAAGGCACTACTCCCAATATAAGTGAACCCCAAATCAATGTAGTTCTCATCATATTTGCGCCTCTTCGATGGTCCAATGTCCCTGTCTGTTGTTCTGTGCTTTCGCGGGTAAGGGGGCAGTAGCTCTTCGGCTGCATCAGATTCATAACTGTCAGTGTCCATGCTAGCTGGCCTAGCAACAAATGTAGAATTACTGATGCTAGCATTGAATGTGCTCGTGGAAGCAGAACGTGTGTCATCGACAGGTGCAGGTGTAATACTGCTGGTAGTAGCAGTACTACCAGTAGAGCTGGTATGTGTCTCTATGGGCGCGGGCATTACTTTTTTTAACCATTTATCAATTTTAGAGCAAACTGAAGGAGCAGCAGCTACGTTTGGACCATTAGTGGAATTCCCGCGAGAGAGTAACGGTTATTGTGATTGGAAGTTCATTATTTGACTAGGCTACCTTATCAAACAAAAGAGGAATAGTCACATGCAAACAAGCATACATACAAACTATTTACATTACCAGTAATCATAAACAAACAAATCATATTCATTAATAATACAAGTTTTAATTGCCTTTTTGTTTTTCATTTTAGTTAAAGTAGTGCCATATTGTTTAAATTCATTTATAAAGTGAAAAAAGTTAGGTTTTGAATTAGACCATTTGCATTTGTGAATATGAAATGTACCTAATATTATTAGCAGTTGAATTAAATATACTACATCTTTATCAATGTCAGAATTTCTGAAATAAATCATTATATCAACCGGTCCTATTTTTTTGTAATAAAATTCTGTATGTCAATCCAAAAGATTCTACTATAAATACAGGCAAAAAACAAATGTAGATAGTGAGGCTTGTTCCTCCAAATAAAATGATAAAGAATCTTATCTAAGTCCTTTACAATTTTTGGGGGATAATTCAAGTGAATACGAGACATAAACCAATCTGGATAACCCTTCAGCTTTGGACAATAAAACCCGACCATATAACTGTCACGTGAAAAAGGACGGAGGATTCAGTAACGAGTATAGTTCCACATTTATTGTAGCAATCCCGGAAGTAAGTAACAGGTACAGGTAATAGAGGGTGTCAGGAAGTGTCTGGGTCTTAGCAGCGCCGAGACTGCAGGGGAGACCCGATCCTCGGTAATGTCAGTGAGCGAAGAGGAATTCCCAGACTGGCGATCCTGAACGTGCCCAGCATAGAGTCCTCCACAGGAGAGAGAGCGAACGAAGAGTCCAGCGGAGAACGGAACCATAGGAGAAACACAGAACTCGGCCTGGAGAGAAACACACGCACAGGGAAACAAGACAACGAACTGACAAACACAAGACCAAGACAACGAGTATAAATAGGCACACACAATGAGTGTCAGCTGGCGCTGACAACGAGCAGAGTGGCAATCAGCGGCCACACACACACACCCAGAGAGAGCCGGTGAATTCATGAACCGTGACAATAACGAAATATCTCTCAGCAACCAGAGGTTAAATTTCTTCTTTGTTTTCTCAATAATGGGGTTAAAGTTTAATTCACTCCTTTGTTTTTCATCCTTGCATATAACAATTCCAAGATAAGTAACCTAATCTTTAATTGAGATACCATATACTTCCTGTAAACACAATCCTTGAGTGGAAATAAGACTGATTTATTGATATTCATTTTCAAACCCAAAACTAAGGAAAAGTCTTCAATACAGGGAACTTCTTTAGAAACCTCCTTCCTGTCTCTCAAAAATATGGTGGACATAGTTTAAATTCCTTGCCAAGTGCTGAAACACCTTGAAAATTCCCTTTCTTGATATAAATAGCCATAATTTGAGTAACCAATAAAAAAAAAAATGACTAATTGGGCAGCCCTGCCTAATGCCACGGCCAATATTAAATCTTTGGGATGTCCCGTGAGCTACTTTTACAGAGTTAGTACACCCACTATATAAAGTGTGGACTGCTTTAAAAAAAAAAGTCACCAAACCCCCAAAAATGTATTGCTTTGAACATAAACACATGTTGTACAGTGTCAAAAGCTTTATAAAAAATCAACAAACTTAAGAAAACTATCATCAAGGATGAGGTCATTATAGTCAATCATCTAAGATCAACCTGATGTTATTACTAATGTGTCGACCATGCATAAAACCAGCTTGTTCTTCATCAATTATATGATGCAAGCCTTGTTTCAACCTCTTAGCAAATACAAGGGCAAATCATTTCCCATCATTATTCAACAGGCTAATGGGTCTCCAGTTGTCTTTATAAAGACTTATTAGGTTTGGGAATCAAAGTAATTACACCTTGTTTAAGGAAGCCGGTAACTCCCCTTTTTCTATTGATTCTTGGAACATAGCAAGAATGAAAGGAATCAATTTATCCTTGAATGCTTTATAAAACACACTTATTAAACCATCATTTTCAGGGGACCTATTGTCCTTAAAGCTTTTAATACAGTCTTTTATCTCAATTTCAGATAACTCATCATCACAAAAGTCCCTGAAATCATTATCTATCTTCTTAGTAATGTTCGCTACATTGTCTAAGAAAATATCCATATTGGAAGTTGACTGGGCTGATGTATACAGATTCTGATAAAACTGGGCAACAGGCTGAGAGATTTCTTTTGTATTTTCATTGGGAGTATTATTGATAATTAATTTACATATGGAAGTCTTTTTGCCTGCCCTTTTTTCTAAATTAAAGAAATATTTTGTATTTTTCTCTCCCTCTTCCATCCATTTTCGTCTTGATCTTACAAACGCCCCCCTGATGATAGCTCCAGTAATTCCTGATAACTACGTTTTTTTTGTATAATCCATTATTCCCTTTATGATGTCATATTCTTTCTCTCTCTTGGCACGAGCAATTTCTTTCCCCATTGAAATAGCCAAAAGCCTTGTATCAAATTTCATTAGCTCCCAGTAACTTCCAAACATATTCATAACACAGGCACAATTCCAATATTTATCAATAATTCTTGCTACATCCTTCTTAAATACTTCATTCTTTAGTCAAGTCTTATTCATTTCCCAGTAACCTTTACTAACTTTTTTTGTTGACGAACCATGCATATTTATCTTTATTGAGATCCCTTTGTGGTCTGTAAAGAATCGCTGGTTTAATCGAGACTGTATCAACCTTGTCAGCCATATCTTCCGTTAACAGCCAGAAATCAATATGGGATTGTATAGATACATCTTTGGTACTCCATGTAAACATCTTCTTATCTGGGTTCTTATGTCTCCAAATATCTAGAACACCTAACCTTAGTCATATACTCCTTATCTCACAAACAAAATTGCTATCCTTAGGAGGCCATCTATATAGATTATCATGTAATACTGTATTAAAATCTCCACCCCATATTACTTTGGCCAATGGACATTTAGACATAACTTTACTTATTTTCCTCTCAATGTCTCTAAATAAAATACAGTTACTTGACTTGTTATTGGTAGCATAAATATTTACAACAATGAATTGAATGTGGTTGACATCTACCAATAATACAATCGTGGCCAAAAGTTTTGAGAATGACACAAATATTAATTCCACAAAGTTTGCTGCTTCAGTGTCTTTAGATATTTTTGTCAGATGTTACTATGGAATACTGAAGTATAATTACAAGCATTTCATAAGTGTCAAAGGCTTTTATTGACAATTACATGAAGTTGATGCAAAGAGTCAATATTTGCAGTGTTGACCCTTCTTTTTAAAGACCTCTGCAATCCGCCCTGGCATGCTGTCATTTAATTTCTGGGCCACATCCTGACTGACGGCAGCCCATTCTTGCATAATCAATGCTTGGAGTTTGTCAGAATTTGTGGGTTTTTGTTTGTCCACCCGCCTCTTGAGGATTGACCACACGTTCTCAATGGGATTAAGGTCTGGGGAGTTTCCTGGCCATGGACCCAAAATATCAATGTTTTGTTCCCGAGCCACTTAGTTATCACTTTTGCCTTATGGCAAGGTGCTCCATCATGCTGGAAAAGGCATTGTTCGTCACCAAACTGTTCCTGGATGGTTGGGAGAAGTTGCTCTCGGAGGATGTGTTGGTACCATTTTTTATTCATGGCTGTGTTCTTAGAAAAACATGTGAGTGAGCCCACTCCCTTGGCTGAGAAGCAACCCCACACATGAATGGTCTCAGGATGCTTTACTGTTGCCATGATACAGGACTGATGGTAGCGCTCACCTTGTCTTCTCCAGACAAGCTTTTTTCCGGATGCCCCAAACAATCAGAAAGGGGATTCATCAGAGAAAATGACTTTACCCCAGTCCTCAGCAGTCCAATCCCTGTACCTTTTGCAGAATATCTGTCTGTCCCTGATGTTTTTCCTGGAGAGAAGTGGCTTCTTTGCTGCCCTTCTTGACACCAGGCCATCCTCCAAAAGTCTTCGCCTCACTGTGCGTGCAGATGTACTCACACCTGCCTGCTGCCATTCCTGAGTAAGCTCTGTACTGGTGGTGACCCGATCCCGCAGCTGAATCAACTTTAGGAGACGGTCCTGACGCTTGCTGGACGTTCTTTGGTGCCCTGAAGCCTTCTTCATAACAATTGAACCGCCCTCCTTGAAGTTCTTGATGATCCCATAAATGGTTGATTTAGGTGCAATCTTACTGGCAGCAATATCCTTGCCTGTGAATCCCTTTTTGTGCAAAGCAATGATGACGGCACGTGTTTCCTTGCAGGTAACCATGGTTGACAGAGGAAGAACAACGATTCCATGCACCACCCTCCTTTTGTAACTTCCAGTCTGTTAATCGAACTCAATCAGCATGACAGAGTGATCTCCAGCCTTGTCCTCGTCAACACTCACATTTATATAGTCATTTTTCTTTGCACTTTTCCATGTCAGATCCCTCGCTGTCCTGGAGATGAATCTCATGATCACTGGTCGTGGTGGCTGGTTGTTTTCCCAATCTCTCAGCCTACCCAGGCAGTGCACTACATCCAGAGAACCTGCAACAACGTTTCGCTCCTCCTCGGGACTATTGCCCTGCAAATGTCCTTCACTCTTGCTTTGATGTTCTCCTCAGATTTTTCTGCTATTCCATAAATTCGAAGATTCCATCTCTGACCATACCGGTCATTCTCGTTTACCTTTGACTCAATTTTAGTGAGTTTCTTCTCCTGCTTTGCAACCAACATTTTCAATGTTGCGTTCTGCTGCTTCATTGTTTTTACTTCCTCAGCATTGAAATCAATCGCTTTCTTCAGGTTAACAATGCTGATAGTGTTATTTTTCACCAAATCCATGATGTCACCTGTGCTCTCTTTGATTTTAGCCGTGAGGATGCGGACGATGTTGTCCTGTAGCTGGCTCAGTGATGGTTCCCTTCTCAGCTTCGTTGGAAGTTGCTCCTTGGTTGGGGTATTCGGGTATGAATCACATTCCCCACCCTTTTTTATGCTGCAAGCATATGAGTTTCAGCAATGCCTCTTTTCTCCTTGGAAGTTTCAACATCCATTATCCCAGCAACAGTTTGGTCATGTCCTGATTCCATGCTGCTAGCTATGAAGACGTTAGCTAGCTAACTTAATTAAACACGCTGAAACTTTTCGATAGCTAGCTTGTTCATTGGAAATCGTCAAAAATATATTTCAATGTTTTGATTAATTACAAAATTATTCAAAATAGCTAAATTGTATGGCTAGACATCTTTTTCTGTGAGATCATTTTTTTTTCAACATGCAGCCTAAAATGATTAACCTTGATGTTAAACCCTCTCATTCCGCCATCTTGAGCACTCCCCAGTGCTACCTGTATGTAACATCGTGTTGTTATTTCGCTGAACACTAACTTTAGATGGTAACATTTTGTTTTTGGCAGTGAAACGAGGCTACTCAGGCGAGAAAAAAACTCACCCAAATGTATAGCCCCATTGGAAAATATAAATGGACTGTTTGAAAATGTGAAGAAATGTATTTTTTAAAGATTTTCTTTTTTATATATATATATATATATATATTATTCATTTTTTATTAAAAAAAATGTGAATCACATTTTTATTCAGCGTACCCCAGACGGCATATTGAGTATGTTGGGAATACCTGCTCTATATTGTTAATTCATCAATCTCTGTAGTTAGACATGTCTGGTAGCCAGAGGGCATTTGTAGCCAGAGGGCATTTCAACTAGACTAGTACAAGCAAATTATGACTAATGTGTCTGTTATTGGACAGTTCTTGTTTGACAGATCCAGACATTCCTAGCCGATCTGATCGCCATTTGGGAGGTGAGCAAGCTGGATCAGCCAGGGCCAACCAAACACAAATAGAAGTATCCACTTCATTCTATAGAGCTGTTTTGTATGAAAGTATATATTCTGTTATATTTAGCTTATTAACAAAAAGCATTATTGATCTTTTTCAAAAATACAGTACCACAATATACATCTTAAAAACAATTTTATTGCCTATATGATGATTAAGGTGTATTGTCTGTTCTATGTAGCACTTCACATTATAATAGTAGGATTGTATGAACGACCATCATGTCACCAAAACCATCAACTCTTATATCCAACATCTATTTATATACTCATGAATCACCATCAGATTCAACACAATTCACCAAATGAATTCAAGGTTGACAGGAACCTATCAATAAGCCTAAGGTGGTGATGAGATGACTAATGTGATGTGTGGAATATGTGAGCAGCACTTGTCAAATTCAAGGGCCTTTGACAAGCGCCTCAGTGACAGGCTGGAGAAAAACACAAAATATTCATGTTGGCAAACGGCAATGTCAGAAGTTTCAGACAAGGTGACATTTTGTCAACAAATTTCATCTGTATTTTTTAACAAACATAAACACAAAACATTTATAACAGAGACAAACTGTTTAGGGTAATTTGCAATGTATAGAAACAAAAGAAATTTGATAAAAGCAAATGAATAAAAGGTACATTATATTATACAATTTGCTTAGCAGAAGTACATGATGAAAATAACAATGGAAATAAATTGTCATAATGACAAAGGACACAAATGGTTAGTGCTTTTGACAGGTAGGCTATTATAAGCTTATTATTCTAAAAACAAAGATATTCAAAAACGAAATACTGGCTTTACATAGAAGATATGTCTAAATACTTTTTTTTTTTTGTTAACATCAGTGTGCTTAATTTAAGTAACAGAAAAAAACGAATATTTACCACGTTAAAACCGTCTCTGAAATCAGGAAATTGCCAACAAAGCTGTTAAAATTTTAAATAAGGTCTTAATAAATTGCACATGTAAAAAAATATGACATATCATTGTCCCAGTGCTATACTTGTGCAGTGGTGCACCTTTATATTATTGGTCTCCATTTGGTCTTTCGCTGGGCTAGAGAGCTGATCTGTCCACAGATTATATTTCTATAGTTCTGTCTCAGGTAGCTTCAATTCTTCACAGGTAGGGGTACTCATTGAGCTTCCTTTGGCTGAGCTGGTAGGCTGCCGCGCTGGATCTGGGAACGGGGTAAGGCTGGGCCGCCAGCTGCTGCTGGTGGTGGTACTGTCCATGGGCATGTAGGAGCCCCAGGGAGGAGTAGGGCCCGTTGGGCCGGGTGTGAGAAGAGTCGCCGGCGTGGAGCTGGTCCACGGCCTGGGAGACAGAGGCCAGGGCGGCAGAGGCAGGGTAGGCGTACAGGTTAGGGGTAGATGTGAAGATGGAGGCAGCCTCGTGCAGGCGGTAAGAGGAGTTGGAGGAGACGGGAGGAGGGTAAGTGGTCTGACGGGGCAAGGAGCTGTTGTTGCCTCCTGTTCTGTCTTGTGACGATGACATCACAGACTGCTGTACCTGAAGAGGAAAACATTGGCTACAATTTATATCACTTCATTCACATTTTACATTTAATTTTTATTTTAACCTTTATTTAACTAGGCAAGTCAGTTAAGAACAAATTCTCATTTACAATGACTGCCTAGGAACAGTAGGTTAACTGCCTTGTTCAGGGGCAGAACAACATATTTTTACTCGTCAGCTCGGGGATTCGATCTAGCAACCATTTGGTTACTGGCCCAACGCTCTAACCACTAGGCTACCTGCTGCCCCATACCTTACATACCTTCATTCACATTCTAGATAACTACATTTTAAATAAAAACCCTAAGACATGACAATTGAGATCAACCATATAGCCTTACCTGACTCAGGTTAAGTGGTTGGGATCTGCTAGTTGTGACCCTCTGGTTGCGATCAGAGCTGGAGGTCCCTCCTGCCCTGCTGGACTGCTGAGCTGTCCCCTTCTTGGATTTACCAGAGACATTAGCAGGTTGATCTGAAAATCAACAAAACCAAATTATTTAAGATGAAAGGCAACAAAACTAAGGAGGTGGTCAGCCCCACCTATACAATAGTAGGGGGAACACTAGACTGGAGGTGTGTTACCATGCCAACCTGTTTTTTGTGCTCTGCTCTCCCCAGACTGGGTCTTCACTAAGGGCAGGATGATGGCTAGAGACTTGGAGAAGGAGTGGGAGGTCTGGGATGAGGAGGGCTTGTTGGCCAGGCCCTTGGGGCTCAGGGGACTGCTGGTGGACGAGTCAGAGTCATGCGAGTCGTGGACTGTCACACAGCTGATCACGTTGGCCCGCTGGTTAGCACCAGAGCTGTGACAGAAAAGAGGAAGAAAACTATCATTTTCTTTTTAGAACACAAAAATTCCTCTTTTGCTTTCAACCCAACCCTTGAGACACACAGACACACGCACCCAAGGGGTTGAGACTAAAGCCAGGGTCATCCACGGTGATGGTTTCAGCTACTTAACAAAACAGCAGCGTATCTCCATTGTCTCTCATTCATTCACACATTAGGTGGATACATGACAATACACAGGATGTGACCTCACCTGGCAGCAGGGAACTTCCCGTCATCCTCGTCCTCTGTGTCACTATGGATGGTGATAATGCTGACAGCAGGGCTGGGAGTATCAGAGATGACAATTGGATCACCACTCAAGGCCGGCAGTGGTGTGTTGTGGACCATAGGGGCGGCTGTCTGCAGTGACAACACAGGCCTGCAAAGGGACAAATGTCATTTTAACAGGAAAGTATATTGGGATGTTTCAATGTGCTTTAAAAAAAGTTTTCTTTGATCTGAAAGTCATCAATCATAACGCTCTCACTGATTTATAGAAATCACATACCTGACGAGGAAGGGAACCATACAGTATACAAGAGTATGAATAAAGTGTGTATTTTGGGACCTGGCCATTGGGTTGAAAGTTACCTGGCCCTACTGTCGGCATGTCGAGCCTTAGACCTTTTCCCCTGCTGGGATCTTGCTTGGAACTGGGCCGCAGGTGCATGACGCCCCAGTGTATGGTCCTGCTGTTTGATGCCATGGTAATGACTGCCATGACGACCCCTGGCATGACAACAACTTGTAATTAACTTCCCTAGCATATTTGAATCAGTACAACACAATATTATCTGGACTATCTAACGTCTCCACATACTGTAACCTAGATACAAAATAATGTCAGAAAATATCAAATTAGGGCTTCCTCTGTGATTCCTCTAATGTTCTGCTGTTTGGACAATGATATGGCCTTAGTGCCCAGAGGGACAGCACTGCAGTACTCACCTCCAGTGTGAGGTCTGTTGTCCTGAGCTGTCTCCCCCAGAGAGGGGGGCTCCCATGGGGGAGTCAGGGACCAGAGTCTGGGTTTGGCTGGGGTTGTGGAGGGACATACCTGGCATCTGCTGCCACGTGGAGGGGATGAGGATCTGCTGGGTGCCTGCTGGCCAGCCCTGCTGTACACACACACAGACAAAAACAAACAAACTGATTTATTCTAGGTTTGCTTCTAAAACAACTAATACTGAGATCAATGAAAGCAAGTTGAACAGTCTGTTTAAGGGAAATAGAAAAATGCTGTGCTACATGTGAGTATGAGACAGACCATTACAGGTTGGGTGTGGATTCTACAAGAACCACTGGGCAGAGGCATGACAAGCACATGCAGTTTGCAGACAGACATGATTCAGTGTCTGCTCCTGTCATACATGGAAAGCTATAGGCATTCAGCATGCCCCCACTGAGTGAAGTTCAAATTCAGAGGGGAAAGAAAAACATCCTATAATTGTTCTCTGTTCCCCGGACTTCCAAAGCATGACCCGAAGTCCTCAATCGGTACTGCTGAGGGAAATATGTTTGAAATCAAAACACCATTAAACCGGCACTCCAACTGGCAGAAGAAAAACTGTTAATTCTCTCAAGCCAAGCAGACATGCCCTGGAAGGCAGAGTTCTGTGGAACTGACGTGGTTTAAAACCTGAAACTCAAAGGAATCTGTTAAGAGAAGCATGACAGACAATCAAGGGGCAGCATTCTAAGAAGGTATTTCTAATGTCTGCTGCACGATTCCAGGACCAAAGCAACGACATTGATATTTTGAATCAACAGGGTTTCCAAAGGTTGAAGTGATGAAGGGCAGATTTACATTTGGTTGAATCTATTTACATTTCAGCAAGACTTCCGGAAACTTTAGCTGTCTCTGTATCATAATGCAAAAGCTCTCTTTTTGGAAGGGGAAGAGAAAAGGAGAGATGAGATGCTGCAAGCATAAGCACAGACCAAAGTTAGCAGCAGTACATGCGTCCCATGCTCTGCCCACCCCTGACATGTGTCGGAGGAGAAAGGGGCAACGGGATAGCAGTGATGGTGCTTTACCAGCATGGTGGGGCTCTGTTCCAATAGGCCAGGCCTTCCAGCCCCACAGCCCAGGGGCAGTGAATACAGAGAGGCCATTCCAGCCACAGGGGCGTGCAGGGTGGCTACCATCAATGGATTGCAGGATTGCTGGTGGGGAGGAGGTTTGAGGGAGGGATGTAGGGGTTAGAAAACTGGACGGGGAAGGTCAATCCGATCTCCACATCCCTTCACCAATCAGTCTGAGACTGATTCCCAAAGAAAGGAGAGGATGTTAAGGAGGCTAAACACCTTGGTGTGATGAATCCTGTCAATACTCTGGTTATTCATAGGATTTCAATCGACACACATGGAGTCAAGCTGTGGTGAGTGGTCATGCAGCACTAAAGTCTTGCTGTACCTGTGTGAGCATTCCAGGCTGGAGATGCAGAGGCTGAGTGGACTGGTTTTGGGGCACCATGGGAACAGAGTTATCCGTCCTCACTGGGAACCCAGAGTGTTTACCGGATGACTGGAGGCCTAAGAAGAAAGGAAGGCGGTAGATTAGTTACAATGTCATGCATACAGCTCTGCAGATGCAAACTGCAGACATTACATGTAACTAAGGACAATTGGTCAACATCAACATTATGAAGTTCAGATCCTCTTGTGTTATTACATCACATAAGGCTACACAACATGCATCACTGAAAGCGGTCTCCCACATTACAACATATGTACTTAGCCGCGACATGAATTTGGTCTTCATTCGAGTTCAGCAAGAGAGGCAAACAATCTATAGTTATAACATTATAACCCTGCCCCATCTGTTCTCACCCTGGATGGTGGGTGGGCAGACTATGAGAGTCTGCTGGAAAGGCTCTGCCTGGCCACACAGCTGGGTGGGTCTGGTCTGCAGAGGGACACTTTGCTGGTGGAGACCTGGGATGTTGATAGTAGCCTGCTGGTACAGCCCCGACTGGTAGTTCAGCAGAGGGACGTTGCTGCTCAGGGACAGGGACTGCCCACCGGTTGACGCCATCTGAAATGGTGTGGATAACATGAAATAACCATTCATCACTATGAGTCGTCACATTTCACTTTCACACTTTACGTGCTGTAAAATGTTCATGCTAGGACATGATGAGTAAGTCTGATGATACAAGATATTAGCTTAAGGGGAAAAATATCCTTAGTTCTGTGATGAAAATGTGTTTTTCTTATAAGTAATTTCTGTGTTCTATTCATGTGCTGTTCTATAAACCAATTTCTGTGTTCATGCAAGTAACTGACTGAACGTATCCTCACTATCAGTAGCTACAATTTGGCAGTACGCCCAGACCTTGTTTTGAGAACGAACGATATCTCAGTTTCAAGGTCTCAGCTTAGAGAGAAGAAGCCTCGTGAGGTATTGGTCTGTCACATGCATGACCCAGTACTGGTCGGTCACATGAATGAAACAAAACAGTAATGATTAATTAGATATGCTAAATCATGCAAATATAACTTGTATGTGTATAGCCGTATATAAGACAACTGCTGGGACTGCCCCAGCAGAGCTTCTGACAGACAGACATTCACTATGGTGCATTAAGTTTGTTGGAACCTCTCCAGCGCGCTGACAAGAAACAATGATTTGTTTAAGATTGACTTCTAGTGTCCCTGTGTAAGAATTTCCACAACAGTTCTCACCTGGTTGTGCTGGTTGAGCTGGCTGCTAAATGTAACAGTGAGGTTTGTAGCTGCACTGGGGGTGTTGCTGCTTGAAAACAGATTCTTTCCACTCTCGAAAGGGCTGACCCTTCGCTTGCAAATGTCCATGTTCTGGAAGCACGACTTCACACTGAGAAAGAAGAAGAAATATCCAGGCATATGTGAATCTAAAGGAGCAAGGTACTATGTACTCTTATAATCTCCCCCTGGCACAGCCAGAAGAGGACTGGCCACACCTCAGAGCCTGGTTGCTCTCTAGGTTTCTTCCTCGGTTCCTGTCTTTCTGGGGAGTTTTTCCTAACCACCGTGCTTCTACATCTTCATTGCTTGCTGTTTGGGGTTTTAGGCTGGGTTTCTGTATAAGCACTTTGTGACTGTTGATGTAAAAAGGGCTTTATAAATACATTTGATTTGATGAAACATTTTATCTCGATAGAAAAACAAGGAGATTTGCCAAGCTGTCGTAATCCTGGGCTATCGTGTGTAAGAGCTCTTTGGCCCCAAAAAATAATATGATATTAAATTGATTTGACATAAATGCCATAATACAATAGTCCTGACTATCCTCTACTTACTGTGAGCTGTGAGGGAAGTGCAGCAGGTGGGTCATGGTGACGAAGGTGTGGTTGAGGGTCTTCATGGGGGTGATGCGTTTGTCTGCGTCCAGCGTTAGCATCTTTTTCAGCAGGTCAATAAACTCTCTCCGGTCCGCCTTCTCTGCCTGGATGTCAGTCCCCGCCAGACTAGTCATGTTCACCTGCCACAACATACAGAAAGTCTGCTAAATGACTAAAATGTAAACATTTTAAGATGCGCTATGCAGAAATCGCTCCTGGTTGCTAAAATTAGCCTAATTTCAGTTTTACGTGACAAAACAAGCAAGCATAGTGTATAGAATAATTAATTTTTTTAATTTATTTATTTTTTATTTTATTTTTTTAAACGCTGTGAAATATATTTTCAATAACCAAAAATATTGTTTTCAGCTATTTGAAGCTGGTGCACAAAGCCGAAAGTAAAAGACGCAAAAAACTAAACTTAAGAATGGGAAGCATAGAAATAGTGCATAGAACAGATATACAGCTTCTAAGACTTGCTTTCAATGCGAATAACAGGTCTATAACACACAATTCTATGTGAAATTCTATGTCAATCGCCCAAAAAGTTGCATATTGCATCTTTAAACATCCAAGTCTACTCTGAAGAGATCAAATAAACTGGAGATATGAAACATACCAATTTATTAGCATAGCCTAATACAAAATATTAATGGATTAATGACAAGAGTGGATTTATATAATGAATGGCGACCTAGTCACCCTCACCTGCATCATATCATCCAGACAGTTGAAGATGTATTTCCGAGCCTCCTTTGACTTTATCCCCAGCTCCGCCTCGTGCTCTGAAGGAGTCTACAGACAAAAGGAAAATGTAAAAAATGTAATAAAAAATACTATTAAAAAGGTACTGTACAATATACATCAGTGAACAAGATATTTCATCAATATGCACACACACATCACAATTGCCGCTACAAGACTCTTATCCACTATTGCTAATACTGAACAATTTAAACACTTGCCCTGAACAATTTAAACACTAGCCCCTCAATCCCCCCTTTCTCTAATACATGTGTAAATATTGTACATTAAATGTGCCTTCCTGTATTTTACTTATGCAAAATATATATATTCTACTGAGCCATTTACTTTACGTTCGTATTCTTATCTTGTATTATTTGCATGGTCGAGAAGGAACCTGCAACTAAGCATTTAGTTTGAAGGTATATATCATGTGTATCCTGTACATACAACTAAAACAACTTAAAACTTGAAAAACTTGAAACATAATTAGTTATAAACATGTAATTATCAACATTTGATTCCTAATATGTTACCTACTGTACCTTGAGCCTCCATAGGGGGTAGCTGGAGTCAGGGCCTCTGTTAAAGAAGCGACTGGACTTGGTGCCTTCACTCAGGAGGTATTCAGCAGGCAGGCCCTGGGTCTGGGAGATGTACCGAATCTGATGAAGCCAAGAGAAAAGCAACAGCAACAGTGTTAATCAGAGTTTGGGCACAAACAGACTTAGGGACAGTTTCTCAGACACTGATTAAGCCTAGTGTTGGACTAGAAAACACTTCAAATGGGAATCTCCACTGAACACACTTTTTAGTCCAGGACTACACTTAATCTGTGTCTGGGAAACCAGCCACTTCATGTATGACTGATACTTCAACAAAATGGAGGAAACAAATACATGTCAATGATGGATGACAGTGTAGTGTCTCACAAAAAGTAGAAGAGGTGGTGCTGACCTGATCATACTCTGAGGCACCAGGATAAAGAGGCCAACCCAAGAACAGTTCAGCAATAACGCAGCCCAGAGACCACATATCTATAGCTTCACAGAAGGGAAGGCCCAGGATGATCTCTGGCGCCCTGCAACAACACACATACAGTTGAAGTCGGAAGTTTACATAGACCTTAGCCAAATACATTTAAACTCAGTTTTTCACAATTCCTGACATTTAATCCTAGTAAAGATTCCCTATCTTAGGTCAGTTAGGATCACCACTTTATTTTAAGAATGTGAAATGTCAGAATAATAGTAGAGAGAATGATTTATTTCAGCTTTTAGTTCTTTCATCACATTCCCAGTGGGTCAGAAGTTTACATACACTCAATTAGTATTTGGTAACACTGCCTTTAAATGGTTTAACTTGGGTCAAATGTTTTGGGTAGCCTTCCACAAGCTTCCCACAATAAGTTGGGTGAATTTTGGCCCATTTCTCCTGACAGAGCCAGTGTAACTGAGTCAGGTTTGTAGGCCTCCTTGCTCGCACACGCTTTTTTAGTTGCCCACAAATTGCTCACACATTTTCTGTAGGATTGAGGTCAGGGCTTTGTGATGGCCACTCCAATACATTGACTTTGCTGTCCTTAAGCCATTTTGCCACAACTTTGGAACTATGGAAGACCCATTTGTGACCAAGCTTTAACTTCCTGACTGATGTCTTGAGATGTTGCTTCAATATATCCACATAATTGTCCTCCCTCATAATGCCATCTATTTTGCGACGTGCACCAGTCCCTCCTGCAGCAAAGCACCCCCACAACATGATGCTGCCACCCCCGTGCTTCACAGTTAGGATGGTGTTCTTTGGCTTGCACGCCTCCCCCTTTTTCCTCCAAACATAACGATGGTCCTTATGGCCAAACAGTTCTATTTTTGGTTCATCAGACCAGAGGACATTTCTCCAAAAAGTACGATCTTTGTCCCCATGTGCAGTTGCAAACCACAGTCTGGCTTTTTTATGGCGGTTTTGGAGCAGTGGCTTCTTCCTTGCTGAGCGGCCTTTCAGGTTATGTTGATATAAGACTCGTTTTACTGTGGATATAGATATTTTGTACCTGTTTCCTCCAGCATCTTCACAAGGTCCTTTGCTGTTGTTCTGGGATTGATTTGCACTTTTCGCACCAAACTATGTCCATCTCTAGGAGACAGAATGCGTCTCCTTCCTGAGCGGTATGACAGCTGCGTGGTCCCATGGTGTTTATACTTGCGTACTATTGTTCGTACAGATGAACATGGTACCTTCAGGCGTTTGGAAATTGCTCCCAAGGCTGAACCAGACTTGTGGAGATCTACTCATTTTTTTCTGAGGTCTTGGCTGATTTCTTTGGATTTTCCCATGATGTCAAGCAAAGAGGCACTGAGTTTGAAGGTAGGCCTTGAAATACATCCACAGGTACACCTCCAATTGACTGAAATTATGTGAATTAGCCTATCAGAGGCTTCGAAAACCATGACATAATTTTCTGGAATTTTCCAAGCTGTTCAAAGGCACAGTCAACTTAGTGTATGTAAACTGTGATACAGTGAATTATAAATGAAATAATCTGTCTGTAAACAATTGTTGGAAAAATTACTTGTGTCATGCACAAAGTAGATGTCGTAACCGACTTGCCAAAACTATAGTTTGTTAGCAAGAAATTTGTGGAGTAGTTGAAAAACTAGTTTTATTGACTCCAACCTAAGTGTATGTAAACTTTTGACTTCCACTGTAAACCATTGGACATGTTGATAACATGAGTACATAATATTGAGCCTGCAATACATCCATGGCTACTGAGACTCTTGTGCTACAAAATGACACGTGCACCAGGGTTGGGCTCAATTAAATTTGTATTCAGTCAATTCAAGAAGTAAATTGAAATTCCAATGCCGAATTCACTTATTGGAATATTCAGTTTACTTCCTGAATTTACTGAATCTAATTTAAATTTACCCCAACCCTGACTGGCACTCACCGGTAGTAGCGTGACTGTAGGTAGGTGGAACACACTGCCTTAGAAACGTGGCTGGCGGAGCCGAAGTCGATGACCTTCACCCTGTAGGGCTGTCTGAGAGGATCCACCAGCATGATGTTCTCAGGCTTCAGGTCAGCATGGATTAGACCCAGGTTCTTCAGCTTCAACAGAGCCGTGGCCACCTGATGACACACGTGGCAATGTAAAAACAACATATATATGTGGCTGTTCAATGTGTACGATATGGGTAGCGTGCAATATGTACAGTGTATTGTGTTATGTTGCATATAGTAGTATTGTGCAGTACTAAAAAAAGTGTTCAAGACAATTAAATTGTATTGTATCGTACCTGCTGCAGCACAGGCCGGATGGACTTGAGCAGCAGCGGGCTGAACTTGCTGTGCTTCAGAAAGTCATAGAGATTCTGCTCCAACATCTCAAACACGAGACAGGTGTGGTTCTTGTGTTGGAAACACTCGTAGGAACGCACAAAGTTGAACTCGTCTGCGTTCTCTGTGCTCAGTCTGCTCAGGATACTCACCTGCAGGAGGATGGTAGATACAGAGCCTTCAGAAAGTATTCATTACACAATTTGTTGTGCTACAGCCTGAATTCAAAACGGATTAAATATATATTTTTTTCTCAACCATCTACACACAATAACCCATAACGTCAAACATGTTTTTAGACATTTTAGAAAATGTATTGAAAATTAAATACAGAAATATCTAATTTACATAAGTATTCACACCCCTGTCAGTGTTCATAGTTGTGAGTCTTTCTGGGTACGTTTTTAAGAGCTTTGCACACCTGGATTGTACAATATTTGCACATTACTCTTCATACATTCTTCAAGCTCTGTCAAGTTGGTTGTTGATCATTGCTACACAGCCATTTTCAAGTCTTTACATAGATTTTCAAGCTGATTTAAGTCAAAACTGTAACTCGGCCACTCAGGATCATTCAATGTCATCTTGATAAGCAACTCCAGTGTATATTTGGCCTTGAGTTTTAAGTTATTGTCCTGCTGAAGGGTGAATTTGTCTCCCAGTGTCTGTTGGAAAGCAGACAATCAGGTTTTCCTCCAAGACTTTGTTTGTGCTTAGTTCTATTCCATTTATTTTTATCAAAAAAAAAAAACTCCCTAGTCCTTGCGATGACAAGCATACCCATAACATGATGCAGCCACCACCATGCTTGAAAATATGAAGAGCGGTACTCATTTATGTGTTGTGTTTGCCCCAAATGTAACACTTTGTATTGAGGACATAAAGTACATTTCTTGCCACATTTTTTTCAGTATTAATTTAGTGACTTATTGTAAACAGGATGCATGTTTCGCAATATTTGTATTCTGCACAGGCTTCCTTCTTTTCAATAGGTCATTTAAGTTAGGATTATGGAGTAACTACAATGTTGATCCATCCTCAGTTTCCTTCCTCTACGGCAACTAAGTTAGGAAGGACGCCTGTATGTTTGTAGTGACTGGGTGTATTGATACACCATCCAAAGTGTAATTAAAAACTTCACCATGTTCAAAGGGATAGTCAATGTCTGCTTCTTTTTTTTTTTTTTTTAAACCAATCTACCAATAGGTGCCCTTTGCGAGGTATTGAAAAACCTCCCTGGTCATTGTGGTTGAATCGGTGTTTGAAATTCACTGCTCGACTAAGGGATCCTACAGGTAATTGTATGTGTGGGGTATAGAGATGAGGTAGTTGTTTAAAAAAAATCATGTTAAACACTATTATTGCACACAGAAAGTCCTTGCAACTTACTTGTTAAGCAAATGTTTACTCCTGAACATATTTAGGCTTGCCATAACAAAGGGGCTGAATACTTATTGACCCAAGACATTTCAGCTTTTCATTTTTTTATTAATTTGTAAACATTTCAGAAAACATAATTCCACTTTGACATTATGGGATATTGTGTGTAGGCCAGTGACACAACATCTAAATGTAATCCATTTTAAATTCAGGCTGTAACAACAAAATGTAGAAAAAGTCAAGGGGTGTGGATACTTTCTGAAGGCACTGTATATATGTTAAATTATTTTTATTATCATCTCCTTCCCAAACTTCTACAAAATGTACACATGCATGGTACCTCTACAATTTTCAAATTGACCAGATAGAAGAATTTATCTGGTTAGAGCTTACAAGAAAGTCACTTCTGCTTAGTGACACTAACCTCAATTTGACCTTGCCGGGCATATGAAGGATGATTCTTCAAGATCTTGATGGCCACGATTTCATTGGTGCCACGCTTCCAGCATTTAGCCACCTGGCCAAATGTACCTCTCCCTAGGAACTCCAGCACCTCATAACTGTTGGACAAAGAGCACAGGATCTCATGCTGCACTAGCTGGTAGTCCCCCTCACTGTGGGAGTTACTACTCTTAGTGGTGGAGGTGGAATGTGCTATTGACTGGGCTGTGGTGGTCCCCCCACCAGCAGCGGGGCGGTTGGCGAGCACAGGGGCAGAGAGCTCCTCCAGGATCTGAACACTGTCACTGCTGTCCACCTCCTCACTTTTCCTCTTCAGGCTGTTACTGTACTGCTTGTGGTATAGGTCCCCTGGCTGGGAGGATGCAGCATCCTTAACATGGTGACTGGTGGAGGAGGAGGAAGATAAAGAGGAAGGCGGTCCTCGTGCACTGCCTGTGCTGTCTGCCGCCCGTACGACTGTCTGCTCCAGGGAGCTTCCCCCCGTTGATGGATACCCCTGATTGGAGTTGTATGCTGGGTTGAAACTTGATGCAGAGGGGGAGGATGTGTTTCCATTTCCCTGGATGGGGCCCTGCTGCTGGTAGTAAGTGTAGTTGTTGTCTTCCACCTGGCCGCTCACATCCCACACACTGTTCTCTACCTTCAGTTTCTTGGTGCGAGTGTATGCGCTGGAGGAGACTGAGGGAGAGGAGAATACCTGGAGCTGGGAAGCCATGTCTACACAAAATGGGATGCAAACAGATATAGATTATTGGTAGCTGGCTACCTCTCGATCATCATAAACCGACAGCTGGTGTTAATTAGCTATCTTACATTGTTGTAATAGATCAAACAGTTCAAATCATTTTAGCAGTATTACAACTCAAACGGTAGCTAACGTTAGTGTTTCATCAAAGTGTTCTGCTAGCTACAGGCCCAGGCTGTGTGTTATGCGGACCAAAGAAACTAGCTAGGCTAAGGACGCTTATAGAAAACTGTTTGTCAACAACCGGAAAATAACATATATTGTGAACGTCACCTGTGTTTGGTTTAGTCGTGCGGGTCCGATCGATTTCCCAAAACAGCAGGCCTCATAGCTAGCTAGTTGGAGCCAGATACTAGCTAAGATTCCAGCTAATGCAAACTTCATGCAGATCTCCCCTCGAGATCTCAAACCATCAACCGGGACATCATACTAACAACACGAGGATATCACACGACATCACATAATTTAGAGGTACATAGGAAATGTCAAACTGACTGCAAAAACAGCAGGTTAGACCCATCCCATCCATAACAAATCAACCGTATACCTAAGCACCAGAAACGCTTCAGTATTACCGTAAGGATGGGAAACAAGCGCGTGATAAATTGTAGTCTTCTAAAAATAATCTCAGGATTACATTTTAGACTAAACAGAAACAATCCTTGAAAATAACAGAAGAAACATCACCGCTTCTGCTTGGTGCTTGTGGTAGCTACAATTTTTAAGAGACCAAATAAAATATTTGACGAGGAGGAAATAGAACACATGGTACGGCCACAGAGTTTCTAAACCCAGAAGAGCCACATCGTGAGAATTTCGTGAACGCTTGCGAAACAGACCAAGCAGGGGTTGGAGAAGTCAATGAGAGAATTCTTCCTTAGTTATTAATTTTCTCGAAATCTAAAAGGCACAACCTAGATTCAATACAATGTCTTAAGTAGTTGAACATGTTATTACGCCAACCTCGTGGAAATGACAAACTGACACGTTTTCATTTTCGTCAAAAACAACCTTATATCGAAGTAGTGCCTTTGATTTGACGGTCTGCACATGCGCCGTTCTGCGCGAGACGACCTTTAGATCCGATTACGTGTTTCCACGAATGAGTTTAACCAAATATTTTTTATAACTGACCCTATATGTGGTTTAGCTAGCCAACGTCGCTATGACATCGCTTACAAGTGTGATAAAGGATTTTTATCGGATAAGCAGTTTCCGTATATCTTCATACTGTACTGTCTTTCTTATCGCGTTTGTGCCGCGCGCATGCTCAGATGGTGGCCTTGGAGATGTCGAGAAGATTTAGCATTAGCCATAATAGAAATAACAAAGCACACCACAGCAAAAGTAAGAAACGTCAACCAACGTTTAAGCAACTTAAACAATAATGTAGAAGTATGTTAATTTCAGTTGCTTCAGAGAAGTTAAACAGTGTGAAAACCATCATAAAATTATCAAGCTAGCTAGCCAGGTTAGCATAACACAATATGTGACGTAGTTAGTTAGTAAGCAAATTTAAAGGGATAACGTTAGCCCTTTAAAAACCCACTTGCCTTCGCTGTTAAGAGTATCCTACTGTTTGTATTACTTTATATTCGTCCCCTGAGCTGATTATGATTTTTTTAAAGCATAGGAAGATATAGCTAATAGATTTGGTTAAATTTCTTTTAGAGGAGGACCATGTCAGATCTCTACCCCCCATTGCTGCACAAACTGAAAATGGGTTTTTACATCTGAAACAGTACCTCAAAGAGATGTCCTCCATGAGACAAGCTTTGAACACAGGCCGTCCCTTGGTAATTTGCTTGAGGGGCCAGGTATTTTTGCTACCTACTCAATAGGAATGAATTATCAATCTCTGGGCTCTGTTAAAATCTTGAACAGTTTTAATGTAACATCATGTTTCTGAATGTATTTAATAGGATAGACTTCCACCCCTACCAAAGAAAACCTCACCCAGATCTACTAATGACAAGATTGCTGCAGGTAGGCCTATGCTAACATTTGGAATATATCTGTCCCTTTACAAGTGGAGAAAGTAGCTGCAACTGTTTGTGTTGTTGACAACTGTGTTCTTCCCTTCACTCCCCCTGTTGCTGATAAAGATACAGCATGCACCATGTCAATAAAGCAGCATGCTCCAGCAGAAGAGGAAATATTAAGGTGTATAAATGATTTTTAACAAATCATATTTTTTATTGCACCAACACTTTCTTAAATGGCTATGTTATAACCGTCCTTCAGGGCCGTCAATACCATCTTTTATGTTTTATACAGAAGGATCAAATTCAGGAGGGACGAGCATATAATAAAGAAGCTTCAGTGGATCTACAAGATACTTTGTGGCTTAACCAACATGAGGAATAGAGACCTGAAAACACTAGTGAGATTTGCTTTATTTGTGGGTGACATTTAGTGTTCATTCATTGTTGTAATAAATCACACAATTGTACAGTAAAGTTGTGTATTTCTCACCAAGTTGCCTCTTACAAGTGGGTATGTGAACATCATCATGAAAGACACAGATAGAACCAATGTTCTTTTGAAGAACTCTCAGAGGTAACCAAACTAAATCCATTTATATCACCTCTTACAATACTCATTGACTTACAAAACTTAAATAGCTAGTGTATAGTAACCTGCTTGATTTAACTGGATGCAAATAAAAGCATTTTTTATTTTAATAATTCAGATGTGATTCTATGTTGTCAGGTGTCTGATTCCATTTGCACCTGAGGACATGAACGTCAACCCAGACTCGTGGGAGTCATTCATCAATCACCAAGACCAAGGTAGTAAAATTGACCACAGATTTTCAGGGGAATACCGGTACTATCATTGTTTTTAATGTTTTTTTGTTTTTCAGAGCCAAAATCACCCTCCGCTAAGTTTGCTGGGTAAGACATGTAATACACACAGTACATTGGTTAAAATCCATATGTCATTTAGCAGACACTCTTACCCAGAGAAACTATGGTTAAGTGCCTTGCTCAAGGGCACATCGGCAGATGGTTTTACCTAGTCGGCTCTGGAATTCACACCAGCAACCTTTCGGTTACTGTCCCAATACTGTTAACCGCTAGGCTGCCTGCTACCCCTAATTAATTATGTATTTGCTAACTAAAGTTTAATGGTCAATTCCACCTTAAAACATTGCAGTTGTAAGCCTGTCCAGTTTGGACTCAGGAAGGCAGGTTTAAAGGAGGTAGAGAATGAAACTGGGGACCTACCTCCTTGGCTGAACCTGCTCTTGGATGAGAACAGTTAGTACACAGTCATTTTGATTTGCAGTATAACAAATATATAAGGACCGTATAATGACACTTCAGTATAAACGGCATATGACGGTTTACTTGGGTCTGAAAGTCAGATTGAAATACTGATATCGACTATTTACTTTCCACAGCCACATATGAGAAGGATCCTCAGAAGTGAGTATAAGTGGCCAGGGTTTAAGACATTAATGAAACATGAGAGAGTAGAATATAGATATTCAATCTTGACATATTTTTTTCAGACCAAAGAACAGACATGATATGCTGGAACGTGTCAGAACAAAGTTCATCGAAATCCAGAGATCTATGAACAATCAGATGGAGACAGACATGTTTGAGAAGAAAATGTGTGTTGTAATGATTCAAATATAAGCCTGTGTAATGTTAGACTTTTCCTCTCATACATTGTTTTGTTGTTGTTGATCAAAACATAAATGCAAGTGATAAAATGTACAGTATAGACTCAGTATGTTTCATTTGTTTTGTTTAGACACAGAGAGGAAAGAATGAGGACTCTCCTGGATGTGTTGATGGCCTCAAGGAAGGAGACAAGTCTACCTATGCTGCTGTCCTCCCTAAAACATGAGCTCAGGGAACCAAAATCTGCGCTTTTATTTTGGCGAGTTTCAGTTCTATGTTACCAACATGTACAGTAGCCTACTATGTGTCACTTGTTCATGGGAAAATTCATGTGAAATACAGTAAATGTTGACATTGGTGGTATTTTAGTTTACTTTTTAAATGTTTTCTTAGGTACGAAATCCTGAAGAGCGATGTCTCAGAACTGTCCGATGACAGGGACTTTGAGTACAGGACCATCCTGCAGAAGATTGGCCAATTCCACAACTTCTCTCACAAGAAGTTGCCCTACTCAAAGGTAATCCATCCAAATTCCCTGGAAGTGAATAGATTCATGGCAAATTTCATTTTTGAACACTTATATGAGTGTATCAGAGTTTGTTTGTGGATTATTTGTGAAAAAATAAACCCTGTTATTGTTTATAGGAGAAATTTTGTCTCCTTGTTCTCTCTCTGCCATCGAATCAGCTTCTCCAACCAGCCATGCAAGATGCTCTGATGTTCCTCACTGAGAACGTCTTCCAGCTCCTACCCCGACAACTCAAGCACTGGTATCAGTATCTCAAACTGCCCTTTTATGACACCTCCTGACTCTTAAACTCAAGTCATCCTCAGAGGGCTGCCAGCCAATGGTTGTTATTTTAGCTTAACTTATATTAAATGTAATTTGTTTGAGAAATAATGTAATTGTTGTACTTAGTCAGGCAAGGAACTGCTGTGAAAATGTGTCAGTTTTAAGAGACTTTCTTTAGTTTCACAATTTAAGAGGCATACTGTACATCTTCTTAAAATATTCAAGACAAAATTACATTCCTTTGAGATATATTAGCATTTTGCCTCTACAGCGTTTATATACAATATCTGCATTGAATTGCATAGTGGTATGAATATAAAGACATTCAGCATAGTCGAAATCAAATATCACCTTCCATATAGTTCCAGGATAAAAACAAAACTTATTTGAAAAATAATACTGACATTACAACACATTTCAAAGAACTGGATGGTATCCACAGTAAACAACCCTATCCATTCATCCTAAGTGAGCTGCAAGCCTATAGGCTATAGTGTAGAGACATTGCTGCTTAATTCAAGTTTGAAAGAAATAAATGGACCAAAGGCATGCATTACACAAAAAAAGGAAAAACATTTTGCAATGTAAATAATATGCTGTTATTCCTTCTATAATGAGTCTGGTTCATTGAACAAAAGAATCAAGCTGTTCTGAGCACACAAAGAAGAAGAATTATCATAATTCTCAACAACTCCTGATATCTATCTAGAACACAGGATAAGAAACTGTTTAGTGCTTGGATTTATCTAAAGTTAACATTTAACAACAACGCTTAAAAATAATGTCATACAGCTAATAGGAGAGGACAAGTCCAGCAAATCCTCATAAAGCAAGTACAGGCTACATCACAAAAAGTTATCAAAACAAATGACTGATTTGATAACAGAATATGTATCTCACACATTTGTAACATACAGCATTCTCCAACAAAATATGCTTCCCAATTGCTGAAAGCATCAATATCTTTTGTCAAAGAAGTAATACATGTCATGAACAGCATCTAAGAATTCACAGATGTTTTTAACAGTGACAATAATTCTTGATAGTGTCGCCCATACCTGTAGGCCTATGTATTTTAGAGGCAACATTTCTAAGCATCTGCCATATACTGTAGGTGCATGTTGACAGAAGTGGCTTCACCATTAAGATGAGTGGAGTAATTTAGTGTTAGTCAGTATTGATATTATTAGTAGAGATAGTACCTGTAGTACGTCAATTTGAAAAAATGCAATAGTGGTTCTCATTTGTGAAGAACATTTATGAGTTGGGGAACTGAGAGGATTCCTAAAGTCAGGTTCTGAATATGAGGGGGAAAGACTCACTATTCAAATCTGTAATTATGTAAGGAAAGTGACTGTTGCAGTCTTCAAGTACAACCTCCCAGACATCTCATCCATCCGTTGACTACCTGAAAGAGTGTCTGAAATGTACACTCCTCCGCTTCAGCTTCTCTGGGTTGTGGGAGGCCATGTGAGAAAACTCTCGGAAGATGTCGAGGTAAGTAGTGTCTCCTGAAAAGGGATAGGAATGTAACAGAGCATTATTGTCAAGAATTGCATTTGAATTGATCTGGTAAATAACAGTTGGCCTGCCATAAAATAATGTTGAATTTGTCTGAAAAAACATGAAATCAATTGCTCAAAACCTGAAAAAAATATTAAAAAAACGACAGAGATTCTAGACACCATCAGCATAAAACAATATATATATTATGGGGCAAACTGGATTGTTCATAGAAATATTTTTTTAATCCATATTGAGTTGAATGTCAGAGGACAGGTTTTCTAATCTCTGAAAATGTGTGGTATGTTGTTATCTTCACCCTAGAGTGGTTGTGTGGTTGACTCATAAGTGCATTGCCAGTTCAGGTTAATGCAGTTAGTTGTAGTGACGGGGAGTGTTAAGTTGTAGTGACAGAGGGAGTGTTATAACAGTGCTATAGAAAGAACAGAAGAAATGAAGCAATGAGCAGCAGGAGAAGTTAGGTGTTGAATGAGTCACATCTTCCATTTATTTTCAGTATTTTCTCATTTTAGAAGACAAAATTAAATTAACATAAAGGTAGCAGTAGTGTAAGTTAAAGATAGAGACGTGTTCTCTAACAATATACAAACAACATGTACAGAGGTAATTAGTAAAAAAAAAAACAGGAAAGTTATAAGTTGCATGTTTCAAGCAAGCAGTTTTAAGTGGTAATAATTGTTTAGCCTATTTACAGCATAGCAGTCACCTAGTCAACCTATGGTCTAGTCAATCCACTGACTCCGATACGCAGTACAACATGTAAACCTTTAGTGGCTTGACGCAAATCATTGGCATTTTTTGGTCATAACATTGTTCCCCAGATCTTTCATTGAGTCTAATATAATCTACTACTACTCTTTTTGTCATGTACTGCACAGTAGAAGCCAAAACTAGAATGAAATTGATAGACATATTCGAAAGTTTAATATTTTTTTACTGCTTACTTATTTTCTGATCATAAATTACTTGAAGAACGTAATGTGGTATTTGGCTTGAAGTAAACTCAAGAAGCCCAAACGCAATGTAAAAACATCCGTTGTTACTAGCCTACAGCAAGGACAACTAATGTCATTTCCTTGTTCAAGATGATTTCAGCTCTGGAACATGATGTAAACATGTGGTTAGGTCAGTAAGCAACTGCACAGTATCAAGGTAAACATGGAGGACTGGTCATCCTCTGACTGTGTACACACAGCAGGCGAAGTGTGTACACAGGCTGTGCTTACATAACAGGGGGTATTCTGTTGGTATTCAGGTGAGCTAGAAAGTTTTGCATAGACCATGCTTTCTCTCCTGTTCTAAATGGCCTGTCAAAGTCAAACTATGCCTGTATGTTATGGGGTAGTCTATCCATTATATGTGGTTCAGTTTGACAATAGACTACAGATCTAACCTTTACAATGTCTTATTATGTACAGTTCTCATGATTTGGCAGCACATTACACAGTTATCATTACACAATATATCAAATATTAACATACACGGATGAATGAAGTGAACACAACCATCAGGGCTTTGAAAGACCTGGGCAACAGCAACCCATTCACTATTCAAGCAAGAAACCCAGAACACATACTGTTCAGCCATGATACATCAAACATAAGTCAATGTTTGGCAAACATATACAAATACTGGAATACATGTCAGTTTTAATATTATATTAAAAAGGTCTGTCTCATTGCAGTTTGTAAAGTTTCTATTATAAGATTGTGAGTTGTGGTTGTTTTTTCCAAAAAGAGACATGAAGAAATGACAGGTAAAGGTTAAGTGACCTTGTGTGTGAAAGCTCAGGAAAATAAAATCTAACAAAATATATCCAGTTTTAAAAAAGACCATCTGCATCGTATTGTTCAACATAATACAAGAAATACAGAGTATCTGTATTTAAATTATTGTTGCACTATTGCTCTGGGCAGTTCATAAATGATGGTAAAACTAGTAAATTAAAATGCCAAAAATAAATTAAAATCATTGTGCATAATGCATAATGTTGCTTTAAAATCCATGTAAAAGCTTTACTTTAAAGTGTCGCCATCAAGACAAGTACACATTTATGACATATAATTCATATATCATCCAGTCTCAATCACAGTTATTATTTAGCTTCATTGTTACCCCTTCAAATCACCCCTTTTCAAAACAACATGCGTGTACTAAAGAACCACCACATGCCACAACACAGCTGGAGCAGAATTCGTAAGTTTGTAATAACTGACTAGATACAAAGACAACGACTTTCAGGCCTTAAAATGAAGGTGTTGAATAAGGTCTGTTTTCATAGTCTACCCTTGACAAGAATACCATATGCTGATCTGGTATTCTTACATAAGCAGGTCGGTTGATGATCGTTACAGTGCATTCTGAAAATATTGAGACCCCTTGACCTTTTACACATTTTGCTACATTACAGCCTTATTCTAAAATTGATTAAATAAATTATTTCCTTCATCAATCTACACAGACTACCTCAATGACAAAGTGAAAAGAGGTTTTTATAAATGTTAGCAAATGTATAAAAAATAAAAAATAGATACCTTATTTACATACGTTTTCAGACCCTCGAAATTGTGCTCTGGTGCATCCTGTTTCCATTGACCATCCTTGAGATGTTTCTACAACTTCATTGGAGTCCACCTGTGGTCAATTCAATTGATTGGACATGATTTGGAAAGGCACACAGCTGTCTATATAAAGGTCCCACAGTTGACAGTGCATGTTGAGCAAAAATCAAGCCATGAGGTGGACGGAATTGTCCTTAGAGCTCCGAGGCAGGATTTTGTTGAGGCACAGATCTGGGGAAGGGTAGAAAAACATTTCTGCAGCATTGAAGGTCCACAAGAACACAGTGGCCTCCATCATTCTTAAATGGAAGAAGGTTGGAACCACCAACACTCTTCCTAGAGCTGGCCGCCCGGCCAAACTGAGCAATCGGGGGAGAAGGGCCTTGGTCAGGGAGGTGACCAAGTACCTGATGGTCACTCTGACAGAGCTCCAGAGTTCCTCTGTGGAGCTCTGAGAACCTTCCAGAAGGACAACCATCTCTGCAGCACTCCACCAATCAGGTCTTTATGGTAGAGTGGCCAGACGGAAGCCATTCCTCAGTGACAGCCCGCTTGGAGTTTGCCAAAAGGCACCTAAAGACTCTCAAACCATGGTTTGAGATTTTCTGGTCTGATGAAACCAAGATTAAACTCTTTGTCCTGAATGTCAAGCGTCACATCTGGAGGAAACCTGGCACCATCCCTACGGTGAAGCATGGAGGTGGCAGCATCATGCTGTGGGGATGTTTTTCAGCGGCAAGAACTGGGAGATTGAAGGGGGAGATTGAACAGAGCAAAGTACAGAGAGATCCTTGATGAAAACCTGCTCCAGAGTGCTCAGGACTTCAGACTGGGGTGAAGGTTCACCTTCAAACAGGACAATGACCCTAAACAAGACAACAACCCTAAGCAGCTAAGACAACACAAGAGTGGCTTCGGGACAAGTCTCTGAATGTCCTTGAGTGGCCCAGTCAGAGCCCAGACTTAAACCCGATCGAACATCTCTGGAGAGACCTGAAAATAGCTGTAAAGCGACACTCCCCATCCAACCTGACAGAGCTTGAGAGGATCTGCAGAGAAGAATGGGAAAAACTCCCCAAATACAGGTGTACCAAGCTTGTAGCGTCATACCCAATAAGACTCTAGTATGTAATCGCTGCCAAAGGTGCTTCAACAAAGTACTGAGTAAAAGGTCTG
Organism: Brachymystax lenok tsinlingensis; assembly: GCA_030435695.1. NCBI lineage: Eukaryota > Metazoa > Chordata > Actinopteri > Salmoniformes > Salmonidae > Brachymystax > Brachymystax lenok. The sequence goes on from CM059802.1 coordinate 16,282,619, forward strand.
AATACTTACGTAAATGTGATATTTCTGTTTATTTTTTATACATTTGCAAAGAATTCAAAAAAACTGTTTTTGCTTTGTAATTATGGGGTATTGTGTGTAGATTGATGAGGGGGAAAAAATACTTTGATACTTTCCGAATGCACTGTAATGTGCAACATATTGGCCGGATCTGGTCTTTGGTTAGGAGCACACCACCCTACCTTGAAGACCACAAGCAAACACCTCTCCAAATAAATAAAAGAGCAGCTGTATTATCTTGGCTTGACATGGGTATAAGTAGGATACAGATGGTATAGTATAGATGATTTAAATTAACTTATGAAATCGTATTAAAAACTTGGTCCCTAACCATTTGTGACAAATTATCTAACTCTGAGCAAATTTAGCCATGAAGTCAACCGTACAGTTTGACATCATGACAGAGTTAATAATACTGACATCCTATACGTTGATGAGCCTGAGGGAATAGTAGTTGGTATATTCTGGTGCTGCCTCCTTTGAACAACGTTAGTTAGTCAGAGTACTGGCTATAACACAGACAGCAGCCTGTGGGGAATCTGATAAAGAAAGGTGTGTTTTGGACAACGTCCCGTTCTGTACAAGATTCCAGACAGGGCTGCCACAGTCCTGGTATACTATTGGCTTCCCATCCAACCATCATCTGAAGGGAAAGCTTGATTCATTGGACCAGGACTAGGTGTTGTGACTGACTTCTAGCACTCAGCTATGTGGAGACAGATAAACTCTTGTATGCATTTCTTATATTGCTGTTCTGTGGGGCTGCTGGTGGGGTATTGACCTGGCTGGCCGAACGGTCCCTCTGACTCCCGCATCTCCTCATTCATCCTGGCCAGACGCAACCTTTGGGAAGAAAGGGAAGGGGGAGAGAAGGGAAGGAGGGATCGGACACAAACTGTTAGATGGATTCACTCAAACTTCCCAGAGGTGAGGAGCTACAGTAGATTACCAAGCTAACCCCTGGTCATAGTATGCATTTTAAAGGATTGTGTGTAGGTGAAGCTGAGTAAGTTGAGGGACAGGGTGTCGTGTCCCACAAACTCACAAGGTGACGATGTCTGCGTTGGCTGCCTGCACAGCGATACTCAGAGGGTCCTGTCCGTCCTCGTCCCCGTCGTTCTGCGTGGCTCCTCTCTTCAGGAACAAACACACCTGCCTGTAGAGGGCAGCATGGAGACAGATCAGACGTGAACATGTACTGAACGCTCCCACATCAAATCAGCATAAACAAATCTGTACTCAGCATCTTTGTCTTGTATGCTATCTAACCCGAGGAACATTGTAAAAAATAACTGAAAAATAATCAGCTTTGGATGCTACACCATTATCCATGGAAATGTTCACTAGTATCTCAAAACAAGACATTGACAATAGTAAGGAAGAGGGAAGCGGTATGCCTACTCACCCTGTGTGTCCCAGATATGTGGCGTGGTGTAGTGGCCCCCTCCCCCTTGTGTCTCTTTGGTTGACGTCAGCTGCATTCTGGAGCAGGAACTCGCAGGCTATCAAGGAGCCCTGAAATGGCACACAAAGGTTCTGAGGCTCTCTCCATGTTGCCAAATAAAGCACAATACAATGTGAGAAAATATTGTGACCATGCATAGACATACTGTATGGATAGATGTATACATTGATGTTTCAGCATAATGCATCCATGTAATTTATTGTGAATGACTAGAACTGCCTTTGCCAGTGGGCCAAGAACACACCTGCCTTTCATTACAATGACTCACCCCAAACACAGCCTGTATGAGTGGGCTCTTGCCATCATCCTCGTCGTTGACGGAGTTGATGTCAGCCCCGTGGGCCAGCGCCTCAGCCATGACGGGCAGGTTGCGTGCCTGGGAAGCCTTGTAGAGTAGCGCCCCAGGGTGGAGCTCATGCCCATCCTCTGGGTCCGACTGGGTCTCGGGCTCTGGCTCCATCTCAGCCTCTCCACTAGAGTCCTCTGACACCTCACACTCTGCAGAGAGAGAAGCAGCAGAGTTACAACTAGGATTCAATATTCAATACAACTTCATTCATGCCCTCAAGGGCAAATAAGGATGACAGATCAATTATCAGGTTTTCTGAAAATGGCATTTCATTACAAAAATATGATGGCTGAACCTATGTTGTACATTTAATTTTCCATCCCATCCTTTACAGGTATGTATTTCTCTTCTTACCCTCCTCTGTGACACTGTCCACCACTGAGCCGAACACCAGGATATCTGTGCTGCCGTCTGTACTGCCGCCCAGGCCACTGTCACTGCTCAGACCTGCAGGGCCAATAGGAGCCAAGCCAGGGACACGTTTGTCACTGTTGCCTATAGCTATTTCACTTTGCACACCACATAAAGGATTCAAGTATCTCTGTGGTTTAGAGTGTAGTGTCTGTATATTAGATGGGTAGGTAACTTACTACGAGGTCCAGATCCTGTGTCGAAGTAAGAGAAGAGATTGTCCAGCTCGTCTGGACAAAACAGTGACTCTCGTCGGAACTTTCTCTCTAGAGCTGAAGCGGCTGTAAAGCACAACGAGGGAATGTTTAAATGTACTGGGTTGTCATTGTCAACTTTTGGTTTGGCACTATTAGAAATATGGATACAAAGAGAAAATTAGGAAGGTATCCTTCCTCTAGTGCCAGGAGAGCTATTAGGGTATGAAGGGGTTAAACCAAGGCATCATACCTTTTAAAGGGTTAATAAATTGTGTTATGATAAACTGTAATGTCTCCTCTTAGGAGACCTCTGTGTGTGTGTTAACACCTGTTTTGAGTGTTATGCTCATATGCTCATACTCCTCCTGTCTGGGCCCCACATGGCTATCTGAGGTTCTGAGAATACGACTGGTTTTCTGAGAACACAAGGCTGCCGCAGGCCTGATGAAAACAGCAACCTGTCAGAAGATGCTTAGACTCGTTCACCTTGTTATCACCCTATACTTGTGATGAAAGGTTTCGGTTAAACCCACTTCTGAGCTGTTAATTGCTGACAAGATGGTTGCTGCTGTCAGGGGGCAGTTAGATTTATTAAGATGTTGCCAGGGAAACTAACGCAAGGAGGAATGGGGAGGCTATATAAGTTTCAGGATGTCTTAGACATTCAGAAGAACCCGGGGAGAGCTATCATACTGTACTCTGTACCAACTTCTGCCTACAATTGTATTACTAAAGGAGAATTTTAATACTTAAACAAAGAGTCTGTTTCCTTTCTACTACCAATATATATACGTTTGATAATTATATAGACCTGATCATCTGTTGAAGAAATTGACCAACGGGTACCTGAGGAGAGGGTGGCAGGGGGAGGCGCTGCCCGGCTCCTGACGGTATTTCCGTCGGGTCTTAGGCACTGTGGTGGCGCTGTTGTGTCTCCGCCACTTCTTCACACTCCACCGGCGCTCCGTCTTCCGCACGCCGTTCACAAGCACCTCTGTGGCCCCCAACTTCTTCAGGAACTTCTTCTCCACATACTTTGATTTGATCCACGCCTCCTTCTCCTGCCTGTAAGGGATAATAGGAAATACACATTCAGTGTTACATACTGTACCAGTGAGGACATTCCCAGTCTAATGAAAATGACTAGATCCCAGTCTCCTTTAGTGGGTAATCGGGATATTCACCGGTGCAACCAGGTAGAGGCATTTAAATGCTGTGTGTGTGGCAGTCCTTACCTGGAACTTGAGGGCCCTGGTTTCTTCAGGCCCTGTGCCTCACATGCTCCCTCATAGATGTGGTTGATGACACTGTTTCCCAGCTCGCACATCAGCTTTAATAACTCAGGTTCCCATGAGTCCAACGTTAGAGAGCGTACCTTGGAGCAGTGAACCCCCAAACTCCTGTGACAGAGACACATGGAAGTCTTCAAGCGATGGCATTTGAATCATGTATGTATTCAAGTTCCATGGCTGGAATTATTACTGAGTAGAACGCATTTTAAGTTAGTGTTGTTGACAACACTAGGCCCATTTTGTTTCCTTGCTTTGCTCGTAATAACATTAAGGCAGACGTAACAGGAAAAATTGCCCGTTTGTAACAGCCTCCCCTAATAAGCAACACTGGAAGCTCCATGACAGTTCTGTTTCAAGTTGTCTTTTACTGTGACATGGGATGAATAGCTGCAAAATGGGTTTCAAATCACACAGGCGTTATCACCAGGGAAACAGAGTAGCTGCCCTCAATGTCATGCAAATCACTTCTCCACCAACAAAACACTCTGGTATCTAGGCAACTGCGGTGCTGCATGCCAACAAAAAAAAAAAAAAATACTGTGTGCGAGACAGACTCTGTGTATTCCTCCTCCTCCTAATGGGAAGCCTCATGTGATCTCAGCTCACCACTAGAAGAAGACAGGCTATCTGACAGAAACAGATCATGAATATTTAACAGATGGTCCAGAGTAGGCGGTGATTACATACTGTAAGCATTGATCATTGCTGCATCTCTGCAGTAAACAGTCAACACCACCAACTGCTGAAATTAGGAAAACGTTCCCATCTAGCCTAATGCTAGTGTGTTGCAGCTATAATGTATGAGGTGCTAGAGTGAACCCTAGAGCTACGGTATTAAGGACATTAGAAATAGGAATCTTTATCTTGCTTCGGGCCTGATTGCTAATCGGGTGTGGTTCAACAATTACGTACTTTCACCATTAAAGGGATGCCATTCTAGTTGATAAACATAAGTGTCTCGGTTCTGCAGTGCTTATCGTCTAACTCCCATCCTGTTTACTCACGCAATGAGCTCTCCCAATCAAACACAGCCTGATCCAATAAGAGGTGTTAAGCAGCCTAGCCACACAGTAATCCAAGCGGAGGTGTGGCTGAACGTGTCCTATGCAAGCAGAGGACATGGTAAGCCTAAGACACTCTTTAGGCCATTGGCACTCTCATATTCTCAGAGCCAAGAGACCGGCACATGTTCTAGAACACAGAGTCACAAATGACCCCTCAGTCAGCCTGTGGTAGTGCAACTATCTGCTACTACATCCTCCACTGGTTTACAACCACAAGTGCTTTAGGATAGTCCATGGTCCATAATACAGTAGCCTATGTCTAGCCAGTGAAGTATGCCTTTATGTACTCTCTTAAAGATGAGCTAAGCAAGCCAGATAGCATGAGACTTTGGGTATGGCTCATGAGACTAGGCTTTACAGATACAGACAGTATCTCTGGATGCCAGAGCAGGACGCCCTCCATAGAGGCAGACCTTACCTGTGGATCCCGGAGCACTCGATACAGAGCAGGATGCCCAGGTTGATGGAGGCCCAGTGCGGGTCGGCCTGGCCACAGTCACAGCAATACTCGTTGCCTGGGAGACACTGTATACGATGCAGGATGGTCTCTCCCCTGACACTGCGTTCCCGAGGCTCACTGGCCGAGTCGATACTGCTGACGGAAGGTGAGGCTGTCCTGTCCAGACGCTATTGGTGGGAAGGCAGACATGGTAAACAGAGTGTAACTAAGAGAGGCAAGCATCATTCTCTGAGCCATGACAATCTTGATTTATCTCACAAGTGATAACTGTATCCCTTCATGCAAATGTATAAGCTTATAAATTACATATGTCATGATGTAAAAGATGTCTAGATTAAAGAAAAGGTAAGAGAATATTAGCATTTGTTTGACAGTTAGGTCTGTAGCTAGATGAACCAACTGACCTCGATGTAGTGGTAGTCTGGGCTCTCCCTGTATGCTGAGGCAATGCTGGCCTGCACTGCTTGGATCCAGGCTAGCCGAAGCTTTTCTGACTCCGCCTGCAGCATACAGCTCCTGTAGAATGGAAAGCCCCATATTACAGCACTCAGTATCTCAACAGTACAAAACTATAGCCCCTTGCCCTCTTAGAAGAATAAGAACACTTTATTTGCCATACTTTTGGCCATTTTCTTAAGATTTTACCTAAAGGGATTTACATCAATTTAACTGTGTAAGGGAACATTCCTTGGAACAAAGGTGAATTTATTTAGTTAATTCCATAATATAAGGGCACTAAGAAGAACATACTTGTTGGGGGAGACAACCTCGAAGCAGAACCTCCTCTCAATGTCCTCACAGGGCTTGACAGAGCAAAGCCTGAGGTCCTCCACCACCACCGTCAGGGAATCCTATTGGTCAGTAACAGTGAAAAAGGCCCGGTCAGTCAATCAGTTGAATTATTCATCATACCAACATTATGCCCACTGTGTCCTTGAGTGAGATGTGTTGTTTGGATTTCAAAGTCCCTCAGTTGACCACCTTTTCCTATTTAATCCAATGTTCTGAAGCTCATACAGGTACACTGACGCTCACATTCTATATCCCACTATGGATTGATGTGAGGGTCTATATGAGGGCGTAGGAAGGAGTTTTACACACACAAACATCCATCAGAGTATTTTGGGACAGGAGTCTGAAGAGTAATAAGCTATCCTATAACAGTAATCTGCACTAATGCAGTCAGTGTTGACAGAGGGAGAGCTCTAACCCCATTAAAGTTGCACGTAACCTCTTACCCCCAAGGGACCCAGACTAAGATGGTAGCTAGTGGATATGAGGACTTGCCTTCAGCTTTTTCTGATAGACCAGCTGACTGTTCTGGATGGAGAACCACCGCCTGAGAGAGAGAGAGAAATGAATAAAACATGCATGTTAAATGGATATCCTTCTTCCATTAGAAGGTGCTGACCTGCCGGGTTGAAATAATGTCACTCTCTTCTCTTTAGCCACTACAGTGGTTGGGATGAGTGAAAGCACATGTGAACGAGCTCTTCCTTTCCCTTGAGCTGCACTATATAGCAGAGAGTAATTCAGAACACGTGTGGTTTGGCTCACATCTAACCTCTTTAGAGGGCTGCACTGTCAGGAAACAAGACAAATGGAGTAAGTCATTGTAACGCCCTAGTAGAGAGCATCAGTGGGAGAACCGCCTACGGGGAGAAATAGCCTGGTGTTCTAATTGATTGAGTGTTTCCACAGGCAGTAAACTATTCCCCATGACGTGAACTCAATGCTAGCAAGTATGGCCAAGTATGGTTTCCTAGGGAATAGACTCTACTTACTGAAATAATCTAGCATAACTATTTCTTTAGTTCGCTATCTATGGTATGTCTACAGAAAATCCATACCATTGCCAAGATACAATTAAAATCAAAATGCTTTGACCAAAAATTTAAGCCAGAGTGTGGCTGGCTTATGGAGAGTTACTGAACAGTTGTCTACTTACCGGTTCCACGTCTTAAAGGCGTTGCTGGCTCTCTTAAACAGGTACCCCTCCATCACCACGCCATTGGGCGCGTCCACGTTGAACAACTCTGCCTTCGAGTCGTCATATGAGAAGTCCTGTCAGAGAAGAGAGAGTGAAGTTAACCCTGTTGTTCATGCTACCACTCACCATAGGAAGAAGAGACAGTCAGTGTGACTAATAATGACCCCGTCAGTGAGGGGACATATAGGAGTGTGACAGTGACTGGAGATTCTACACTACACTGAACAAAAATATAAACACAACATGTAAAGTGTTGGTCTCATTTTTCATGAGCTGAAATAAAAAATCCCAGAAATTATCCATACGCACAAAAAGCTTATTTCCCTCACATTTTGTCCACAAATTTGTTTACAACTCCGTCAGTGAGCATTTCTCCTTTGCAAAGATAATCCATCCACCTGACAGGTGTGGCATATCAAGAAGCTGATTAAACAGCATTATGATTACACATGTGCACCTTGTGCTGGGGACAAGAAAAGCCACTCTAAAATGTGCAGTTTTGTCACACAACACAGATGTTTCAAGTTTTGAGGGAGTGTGCATTTGGCATGCTGATTGCAGGAATGTCAGATCATTTTATGTTCATTTCTTTACCATAAGCTGCCTCCAAAGTCGTTTTAGAGAATACGTCCAACCGACCTCACAACCGCAGACCACATGTATGGCATCGTGTGGGCGAGCGGTTTGCTGATGTCAACATTGTGAACAGAGTGCCCCATGGTGGCGGTTGGGTTATGGTATGGGCAGGCATAAGCTACAGACAACGGACACAATTGCATTTTATCGATGGCAATTTTTATGCACAGAGTTACCGTGACGAGATCCTGAGGCCCATTGTCGTGCCAATCATCTGCTGCCATCACCTCGTGTGTCAGCATGATAATGCACGGCCCCATGTTACAAGGATCTGGACACAATTCCTGGAAGCTGAAAATATTCCAGTTCTTCCATGGCCTGTATACTCACCAGACATGTGACCAATTGAGCAAGTTGGGATGCTCTGGATCGATCTGTACAACAGCGTGTTCCAGTTCCTGCCAATATCCAGCAACTTCGCACAGCCATTGAAGAGGAGTGGGACAACATTCCACAGGACACAATCAACAGCCTGATCAACTCTATGAGAAGGAGATGTGTCGTGCTGCATGAGGGAAATTGTGGTCACACCAGATACTGATCCATTCTGATCCACATCCCTACTTTCTTTTAAGGTATCTCTGTGACCAGCAGATGCATATCTGTATTCCCTGTATTCATGTGAAATCAATAGATTAGGGCCTATTGAATTTATTTTAATTTCCTTATATGAACTGTAACTCAGTAAAATGTTTGAAATTGTTGCATGTTGCGTTAATTTTTGTTCAGTATATATGAGGATCTACCTCAATTACCTCGTGTATATAGCCCGGTTATCGTTAATCATTGTGTATTTATTCCTTGTGTCACTATTTTTCTATTATTTCTCTATTTTCCTTCTCTCTGTATTATTGGGAAGGGCCCGTTAGTAAGCATTTAACTGTTAGTCTACACCTGTTGTTTACGATGCATGTGACAAATACAATTTGATTTGATCACATCAAATTAGTATTTGGTAGCATTGCCTTTAAATTGTTTAACTTGGGTAAAACGTTTCGGGTAGCCTTCCACAAGCTTCCCACAATAAGTTGGGTGAATTTTGGCCCATTCCTCCTGACAGAGCTGGTGTAACTGAGTCAGGTTTGTAGGCCTCCTTGCTCGCACACGCTTTTTCAGTTCTGCCCACACATTTTGGGATGGTGTTCTTCGGCTTGCAAGCCTCACCCTTTTTTCTCCAAACATAATGGATTGTCATTATGGCCAAACAGTTCTATTTTTGGTTCATCAGACCAGAGGACATTTCTCCAAAAAGTACAATCTTTGTCCCCATGTGCAGTTGCAAACCGTAGTCTGGCTTTTTTATGGCGGTTTGGGAGCAGTGGCTTCTTCCTTGCTGAGCGGCCTTTCAAGTTATGTTGATATGGGACTCGTTTAACTGTGGATATAGATACTTTTGTACCCGTTTCCTCCAGCATCTTCACAAGGTCCTTTGCTGTTGTTCTGGGTTTGATTTGCACTTTTCGCACCAAAGTACGTTCATCTCTAGGAGACAGAACGTGTCTCCTTCCTGAGCGGTATGGCGGCTGCGTGGTCCCATGGTGTTTATACTTGCGTACTAATGTTTGTACAGATGAACGTGGTACCTTCAGGCGTTTGGAAATTGCTCCCAAGGATGAACCAGACTTGTGGAGGTCTACAATTTTTTTTCTTAGGTCTTGGCTGATTTCTTTTTCATTTCCCCATAATATCAAGCAAAGAGGCACTGAGTTTGAAGGTAGGCCTTGAAGTACATCCACAGGTACACCTCCAATTGACTCAAATGATGTCAATGAGCCTATCAGAAGCTTCTAAAGCCATGACATAATTTTCTGGAATTTTCCAAGCTGTTTAAACTCACAGTCAACTTGTATATAAACTTCTGACCCACTGGAATTGTGATACAGTGAATTATAAGTGAAATAATATGTCTGTAAACAATTGTTGGAAAAATGACTTGTGTCATACACAAAGTAGATGTCCTAACCAACTTGCCAAAACTATAGTTTGTTAGCAAGAAATTTGTGGAGTGGTTGAAAAACAAGTTTTAATGACCCCAACCTAAGTGTATGTAAACTTCAGACTTCAACTGTATGTAATGTGAAAAGCGTGCCTACATCCTCACAGAGGGATTCGCTGTGCCCTTTAGGAACTCACATCTGAAATGTCGACTGTGATGCAAACGGTTGCGTAAGCATCTTCTGACTCAAGAAAACGTTTATTACCCAATACACTTTTCACAGTGTCTTTATTTACACCAAACACTGCCTTCCTTGAACAAATAAAGACAGCTAAATCAGTGTCCTGGTGCTGTCAGTTCTCTAGTCTAACCTGAATCCCTATGCCCAAATCAGACCTGGTTAAACTTGGTTCAATTTAGAGAGCAGCAGCTATGATGTGCATCATTCTAGAGATAATCATTCTAGAAATGTTATTTAATTTTATTAGGATCTCTTTTAGTCCTCATTTTAACTAATCTTCCAAGAGTCCTTAAACATGAAAATACAATTTATAATATGATCACATTTTCACATATAACACACTGATGCAAACAGACATAATACACTGACATATTGACCAGATAAATACTCTAACGGGCTGAAATAATAGATTGAATCCTTTATCTACCATAGTCCTGCACAACCTTCCAATTTATTATATTTAAATGGTTCTACAGTATTGTTTGAATTTGTATTTTGTAAGGTTTCTGGTTTGCTCAGATAAATTATTCAATTTCTTTATTGCTCTAAATCGAAATGTTATTTTGCCTATTTTTCTTTTCTGTCTGGATAGATGGTGGACTATCTATTCCTAGTATTTACTCAGTGTTTGTCTCTTACCACCGGAATACTGTTGTGAATATAGTTTGGCTGTTTTAAATGGTGTACATTGTGAAATAAAATAAGCATGTTTTTTTTTATTATCTTGTTGATTTATGACCAACCAAGAGCATTGTGCATGACTACAACAGAAGAACCATATCTCCACCTTAAAACAATCCTTGCTGCTTTGTTCTGTTCAATATGCAGCCTTCTAATTTCACATGCTGATGCATGTCCCCAGACCACAGAACAGTAGTTCACTTCACTCCCAATTAATGCTTGGGTTGTTTGACCACAGAACAGTAGTTCACCTGACTCCCAATTAATGCTTGGGTTGTTTGCTTAAGAATCTTTCCCGGTAAATATTTAGCTATCCTTCTGATCATGCATGCAGTTTAAGTAGACTATATCCATGAATGTTCATCAAAGCTAAATTATGAATATTATTTATGTTGACAAGTTAAAAACCTCATGTATTTTGTTAGGAAGGCTACATACATTATCCTGAGCTACATGCAACTCCTTCCTTGTCAAGTGGAGATCAATAGAGCATGTATTCATTATAGTTGAAGTTGTCATGATACACTACAACACACAAACTCAGATTTGAACATTGGATGAAAATAGCCAGGGAGTTACTCTAGTCCCGATACAGTTGCCTGTTGAGGTCAAATGTATCCCTCACCGAGGAGACTTGTTGATTCAGGCAACGCTTTTACTTCATGATGGGATACAGTTTTTTTCTCCTGTCATGGATTGCCGTGGGGCAGTGATCATTCATTCCAAAATCAGTGTTTCTGAGTTCTCTGCCTCTGCTCTTTGCTTAAAATATTTCCTTTTGCTTAAAATATTCAAAACATGCAATAATAGCCCGTGTCCTATTCCCAGAGGCTTTACCCATTCTATGGACTCTGGAGAAAGTGACATTACGCACAACATCTGTGGGCAGTTTCAGTTGAGTTGACATAAACTCCTGAACAGTGTCTGCTGTTGTCATTCTCTGGTATCCCTGAAAAGATTAGATTGTCCCGCATTGATCGACACTGTACATCAAGCAAAGTTTTTAAAAGTTGTTTGTTCTCCTTTTGTACCACCTCCACCTTGCCATGAATTGAGTCTACAGTACCTTTCAGCTCCGTGTTCTTTCCTTAGATCATCAATCTGACATTGGCTGAATTCTAGATGGGCACATAATGCATTGATGTCCTCTCATAGTATATCCAAGATATCAAGTTTGGCAAGCCTTTCATTGATGGATTTCAACAAGTCAACATCCATATCCGTAAACCTCTCCCCACTCAATTCAATTCAAGGCGCTTTATTGGCATGGGAAACATATGTTAACATTGCCAAAGCAAGTGAAGTAGATAATATACAAAAGTGAAATAAACAAAAATGAACAGTAAACATTACACTCACAGAAGTTCCAAAATAATAAATACATTTCAAATGTCATATTATGTATATATACACAGTGTTGTAACGATGTGCAAATGGTTAAAGTACAAAAGGGAAAATAAATAAACATAAATATGGGTTGTATTTACAATGGTGCTTGTTCTTCACTCGTTGCAACAGGTCACAAATCTTGCTGCTGTGATGGCACACTGTGGTATTTCACCCATTAGATATGGGAGTTTATCAAAATCTGATTTATTTTCAAATTCTTTGTGGATCTGTGTAATCTGAGGGAAATGTGTGTCTCTAATATGGCCGTACATTTGGCAGGAGGTTAGGAAGTGCAGCTTAGTTTCCACCTCATTTTTTGGGCAGTGTGCACATAGCCTGTCTCCTCTTGAGAGCAAGTCTGCCTACGACGGCTTCTCTCAACAGCAAGGCTATGTTCACTGAGTCTGTACATATTCAAAGCTTTTCTTAATTTTGGGTCAGTCACAGTGGTCAGGTATTCTGCCAACTGTGTACTCTCTGTTTAGGGCCAAATAGCATTCTAGTTTGCTTTGTTAATTCTTTCCAATGTGTCAAGTAATTATCTTTTTGTTTTCTCATGTTTTGGTTGGGTCTAATTGTGTTGCTGTCCTGGGGCTCTGTTTGTGTTTGTGAACAGAGCCCCAGGATCAGCTTGCTTAGGGGACTCTTCTCTAGGCTCATCTTTCTGTAGGTGATGGCTTTGTTATGTAAGGTTTGGGAATCGCTTCCTTTTAGATGGTTGTAGAATTTAACGGCTCTTTTCTGGATTTTGATCATTAGCGGGTATCGGACTAATTCTGCTCTGCATGCATTATTTGGTGTTTTACGTTGTACACAGAGGATATTTTTGCATAATTCTGCATGCAGAGTCTCAATTTGGTGTTTGTCCCATTTTGTAAATTATTGGTTGGTGAGTGGACCCCAGACCTCACAAGCATAAAGGGCAATGGGTTCTATAACTGATTCAAGTATTTTTTGCCAGATCCTAATTGGTATGTCGAATGTTATGTTCCTTTTGATGGCATAGAAGGCCCTTCTTGCCTTGTCTCTCAGATCGTTCACAGTTTTGTGGAAATTACCTGTGGTACTGATGTTTAGGCCAAGGTATGTATAGTTTTTTGTGTGCTCTAGGGCAACGGTGTCTAGATGGAATTTGTAATTGTGGTCCTGGCGACTGGACCTTTTTTGGAACACCATTATGTTGGTCTTACTGAGATTTACTGTCAGGGCCCAGGTCTGTCAGAATCTGTGCAGAAGATCTAGGTGCTGCTGTAGGCCCTCCTTGGTTGGTGACACAAGCACCAGATCATCAGCAAACAGTAGACATTTGACTTCAGATTCTAGTAGGGTGAGTGGATGGGGAGGGTTTGATTCCATCGTTGATACCACTTAGCCAACTTGGCTTTAGTTTGTTTGTTTTGTGAATTGGGTTTGTTGTCCTTAACAGTGCTTGAATCCTCCGAAACCAGCGACATGTTTCTTTGAGCTCGTAAGTATCTCTCGTCAATGAATCGTTCAAGCTCTTCAATGGATTCTGAATCATCCAGCGTGTTTGCAGGCAGGGTAAAACAAAAATAACGAAACAATAGATGTATCTTTCCGGACCTGTACAAGCCGTCGGTAGATACACTCAATAAAATGTTTAAAAAGATTTACTCACTCATGCCTGTTATATTGTAATATTTCCTGCAAACAATTAACAGTGGGAGGGAAAAGCGTGGTTCCTGTTAAAAACACTGGGTAAAACCTGATTTGAACTAGCATGATAAATGAGATAATCATTCTAGAGATAATGTACAGTGAGGGAAAAAAGTATTTGATCCCATGCTGATTTTGTATGTTTGCCCACTGACAAAGAAATTATCAGTCTATAATTTTAATGGTAGGTTTATTTGAACAGTAAGAGACAGAATAACAACAAAAAAATACAGAAAAACGCATGTGAAAATTGTTATAAATTGATTTGCATTTTAATGAGGGAAATAAGTATTTGACTCCTCTGCAAAACATGACTAAGTACTTGATGGCAAAACCCTTGTTGGCAATCACAGAGGTCAGACGTTTCTTGTAGTTGGCCACCAGGTTTGCACACATCTCAGGAGGGATTTTGTCCCACTCCTCTTTGCAGATCTTCTCCAAGTCATTAAGGTTTTGAGGCTGACGTTTGGCAACTCGAACCTTCAGCTCCCACCACAGATTTTCTATGGGATTAAGGTCTGGAGACTGGCTAGGACCTTAATGTGCTTCTTCTTGAGCCACTCCTTTGTTGCCTTGGCCATGTGTTTTGGGTCATTGTCATGCTGGAATACCCACCCACGACACATTTTCAATGCCTTGGCTGAGGGAAGGAGGTTCTCACCCAAGATTTGACAGTACATGGCCCCGTCCATCGTCCCTTTGATGCGGTGAAGTTGTCCTGTCCCCTTAGCAGAAAAACACCCCCAAAGCATAATGTTTCCACCTCCATGTTTGACGGTGGGGATGGTGTTCTTGGGGTCATAGGCAGCATTCCTTCTCCTCCAAACACGGCGAGTTGAGTTGATGCCAAAGAGCTCCATTTTGGTCTCATCTGACCACAACACTTTCACCCAGTTGTCCTCTGAATCATTCAGATGTTCATTGGCAAACTTCAGACGGTATATGTATATGTGCTTTCTTGAGCAGGGGGACCCTTGCGGGCGCTGCAGGATTTCAGTCCTTCACGGCGTAGTGTGTTACCAATTGTTTTCTTGGTGACTATGGTCCCAGCTGCCTTGAGATCATTGACAAGATCCTCCCATGTAGTTCTGGGCTGATTCCCTCACCGTTCTCATGATCATTGCAACTCCACGAGGTGAGATCTTGCATGGAGCCCCAGGCCGAGGGAGATTGACAGTTCTTTTGTGTTTCTTCCATTTGCGAATTATCGCACAAACTGTTATCACCTTCTCACCAAGCTGCTTGGCGATGGTCTTGTAGCCCATTCCAGCCTTGTGTAGGTCTACAATCCTGTTCCTGACATCCTTGGAGAGCTCTTTGGTCTTGACCATGGTGGAGAGTTTGGAATCTGGTTGATTGATTGCTTCTTGGACAGGTGTCTTTTATACAGGTAACAAACTGAGATTAGGAGCACTCCCTTTAAGAGTGTGCTCCTAATCTCAGCTCGTTACCTGTATAAAAGACACCTGGGAGCCAGAAATCTTTCTGATTGAGAGGGGGTCATATACTTATTTCCCTCATTAAAATGCAAATCAATTTATACAATTTTTCACATGCGTTTTTTTGGATTTCTTTGTTGTTATTCTGCCTCTCACTGTTCAAATAAACCTACCATTAAAATTATAGACTGATAATTTCTTTGTCAGTGGGCAAACGTACAAAATCAGCAGGGGATCACATACTTTTTCCCCTCACTGTAAAGGCATGTCTCACAACACAGACAAAAGTGTACTCCAACAGAGCTATGATGCCTTTAGCTTGATAACTATTTTGGTGCATGTTTTGTATGGCCTATTAACCACATTACATCACAGTGGTGAATCTTCATTTGCCAAGACACCATTGTCTCATTAGTGAATATAGGCTTGATGAAAGAGTTCTCACAGAATTCATATGGTGCTCCTTTAAGGGAGGAATTGTTAAGAAAGAATCTAAGTATTAGATTAGAATCATTAGATGTCCTGAGACTTTGTCCGGGACATTCACCCATGGACTGGGGTGTATTTATTACGTCTTGCAACGGAAACCAACAGCGCAAGCAAACAGAGCAAACGGAACGAAACGGGAAGGGACCTGAATTTGTACAATAGAAACTCTTGTTTTCATTGCAAAATGTTTTGCAACAGAATCTGTGTAATGAATACACCCCTGGTGTATAGGTACAGAACATTGATTTAGCTTCAATTTAATTTGGTTTTCTTTTTCATGACAAATACACAAACAGCCTATTGAAGAGACTGGAACACAATGTTCCCATTGTGGTCAAGCTCCATCCGCATAATGAGTTCTCTAATGAAAAGCAATAAACAGTGAAGGATTGACTGGAGGATTGCACTGCCTTTCTTTTAGGATGATTTAAAATAGCTCCAACATTGGCCTAGATAAAGGAATGCCAGTGACAGTGGACTCAGTCAGATTCCATCAGACCCACTGTGATCAGCTGAGTTTCATAATGGTATCAGCAGCACTGAGCACAGCAGCAGCCATCAACTACTATTCACATATGTAAATAATACAATGTTTTCTCCTCCCTAGAGCTCTCTTTTTGACATGCACAAATATGCATTGTACAATTTGTTGTTACAGTCTGATCTGACAATTTGTTGTTACAGTCTGATCTGACAATTTGCTGTTACAGTCTGATCTGACAATTTGCTGTTACCATCTGATCGGACAATTTGCTGTTACAGTGTTATCTGACAATTTGTTGTTACCGTCTGATCTGACAATTTGTTGTTACCGTCTGATCTGACAATTTGTTGTTACCGTCTGATCTGACAATGTTTTGTTTACAGTCTGATCTGACAATTTGCTGTTACAGTCTGATCTGACAATTTGCTGTTACAGTCTGATCTGACAATTTGCTGTTACCGTCTGATCTGACAATTTGCTGTTACAGTCTGATCTGACAATTTGCTGTTACCATCTGATCGGACAATTTGCTGTTACAGTGTTATCTGACAATTTGTTGTTACAGTCTGATCTGACAATTTGTTGTTACCGTCTGATCTGACAATTTGTTGTTACCGTCTGATCTGACAATTTGTTGTTACCGTCTGATCTGACAATTTGTTGTTACCGTCTGATCTGACAATTTGTTGTTACCGTCTGATCTGACAATTTGTTGTTACCGTCTGATCTGACAATTTGATGTTACAGTCTGATCTGACAATTTGATGTTACAGTCTGATCTGACAATGTTTTGTTTACAGTCTGATCTGACAATTTGCTGTTACAGTCTGATCTGACAATTTGCTGTTACAGTCTGATCTGACAATTTGCTGTTACAGTCTGATCTGACAATTTGCTGTTACCGTCTGATCTGACAATTTGCTGTTACCGTCTGATCTGACAATTTGCTGTTACCGTCTGATCTGACAATTTGCTGTTACAGTCTGATCTGACAATTTGCTGTTACAGTCTGATCTGACAATTTGTTGTTACACTCTGATCTGACAATTTTTGTTACCGTCTGATCTGACAATTTGTTGTTACACTCTGATCTGACAATTTTTGTTACCGTCTGATCTGACAATTTGTTGCCATTTACCATAAACTACTGCATTTCCAATATAAGCGGTTCAATACTCCATCAATTCATGACACAAATTAAAAACAATCGTATTTTTATGACACTAAACTATCCCTATTAAAATTATGTCTCTCCTCACTTCACAAAAGGTAAACTCTCCAAAAAGCAACATAACACAAACATACTCAAGACGATACAAAGTGAAACAATTATTAGTAAAGTAGACTACAAAATAAAACTCAACCCACCAGAGTGTGGTCCAACCTTCCAAATATCTTCATTTTCAAACATTTTAAATTATCCAACAGCATTGGACATGTAAATAGGCAAACACAAATAAAACAGAAAAAATATCTAATCTAATCAAATGCTCAGTGAATAGGCCGCTCTGTGGAGTTACAAGTGTCAGTTAAGTCCTCTCTGATCTATGAACCTGAAAAATGCTCGGACCGTCAGAGTCCTGCATCGTGCGTAATTCCCCTATGCAGACATGTGGATAAATGCGCGCAGCCAACTGCTTGCTGCTGTGTGAGGCTTTGGATTAGAGCTTATTATCATACAGCTGCCAATTTATTATTTATTCAAGCCTACACCATTCTGCACGTATACATTTCCAGTTGCCATCAATAATAAAATCCTTACCATAAACATGTAGATGCCCTTTGAGTAAGCCCACACATGTTATGAAGAAGGGATGCAAATATTTTCTGCTCTATGATATTAGGTTACTCATACTGTTACAACGCCCTTCATTACTAATGATCTGGCATTATAGAGAAGAAATGACTAGCAGTGAATCATCTTTTTTTTTTTCAACGCAGTCAGCTAGGCTACCATGTTCAAAACAAAGAGACACCAAATAGTTTACAACACATTTACTTTAGACTACTTTAACTAACTTATTTACTGTTTTGTCCCCTAACTTGGGCACCCTAAACATAGCCTATATGAGCAGATTCTCATCAGGATGCTGGCCAGCAGCAGGGGAGTTTTGCCAGAGGAGGACTGGGAGCTGTGGAATGTGATAGGACATCACAGCAGCAGCCTGTGAGATAGTCAGACACAGACTCATGTATATTCATGGATCTGGTCAGACCTATTTCAACAATTATTAATGGGATCGGATAACTCCAAATGAATCTGACTATTTACTGGTGCAATCCCATTTGTGTTTTATTTGATAATTATATTATTGAAATGAGACTATACTTAATTCCATCAATTGCACAATTAGAAAGTATGTTGCAATCCACTGTGAAAACTGTGAATTCCAGAAGCCAAGTTCCACAGTGGGCAGAGGCCATAAGCTACTGAGTACAGAGCTGTGAGGGGTTAACGATGAGGTTTTGCTCTGATTCTTAGATGTTGTAGAACAATTCTAGAACATATTTATTTCACTTTGAGAGGGAACACCTCATCATAGTAGTTTTCAATATCAAAGCCCTGGGTCAGAGCCATGCTACATGGGTCTCAGACACTCTGCAGGCATTCCTCTGGACAGACAGCAAGGCCCATTATTGACGTATTCTTCCATTACCCCTCCCTTGGATATTGGATAGCGAGAGACTGCTTGACTGAAATGTTGAGTGTGCAAGATATTAAAATCATCATTCGCATCATGAGCACTATCTCAGTATCCCTTAGTTAGGAATCTGTTATGTTCCCTTTTCACAAAAACAATATGCCCATCTCTCTAAAATGTCAACGGAGCACTGAGCGTATACCAAGCCTTTTATTTTCAATCTTTCAAATTTAATTCAGCTTGTGTCATGCTAATGTAGCTTTTTGCGACCCGTGGAAACAACTTTAAGGACGACGACCACAAAATGTAAAATCGAGCTCGGTGGTTATTATCAGATGTATTAGGTTACGAAATCTGACTTTTTGGATATAATGTTAATGATATGTTAGAGAAAGACCCCACTGAATGATTCAGAACATGAAGAATCATATGTGTCTTGGTACAATGTATTTTATAACATAAGCTAGTGATATTTTCTCACCAAAGCGCGTTTTCACCCACTGTGGGTGGACACCCTAGACGACACTAAACTGGACTAAACAGACTGGGAAGGAACGTTCTGATTCATCACCCACCTGGTGAAGGGAGACATGGCTGCCCCTCACTCTCTGCCAAATGGACACTGGCCAGGACAGGACAGTTGGTGGCACTGATTAGCCAGTCAGTCTGCAGTGACATACTACACCCCTATTGTCTGCAACCAGCCAGGATCTTCTTGTCCCATTATACGTGAGGTGTGCCATTAATTAGCCCTACCAGCCTTAGCCCCACCCACAACACAACAGCCTGCCTGTCTTAATCCTGAACCCACCTGGTTCATTTAGCTCTCCCTACTCTGTCGCCATGGGAAACAGTTACCATGGAACAAAGCCTAATTCAATAACAAGCTGATGCTAGAGGAACAGTAGCCTAGAACGCTGTGATTGTATGGTAGTAGTGTAGAGCCAGAGTGATGCATTGTTACAAACTACACAGGCAAACTTGGCCAGGACAGAGTTCCTCCATTAAAAATGAATAAAACCTCTCAGGGGCTTGACATGTACAGGCTTTCTCTGCTCTGTGCACCAGAGAGGTCATGTCACACTCAGTGGTAGCACTTTATTCTCCTCTCTGCTTGTACTATGTCAGGGGTGCCCCATTGTCTCATGTATGTTTACACAAGGGTTATTGCTCATGTTCAAATGTAAGAAGGACAAACAAACCCCTGAGATAGTTCACACTTTCAGAGCGGAGTATGACTTTAGCAAGGGAACACAGAAAATGTAGGCTAGACTGCTGCCCGTTGTTGTAAGACCTCTACTGATTTCTCAAATGTTTTAGCTGAGATATAAGATGATGCTTGAAGTGGTGTGATAAGAAACACATTTCCCAATACTATGAGATTAAGAACCAATATCTGGTCTGATCTGCACTTGCAGAATAAGTCCATCAATAAGATTCAACCTTTCTTTGCCTCAGGGAATCTACAAAATACACAGAGAACCATTCAGCAGAAAACTTCTGAACAAAAGAGAAAAGAACCAGAGTGACCAACTCAAAACAAACTATATGCTATACTATCTGATGCTATGCCTATAGCAGTCATACAAAGCTCTGAGGTTCTGATTGCTTCATATACATTATTCAGTGTACTGTAGTAGGTGTCTGCAGCCCCACACACTAGAGCTTAAGATAACTTGAAAGATGTGGGCTAATGTGCGCCAATGGCACATCTGAGCTGTTCTGTGCTGTGCTGAACGTCTGCATTTGTCTCTCACAAGAAGCAGGCAACAGACATGTGAAGTATAACATGTACTCACCTGCATGAGGGTCTGGTAGAGCAGATTGCAGCATTGTTGGAGAGAGAGAGAGAGAGAGAGAGAGAGAGAAGGCAGCGTTATAACATGCAAGAGGGCATTGCATGCAGACCAATATAGTGGGTGTTAATATAATAATCTCCATGCTTCATTGTACCTCAGATTATAATCCTACTTATTGGTCTACAACATCTCATCATCTGACTCTGGAAGCCAGTAACCACATTCCATCCACAGTTTTTATGCAAGTAAAGTCATACTGTATAAAAAGAAATCACAACAGCTGTGATGGAAACAGAAAGTTTCAATACAATTTATAAATGGCGACAGATCATTGGTTTGTTCGACATGGTGGGATCTTTTGGTGTCGGTAAAATGAATTATGTGAGAAATGGCGGTGGAAACCTATTATTGATATAATAA
Organism: Brachymystax lenok tsinlingensis; assembly: GCA_030435695.1. Classification (NCBI taxonomy): domain Eukaryota; kingdom Metazoa; phylum Chordata; class Actinopteri; order Salmoniformes; family Salmonidae; genus Brachymystax; species Brachymystax lenok. Next base: position 16,303,698 of record CM059802.1, read on the forward strand.
CCATGATATGGAAGTAAACTTGGAGTCACATGATGACATGGTGTGTGGTCCTCCCACTACGACTCAGGAAACCATGCAGTTTAAATTAGGCGACAGATGAAATAAATGATGATCATTCCAATAAACGTTGAGGGTCTTGTTCTGGTGACATGATGATCGATGCTTGACTGCCATTTGACAACAAAAAATATTCTCGCTCTTATCCATAATCTCATCATGTAGACTATCCACATAGCCTACCTGCACTGTTTCTGCAAACTGTTGGCTAGAACGCATGTACCAAAACCAGAGTTGGCACATTTGCTATTAAAAGGAACAGTTATAGGTAGAGTTGAAAAGGCCGATGGGCACAAATTGAACATTTGATTTTTATTCGGTACATGAAAACGTAAGCGAAAAAAGTACATTTTATGTCCACTACCTCAGTTTGGTGGAAACATACCACTGGTTTTTAGAATATTTGCATGAAAATCTAGATGTAAACCTAGCTACTATCTCTGATATTTGAGCTCTTAAAATGACCAGCCCAATAAAAGCATAGCCTACATTTACCTGTGATCAAATGCTGACATAATTTTCACAGGCTAATATGCACACAAACTACCACTTGCCAGTGGAATGTGTTAGTTTGATGCTTGTGTTTAGAAGCACTGGTCTTCAGGGCATAAACAGATCAATAACTGCTGGGCCCACATCCATTCTGCACTCTCCTGTTTGTCTGTCTGCAGACTACTGGCAGTGGCCTGGTGTGAGTGGGGTGTCCAGGGCTGTCTGTCTGTCTGTCTGCAGACTACTGGCAGTGGCCTGGTGTGAGTGGGGTTTCCAGGGCTGCTTGCCTGGTGGTCTACAGGCGGATGGACAGATGGCTACTGATCCTTCCTGAGGTAAATGAGTATTGCTCCTGGGGCTCTGGACCCTGAGACTGGACCCTATAGTGTCTAATTCATATGGAGATCATGAGGAACTCAGGAAGTCCTGGTCAACAGGCCAGGGATTATTCATTCACAACCAGGACAGGACTAGCCTGGTCCCAGATCTGTTTGGGCTGTCTTTCCTACGGCCATTGTTGTAGGAGTTGGCAGGACAGCACAAACAGATCTGGACGGACAGGACAGACTTCCTGTGTTGAGGAACTATTGCCTTATGTGTTTGTTTCACACATTTGACATGTCATGAAATGGAACGTTCTTAGTAAGAGCTCCACTAAAATTACGCTCTTGAAATATATTTTATTTGGATCTTTTCACAGCAAACTGACAGCAAACAGACATGTACATTTGTAAGTAAATATAGCATTGCACAGGGGACCTGCATCTGAGACCAAAATGATCTGTGAAAACACTAAAATAACATCAGAGACTATGACAGAGAGAACACACATTTCAATTGTCAGCATTTTACTGGATTTAAAAAACACAGTTAGGGCCACAAATCCCAATGATTAGCTAGCCTAGCTTATACCAGAAGTGCTGAGCATTGTTATTTACAGTAGACACAACTGGGATTATTAGCCTCTTAAAGCACTTCATTCCGCCTGATTTAACAGTTTAAATCAATGACCGGCCTTTGAGGCAGACTAATCAAAACGCTCACCAGTCTCCTTCCTAATCCCCCAGTCATAGCAGAAGACAGTCAGAGCCAGGTGGTGGACTCACTAGACTGGAGGGAGCTCTGACGTGTAATGTATGCCCTAATACACAGCCAAACTCCCAGCCCAACCCCAGTACAGACATGGCCAACTCACAGAAGACTAGCCTAGACCTAGTCCCCTACACCTCTTCCATCATTATCAAGCCATACATGTATGGTGCATGGCAACGATAGAGGAGTCATGGCTATGGCACATACAGCATGGCAGTGTTTCCCAACTCCAGTACCCCCAACAGCACACATTTTTGTTGTATCCCAAGATAAACTCACCTGATTCAACTCATTGAGGGCTTGATGATTAGTTGACAAATTGAATCAGGTGTGCTTATCTGAGGCTACAACAGAAATGTGTGCTTTTGGGAGTACTGAAGGACTAGAGTTGGGAGCCACTGCAGTATGGGACCAGAGGGGTATACTATCAATTAGGATCAATGAGTTGACAAGCAAACAGAAATAACTACTGATCTTCTGGTTCGTCATAAAAGCTCAACTTAAATATGTGTTCTTGTTTGTTGAATCAATTAGACCGTGCCCATTTCAAGCTTATTTTTTGGCTAATGCCTTGATCCTGTTTTTTAGTATACCTTACAGGCTAGCAAAGTCAGTCCCAGACCCAGACCTTGCCAACTTCCAGAGGAAAGGGAGAAACGTGAAATAGCTACTTGCTTACCCTCTGCTGTATGGTGGCGTGCTTGTGTTCCATATCCCTCTTCTCCATGGCCGAGTCAATCACCAACTGATCCAACTGGAAACAAGATAAAAAAAACACACTCAGATGAGGTTGGTCACATAGCTGAGATGTGTGAGTAGAGAAGAGGTTAAGCCAAGGAATATCCATGGAAGTGCTTCATTTTAAGCATGGGCAATTCCAACATGAAAGCACAGCAGTCAGATTGATTCAAGAGTGATGCTCAGCAATTGACTACAGCACTTTGAACTACCAGAGCCCAAACGCAATGACGTGTGAGAGGTCAATGTTTTGTAATGAAGCACTGACTCAGGTCTGTTTCACTATTCAGCATGCTGTACATGTATTCCACCTGACAGGATACTATGCTGCTGAAGTCTTTCACTAACACTGTTATGGTTCTACTGACACTACAGTATATCTGCTACGTCGACCACACACACAGCACATTCAGTTTTTTTTTTTTACAGTCAGAAGTTTCCCACAGCCAAATCATAAGGCTAATGCACTGTTATGTAAACAGACAGCACAGCAGCGGACAGAGCATCCATTGGTGATGCAACTCTGCCTGGGTCGATATTTTCAATCAGAACCAATCTAATACCAATCAGGACCCAGTGCTTAGGGGCTAACAGCACAGCAGTAGACTGGCTATGGCACTGGATGAGGACGATGAGGGAGGTGGTGAAGCTCACCTCAGCAGCCAGCTTCTTCATGTAGGGGTCAATCTCATCCAGCAGGTTGTAGCCCTGCTGAAAGAGGGAGTACTGGGCATGCATGAAGGACAGCATCTGCAGGGGACAGACAGGCAGACAGGAGAATATAAGCAATGAATTATTGGTATGTTTTTAAAAACAACAAAACACTCACTCTACAGCACTGTACTCTATAGTGAGGGATCGGACGTTAAGGGCACTTACAGCATCTAGGATCTCAAACTTCTTCTTGGCTTGAAGGACGTTGATCTGCAAGAGGGGAAGAGGTGAGTAACTGAGTCTTATCTGATACTACTGTGCATTGAAACATCTCCCTCTTGTGGACAATAGATACATTTCACTGTTGTCAGTATAGTGACCAACAATTTACAACATTTGTGTCCTGCAGTCCTGCCTGTCTCACAGTTTGTTGTCTTAAAGAACGATGCAAACCTAAATGACATATTGCACTACATTTGAGAGGTCTCTAGAATAAATCTTCAGACACACCCGTGACCTTCTCTGCCTTCAGCCACTTTCAATTAAAACCAAACAGGGTCACACAGACACTCCAAATTAGAGCAGAGAGGATGTTAGTGCCGGCAGACACAATACATAATGCAGACAGAGGAAGCTACAGCGATCACACCAAATCAGTCACTCTGTTCCCAGAGGCAAATTTAGTAACTGTCTAGAGACAGAAGAGACAACATGTGGGCATGCCAAGCTAACACCATGATGAGATACAATGTGTGATCTACAATTTCCTGACTCTGAAAACAATGCCCATATGAAGGGCACATCAACTGTACCAACATCTTAAAGGGTCTGCCAGTGAATTCACCAACCCTATTCCCTCTTGTGGGCAATGAACAATTATATTATATTCTAGACCTACAGGATCCAAAGGGATCTATCTGAGTCCATGTATGACTCTGGTTATGTTCTCTGTCTCACCTGAAGTACGTAGTCGAGGGCCAGGTGTCTGAAGCACTTCCTGGTGATACTGAGTGTTCCGGTGGCCTCCTCCACCTCGTGGGGCTTGTTCCTGGGAGCCTGGGCGTTCTTCACCTGGGCTATCTCCATGTCCTCACGCATGCGGTCAAATTGCTTCTTGGTCTCCTTGAACTTACGGACATCCCTGAAAATTAGAAATTGGGGATGACAGTGAGATTGGGTTTAACAAGGGACACTTCATATGATTCCTTTAGTTGTACCTGACCAGATAACAGGGGTAAGTGGAACACATGGTTGGGAATGACAATACGGTTTGTGGTTGACAGATTCACCAAGGACTGGTATGTTGAATGCTAGGTTGAAAATGAAAATACTGTTTGTGTTTGGACCATTCACCAGGATAATTAAGTTTGTTAGATACACGTGTTCCTTATTCTCCCTTCCAGTTCACCCCAGCTTTTCCTGGGAGGTTAAGACAGAAACAGGACCAGGGCCATAACCTCTGACTTTTCCCAGGTAAAACGCCCTGAGACTGGGGATAGTCTGTCTGCTTCAGACCTATGATGTTGTCCACCAACACCATATATCAGTAAAGCTTCTTTCCCCTCAAGTAGGTCCCAGGCCAAACAAGGAGGCATTGGGGGTGTGAGAAATGGTCTCAAGCTACATAGTTATATAGGAGAGACAGCATGACACAACGTTGTTTAAACTTACTCTTTCACAAAGTTGTGCAGCTGCTGCTTCACAGATCTCTGGGCTTGATCGAACAGAATCTGAAACACAAAAGGAGCTTCCATTAGCATGTGTTGGTCACGAATGTGGAGTTAGAGGTTTTGAGCATGTATATAACTTATTTTGTGCCCACAAATGTAGATCCTGAGAGGTTTCTGATTTTACAGCGCTGTTGATCATCCTTCAGTAACATACAATCTCAACCAACAGGGGGCGATAAAGGACTGGATTTATAACATGAATTCTCAAATTAAATCAATGCAAATACAAATTGAGATCACCCTTTCCACGCATACAAATACTGTGAGACGAATAACACACATGTGCTGACAAACACACTCACATACACTACACCACAAATCCTCTTTTTTCATTCAAAATCCCTCCTTTCCTCACTTATTCTAAGGACATTCACAGTGATTGCTGTTTTTCATAATAGTTCATATAATCGCAATTCAGCTTTCACATCAATACATGCCACGCTGCGGCTGCAGTAAAATAGGTTACTGGGGCAGGGAGGGAGGGAGAAAGATAAGGAGGGGAGGAAGGGAGTGAGAGGGAAAGAGGGAGAGGGAGAAAGAGGGGAGGAAGGGAGCGGGGGAAGGAGGGGAGGAAGGGAGCGGGAGAAGGAGAGGAGGAAGGGAGCGAGAGAGGGAGAGGAGGAAGGGAGCGGGAGAGGGAAAGGGAAGGGAGGAAGAGAGCGAGAGAGGGGAGGAGAGGAAGAGAGGGAAAGGGAGGGGAGGGGAGGAAAGGGAGAGGGACGGGAGCGAAATAGGGAGTGGAGGAAGAGGGAGAGAGAGAGAGGGAAAGGGAGGGGAAGAAGGGAGGGAGAGGGAGGGGAGGAAGGGCGCGAGAGAGGGAGGGGAGGAAGGGCGCGAGAGAGGGGGAGGAAGGGACCGAGAGAGGGAAAGGGAGCGGGAGAGTGAAGAGAGGCTTTGGGTACAAATGTGACGGCACTACTGAATTTTTATCACAGCTACAGAACAGTACATGGTGAAGAGAGGAAATTGTTATTTTCTGGCTTTGCCCATAACACAATTGAATTTGATGTCCGTGTTTAGCGATTAGCAGGGTTAGGTCAGAGGTAGGGTGGATGGTGGCCCATCCTCTCTCTGATTGAGGGAAAGAGTGATTGGCAGCAGGGAGATTGGCTGTGTCCGGATTAGAAAGCAGATTTGGGATTAATTTTAGGAGACCATGTAAAGTGGGTTGACCAAAGTAAACCCTCCTTATAGTAACTATGGCACATGCATTGAGTGATCTTAGTACACGGAAAATAACATACCTGTGGATCAACATACAATTACAATGACGTCACAACCTTATTAAGACTTTAAGACCACATACGTTTAAGACCACAAACCTAACACCACCATGAGCCATGTAATTTTTATCAATTAAGACCAGAAGTTGTAACCACAATGCTACAGAGTACTGATGTAAATCACAAGGTATTTTCACAGTTTTATTACTCTATAAACTTCACTGGGTCCAAATAAGGCAAGAGAGAGAAAGAGCGAGAGAGAGTGAGATAACGCGAGAGAGAGAGAGCAGAGAAAGAAGGAGAGAAAGAGGTAGAGAGACAGAGAGAGGGGTGCAACAGAACAGTCTTTCCTGTTGGAAGTGTAGTGTGTTTCTTCCATCAGGTCAGGACCTAGCGCCCCACTTGATTAGCAAACGAAGGAATTACTTTTTTTTACACGAGAGTCTGCCTCATCCAACCAGCCATAAATAAGCTAATCAGAGTTTGAGTTTATTTTTATTTTTACAGGGACAGTGCACATTAATCAACGTTTCAGTAAAAGTGCCGGTTTTAGCCAACCGGCTAATTTTCAACCGCAGTCCCTGGGCAGATTATTAAAAACAATTACAATACAGACAATCAATGAGTAGTGAGCACAGGCAGAGCAACATAGGACAAGCAAGACATAGCATGCAGACAGAGCAACATAGGACAAAAAGCAACAAGACAAAATCCATAAAAGGAACAAAGTGTTTCCACACCTCACAAGCTACAGACAACAGACAACATGGAAAGCAGCAATACACAGCTAGGGATTATGTTCACAAATCTGATTGACCTTTAGCCAGGTCTTAATATTTTTTGTGAAAGTGTGATAGGTGGTGCAGTTATGTGTGTCTGATGGCAGTGTATTCCAGACATGGGAAGCTCTCACAGAGAAAGCAGATTGACTACATGTGCTTTTCCTTAAGGGAACTATACAGTCACCTCTCATGGCAGACCTTGTGGATCTGCTGCCATATGTTTGGGTTTTCTGTTTAACAAAAGTACTGAGTGGAGGGGGGAGCCAGGCCATTTAGGATCTTGAATAGAAGACAGGCGTCGGTGTATTGCACAAGATTTTCCCAAATCAGGAGCTCATGCTTTCTGAGGATGTAACAGTGATGATGGCTATTGGGCTTCCTATCAAGCACTTTGAGAGCCTGTTTGTAGACAGACAATGGGTTTTAATGTTGTACAGCAAGCTTGGGCCCAACTAGTCAAGCAGTATGTTAAGTGGGGGAGTATCATAGATTTGGAGTACAGTTTTGCTACCTCTGTAGTCAAACAATTTCGTATAAATCTGAAATTAGCTAGGTTGAATTTGGTTATTTGAATGACCTTTTTCACCTGCTTTTTAAAAGAGAGGTTGGAATCAAGTATGATGCCAAGGCACTTAAAATCAGATACCACCTGGAGCTTCTCCCCTGACACATAGACATCTGGCTCAGTAGCATCTGTTGCCCTCTTTGTGAAGAACATGCAGACAGTTTTTTTTTTTACATTGAGATGCAAACACGAGTCACTGAGCCACTTTGTAACCTGGACCATTACAGTAGTGAATTCTTGTGCAGCTTGTTGTTTGCTCGTTGCATGCACATATATCACTGTATCATCTGCATACATTTGAACTTCAGACACAGTACAGACAGAAGGCAGATCATTCATGTACAGGCTGAACTGAGGGGCCCCAGTATTGATCCTTGGGGCACGCCCACATCATAGCTAAGAGTGGCCGACAGCTCATTGCTCACTCTGACACACTGAGTTCTGCCTTCAAGGTATGACTTCATCCATCTCAAGACATCGGGGGAAAAGTTGAACTTGGACAATTTTGTGATGAGAACCTCAAGGTTAACAGTATCAAAAGCCTTCCTTAGGTCCAGAAACACAGCCCCAACAACACCCCCTTTGTCCATCTTGGACTGGATTTTCCAGAAGAAAGCAGTTGGCTATTTCTGCAGAGTGTTACGCTGTGAAGACACACTGCATGGAGTGTAATGTGAACGGGCAGTTGTTGAGGTGGGCAATCAGTTGTTCTGCTACACACTTTTCAACAAACTTAGACACTACAGGTACTATACTAATAGGCCTGTTGTTACTCACGTCAGCAGGGTCCCCCGATTTAAAGATGGCTGTTATTATGGCCAACTTCCATACCCTTGGAAACACCCCCTGACCAATATATGTGTTGGTGACCTTAGTAATGGGGCCAATGAGTGACTCTTTGTAGTTTTTAAGAAAGGTAGAGTCCAGCCCAAACTCATCTTTGGCTTTAGAGTTATTTAGTGAGCTAATCACCTTGTTCACCTTTGACTCAGAAACCTCCCTTATGATGAAGACAGGATGAGCGTCATTCACTAGCACTGAGCCCAAGAAACCAGTTGTAGGGGTTCTGTGTCAGTACCCTGACAGAGTCAATAAAGTAGGAATTGAAGGCTATTGCTATTTTGACTGCATCCTGTGTTAGATTGTTATTCACCATGATTTCTAGTCTTTTTGCAGTGTTACTATGGTCTTTCCCTGTTAACTTTTTTAGATTCTCCCAGATCAATTTTGAATTTCCCTTTGCTTCACCAATTATGTTAATAAAAAAGTTTGCCTTGGCTTGTCTGATTTCTTTCATCACCTTATTTGTCAACATGGTAAACCTACGTCTGTCGTGCTCTAGTTTGGACTTTAGGGATGTTTTTAGAGCATAATCTCGTTCTTTCATCAATTTCCAGATTTCTCCATTTAGCCAAGGAAGAGTGCTCTTTTGGCCAGGTTTGGATTTGATTTTCTTTAGGAAGCCATTTATTGTAGTCTGGATTGTAGATAGTCAGGTTTTTCTATCAGCTTCCACATCTGTATAGGACAAGAGACCATTCCAGTTAATTCCCTTAATTGCGTTTTTTAAATTTAATTCACTCTTAGGTATTCTTAGTTGATCCGGCTTTCTAACAGTAGAGAGGTTAAACCTGTTCTTAGAAAGCTTTCTGGCTATAAGTGTCAGATTATGATCAGACAGTAACCATACTGAATGATTTAGTCACTCTCTCTGGTTTATTACTGAACACCAGATCAATCTATGTTTTAGAGCAACAAGTCACCCTGGTTGGCCCTTTAACTAGCTGTGTAAGGTCAAAGGTATTAGTGATCCGTTTGAGGGTTTTCCTACAAGACTTGTCTTCATAATTAATGTTAAAATCTCCCATTAAGATGAACTCTTTCCCCAAATCACATTCCCTAAGCATGTTATTAAACTGATCAAAAAACACCCTTTTGGTGGAAGGTGGTCTATACATTCCAATAAGGGTAAAGGACATTTGGGGAGACAGTGTAACGTTCAGGCCAATACATTCTAGTTCATTATCCCATGACCACTCAATTTGTTTACATCGGATATGTTCGTTAATGTAAATCATCAGACCCCCTCCTCTTCCTTCAATCCTGTCTCTCCTGAAAACATTGTAGCCAGGCACAATCAAGGCAGCATATAGAGTTTTTATGGAGCCATGTCTCTGAAAGGCAGAGGAAGTCAAGGTTGGAGTCTGTGAGATGTTGAATTTGATCACTTTTTGGAATGACACTGCGAATGTTCAAGTGCCCCCCTAGTAGTCCCTTGGGCTTAGCTTGTGGGTCCCAGATGACTGGAGACTGATTGACACATTGAAAAGGGCAGTTAGGGGCAGATCGGTAGTGCAATTAACTATCCCACCCGCTTGCACTGGATGCGGGGAACTTATTTGTAATAAGTCCTGTGTGAAGCTGGTGAAGAGGAGTCAGGCGCAGGACAGCAGAATTGAGCAAAAAATGTATTTACTCAAATATTCAAAAAAACAATACAACGCTAAATAGCGAGCCCTCAAACAAAGGACCATCTACATACAAACAATCAATCACTAAGACATGGGGGGAACAGAGGTTTAAATAATGAACATGTAATTAGTGATTGAAACCAGGTGTGTATAATAGAGACAAAAAAACATAGAAAATGAAAAGTAGATCGGCGGCAGCTAGAAAACCGTCGACGTCGACCGCCGAAAGCCGCACCTGAACAAGGAGAGGGACCAACTTCGGCTGAAGTCGTGACATTATTAAAACAGCTTGCGTACCAGAAGCAGAGTCAGGGATCGCATATAGTGACTTGGATATGTTTGCAGAGTTAAATTCCATCCTGGAGCCAGGTGAGTCGAGAGAAACCCTGGGACCATAGCATTCACCCACTTCCGCAGCGGCGACAACGGCCACTGCTTTCCACTCCGGTGAGCATCGCTGGCTCGGTGATGTTAGGCCCAGGATTGAGTTGCACATCCCCGGAGAGCAGGAGGGTAGTTTAACAGTTTCCGATAAATGTTGGACTTGTGTTTGTTATGCCTAGTAGCCTAGTGGTTAGAGCATTGAACTAGTAACCAACATGTTGCAAGATTGAATCCCTGAGCTGACAAGGTAAAAAAAAATCTTCTGCCCCTGAACAGGCAGTTAACCCACTGTTCCTAGGCCGTCATTGAAAATAAGAATTTGTTCTTAACTGACTTGCCTAGTTAAATAAAGGTGAAATAAATAAAACGCCTAAGCGGTTCAGTGGAATAGGGAGCGAGGTAGACTTGGCCATTATTCAGAACATTATGGTATGCTGTGTATTGTCCGCTCCCGTAGAACGATGAACTAATGTGTTTGGTGTTGATATTCTCCGGCAGTAGATTGATTGCGCCATCCCAGCAAGGACGCACTGAGATTATCAGTAGAGCAGCTACATAACTGACAATCATGGCAATGTACTGGAGTTAAAACACATGATTGCGCTTTAAATCTTTGCATAAGTTACTTATCTGGGGTCGGCGTACACCTGATGTTTTAGACAAAATAACAGCATTCGTAGGAGAAGCGGCACACGCCGCACCACCCTCCATTTTCAGTTTTAGACCAAACGTGGTGTGGTAGGGAGAAAATTTACCTGGAGTTAAAAAGAGAGTTAGGCCTCTGCTTTTTATGCTTCTGGCCCTTCTAAAGGTTTGTAGGATCGCTCTCAAATGAAGCGGTGTCTTAGGAGGAGGGTGCCGACCACCCTTTGTCACTGTAAATCAGCAGAGCTTGGCAAGGCAGAGGGAAAACACTAAACAGCATCTCTCTCTCTCTCTCTGTCGCTGTGTGTGGTTGATTGTTCTGCTTTGTCTTATCTAAGTTAATAAGCCACAAAACAGCAAGTGAGAATTTAAATCTTGTGCAACCAAGAAATCTCACAGACACGTGGATAATTAAAATTCCATCAACAAGGCCTGTAGGGCCTGGACATAAACACTACTGGTTGACAGATTGGACACCCTCATGGGACGTACATCTGACATGTTGATGGATAGCCTGGGGGAGGATTGAAGTGGCTGATTGCTCTGCGTCAGTAACCCACAGAGTTTTAACTAGAGAGGTTTGTAGTTAACATGCCTCCAGGTGTGTGTTTGTGTGTGTGTGCGCGCGTGTGTGTGTGTGTGTGTGTGTGTAGACTGGATACAGAAAAGTGCTGAGGAGTTTCCTAGCCCAGCCTGGCTCAGCGATAGGGTTGTGTTGTGCAGCCTGGGGCATTCCTGGGCTGCTTTGCGGCAACAGCAGCCTGTGGTGACAGCAGCCTGTGGTGACAGCAGCCTGTAGTGACAGCAGCCTGTGGTGACAGCAGCCTGTGTGTAGCTGCTTTGTGGTGACAGCAGCCTGAGGTGACAGCAGCCTGTGAGTAGCTGCTTTGTGGTGACAGCAGCCTGTGAGTAGCTGCTTTGTGGTGACAGCAGCCTGTGTGTAGCTGCTTTGTGGTGACAGCAGCCTGTGTGTAGCTGCTTTGTGGTGACAGCAGCCTGTGTAGCTGCTTTGTGGTGACAGCAGCCTGTGGTGACAGCAGCCTGTAGTGACAGCAGCCTGTGGTGACAGCAGCCTGTGGTGACATAAGCCTGTGGTGACAGCAGCCTGTGTGTAGCTGCTTTGTGGTGACAGCAGCCTGAGGTGACAGCAGCCTGTGAGTAGCTGCTTTGTGGTGACAGCAGCCTGTGTGTAGCTGCTTTGTGGTGACAGCAGCCTGTGTGTAGCTGCTTTGTGGTGACAGCAGCCTGTGTAGCTGCTTTGTGGTGACAGCAGCCTGTGGTGACAGCAGCCTGTGTGTAGCTGCTTTGTGGTGACAACAACCTGTGTGTAGCTGCTTTGTGGTGACAGCAGCCTGTGGTGACAGCAGCCTGTGTGTAGCTGCTTTGTGGTGACAGCAGCCTGAGGTGACAGCAGCCTGTGAGTAGCTGCTTTGTGGTGACAGCAGCCTGTGTGTAGCTGCTTTGTGGTGACAGCAGCCTGTGGTGACAGCAGCCTGTGTGTAGCTGCTTTGTGGTGACAGCAGCCTGTGTGTAGCTGCTTTGTGGTGACAGCAGCCTGTGTGTAGCTGCTTTGTGGTGACAGCAGCCTGTGGTGACAGCAGCCTGTGTGTAGCTGCTTTGTGGTGACAACAGCCTGTGTGTAGCTGCTTTGTGGTGACAGCAGCCTGTGGTGACAGCAGCCTGTGTGTAGCTGCTTTGTGGTGACAGCAGCCTGTGTGTAGCTGCTTTGTGGTGACAGCAGCCTGTGGTGACAGCAGCCTGTGTGTAGCTGCTTTGTGGTGACAGCAGCCTGTGTGTAGCTGCTTTGTGGTGACAGCAGCCTGTGCGTAGCTGCTTTGTGGTGACAACAGCCTGTGTGTAGCTGCTTTGTGGTGACAGCAGCCTGTGGTGACAGCAGCCTGTGTGTAGCTGCTTTATGGTGACAACAGCCTGTGTGTAGCTGCTTTGTGGTGACAGCAGTCTGTGGTGACAACAGCCTGTGTGTAGCTGCTTTGTGGTGACAGCAGCCTGTGGTGACAGCAGCTTGTGTGTGTGTGGCTTTGTGGTGACAGCAGCCCGTGTGTAGCTGATTTGTGGTGACAGCAGCCCGTGTGTAGCTGATTTCTGGTGACAGCAGCCCGTGTGTGTGGAGGCAGAGCGGCTGGAGATAAATTGTCTTAATTAGGCCAAGATGACCCAGGTGCTCCCTGTGTAAGGAAAGAGAGAGAGATTGTCGCCTGCCGACTGGGGAGAGGTTCACTGATCCATCTACCAAGACAGAAACAGGGGTGGTGGATAGTTTCTATGGACTAGAAGAACAGGGAAATACCAAGACAGAAACAGGGGTGGTGGAAAGAGTTTCTATGGACTAGAAGAATAGGGAAATACCAAGACAGAAACAGGGGTGGTGGATAGTGTTTTTATGGACTAGAAGAACAGGGAAATACCAAGACAGAAACAGGGGTGGTGGATAGTGTTTTTATGGACTAGAAGAACAGGGAAATACCAAGACAGAAACAGGGGTGGTGGATAGTGTTTTTATGGACTAGAAGAACAGGGAAATACCAAGACAGAAACAGGGGTGGTGGATAGAGTTTCTATGGACTAGAACAATAGGGAAATGTAAAACACATATCCTGTATGTCCTGACAGTAGACGTCTAGAACCAGGGTATACACAATGGGATCACAACAGCACTTACCATAGGCATGTTGGGACAGGGGGATATTTGTTCCAATCATATAAGGTCAGATATCTTCCACCCACTCTGTCTGCACCAAGCAATCCGACCCCTACTGTACTTAGCTAGCTTAATCTATTTTGCAGTGAAATGTTTTTAGTGCTGTATAAACTAGAGGTCGACCTATTAATCGGTCGATTAATTATGGCCAATTTTAAGTTTTAATAACAATAGGTAATCGGCATTTTTGAATGCCGCTTATGGCCGATTACATTGCATTCCACGAGGAAACTGCGTGGCAGGCTGACCACCTGTTACACGAGTGCAGCAAGGAGCCAAGGTAAGTTGCTAGCTAGCATTAAACTTACTTTATAAAAAACAATCAATCAATCTTCACATAATCACTAGTTAACTACACATAGTTGATGATATTACTAGGTTAACTAGCTTGTCCTGCTTTGCATATAATCAATGCGGTGCATTCATTTATCATCGAATCACAGCCTACTTCTCCAAACGGGTGATGATTTAACAAAAGCACAATCGTTGCACAAATGTACCTAGCCATAAACATCAATGCCTTTCTTAAAATCAATACACAGAAGTATATATTTTTTATTTAGTTAAAAGAAATTCATGCTAGCAGGCAATATTAACTAGGGAAATTGTGTCACTTCTCTTGCGTTCATTGCACGCAGAGTCAGGGTATATGCAACAGTTTGGGCCGCCTGGCTCTTTGCGAACTTATTTTACACAATTATGACATAACATTGAAGGTTATGCAATGTAACAGACATATTTAGACTTAGGGTTGCCACCCGTTCGATAAAATACGAAACGGTTATGTATTTCACAGAAAGAATAAACGTTTTGTTTTCGAAATGATAGTTTCCGGATTTGACCATATTAATGACCTAAGGCTCATATTTCTGTGAGTTATTATAATTAAGTCTATGATTTGATATTTGATAGAGCAGTCTGACTGAGCGGTGGTAGGCAGCAGCAGGCTTCAAACAGCACCTTCCTGCGTTTGCCAGCCGAGACTAGGCTGGCAATACTATAGTGCCTATAAGAACATCCAATAGTCAAAGGTATATGAAATACAAATGGTATAGAGAGAAATAGTCCCATAAATTCCTATAATAACTACAACCTAAAACTTCTTAACTGGGAATATTGAAGACTCATGTTAAAAGGAACCACCAGCTTTCATTTGTTCTCCTGTTCTGAGCAAGGAACTTAAACATTAGCATTTTTACATGGCACATATTGCACTTTTACTTTCTTCTCCAACACTGTTTTTGCATTATTTAAACCAAATTGAACATGTTTCATTATTTATTTGAGACTAAATTGATTTTATTTATGTATTATATTAAGTTAAAATAAAAGTGTTCATTCAGTATTGTTGCAATTGTCATTATTACAAATATATCTATAAAAATTGGCCGATTAATCTGTATCGGCTTTTCTTGGTCCTCCAATAATCGGTATCGGCGTTGAAAAATCATAATCAGTCGACCTCTAGTATAAACTAACCATAACACTAACTCTCTGCATGGAGAGGTTGCAGGAATGCTTTTGGCCGAATGCTAGAATCACTCTCTGTCCTGTCATCCATCAACAGTTACCATGTCCAAGAGACCAGGGGCCTCCTTCATAAACTTTGCGTACGCACAAAATATACCCCAAAACGTATTTTCAGAAATGGCGCATGCAGATATTTAGTGTTACATTTACGCTAAGTTTATAAATGAGGCCTCAGATCTTGTCATCCCACTTCGTAATTCTACTAACGTAGAGAATCCAATCTAAATGTAGCAGAATCCCACTGGACCGGTATCTAGAGAATCCCTCCTGGCTGATCCTAACAGGGAAGGTGAAGGGGATGGGAATGCTTTGTCTAGAGCTTCCAGCTTCACAGCTCTGGATGGTCACATTTCTGTACCCCCTGCTGATTATCCAGGAAATGTGTGCAAATAAATACTGGCCACTAACTATTTAATTACATTAAGACTTGGCAATAAGCCCCTACCTCCCACAGTCTCTTTCCCAGCCTCTCCCCCCAGTCTCTTCTCCACTCTCTCTCCCCCAGTTTCTCCTCCACTCTCTCTCCCCGTCTCCCCCCCGTCTGTTCCCCCCCAGTCGTGCCTCCACTCCCTCTCCCCCAGTCTCTCCTCCACTCTTCCCACTCTCTCCGCCCAGTCTCTCCCCAACTCTCTCTCCGCCAGTCCCTCCCCCAAGTCTCTCCTCCAGTGTCTCTCCCCTGCAGTTTCTCCCCTTAGTCTCTCCCCCGCAGTCTCTCCTCCACTTCCCCGTCTCCCCCCAGTCTCTCCTCCACCTCTCTCCCCCCGCTCCACTTCAGTCCTGTCGATGTTAATGGGGGCCTGTCCGGCCCTCCTTTTCCTATAGTACACGATCAGCTTCCTATAGTCCACGATCAGGTTGAAAAGTGGTGGAATTGCCCTTTAAGACAGTGTGCTGATTGGCAGATGGTCATAGTTACACGACCACAGAGAGTCAGGATAGCCATTTAATAACCGAGAAAAAGAGACATGGAATGATTTGTGAATGAAATGTTGCTGCATGTTGAATCATTTAAAGACAGGTCAGACTGACCCCCCAGGCTTGCGTTAAAGGGAATATGAGACCCTTGCGAGGCCTAAATGCCTGTCCATGTTAGCATTTCAAGATGTGATGAAATAACTGTGCTCAGTGCTGCCTGGTCCCTATGGACATACAGTATCTGGACTGAAGTATGTGGGGACAGTTTGGGGAAGAGAGAGAGAGGGGAGGGAGAGAGACACGAGAGACTTACCATGTGGTAGTTGACTATTTCCTGGAGGCTCTCCCCACACTTCTCCAGGCACTCCTGCAAGGAAAACAAGACACAACAGCTTCAGAATATTGGATTACAGCATTTTAACAAAATTAGAGACAGAGAGATCCAGTTCACTTTGCTAATGCTGCCATGCCAAGTCTAAGAGCCACAACAAAATTACAAGAGTGCAAGTTGATTAATTTTATTTATGAACGTATCTAATTTACATACACATAGTAAAATGACGTTTAAATCGGTCAATTTTACTGGTTTACTGACACTAACATTTTGAGTAAAAAAGAGGATTGTTTCCCCCATATTGTACAACACTAAGAGAACAACACTAAGGGAAACATAATTGAAAACAGCAAAGGAAATATGCCCAGGGTCCCTGCTCATCTGCGTGAACGTGCCTTAGGCATGCTGCAAGGAGGCATGAGGACTGCAGATGTGGCCAGGCCAATAAATTGCAATGTCCGTACTGTGAGACGCCTAAGACAGCGCTACAGGGAGACAGGACGGACAGCTGATCGTCCTCGCAGTGGCAGACCATGTGTAACAACACCTGCACAGGATCGGTACATCCGAACATCACACCTGCGAGACAGGTACAGGATGGCAACAACAACTGAGTTACTCCAAGAACGTACAATCCCTCCATCAGTGCTCAGACTGTCCGCAATAGGCTGAGAGAAGCTGGACTGAGGGCTTGTAGGCCTGTTGTAAGGCGGGTCCTCACCAGACATCACCGGCAACAACGTTGCCTATGGACACAAACCCACCGTTACCAGACAGGACTGGCAAAAAGTGTTTTGTCTCACCAGGCGTGATGATCAGATTCGCATTTATCGTCAAAGGAATGAGCGTTACACCGAGGCCTGTACTCTGGAGCAGGATCGATTTGGAGGTGGAGGGTCCATCATGGTCTGGGGCGGTGTGTCACAGCATCATCGGACTGAGCTTGTTGTCATTGCAGGCAATCTCAACGCTGTGCTTTACAGGGAAGACATCCTCCTCCCTCATGTGGTACCCTTCCTGCAGGCTCATCCTGACATGACCCTCCAGCATGACAATGTCACCAGCCATACTGCTTGTTCTGTGTGTGATTTCCTGCAAGACAGGAATGTCCGTGTTCTGCCATGGCCAGCGAAGAGCCCGGATCTCAATCCCATTGAGCACATCTGGGACCTGTTGGATCGGAGGGTGAGGGCTAGGGCAATTCCCCCCAGAAATGTCTGGGAACTTGCAGGTGCCTTGGTAGAGGAGTGGGGTAACATCTCACAGCAAGAACTGGCAAATCTGGTGCATTCCATGAGGAGGAGATGCACTGCAGTACTTAATGCAGCTGGTGGCCACACCAGACACTGACTGTCACTTTTGATTTTGACCCCCTTTGTTCAGGGACATATTACTCAATTTCTGTTAGTCACATGTCTGTGGAACTTGTTCAGTCTATGTCTCAGTTATTGAATCTTGTTATGTTCATACAAATATTTACACATGTTAAATTTGCAGTTTGCAGTAAATTTGCAGTTGACAGGGAGAGGACGTTTCTTTTTTTGCTGAGTTTAGTAGTATGTACATAGGGAGACAAGTTATGTGATGAGCCTTAAATATCCAGAAAACATTAAAACATAGATGTACCGGTATGTGCAGTATGTGATTGATATTCAGTCAGTGTGTACAATAACAAGGTTATGAGGCTGTAACCTAACCAATAGATGAGTGATGAATAGACTTGAAATTAGACTTTATTCTGGATCCAACTGAACCTCACCGATATCATCTCATCCTTCTTGCATTGTTGGGACAGGTCCCGGATCCCGTTCACAAAGAGTTTGTTGGCGCTGACATACGCCTTCCCTGCCTCGATCATCCCACTGCATAGCTTCACCAGCTAGGGGAGGAGAGAAGAGAGAGAAAGACAGAGAGAATGAGTGAGTGTAGAGGAGAGGAAAGTAGGGTCTGTATACAGAGCATCAAATTATATATCTCACTACATACAAGTCGATTCCATTCTTAAATACTTTGTACAGTAGAGGGACTTTCTCTGGCTTGTAAATGGACTGGTGAGATAAAAACCTTGAATTGGCCGTCCATGTGATTATATCACTGAGATGCTCTTGTAGCATACCATATATTTCCCTTTCCACAGCAAATACCTACATCATATTCCCACCTAACCCTTTTCTACATTTAAAAACATGCTCACCACACTTGGTGGTTACGTGCGTCCTATGGTTGCATGTTGGTTTTAGCCCCCTCAACGATAATACTGTATCACCCATGGTAATGTGTGGTGTGGTCGAGCACATTCTCACATGTTAACCCGTGATATAAGAATGCAACTAAACGCGCATGTCACTACTGAGGGGTAAGCGCAGTCCAGGACTGGGGAATTAAAACCAGAGTGTTTAACTGTGAAGATGTGTTGGTTATAACCACAAAGATACATCTATCAACTGATGTATCTACTCTATGGTTTAGCATTGGCCAGGATCTACTGTAACTGCCAAAAAGCTCTTCCAATCCACACACTGACGAATACACAGAAAGATCACCAGTCACATTCCTACACTGAACAAAAATATAAATGCAACATGCAAGATTTACAGTTTGTATAAGGAAATCAGTCAATTGAAATGCATTCATTAGGCCCTAATGAAGGTAGCCTAGTGGTTAGAGTTTTGGACTAGTAATCAAAAGGTTGCAAGATCAAATCCCTGAGCTGACAAGGTAAAAATCTGTTGTTCCTAGGCTGTCATTGAAAATAAGAATATGTTCTTAACTGACCTGCCTAGTTAAATGAAAGGTAAACAATCTATGGATTTCACATGACTGGGAATACAGATATGCATCTGTTGGTCACAGAGAGGGTAAAAAACTGTCAGTATCTGGTATTGCCACACCCTGATCTGTTTCACTTGTGCTTGTCATCACCCATCTTATACCCTGGGTATTTATACCTGTGTTTTCTGTCTGTTTGTCTTGTTTGCCAAGTCAACCAGTGGTTTTCTCTAAGTTCCTGTTTTTTCCCCCATTCTCTCTTTTTCTCGTCCTCCTGGTTTTGACCCTTGTCTGTCCTGACTCTGAGCCCGCCCGCCTGCCTGACCACTCTGCCGGCCCCTGACCTCGAGCCCGCCTGCCGCCCTGTACTGTTTTGGACTCTGCCCTGGCTATGAACTCTTGCCTGTCCCTGACCTGCCTTTTGTCTATCCCTTGGATTATAATAAATACCAGAGCGCAAACCATCTGCCTCCTGTGTCTGCATCTGGGTCTCGCCTTATGTCGTTATAGGTATGGATCTCGTTATGGTATCTCTGTGTATTCAAACTGCCATCGATAAAATGCAATTGTGTTCATTGTCCGTAGCTTATGCCTGCCCATACCATAACCCCACCGCCACCATGGGGCACTCTGTTCACAATGAGGACATCAGCAAACTGCTCGCCCACACGACGTCATACACGCCATCTGCCCGGTACTGTTCAAACCCGGATTCATTCTTGAAGAGCACACTTCTCCAGCGTGCCAGTGGCTATCGAAGGTGAGCATTTGCCAACTAAAGTCAGTTACGACGCTGAATTGCTGTCAGGTCAAGACCCTGGTAGGATGTCGAGCACGCAGACGAGCTTCCCCGAGATGGTTTCTGACAGTGTGTGCAGATACTATTGCGTTGTGCAACAGTTTCATCAGCTGTCAGGGTGGCTGGTCTCAGACGATCCCGCAGGTGAAGAAGCCGGATGTGGAGGGCTGGCGTAGTTACACGTGGTCTGAGGTTGTGAGGCCGGTTGGACGTACTGCCAAATTCTCTAAAACGACATTGGTAGAGAAATGAATATTCAATTCTCTGGCAACAGCACTGGTGGACATTCCTGCAGTCAGTATGCCAATACTAGCACGCTCCCTCTCAACTTGAGGCATCTATGGAATTGTGTTGTATGATAAAAATACACATTTTATTGCGGCCTTTTATTGTCCCCAGCACAAGGTGCACCTGTGTAATGATCATGCAGTTTAATCAGCTTCTTGATATGTCACACCTGTCAGGTGGATGGATTGTTATTGGCAATGGAGAAATGCTCACGAACAGGAAAGTAAGCAAAGAAATACGCTTTTTGTGCGTATGGAACATTTCTGGCATCTTTGATTTCAGCTCATGAAACATGGGACCAACACTTTAAATGTTGTGTTTATATTTTTGTTCAGTATAATTTCCTATGAGTCTACAGAGAGGTGGAAGACTTTAACCCAAAAAGTCACCAAAGGCCTGTCACAATGTTTAACTGCTGACAGCTGAACTTTTGACATGTAGCCTAATATGTGGTTCACTACAATGTTTGTTGTTTCTTTCTACATTCGCAAGACATTGAATCAAGGCCAGCCTCTCTCGCTCTCACCCTGCTCAAGATACTCTTCTCAAGAAAACTGCCATTTCCTAACTGCTGCTAGCCAGATTCAACTCAGGGCTGGCCAACCAACCAACCAACCAAGCCCTGTAGAACTGGGAGTGAACTAGACATGGGCTGCCAGTGTTTTCTGTTGAGAGGAGAGTCCCACCTGTTTCCCTACTGGAGGGAAAAGAAAAGGCGGAAGAGACAGGACTAGTGGTTTGACAGTTGGGTTCATGTTGGTGTACAGTAATGCCCTTCTGTGTATTGTGGCAGTACACTACTGGGTTGACAGTCATGTTGGTGTACAGTAATGCCCTTTGTATTGTGATAGTACGCTAGTGGTTTGGGCTTCTGGTGAGAGTTAGCATTGTTGAGGCAAATTCAAACCCATATGAGTAACTTGGATATAAAAGCTTGATATATGGTTCTCACATATGTTGATTATTCAACAGTTAATACCAGAAGATGTAAGCTACAGTATGTATGAACTATATGCTAACCACCATATTATGACACCTGATGAGCGAAATAGCCTTATACCCTCACATAATGTCAAACAGCAACATTCTGCACTTTTCACGGTCATTGCTCATTTGGAGCCCACTGCAGGATACCAACAGTGATGTTAGTGAAGCAGCAGACTAACCTCCCTGACACATAATTCAAGGTCAAATGGAACAGATGGACTCATGACATCCTGAGCATTAACCCAAAGCATCAGGATCCCTCGTTAGAGAATAACCCAAAGCATCAGGATCCCTCGTTAGAGAACAACCCAAAGCATCAGGTTCCCTCGTTAGAGAATAACCCAAAGCATCAGGCTCCCTCGTTAGAGAATAACCCAAAGCATCAGGTTCACTCGTTAGAGAATAACCCAAAGCATCAGGCTCCCTCGTTAGAGAATAACCCAAAGCATCAGGCTCCCTCGTTAGAGGGTAACCCAATGCTTTGAAAGCCAGTCTAATGCATTCTAATGCTGTCAGTCCTCTTCCCTTTTTCCCCTGCCCCGCAACGTCACGTTTAGTCCACACAAACCTGAGCTGCTGAAACATTAAGCAAGTAATCTGAGTGAGATTATGCTTTCCTTTTTAGTTGCACCCAGTACTCAGTGGTTTAACAAAGACAATCTTACAATAAGCATACAGTGTTCTACTGATGGTTGAAAATATACAATAATAGGATTCTCCAACTAGCCTACTGGTCCTACTCAGGTTGTCTAGTGCATGGCACTTGGTTAATCAGTGTGTGTGTGTGTATAAACTGGGCACTCTAGGCAATAGTGTAGCAGGTTAAGAGGTTTTAGTCCTGTATGTCTCTAATCTCATTCCATTATCAGTGCAGTAGGAGATGGGATGTACTGTAAACTAAAAATAACCTAAATATGCTGCAATGGATGTATCACATGCTTTCTATCAAAATAAAACCTATGAGCACTTGAAGCCAACAGTTAGCAGGACAACAGTGGTTTAGTTAACCTCTTACTCCCGACACTACTCCCGACACTACCCGGTGAAATGCAAGGCGCCAAATTCAAAATCCAAAAGTTGAATTATTAAACATTCATCAATATACAAGTGTTGCATAGTCATCAAAAGCTCTGCTTCTTGGCAATATCACAGCATTGTCAGATTTCAAAAAGGCTTTACGGCGAAAGCACTACATTTGATTGTTTGAGGGTAGCACCTCCACTATTCTTTCCATTAGCATAAATTCATAAACCATCGGGGTTCACACAAAACACATTTCACAGCGAAAACAAATCAATTACCTTTTGAAGAACTTCTGCTGAGGGCTTTCCAAGTGTCCAACGAAGACAATCCATGGTTCTTTTGTTATAAAATGTAATTTATTATATCCATAAATCTCTGTTTGGTTGGTGCGTTATGATGAGAAAATACAGCGTCCACTCGCCCATTGAACCGTGAAGAGAACTCGTTCAACCTATACCTATACACTTGTCCAAGAACAATCAAACATCATTGATAATGTATCCTTAGGAACACTTTTATGTATATTTAGTATAATATTTTAACCGGAATATAAACTGGGCGATAGGAAAGGAAAAAACCTGAGGTGCCTTATTGCTATTATAAACTGGTTACCAACGTAATTAGAGTAGTTTTGTCATACCTGTGATACGGTCTGATATACCACGGCTGTCAGCCAATCAGCATTCAGGGCTCGAACCAGCCAGTTTATAATGTGGCTTATACTACAGGGATAATAGGAGATGTAGGATATCTGAAAAAACTTCCTGTGGATTGCTAAAAGATAAAGAGATATTAAAACAAATATTTCTTACCTTGTCTAGTTTAGCTTCAATCTCTACCACCTCCGTCTCCACTTCATCAATGTTTGCCCTGCAAGATAAAAAACAGGACTTTGTTAGTACAGCAACATTGCAAGTATCATACATTATGTATCATACATTATGTATCATACATATATACACACACACCACACATTTCCCACATCCTTGGAAAGAGTGGGGAGATTACATACATCTTAGAACTGGCAATGAGGTTCTTGGATCCGAACACAGACATGTTCAAGCCGAGACATACAGGCTGGTTTGGGAGTACTCTGGGGAGTGTTAACTGGCTAAATGAAAGAGAGATGCTGAACGGGAACAATTGAACTCAGACATAAGAGTGACTGGATGTTCTGTAGAGCTGTGGTAAAGTAACACTCCAAAGAACCCTCATCTAGTCACCGCCACCACCACACCCTAGAGCATATGGGACCTCTACCTCTGCCATGCTGTGAAGGAGTGCCCTATCCTAGCCCACACCACTGTTTATACAAGCTTCAGCTGTGGGTGTGCACTGGGGCGGCTTCCTCCGATGGCTTGGAGACCACATCACAGGTTGAGATGACTGATATAGCGAGGGAACAGGGAGGAGGGATGTAACGTAATCATAACAGCTCAGTGAAAGAGATCTACAGTACATCTGCTGCTTTCTCACTGTCTGCCCTGTGGGACTGGGAAGGTTTTACTTGACTGGAGTCAGTCAGTGTAAATCAGAAAACACATCATAGCGTCTTCTTCCCTCTTAGCTCTCTGTGTATGTATCTCTATATTAGCAGCGAGCAGCATTAAGTCCCTTTCACGTTTTCCATTAGAACGAGAGGAGATAGTGCTGCAGTGCTCTCTCTCGCTCTCTCTCTCTCTGTGATGAAAGTAACTGTGTCATATATCGGCCATGAGTCACTGCCAGGCCTTCTCCATCTCTCTCCTTCTTTTCTTCCCCCGTCTTTCTCTCTCCCTCTCTTCTCGCCCCATCTTTTTCCCCCTCTCCTCTCTCCCACCTCCTCCCTCTCTCTCTCTCCCTTTCCCTCCTCCTCTCCCTCCTCCTCCTCTCCCTCCTCTTCCTCCTCCCCCTAGATTAGGCCGGTTGGCTGACTCAGGCTACAGCATGCAAGTCTCAAGGCTCAGGGGGAAATACTGTAGAACGCCACGTGCTCTTGTCTTCCACTGTCTTCCTCTCTGCTCCTACAGCCACGTGCTCTTGTCTTCCTCTCTGCTCCTACAGCCACGTGCTCTTGTCTTCCACTGTCTTCCTCTCTGCTCCTACAGCCACGTACTCGTCTTCCTCTCTTCTCCAACAGCCACGTGCTCTTGTCTTCCTCTCTGCTCCTACAGCCACGTGCTCTTGTCTTCCTCTCTGCTCCTACAGCCACGTGCTCTTGTCTTCCTCTCTGCTCCTACAGCCACAGTCTTTACTGTCACTACTGTATGCCCATTCAACTGGACCATGCATGAATTCAAACAGGGAATATTGGAAGAAGTTCATGGATTCCAACCATATTGCCTAATTAATACCAAACAGTCCTTCCTAATCAAAACCATATGTCTCTGTTTTTATAACCTACAGTAAGCCAGTGTTTACCAACTCCGGTCGTCGAGTACTCCCAACAGAACACAAACTGATTCCCCTGTTTATGACCTAAACGTATTCCCCTGTTTATAACCTAAACTAATACCCCTTCGATACGTTTAGGCTTACTGACCGCACCCACCAGTAATCCTACTACAAGTAACTCATAATGTTTTCATAGCTGATGTCAGTTTTACACAGCCATGTTAATACATGATAACACCAGAGTCCCAGGCAGCCTCAGCTCTGCTTTTGTGGAGCTATATTTTGCTCATGCCTCTGAGAGCATGTACCCTTGAATGTCATGTTTCTTTTACTCTCCCATGTGTCTGCAATGCGTGATGCTTAAACGGTGACCCATTTTTAAAAAGCATTTGCAGTTTATTCTCGTATTCTTTCTGAAGTTTCTTAAAGAAAGACTTGTTCTTCTTGTGACTGAGCACATACGTATGGTAAACACTCTTCCTAGTTCCTCTCTCTCTCGGAGGACCTGAGCATTAGGACCATTCCTCAAGGCCTACCTGGCCTGATGACTCCTTGTCCCGAGTGTACCTGGCCGTGCTGCTTCTCCAGTTTCAACTGTTCTGCCTATTTTAGGAACATTTTAAAATCTTGCCACCGTGCTTTTACACCTGCATTGCTTGCTGTTTGGGGTTTTAGGCTGGGTTTCTGTACATCACTCTGTGACATCAGCTGATGTAAGAAGGGCTTTATAAATACATTTGATTTGATTTTAGTTCATACAGTATGCCTTTTTCTAATCAATAATGTTGTTATTAAATAACCATTGTTATTGGCAATAAAGGACAACAGTGAAGCATAGACAAGCATAGACAAGCTAGGTTGGACAGGGCTTTAGCTCAAAAACGTCCTGTATCGCAGGTGCAGCGTATCTTTCCTCCTGTATATAGCAGAGAACTAGAGTGGACCCCCTGCAGGCAACACGTCTCTCCTCTGCAGTAGCCTAGCAGAGCTAACATGGAGTGGACCCCCTGCAGCTGTTAGCCTTCCAGATGTGTCTCTTTTGTGGTCGGGGGCTGGCTTGAGGGACAGCTGCTCCCCTGGCCCTTCACGCCCATCGCCCCGTCTCACTGCGCATGACTTCCATAATGGATGCGCACAGCGTCCCTAGGCTCGTCACCATGGTAACCGTCCCCGAAGTGGGCCACGGCAGTCACACCACAGGGAGTGTGTAGGTTATATGACACAACATGGTGTTCCAGCCTCGACCACTTCCTGTGCTGAGTAGCCTTTAATCAATGGACCACTGCTGTTTGTAACTAATCAATACACCTTTACTGCCACTCAATAACAATAAACTAATGTCTATAGTTCCCTCACTCACACCACCAGGAAGTGCTATGTCCACCACATTAATGTATATGACTCAACACAGTGTTAATGGTGTTTACTGATGTCTGATGAAATATGAATGGAGTAGGCTAAAAAATGTCCCCGACTAAAACAAATATTGGTTGACCGAGAGTCATCTGTTCTTTCGACCAACCGAGTGGTCGAAATTTTAAAACGTGTACTTTTCCATATGTAGACACACCCTATGTTTGAATAAAATCAACTATATGTTATGTAGGCTACTGAGCTTGTCTGAGACTTTAACCACTGCTTTAACCACTTCCCCCTTTCATGCTCAGGTGTTATCGAAAAGTAGAAAACTGGAACGATTTTTCAAATATGCTACGTTGAGGAACTATTGTCATTCTCAATGAATGTAAAAACAGACTTAGTTTACTTGCTTTTTGAGGAGAATAAAAATTACTTTGAGAAGCTCCATAGTGATGGTTAGTTAAGACAATCAGAAATAGTATCAGATCACCTAATGGGCACACTTATAGGCAGGCCTACATTTGCGCGCAGGCCAGGTAGACTAGTCCTACTTCTATATGCGTAATCAGGTGCATGTCCTTACTCAAGATTGACAGGAGCGCTCCAAACAAAAGACAATGAATAAATTGACAACTTGTAAATGGAATTAAATATACCAAAACTTTTTTCTCACACCAAGTCCACTCCTAAAATGACAACGGTAAGACTAATAATAATATATTGAATGCATTAACAGAAATGACCATAAATAAACAAACATTGTAGATTAGAAACTATGGTAATTAATGGTAAATGTACTACCGGTGATACTGGTGTGCCTTCCCTGCGGCCTCCGCAATGGAGGGGGAGGGGTGGGGCCAGCTTTGCCTGGTCCACTCAGACAGGCGTGAATCAGACGTGTCTCGTGTGCCATCATTTTTTTTAATATATTTGCTATAGATCAACTAAAAAAATTTGGGTCGACCAAACAATCGACCAGTCGACTAAAAGGGGTCAGCCCTAGAATGAAGTCACACCAGACATAAGTGCAGCGCCAGCTAGTCACTAACACGTTTGGACAGATGGATTGTTGTGCTGGAGGTAATATGGGTGTGGGTGTGTGTTTTCTTACATAGAACATTCTGGAGCAGTGTGTGTATGTGTGTGTGCGTGCGTTTGTGTGTGTGTGAGTGTAAAAAGAAAAACATAGGTAATAAATATGAAGTTGGGCTGAGTAAGAGCTGCTGTTGGCATACTGGCTGAGGTGATGCCAAATAACCAAATAATGTTTTTCCTTAATTCTTTCATGGGCCACTTCTCATTCTAACTAGATTCACATGACAGCTGCCCTGGAGAGAGTTGAGGTTGTTGGATTACGGTGCTATGCATTTAGCCTATATTTTTATTTAACAATAGCAAGTCCGTTAAGAACAAATTCTTATTTACAATGACAGCCTAGGAACAGTGGGTTAACTGCCTTGTTCAGGGGCAGAACGACATATTTTTACCTTGTCAGCTCGGGGATTCGATCTAGCAACCTTTCGGTTACTGGCCCAATGCTCTAACCACTAGGATACCTGCTGTCCAAAACACATATGAATAAGCACACACCCATACACAGCCAAACTTCAAAATGTAGTCTTCAGCTCCATCATTGTCATCAGTAAGCAGGCAGCGCCAGACTGACATGGACTTGAAGGAGGAGAGGAGAGGACTGACAGTTGACCCAGAGTCCCGTGAGACTTTGGGGTTGGGAGGGGCGGGGCCAGCTTTGCCTGGTGCAGAGCTGCCTGGTGGACTGGTACCTGGTGGCTTGACCTGCCCTGTGTGAGTAATGAGCTGGTGGGCTGCAGAGGAGAGGAGAGAGACAGGACCAGAAACTGAGCTACTGACCCCTGAACACTGATTGAACCACAGAGACACAACCAGACCAATCGCCAGCTGAGACGCACCTACCTACCGGTAGCCAAACCCCCCCAGTGGGGGACCAAATCAACCAGTGAACGATATCAAAACACCCTCAGACAGCCCAGCATACAAATGAGAGAGAACAGCTGCGAAACTAAACAGAGCATTAGCTTCAAGTGATCCTTTGTGATCACTGGACTGTTTGATATCAACCGTGAGTGAGAACACTTTTATGCTGCCCACTGCCCAGTTTCTTTAATCTCAACTTCAATTAATGATTTATACAGGGTGCCCAATAAGCCGTCATCAATTACATTTTCCTGCGATATCTCTTAAAATGATCATTTAGATGGGGTAATATTAGGGTGACATTATCTGACAGGGGTAGAGGGGGTGTCTACCGTCAGTCAGTAGGGAGGAGAGTGGTTTGAGGGGACAGAGGGGAGAAGCTGGGGAGGGGGTCCCTGATCTGTCTCAGAGGTCCCTATTGTGACAAAGGCACTTCCTGTCTGGGGTACGACAGCATTTTGTTTGTACATTGATTGCTTTAGTTCTTTTATTGAGGTCCTTGTGTATGGCCAGCAGCATACCACCCTGCATCCCGCTGCTGGCTTGCTTCTGAAGCTAAGCAGGGTTTGGCCTTTGGCTCTGCTGAGCAGCAAGCTGCCCTATAAGTTGCATCCAGGGTTATTCTTAGCTAGCTGCTTGGGTCACACTTTATTTGGTTAAGTTTAGGATTAGAATAAGGGTTAAGGGTTAGGGTTAGTTGAAATATTACTGATAGTCTGTAGAGCATTTACAGATGGACTATCCAAATAAAGTGTTACTGTCGCTTGTCTCCTAATACATGCCCTGCCCAGACCTCTGCTTAGCCACTGTGTGATGCAGGGTCAGACAGGTGCCCCCAACTATGCCCTTCTAAAACAAATAGATTCCAACCTATTTTCAGAGCAGACAAAATAGTGGCCTTGAACGCGGCCAACATAATTGACTTCCCCAACACGTGCAATAGCTATCTTCAGTGTGTTTTTTCAATCTCCCTAACCCCTCAAGTTGCGGAGCTCTCATTTCACTCTTGAAGCCTTATATTACTACCTCTTAAAGTCTGCACTGTTTTCTTTTCTGAGAGTGCTGTACTAAAATCCCTCTGTAAAACATTGCTCACTTCAGTGTACTAGACTAGATAAGAGTGTACTGCTGTTGCTGCTCCATTTCCCTCAGACGTTCCTCAACACACATCTGCACTAATGGCCTCATAGACCCGACATGGGTCTATGAAATAATAGCTAATGCACAGAAATAATAGCTAATTTATGCTTCGATTACACACCACTGGGAGACAGAGCATGCTACTGTCATCTGATGCATTATTTCCCTTGCATGTAACACGTAGCCCAAGCCCTAACTGCAATTTTTAAATCACATGGCTAAGATGACACACACACACACAGGCACACACAGGCACATACAGGCACACACACGCACACACCCCTTACTCCAACCCTTAGCCCACCAACTCATTGAGCAGTTTGAATGGAGAGAACTCCATGGTCTCCATTACACTAGTTCCTTCCTGGGGCGTAGCTGTCTGATTATACAGGTTATACTGATTATTTCAGGTTGGAAGCTAGACACACTGCTGAGATGGACAACAAGTTGGTCCATTGCTTAGCAAAACATAGTCTGGCCAATGGGGGACAGGTAATCAGAAAATGACTGCTTGAAATCGCAAAGCTAAATCGAGAAGGAAAAGTCTGCAACAAAAAGGAGAAAAGAGCATTAGGCCTCTGACAAAGTGTGACAGGATCAAGACAACAAACGTATCTAGGCTATTCCTTTACTTCCTGCCACGCTCACTGTGTTCCACCCAGGCTGCATGACAACCCTCAGCCAGCCTCCCCAAGGCCTCTCAGAGAGAGAAGCTCTGACTAAAGTGACAATGACAGCCTTTTCTGCTACCTGACGCTGCTCATCCACACACACACGCACACACACAGGCACACACAGACGCCTGGCGATTGGGGGGATGGAGCCTTGAGTGCAGGCCAGGCATATGGCCCCTCTCCTCTATCAGGACAAGGAGAGGGTTGGAGGATCACTGACAGGAAGCAGAGTTATGAGGACGCCTGCCTGGGAATCCGTAACAGTTCTTCACATTCTGCAACACTCCAGAACATACGCCCCATTCACCCCTCTACCCTCAGCTATGAGACACAGAACACACGCCCCATTCACCCCTCTACCCTCCGCTATGAGACACAGAACACACGCCCCATTCACCCCTCTACCCTCAGCTAAGAGACACAGAACACACGCCCCATTCACCCCTCTACCCTCCGCTAAGAGACACAGAACACACACCCCATTCACCCCTCTACCCTCAGCTAAGAGACACAGAACACACGCCCCATTAACCCCTGTACCCTCCACTAAGAGACACAGAACACACGCCCCATTCACCCCTCTACCCTCCGCTATGAGAAACAAAACACACGCCCCATTCACCCCTCTACCCTCCGCTAAGAGACACAGAACACACGCCCCATTCACCCCTCTACCCTCCGCTATGAGACACAGAACACACGCCCCATTCACCACTCTACCCTCCGCTAAGAGACACAGAACACACGCCACATTCACCCCTCTACCCTCCGATAAGAGACACAGAACACACGCCCCATTCACCCCTCTGCCCACCGCTATGAGACACAGAACACACGCCCCATTCACCCCTCTACCCTCCGCTATGAGACACAGAACACACGCCCCATTCACCCCTCTACCCTCCGCTATGAGACACAGAACACACGCCCCATTCACCCCTCTACCCTCCGCTAAGAGACACAGAACACACACCCCATTCACCCCTCTACCCTCCGCTATGAGACACAGAACACACGCCCCATTCACCCCTCTACCCTCCGCTAAGAGACACAGAACACACGCCCCATTCACCCCTCAGCTAAGAGACACAGAACACACGCCCCATTCAACCCTCTACCCTCTGCTATGAGACACAGAACACACGCCCCATTCACCCCTCTACCCTCAGCTAAGATACACAGAACACACGCCCCATTCACCCCTCTACCCTCCGCTATGAGACACAGAACACACGCCCCATTCACCCCTCTACCCTCAGCTAAGAGACACAGAACACACGCCCCATTCACCACTCTACCCTCCGCTAAGAGACACAGAACACACGCCCCATTCACCACTCTACCCTCCGCTATGAGACACAGAACACACGCCCCATTCACCCCTCTACCCTCCGCTAAGAGACACAGAACACACGCCACATTCACCCCTCTACACTCCGATAAGAGACACAGAACACATGCCCCATTCACCCCTCTACCCTCAGCTAAGAGACACAGAACACATGCCCCATTCACCCCTCTACCCTCCGCTATGAGAAACAGAACACATGCCCCATTCACCCCTCTACCCTCCGCTAAGAGACACAGAACACACGCCCCATTCACCCCTCTACCCTCAGCTAAGAGACACAGAACACACGCCCCATTCACCCCTCTACCCTCCGCTATGAGACACAGAACACACGCCCCATTCACCCCTATACCCTCCGCTAAGAGACACAGAACACACGCCCCATTCACCCCTCTACCCTCCGCTATGAGACACAGAACACACGCCCCATTCACCCCTCTACCCTCCGCTATGAGACACAGAACACACACCCCATTCACCCCTCTACCTCAGCTAAGAGACACAGAACACACGCCCCATTCACCCCTCTACCCTCCGCTATGAGACACAGAACACACGCCCCATTCACCCCTCTACCCTCCGCTAAGAGACACAGAACACACGCCCCATTCACCCCTCTACCCTCCGCTATGAGACACAGAACACACGCCCCATTCACCCTCTACCCTCCGCTATGAGACACAGAACACACACCCCATTCACCCTCTACCCTCAGCTATGAGACACAGAACACACGCCCCATTCACCCTCAACCCTCCGCTAAGAGACACAGAACACACGCCCCATTCACCCCTCTACCCTCAGCTAAGAGACACAGAACACACGCCCCATTCACCCCTCTACCCTCCGCTAAGAGACACAGAACACACACCCAATTCACCCCTCTACCCTCAGCTATGAGACAGAACACACGCCCCATTCACCCCTCAGCTAAGAGACACAGAACACACGCCCCATTCACCCCTCTACCCTCCGCTATGAGACACAGAAAACACGCCCCATTCACCCCTCTACCCTCCGCTATGAGACACAGAACACACGCCCCATTCACCCCTCTACCCTCCGCTATGAGACACAGAACACACGCCACATTCACCCCTCTACACTCCGATAAGAGACACAGAACACATGCCCCATTCACCCCTCTACCCTCAGCTAAGAGACACAGAACACATGCCCCATTCACCCCTCTACCCTCCGCTATGAGAAACAGAACACACGCCCCATTCACCCCTCTACCCTCCGCTATGAGACACAGAACACATGCCCCATTCACCCTCTACCCTCAGCTAAGAGACACAGAACACACGCCCCATTCACCCTCTACCCTCCGCTAAGAGACACAGAACACACGCCCCATTCACCCCTCTACCCTCCGCTAAGAGACACAGAACACACGCCCCATTCACCCCTCTACCCTCCGCTAAGAGACACAGAACACACGCCCCATTCACCCCTCTACCCTCCACTAAGAGACACAGAACACACGCCCCATTCACACCTCTACCCTCAGCTATGAGACACAGAACACACGCCCCATTCACCCCTCTACCCTCAGCTAAGAGACACAGAACACACGCCCCATTCACCCCTCTACCCTCAGCTAAGAGACACAGAACACACGCCATTCACCCCTCTACCCTCAGCTAAGAGACACAGAACACACGCCCCATTCACCCCTCTACCCTCAGCTAAGAGACACAGAACACACGCCCCATTCACCCCTCTACCCTCCGCTATGAGACACAGAACAAACGCCCCATTCACCCCTATACCCTCCGCTAAGAGACACAGAACACACGCCCCATTCACCCCTCTACCCTCAGCTAAGAGACACAGAACACACGCCCCATTCACCCTCTACCCTCCGCTATGAGACACAGAACACACGCCCCATTCACCCCTCTACCCTCCGCTATGAGACACAGAACACACACCCCATTCACCCCTCTACCCTCAGCTATGAGACACAGAACACACGCCCCATTCACCCCTCAACCCTCCGCTAAGAGACACAGAACACACGCCCCATTCACCCCTCTACCCTCAGCTAAGAGACACAGAACACACGCCCCATTCACCCCTCTACCCTCCGCTAAGAGACACAGAACACACACCCAATTCACCCCTCTACCCTCAGCTATGAGACAGAACACACGCCCCATTCACCCCTCAGCTAAGAGACACAGAACACACGCCCCATTCACCCTCTACCCTCCGCTATGAGACACAGAAAACACGCCCCATTCACCCTCTACCCTCCGCTATGAGACACAGAACACACGCCCCATTCACCCCTCTACCCTCCGCTATGAGACACAGAACACACGCCACATTCACCCCTCTACACTCCGATAAGAGACACAGAACACATGCCCCATTCACCCCTCTACCCTCAGCTAAGAGACACAGAACACATGCCCCATTCACCCCTCTACCCTCCGCTATGAGAAACAGAACACACGCCCCATTCACCCCTCTACCCTCCGCTATGAGACACAGAACACATGCCCCATTCACCCCTCTACCCTCAGCTAAGAGACACAGAACACACGCCCCATTCACCCCTCTACCCTCCGCTAAGAGACACAGAACACACGCCCCATTCACCCCTCTACCCTCCGCTAAGAGACACAGAACACACGCCCCATTCACCCCTCTACCCTCCGCTAAGAGACACAGAACACACGCCCCATTCACCCCTCTACCCTCCACTAAGAGACACAGAACACACGCCCCATTCACACCTCTACCCTCAGCTATGAGACACAGAACACACGCCCCATTCACCCCTCTACCCTCAGCTAAGAGACACAGAACACACGCCCCATTCACCCCTCTACCCTCAGCTAAGAGACACAGAACACACGCGCCATTCACCCCTCTACCCTCAGCTAAGAGACACAGAACACACGCCCCATTCACCCCTCTACCCTCCGCTAAGAGACACAGAACACACGCCCCATTCAACCCTCTACCCTCAGCTATGAGACACAGAACACACGCCCCATTCACCCTCTACCCTCCGCTATGAGACACAGAACACACGCCACATTCACCCTCTACCTTCCGCTAAGAGACACAGAACACACGCCCCATTCACCCCTCTACCCTCCGCTAAGAGACACAGAACACACGCCCCATTCACCCCTCTACCCTCAGCTAAGAGACACAGAACACACGCCCCATTCAACCCTCTACCCTCAGCTATGAGACACAGAACACACGCCCCATTCACCCCTCTACCCTCAGCTAAGAGACACAGAACACACGCCCCATTCACCCTCTACCCTCAGCTAAGAGACACAGAACACACGCCCCATTCACCCCTCTACCCTCAGCTAAGAGACACAGAACACACGCCCCATTCACCCCTCTACCCTCAGCTAAGAGACACAGAACACACGCCCCATTCACCCCTCTACCCTCAGCTAAGAGACACAGAACACGCCCCATTCACCCCTCTACCCTCAGCTAAGAGACACAGAAAACACGCCCCATTCACCCCTCAGCTAAGAGACACAGAACACACGCCCCATTCAACCTCTACCCTCCGCTATGAGACACAGAACACACGCCCCATTCACCCTCTACTCCTCCGCTATTAGACACAGAACACACGCCCCATTCACCACTCTACCCTCAGCTAAGAGACACAGAACACACGCCCCATTCACCCTCTACCCTCCGCTAAGAGACACAGAACACCCCATTCACCCCTCTACCCTCCGCTAAGAGACACAGAACACACGCCCCATTCACCCTCTACCCTCCGCTAGAGACACAGAACACACGCCCCATTCACCCTCTACCCTCCGCTATGAGACACAGAACACACGCCACATTCACCTCTACACTCCGATAAGAGACACAGAACACATGCCCCATTCACCCCTCTACCCTCAGCTAAGAGACACAGAACACATGCCCCATTCACCTCTACCCTCCGCTATGAGAAACAGAACACGCCCCATTCACCCCTCTACCCTCCGCTATGAGACACAGAACACATGCCCCATTCACCCTCTACCCTCAGCTAAGAGACACAGAACACACGCCCCATTCACCCTCTACCCTCCGCTAAGAGACACAGAACACACGCCCCATTCACCCCTCTACCCTCCGCTAAGAGACACAGAACACACGCCCCATTCACCCCTCTACCCTCCGCTAAGAGACACAGAACACACGCCCCATTCACCCCTCTACCCTCCGCTAAGAGACACAGAACACACGCCCCATTCACCCCTCTACCCTCCGCTATGAGACACAGAACACACGCCCCATTCACCCTCTACCCTCCGCTAAGAGACACAGAACACACGCCCATTCACCCCTCTACCTCCAGCTAAGAGACACAGAACACACGCCCCATTCACCCTCTACCCTCAGCTAAGAGACACAGAACACACGCCCCATTCACCCTCTACCCTCAGCTAAGAGACACAGAACACACGCCCCATTCACCCTCTACCCTCCGCTATGAGACACAGAACACACGCCCCATTCACCCTCTACCCTCCGCTAAGAGACACAGAACACACGCCCCATTCACCCCTCTACCCTCCGCTAAGAGACACAGAACACACGCCCCATTCACCCCTCTACCCTCAGCTATGAGACACAGAACACACGCCACATTCACCCTCTACCTCAGCTAAGAGACACAGAACACACGCCCCATTCACCCTCTACCCTCAGCTAAGAGACACAGAACACACGCCCCATTCACCCTCTACCCTCCGCTATGAGACACAGAACACACGCCCCATTCACCCCTCTACCCTCCGCTATGAGACACAGAACACACGCCCCATTCACCCTCTACCCTCAGCTAAGAGACACAGAACACACGCCCCATTCACCCCTCTACCCTCCGCTAAGAGACACAGAACACACGCCCCATTCACCCTCTACCCTCCGCTAAGAGACACAGAACACACGCCCCATTCACCTCTACCCTCCGCTAAGAGACACAGAACACACGCCCCATTCACCCCTCTACCCTCCGCTAAGAGACACAGAACACACGCCCCATTCACACCTCTACCCTCAGCTATGAGACACAGAACACACGCCCCCACCCTCTACCCTCAGCTAAGAGACACAGAACACACGCCCATTCACCCCTCTACCCTCAGCTAAGAGACACAGAACACACGCCCCATTCACCCCTCTACCCTCAGCTAAGAGACACAGAACACACACCCCATTCACCACTCTACCCTCCGCTAAGAGACACAGAACACACGCCCCATTCACCCCTCTACCCTCAGCTAAGAGACACAGAACACACGCCCCATTCACCCCTCTACCCTCCGCTATGAGACACAGAACACACGCCCCATTCACCCCTCTACCCTCCGCTAAGAGACACAGAACACACGCCCCATTCACCCCTCTACCCTCCGCTAAGAGACACAGAACACACGCCCCATTCACCCCTCTACCCTCAGCTAAGAGACACAGAACACACGCCCCATTCACCCATCTACCCTCCGCTAAGAGACACAGAACACACGCCCCATTCAACCCTCTACCCTCAGCTATGAGACACAGAACACACGCCCCATTCACCCCTCTACCCTCCGCTATGAGACACAGAACACACGCCACATTCACCCCTCTACCTTCCGCTAAGAGACACAGAACACACGCCCCATTCACCCCTCTACCCTCCGCTAAGAGACACAGAACACACGCCCCATTCACCCCTCTACCCTCAGCTAAGAGACACAGAACACACGCCCCATTCAACCCTCTACCCTCAGCTATGAGACACAGAACACACGCCCCATTCACCCCTCTACCCTCAGCTAAGAGACACAGAACACACGCCCCATTCACCCCTCTACCCTCAGCTAAGAGACACAGAACACACGCCCCATTCACCCCTCTACCCTCAGCTAAGAGACACAGAACACACGCCCCATTCACCCTCTACCCTCAGCTAAGAGACACAGAACACACGCCCCATTCACCCTCTACCCTCAGCTAAGAGACACAGAACACGCCCCATTCACCCCTCTACCCTCAGCTAAGAGACACAGAAAACACGCCCCATTCACCCCTCAGCTAAGAGACACAGAACACACGCCCCATTCAACCCTCTACCCTCCGCTATGAGACACAGAACACACGCCCCATTCACCCCTCTACCCTCCGCTATTAGACACAGAACACACGCCCCATTCACCACTCTACCCTCCGCTAAGAGACACAGAACACACGCCCCATTCACCCCTCTACCCTCAGCTAAGAGACACAGAACACACGCCCCATTCACCCTCTACCCTCCGCTAAGAGACACAGAACACACGCCCCATTCACCCTCTACCCTCCGCTAAGAGACACAGAACACACGCCCCATTCACCCCTCTACCCTCCGCTAAGAGACACAGAACACACGCCCCATTCACCCCTCTACCCTCCGCTAAGAGACACAGAACACACGCCCCATTCACCCCTCTACCCTCCGCTATGAGACACAGAACACACGCCCCATTCACCCCTCTACCCTCCGCTAAGAGACACAGAACACACGCCCCATTCACCCCTCTACCCTCCGCTAAGAGACACAGAACATACGCCCCATTCACCCCTCTACCCTCAGCTATGAGACAGAACACACGCCCCATTCACCCCTCTACCCTCAGCTAAGAGACACAGAACACACACCCCATTCACCCCTCAGCTAAGAGACACAGAGCACACGCCCCATTCACCCCTCAGCTAAGAGACACAGAACACACGCCCCATTCACCCCTCTACCCTCCGCTATGAGACACAGAACACACGCCCCATTCACCCCTCTACCCTCCGCTATGAGACACAGAACACACGCCCCATTCACCCCTCTACCCTCAGCTATGAGACACAGAACACACGCCCCGTTCACCCCTCTACCCTCCGCTAAGAGACACAGAACACACGCCTGCTCACCCTCTACCCTCCGCTAAGAGACACAGAACACACGCCCCATTCACCCCTCTACCCTCAGCTAAGAGACACAGAACACACTCCCCATTCACCCCTCTACCCTCAGCTAAGAGACACAGAACACACGCCCCATTCACCCCTCTACCCTCAGCTAAGAGACACAGAACACACACCCCATTCACCACTCTACCCTCCGCTAAGAGACACAGAACACACGCCCCATTCACCCTCTACCCTCAGCTAAGAGACACAGAACACACGCCCCATTCACCCCTCTACCCTCCGCTATGAGACACAGAACACACGCCCCATTCACCCCTATACCCTCCGCTAAGAGACACAGAACACACGCCCCATTCACCCCTCTACCCTCCGCTAAGAGACACAGAACACACGCCCCATTCACCCCTCTACCCTCAGCTAAGAGACACAGAACACACGCCCCATTCACCCCTCTACCCTCAGCTAAGAGACACAGCACACGCCCCATTCACCCTCTACCCTCAGCTAAGAGACACAGAACACACGCCCCATTCACCCCTCAGCTAAGAGACACAGAACACACGCCCCATTCACCCCTCTACCCTCCGCTAAGAGACACAGAACACACGCCCCATTCACCCCTCTACCCTCAGCTATGAGAAAGAACACACGCCCCATTCACCCCTCTACCCTCAGCTAAGAGACACAGAACACACACCCCATTCACCCCTCAGCTAAGAGACACAGAACACACGCCCCATTCACCCCTCTACCCTCCGCTATGAGACACAGAACACACGCCCCATTCACCCCTCTACCCTCCGCTATGAGACACAGAACACCCGCCCCATTCACCCCTCTACCCTCAGCTAAGAGACACAGAACACACGCCCCATTCACCCCTCTACCCTCCGCTATGAGACACAGAACACACGCCCCATTCACCCCTCTACCCTCCGCTAAGAGACACAGAACACACGCCCCATTCACCCCTCTACCCTCCGCTAAGAGACACAGAACACACGCCCCATTCACCCCTCTACCCTCAGCTAAGAGACACAGAACACACGCCCCACTCACCCCTCAGCTAAGAGACACAGAACACACGCCCCATTCACCCCTCTACCCTCAGCTAAGAGACACAGAACACACGCCCCATTCACCCCTCTACCCTCCGCTAAGAGACACAGAACACACGCCCCATTCACCCCTCTACCCTCCGCTATGAGACACAGAACACACGCCCCATTCACCCCTCTACACTCCGCTATGAGACACAGAACACACGCCCCATTCACCCCTCTACCCTCCGCTAAGAGACACAGAACACACGCCCCATTCACCCCTCTACCCTCCGCTAAGAGACACAGAACACACGCCCCATTCACCCCTCTACCCTCCGCTAAGAGACACAGAACACACGCCCCATTCACCCCTCTACCCTCCGCTAAGAGACACAGAACACACGCCCCATTCACCCCTCTACCCTCCGCTAAGAGACACAGAACACACGCCCCATTCACCCCTCTACCCTCCGCTAAGAGACACAGAACACACGCCCCATTCACCCCTCTACCCTCCGCTAAGAGACACAGAACACACGCCCCATTCACCAATACAACACTGCAATAAAACCCAATACAACACTACAATAACACCCAATACAACACTGCAATAAAACCCAATACAACACTGCAATAACACCCAATACAACACTGCAATAACACCCAATACAACACTGCAATAACACCCAATACAACACTGCAATAAAACCCAATACAACACTGCAATAACACCCAATACAACACTGCAATAACACCCAATACAACACTGCAATAACACCCAATACAACACTGCAATAACACCCAATACAACACTGCAATAACACCCAATACAACACCGCAATAAAGCCCAATACAACACTGCAATAAAACCCAATACAACACTGCAATAAAACCCAATACAACACTGCAATAAATCCCAATACAACACTGCAATAAAACCCAATACAACACTGCAATAACACCCAATACAACACTGCAATGAAGCCCAATACAACACTGCAATAAAGCCCAATACAACACTGCAATAAAACCCAATACAACACTGCAATAAAACCCAATACAACACCTGCAATAAAACCCAATACAACACTGCAATAAAACCCAATACAACACTGCAATAAAACCCAATACAACACTACAATAAAACCCAATACAACAAAACCCAATACAACACTGCAATAAAACCCAATACAACACTGCAATAACACCCAATACAACACTACAATAAAACCCAATACAACACTGCAATAACACCCAATACAACACCGCAATAACACCCAATACAACACCGCATTAAAACCCAATACAACACTGCAATAACACCCAATACAACACCACAATAACACCCAATACAACACCGCAATAACGCCCAATACAACACCTCAATAAAGCCCAATACAACACTGCAATAAAACCCAATACAACACTGCAATAAAACCCAATACAACACCGCAATAAAATCCAATACAACACTGCAATAAAACCCAATACAACACTGCAATAACACCCAATACAACACTGCAATAACACCCAATACAACACTGCAATAAAGCCCAATACAACACTGCAATAAAGCCCAATACAACACTGCAATAAAGCCCAATACAACACTGCAATAAAACCCAATACAACACTGCAATAAAACCCAATACAACACCTGCAATAAAACCCAATACAACACTGCAATAAAACCCAATACAACACTGCAATAAAACCCAATACAACACTGCAATAACACCCAATACAACACTGCAATAACACCCAATACAACACTGCAATAACACCCAATACAATAAAACGTGTTTGGATCTCTACACTACAATAAAACGTGTTTGGATCTCTTGGTCAGACTGCATCATATGAGAGCAGATTGCATAAGAGTGAGAAATGACACTCAGTTTGAGTCCACACAAACAATATACTCCTTCCCACATTCTAAAATTGGCACTGAGTCGGATGAATCTAATGGCCGGGAGACAAGCAGCACAGCCATCCTCTACCAACAGTGTCTGGTCTATCTGTATTCCACTGCAGAGGGAAGAGAGGACACTAGGCCAGACATGCCACCAAAGTTGCCATGCCCAGCCGGCAATCTATGGCCAGTGTGCCTAGCTAGCACAGATGCCTGGGCAGGATTTGGCAGTTGGCACACCTATCGAGACTGACAGATTAGAGCCTGCAAGCAGTCAGCCTACCAAACCTGAATGTTAACTGTGAAAACAACACAGCATGTGTTGTAATTTTCCCCACACAGACTCCCCATAGACACGCACTGGGATGTGTAGCTTATTTGCATGAGGAGACCAGCTGAGCTCACTTTGGCCTGACAGAGAAGCTCTAAACAGTGATATCTCATATGTTGTCTGGATTGAGATGGACGGCTGGAGGAAAGAGGATGAGGAGTGTAGAGACGGGAGTTCGTTTTTTTGGCTCCTGGTATGTTTTCCTCGCCTGACTGCACACTGACCTCTCTTAAATCATCAGGGGTTTACTGTAGATATCATGGCTACCACTCCACTGGGCAGAACGCTGGCTGGCCTGAGTCTGACTGAGACGACCAACAAACCCTCCTTCCTGCCGAGGATGAACTTCTGACCGTCTTCTTTCTGTACCTTCTCCTCTCCCATCACTGCCTCACTGCTACGCACCTGGCATCAGCCCAGCGTTACCTCTCCCATACCCATGTAGCCTGGCATCAGCCCAGCGTTTACTCTCCCATACCCATGTAGCCTGGCATCAGCCCAGCGTTTACTCTCCAAAACCCATGTAGCCTGGCATCAGCCCAGCGTTTACTCTCCCATACCCATGTAGCCTGGCATCAGCCCAGCGTTACCTCTCCCGTACCCATGTAGCCAGGCATCAGCCCAGCGTTACCTCTCCCATACCCATGTAGCCTGGCATCAGCCCAGCATTTACTCTCCCATACCCATGTAGCCTGGCATCAGCCCAGCGTTACCTCTCCCGTATCCATGTAGCCTGGCATCAGCCCAGCGTTACCTCTCCCGTACCCATGTAGCCAGGCATCAGCCCAGCGTTACCTCTCCCATACCCATGTAGCCAGGCATCAGCCCAGCGTTACCTTTCCCATACCCATGTAGCCAGACATCAGCCCAGCATTACCTCTCCCGTACCCATGTAGCCAGGCATCAGCCCAGCGTTACCTCTCCCATACCCATGTAGCCAGACATCAGCCCAGCAATACCTCTCCCGTACCCATGTAGCCAGGCATAAGCCCAGCGTTACCTCTCCCGTACCCATGTAGCCTGGCATCAGCCCAGCGTTTACTCTCCCATACCCATGTAGCCAGGCATCAGCCCAGCATTACCTCTCCCGTACCCATGTAGCCTGGCATCAGCCCAGCGTTTACTCTCCCATACCCATGTAGCCTGGCATCAGCCCAGCGCTACCTCTCCCATAACCATGTAGCCTGGCATCAGCCCAGCGTTACCTCTCCCATACCCATGTAGCCTGGCATCAGCCCAGCGTTTACTCTCCCGTACCCATGTAGCCTGGCATCAGCCCAGCGTTTACTCTCCCGTACCCATGTAGCCAGGCATCAGCCCAGCATTACCTCTCCTGTACCCATGTAGCCTGGCATCAGCCCAGCGTTACCTCTCCCGTACCCATGTAGCCTGGCATCAGCCCAGCGTTACCTCTCCCGTACCCATGTAGCCTGGCATCAGCCCAGCATTACCTCTCCCGTACCATGTAGCCTGGCATCAGCCCAGTGTTACCTCTCCCATACCCATGTAGCCTGGCATCAGCCCAGCGTTACCTCTCCCATACCCATGTAGCCTGGCATCAGCCCAGCGTTACCTCTCCCATACCCATGTAGCCTGGCATCAGCCCAGCGTTACCTCTCCCATACTCATGTAGCCTGGCACGGACGGTTGTGATACAGCCGGCCCAGGGTGTCTGTAGTGAACCTCTAGCACTGAGATGCGCCACTCAGGAGCCCTCGAGAGGCCTGGCTGACATTCAGACAATATACTGCATTTGATGCAAAATAATGAGCTAGTGTTCACACTGGCAAAAGCAATAGTCAAGAAAGTCTGATATTGTTGAGTGAAATTTAAAGGGTGAGAGGACACAGGGTATAGGCTAGCACTGTCCTATAAGGATTTAGCACTGTCCTATAAGGATTTACCACTGTCCTATTAGGATTTAGCACTGTCCTATTAGGATTTAGCACTGTCCTATAAGGATTTAGCACTGTCCTATTGGACAAGAAGCTGTGAATCTGTTGGAACCACCTCCTGTTTCCTTCCTTTTTTAAACCATAACAAGGTCCTCCGGATGCCGTTAGCCAGAAAACTGTTACACAGTAACACATGGAACTCTGCAGCACCACACGGAACCCTAGGTATCTTACTGAGCATTTGTATGCACATACTTTCTGTTCCTCTCTGGGAGAAATAGAGACGTTAACTCTGGCAGCGTTCAACAACAATCAACATTTCACAAGCAGCCAGGCAGTCCCAGAGCTGGAGCTGAGGAGATATTTTTCATTTAATCTGACCACATGGATCCCATCTTCTCAATATGCCCATAGAGAGAATGGAGACACATTCTTTAGCTGAGACATTCAAACCATATAAGCCCCCTCTGGCCCATGAGAATGCTGTTCTGTTCCTAGCCTTACTGCCATACTGCTGCCACAGCTGCCTGGTTGTTCATATGAAAATCAGTGACATTTAGCCTTTAGCCAAACCTTAAATAAAAAACTAACTACAAGCATTGAGTTCAGCTTTGAACCAGCGTGTAGGACGGTTAATCAATAATCTATGCACCCAGAGCCAATTTGAGACTACTAAATCAACGCATTGACTTCTGCTTGGCATGGGGGTGTACTTCAGAAAATACACAGTGACAGGTGACGCCTCATTAACTCCCCAGGCTCCTCATTGCCCTTTTCATGCAGTCCATTATCCTGTGAAGCATCTGCGTCTAAGGTCTTTACATGGCTATCACTGGAGGAATGTTCTAAGGTCTTTACATGGCTATCACTGGAGGAATGTTCTACCTCCCATCTCTGCTCTAAAGCAACACTTTCGCATTTGAGGGTAAAAGCTGCTATCGAAGCACCTCCGAGCTAAAACGTTTCACTCGGTCTGAAAGCCACAGTGACAGATTGCATTTCTGTGTCCAAAGTTGCACATCTAAAATGGCAACTTCCTTTCAGCTGGGAAATGTAAGCAACACTAACATATTACCAATGCACAACGCCAGTTATCAATTAGCATGAATCGATAATGATAACTATCAATTACAGTAGTCACAGTGTCACTGTTGCTGTGACCCGGGTGTGAACCTGAGAGGGTGTCCTGACCCCAGAGGAGAGAGCAGCTGCCCCTGGCCTGCCTGATCACACTGAGGGCTCAGATTACACAAACCTTCATGAGATGGATTGGCTAGGTGACTGGGGCTCAGCTGCCAAAGACCGCAGAGCCATCCTGTATGTCTCCACACACCCACTGAGCATGTCCGAGAGACAGAGCACTGTGGTTATGAGAGGCAACAGTGCAGGGAGGCTACAGGTCTCTCTTTTCAGAATGTCTGTCTTGACTTCCTGGTCCAGCACATGACCACCAAGACTGCAGACACAAGCCTTTGTTCAGAGAGGGAACATATTCACAATTTTTATGAAGATTTATTGTAGTACAACAAACGAAAGCACAAAATTGTCAATAATATCATAAAACTCCATCTTAGTATGTCAAAGAAATAGGAAGAGAGTCAGAAAAAGGGCTGATCCTTTTCACCGACATCAAAAGATTGAGCTTGAGCTTTACACAGAGGCTCTTTACACAGAGGCTCTTTACACAGAGGCTCTCTACACAGAGGCTCT
This sequence comes from Brachymystax lenok tsinlingensis, assembly GCA_030435695.1. Classification (NCBI taxonomy): domain Eukaryota; kingdom Metazoa; phylum Chordata; class Actinopteri; order Salmoniformes; family Salmonidae; genus Brachymystax; species Brachymystax lenok. The sequence continues at coordinate 16,348,581 of CM059802.1, forward strand.
TTACACAGAGGCTCTCTACACAGAGGCTCTTTACACAGAGGCTCTCTACACAGAGGCTCTCTACACAGAGGCTCTTTACACAGAGGCTCTTTACACAGAGGCTCTTTACACAGAGGCTCTTTACACAGAAGCTCTCTACACAGGGGCTCTCTACACAGAGGCTCTCTACACAGAGGCTCTCTACACAGAGGCTCTCTACACAGAGGCTCTCTACACAGAGGCTCTCTACACAGAGGCTCTTTACACAGAGGCTACTTCACTGCTTTTTCTGACATTGTCAAGTCATTCGTTCCCCTATTAGAGATTTTGTGATGCCTGAATAATGAAAGTAGCATCATGGCTAACTTTAACCTAGCTGAGGGCACTGTAAGCCATACAAATAGGCAAAACATCTGGATCATCTAATTTTAGCAACCGTTCAGACAGAGAAAATGTCTGACAGACAGATTTATGGGTCAAATGACCTGTGCAGTTACAGCAGTAACACAGTACCAAGCATTCACATTGAATGATTGATGCAGTGCTACAATAATCTGTCAAACACTATTATTACACTGAAATATTAAAATCTCAACCGAAATGTCCCATGCCTAACCTCCATTTTTTATTGAAAATGCTCTTATGAAAAGACAACGTTTTGTTCTCTTATCCAAGCTGAATCTCTGAGAATGTGCTTTCCGTGTCAGCCTTTTCCGCTAATATTTCAAAGCTGTAACTTCGGGACAGCTTTCAAGCAGATGTCTGTATAATACTGCTTTCATTTGGCACTTGGGAGAAAATACACTAAAATCCCTCTTGCCAAAAATCCATTCTGACCCAGAAAACCTCCAGCCTTTTCAAGTCTTTACTCATTACGAAATGCCACATCTCTTCCTCAATTCTACACTGGTAATTGTTATTGTTCTATTGTTACTTTTAATGGCATCTTTTCTGAGACTCTGAACTGTTTGGATAACCTGATAGGCAGCCATTCTTCCCTCGTCCCTGAGGGATTTGGCTGTTAACACTGAGGTGTCAATCTCAGTGAGGGAACTAAACACTGGGCAGTGCTTGGCGAGGAGGACAGCACCAAAGCACCAGGGCTTATCTGGGAATCTGCTGGGATTTGAGGCCGTGTGGCTGGAGGGCATCTGCGATGATAAGCCTCTGGCTAAGGCCTCAGGAGGGCAGGAGAAGGCCAAGGGAGGTGTTGAGGACATAGAAATTGAATCACTAGAAAGGGAAAAAACCCTCAGACCAAGGAAATTACACTGCAATTTTGAAGCGTTTCCTTTCAGTGTTTCCTCTAGGATGTTGTTCAACAGCGGTGGCAGAGGTAGCGAGTGGGGAGGATTACAAGACAGCTAGTTACCCTGGAGGTTTCTCGGATGATCTGATGTTGTAATGTGTCACTCTGATCTTAAAATTGTCTGCTTTTTTTGTGTGGGGTGGGTGGGGGGCGTGTGGCAGCAAGATTGAATACAGAGGAAACCCTGCCTTGACAATATATTGTATGCTTGACCTCCCCAGCTACCATTTGAGCTTGTCCACGTACAGCAACACATATGAAATTGTACAGGGACACTGTGGCCTTCTTCCTGTAGAGTAACTGACAGATCAGATCTGCATGGATTAAGCTAATGGTTGTAAATCACAACAACCCTAATTTCTCTAACATGCTCTCGCCAGCCACCTGTCCAGTCCGTCCCCTGCCCCCTCCACTGGACACCAGGCCTCTGGAGATTTACGGGATTATCGGCCAATAACTGATGACATACACTCAAGCATGCATAATGGATCCACTTACTATAATGCTTTGGGGGGAAATATGGCATGCTTACTTATTGATTCATAAGCCTGCCTGACTGATTCTGGTGGTGGTTCCAAGGGCTAGCCTGGTTAGGCTTAGCCTGGTCCCAGATCTGTTTGTGCGGTCTTGCCAACTCCTATGATCATACATTTTCACAATGTTTTGTGTGACAAATGACCCTGATAGTTGACCAAACACAAATCTGGGACCAGGCTAGCTACGTGTTGCTCACTCTCCTGAACATCCTGTCAACAGTATGTTTCCTTGGTAGTTGGAGTGGAACAGAACACAGCACCCCTCAAACAATGAATGGGAACAGTCAGTGTGCACCAAGAGTTCATAGTACTATCCCGATGACCTTGGTATTGTGTGAAAGTGGTGGTGAAGTCATGTTGGAAATCCCACAGAGGATGGTGGTGGTGCTGACTATGGGAGACTGTGTCCATCCTGTTACCACTCAGTATCTAACATTACAGGATATTACATGGTGTGAGGAAATGGAAATGGTTTTCCAATTGGCTCCTTATTACAGACTTAATACAGTGTGAATCATCAGGAAACAGCTTGTAACTGAATCATGAAAATATGTCATATTCTCATCTCAACAAGAACGTAGTACAATATCTTCCCATACCTCAGCCAATGGCAAGCCTGCTCAACGACTCCATATTATCAACCAATCAGATGACCAATTAGTGTAGTATGCTGTCATCGTCATTAGTCAGGGCCAGTTTGACTGATTGCCGGACATTTGAGAAATTTAAAGAACCCAGAATGACAGAAATCACATTTAGATTATGGTCATTTATATTAACGGAACATGCAAGTCGAGGATGCAATGATGTATGGTCCTTACCAAATTCTGACGTGCACTTTGAAGATGTTAGAACAACTGTCTAAATGTACTTTTCCTCAGCCAACAAGACGAGTAACAAACAGCAAACTCACTAGCCTGTCTACAGTCGTGGCCAAAAGTTTTGAGAATGGCACAAATATTAATTTTCACAAAGTCTGCTGCCTCAGTTTGTATGATGGCAATTTGCATATACTCCAGAATGTCATGAAGAGTGATCAGATGAATTGCAATTAATTGCAAAGTCCCTCTTTGCCATGCAATGAACTGAATCCCCAAAAACATTTCCACTGCATTTCAGCCCTGCCACAAAGGACCAGCTGACATCATGTCAGTGATTCTCTCGTTAACACAGGTGTGAGTGTTGACGAGGACAAGGCTGGAGATCATTCTGTCATGCTGATTGAGTTCGAATAACAGACTGGGAGCTTCAAAGGGAGGGCGGTGCTTGGAATCATTGTTCTTCCTCTGTCATCCATGGTTACCTGCAAGGAAACACGTGCCGTCATCATTGCTTTGCACAAAAAGGGCTTCACAGGCAAGGATATTTCTGCCAGTAAGATTGCACCTAAATCAACCATTTATCGGATCCTCAAGAACTTCAAGGAGAGCAGTTCAATTGTTGTGAAGAAGGCTTCAGGGCACCCAAGAAAGTCCAGCAAGCGCCAGGACCGTCTCCTAAAGTTTATGTGTGTGTTAAACCTGGTGTGTGTGTTGTCTGATTAGCAGGAGAAACACAGCAGATGGAAACATCCCTGCAATTTACATTTAAAAAAATGTATACTTCCATTGCCCTGACATAACCTCAAAACCTCCAACACCGACTGATTAGGGATCCATAAATCTAATCTCATTATGCTGAACCCTTACTGTATAATCAATGAAACCGAGGTCCTTATAATTGGCTATCATTATATGAGTCAGCTGCTGGGTAATAAAGCTATGCATTATGCAGCTAGTCCTGCTAACCCCACTCCCCAGTCACTGTTGGGTTCATACAATTAGGCCACAGCCCACAGACCCTTCAGACAGGGCGCAGAGCTCAGCAACAAAGGCTGTCATGTAGAGGAAATGGGAAAGGTTAACCCTTTCAGCACATCGCTTTGTGTCATTACACACATGGGCCATTAAGAAGCCTCTCTCTCAGCATGTAGGCCTAGTAGTTGTGAAGTATGTCCTTAGCTATCAAAAAGCACTAAAATATGTATGTTACAGTACAGTATGGTTGGTCTTACTGTGGCAGACACCACACAGTTTTTTTTCTTGTTTCAGAATGAGGAGTGATTTTTTTCTGGAGAAATCTAGAATGGCTGGAGACATGTAGCATACAAGACAATGTCTCACACACGTCACACTGTCATTGGAAGTACAACTGCGAGGGTGGGATGTTGATCAACCACAGAGGAGAGAAAAGAGAAAGGAAAGCTAATGGCCAGGATATGTGTCTCGGCTGGTGGAGCAGGTTTACATTAACACAGGGTGGTCCTACATGACTCCAACGAGAAAAATGTCAATGAAAGATATGGGGGAGAGTGTAGAGAGAGTAGAGAGCACACACACACACAAGAGTGACGAGCCAGGCAGAGAGCCGGAGAGTGAGAAGCAAAAATGTTGGCTTTGAGAAAGGGCCCTAGACAATGATCCATTGTGGAGAGGGAGACAATGAGACCCACAGACTCAAGCTCTCTCTCTTTATGGGTGAATGGTCTGGGTGAACTACAGATCTGTCCGGTCTGTCTGGTACAGTATCTGAGCTGATCCTAAATCTGACATTTCAGTGAAAACATTTCAGTAAAACTCTGACATTTCAGTGAAATGACAGGATTTCCCCCAGTGACTGATATCCCTTCCTAAACACCCACCATGATGTTCAGTCAATGCTGACTGCGGAGGCTCAGGCGGAGTTGGCCTGGGACTGGAAATCTTCCCAGCATTTTTGTGGGCTAAACATGCAGCTTGGCTCGCACTAGAAAGACATACCAGACGTGTGAAGCATTCAGCTCTTTCCTGTCTTAGAAGTTGGAGATGTGGCTCGCATAGACAAAAGACTGGGTTTCTGTGCTTCAGAGAGCTGTCCTTACAAAGAGCCATCCATTATTAAAGTAGATTATTATTGCCCATCTCTGACTGAATGGAAATTAAGATTTTTACATGACAGTTTTCAAGGGACAAGAAGAAAATGCTTGAAATACAAGATTGGGAAACAATAAAAGCAAAATTCCACAATAAGCCTATAAGATCCCCATTTATGCATACACACGCCTAACGTGAGTAGGACTACACACACTGACAGACAGAGATAAGAGAAGAAGTGACTGGTGGGCCTGGGTCTGGGCAATGTCAATCTGTCTCCTCTTTCCCCCACGTGTCTCCAGCCCAGTAGTCAGCTCTCTTACCCTAACGCACGTGTCAAACTCATCAAACTCATTCCACAGAGGGCCGAGTGTCTGTGTGTTTTCGATCCTCCCTTAGACTTGATTGATGAATTAAGGTCACTAACTAGCCATGGCGATGTAGCATGTAAATCTTGGAGGGGCAAACTCCCCCAAAATGTTTTATATGCATGCCAGCAAAGCCACTACACTACACAACACTAAACAATAAATTAATAACTATAACGGTGACAAATGGTGCCTACAAACTGTTAGGGCCTACATAAAGATATCCCAACAGCAGAATCCTTACAGCAGAATCCTTACTGCCACTATACTGTCTGGCAGCGAAACAGATCATTCAGCCTCATTTCGAGCCTTTTTAAAATAACATACACTACCGGTTAAAAGTTTTAGAACACATACTCATTCAAGGGTTTTTATTTATTTTTTACTATTTTCTATATTGTAGAATAATAGTGAAGACATCAAAACTATGAAATAACACATATGGAATAAACCAGTAACCAAAAAAAGTGTTAAACAAATCTAAATATATTTTATATTTTGTATTCTTCAAAGAAGCTGACCTTTGCCTTGAAGACAGCTTTGCACACTCTTGGCATTCTCTCAACCAGCTTCATGAGGTGGTAACCGGGAATGCATTTCAATTAACAGATGTTCCTTCCTAAAAGTTAATTTGTGGAATTTCTTTCCTTCTTAATGTGTTTGAGCCAATCAGTTGTGTTGTGACATGGTATACAGAAGATAACCCTTTTTGATAAAAGACCAAGTCCATATTACGGCAAGAACAGCTCAAATAAGCAAAAGAAACAATAGTTCATCATTACATTAAGACATGAAGGTCAGTCAATATGGAAAATGTCAAGAACTTTGAAAGTTTCTTCAAGTGCAGTGGCAAAAACCATCAAGCGCTATGATGAAACTGCCTCTCATGAGGACCGCCACAGGAAAGGAAGACCCAGAGTTACTTCTGCTGCAGAGGATAAGTTCATTTGAGTTACCAGCATCAGAAATTGCAGCCCAAATAAATGCTTCACAGAGTTCAAGTAACAGACATTTCTGCAAAGAAACCACTACTAAAGGACACTTGCTTGGGACAAGAAATTGTATTTAACCTTGATTTAACTAGGCAAGTCAGTTATTTACAATGACGGCCTACCCCAGCCAAACCATATCCCAGACAACACTGGGCCAATTGTGCACCACCCTATGGGACTCCCAATCAGAGCCAGATGCGATACAGCCTGGAACCGAGCCAGGGTCTGTAGTGACACCTCTAGCACTGAGATGCAGGGCCTTAGATCGCTGCGCCACTCAGGAGTCCAAGAGCAATGGACATTAGACCGCCCCACCTGCCATGAATGACGGGTCGACACTGCTTTTAATTTTTTTTTAATTGAACCTTTATTTAACTAGGCAAGTCAGTTAATTAGTAAAGAACTCCCATCACCTGGTATTTAGGTCTAAAAAACTAAAACCCGCAGACACTATGCCCCCCATGGAATGAGTTTGACACCCCTCCCCTAACCTTACCAACTGGCCTGGGTGTCCTCCATGCCACGACTCCCTCCCTTCCCAGTGGGCGGAGGGACAGGATTTTGTTCAAGCCCCTGTGTGAACTGTGAACTTACGCAAACCTGGTCCTGGCCAGACAATGCCTGGCTGGCTGGCACCATAAGTGTGAAAGCGCTGAGGCATGACTTTGATTGTTTGTTGTTAGTTTGTAGAGAGAGAGAAGGAGCATGGTCCTCTGTAGGTCAGTTGCTAGAGCACGGGAGACTGGTGTTATTTCCTAGTTGTGATGTCTTCACTAATATTCTACAATGTAGAAAATAGTAAAAATAAAGAAAAATCCTGGAATGAGTAGGTGTGTCCAAACTTTTGACTGGTACTTGCTTAATTAACTTCTTAAGGACCAGTAAGGTGCGCTGGGGCGCTAGCGCCCCACTCCCGACACTACCAGGTGAAATGCAAGGCGCCAAATTCAAAATCCAAAAGTTGAATTATTAAACATGCACCAATATACAAGTGTTTCATAGTCATCAAAAGCTCTGCTTCTTGGCAATATCACAGCATTGTCAGATTTCAAAAAGGCTTTACGGGCGAAAGCACCACATTTGATTGGTTGAGGATAGCACCCCACATATTTTTCCCATTACCATGAATTCATAAGCCTCCACGGTTCACACAAAACACATTTCACAGCGAAAACAAATCAATTACCTGTTGAAGAACTTCTGCGGAGGTCTTCCTAAGTGTCCACCGAAGACAATCCATGGTTCTTTTGTTAGAAAAAGTAATGTATTATATCCATAAATCTCCGTTTGGTTCGCGCGTTATTATCAGAAACTACAGCGTCCATTGAAACGTGAAGAGAACTCGTTCAACTTATACCTATAAACTTGTCCAAGAACAATCAAACATCCTTTTTAATGTATCGTTAGGAACACTTTTATGTATATTTACTATAATAATTCAACCGGAATATAAACTGGGCTATAAGAAAGGAAAAAACCACAGAGCGCGCGTCCTCTTCTATTGACATCTCTGGGGACACTTCCTGATTCCTCTTCTTCTCTTCTCTAATAGCATCTAAAAAAAATCTGAACACTGTCTCGAGACTGTTGACATCCAGAGGAAGCGATAGGTACTGCATTCATATGCCCTTATATGGGCATTTTCATAAGAGAGGGGTTCCAAATGAGCAATGTGTCAAAACCACTTTTTCCAGGACAGAAATTCCTCGGGGTTCCGCCTGCCATATCCGTTCTGTTTTACTCACAGACAAATGGTTAACACTTTTAGAAAATTCAGAGTGTTTCCTATCCAATGGTACTAAATATGTGCATATCCTATTTTCTGGGCCTGAATGGGAGGCATTTTACTTTGGGCACGCCAGGGTCTCCAAAACGGTCACCTCATGCGCTGCTCCCTAAGAAGTTTTAATTTGATTAATATTATGGTGTTTCTATTCCATGAAAAAATTAAAAACCCTCTGGGTTTCCGTTAGGACGGAACAGAAAATATGGAGCTGTACAACGTGATGCTCATAAATTCAGAGTGTTGTCAGTTTGTAAATTCAGACCGTTTCGCTCTCGGAGTGCAGTCCGAGGAGTAGGGTTGATTTGAGCGTTCTGGCCTTACAACGGCAGTCAAGCACCCAAGCTAATGTTGGCTAGCTTGCTAGCTACTTCCAGACACAAATGTGACCACTGACCATTTTACTCGCCCTAGCAGAGCTGGTAAGGCAGTTTTTGTGTTAACGAAACTGCAACTGTGCTGGTGACTGTAACTGTGGTGCTGGAAACAATTTAATTACGCTGTTTGACGACGTTTACTGACACCGGTCATATTGAATGGGTGTTGAGTGCTCGTAAATTAATTATTCTGCGCTCTGGTACACTCAGACGAGAGTGCTCTGAAATCCGTGTAGATAGTAGACTGTACACATTACATTTTTAACAACGTTATTTTCTGATAAAAACGAGTTAATTGCATCCGCCGTGGAGCCTAGTTTCATAATATGACCATATTTCCCAGTTGCTTGCCGTCGTTTTGAAGTAATCGCGAAAAAACAGGCCTCATTTTAGTGCATTTTTCACCCTGCCAGCTCCTATTAGTTCTATTGAGCACTGTGGCACCAACTCGCCTTCCGAACATTCTATTCCCAGTTTATTGTTCAACGTCACAATGCCTGCTTCGCTATTGTTGGCAATTAGACCTGCTCACGTTGATTTATAGTTAAAATGTAAACAACAAAACAATTATATTGGAACTCTGCGGTCTTCCCATTGTTTCCTATGGGGGGTAATATAGGCATGTCTGTCTATTTCGACAAATATGTCGCAATGTGTATATTTAGATGTTTTCAAGTCGATCGCCATTTAAATCATGAGAATCTCCTCTTTCTAATTATGGAAGCCTGGGCAAGTAGCTAGGTTGTCATCAAATGCTAGCCCCAAAATACTTTTTGCCCTTGGAACGCTGAGCTCCGCCCATTGTTTTCCTATGGAGAGGCATGCCGGTCTATTTCGCCAAATATCTCACTGTGTATATTTTGATTTTTTCAAGTCGGGCACCATTTTAAATCAGGAGAATCTCCTCTTTGTAATTATGTAAGTCTGGGCAGCGAGCTCATCTGTCATTGTTCGCTAGACCAGAAATAGTCAGAAGTTTTTATTTTTCCCCTACTTTCTCCTTACGCGGACATAAGCACAGTTGACACCATCGAGGTGCGGATGTTTACTTTCTACACATGTATTTTTTTCTCCAGTTTCTTCCGAAGAACAGATTGTAGTGGTAAAATAAAAAGGGATATGATTAATAATTGCATGATTTTTCTCAAGCTAACTAAAAGCATTTAGCTACGAACACCTGTTCTCACCATTTTCAGTTGAATTAATCTAATCTTTCTTTCATAGCAACTCATAAGCGGACCATGTCATATTTGTTTCATAGTTGATATATAATCATATTTCATGACAGTGTAGCGGTTAGCTTTTTTTTTTACAAAAGGATGAAAGAACACAATATGTCTGTCACGAAGAGTTAAGGTTGTCTTTACAGTGTGTAGATGGGAAATATGCAATGATACCTGCACCATCACCTAATGAACAACCACAATACCAGTCTGGTGATAAGCTTTCTGTGCTGTATTGACGTATCCTGAAAATGACATCTGCTGCTTTAAATTGAATGGTCATCTCAGTTATTGTTTTCATATCTACAAAAAATAAGCTATTTTCTTTATTTTCAGAGAGCGAGCTGACCAAGGGGTCAAAAATGTAGATATTGCCAGATGTTCACTGTCTGAGGAACAGGCCGTGGAAGCTTTATTGCTGGCAAAAGTGTCCATAACCAGAGGTAATTAAACTGTTCTGTGTTCTTTTTTTCTCTCTTCATCTCTGCCTGTCTTGTTGTACATGGAACCTGTCTCACATACATTAATTAAAAAACCCTTAAGATGTCAGCTGATAATTTTCAGATTTACACCACATAAACACAGTCATTTTCACTGGACTGTTGCAGTGATGATTTCCCTTGGGGTTAGCCTTGCAATAACCAAGTGGTGAGACACATAGCCCTCTATATTTAAATGTTTCAGGTACACTCCGATAGGTGTCTGCGTCACATACAGTATCTTCTACTGACATCTTCTATTGTTTGTCCTCGTGTGTCTGTTTTTCAGCATAAATGTTTCTGTAGGCACTTAGTGTGGACACCAGTTGAGACCACACACACACATTAACTTCTACACTTCATCCCTCTCCCCCTTCTCCCTAAATCCTCTAGGTTATATCAGCTGTTTGTGAACCCCTCCCGCATCTAAACTGGCTGACACAGAGGGCACAGCATGATCATAGGTGAGAGGTCACTTGGTCGGGTCAACAGGAAGTATTATTAAAGAGATGCTTTACTGTACATTGAAATACAGATAGAGATGTAGTAGTCCCAGAGTTAATGATCCAAGGTCAGTTTTATATTTCACCTCCTGATGATTATGATGACCGTGTTAGAATAAAAAAAACATAGCTTAGTCATGCTCTCTCTCTATCCATCTGTCGCTCGTCTGCAGGTATGTTTTGATGTGAAAGAGGAAGCCAGTCCAGTCATCGCCACCTCACCCGCTCTTAAGATAACCTTCAGGCCAACTAGGGGCCCAAGGCTGGTTAGGAGACACCGCAATTGTGATGAACTGAGAGAATATTAGGGTAGCACTGTAATTCATGAATCATATGCTGTCTGCCACTGTTCTTACCTCTTTCCCTTTCTGTCTTCTACACCTCTCTCCCCACCTCATCTTTCTTCCTCATTTTATAATGCACACCATAAGTACAGATTGAACTTGTATTTATAATATTACAAATATCATAATTATAATGGATGTATTATGTATTTATAACACCTGGATAATGATCTTTCAATAAAGCGTTTCACATTCTCCACTGGTTGAAATTAAGTATCTCATTGAAATACTATCCTGTGTCCTCAGATTAATGCAGATGAAGGGAGTTAGAAATGCATCGTTTTTTCCCTGTATATATGAATTACAAATCAATCATGTTTCTAGTCTATTGCATAGTTACAATGTGTAATCATTGATGTCCCAGGAGCAGGAGTGGTAAACCCTGTTGAAGTGTAGAATTGTAATACATACATGCAGACACAGCATCATTCAAATAATGGAGTTTGATATGACTGAAAAATAATGTCTCAGAGATTCATACCTGAACCGCACCTTTATGTGCCAAGGAAGTGTACATGATCTGTGAATATATTCAATGTACAGGCTACAATGTGGGGATCTCATGCGTAGTAATAACTACAGTACATGTATATAGGACTTGCACAATAAAGTTATTATATTCTACTCAACCCATAGACTCCCATAATGAGTGCTCTAATCCAGCTACAGTAAGATTTTCTCTCTCTTACTGCTGGGAGAGTCCTTGGATACGTTTAGCTAGCCCAACTTCATCCTCACATAGTTCCCCTGTCATGACACACAGTTATTGGATGAATCAATGTCATTTGAGTAACTCTCAGAGCAGGCCTGTAACTGTATTGAGACTTTAGTCTGTGCTTGAAATCTCCTCTGCTATCAGTGACCACTAAGGGAGTGCAGACCCCATTTCCTGATCCACCAGGTGATAAATCTAGGGAATGGGACGTGCAGGTGCTAGTGGGTGGGCAATGTTGACACACCTGGAGCGTACCCCTGCTGTGTCCAGGGCGTGATACAATCTCTGAACAGTTGAGCAGTCTAGTTGTCACAGGAGATGTAATTCTACTTCAGGCACATTCCATAACTCAGAAAAGATGCAAACCTTATTGAGTTTTAGTGCAAGTTTTGTGTCACATCCAAAGCCAACGGCCCTCTCATTTATATTTTCAGCATGTCACATGTGATATCAATACGCCAATATCAAAGGTCGTAGTTATCATCACTATAAAACTGCTATAATTGAGAGAGAGAGCTGATTGATTGAATGTTGGGGTAGAGCATCTGGTGGAGGCATTCACACTAGACCTACTGCACAGCGCAGGTCACCTAATCTCCCATTAGTCCAACTAGTTCTCTCTCAGTCCCCTCACAGTGGGCCGGGCAAACATCTGCTGGCAGATGACTTATTCATGGCCTACATGCACACGGCCAGAGCCTAGTCCAATGGTGTTCCTCAAAGAGAGACAAGACAGAGCTGTCTTGCCTGTTCTGCCTCTGTTCTGCCTCTGTTCTGCAAAGCAGAATATATTTTTGTATTCAATACTTGGAGTCAAATGATTGATATATATTGTCCAAAATAATATTGTGATATGTAACTCTAGCGATTTCCCCACATCACTAGCTGTAATGGTACTAATACTGTCTGTAGAACTCTATGCATCATACAGTGAGGGAAAAAAGTATTTGATCCCCTGCTGATTTTGTAAGTTTGCCCACTGACAAAGAAATGATCAGTCTATAATTTTAATGGTAGGTTTGTTTGAACAGTGAGAGACAGAATAACAACAAAATAATCCAGAAAAACGCATGTGAAAAATGTTATAAATTGAATTGCATTTTAATGAGGGAAATACGTATTTGACCCCCTCTCAATCAGAAAGATTTCTGGATCCCAGGTGTCTTTTATACAGGTAACGAGCTGAGATTAGGAGCACACTCTTAAAGGGAGTGCTCCTAATCTCAGTTTGTTACCTGTATAAAAGACACCTGTCCACAGAAGCAATCAATCATATTCCAAACTCTCCACCATGGCCAAGACCAAAGAGCTCTCCAAGGATGTCAGGGACAAGATTGTAGACCTACACAAGGCTGGAATGGGCTACAAGACCATCGCCAAGCAGCTTGGTGAGAAGGTGACAACAGTTGGTGCGATAATTCGCAAATGGAAGAAACACAAAAGAACTGTCAATCTCCCTCGGCCTGGGGCTCCATGCAAGATCTCACCTCGTGGAGTTGCAATGATCATGAGAACGGGGAGGAATCAGCCCAGAACTACACGGGAGGATCTTGTCAATGATCTCAAGGCAGCTGGGACCATAGTCACCAAGAAAACAATTGTAACACACTACGCCGTGAAGGACTGAATCCTGCAGCGCCCGCAAGGTCCCCCTGCTCAAGAAAGCACATATACATGCCCGTCTGAGGTTTGCCAATGAACATCTGAATGATTCAGAGGACAACTGGGTGAAAGTGTTGTGGTCAGATGAGACCAAAATGGAGCTCTTTGGCATCAACTCAACTCGCCGTGTTTGGAGGAGGAGGAATGCTGCCTATGACCCCAAGAACACCATGCCCAAACATGGAGGTGGAAACATTATGTTTTGGGGGTGTTTTTCTGCTAAGGGGACAGGACAACTTCACCGCATCAAAGGGACGATGGACGGGGCCATGCACCGTCAAATCTTGTGTGAGAACCTCCTTCCCTCAGCCAGGGCATTGAAAATGGGTCGTGGATGGGTATTCCAGCATGACAATGACCCAAAACACACGGCCAAGGCAACAAAGGAGTGGCTCAAGAAGAAGCACATTAACTTCTTAGGGAGCGGCTCCCGAGGGGGACGGTTTTGGAGAGTCTGGCATGCCCAAAGTAAAATGCATGCCACTCAGGGCCAGAAAATAGGATATGCACATAATTACTATTGGATAGGAAACACTCTGAAGTTTCTAAGAGTGTTAAAATAATGTATGTGAGTATAACAGAAGTGATATAGCAGGCGAAAACACGAGGAAAATCCATCCGGATTTGCAGCGCCCCACTGCTCCCTAAGTAGTTAAGGTCCTGGAGTGGCCTAGCCAGTCTCCAGACCTTAATCCCATAGAAAATCTGTTGAGGGAGCTGAAGGTTCGAGTTGCGAAACGTCAGCCTCGAAACCTTAATGACTTGGAGAAGATCTGCAAAGAGGCATGGGACAAAATCCCTCCTGAGATGTGTGCAAACCTGGTGGCCAACTACAAGAAACGTCTGACCTCTGTGATTGCCAACAAGGGTTTTGCCACCAAGTACTAAGTCATGTTTTGCAGAGGGGTCAAATACTTGTTTTCCTCATTAAAATGCAAATCAATTCATAACATTTTTCACATGCGTTTTTCTGGATTTTTGTTGTTGTTATTCTGTCTCTCACTGTTCAAATAAACCTACCATTAAAATTATAGACTGATCATTTCTTTGTCAGTGGGCAAACGTACAAAATCAGCAGGGGATCAAATACTTTTTTCCCTCACTGTATATCTCTTATTTTTTTGTATTTTTCTCCCCAATTTCAATCTTGTCTCATCGCTGCAACTCCCCAACTGGCTCGAGTCATGCGTCCTCCGAAACATGACCTGCCAAACTGCGCTTCTTAACTCCCGGCGGCACCAATGTGTCAGAGAAAACATTCACCTGACGTGGTCAGCCTGCAGGCGCCCGGCCTGCCACAAGGAGTCACTAGAGCGCGATGAGCCAAGTAAAGCCCCCCCGGCCAAACCCTCCCCTAACCCTGGCGATGCTGGGCCAATTGTGCACGCCCAATGGGACTCCCGATCACGGCCGGTTGTGATACAGCCCGGATTCGAACCAGGGTCTGTAGTGACGCCTTTAGCACGGCGCCACTCGGGGGGCCCCTGTATCATGTATCTCTGAAACACTTCAACCATAGTGCTGTTTCAATGACTTCAAGTTAACACAGCATGCAGCACAACTTGTGGCAATACTGGGCGATGGAGTTGAAAGAGAGGGAAAGATGAAAAGGAGAGACAGTCATACGGTTTGGCAGTTAGATTTCCCCGCACTTAATAAACTGTTCACACACTCTTAAGGGTAGGCAAGGCAGGTTTCTGTTTGTGCTAGGCCACTGGCCCAAATCCCAGGTCTCTTTGTCATCTTGCAGCATGTCCTATAGAAGTGGATTACCCCCACACACACACATACACCACCCTATTCAGAATGCAGCGCCTTGCACCACGGTCAATTGTGTGGAGGTGTGTGAATAGCTTATTGCTATTCATCAGACAGAAATGAGAGGGACAGCTAGGACTCATGCAGAGCCCCCACTCTCCAATGCAAAGACTAGGGTGACATCATCCCTGTGCTGTGTCCCCAGCCACTCAAGCAGGCTGCAGCTAGACTCCTCCAGTCCATTAGCAGAGATTCATCATTAGCCACCATTAAAAAGATAAATAATACCAATAACTCTAGAACAAATAGGAAATTAAAGAACTTATTTGTAACAATTGGTGTGGATGTAAATAATTAGTACACATGTTGCAGAATAATTTCTAGATAGAACCTGCTTCAGTTCAAATTATATAATACACCAGATATCTAGAATAGATTGTTTCTGTTCTGAACTTTATGGGACAGCTTTTGTTGTGACTCCAGTGTTCATATACTGTATTCGGTTGTATCAGAGTCCATGATTCCCCCATATAGAAAGAAGCCTCTCGTCCTACTGAAAATCAGTCGAGCGACTGAAGCATCCTTGCTTCATCCTGAGATCTATCACAGAGCCTTTGCAATCATCACACATTCCCTTTGGCTCTGCTGAGTGTAAAGACATCCCCTTTCAAAGAGAGGAACACAACTCAACAGTGTGAGCTGAGGGGGAGTTTGTCTATAGATTGAAATGCTGAAAGAAAGTTCAGGACAGCAAATTATTTTACTTCAATATCTGTAATGCTGATGTGCTTATAGATTGATTTGAATTCAATTCCCCACCAAGGAGACATCACACCACAGAAGCATGATGTGTTTGTTTGGAAGATAGGTGAGGTAAAAAATCTTGACGTTCTCCTCTCCTGGGATTGAGCAGAGAGAGGGGGAGAGGGAGAATGTCGGCTAATCCCTGATTAGGAGAGAGAGACTGTCAAACTGCTGACTTAATCCTTGTCACTTGTTTTCATCACCTGGAGTGGTCAGCTCCACGCCGTTGCACAGCATCACTGACACCCTCAATGGTGAGGATGCCTGTAGGCCTGCCCGGTGAGCTGAAACAGACCCAAAAACTAACAGAGGCAAAAGGGCAAATAAAGGAGCAAATGAAGGCAGCAGAGCCAAAACTGCAATTTGTCTAATGTGGGATTCAAAATGGGGCAGGTATATATATATATTTTTTATAATAATAAATATATTTAAATTGGAAGTTTACATACACCTTAGCGAAATACATTTAAACTCAGTTTTTCACAATTCCTGACATTTAATCCTAGTAAGAATTCCCTGTTTTAGGTCAGTTAGTATCACCACATTATTTTAAGAATGTGAAATGTCAGAATAATAAGAGAGAGAATGATTTATTTCAGCTTTTATTTCCTTCATCACATTCCCAGTAGGTCAGAAGTTTACATACACTCAATTAGTATTTGGTAGCATTGCCTTTAAATTGTTAACTTGGGTCAAACGTTTCAGGTAGCCTTCCACAAGCTTCCCACAATAAGTTGGGTGAATTTTGGCCTATTACTCATGACAGAGCTGGTGTAACTGAGTCAGGCTTGTAGGCCTCCTTGCTCGCACACGCTTTTTCAGTTCTGCCCACAAATTTTCTATAGGATTGAGGTCAGGGCTTTGTGATGGCCACTCCAATACCTTGACTTTGTTGTCCTTAAGCCATTTTGACACAACTTTGGAAGTATGCTTGGGGTCATTGTACATTTGGAAGACCCATTTGCGACCAAGCTTTAACTTCCTGACTGATGTCTTTAGATGTTGCTTCAATATATCCACATAATTTCCCTGCCTCATGATGCCATCTATTTTGTGAAGTGCACCAGTCCCTCCTGCAGCAAAGCACCCACACAACATGATGCTGCCACCCCTGTGCTTCACGGTTGGGATGGTGTTCTTCAGCTTGCAAGCATCCTCATTTTTCCTCCAAACATAACGATGGGCATTATGATCAAACAGTTCTATTTTTGTTTCATCAGACCAGAGGACATTTCTCCAAAGAGTATGATCTTTGTCCCCATGTTCAGTTGCAAACCGTAGTCTGGCTTTTTTATGGGAGCAGTGGCTTCTTCCTTGCTGAGCTGCCTTTCAGGTTATGTCGATATAGGACTCATTTTACTGTGGATATAGATACTTTTGTACCTGTTTCCTCCAGCATCTTCACAAGGTCCTTTGCTGTTGTTCTGGGATTGATTTGCACTTTTCGCACCAAAGTACGTTCATCTCTAGGAGACAGAACGCGTCTCCTTCCTGAGCAGTATGACGACTGCGTGGTCCCATGGTGTTTATACTTGCGTACTAATGTTTGTACAGATGAACGTGGTACCTTCAGGCATTTGGAAATTGCTCCCAAGGATGAACCAGACTTGTGGAGGTCTACAAGCAAAGAGACAGAGTTTGAAGGTAGGCCTTGAAATACATCCACAGATACAACTCCAATTGACTCAAATTATGTCAATTATCAGAAGCTTCTAAAGCCATTACATCATTTTCTAGAATTTTCCAAGCTGTTTAAAGGCACAGTCAACTTAGTGTATGTAAACTTCTGACCCACTGGAATTGTGATACAGTGAATTATAAGTGAAATAATCTGTCTGTAAACAATTTTTGAAAAATGACTTGTGTCATGCACAAAGTAGATGTCCTAACCGACTTGCCAAAACTATAGTTTGTTAACAAGACATTTGTGGAGTGGTTGAAAAATAAGTTAATGACTCCAACCTAAGTGTATGTAAACTTCCGACTTCAACTGTATATACAGTGGGGCAAAAAAGTATTTAGTCAGCCACCAATTGTGCAAGTTCTCCAACTTAAAAAGATGAGAGAGGCCTGTAATTTTCATCATAGGTACACTTCAACTATGACAGACGAAATGAGAAAAAGAAATCCAGAAAATCACATTGTACGATTTTTTATTTATTTATTTGCAAATTATGGTGGAAAATAAGTATTTGGTCAATAACAAAAGTTTATCTCAATACTTTGTTATATACCCTTTGTTGGCAATGACAGAGGTCAAACGTTTTCTGTAAGTCTTCACAAGGTTTTCACACACTGTTGCTGGTATTTTGGCCCATTCCTCCATGCAGATCTCCTCTAGAGCAGTGATGTTTTGGGGCTGTCGCTGGGCAACACGGACTTTCAACTCCCTCCAAAGATTTTCTATGGGGTTGAGATCTGGAGACTGGCTAGGCCACTCCAGGACCTTGAAATGCTTCTTATGAAGCCACTCCTTCGTTGCCCGGGCGGTGTGTTTGGAATCATTGTCATGCTGAAAGACCCAGCCACGTTTCATCTTCAATGCCCTTGCTGATGGAAGGAGGTTTTCACTCAAAATCTCACGATACATGGCCCCATTCATTCTTTCCTTTACACGGATCAGTCGTCCTGGTCCCTTTGCAGAAAAACAGCCCCAAAGCATGATGTTTCCACTCCCATGCTTCACAGTAGGTATGGTGTTCTTTGGATGCAACTCAGCATTCTTTGTCCTCCAAACACAACGAGTTGAGTTTTTACCAAAAAGTTCTATTTTGGTTTCATCTGACCATATGACATTCTCCCAATCCTCATCTGGATCATCCAAATGCTCTCTAGCAAACTTCAGACGGGCCTGAACATGTACTGGCTTAAGCAGGGGGACACGTCTGGCACTGCAGGATTTGAGTCCCTGGCGGCGTAGTGTGTTACTGATGGTAGGCTTTGTTACTTTGGTCCCAGCTCTCTGCAGGTCATTCACTAGGTCCCCCGTGTGGTTCTGGGATTTTTGCTCACCGTTCTTGTGATCATTTTGACCCCACGGGGTGAGATCTTGCGTGGAGCCCCAGATCGAGGAAGATTATCAGTGGTCTTGTATGTCTTCCATTTCCTAATAATTGCTCCCACAGTTGATTTCTTCAAACCAAGCTGCTTACCTATTGCAGATTCAGTCTTCCCAACCTGGTGCAGGTCTACAATTTTGTTTCTGGTGTCCTTTGACAGCTCTTTGGTCTTGGCCATAGTGGAGTTTGGAGTGTGACTGTTTGAGGTTGTGGACAGGTGTCTTTTATACTGATAACAAGTTCAAACAGGTGCCATTAATACAGGTAACGAGTGGAGGACAGAGGAGCCTCTTAAAGAAGAAGTTACAGGTCTGTGAGAGCCAGAAATCTTGCTTGTTTGTATGTGACCAAATACTTATTTTCCACCATAATTTGCAAATAAATTAATAAAAAATCCTACAATGTGATTTTCTGGATTTTTTTCCCTCATTTTGTCTGTCATAGTTGAAGTGTACCTATGATGAAAATTACAGGCCTCTCTCATCTTTTTAAGTGAGTGAACTTGCACAATTGGTGGCTGACTAAATACTTTTTTGCCCCACTGTATATATATATATATTTTTTTTTAATGTGTAGGTGTTCTAAAACTTTTGACCGGTCGTATGTATATATATAGATATATTAAAAGTTTTAGAACACCTACACATTCATGGGTTTTTCTTTATTTTTACTATTTTCTAGAATAATAGTGAAAACATCAAAACTATGAAATAACACATATGGAATCATGTAGTAACCAAAAAAAGTTTTAAACAAATCAAAATATATTTTAGATTTTAGATTCTTCAAATATCCAACCCTTTGCCCTGATGACAGCTTTGCCTACTATTGGCATTCTCTCAACCAGCTTCATGAGGTAGTCAGCTGGAATGCATTTCAATTAGCAGGTGAGTCTTCTTTAAAGTTAATTTGCAGACATTTTTTCCCCCCTTCTTAATGCGTTTTAGCCAATCAGTTGTGTATACGTATACGGGGGTATACGGAAGATAGCCCTATTTGGTAAAAGATCAAGTGTCACACCCGATCTGTTTCAACTGTCCTTGTGATTGTCTCCACCCCCCGCCAGGTGTCGCCCATCTTCCCCTGTGTATTTATACCTGTGTTCTCTGGTTAACTTGACAAACAAGGCAAACTGGCAACGGACAAACAGAGAACACAGGTATAAATACACAGGGGAAGATGGGCGACACCTGGCGGGGGGTGGAGACAATCACAAGGACAGTTGAAACAGATCGGGTGTGACACTTGGTCTTTTACCAAATAGGGCTATCTTCCGTATACCCCCGTATAGATGGGCGACACCTGGCGGGGGGTGGAGACAATCACAAGGACAGGTGAAACAGATCGGGTGTGACACTTGGTCTTTTACCAATTAGGGCTATCTTCCGTATACCCCCCGCAATGACCCAACACACCTCCAGGCTGTGTAAGGGCTATTCGACCAAGAAGGAGAGGGATGGAGTACTGCATCAGATGACCAGGCCTCCACAATCCCCCAACTTTAACCCAATTGAGATGGTTTGGGATGAGTCGGACCGCAGAGTGAAGGAAAAGCAGCCAACAAGTGCTCAGCATATGTGGGAACTCCTTCAAGACTGTTGGATAAGTATTCCAGGTGAAGCTGGTTGAGAGAAAGCCAAGAGTGTGCAAAGCTGTCATCAAGGCAAAGGGTGGCTATTTGAAGAATCTCAAATATAAAATATTTAGATTTGTTTAACACTTTTTTGGTTACTACATGATTCCATATGTGTTATTTTATAGTTTTATCTTCACTATCATTCTACAATGTAGAAAATAGTGAAAATAAAGAAAAACCCTTGAATTAGTAGATGCTCTAAAACTTTTGACCGGTGGTGTGTGTGTGTATATATATATAATATTTGAGACATAATAATCACCAAAATAAAAGCTAGACACTAAGGGGAAATGAAAATTCCCCAAACAATTTTGTTATTGAGTTTGAGCAAAAGAACACAGGATTAGCAATAGCAAAATGCATAGAACTGCAGGAAATTATCTTTAAAACGGAAAAGTTATCTCAGCTCCATGGCAGAATATGTAGAATCCCTGGAAATTAGCTTTAAAACTGAAACATTTTCTCTCAGCTCCATGGCAAAATGTGTAGAATTTCAGAAAATAAACTTCAAAAACTGTATCTTGGTTCCATGGAGAATTGCAGAAAATTGGCTTAAAAATTATCAAATTGCACACAAAAAAAGCAGTGCTGACCACACCCATTGACACGCCCCTTTGGATCTAGAAAAAACCCTGTGGGGTCACCCATGGGAGAAACAAAACAGTCTTGTCATTTGTCAGCACTATATCTCATCTATGCACTTAAACTTAAATGCTTCACAATTTAATACAGTTTCACCATATTTCCCATGACTCTTTGTATCAGTGACAGTCATGGCTGTGCAGACGGATGCATCTGATGGGAAGATTGATGTCAGATTCAATGACGTCCCCCGTTGACCAAGGTCAGGGTGTTTTGGGCAGCTCACTGACACAGGTTCCAAATGGAAGAAGTTGGTCAGTATGAAATAGAGCAGAAGCAACTAGACCATGCAGCAGGAAGGAATCCCTTCCAGCTCAGAGCAGCTGGAACCGCAGCAGATCTTCGAGAGAGACTAGAGAAAGAAAGTAATGACATGATCAGCTGAACTTCTTGTTGTTACTATGAGAACGACCTGGAGTTAAAAAAACAGAAGGTATTTCAAATAGGTGGCAAGGGTAAAATTAGATCAACATTCAACAAACGTCTTATCTTCTATACAGACCAATAGGACAGATTTCTCAACATGTGTCATGTCTCCACTCCAACATCATAGCGATAACATCAACCCCTGAGGTGGGCAATAACAGTGCTCCACTTATGAAGATATTGGATGCCATCTTAAATGTTTAAAAAGACCCACTTCATGCTTTCCAACAGGTGTGCTTCAGTTTGCATTCTGAGGAACACTTTGGCTATATTCTTCCCAAGCAGCATTAGTGACTGCAGTTACTAGCAGAGAAAGAATGATGCTAGGCAGATATTCTCCTAGAAAGATCCACTGGAAAATTCCAGGGATTTTCTTTGCAGCAATCCTCAGGGTAGAGTTGCCATCTTTCACAGAGCGGGAAATTGTGCCACAGATGCTCGCCATTCCTCCATCGCAGGCCATATCCTGAAATCTGACACGGTCATGGTTCCTCATAGTTCTGTATAAAATCATTAAATTCTCTCAAAGACAGACACACACACACAAAATGGCTGAAGTCAAAGGTCAGTGACCTTGAATTCCCTGGCTGTCTTCCTTGACTCCGTCAGAGCTTATGAGTCATGACAAAAAGGCTGTCAGCATCAAGGCAGCCTCACATCATACTGGCCTCAGCTGTTTACTGAAAGGGGGAAGGAGGAGCCACACTCACACAGCTCAATGCCTGAAGGCCAGCCAGCTCCATTGAAAAGAGTCAGTAGTGTAACTCAGAACATGGTTTACAATGGCCACATTCTGCTGACAAACTCTGAGGAGGAAAGGATGCACAGAGTTGGACACTGGCGGGGGGACTGGTTGTAAACTGACTATTCTCTCGAAGCCTCACCACACATCTCAGCTTTAGAAATACTCATTACTCACACACAAACACAAGCTGTATTCATTACAGTGTGCTATAAGGTCATAATAACTCACAGTAGGAAAATACTGTGGACATAACTGTTAGGTTTTGTTGTTACGTTACACATGGTTTATAGCAGAGCAGCACCAGTGAGTTACAGCCGTGTGTGATATGTAGGCCTATGAGGGACTGCTTCATAAGTGAAAGTGAGGCCACAGATAGACAACACGTATTTTACAAATATGTGAGTGTGACCTCAAATTAACATCTGAGTGAAGGAGAAACAGCACAAGTGCTACTGTATGTTGCCAATGTTGTGATGCAGCAAACACAAACACATGTGAGTGACCATCACAAAACTCTGACTCAAAACACATGTGGACTGGAGTGCCATGGCTACAATCTCACATCTGTTATTCAACGATGTATCCATAGAGACCAAATAGAAGGTACACAATGAGGAGATTTTCACAATTTTGGAGCTTACTTAATGCACCGTATAATTTGGCTTCTTGGTAATCTATAAACCAACGAGGTAAGAACACAACTGAAGAATTTGTCAATAGCATTGACCTATGAAAACGGAAGAGGTGTAGAAAGGCTACATCAATCAAACTAAATAGCCCATTTAATATACACTAAACAGAAATATAAAAGCAACATGTAAAGCGTTGGTCCCATGTTTCATTAGTTGAAATAAAAAATATGCACAAAAATCTTATTTCTCTCAAATTTTGTGTGCAAATGTGTTAATATCCCTGTTAGTGATCATTTCTCCTTTGCCAAGACAATCCATCCACCTGACAGGTGTGACAAATGTGACTCGTTTCAGGAAACTAGGTGTAATGTTGTGCGTCACTACATCACAGGAGAGACATTTGAACATAAACTTTTTTTTAAAATAAAAATGCGTTCTTTGGCATAAATTAACCTTGATGTCCCTTAATAACAATAACAAAATTTACGAACACACGTGTATGCCATCTGTAAATACACGAGCCTAGTTGGTTTAGCCACAGAAAAGGGCAGCAACCTTCCCGCTAGCCATGATTGGCTGAGATAATGAGTGGGCTGGACATGGCAGGAGATGAGTTCGGATTGGTCTGCCATATAGCACGCGACTGTATAACATGAGCTGGTCAGTATGTGTAGGTAATCCCTTCTAACACAGCTTTTTTGATAGATATCTCGTAGTAGAACTGCATAAGAGTTGCTTTCCACTTTCTGGAGGGCCTAATTTTGAAATCAGTGGAATTAGAGTACGATAGCTAAGGAGATGGAGAAAATTCTGGCGTTCGATTGCAAATATGCAGATGGGGTCGAAAAGAAAACACACAGAAGGCTGTTGTATAAAACACCTGTCTCAGGATTACATCTTTAAACTAAGGGCAGCCATGGCATCCGTGACAGAGAAGGAGAAGCGTCCATCCATGTATATGGGTAAGAGTCTAGCTAGCTACATTTTCAGATATTACATTCTCAGATATAACGTTACTCCACTATGCAAGTAACCATTTTAGAACCTTCATGATGTCTCTACGACAACTGTCAATAGACGTAGCTGGTAATTTCACTCTGGCTATCTACTCCGATTTCAGAGCACTCTCGTCTGAGTGTGCCAGAGCGCAGAATAACTGACGAATTAATGAACTTTCAACACCCATTGAATATGGCTGGAGTCAGTAAACGTTGGCAAAAAAGCGTAATTAAATTGTTGCCAGCAGCACAGTTGCAGTCACCAACGATCTGGATAACATAAAAGCAGCCTAACCAGCTCTGCTAGGGTGAGTAAAATGGTCAGAGTTAGCTGTTCTCTCATTTGTGTCTGGAAGTAGCTAGCAAGCTAGCCAATGTTAGCCAGTTAGCTTGGGTGCTTGACTGCTGTTAGGTTAGAACACTTGGATCAACCCTACTCCTCGGTCAGAGCATCCAGTGTGCGCTCTGAACTCTCCGAGGTCAAAACGCTCTGAATTCACAAACTGACAATCTGACAACGCTCTGAGTTTACGAATTCCCAGAGCGCACTCGGAGCACACTCTGGCACTCCAGATTAAATTTACGAACACACCCGTAGTATAAACCAGCCTTTAGTCTTGAAATCTTTGGTTGTTTCCTTCATGGCCTCACATGTGAATCCTTAAAGAGATGGGTGGGGCTAAGACTTTAAAAGGTGTGAATGATCCTGAATGGGTGTAGACAAAGAAGAGCTCTCCAGTAGGTGTATCAAAACATTCAAAGGACATTTTCTCAAAAGTGGGGTTACAAGTTTATCAACTTTCAAAGCAGAATTACTTTCTCATTGTTTCTCAACTGTAGTGTATGATATACAATTTTCTAGCTCTGAGTCTACTTTTATCCAACGTAAAAAACACAATTTCAAATTTTTCTACATAAGACCGAACCGAGCCAGTCGGTCACATATCAAGAAGCTGATTAAACAGCATGGTCATCACTCAGGTGCACCTTGTGCTGGGGACAATAAAAGGCCAAGTTGAGGGAGTGTGCAATTGGTATGTTGGCTGCAGGAATGTTCACCAGACCCATTGCCAGAGAATTGAATGCTCAATTCTCTACCGTAAGCTGCCTACAACATCGTTTTAAAGAATTTGGCAGTACATCCAACTGGCCTCACATCCGCAGACCACGTGTAACCACGCCAGCTAAGGACCTCTACATCCGGCTTCTTCAGCTGTGGGATCATCTGAGGGGGAGTGGGGGGGCTCACCCACTGGATCCCCAGTGGGTGAGCCTGGCTGCCAAGTGGGTGGGTCTATGCCCTTCCAGGCCCACCCATGGCTGCACCCCTGCCCAGTCATGTGAAATCCATAGATTATGGCCTAATTCATTTATTTAAATTGACTGATTTTCTTATGAACTGTAACTCAGTAAAATCTTTGAAATTGTTGCATTTATATTTTTGTTCAGTATATGACAACTGTATATGAAATTGTATTGATGAGGATTGTAATGGTAAACCACGACACAAGAAGCCATCTCAGCTCAAAATGCAGATGATGTAAAGGACGTCAAGCTGCTTGTTTAGCGAGTACCACTTCCTCCTTATTTGGCTCCCACAGAGGCTGGAACCCAAGACCTTTGCCTTGCTAGCACACATGACTGGCCTCATGAAGCATCTTACCGGTCAGCGCCACTCGAAAAGCTAGCTATTTGCTGGCGCAAGTAGAGACACTTCAGACTGAGGAGTAAGTTTCACACATACCCATGTGCTACATGGACTCCAACTCCAATGTGTGAAAACAGCCATGCAGAATTGACGGCCTGCATGTTTTTACACGTGTGGGAAGTAGCCCATTAGCTCTACTGTGCCTTTCAAATATCAAATGTGAAAGGATTGATTCCCTCTGGTCTTGGCTGCTTCCTCCCAGCCAGCAGTCAGTCAGTCAGTGAGTCAGTCAGACAGTCTGCCAGGCAGTCAGTCATTCCAGTTTCAGGGTTTGTTGCATAACACTTACACTGCTTGTAACTGCCACAAAAGGCCCATTTCAATATGGCTCAATATCCCTGTCAGGCTTCAGTGGGAAGAATATGCTGCTTCAGAAGTGTGTCTCTTTTGGTGGCTGACTCTGATATGGTCATTTCAGGATACAAAACAGCCTTGTTGTCACTGCATAATAATTTAATTAGTTGTTGGCATAAATAACTATTGCTCAAACTCTACTCAAAACACTCTGAACATGATATAACTATCTTTTGCGCTCACTTGATATTCTTTTGCAGGTCAGATACTTAGTTTTTGCCAAGCATCGCATCTATGGGGTAATTTTCATTCCTCTTCCACAGCAATGGCTAAACAAAACCGTTTTTGCCTTTAAGTACAACTAAGAGGGACTTCAAGGATCTCTCCAAGCTGTGTGCAATGGGCTAAGTAACGTCTGCCTAGTGCAAGATGATCCACTCTGGTTGCTACAGTACAGCCTTGGTCTTTTAGCACATTAACACAGAGAGAGTTGTTTTTGTAAATACCCTTCACTCAGCACTTCATGAGACCTGCCTGCCTCTCCTCTCTCTCAGGCCCAGATGGCAGTCATTAAGGTGCTGCTGCCAAGTCTGGAAGTCTTTGATTTGGAGCTCTACTGTGGCGGCGGTGCACACACATACCCAGACACGCAGGCCAGGCAGACACCCCACAGCCTGCCTAACCTGACAGCCCCTCCAGTTCCTTCCACACATAGGCTCAAAAGTAGTGCACTATGTAGGGAAAAGAGTGCCATTTGGAACGTTAACTCTAGATGCAGGTAAGGAAGGAATCTAACGGGAGGAATGATATCCAGGGCTGGGAAGGGGCCTGGGAAGGGACGTGGGTGTAAAGAAATGCCTTAATTTATTTAGCTAACCTTTGGTGCTGTGTGCACCACAGCAGCCGCTCTCTTAGCAGCTGTAGCATGAGGAGCATGCAGCAGTGAGGCAGTGCGTGGGACCATCTAGTTTCCCTGAGAGCCACTGTTTGAAGTGCTTCCTTTGTGAGTGTGCAGTTTTGTCAGGAGAGCAGTTCAATAAAAAGGAAGTGCCTTTGGAGTTGGGAGAGTTCCTGCCATATAACATCAGAGCTAATCAGTCCCAGTCATAGAACCCATCCTCCAGAATTCAAATATTTAGAGGAGACCATGGGGTGGACATGTTTTTCAGAAAAGACAATAGGGTTATTTTTCATTAACACCATATATTGTGTAATCTAAAGAACAAATACAAGATCAAAATGTAATTCAAAATATACATTATTATCACAATTTGGTGAATGTCGCACTTCTCACAGACAGTGACCATGCAGTTGAACACAAAGCCAGTGTATGACACATGTATGACACATGATTGTTCCAAAAAACGATTTTCCTGAGGAAGGAAGCCCTGTAAGGATTCTAAATACATGTGATCTATGAATGATCATGCGTGATGGGAGTGTTGGGGGGCATGATGTCTGTCCCATGGAAGTGCTCAACAACCGAGGAATGGATGTAGCAGACCGAAGTCGAGATATTACTAACACTAATGATAATGTAGCCTATAGTATTTTCATCTGTCTTTTGGTGATGGGAAATCCACCTCCGCAAAAGGACACACGACCTGCACCCGTTTATTCTACATGCACTCCAAGGTTGTCCTATGATAAGCAATGGCAATTTTTACGCATTTCTTTGAAACATGGCAAGAAAATTATGTATTATTAATATCAAGTAGCCTAGTCCAGCCTTGTGAAATTCACTGCAATAATTGCCTTGCAATGGCAATATAGGCTAATTAAATTCAAACATGGAAAGATAAACAGCTAATTAACATATCTTATTTGCAATTGAAAGCCAATGGAAGGCTATGCTATTCTTCAACTATTTGCAGTTTCAAGTCATTTGGGATTTTTTGCATCCTGGAAATCGCATTCCTCGATTGTGCGAATCCCTGAACAATTCAACAAGCGAAACAGAAAGATGCGCAAATCCTTACCTGAACCGGGGTGAATCTTTCACACATTCTTCAAAGTCCACCGTCATGTTGGACTGGATTTAGTCTTCAAGCTTAACGTATAAATTTCATTTCCAAAAAGTTATGAATAACAGAAAAGTGTAGCTATGTATTCCGTGAAGTGACAGCCTACTCTATCCGCCTTCACGGTGCTACTTCACTGAAACGAGAGCCTGGAATATTTGAAGAGCTAGACCGCTGGAGAAATATTAGGGACTATCGTCAAACGTTCATTCTCAACAAGAAGAGCGCTCATATTTAGGGAGCGTCTTTTGCTTGAAATCACATGGCAAGCCCACTACAACACACATTTTTGTGTAATATTTTGTGTCAATATCAATGAAACAACTTTATTTATAGTTATTGAGCCGTTACTGTGCACTACTAGAGAGACAGTATGAGACTGGGGCCTGCAGTTTGCCCTAACTCTAACAGTTGATGGACGCTTATCACACTGTCGTGTGTGCGTGTGCGTGCGTGTGTGCGTGTGTGTGTGTGTTTGTGTGTGTAAAGTCAGTATACTTGAGAGTGTATCTGAGAGAGTGTGAATTAAACGTTTTGAGGTTGGAGTTTCCTTTCTTGTCTCTGTATTCACAGTCAGATGACCGTTGGCCCCTCCTCACAGCTGGCAGTCCTTGAATGAAGCACAACTAAATTCCTCTTTTCCCCAGTGCCAATCTCTGGTGATATCTGTCTGCAAAACCTTCACCAGGCAACCAGCTTCTCACAGAGAAACATGATATTAAGAGGGAGTTCTGCCCTGGCGGCCCAATGTGATAACTGATGCAGAGAAGATGCTAACATCTGGGATGGCCCTGGTTCAAGAATAAGCATAGGAGCTCTAGAGCTGTACAGAAATCTACACTGTTAATCTCGAATTTAACTCCCCTCAGTACAGTGGGTTGGTTTTGTCATCATCGTTCTTTGACAACGTTGTCCACACACAGCTCATATCAGATGGGTGATTCTAAAGTGGCCTATCAACTCACACCCTCAAATACGTAGATCCCCTGAACGCAGCTCACTTCCCAGCCCACTTTCTAGCTCACACTCTCAAACAACTAGATCCCCTGAACGCAGCTCACTCTCCAGATCCCAATCACCAGAATTCTAATAACCTGTTCACTCACCTGTATGTCATTATCACACACTATTTATTTCAGTTCTTTGCACCCCATCACTGTGAGGTATTGTTTGTTTTGTGACACATCTTTCAGAGCTCTGTTTTTCTCGTGATTTACTCCTCCCCTGTATGATAGTTTTTGCCTGCCTCATTAACGACGCCTTTTGCCTATTCCCTGCCTGTACCTTAACAGGAAATCCGATA
Organism: Brachymystax lenok tsinlingensis; assembly: GCA_030435695.1. Classification (NCBI taxonomy): domain Eukaryota; kingdom Metazoa; phylum Chordata; class Actinopteri; order Salmoniformes; family Salmonidae; genus Brachymystax; species Brachymystax lenok. Next base: position 16,377,768 of record CM059802.1, read on the forward strand.
GGTTATCTACCTATTGCCTGATCTCCCGGACTACGTTAGTAGCCTTTTCCCTGCCTCTACTGTTGCCCTTTTGGACCCCCTGTGTATGACCTTTTGCCTGCCCCTGGACCCAGCTACCTGCCTAATTCTGTGGTCCTTTGCAATAAACACCTGCTGCGCTTGAAACCAGCTCTCTGCCTCCCCTCGTGTTCATTACATAATGATCTTTCAACTTTACGTCTACTTCTGTGTGACACATTAATTAAACACTAACAAATATAATATATGCCCAGGCAAAATTATATTCTGGCTTCTAGGCATTAAACAGCAAATATTACATACACTGTATCAAAATACATCTACTCTTTCACTAACAACCTATAGAATTTATTGGGAAGAAATGCATATCAGGTGGATAAATTCATTTAAGATGATGAGAGAGAAATATCTGCCATCTGTTCAATGAAAGTCCTGTAAATATAGAATACTGTATTTTAAGTGCATTCTCCATTTCCCTCCCCATCCCTGTAGGTAAGGCCAAAAATAGGATATTATTAATTCACAGGAAATGGGAAGGCCGGGGGGAGAGAGTGCTATGGGTTTCACTGCTGGCTTTTTTAGCGGTTCTGGGGGACCTTTTGCAAAACATCCGTTATTAGACACTGGCAACGAGGAATACTAATTAAACCCACACATTTACTAGAGGGACATGATCTTTTGCCGGCTAATGCCTGCAATGCAGTGAAGAAAACGATTTGACAACAATAACGTCTAATGTAAATGGCCCCTCTAACAGTACAACTGGCCCCAGCTTGGCCCCCCCAGTTGAAATGGTCTAGAACGGCCACTGATCCCTGCTTTCAGTAGCTAGCTGTGCCCCTGAATAGGAATGATCTCACCCCCGCCCTGGCCCTTGCCTCGCTACTCTGCTAAGGAAGAGATGTCTTGACTAGCTGGATGAATTGCTGCTTGTCAAGACTTGGCCTGACTACCTCGGTTTACTCATGGAGATGAAGCATGAAGTCACAAGAACTGAATGAATCCCCCTTTTGTTTGGGGTGTGATAAGGGGTGTAGTAGTATAGGATGCATACATTCCTATCATGGGATAGACCCTGGAAACCATAATATATCCTACAGTTTATTCAATTGATGTGATTCAATGACACAACTGTTGATTCAACTCTGAAGACCATTTCATTTTAAAAGTCTGATTAAATTTGGCTCCTGTCAAATCAAATCTTATTAGTCACATGCGTCGAATACAACAGGTGTAGTAGACCTTACAGTGAAATGCTTACTAACGAGCCCCTAACCAACAATGCAGTTAAAAAAAAAATATGAGTAAGAATAAGAAATAAAAGTAACAAATAATTAAAGAGCAGCAGTAAAATAACAATAGCGAGACTATACACAGGGGGGTACCGGTAAAGAGTCAATGTGCGGGGGCACCGGTTAGTTGAGGTAACATGTACATGTAGGTAGAGTTATTAAAGTGACTATGCATAACAACAGAGAGTAGCAACGGTGTAAAGGGTAGCCATTTGATTAGATGTTCAAATAGTCTGGGTAGCCATTTGATTAGATGTTCAAATAGTCTGGGTAGCCATTTGATTAGATGTTCAGGAGTCTTATGGCTTGGGGGTAGCCCCTTGGACCTAGACTTGGTGCTCCAGTACCGCTTGCCGTGCTGTAGCAGAAAAAACAGTCTATGACTAGGGTGGATGGAGTCTCTGACAATTTTTAGGGCCTTCCTCTGACCCCGGGTCCTGGATGGCAGGATGCTTGGCCCCAGTGATGTACTGGGCCATACACACTACCCTCTGTAGTGCCTTGCGGTTTTAGGCCAAGCAGTTGGCATACCAGGCAGTGGTGCACCAATCAGGATGCTCTCAATGGTGCAGCTGTAGAACCTTTTGAGGATCTGAGGACCCATTAAATTTTTTTCAGTCTCCTGAGGGGGAATAGGTTTTGTCGTGCCCTCTTCACAACTGTCTTGGTGTGCTTGGACCATATTAGTTTGTTGGTGATGTGGACACCAAGGAACTTGAAGCTCTCAACTTGCTCCACTACAGCCCGTCGATGAGAATGGGGGCGTGCTCTGTCCTCTTTTCCTGTAATCCACAATCATCTCCTTTGTCTTGATCACGTTGAGGGAGAGGTTGTTGTACTGGCACCACACGGCCAGGTCTCTGACCTCCTCCCTATAGGCTGTGGCCCAGGAGTGGGATTATATTGGATTATATATGACAGATTTTAATATGTGTGAATGGAAATATAGAGGGCAGGCATTTGTTTAAATTGTGATTTAAAGATATAGTTATTAGAGCTTTGCCAAATGCAACCCAAGGAGTAATCATGATTGAAATTTGGTGATTGACTCTAAAGCAGGTGCCAAAAACAAACACTTAAAACAATTTGGGGGGATGTCTGAAAATTACATTTACTATCTATTTCCTTCCCTTGTTGATCTGTAAACGTGTCTCTTTCCCATTACAAATGCTGTGTTTCAACCTATGTATCTGACATTTGGGGAGGCTACTTGGGTTATCTGTCCTTCAGCCAGGAAGAGGATAGAGGAATGTGTTCTACTGGAGCAGGTGTTGTGGAGTTTGTTAGTCTTTCACAAAAGCAGCATCCCTGCATGCTGCACCCCCATGCGTCTGTCTTACATAAGCGTCCTCGATCGTTTCATGGACTAAAATTAGACTTGCTCAAATCAAGGCCTCTCTCTCTCATCTCTTGCTCCGTTTCTTCCTCTGAGATCAAATCAATTTCCTGTTCCTTCCACATTCAGAGCTTTTTGAAAGCTGTTGAGTCAGCAGACTGATTTGAACACTTGGGGTGAGAAGAAGGAAACTTCTTTCATGATGAGACCATGCAGAGAGAGAGAGAGAGAGAGAGAGAGAGAGAGAGAGAGAGAGAGAGAGAGAGAGAGAGAGAGAGAGAGAGAGAGAGAGAGAGAGAGAGAGAGAGAGAAAAAAAAGAAAAAAAAGCCCTGCACCTCTGGACATTCTGTACATAGATCCATAGGCACAAAGCAGGGGTGTAAAGTACTTAAGTAACAATACTTTAAAGTACTACTGAAGTCGTTTTTGGGGGGTATCTGTACTTTACAATTTATATTTTGACAACTTTTACTGCACTACATTCCTAAAGAAGATAATGTCATTTTTACTTTTTCTTTTCCCTGACACCCCAAAGTACTCGTTAAAATTTTGAATGCTTAGCAGGACAGGAAAATGGTCCAATTCACGCACTTATCAAGAGAACATCCTTGGTCATCCCTACTGCCTCTGATCTGGTGGACTCACTAAACACAAATACTTTATGTCTGAGTGCTGGTGTGCCCCTGGCTATCCGAAAAAGAAAAATAACGTTTGCTTAATATAAGAAATTTGAAATGATTTATACTTTTACATAAGAAACCTAAGCATATCTGATTTATGGATATAATACATGACTTTTTCTAACAAAAGAACCATGGATTGTCTTCGTTGGACACTTAGGAAGACCTCAGCAGAAGTTCTTCAACAGGTAATTGATTTGTTTTCGCTGTGAAATGTGTTATGTGTGAACCATGATGGCTTATGAATTCATGGTAATGGTAAAAATATGTGAGGTGCTACACTCAAACAATCAAATGTGCTGCTTTCGCCGTAAAGCCTTTTTGAAATCTGACAACGCTGTGATATTGCCAAGAAACAGAGCTTTTGATGAGTATGAAACACTTGTATATGGGTGCATGTTTAATAAATCAACTTTTGGATTTTGAATTTGGCGCCTTGCATTTCACCTGGTAGTGTCGGGACTGGGGCGCCAGCGCCCCACCACTCCCCAAGAATTAAAAAGCAACAAATCCCTTTGAAAACTAGGAGTCAGAAACAGTTATTCTATTGTCAAAATTGACAACAAAGTGTAAATAGGATAATTTTGTTCATAAAGTCAGTCTCATCTAAAACAGAGTTTTGAACATCCATGCGCCACAACAGGTAAATAATGGTTGGGTTTGGATTTGACGATGGACATTCGCCCACTAACATGGGGTGAACAGCTGCGGTGACTGCTCTCAATCCAATAGTAGACAGTAAGACAGACCCACCCAGCATCCCGACTTTGTTTACAAAAGAAAACACGTTGCATATTTATTTACTAAAGAAATACTGCACCAAACACATTAGTTAGATGTAAAATTGCGAAACTAAAACATCCTCGGCAAAAATGTCAAAATTAATGACAGATTTCTTGAGTAATCTTAGATTCATTCTGGGGATTTTGAGGAAGTGAACAATACTTTCAAGTCTACAGTGTCTCATGGGGGTCAAACATCATTAACCAAACGCGGAATGGGTCAGGAAACACACCTCAAAGTCTGAAATCTCGTATTTCTAAATGAGCAACAAAAAATACACGTGCCAATCGGCGTGTTCCGTGGCTCTTTAAGTATATTTAAAACCAAATACTTTTAGACTTTTACTCAAGTAGTATTTTACTGAGTGACTTTCACTTGAGTCATTTTCTAGTAAGGTATCTTTACTTTTACTCAAGTATGACAATTGGTTACTTTTTCCACCACTGACAAAAAAGATCATAGTGAGCTGACATTTTATGCACATCATCAGTTCATTAGGTCCTTTTATTCAGACAACGGTAAGAAAAAAGTGGTACTAAAATGAAATCTTGGCCTCAGAGTGCAGTGGATAGACAAATAAGACTGTCTAAGCACAGGTTGACTTACACTATACTGTACTGCACTACTTAAGACCCGTCCTCTGCTTCTGTTTCAGACACAGTCAGTGACTGCGTGGCATCCACCACAGAGAGTGCAGATGTAAAATGTATGCCTCTGAATTTTGAGAGGAAGGGTAGCTGTCGGCTCAGATTGAGTTTTTTTGATGGCCCTCTCATGGCAGACACAAGCACTGCTGCAGCGTGGAATTATCGTGAGATGTGGATGTCTGGAAAGGAGACCTAGTTTGTCTCTCTCCTTTCTACTATCCAAGTACAATGCCTTCATAAAGTATCACACCCCTTGAGTTTTTCCACATTTTGTTGTGTTACAGCCTGAATTTAAAATGGATTAAATGTATATTGTGTGTCACTGATCTACACACAATACCCCATAACGTCAAAGTGGAATTATGTTTTTAGAAATGTTTACAAATAAATAAAAAATGGCAACCGTTGCTATGGCAACCGTAAATAAGTTCAAGAGTAAAAATGTGCTTATCAAGTCAGATAATAAGTTGCGCGGACTCAACAATGGTTTTTAACATGATTTTTAAATGACTACCCATCTCTGTACCCCACACATACAATTATATGTAAGGTCCCTCAGTTATGCTTGAAATTCACTGTGCTTGAAATTCACTGGTGTTTAACATGATTTTTAAATGACTACCTCACCTCTGTACCGCACACATACAATTATGTGTGGGGTAGTCATTTCAAAATCATGTTGAATACCAGTGAATTTCAAGCACAGATTCAATGGCAAAGACCAGGGAGGTTTTCCAATGCCTCGCAAAGAAGGTCAACTATTGGTAGAATAGAAAAAAGCAGACATGAATATCCCTTGGAGCATGGTGAAGTTATTAATTACACTTTAGATGGTGTATCAATACACCCAATCGCTACAAAGATAAAGGCATCCTTCCTAACTTAGTTGCTGGAAAGGAAGGAAACTGCTCAGGGATTTCACCATGAGGCAAATGGTGACTCTAAAACAGTTACAGAGTTAAATGGCTGTGACAGGAGAAAACTGAGGATGGATCAACAACAAATTAATTTATGTTAGTTTTGCGGAGTAACTACAGAGTGAAAAGACGGAAGCCTGTACAGAATAGAAATATTCCAAAACATGCATCCTGCATTGACAATTTAGTGCAATAAGTCACTAAAGTAATACTTGCAGAAAATGGCCACAAATCTTTTTTTTTTGTCCTGAATACAAAACAGTGAGTACACCTCAGCATCATGTTATGGGTATGCTTGTCATCAGCAAGGACTAGGGATTTCTTTAGGAAAAAAGAAAAGGAATAAAGCTAAGCACAGACAAAGCCCTAGAGGAAAACCTGGTTCAGTCTGCTTTCCAACAGACAATGGTAGACAAATTCACCTTTCAGCAAGACAATAACTTAAATGCAAGGCCAATTATACACTGGAGTTACTTACCAAGACAACATTGAATGTTCCTGAGTGGCCTAGTTACAGTTTTGACTTAAATCTGCTTGAAAATAAATCTATGGCAAGACTTGAACATGGCTATCTAGCAATGATCAAGAGCCAACTTGACGAAGCTTGAATATTTTTTTTTATAATAATGGGCAAATATAAAAATGTTATAAATAAAATATTGTACAATCGAGGTTTTCTGAACTCTCAAAGACTTACCCAGAAAGACTCGTAGCTGTAATCTCTGCCAAAGGTGATTATAACATGTATTAACTCATGGGGTTGAATACTAATATAATCAAAATATAATCAAAATTCTTCCACTTCTTCCACTTTGACATTACAGAGTATTTTGTGTAGGTTGTAAAATTTTTCTCTCCAATTTGATCAATCCCACTTTGTAACACAACAAAATTTGGAATAAGTCAAGGGGTGTGAATACTTTCCGAAGGCACTGTTACTGTATGTATCCCACTCTCTCGCTCTCCCTCTTTTGGTCTGCTGGAGGGAAAAGCGAGCTTAGACTGAGTCGCACCACTGAGCACACAGATTGTAACATCCCTTCTGACTAAAGGTGCAGGCGTTGACAAACAACCACTGGAGTGGCTCAGGCTTCTCTTGAATTAATATTTAATATTTTGCATGCTGTATGTGTTCAGTGTGTCAAATCGAATGGGCCTGTTGTCTGGACCTCTGGCAGTCTCTATGGGGGTGCCACAGGGTTCAATTCTCGGGCCGACTCTTTTCTCTGTAAATATCAATGATGTCGCTCTTGCTGCTGGTGATTCTCTGATCCACCTCTACGCAGACGACACCATTCTGTATACATCTGGCCCTTCTTTGGACACTGTGTTAACAAACCTCCAAACGAGCTTCAATGCCATACAACACTCCTTCCGTGGGCTCCAACTGCTTGTAAAACTAAATGTATGCTCTTCAACCGATTGCTGCCTGCACCCGCCCGCCCGACCAGCATCACTACTCTGGACGGTCTGACTTAGAATATGTGGACAACTACAAATACCTAGGTGTCTGGTTAGACTGTGAACTCTCCTTCCAGAGTCACAATAAGCATCTCCAATCCAAAATAAAATCTAGAATCAGCTTCCTATTTCGCAACAAAGCCTCCTTCACTCATGCTGTCAAACATACCCTCGTAAAACGGATTATCCTAACGGTCCTTGACTTCGGCGATGTCATTTACAAAATAGCCCCCAACACTCTACTCAGCAAACTGGATGTAGTCTATCACAGTGCCATCCGTTTTGTTACCAAAGCCCCATATACTACCCACCACTGCGACCTGCAAGCTCTCGTTGGCTGGCCCTCGCTACATGTTCGTCGCCAAACCCACTGGCTCCAGGTCATCTATATCAACTTGCCTACCTGGTTAAATAAAGGTAAAATAAATAAAAAAATTAAAAGTATTTGCTAGGTAAAGCCCCGCCTTATCTCAGCTCACTGGTCACCATAGCACACCCACCAATAGCACGAGCTCCAGCAGGTATATTTCACTGGTCATCCCCAAAACCAACACTTCCTTTGGCCGCCTTTCCTTCCAGTTCTCTGCTGCCAATGACTGGAACGAATTGCAAAAATCACTGAAGCTGGAGACTTATATCTCCCTCTCTAACTTTAAGCATCAGCTGTCAGAGCAGCTTACCGATCACTGTACCTGTACCTGTACACAGCCAATCTGTAAATAGCACACCCAACTACCTCATCCCCATATTATTACTTACCCTCTTGCTCTTTCGCACCCCAGTATCTCTACTTGCACATCATCATCTGCACATCTATCACTCCAGTGTTAATGCTAAATTGTAATTATTTTGCCTCGATGGCCTATTTACTGCCTTACCTCCCTAATCTTCTACATTTGCACACACTGTACATAGATTTTTCTATTGTGTTATTGACTATACGTTTGTTTATGTGTAACTCTGTGTTGTTGTTTTTGTCGCACTGCTTTGCTTTATCTTGGTCAGTTCGCAGTTGTAAATGAGAACTTGCTCTCAACTGGCCTACCTGGTTAAATAAAAAAAATAATAATACAAATATTCCCCATGATTTCAGCTTTTTTACCTAGCAGTCTTTATCTCCTACAGAGGGAAAGAGAATGTGAAAAATGAAGAAGCACCAAGATATTGAAGGTCTGGGTTCATTATCCTCTCACAGTTCATTAGTGATGTGTAAACAGCCTCTACCTTCTTAAAGGACTAATGACAGTCACTGTTCCAGTTTCCAACTGTGCCCTTTGAACTGTCCACCAACTGTCAAAACTGCTGCGTTCTTCTGTAGTATCAAGTGTGCAGTAGTGTGAAGGATCAAGACACCATTGCATGCCAGATGTTTAAATATATTCTACTACTCTCCTTTCTGGGCTGTCTTGCATAACAGAGAGTATCTCTCCAAGGATGATCACCAGGATATCCCGTCGGTTCATCATCAGCACCAGTTGTAGTTTCACATTGCCTCAGACAACCAACAGAATCTAGCTAGGTGAATGCTGTCTACAACTTAATGAAGTCACTGAGGATGCTACAGAGAGCAAGAGCTGTTGGAAGTGGGAGGAGCTTCCTTTGTGATTATTTATCATCATAGCCCAATACATTTATTGTAAAATTACGATTACTGAAGTCTTTACCACGAGGATTCAGAATCCAAGTACATTTGAGAAATAACCTGAGGTAGCGTGCTATCAAATCATGCAAATTGTATTGATTAACATCATTACATTATTTATATTTACTACATTTCTCTAAGACGTGTCATGCCCTCTTGCTCTCTGTAGGTCAAGCTAGCATGATGCTGTATTCTTTATCCATGAAGTATGGAACCTGCCAGAGGCACTTAGCCAGCATGCTAACAGCAGCTATGATTTATTCAGTGGTCCTGTTAACGTTGATTACCAAGTCTCGTAAATCTTTCAGCCCAACTGCTCCCGACGTTTCTTCTCTCTGCAGTTTGTGTGTGACATGCCCACTCTGCATTGGCTACAGTAAGCAAGCCAACAGAGAGCCTGAAGTCAAGGCAAACACCTACAGTCAGGGACTGAGTAACATCAGACTAAATGTTTTCATCCCAACAACTTTGGATTTGCTGGTAGTGTCTAATGTGTGAGATGAATACCATACATACAACTATCACATTTCTTGGGTGTTGCAATGAACTGACCTTACATAGGAAGATACAGTAGGCTTAGATTATGTACAAACTACCTATACCAAAACTGTAAACTAGTAAAACGTAAACATAAATTATAAATGAGATCTTCATCAAACTCCTTCAAGTACATTATACAGTATATTCACTCAATAATTTGCATTAAATATGACACTGTCAAAACATGTTGATGATGTTGGGTGACAAGTAAATGTGATGATCATATAGTGCAGGTGAATCATATGCACTTCTTCAGGGTAGGTGTAATGTAGTGGCATGTCTCTTCAAATATACTTTCAAGATTCTTTTAACATTAACCTTAAAATGTATATTTATCCATATATTTAACCTTAAAATGTATATTTATCCAAATATTTAATTTTTAAATTGATATTCATCCACATATTTAACCTTAAAATGGATACACATCCATATAAATTCATCGCATTGACGCCTAGAAAGTAGTTTACAGTATATAGATCCAGGGAGAGAACCAGGCACTAACCACAACTCTGTTGAGTCCTTTCAGTATGTCAACCTGCGGAAAGTAGCCTATGGAAAAGCAGGCCTAAATCTCTGCAGTAGGAAAAGTCCTAAAAAGTTTTGACCTTGGCTCCATTGTGTGTTAGTCGTGTTAGCCTAGGTAAGCTTAATTACTTAAGGCGTCTCAACTGACAGCCAACGCCAGGCAAGCAAAGCCTTTTTGCTTTAGACAAGGTCCCTGTGCTGTGGGGGAAGCAGTTTCAAAGTCAATAGCAGTGCTGTCATAATTAACGGGCTCCTGATTCTGAACGCAAGACAACAAGAGCAGTATCCTTCTGAAGCCAAGGCTAACATTAGTCAGGGTCACAGTCAGAAGAGCTGGACCAGGTACAAAGGAAAGTACTTTCAATTGATCAAATATTCATAAGATAGATCCATATCAATCCCCAAGTGACATGTCTCTGAAATGTTTTTATGATTGACATAGGAGGGTAAGTTTTCCCCAAAAATAAGATGACCATAGATAGATACAAGGACATAGCTTTGTGGAAGGACATAGATTCAGCATATATATGGTTGAAAGTACGACTTCTGGGACATTCTTAAGACCTGAACTCGTAGTTGCTGAGCATCAGTCATTATACTGTACATAATGTATCCTTATATATGTACTCTTCCCTTCTACTTCTGAACTAAAGGAACTCATGTCAAATGCACACAGCTCCGTTGACCAGGAAGTACAGAATGCTGAAACACTTCCTCTAAAGTAGGCATGTCGGATTCCATGCTTCAATTGTCCCTTGAACAACTGAAAAGTACTGTATAGTCATTTTCAGAGAGGAAAATAAAACTATTAAATGAACAGCCCATGAATAATACAAGTGAACTGCTCTGAGATGAGAGAGTGGAGTGTAGTTGAGATGAGCATTAAGCCAATTACTCAGGAAACTGTTAAACATGAACGCAAGACAAGATCAATGTAAGTGTTCTAAAAATCATTGTCTCTGACTGCCATTCATTTAAATTATTCTGAGAACCATGAGGTATGACTTGGAAGGTGAATGTCTGTCTGTAGGTTGTGATGCACTTAGTTTTTCTGGGGAAAGTAGGACAAGATAAGCTGCAGGCTTTACTTGGCTGCTAGTCTCCAACCCCTCAATACGACACATACACACACGTGCACGCACACACATTGTGTCTCCACAACGATTGTCTCCTCACACCATTGGTAAATATGTATGATTTCTGACCCTCATCTGAAAGAAGAAATTCCATACTAAGCACTTCTTATGAGAGCTCAGCCCGCTTTTCAAACTTATTCATAATTAAACTCTCAAATATTCGAATTAGTACATAATACACCCCTTGGTATCAGAAAGAACGTATGGAGTTACCATCAAATGACCAGCTACACAAAATCTTTCTTAGCCCTAGTGTCCCGTGGTTGTGGTAATATTACACTGATAGAGGCAGTGCTCTTCTTGGGGCTGGTGGGAAAGACAGAGGGAGACTTGTGAGTAGAACAGCAGTGTTGCTAGGCGATGGGGCAGCGGAGAGGGAAGGGAGGCTGGAGGAGAGGGTGGGATGAGGGAGAGAGCTACTTCCTGATTCTATGACTCATCAGCAGTTCATTGTGACGGTGTGTGTGTGTGTGTGTGTGCCAGCCATCATGCTGTTTTTGGCCAGGTAGACTACAGTACATCTGGCCTGTGATGCCTGCCAGTGGCCAACTGACCCTGGCTGTGTTGGATTCTCCCTGGTGGTGATGGAGGGGGTTTCCCATCTGTTCTTGTAACCAGGTCCAAAACTGTACCGTCTTGAGGTTCAGGATCTGATTATTCACTTGGAACAACCCTTACAGTACAAACCAATAATGGATTTCAGTAACATTCCAGGCATCAAAAAGGGTGAAAGATACATGTATTTCTGTTTTTTTAACGAGATGATATACATTGTATTGTTGTGTATAATTAATCATCTTAAGAGCATAACTCAAAATAATGAGCACAATAATTACTTTAATCTCAACGTCGTTCAATTTCGGATTAAAGAAGCCTCAGTACATTAGCACCCATAAAGCCCCTAACAGCAAATACATTTGGGATCAAAATCCCTGCTCAATAATCATGCTTTAGAATTTCACTTTACAATCTGTGGATATGGCTTGTTGCTATGCTGCAGGCAATGACATAACCAGCAATAAGGGACATTTGGTTTGTGTTAAGCGCCCCCCAGCGTTAAAGAAGAGTCAAGACACCCAGAATAGCATCATACCAGACACACTACACTGAGTTCAAGCCAAGACAATACTTTTTATTGAAAAGCCACTCTACAAGTCATCTTTCTTTGCAAGAGCTCTCAAACTGACACTCTTTATCACTAAATACATACATAAGGCTTTAGTAGTATGCCAATTTGTTGCTCATGACTTATGACTTGATGATGCACTACTCATCTAGTTAGGCTGATCATTTCTCACGTGTTTCATAGCGTGACGTCACACTTTATTGATGTTTCTGCATATGTACCAAGATGTTCAAATAAACCTAAACCTAACCTATCAATTTGGCAAGCTTAGCATAATTTAGTGAGGACACAACCTCTAGTGAAGTACAGTAAAGTATCAAGGAACCAATAAACTATCATTAGTAGAATGCAAGTTAAAACATTTCTCCAAGAAGATGATTTAATATTAAGTCAAGGAAAAACTAATTCAGATTGTTGGTCTTAAAGCGACTTTGTGACAAAGGCTTGCTTCTATGTGTTGACAGCTAGTCATATACTGTTATAAATTATGTGTCTTCTAACACCAACTAAAAATAACGAGGCAACACGTCCTTGACAGGATGGTGGGTGTCTGACAGAAACCACATTGAAGAGCACAATGCATACACTGACAATTTCCTGTGTGCCTTCATACAGCACCAAGCAGCACCCACTAAACTACCCAGAGCTAACAAAGATTTTCCAACCCCTGTGATGACAGCTCATATATGAAGGTGTAGGAGGGAAAACAGACAATGTGTTTGATTAGTGTTCATGTGAAGCAGCCTACTGTAGTACAGTTGGACAGTTGGAGTTCTTCAGAAACTTTGTAAGTACCTTTTTCTTTAAACATACCATATTTTACCAACACACTTTACATTATTTGGTCATAGTTAAAGAATTGTAGCCTAGTCACAGAACAGTCATGGAGTTCATTAGCGGAAAACAATCTTGATCATTTCAATTCAATTACCAATTCAATTATTAAATTCAATTACCAATTCAATTACCATAATTGAATTTAGATAATTCAAACAGCAACTTTTTTTTCTTACAATGGAAGCTTCAACAATTTTGATTATATTGGCAAGTTACTGCATGTGTCAAGCAATCAGATGATAGGATATGATAAACCTTGCCTGTAAAACAACAACAGTGATATCGCAACTTCTACAGAACAGTTTGATAATCTGACTGAACACTTTCCCCACAGGTTGCAACATTCACAAGGGAAAGCAGAACTATACTTTCCCAGTGGTTCTGTCGCCTACAAGATCATTTTGATAACCAAGCCAGACCTGAAACAATGAATACATCTGTTGGAGATGTAACTGACAACTGTAGTACCCCCAGAGACTACCAGTTCTACTTCTTCCCAGCAGTCTACAGTCTGGTGATGGCACTGGGCCTGCCAGGCAACGTGGGAGCCCTCTATGTGTTCATCTTCAAGATAACTCCCCGCACTTCCTCTAACGTGTATGTCATTAACCTGGCCCTCGCCGACACCACTTTCCTCTGCACCCTGCCCTTCAAGATCCACTACCACCGCAACAGCAATGACTGGGTATTCGGAGACGTGGCCTGCCGCATCACAGGAACACTGTTCTTCGCCAACATCTACATCAGCATCGCCTTCATGACCTGTATCTGTGTGGATCGATATGTGGCCGTCACCTATCCTCACACTTATCTGAGGCTCCGGAACTCATGTTGCACTGTACTGGTGAGTGCGGCAGTGTGGGTGGTGGCGGGGGCGGCTGTTCTGGCCTTCATCCTAGTGGGACCTCTGGAAAGTAAGCACCGTAGCTGCTTTGAGAACTTCTCCCAGAACGAGTGGGACAGGCGTCTGGTGCCGTGCAGCATATTCAGTCTCATCGTCGGCTCGCTACTTCCCTCTGTGGTCATCCTGTTGTGTTACCCTCTGGTGGCACGGCGAATCGCTCGCTTCCGGACCAACACAGCCCGCGGAGCCCTGAGGGTCATCTACACAATCCTGGTTATCACCCTGCTCTGCTTCCTGCCCTACCACGTGGTTCACTTCCTGCATCTGCTCCGCCGTCTAGGGGTCATTCAGCACTGTCCCTATGCAAACGCCATCTACAATGCCCGGCGGGTGACAATGGCCCTCGTCAGCCTCAACAGCTGTCTGGACCCCCTGCTCTACTACTTCACCACCAGTCACTGTAGGTGGAGTCCCTCCAAGGCCAGGTTCAGATGGATGTGGGATAGGAGGACCATGGGAGTCTACACCATCGCTGTGAGACCATGAGGCTTTTGCTTTAGCTTGCTCTGACGACTGATGAAATTACATGGATTTTATATTCTGCTAACAAACTCTGAAGCATTGTTTTCCTTACAGAGTACTGTAAACCACCAATATTCTGTATACCTTTACATGTACGCCATGTAAATATAGCATTTACATCTTCCCTTATGTTTATCAAGACCCAGTGCACTTAAAAAACGTGATTTTCCTGTCATATACAGTACCCGTCAAAAGTTTGGACACACTCATACAAGAGTTTTTATTTTTAATATTTTCTACATTGTAGAAGAATAGTGAAGACATCAAAACTATGAAATAACACATATGGAATCATGAGTAAGCAAAAAAAGTGTTAAATCAAAATATATTTGAGAATCTTCAAAGTAGCCACTCTTTGCCTTGATGACAGCTTTGCACACTCTTGGCATTCTCTCAAAAAGCTTCATGAGGAATGCTTTTCCAACAGTCTTGAAGGGGTTCCCACATATTCTGAGCACTTGTTAGCTGCTTTTCCTTCACTTTGCAGTCCAACTCATCCGAATCCTTCTCAATTGGGTTGAGGTCGGGTGATTGTGGAGGCCAGGTCATCTGATGCAGCACTCCATCACTCTCCTTCTTGGTCAAATAGTCCTTAACCAGCCTGGAGGTGTGTTGTGTCGTTGTCCGGTTGAAAAACAAATGATAGTCCCACCAAGCGCAAACCAATTCGCTGCAGAATTCTGTGGTAGTCATGCTGGTTAAGTGTGCCTTGAATTCTAAATACATCACAGTGTCACCAGCCAAGCAGCCCCACACCATCACACCTCCTCCTCCATGCTTCATGGTGGAAACCACAAGTGCAGAGATCATCCGTTCACCTACTCTGCGTCTCACAAAAACACAGTGGTTGGAACCAAAAATCGCACATTTGGACTCATCAGACCAAAGAACATATTACCACCGGTCTAATGTCCATTGCTCAAGTTTCTTGGCCCAAGCAAGTCTCTTCTTCTTATTGGTGTCCTTCAGTAGTAGTTTCTTTACAGCAATTCAACCATGAAGGCCTGATTCACGCAGTCTCCTCTGAACAGTTGACGTTGAAATGTGTGTTACTTGAACTCTGTGAAGCATTTATTTGGGCTGCAATCTGAGGCTGGCAACTCTAACTTATCTACTGCAGCAGAGGTAACTCTGGGTCTTTCTTTCCTGTGGCGGTCCTCATTAGAGACAGTTTCATCATAGCGCTTCATGGTTTTGGCGACTACATTTAAAAACTTTCAAAGTTCTTGTAATTTTCTGGATTGACTTACCTTCATGTCTTAAAGTAATGATGGACTGTCGTTTCTCTTTGCTTATTTGAGCTGTTCTTTACATAATATGGACTTGGTCTTTTACCAAATAGAGGGTGTATACAGAAGATAGCCCTACCTTGTGGCAACAGAACTGATTGGCTCAAAACGCATTAAGGAAAGAAATTCCACAAATTAACTTAAAAAGGCACACCTGGGGGGTGGCTACTTTGAAGAATCTCAAATATAAAATATATTTTGACTTGTTTAGCACTTTGTTGGTTACTACATGATTCCATATGTGTTATTTCATAGTTTTGATGTCTTCACTATTATTCTACAATGTAGAAAATAGTAAAACTAAGGAAAAACCCTGGAATGAGTAGGTGTGTCAACTTTTGACTGGTACACACACACAGTTCAAAAGTTTGGGGTCACTTAGAAATGTCCTTGTTTTGTTTTATTAAAATATAAAATTGATCAGAAATGGAGTGTAGACATTGTTAATGTTGTAAATGACTATTGTAGCTGGAAACGGCAGATTTTTTATGGAATATCTACATAGGCGTACAGAGGCCCATTATCAGCAACCATCACATCTGTGTTCCAATGGTACGTTGTGTTAGCTAATCCAAGTTTGTCATTTTGATCATTAGAAAATTTTGATCAACATGATTTTGTATGACATACGAGGATATCTTTTCTGTGTAGTGTATGAGATGCCCGGGAGCGAGCAGCACGGTGTTTACCTTCTGTATCGTGTAGGTTATTATCCGAGTGAAATATAATAGCCAATATAGATAAATGGATGCCTAAGGATAAATTATTAATTATGTTTGTTTTGGAAAATTTTAGAGGTATAATTTGAACGCGTTCTCTTCACTGTACAACGGGCGAGTAGAATGGAAATGCTTGGTGGACTAACTGAACAAAACGCGCCAACCAAACGGAGATTTATGGATATAATAAATGACTTTTTCTAACAAAAGAACCATGGATTCTCTTGTTTGGACACTTGGGAAGCCCTCAGCAGAAGTTCTTCGAAAGGTAAGTGATATTCTTTAGCTCTTTATATGTGTTTTGTGTGACCTGCGATGGTTATGAATTTATGCTTATGTGGAAAATATGTGAGGTGCTATCCTCAAACAATCAAATGTTGTGCTTTCGCCCTAAAGCCTTTTTGAAATCTGAAAACGCTGTGATATTGCCAAGAAGCAGAGCTTTTGATGACTATGCAACACATGTATATTGATGAATGTTAAATATTACGAATTTTTATTTTGAATTTGCCGCGCGCTGTGTTTGCTCTGAAAACGAGACCGCTAACGGGATCCGATCCCTAAGAATTAAATAGTACCTTAAGCCATTTTGACACAACTTTTGAAGTATGTTTGGGGTCATTGTCCATTTGGAAGACCCATTTGCGACCAAGCTTTAACTTCTTGACTGATGTCTTGAGATGTTGCTTCAATATATCCACAAAATGTTCCTGCCTCATGATGCCATCTATTTTGTGAAGTGCACCAGTCCCTCCTGCAGCAAAGCACCCCCACAATATGATGCTGTTCTGGGATTTATTTGCACTTTTTGCACAAAAGTACATTCATCTCTAGGAGAAAGAGATTCTAAGAGAGAATGTATGATAATGCCAGTTTAGCCTAAGAGCTGTTTGAATATCCCACCTGAAATTTCTGCCTGTTTTAGATGGATGCAGTTTTGGCCTGCCTGGTGACATCGCAGCTAGTTTTTCAGATTTTCCTTCACCCACTCACAGTCCTAGCAAATTACTTGCTCTTTGCTAAGAAGCTTTTTCTGTTTCTTTATTACCATTTTAATTGAAAACAATCACAGGAAGGTACTTTATTATTACCCAGAAATTATTTGATATCGAGATAAAAACTGCTGCATTGGACCTTTAAGAGCTCACATAATGACAATGCAATTACTTGATTGTTGAGTATTAACAATTAGTGACTTGGATTATATCAATATAAATAGTTCAGTAACACCTTATTCTTATAAAAAGATTTATTCAAATCAGCTTTTGTACAACAGACACTAACCTTTACAGTAAGCTACACATTGGGATCGTTTACATTTTAGTCATTTAGCAGACACTCTTATCCAGAGCGATTTACAGGAGCAATTAGGGTTAAGTGCCTTGCTCAAGGGCACAGAAAGATTTGTTAACCTACTCGGCTCAAGGATTCAAACCAGAAACCTTTCGATTACTGGCCCAACGCTCAGCCTCCTGCCACTGATCTGAACTACGTCACATTGAAGACAGCCCTGATGGAAGTCCTTTCTTCAGCAGAGTAGACAGAAAGCTCCCCAGATCTTCATCCTACAAATAACACAAGGTCGACATAATTTGTATTGAAATAAACATTGGATAAAAGGATGGTGCAATTTGAGTCAAGTAAATCTATAGGGTATGTTCATTTTGATCAAATCATTGACGTTTTAGATATTGTTGATATGTAAAAAGGTGTAGATTTGAGAAAGAACATGGCTTGTGGTCGCTACATACTCCTCTAAATAGACTTACTTGACATGGTGACTGACTCGTGCCACACAGTATAGAAACCCACCCACCCACAGGCCCTCCAAGGTTGTGGGCTACACCTTAGTGTGTATAGTGCTACATTCTGTAGTTCAGATCGGACCGTAAGCTCACTCCACAGCTTGAAATGCCTCCCCTCATCACTGAATTGCTAGCCTTTCAGTGGAGCAACTGGCTAGTATGTTGTCGAACGTGCAGTCAAGTGCGTTTGTGAGGCAGACCCTAGTTCGATCCGTTGTACGGACAGTGTACCCAGACAGGGAGGAAGCTATACTGCTAAGCAGACACTGTGGTCCGTCACAATAGCTCACACTCATTTTCAAGAGTCGCCCCCCTTACCTGGTAGCTCCAGGAGAGCAGCAGCACCTTGGTGTTGGGCTCTTCAGCTGAGGAGGACACCTTGATCACGATGGACTCCACCATGACGGTCCCGTCTGGGAGGTGCTGGATGGTATAACCTTTCAGCACACTAGAACAGAGACATCACAGAAGAAATAGTCATTCATATTATTATATGAAGGTGTGTTAGTGGATCAGACCGGAGTACTGATTACCTCTTTTTGTGAATACAAATTATATATTTTTTTGCAGAAGACAAAACAAACTATGTGCCTTTTACACCCAAGCTTTGACCAAATAAGAACTTGAAAACACAATAAAAGTGGTAAACTCGGTCTTACTGTACCTCTTGAGGTGTGTGTAGATTCTGCTGAGAGTGTCGGGGTCACTGTGTGGGTCCTGGAGCTGTACTCGGCAGGTGAAGCGGAGCTGGTGCTCGTTAAGGCCCAATTCCTTGAGAGCCTGTTCTGGAGAGACCAGCCGAAGACTCTACAGCCAGGGGGAACACAGGGGGGAAACGGGAGAGAGGAACATAGGGCAACAAGAGGTCACTCACAAGGCAAGGCCAAAGGCAGAGAATAAAACAACTTGAATTACTAGAATATCTGAATTAGCTAAGCAAGGCTATAGTTAAGTTTTCTATCATAAACAATAGATAAATCAGAGTATCACTACGTTGTATGGTGGAATTGGTGGAATTCAGAGATTACGTTTTCCTTCATGATCAGGGTCCCGTGCATAGTACGAGGCTTCTTCGGGTCAGGTAAGGGGCCTGTGGAGCATAGCAGTCAAACACACACATCAACTGGGAGAGTGAGCTAGATTGAGACTGACTAAGATGTACTGAACAATACCTCCAAGGGCCATCTCCCTCTTGAGTAGGTTGAGTGAGATGTCCACTGGGACACTGGGGTTGGTGATCACAGTGGTCGTCTCACCGTTGGCAGGCATGAAACAGTTGATGGCTGTCATTCACAAAGAAAGACGAATGAGGCATAATACCAGAGCTGTGTTCAGTACTGAGATTCTTTTTCTCAAATGGAGTTAAAACGAGGGAGGTTGAACATGCACTTGTCCAATAAGACAGACAGACTTTCGTTTTCTGTTGCATAACATTTTGCTACACTGTGTCCTCCTGAACACTACCCAGTGCTCCTGACAAGATCCTCAAACCTATTTGGCACATAATGCAATTCTACACTGAACAAAAATATTAAACGCAACATGTAAAGTGTTGGTCCCATGTTTCATGAGCTGAAATAAAAGATCCCAGAAATGTTCCATACGCACGCAGTTCCAATTCTGTGCACAAATTAGTTTACATCCCTGTTACTGAGCATTTTTCCTTTGCCAAGATAATTCATCCACCTGACAGGTGTGGCATATCAAGAAGCTGATTAACAGCATGATCATTACACAGGTGCACCTTGTGCTGGGAACAATAAAAGGCCACTCTAAAACGTGAATTTGTCACATAACACAATGCCACAGATGTTCAAGTTGAGGGAGCGTGCAATTGGCATGTTGACTGCAGGAATGTCTAACAGAGCTGTTGCCAGAGAATTTTATGTTAACTTGTTAGGGAGTGGCAGCTGAGGGGTCGGTTTTGGAGAGCCTGGCGTGCCCAAAGTAAAATGCCTCCCATTCAGGCCCAGAAAATAGGATATGCACATATTTAGTACCATTGGATAGGAAACACTCTGGATTTTCCAAAAGTGTTAACCATTTGTCTGTGAGTGAAACAGAACGCATATGGCAGGCGAAACCCCAAGGAATTTCTGTCCTGGAAAAAGTGATTGACACATTGCTCATTTGGAACCCCTCCCTCATGAAATGACCATATAAGGGCATATGAATGCAGTACCCATCGCTTCCTTTGGATGTCAACAGTCTCGAGACAGTGTAAAATTTCATTTTGGATGAATTAGACCAGAGAAGAGCAAACCAGGAAGTTACCTTTTTATGTAAACAGTACCCAGTGCGCGTTCCCGACAAGGCGCGCAGTGTCTTTTTTACCGTCTTTATCGATCAGTTTATATTCCGGTTGATTTATAATAGTAAATATATCGTAAAGTGTTCCTAAGGATACATTTAAAACTATGTTTGATTGTTCTTGGACAAGTTTATAGGTATAAGATGAACGAGTTTGCGCTAACGCTTCAATGGAGGAGTGGAAGCTGTCGTTTCTGATTATAACGCGCTGAACCAAATGGAGATTTATGGATAAAATACATTACTTTTTCTAACCAAAGAACCATGGATTGTCTTCGTTGGACACTTAAGATGACCTCAGCAGAAGTTCTTCAACAGGTAATTGATTTGTTTTCGCTGTGAAATGTGTTATGTGTGTGCCATGATGGCTAATCGATTCATGGCTATGGGAAAAATATGTGAGGTGCTACCCTCAAACAATCAAATGTGCTGCTTTCGCCGTAAAGCCTTTTTGAAATCTGCTGTGATATTGCCAAGAAACAGAGCTTTTGATGAGTATGGAACACTTGTATATTGGTGGATGTTTAATAATTCAACTTTTGGATTTTGAATTTGGCGCCTTACATTTCACCTGGTAGTGTCGGGATCTGGGCGCTAGCGCCCCAGCAATCCCTGAGAGGTTAAGTTCTCTATCATAATGGGGGGAATGGTGCTGAAGAATATTTCTGTCTGTAATAAAGCCCTTTTGTGGGGAATTGGCTGGGCCTGTCTCCCCAGTGGTTGGGCCTGGCTCCCAAGTGGGTGTGCCCATTGGCTGTGCCCATTGCCCAGTCATGTGAAATCCAGTGAAATAACAACACAATGTCACAATGTCATGGGGCGGCAGGTAGCCTAGTGGTTAGGGCCAGTAACCGAAAGGTTGCTAGATCGAATCCCCAAGCTGACAAGGTAAAAATCTGTCGTTCTGCCCCTGAACAAGGCAGTTAACCTACTGTTCCTAGGCCGTCATTGTAATTAAGACCCGCTTGCATTATGACAAGTTTCTCACATGACTGGCCTGTCTGGGTGATGTTTTTTTCCTCGCCTGAATGATTTGAATCTAGGATTACAGGGACTCTCCGCAACTATATTCAATGTGCAGGACAAAATTGAGGCTATGATTAAGAAGTTGGAGCTCTTCTCGGTCTACATTAACAACACATAGGTCTTCCATCATTGTATGATTTTTTTGTATGCAAATGAAATCAAGCTTACGGACAATGTCAAATGTGATATAGCGAAGCACCTGGGTGAGCTGGGTGCGCAATTATGCAGGTACTTTCCCGAAACGGATGACACAAACAACTGGATTCGTTATCCCTTTCATGGCCTGCCTCCAGTCCACTTACCGTTATCTGAACAAGGAAGCCTCGTCGAAATTGCAACAAGTGGTTCTGTGAAAATGTAATTTAAATCAGAAGCCACTGCCATATTTCTGGATTGGGCTGCGCTCAGAGTATCCTGCCTTGGCAAATTGTGCTGTTAAGACACTGATTCCCTTTGCAACCACGTACCTATGTGAGAGTGGATTCTCGGCCCTCACTAGCATGAAAACTAAATACAGGCACAGACTTACTTCCGGCGCCGACAGAGATGGCAGCCTCGCTTTACGTTCTCAGGAAGCTATGCAGCATTTAGTTTAATATTACGTTTTATTACATACAACCGGGAGGAACTATTGGATATAAGAGCAATGTCAACTTGCCAACACTACGACCAGGAATACGACTTTCCCGAAAGCGGATCCTCCGTTTGGTCCACCAACCAGGACAATAGACTGGATCCCAGCTGGCGACTCAAAAACAACGGCGGCGCCGGAGAAAGGGGAAACGCGGGGGTCTTCTGGTCAGGCTACGTAGACGGGCACATCGCGCACCTCTCCCGAGTATTTTACTTGCCAATATCCAGTCTCTGGACAACAAGGTAGACGAAATACGAGCAAGAGTTGCCTTCCAGAGAGACATCGACGACTGCAACGTTCTTTGCTTCACGGAAACATGGCTCACTCAGGACACGTTATCTGAGTCGGTACAGCCACATGGTTTCTCCACGCATCGTACCGACAGAAACAAACATCTATCTGGTAAGAAGAAGGGCGGGGGTGTGTGTCTTATGATTAACGAGTCGTGGTGTGATCATAACAACATACAGGAACTCAAGTCCTTTTGTTCACCTGACATAGAATTCCTTACAATCAAATGCCGACCGCATTATCTACCAAGAGAATTCTCCTCGATTATAATCACAGCCGTGTATATCCCCCATCAAGCTGACACATCGACGGCAATGAAAGAAATCCATTGGACTCTATGTAAACTGGAAACCACATATCCCGAGGCTGCATTTATTGTGGCTGGGGACTTTAATAAGGCTAATGTGAAAACAAGGCTCCCTAAATTTTATCAGCATATCGAATGTGCCACCCGGCCTGGTAAAATCCTGGATCATTGTTAATCTAATTTCCGTGATGCATACAAGGCTATTCTCCACCCTCCTTTCGGCAAGTCTGACCATGACTCCATTGTGTTGCTCCCAGCCTACAGACAGAAACTAAAACAGGAAACGCCCGTTCTCAGGTCTGTTCAATGCTGGTCCGACCAATCTGATTCCACGCTGCAAGGTTGCTTCGAGCACGTGGACTGGGATATGTTTCGGATAGCATCAGACAACATCATTGATGTATACGCTGATTCGATGAGCAAGTTTATTAGCAAGTGCATCAGTGATGTTGTACCCAAAGCATCTATTAAAACCTTCCCCAACCAGAAACCATGGATTGATGGCAGCATTCGCGCAAAACTGAAAGCGAGAACTACTGCTTTTAACCAGGGTAAGGGGACCGGAAACATGACTGAATACAAACAAACAGTGTAGCTATTCCCTCCGCAAGGCAATCAAACAAGCTAAGAGTCAATATAGAGACAAAGTACAGTCACAATTCAACGGCTCAGACACGAGAGGAATGTGGCAGGGTCTACAGTCAATCACGGACTACAAAAAGAAAACCAGCCCTGTCGCGGACCACGACGTCCTGCTCCCAGAAAAACTAAACAACTTCTTTGCTCGCTTTGAGGACAATACAGTGCCTCCGACACAGCCCGCTACCAAAACATGCAGGCTCACCTTCACCGCAGTCAACGTGAGTAAAACCCTCGCAAGGCTGTCGGCCCAGATGGCATCCCTGGCCGTGTCCTCAGAGCATGCGCAGACCAGCTGGCTGGTGTGTTTACAGACATATTCAATCAGTCCCTATCCAAGTCTGCTGTTCCCACATGCTTCAAGAGGGCCACCCTTGTTCCTGTTCCCAAGAAAGCTAAGGTAACTGAGCTAAATGACTATCGCCCAGTAGCACTCACTTCCGTCATCATGAAGTGCTTTGAGAGACTAGTCAAAGATCATATCACCTCCATCCTGCCAGACACCCTGGACCCACTCCAATTTGCTTACCGTCCCAATAGGTCCACAGACGACGCAATCGCAATCACACTGCATACTGCCCTAACCCATCTGGACAAGAGGAATACCTATGTAAGAATGCTGTTCATCGACTACAGCTCAGCATTTAACACCATAGTACCTTCCAAGCTCGTCATTAAGCTCGAGACACTAGGTCTCGACCCAGCCCTGTGCAACTGGGTCCTGGACTTCCTGACGGGCCGGCCCCAGGTGGTGAGGGTAGGAAACAACATCTCCACCCCACTGATCCTCAACACTGGGGCCCCACAAGGGTGCGTTCTCAGCCCTCTCCTGTACTCCCTGTTTACCCATGACTACGTGGCCAAGCACGCATCCACCTCAATCATCAAGTTTGCTGACGACACTACAGTGGTAGGCTTGATTATCAACAACGACAAGACGGCCTATAGGGAGGAGGTGAGGGCCCTCGGAGTGTGGTGTCAGGAAAATAACCTCTCACTCAACGTCAACAAAACAAGAGATGATTGTGGACTTCAGGAAACAGGAGAGGGAGCACTCCCCTATTCACATCGACGGGACAGTAGTGGAGAAGGTGGAAAGTTTTGTTCCTCGGCATACACATCACAGACAAACTGAAATGGTCCACCCACACAGACAGCGTGGTGAAGAAGGCGCAATAGCGCCTCTTCAACCTCAGGAGGCTGAAGAAATTCGGCTTGTCACCAAAAACACTCACAAACTTCTACAGATGCACAATCGAGAGCATCCTGTCGGGCTGTATCACCGCCTGGTACGGCAACTGCTCCGCCCACAACCGTAAGGCACTCCAGAGGCTAGTGAGGACTGCACAACGCATCACCGGGGGTAAGCTACCTGCCCTCCAGGACACCTACACCACCCGATGTCACAGGAAGGCCAAAAATATAATCAAGGACAACAACCACCCGAGCCACTGCCTGTTCACCCCGCTATCATCCAGAAGGCGAGGTCAGTACAGGTGCATCAAAGCTGGGACCGAGACTGAAAAACAGCTTCTATCTCAAGGCCATCAGACTGTTAAACAGCCACCACTAACATTGAGTGGCTGCTACCAACATACTGACTTAAATCTCTAGCCACTTTAAATAATAGGATTGGATGTAACAAATGTATCACTAGCCACTTTAAACAATTTTGTATATAATGTTTACATATTCGACATTACTCATATCAAATGTATACACTGTACTCTAAACCATCTACTGAATCTTGCCTATGCTGTTCGGCCATCGACTCAAATCTCTAGCCACTTTAATAATTAAAATTGGATGAAATAAATGTATCACTAGCCACTTTAAACGATGCCATTTATATAATGTTTACATATCCTGCATTACTCATCTCATATGTATATACTGTACTCCATACCATCTACTGCATCTTGCCCACGTCGGTCAGCCATCACTCATCCATATATTTATATGTACATACTCGTATTCATTCCTTTACTCTTGTGTGTATAAGGTAGTTGTGAATTTGTTAGATTACTTGTTAGATACTACTGCATGGTCGGAACTAGAAGCACAAGCATTTCGCTACACTCACATTAACATCTGCTAACCATGTGTATGTGACAAATAAAATTTGATTTGACTGTGTGTGGAAAATTATTTAGGACAGACTCTCTCCAATACAACCCAACATTGCAGAGTTATGTGCATCCTTTCAAGCACACCCTTCTCATTAACCTGTGGTGAGTTATTCACAATTTTCAATTGACAAATAAGGTGTTATATGTAAGATGGTTAAATAAAGAGCAAAATTATTTATTATTATATGTGCCATGGTCCTATAAGAGCTTATATGTCACTTCCCACGAGCTGGGTTGTGACAAAAACACTCATTCTTATGTTTAATTAATAAATGTATCGTATAGTGTGTGTGGCAGGCTTACAATGATGGCAAAAAACAACATTTGAGAGTGCGCTGACCCTGGCGCTAGAGGGGGTATGCAGATGGAGGTTGAATGTTTGAAGGGGTACGGGACTATAAAAGGTTTGGTAACCACTGGTGCAGTATATATATCCTTCTCTCTGAAGTCCTAACATTCTCGAAGTAGATATTGTTACCAGGACATCCAGGTGTCACTCACTGAACTCCTGCTCGATCTTGTCCTTGAGGAACTCCATCTTCTTGGCCTCTCCGTGCACCAGCAGCATGTTGCGAGGCTCTGCCATGCGGATGAGCTGCATGATGCCCTTAGCGTCTGCATGGGCACTGAACGACATGTACTCCACCTGCAGCTTCACCTCCAACTGCAGAGGTCACAGAGGGCAAAGGTCAAGGGTCAGCAGACAAACGTCAACAGGCCGGCACACATATCTCAATTTCACTTTATCCATTTGATATCTATTACTGCAGTAAAATCATGATTATACATAAAGTTAAATAAAATCAAATACTATCTTGCTTTACCGTTTGTCTATTCTCCATCTCCAGTTTCTTTTGACCATTCAGGATCTTGTGTCCGATGGTGCCTTGCACACAATACCCAGGCATGATGATCTGATTAACAGAAAATGAAAAGTAGAATTGATTTTCGGCCAAATTCACAAAAACACACCGCTCCATAACTGACATCCCAAATGGGACTTACCATATTCTTCTCGTTGCCAGCCCACTTCTTGAATATCTGTAGAGACTGACCAGCATGCAGCATTCCTGGGGTGGCAAAGACCACCTGAGAGAACACACACATTTCAGTAGTGTTATTTCAACAATGACATTCATAAAAACTATACAAATCATGAAAGTCGCACACTCTACACTGAGTGTAGAAAACATTAGTAACACCTTCCTAATATTGAGTTGCACCCCTTTTGCCTTTCGTCAGGGCATGAACTCTACAAGTGTTGAAAGCGTTCCACAGAGATGCTGGCCCATGTTGACTCCTATGCTTCCCACAGTTGTGTCAAGTTGGCTGGATGTCCTTTGGGTGGTGGACCTTTCTTGACACATGGGAAACTGTTGAGCATGAAAAACCCAGCAGCATTGCAGTTCTTGACACACTCAAACCGGTGCGCCTGGCACCTACTACCATACCCCGTTCAAAGGCACTTAAATCTTTTGTGTTGCCCATTAACCCTCTGAATGGCACACACACATTTCATGTCTCAAGGCTTCTTTAACCTGTCTTCTACACTAATTGAAGTGGATTTAACAGGTAACGTCAATAAGGTATCATAGCTTTCACCTGGATACACCTGTTTTCTTTTTTTGAATTAGGTTTACCCATTACATGATTGGGACAATATAGTATGCTCTGGATTTTATATAGTTTACTCTCTATTAGTCAGCACCTTCACAAAAAAAGAATCCCAGATTTTTTACTTTTTAGACAATGGGTCTCCAGTGACTATGTAGAATATTCACTGGGGTAAGAAGAATAGTATCTATAATGTACAAATCATTGGACTTGTTTGTATCTAAAGCATATCAATGCCTAAACATTAAACGGTTCCAACTGTAAACAAGGTTTTAGTAGTAGCATGCAAATATGATGGTGATGTTTCTCCACCATTGGTCCAGGGTTGTCTGCGTAGGAGCGATCAAAGGCCTTAATGTGTTTGAACTCAAACATGTTTCTCTGTACAAAGGTTTTTCTGATCTTCTGATTGGTCCAGGTGATGAAGAGTTTGTAGTAGTGATTGGCTTTCTCTGTGAGCCCCGTGGAGAAGTAGATGGGTGCCTTCATGTTCATCCGCTCCCTGTGGAAGGAGAGGAGAGGCTTTTACATCATTCCCGGATTGCTTATACAGTCATCAAGACACAAAATGAACCTAATCTTAACAAAAGAACACTCGCTAGACCAATGCTAATTGAATTTGGAATAGAAACCTTACCAGAATGTTTCCAATAGAATGCACAGTTCCTGAGCTCTACCCAGGGCAAAGACCGGAATCAGAACCTGAGAGCACAACATTTAATCCATTAGGACACGAGTACAGGAGAGACAGAATGAGCTATATGGACAGAAAAACCTGTGTGGTGGCACTCACCTTCCCCCCTCTCTCCACTGTCTCGTGTACTTTCTTCAGGAAGTCCCTCTCCCTGCACCTCTTGGAGTCACGGATGGTGGTGGCGTAGGTGGACTCTGAGATGAGGATGTCTGGCCGACACTTATCGATCCACGCAGCCCTATGACAACAAAATAAAAATGGTTTATTATAGAACACATAGGCATTGATCTAAATCATGTTACATGAAACACAAAATAAATCACCACTTACCCTAAATGTCTGTCTGGCGTCATGTTATAGTCACCCTGCAAAAGCAATACGTTTCTTCAAGGAAATCACATGATTCATGCATTGATCAATAATAAGCCCAGTTCTATTAATAGGCTAATACTCACAGTGTAGACCACAGACTCAGACCCTACTTTGATCTGCACCATAGCAGCTCCTAGAACGTGGCCTGCATAGTAAGCCTTGATCTCCAGCTCATCATCCACCTAAGAAACCATGACATAATCAACGCAATACATCATTCCATACCCCAATACTACCTCCAAATGTGGTTTCTTGGCCATCATTGGGAAAGTAATGCATTAAATGTTATACCCTTGGAGTAGCCTGGTTCCAGGTCTGTTTGTTCCGTCATGCCAACTGCTATGATCATTGTCATACCAAACAATGACCATGGGAGTTGGCAAGACCACACAAATAGATATGGAACCAGGCTACACTTGGGAGTACTTTTAAGACCTGACTTTATCAATTAAAAAGGTACATATCAGGACTGTATACCTGGACAGTCTGGTGGAGGTTCAAAGGGACTACTTTCTTCATGCAGTCCTTGATCATCTGGGATGTGAAGAAGTTGGTTTCGCCCTTCTTGTCCACAGTGATTTTCCTGAAGTCCTCCAGCAGGATGGGGCAGATGGCCTTGGTGGGGTGGGTCATGTAGATGGGGCCATCGTAGCCCACCATCTCACTCATGTACGGCAGAGCACCACAGTGGTCCAAGTGGAAATGACTAGGAGAGTTAGTGTGAGTAATCAGTTAAAATATAGAAGATAAAATCTGTCAAAAGACAGAATGCCCTTGAGCGGGAGAAAGCTCTTTCTCTTTGTGTTGAGTCTGATAAGGTTGTTTCTCTTGCTAAAGAGTAGTACCTAGATATAGCTAAGTGCCATATAAAGACCACAAACCTGATAATTACACAGTCCAAGAATTCTGTCAGGCGTCCTTGTTGTGTTATGTAAGAGAAATCTGGGAATCTTCTCTGAAAAGACAACAATGGCACAATAATGGAACACCAAAGGACCCTAAAGTGAATTTGACTGTCAAATTGATAACCGTGGATCTACTGACATATAATTGCATACTGTTAGCACCCTGTGGATCTACGTACGTCATCATTGAAGCCCATGTGCATCCCACAGTCAAGCATAATGTTTTTGCCCCCAATAGAGACAAGGATGCAGCTACGGCCAACATCTTGTCCAGCACCTGAGAGGGAACAAGAGGATACACAAATGAACATCTCATCCATGCTAATTTCACAACATGTCGTTTAGCTGAGCGTTATAATCAAAAGAGAGTACCACCATATATCTGCTCTTATATATGCATGCGCAACAAAGTCATATTTCGTGTTTGGGAAAAATGTCTGCCTGTGCATGCAGATAAAAATCTGATACTTACCCAGTGGTGTCACTTTTATCTCAGGCATCCTGGCTGGGTATTCAAACTAAATGTGGTCGATAAAGTAGCTACCTAGAAATCTAAAGTTAGCTAACTTTACTAACGTTAGCTAGTTCAAGTAGCTACTAGCTAGCTAGTAGCTACTTAGTTAGCTAGCTAGAAATTAAAACGTAGACGTGCCAACTAGATGACACTAGTGGGTAAATTGTGGTGGATAAAGCCTCATCTGTAAAGAAAAATACAAAATATTTAGCTCGCTGGATAAATGGCTGCCAGAAGCTGTTTTGTTTCTGAACGCTGGGATAGCAGCGTGTGTTTCTGCTACTAGTGACTGTTCCTCTACTGTTTTACAACGCACTTCACGCGCCAGATCGACTCTCTTCCGAACTGCAGTTCTCACGAGCTTCGGACCTGCGCAGACATGCGCACTGTGGTTTGGTGCTTCTGGACAAACAGGGTCTGCAGGGGGTTAGTTATCATTTTGTTAGAAATGTGTTATTATGATCGGTTATCAAAGATCAGAGGTTAAATAGAACCCAGCCAAGCTTCTAAAATCGCTACTGCTTATTATTGATCATTTTTAGACGTACTTCCAGGTAGCCATGGCTGTAGCATTGGAGGATCTGAAATTCACTTTACAAGAGGTTCTTGACACTTTTAAGTCATGCCTCTCTGAACACAAAGAAGTATTCCTTGAACATTATGTAGCAGGGTGGCGTGGTCTCGTAAGGTAAGTCGTTTAAACGCTACAGTAAGCCTAGATGCTCAGGTAATTACCGGTAGCTCGTAAACTACCTACCCTCCAAGACATCTAACGTTACAGCACCCGGTGTCACAGCAAGGCCAAGAAGATCCCCAAGGAGGACCTTGGGCAACCGAGCCATGGCCTGTTCACCCCGCTACCATTTATGAGGCAGTACAGGTGCATCAAAGCTGGGACTGAAAGACTGATAAACAGCTTCTAGTTCCTGGCCATCCGACTCTTAAACAGTCACCACTAGCCGGCCTGCCTCCAGTAACCTGTCATGAACCTTAGACACTGTCACTAACCGTCTACTACCCTGTACTTTACCCTGGAACTTAGACTGCTGCCCTATGTGCCTAGAGTCATTGAACACTACTCACTTTAATAATGTTTACATACTGTTTACCCACTTTATATGTATATACTGTATTCTATTCATGACTCATCCTATATAACTACTTCTATCCACACCTTTTTATTCACATACTGTCCATACTGCCTATTCACATACATATACACTACCGCTCAAAAGTTTTAGGTAATTTAGAAATGTCCTTGTTTTTGAAAGAAAAGCAAAAAAATTGTTGATTAAAATAACATAAAATTGATCAGAAATACAGTGTAGACATTGTTAATGTTGTAAATGACTATTGTAGCTGGAAACGGCTGATTTAAAAAAAAATGGAATATCTTCATTAAATAGTACCCACAAAACACCAGTCTCAACGTCAAAAGTGAAGAGGCGACTCCGGGATGCTGGCCTTTTAGGCAGATTTGCAAAGAAAAAGCCATATCTCAGACTGGCCAATAAAAAGAAAAGATTAAGATGGGCAAAATAACACAGACACTGGACAGAGGAACTCTGCCTAGAAGGCCAGCATCCCGGAGTCGCCTCTTCACTGTTGACGTTGAGACTGGTGTTTTGCGGGTACTATTTAATGAAGCTGCCAGTTGAGGACTTGTGAGGCGTCTGTTTCTCGAACTAGATACTCTAATGTACTTGTCCTCTTGCTCATTTGTGCACCGGGACCTCCCACTCCTCTGTCTATTCTGGTTAGAGCCAGTTTGCGCTGTTCTGTGAAGGGAGTAGTACACAGCGTTGTACGACATCTTCAGTTTCTTGGTAATTTCCCTTCATGGATTAGCCTTCATTTCTCAGAACAAGAATAGACTGACGAGTTTCAGAAGAAGGTTCTTTGTTTCTGGCCATTTTGAGCCTTTAATCGAACCCACAAATGCTGATGCTCCAGATACTCAACTAGTCTAAAGGCGGACAGTTTTATTGCTTCTTTAATCAGAACAACAGTTTTCAGCTGTGCTAACATAATTGCAAACAGGTTTTCTAATGATCAATTAGCCTTTTAAAATGATAAGCTTGGATTAGCTAACACAACGTGCCATTGGAACACAGGAGTTGCTGATAATGGGCCTCTGTACGCCTATGTAGATATTCCATAAACAAAATCAGCCATTTCCAGCTACAATAGTTATTTACAACATTAACAATGTCTACACTGTATTTCGGATCAATTTGATGTTATTTTAATGGACAAATAATGTGCTTTTCTTTCAAAACGAGGACATTTCTAAGTGACCCCAAACTTTTGAACAGTATGTTTATAGAGTCCGGAAGCTAAGTTCCTGCATTTCAAAACATTTTTCCATGGGGTTTTGTACTGTGTATTTAAATACTGTATTCTCGACATAGCTCATTCTAATATTTATACTACTCTTGCATTTTAGTTACACTGTTTATACACACCACATATTTATTTATATACAGGATTCTTAACATAGCTCACTGTAATATATCTACTGCTTTACATATCATTCTAAGTATATATTGTGTGAATTAATCCGGTGTATATACTGTACGTATAGATTGCATTTGGATTACTGTTGCAGTGCAGTTTGGGTTGTTAGTTGGATTCGTTCTTAAATGTATTGATTTCTTGTTTTGTTGTTGTTCGTTTTTTACTTTTTGTGTACTTGTTTGAGATTTTACTGCATCGCTAGGAGCTAGTAACATAAGCGTTTTGCTGCACCTGCTATAACATCTGCTAAAATGTGTACGCGACCAATAAACTTGATTTGGACACTTCCAGTTTTATTTATACAGTTTTTCCCATTGTGTATTCCTATGTCTACTGTATTCTCACATAGCTAATTTTAATATACTGTATCTACTACTGTACATTGCATTTTTGTTACATTGTTTATACACGCAATAAACTTGAATTTGATTTAGCCTTGGCATTGGGCTAATGTAAATACATCCTTGAGTCTGGCATAGTTGGCAAGCCGTATTAATCAGTTTATGCACATAATCTAGTTAGGTATCCTTAAAAAAAGTCACAATTTATCTCAGTGTAAATTATTCTGGTTGTCTTTAAATAAAGCCATTTAGCATAATTAAATATTTGAAGACTTGGGTTGGGTAGGCTTATATAATAATGCATCACGGTAGTCCAATTAAATGGCTTTTATGTGTCTGATTAAAATGTAATTATTGTCCTTTATTTCCAGATTCATGAACTGCCTGGGGAGTGTGTTTTCCTTCATCTCCAAGGATGCTGTCAACAAGATCCAAATCCTGGTCAACCATCTGAATGGTGAGAATGGGGCCCACTACATCACCGTCCAGTCTATGGTCAAGTATGAACTGGACAGCCAACTGGTGGACCTGACCAAGAGAGGCAGTTTCCCAGAGTCCGGCTGCCGCACCCTCCTGAGGCTGCACCGTGCCCTACGCTGGCTGGAGCTCTTCCTGGAGAGGCTACGAACCAGCACTGAGGACAGCAATACCTCAGTCATGTGCTCTGAGGCCTATAATGAGTCCCTCTCCCAACACCATGCATGGATCATCCGCAAGGCTGCCGGCACAGCGTTCTGGGCTCTCCCAGGGCGTGCTACGTTCTTTGATGTGATGAATGTAGGAAGCCCAGAGCAGGTGATTGCTGTGCTAGGGGATGCCCTGCCTCTCATCTCTGAGGTATACCAAGTAACAGAGGACCTCTATGCCCAGAACAACATACTGGAGTTGCCCTAGTAGGCAGAAAGTACTGTAGTAGTAGCCTGGTGGTCCCAGATCTGTTTGTGTCTGACCAACTCCAATGGAATTGTTCATAGGAGTTGGTAAGACTGCATAAACCGATCTGTGACCACCAAGCTACTGTAGCTCTAGTGGTCCAACCAGCTCATCAATGCTGGCAATCCATGCTGGTCTGGATCTTTTCTTGGTGACTGTTTCATGGTGTATAGGGAGGGAATTATTACTGTATATAATATGTACATTACATTATGATATAAGGCAGCATTACCCATAGGTTTCGTTCTAAATGTAATTCTATGGCTTCCAGTGCTGTTTTTGTTCAACATACCTTTCTGCATTACATTTTCTCCTTAATGTACTTTAAGTATGCATCATAGTTTATCTCTCAAAGTAGGTTTTGTATCATTACAAATACACTAGCAGATTTAAAGTTTGTGTGTCTGTCTTGTCAAATCTCAAGATAGATATTTTATTTTTTGAAATTTAAACCAGTTATTTTACAGTTTTAAATGTTTTCTGTTGACTATGAATTAAGTTATACATTATACACTGTGACCTGATAGGCCTAAGCTATATTGTTTTTGTTCTATTTCTGCAATGATTTATGTATCTCTATCATTTTGTCGTAATGTTATATAACCTAAGATTGAAGAAGGATATTAGTGTTAAATCTGGTGTAATGTTTCAATTACAGTTCTTGCACAGTGCAAATGTCTCTGTCTGGACTGGAGGTAGTTGTGATAGAAATGGAATGGATGCTACTGATGCTGCACGCTCCTAGGCTTGCACCAGGGGGCACCTGTTGATGTGCGAGCGTGCGAGGCAAGCAGCGTTGTCAAGGTAACGATAGCTGTGTTGATCATTTGAGTGACGCTGCCTGCTGAAAAAGCCTCAAAACTTCCCGCTTGACTGTTGACAAACAAAAGCAAGACTGATCTATCTGCTAAAGTGCAAGGTGTGCTGCAGATATGTTAGCTATTATTCATATATTGCACTGTTATTCTAGAGGCAAGTATGTCCCCTTTTTGTCACCTACTTGTATCTGACAGCTTAGCTAGCTAGCTAACACTAGCTAATTTGCTAGCTACTGTAACTGGTCAACAAAGAAATCAAGTGCAATAACGTTACATGTTCTCTCACTGGCATGTCAATACGATTAGCTAGCTCAGCTTGCAAGTTGGCCAGTGCTCTCAAAAGGGGTGGCCAGTCTCTTCTTGAGCAGCTACCTGGCATGAAGGCTTTTGCTCCAACCCTGATGAGCAGATATAAAGTTAGCTAGCTAGCTAGCCATGTTTTATTTCACCAGTGTTGGTACAAAAGCCTGCACACCCAGTGGCTTTCTGCAAGAATGCTATCACAGTGACTATGATGAGACAGAGAAAGAATGTTGAGGAATAACTTTAATGTATTTTCAGTTCTCTGTTGACTATCTCCCATCTTTCAGAGTTGAGTCGCATATAAACCATTCTACTCCTGTGGAGAAGAATGCATTTGACCAGGGCAAAGTCCTCGAAAGGGCGTTGTCGACCCAGCCTGAGCCACCCTCCAAACGTGGATGTGGCTGCCAGCTTCCACGACACACCACTGATCCCTAAGCCTCCTTCAATGGGCTACAACAGGTCTGATCGCTGCCTCCCTCCCGCTATCACAGCCAGCTGAATGTGGACGAAGTCCCAGACTACCTAGATAATGTTCCTGAGCTACCCTCTCTTCCCTTCCCTTGGAACAAATACAAGCCCCTCCCCTCAATTGAGAAGAAGGCGTCAGAGGAGGGTGTCTCTTTGAGTGGTGTGGAGAAGACATCCAAGCTCAGTCTGTCTGACAACCAACTGTCCTCAGTGAGGACCCGGGCATCATCCCAGAGCAACCCGGAGTTAGGCAATGTGTCAGAGGTACTTTGCAAGGTCTGCCCCACCCCCAACCCTCTGGACCTCAGTGTGATGGCCACAACCCCAAAGACCAAAAGCCCACCAGTATTCCCCCCCTGGCACTCCCGATCCTAGGAGTTTACTCCTTGCCATCCGAGCCCCATGTGGGAGTAGGTTTGAGCACCACTTCCTACCGACAGACACCCTGCTGCAGAGGCCAGATATGGGACCAGATATGAGCATGGTTACATTGAGACCGTGGATGGTTACATCGAGACCGGTGTGGATAGACCCTTTCGCAGAAAATTCACGGACCTGAACATGACTTTGTGGCATCTTGAATAGATCAGTACTGTGCATCTTTCAGGAGGACATGGACTCTGTTATTCTGTCTTTCATCTGAGCTTAGGCAAACGACAGTGTTTTTATCCAAAAAAATATACACTGAGTATACCAAACATTAGGACCCCCCCCCAGAACAGCCTTAATTCGTCAGGGCATGGACTCTACAAGGTGTTGAAAGCGTTTCACAGGGATACTGGCCTATGTTGACTCCAATGCTTCCCACAATTTTCAAGTTGGCTGGATGACCTTTGGGTGGTGGGCCATTCTTGATACACACAGGAAACTGAGTGAAAAACCCAGCAGCATTGCACTTCTTGACACAAACCGGGTGCGCCTGGCACCTACTACCATACCCCGTTCAAAGGCACATATTTTTTGTCTTGCACATGCACGCTCTGAATGGCACACATACACAATTTATGTCTCAAGGCTTACAAATCTTTCTTTATCCTCCTTCCTTTCATCTAAATTGATTGAAGTTGATTTAACAAGTGACATCAATACGGGATCATAGCTTTCACCTGGTCAGTCATGGAAAGAGCAGGTGCTCTTTATGTTTTTATACTATATATAAAGTACCAGTCAAATGTTTGGACACACCTACTCATTCCAGGGTTTTTCACTATTTTCGACATTGTAGAATAATAGTGAAGACATCAAAACTGTGAAATAACTCATGGAATCATGTAGTAATCAAAAAAGTGTTAAACAAATCAAAATATATTTTATATTGCCAAGTGTGCAAAGCTGTCACCAAGGCAAAGGGTGGCTACTTTGAAGAATATAAAATATATTTTGGTTACTACATGATTCCATGTGTTATTTCAGTTTTAGTGAACACAAATAAAGAAAAACCCTTGAATGAGTAGTTGTGTGCAAACTTTTGACTGGTACTATATTTTTTATTAAAATGTTACTAGAGAATAGTGCTTGTTTCCATTGTTCAATAGAAATTCGTAAAGAACCTTTGGCTCGATCAAGTCTGGCAAGGTGTGTTTTGCATTTTCATTCAACCATGTATATTTCAAGGGAAAACAAACCTGAATAATGACCAGACAGACATACTTTAGGTAGGTAATCTTTATTACAACAAAACCAAAAAGTGCAGACAAGTATAAGAGAATAGATTCAGCAGAGGCTATGTATTGCTTCCATAGCCAAGGTAAACACTCTAAACACTTAACAAGTTTAGTTCAAGCACAGTCCAAATATAAATAACATTCACTAAGGTACAAAAAACATTATTAAATGGTGTTTTGCTCAATAAAGCTTTTTTTTTGTCTCTAACTAAATCTATTCGTAACAATTTAGGTACATTCCATACAATCTTATTTTACTTGGTCAAAGTGCCCAATTTCTGTCAGTTGACAGAACAAACTTGCCAATAGTTTAAGGAAAATATTAACCAATTCTGACTCAAACCTTCATGGAAGTTTCAAACAAATTGAATGTGACTGTAAACAAGTTATGTTCACCGAAACAACCTCCCATCAGAGATTTGCAGAGCCCGACTGGGAAAACGTAAAATACAAGATGGTGCAACCGCTCTAATACTCACAGTACTATTACAATGGAATCTTTGGATTACCGTGAAACACCTGTGTATCCAAACTATCAAGAATGTATTTAGTGTTGCGATACTGAAATGCTCTAAATCTCTCAAGGATTGTTAGTCTATACTAGATTGATCATGAGTTACCTTCTCATTAATAAGGAATGGACATTTCTCCAGTTTGGTTAGTATAGTACTTCTCATTTGCTCAACTTCAAATCACATTACCTTTCCACTCTTATGATTCTATAAAATAAGGGGTTTTAATACAAATCAGCACAGCACAGCAAACTTCCCCCATTCCCCCACTTTTGCAAAGTGTTCTGTTTTATTCAATATACTGTATAATGCTGCAAACAACCATATGGCCAATGCGTACACCTATGCATTCCTCTGAGAAGAGCACCCGATCAAGAGGATAAAATATTAGTTTAGTGTAACCACTGTATAAAAATTATAGCAAATGAAAGCCAACTGTAATCCTAATAGTCTCAAAGAGCAGAATCTATGAAATCTAAAATGCGTTGCATATTATTTAGGCATGGCTAACATTTACTGTAATTTCATGTAAACATTCAAGTAAATCCTTAAAGTGACTTAAGTCCAAAAGCACAAATGCGACTCATTTCAGGAAACTAGGCGTATGTCACGGGTCACCACTTCACAGGAGAGCCATTTGAATGTTTTTATTTTCAAAATGCATTTTTTGGGGGTCAGAAATGCCTTCTGGAATGTGAACTTTCATGTGCCTTGATAACAAACTTGTATGCCATCTGTAAATCAGAATAATATTGTTAAATTACGAGCCTAGTTGGTTTAGCCACAGAAAAAGTCAGGAACCTTCCCGCTAGCCATGATTGGCTGAGATAATGGATGGGCTGGACATGCAAAGAGATGAGTTCGGATTGGTCTGCCATGTAGCACGTTTCTGTCTATAACATGAGCTGGTCAGTATGTGTAGGTAATCCTTTCTAACGCAGCTTTTTTGATAGATATCTCGTAGTAGAACTGCATAATTACTTTGCCACCATGAACTATTTATTGCCTTACCTTCCTTATATCCTACCTCATTTGTACTCTGTATATAGATTATTTTTTTCTACTGTATTATTGACTGTATGTTTGTTTTACTCCATGTGTAACTCTGTTGTTGTAAATAAAAAAAAATAAGGAGTTGCTTTCCACTTTCTGGAGGGTCGGGTTTTGAAATCAGTAGAATTAGAGTATGATAGCTAAGGAGATGGAGAAAATTCTGGCGTATGATTGCAAATATCCAGATGGAGTAGAAAAGAGAACACACAGAAGGCTGTTGTATAAAAAACACCTGTCTCCGGATTACATCTTCAAACTAAGGCAACCATGGCATCCGTGACAGAGAGGGAGAAGCAGCCATCCATGTATATGGGTAAGATAGTCTAGCTAGCTACATTTTCAGATATAATTATTTATAATTTTGTCAGAAAGTTGTTTTCATTTCAAGTTAAAGTGTACTGTTAGCTAGCTGGCTGGCTGGCTAGCTAAAGTTACGTGTATGATCTGTGTAGTAATATTATTAATGTGAGGCAACAGTCCCACCTGCATATATATTAGATGCATTCAATTAGGATTTTGAGGCCAATCTGGTGAAGGTATGTCTCATTGTCAGCGTTTCCGTCTTTGTCCATGGGCAGGTTAAAGTTGATCACCACGGAAACCTGCACAACATCAATATGCTTAACACCCCGGCAGTCCTACAATCTAAGCTAGATGCCCTCCATCTCACACAAATCATCAAGGAACCCAACAGGTACAATTCTAAATCTGTAAACATGGGCACCCTCATAGATATTATCCTGACCAACTTGCCCTCCAAATACACCTCTGCTGTTTCCAATCAGGATCTCAGCGACCATTGCCTCATTGCCTGCATCCACTATGGGCCCGCTGTCAAACAACCACCCCTTATCACTGTCAAACGCTCCCTAAAACACTTCACAAATTGCTATAGACCTATATTCATCCTGCCCTGCCTCTCTAAAGTCTTCGAAACCTAGTTAATAAACAGATCATTGACCACTTCTAATCCCACCGTACCTTCTCCGCTGTGCAATCCGGGTTTCCGAGCTGGTCACAGGTGCACCTCAGCCACGCTCAAGGTACTAAACGATATCATAACCGCCATCGATAAAAAACAGTACCGTGCAGCTGTCTTCATCGACCTGGCCAAGGCTTTCGACTCTGTCAATCACCGTATTCTTATTGGCAGACTCAATAGCCTTGGTTTCTCAGATGCCTGCCTCGCCTGGTTCACCAACTACTTGTCAGACAGAGTTCGGTGTGTTAAATTGGAGGGCCTGTTGTCCGGACCTCTGGCAGTCTCTATGGGGGTTCCAACAGGGTTCAATTCTCCGGACGACTATTTTCACTGTATATATCAATGATGTCGCTCTTGCTGCGGGTGATTCCCTGATCGACCTCTATGCAGACGACACCATTCTGTATACTTCTGGCCCTTCCTTGGACACTGTTAACTAACCTCAAAACAAGCTTCAATGCCATACAACACTCCTTCTGTGGCCTCCAACTGCTCTTAAACGCTAGTAAAACCAAATGCATGCTTTTCAACCGTTCGCTGCCTGCACCCGCCCACCCGACTAGCATCACTACCCTGGACGGCTCTGACCTAGAATATGTGGACAACTACAAATACCTAGGTGTCTGGCTAGACTGTAAACTCTCCTTCCAGACTCACATTAAACATCTCCAATCCAAAATAAAATCTAGAATCGGCTTTCTATTTCTCAACAAAGCCTCCTTCACTCACGCCGCCAAACTCGCCCTAGTAAAACTGACTATCCTACCGATCCTCGACTTCGGCGATGTCATCTACAAAACAGCTTCCAATACTCTACTCAGCAAACTGGATGCAGTCTATCACAGTGCCATCCGCTTTGTCACCAAAGCCCCATACCACCCACAACTGCGACCTGTATGCTCTAGTCGACTGACCCTCGCTACATACTCGTCGCCAGACCATCTACAAGTCCCTGCTAGGTAAAGCCCCGCCTTATCTCAGCTCGCTGGTAACCATAGCAGCACCCACCCGTAGCATGCGCTCCAGCAGGTATATCTCACTGGTCACCCCCAAAGCCAATTCCTCCTTTGGCCTCCTTTCCTTCCAGTTCTCTGCTGCCAATGACTGGAACGAACTACAAAAATCACTAAAACTGAAGACACTTATCTCCCTCACTAGCTTTAAGCACCAGCTGTCAGAGCAGCTCACAGATCACTGCACCAACTACCTCATCCCCTACCATATTCATTTATTTATCTTGCTCCTTTGCACCCCAGTATTTCTACTTTGCACATTCATCTACTGCACATCTACCATTCCAGTGTTAAATTGCTATATTGTAATTACTTCGCCACCATGGCCTATTTATTGCCTTACGTTCCTTAGCTTACCTCATTTGCACACATTGTATATAGATTCGTTTTTTTTTCTACTGTATTATTGACTGTATGTTTGTTTACTCCAATGTGTAACTCTGTGTTGTTGTATGTGTCTAACTGCTTTGCTTTATCTTGGCCAGGTTGCAGTTGTAAATGAGAACTTGTTCTCAACTTGCCTACCTGGTTA
Source organism: Brachymystax lenok tsinlingensis (assembly GCA_030435695.1). NCBI lineage: Eukaryota > Metazoa > Chordata > Actinopteri > Salmoniformes > Salmonidae > Brachymystax > Brachymystax lenok. Next base: position 16,418,525 of record CM059802.1, read on the forward strand.
AATAAAGGTGAAATAAAAATAAAATAAAAAAATTAAGGATAGCATCCTCTTCAGTTGCTGATTTTCTCAATTTCATCCAGATCGTCAGTGTCAAGTTTGTTTATCTTCTTATCTGTGGGGAAAAAACGAGACGAAAGGTTAGGTTACTAATGAGAACACTATTATATAGATCAATATGTTGTAATTAATTGGTCTAGAGACAGAGAAACGTACTGAAATGCTCCTCGATTTGGTTGAGAATGTTCATGCTGTGTTTGCTGTCAATCATATTGACGGCAAGCCCCCTCTTGCCGAAACGTCCTGTGCGGCCAATCCGGTGAAGGTATGTCTCGTTGTCAGCGTTTCCGTCTTTGTCCATGGGCAGGTCAAAGTTGATCACCACGGAAACCTGCTCAACATCAATGCCTATTGAAAAAGAAAAGCATCTAAAATGTTCAATGTCAATGCAAAACACACTCATCTTCCTACATAAAGACAATTGGTTACATTTATCATGCTTTAATTTTCTTGCTATTCACCTCTGGAGCATAGGTTGGTGGTCACCAGGACTTTCTCCTTGCCCTCCCTGAAGCGTTCAATGATGGCCGCTCTCTGCTCAACAGTCATCTCCCCACTCAGCAGTGCCACCACATGGCCCTCTTTGGTCAGTTCAGCAGACAGCCAGCCAGCTGTCCTTCGGGTCTACAAAGGCAAAGACCATTGATTATTTCTGTTACTTTATGTACCATACAAACGCCTTATTTCTTTACTTTATTAGGCTAGTTTATGTACCATATCAACCCAAATCCCCCAGAAATGTAATTCCTATGATACGGTGAGAAGGAGGATAGACTCACGTGACAGAAGATCATAGCCTGGGCAATGGTGATGGCTCCGTAGATATTACAGAGGGCTGTGAACTTCTTGTCCTTATCATTGCAGAGCACGTAATACTGCTTGATGGTGTCCAGAGTCTCCTCTTCACGTTTCAGCTTGATGATGTTGGGGTCTGGCACGACCCTCTCGGCAAACTTCCAGACAGAGTCCTCAAACGTGGCAGAGAACAGCAGCATCTGACATTCATTTGGCAACATTCTGCGTAGGGTGGGGAGGGAAAAGTCAGTTTCTCCAGCTGGATAATGAATAGATGCTTAGTAAGAACACAGTTTATTAGAATCAGAAAAAGACATCACAACAGGAAAAGTCCAAGATAACCAACTGAAGAAGCTAAGGTAACTAATCACCATCTGTGGTCATTAAAGACATGCTCCAGTACTTTTGTATACTTTTCAGACAGCAGTTCTGAAAGTAGTGCTCACAAGGTAAAAGTGATCCTCAAAAATTGCTTACTAGGTCACACATGTGCAGATACAGTATGTGCACCACGTCATTGCTCTCTCTCTCATTCTTCTGTGTGTGCATCTTCCTAGCTGTCACTCAAATGGCAAGGGGCTGAAGCTCTTTGGTTGAACTTTAATTGCTAGGGGGCTGGCCGACGTGGGGGAAAATGTAGGAAAAATGGTGCAGTACAGCTTCCAGAAAAGGTTTCAAACTAGGGATTTCGCAGCTAATTGAGTAAGACAGTATTTCTGCTTATAGTATGTATGAACTACATTGACACATCCAGCCAAAGACGTTTAAAAAAATCCATAGTAGTCACCAAAGCTCCAGAGCAAAGATGTTAAGTCCCCTGTATGGTGGACTTTGAGTGGTTCTGGACCGGTTCCGACTGGTCTGCTCTCTGCTACCACTCTCATACAGATGACGTGAAGAGTCAGGGTTCAGACCCTACATTTATAGGGAGTGACACGTCACATTTTCTGGCCTATCCAGGCAAAGGAACAATTTCCTGTGCCTGTCAAACTCACAGCTATGCTTGCAATAGCGCATATGAAGTGGGAGACTAGCGGATACAATAGAACTTCGCTGTGATATTCTCAGCTGGATTGAGCTCTCAACATAAAAAAAATACAAAATCATGTCAAAGAATTTAGACAAGACCACTTTCTATAGGTCACAGACAAGCTGAAGTTGTAACGAGTCTGGACACATTTGAATGGTGTCTCTGCGCCGCTCAGACGTTTAGAATTCTCTTGTCAGTCATGTAAAATAGTGCCAATATTGTATTGTCACTAAGTATGATCATATTTATACGACAGTTCTAAGAAAGGTGAAATCTATAGCAAGTTGTTTACAAAGTACTTTATTTAGAAAGTATCATTTCAAGCCCTATTGCCCCACTTTTGTTGAATAGAAAAAATATATAAATGTTTCATATTTTCCTAATATTTGTACTATGTACTTGAGGTTGTGTCCTCAAAAGTGAGTACACCTCAACAATTTGTAACTATTTTTACCAGAAAGGTAAGTTCCCAAACTTTCTAAAACTATGCAACCAGTTACTGTTTATGGACATCTCATGAAAGAATACATTTGCATATGTCTATTTAGGCAGAAATAAAAATGTTGCCCTATCATTCAAGAGGTTAAAGTTTTTATTTAATTTAACTAGGCAAGTCAGTTCATTCTTATTTACAATGACGGGCTACCCCGGCCAAACCCTAACGCGCTGGGCCAATTGTGCGCCGCCCTATGGGACTCCCAATCACAGCCGGTTGTGATACAGCCTGGATCAAACCAGGGTCTGTAGCGACGCCTCTAGCACTGAGATGCAGTGCCTTAGACCACTGCTCCACTCAGGAGCAGCACTTAATAGCACCACTCATGTAATTACTGGCCTGCAAGACGAGCTTGTCTTGTAGAATTTAGGTTATGCTAGAAGAGAGTACTGTACGTTTACAACTTTCAACATGTTATGAGAAAACTCACCTTTGGATCCGGATGCTCTGGTCCTGGTGACCTTGTGTGGCAATCATGACGTCAGCCTCATCCAGGACAAAGACGCTGATCTTCTTGGGGTTGATGATCTTCAGTTTGGAGCACCAGTCTAGGACCGTGCCAGGTGTCCCAATGACAATTTGCTCCTGAAGCTTCGTCCCTCGGTCCACTGCTCAGCACCCAGAGACATACAGGACAGTTAATTATGATTCTCATTAGCATATTTTACAGAACATCCACTTTATAATACAACTTGTTATGATGTGGCATTCGCTTCATTGAAAGTTATGCTTCCACCATGATATTTGGGTGAGCGCACCGGCATTGCTTACAATTTCCCCAGTGAAATGATGCACCATAACATTACAGATTGTATTCAGAATAAAAAAGCATGAATGTTTTGACACTTACATTTATTGCCACGAATGGCATATGCCAATTTGACCTCAGGATAAAATTTCCCCATCTGTTCAATGACTTTACCAGTCTGCAAAGCTAGCTCGTACGTTGGGGCAATGCAAAGACACTGAGGGGGCAAAATAAGGAGTTTCAGTAATGAGGCTTTTATCTATAAATTCAACAAACTAAAAAAGCAACACACTGTGATAGAAGTGTCCTATACTAAGGCACTTTCCTTTTACCTGCTACCCTGATCTGCAGTCGCTCTTAATAAAACAAACAAACCCATAAAAACTATTTCTGAACTTGCTGATTACCTGACCTCTGAGTACCTGTATCAGAGGTCTAGCATCTTAAAGCTAAGTTCAACTCACCTGAGTCCATTTGTTAGCTGGGTCAACATGGCTGAGCATGGCCAGCGCAAAGGCAGCTGTTTTACCTGTGCCGGACTGTGATTGGGCAATCAGGTTCTGAGGTCTGGAAGCAGAGGGATAATACACGCTGAAGAGAGAACAATGGGGGACTAAAAGGTAGATCATGTAGATTCCATTAATTTCACATCAAAATCCAATCAAACAACTATATTACTGCATACATAAACATGATAATGGTGAATAACTAGTTTGACTACATCTGACTGAAAGTTAAAATGAAATGTTTAATATCAGCACACACCCCTTCAAATATGCTGAATATCTAAGCTATTTCCTCTATTATTGAGCCTAATCACAATGAGCATCGAGCTAAATTAAATGGGTACTCACGGCTCTGCCAGCATCATGGGCAGGGCATTCTCCTGGATCTTAGAGGGTCTGTTGAAACCCATGTCATACACTCCTCTTAGCAGCTCATCTTTCCTGAGATGGAAGATCATTTAAAAGACCACATATAAAAAAGGCCAACCAAACATGTTGAACACCACACGATACTGCAAAAATGCGATGTTGTGGATCCTAACTTAGGTTAAAATACACTGTATAGGTAGGCCTATACATTCGTAAATTAGTAAGCAATGGTGAATTTGAACACAGAGATGACGTACAGTCTCAGCTCTTCAAATGTCTTGACTGAGTAAAGAGGAGAGTTTGGATCCCTCTGAAGAACCTCTACTTGATTGGTAGTGTTCACAAGGCTGGTGTGGATCATCTTATTCAACAACGACTGGGCCGCTTTGTCCTCTACAAGGCAAGAGTGACAGGTGAATGGCCTGTCGTAGTAACTGAATGGAGACATGATGAATGAATCGGAGATGAAAATAAACCCTGGGAAATCACACACCTTTTTCTTCCACTTCCACTTTGGTGTCATTCTCCACTTGTTTTGTGGTACCTGAAGGAACAGCAAAAACTCATCACCCCATTTTATCACAAAAAGGTCAGAAACAATAATACATGGAAGAATATCACCTGCAAATGTTTATTATTGACACCACAGTGATTTTACTTTTTGCCTTTCTAGGTGCAGTATCACCTCCACCTCGAGGTGGAGATCTTATCACCAAGGAGCCGAACTTGTAAGAGAAAGAAACATGTTGTTAGTACGCACATATCGAAGTTTTCCCTCATCAAATATTGGCAAGCACGTGGCTGCACTGAAGTGTCAAATTATGCCAACAACTTCAAAGGCATAACAAACAGCGCTACAGTCATTCAGAAGGTGTGTCAGTTAACAGTGGCACACCATCAGCACATGGTTAGCTAGCTAAACACTCTGACAGCTCAGCCACAAATTGCCTCAGCTACAGCTGGCTGCGCTAGCAAGCTTGCTAGGTAGCAGCTGAAGTCTGATGCTTTTCGTTATGCATGGTTGGGAATTTAGCTAGCAAACGACCTAGTTAGCTAGCGAAACATTTAAACTTACAGAGTCAGTCGTAGATTCCTGTTTATCGACAGCCAGAGCCCAGGAGTCGGTAGCCATTGTTCACGTTTAATGTATATTATTTTACACCAATTTTTAGCTACACAAACTATGAAATTAAACTGGGCGTCGAAAGGGATGCCTGCTAAGCAAAAGAAGCTGCCGCTGTTGCGCACCTAGCTGCACTCTTTCTGATGGGAACTCGGAAGTGGAATTCTGAGTTCCCATCAACTTTGTTTACCCCATTAGTTTGTGTAGGTCTTCGTTGAAAATGTGCACAATTACAGGCTCTATTAGAATAATACAAGCTGTTATCAGATAAACAGGTTTGGCTATTCTTTTGTTTATAAATCGTCCACTTATTACAGATATAAAAGATGTGTAATTTCTAACTAATTTGGCTTTTTCCTTTTGATTTGTCATCTGGTCCCAGAAAATCTGAGTATGAGGAGAAGAAATGGCGGTCCTGATAAGTGACCCAGCCAGGTAGAGACCTGTCAGTCCACATAAAGGGAGATGGGGATGCAGCTTCAGCCAATAACCCCCACCCACACCATCCCTCCCTCCCTCCCTCCCTCACAAATGTATTTTAAGATGCCATTAGAGGTCTACATCGATTGTCATGGTTAAATCCTCAATTAAAAAACAGGTGGATCAGATTAACAGTGGCCACAATGCAGACAGCCACAATCCTATTACCCACATTAGAATCTAAACATTATAGGCTTTGCATTAAAGCAGAGACAGAGCACTAGACTGGTGAGGGGGAAGGTTGATGCCTGGATGGAGGCGAGACGAGCTTTATATTCCCCCCTCCTACTCTTTCTTGTTCTCCGCGCCTGGCGTTGCATTTAATTTAGTCTGATCCCCCAGCTATCAAAAAGGATGCATGAATGGGGTCTCTCGTCATCGATTGCAGGGAAGAAGGAGAGTGAGTGGTGCTGATGCTATGAATGCAGAGGGGAGGGGTAGTAGGGGAAGGGGAGGGCGGAATGCTAATCTGTTGCACAGGTTTCTCTCTCTCTCTCTCTCTCTCTCTCTCTCTCTCTCTCTCTCCCTTTCTCTCCCCTCAGTGAAAACCTCTAACTCCAGCCACAGGGAGGGGGGAGAGACTGAGCTGAGATACTTTGTATAACCACATGTTGCTGTGCTGACTATATTGCTGCCATGGTTGCTGCCTACTGTCCACTGTCCTTCTCTGTTTTTGTTTAATCCCTCTGAAAAGCCAGAGACATTTAATTAATAGTTTCTCTCCCCACCTCTGATAGTTGGCATTTGCCACATACTCTAGAGGAAAGAAAAAAGGAATGGAAAATAAATAGAGGCGAAAAGGACATATTTCATGAAAAGTGGGTATCCAAAAGACAGAAATCATCATCTCACCCCCAGTTTACACAAATGAAAGGTAAGACTTCAGTATTTCAGTAGCTGTTGCTGAATATTGTGCATGTATATTGTATATTGGCATTGATATGTTTGCAATTCTATCAGCCAGCAATTAAATCCAGCAATAGCAACAAGTGGTTGTTTCTGACTTGTTTTCTTGGAAAGCTGTTGTTATTGTGGTGTTATCATGATTGTACTGTATGGATGGTGACTATGTGGATGATATTAGGCTGTGTTTGGATGAGCCTTTCAGAATAGCTCAAGACAATTCATACGATAAGGAGAGGGGTCTGTCACTTGGACACACTCATTATAACAGCCTGTCAGACTGAAAAAAGAAACTCCCATTAAGAGAGAAACACTAATGGATTACCTTTAGGATTTTGCCATTATTGAAAAGGGCATAATATCAATCTTAATTGTGAACATTTTATGATTTTTCCCCTACATTTCTGTTCCTGTTCTCATTTTTGGATATATTCTATTATTTTTTAAAGTGGATTTCGGTTATTAATCACGTTTGCATTGTAAATGTCAATCAATATGAGGCTGAATAATCTGATTTCACAATGCATTTCTGTATTGTCATAGCTAAAATATTTTACAGTCCAGTTATGCTGTTCAATTTGTTTTTAGAATAAGGGAAGAACAATGGCATTGTGATGTGAGAGATGTTGCGTTTTAGAGGAACAAGACACTGCATCTGCATCTCTGCTTGTTCCCATCTTGTGTCCCTTAGGACACGTGGTGGCACTGTTGACACTGATTGCAGAGCAGGTGTGCGCAGTGAGCACTGTGGGTGCATCTGTCTGGCCTATTCCTTTTCACTAAATGACAATCCTGTGCCGGGCCAGCCAAAACCTCCTTTTGATTAATAAGTATGAGGAGGCGGCACACTTAAAATATATATTTTTTAATGAATTATGGATCCTGTAAATTGCGGATGCATTATGACAGCAGACAGTCATCTTGTCCAGGCAGGGAGTCAGGAAGACCAACGATATTGAGATCCTTCATATAGATAATTCACAAAAATACTATTTGGCTGAAAGAGTGAAAAACTCTAAACTGCTCCGTCTAAGTATTGTACTGTATGTAGTCTTATAGCCATTAATACTGGCATATTAGTTTGGAGAGACACTGGCCAGTATCATCAGCAGGCAGGCAACGGCTCAGTCTCTATGGAAATTTGCTTTCGTCACAACACCACGCATAAAGGCTTTGTTAGAGGCTCAGGCTATGGCTCTCTGAACACAACAGAAACCCAGGACACCACAACATAATAAAGCCTGGGTTGCCATATACAGTGCCTTCGGAAAGTATTCAGACTTTTTGACTTTTTCCACATTTTGTTACGTTAAATCAAATCAAATTACAGCCTTATTCTACACACAATACCCCATAATGACAAACAGGTTTTTAGATTTTAAAAATATAAGTGCATCCTGTTTCCATTGATCATCCTTGAGATGTTTCTACAACTTGATTGGAGTCCACCTGTGGTAAATTAAATTGATTGTACACTTGTCTATATAAGGTCCCACAGTTGACAGTGCATGTCAGAGTAAAAACCATGCCATGAGGTTGAAGGAATTGTCCATAGAGCTCCGAGACAGGATTGTGTCGAGGCACAGATCTGGGGAAGGGTATCAAAACATTTCTGCAGCATTGAAGGTCTCCATGAACACACTGGCCTCCATCCTTCTTAAATGAAAGACGTTTGGAACCACCAAGACTCTTCCTAGAGCTAGCCATCCGGCCAAACTGAGCAATCGGGGGAGAAGGGCCTTGGTCAGGGAGGTGACCAAGGCCGGACGGAAGCCACTCCTCAGTAAAAGGCACATGACAGCTCGTTTGGAATTTGCCAAAAGGCACCGAAAGACTCTCAGATCATGAGAACTCTTTGGCCTGAATGCTAAGCGTCACGTCTGGAGGAAACCTGGCACCATCCCTACGGTGAAACATGGTGTGGCTTCGGGACAAGTCTTTGAGTGGCCCAGCCAGAGCCCAGACTTGAACCCGATCGAACATCTCTGGAGGGACCTGAAAATAGCTGTGCAGCAACGCTCTCCATCCAACCTGACAGAGCTTAAGAGGATCTACAGAGAGGAATGGGAGAAACTCCCCAAATATAGGTGTACCAAGCTTGTAGCGTCATACCCAATGAAGACTCAAGGCTGTAATCGCTGCAAAGGTGCTTCAATAAAGTACTGAGTAAAGGGTCTGAATAGTGTTAGGTTTTTATTTTTCAGAGTAAATAACTCACGGACACTAGAGAAGATTTAACCAAGTTTTAATTCTTCCCAAAGGTTCTGTACAGCTGTAATCAAACAGCAAAACATTCATCCCCATCACAGTTATATATATTCGGCTGAAGACACTCCCTCTCTCCAATCATTACAGTTTGTGCCCAACAGGAAGAAGATAACCAGATACGACACCCTGATTACTCCCTTAAGGGGAATTGACCTCACCCCTCACCTCCTGACCTCAACCCCTCCTTCACCTAATCCACAGCTATCCATCTGTCTTCCCTATATAAACACGTCGCTCTCCTCTCCTCCATCAAGCACATTCCGAAGCCTTCTATCTTTCTACAGAGAACCTTTAACTTCTGACATAAAAGTTAATATCTCAATGTTTAAAGTTTAGCCGATTACAACAATAGTTATGTAAATGTGATATTTGTGATTTTTTTTATATACATTTGCAAAAATGTCTGAAAACCTGTTTTTGCTTTGTCATTATGGGGTATTGTGTGTAGATTGATGAGGGATTTTTTTTTTAGAACAAGGCTGTAATGTAACACAATGTGGAAAAAGTCAAGGGGTCTGAATACTCTCCAAATGCACTGTAGATGACATTTGCATGAAAATACAGGTCGGCAATAAGCATTGGCCACTTTTCACAGCCCAATCTCATCTCGCACCCTCATTCATATAATATTCTACCAGATCAGTGCACCTTTGGTGTTGATCATCTGTTTGATGGATGAGTCATGTCATTTCTATAGTGAGAATTTTAAATGTTGTGTCCTGAATATAACCTTGAAAAATTGAAATGCCGTCACTTGCTGCCTTTGCCTTGCATGTACAGTACAGTCGTGGCCAACAGTTTTGAGAATGACACGAATATAAATTTTCACAAAGTCTGCTGCCTCAGTTTGTATGATGGAAATGTACATATACTCCAGAATGTCATGAAGAGTGATCAGATGAATTGCAATTAATTGCAAAGTCCCTCTTTGCCATGCAAATTAACTGAATCCCCAAAAAACATTTCCACTGCATTTCAGCCCTGCCACAAAAGGACCAGCTGACATCATGTCAGTGATTCTCTCGTTAACACAGGTGTGAGTGTTGACGAGGACAAGGCTGGAGATCACTCTGTCATGCTGATTGAGTTTGATTAACAGACTGGAAGCTTCAAAAGGAGGGTGGTGCTTGGAATCATTGTTCTTCCTCTGTCAACCATGGTTACCTGCAAGGAAACACGTGCCGTCATCATTGCTTTGCACAAAAAGGGCTTCACAGGCAAGGATATTGCTGCCAGTAAGATTGCACCTAAATCAACGATTTATCGGATCATCAAGAACTTCAAGGAGAGTGGTTCAATTGTTGTGAAGAAGGCTTCAGGGCGCCCAAGAAAGTCCAGCAAGTGCCAAGACCGTCTCCTAAAGTTGATTCAGCTGCGGGATCGTGGCACCACCAGTACAGAGCTTGCTCAGGAATGGCAGCAGGCAGGTGTGAGTGCATCTGCACACACAGTGAGGGGAAGACTTTTGGAGGATGGCCTGCTGTCAAGAAGGGCAGCAAAGAAGCCACTTCTCTCCAGGAAAAACATCAGGGACAGACTGATATTCTGCAAAAGGTACAGGGATTGGACTGCTGAGGACTGGGGTAAAGTCGTTTTCTCTGATGAATCCCCTTTCCATCAGTCCTGTGTCATGTCAACAGTAAAGCATCCTGAGACCATTCATGTGTGGGGTTGCTTCTCAGCCAAGGGAGTGGGCTCACTCACAATTTTGCCTAAGAACCCTGCCATGAATAAAGAATGGTACCAACACATCCTCCGAGAGCAACTTCTCCCAACCATCCAGGAACAGTTTGGTGACGAACAATGCCTTTTCCAGCATGATGGAGCACCTTGACATAAGGCAAAAGTGATAACTAAGTGGCTCAGGTAACAAAACATTGATATTTTGGGTCCATGACCAGGAAACTCCCCAGACCTTAATCCCATTGAGAACTTGTGGTCAATCCTCAAGAGGCGGGTGGACAAACAAAAACCCACAAATACTGACAAACTCCAAGCATTGATTATTCAAGAATGGGCTGCCATCAGTCAGGATGTGGCCCAGAAGTTAATTGACAGCATGCCAGGACGGATTGCAGAGGTCTTGAAATAGAAGGGTCAACACTGCAAATATTGACTCTTTGCATCAACTTCATGTAATTGTCAATAAAAGCCTTTGACACTTATGAAATTCTTGTAATTATACTTCAGTATTCCATAGTAAGATTTGACAAAAATATCTAAAGACACTGAAGCAGCAAACTTTGTGGAAATTAATATTTGTGTCATTCTCAAAACCTTTGGCCACGACTGTAGATCAGAGGCCCCCAACCATACTAGATAAAAAAAATCTCTATCTAATGTTTTTGTTTTCATTTTGACCAATCGCCTTTGTAGTCTAAGCATAGTCTAAGCATGCAAGGACTGAACTGATAGTTTGAATTCTCCTGTGTTTTTACTGTCTGGGCCTGCTCTGCAGGGTTGTAATGTTTTTGCTGATCAGACATCTGGACAGCAAAAGACATGATTCTATTTCAAAGGCACTAAAAAGGCCCTTACTGTTGTCTTAGATGTTTTTGCTGGACAACAATGCAAGGGTGAGGATATCAGAGCTAGACTCATACTGATGTTTGCTTGTTTGTTGAATTATTGTACGAGTTATTAAAGAAGATTCTGAACATTATGATTTTTACCATCTGTCTATGATTGGCAATGAAAAGAAACTCACCATGCCAGGCCTGATCAACAAGGGGAGTCAGAATGCTCTGCCTCTCAGTGTCTGCGAGATCACTTCCTGTGTCAGAGGCTACACCCTGGCCCTGACAGCATCCATGACCTACAACAACTTCGAGGACAATCCTATTGAGGGTGGGAACCTCATTTATTATTACAAATATAAAAGTAATCATGATCATTCTCTGGGGGCCTCATACAAGTGTGTTTAGAATTGATACTGAATTTCCTTCCCTTGTCTCTGAGGTAGCCTCCAGAGCTTCCACAGTGCTTTTAGTTGGTTTAGTTAGTTAGTTAGTTTGTTTTACTTAATTGCCTGGTTAATGTTAACTGTCTTTATTTGATGTAGGTGTCTTCATTTACCCGCTGGAAGAATGCTCTACCGTGGTGGGATTTGAAGCTATGGTCTCCAACCAGATAATAACCGTGCAAATCAAAGACAAGTCCAAGATTGATGACTGTTACTTTGATTGCTGCACTACAACTAATGGTGCCCTTCAGAGTGGCAGTGGTAAGGATGGGTCTCGTGTGAAGTGCTGTGGTCAGTGGTTGTGTAGTCTGGTCCCAGATCTGTTTGCACTGTCTTGCCAACTCTTGTGGTCATTTGTGTGACAATGACAATAGGAGATGGCAAGACAGCACAAACAGAGACCAGGCTAGTCGTTTTGGGTCAAACTATCTTAATTCCTAGTCCAATCAATAATGATAATATTTCTCTGAAAAATACAAAACATGACCGTTTATGTGAGTTGTTCTGCTATGGTATTCCAGGACATATTGTGCTGGATGAGGACTTGGAGAGGACAGTGTTGGTGGTGAACCTGGGGGTCATCCCCCCTCTGGAGACGGTCAACGTGTTGGTCAGCACCTCCTCTGAGCTGCCCACCCTGCCCAACGGCGGTATCCGGGTCACCTCACCCACCGTGTGCACCCCCAGGGTCCAGAGGACCATCAATGAGGAGCAGGGACTCTCCCCAAACTTCCAGAACAGAGCGTAAGAATGCTGTGACAGAGTGTTATCATCATAACCACAACTGAATGTCACCACTGTGCCACAGCTGAATGTCAATGCTGTCTTGTCCAAATCAAAACTCTATAGTGCCATTTTGATCTTTAATGAACCCTTGAACTTTAATTGGTAACTTGGAGGTTAAGTTATTCACAGCATGCCTGCATCAGACATCAATTATTTAAAATGTTGGGCTCCCGAGTGGCGCAGCGGTCTAGAGGCGTCACTACAGACACCCTGGTTCGAATCCAGGCTGTATCACAACCGGCCGTGATTGGGTGGCCCATAGGGCTGCGCACAATTGACCCAGTGTCGTCCGGGTTTGGCCGGTGGAGGCCGTCATTGTAAATAAGAATGTGTTCTTAACTGTCTTGCCTAGTTAAATAAAGGTTAAATAAAAAAAAGAATAATAATAAAGACAGAGAGATAGCCGATTGGTGGACAAGTGTAACGTAGACGCTGGGAGTCGAGAAGCAGGTGGTAAGTTTAAAATAACAAACATGGAACGATACAACGTAGGAGTAGCGTCTAGACATGAACAACAGAAACAATAATGCCTGGGGAAAGAACCTAAGGGAGTGCCAGATAAAGGGGAGGTAATGAGTGAGGTAATGGAGTACAGGTGTGCTTAATGATGAATGCCAGGTCCGCGTAATGACGGTTCCCAGGACCGGTGGTTAGTAAACCGGCGACGTCGAACGCCGGAAGGGAGGAGCGTGAGTAGATGTGACAACAAGACTATGAATTAAATGACTATGATGTTCTATTGTGGTATTTTCTGGCACAGGAGGGACAGCAGGCATAATTGTGCCCTGGATCCACATGAGCAGACTCCTATCACCCCCCAGCTGTACATGGCCCAGCTGCTGGAGGAAGAGGCCATCAACTCCATTGACTATGAGTTTAGCTTCCAGTTGGAGATCAGAGCCCCCTATCTCCTTGCAGGTTAGAGACACAACATACAACCATCTATACGTTGCAGTTTATTTGTATTATAATAAAAATGTATGTTCCACTGACCAACAGTGACTTGGATTACCGATAGACATCTTTCCACTATGAGTACAAAGGTACCTCTGTTCACACAAACAAGATTAATTCTACACTGTATATGCTTAAGATGTGTCTTTGTGCAGGTGTGGAAAGCCCCTCTCATGCCATCCGAGCCGACGCAGACCCCCTGGCCCGCTCAGCCACCAGCGTCGTCATCACACTGGCTGACAAGTACACCTACGACTGCCCTGTGGAGATCCTCATCTACCCCAGTGGTGGGTATTGTACTGTTGTAGACACACCACCCACCATTCAGCCTGCCAGGGACTACCATTACTCACGCCTCTTCAAATACAATATCACATACACAGAATAGGCTAGTGTTACATTTTACATTTACGTTTGAGTCATTTAGCAGATGCTCTTATCCAGAGTGACTAGATACAGTGAGGGAAAAATGTATTTGATCCCCTGCTGATTTTGTATGTTTGCCCAGTCTATAATTTTAATGGTAGGTTTATTTGAACAGTGAGAGACAGAATAACAACCAAAAAATCCAGAAAAACGCATGTGAAAAATGTTAGAAATGGAATTGCATTTTCATGAGGGAAATAAGTATTTGACCCCCTCTCAATCAGAAAGATTTCTGGCTCCCAGGTGTCTTTTATACAGGCAATGAGCTGAGATTAGGAGCACACACGCTCCTAATCTCAGCTTGTTACCTGTATAAAAGACACCTGTCCACAGAAGCAATCAATCGAACAGATTCCAAACTCTCCACCATGGCCAAGACCAAAGAGCTCTCCAAGGATGTCAGGGACAAGATTGTAGACCTACACAAGGCTGGAATGGGCTACAAGACCATCGCCAAGCAGCTTGGTGAGAAGGTGACAACAGTTGGTGCGATTATTTGCAAATGGAAGAAACACAAAAGAACTGTCAATCTCCCCTCGGCCTGGGGCTCCATGCAAAATCTCACCTTGTGGAGTCGCAATGATCATGAGAACGGTGAGGAATCAGCCCAGAACTACACGGGAGGATCTTGTCAATGATCTCAAGGCAGCTGGGACCATAGTCACCAAGAAAACAATTGGTAACACACTACGCCGTGAAGGACTGAAATCCTGCAGCACCCACAAGGTCCCCCTGCTCAAGAAAGCACATATACATGCCCGTCTGAAGTTTGCAAGTGAACATCTGATTGATTCAGAGGACATCTGGGTGAAAGTGTTGTGGTCAGATGAGACCAAAATGGAGCTCTTTGGCATCAACTCAACTCGCCGTGTTTAGAGGAGGTGGAATGCTGCCTATGACCCCAAGGAAACCATCTCCACCGTCGAACTTGGAGGTGGAAACATTATGCTTTGGGGATGTTTTTCTGCTAAGGGGACAGGACAACTTCACCGCATCAAAGGGATGATGGACGGGGCCATGTACCGTCAAATCTTGGGTGAGAACCTCCTTCCCTCAGCCAGGGCATTGAAAATGGGTCATGGATGGGTATTCCAGCATGACAATGACCCAAAACACACGGTCAAGGCAACAAAGGAGTGGCTCAAGAAGAAGCACATTAAGGTCCTGGAGTGGCCTAGCCAATCTCCAGACCTTAATCCAATAGAAAATCTGTGGAGGGAGCTGAAGGTTCGACTTGCCAAACGTCAGCCTCGAAACCTTAATGACTTGAAGAAGATGTGCAAAGCGGAGTGGGACAAAATACCTCCTGAGATGTGTGCTAACCTGGTGGCCAACTACAAGAAACATCTGACCTCTATAATTGCCAACAAGGGTTTTGCCACCAAGTACTAAGTCATGTTTTGCAGAGGGGTAAAATACTTATTTCCCTCATTAAAATGCAATTCCATTCATAAATGTTTTCACATGCGTTTTTATGGATCTTTTTGTTGTTATTCTGTCTCTCACTGTTCAAATAAACCTACCATTAAAATTATAGACTGATCATTTCTTTGTCAGTGGGCAAACATACAAAATCAGCAGGGGATCAAATACTTTTTTCCCTCACTGTAACTAGGTGAGACAATGACACATCACAATCGTATCATGTACATTTTCCCTCAACAAAGTATTTATCAGCAAAGTCAGTGCTAGTGGGAAAATCATTGACTATCCACTGAAAACAATTTATCCTGTTATTTTTTTATTATGTGGACAGTTAATCAGATCACACAGGAGTTGTCATCAGCCTTCGTCTAAGGGGTATAGCGGGATTTCTTACAAGTGTCCGGATTAGTGTCCCGCTCCTTGAAAACGGCAGCTCTAGCCTTTAGCTCGATGCGGATGTTGCCTGTAATCCATGGCTTCTGGTTGGGATATGTACGTACGGTCACAGTGGGGATGACGTTGTCGAGGCACTTATTGATGAAGCCGATAACTGAGGTGGTATACTCCTCAATACTCTCGCGGGGCAGAAATCTCAGAGACCAATTGGTAAACTCTGATTTACCACCCCAAAATATTCCTGAACAACATCTATTTGCGTCCCTACTGGATGGAAATGACAAGTGTAATGGCTGTGCTCAATGCAATGGCACTTATAAATGTAGATCCTTCAAACACCCCCAAACAGGGAAACAGATCCCAATCAAAGGTGTTATTACGTGCTCCACTAAGGCAGTTATTTATCTTATAACTTGTCCTTGTGGTAAAAATTATGTGGGTAAAACAAAGCGTGAATTAAAAGTACGTATCTCGGAGCATCGTAGCACCATTAGGTGCAAAAACTTGACATACCCAGTTGCAGCCCATTTTTTGGAAGCAAACCACTCGATTTCGTCTCTGCGTTATATTGGCATTGAACATGTCACCCTCCCTAGGAGAGGGGGTGACCTCGACAATTTATTGTTAAAACGAGAGGCTGCCTCGATCTTTAATTTAAAGACCCTCGCTCCCTTCGGTCTCAACATAGACTTTGATCTGAAACCATTCTTGTGATTATGACTTTGCCATTGTGATTGTTTGTAGGCTTATGTAGCCTTAATCTATGATCGTATGTTATCCATTTGTTTTTTGTATGTTCTTTGTATGCCATTTTAATATCTCAGAATTAACCAAATATATTGGGCCACATTTGGCCATGATTACAGACACCTGTGTGTGTCCTTTGACACTATATAAACGAGTCATCCCGCAGTGTTTGTGATTATACCCTGATGAAGACAGCTTGCCTGTAAAAACGTTGGACATAAAATCTTTTTTGCATCTGAGCTCCTAGAGTGTGCGGCTCTTCTTTATTTTTAAGTTTTCCACTCCGCTAGCCAGCACCTCGCCTATATAGGTGTGCGTTTCTTTTTCTTCTAGGGTATACTCCTCAATGCCATTGGATGAATCTCGGAACATATTCCAGTCTGTGCTAGCAAAACAGTCCTGTAGCGTAGCATCCATGTCATCTGACCACTTCCGTATTGAGCGAGTCACTGGTACTTCCTGCTTTGGTTTTTGCTTGTAAGCAGGAATCAGGAGGATAGAATTATGGTCAGATTTGCCAAATGGAGGGTGAGGGAGAGCTTTGTATGCATCTCTGTGTGTGGAGTAAAGATGATCTAGAGTTTTGTGACGTGACATGCTAGTAAAAATTTGGTAAAACTGATTTAAGTTTGCTTGCATTAAAGTCCCCGGCCACTAGTAGCGCCGCTTCTGGATGAGCATTTTCTTGTTTGATTATGGCTTTATAGAGTTGGTTGAGTGCGGTCTTTGTGCCAGCATCGGTCTGCGGTGGTAAATAGACGGCTACGAATAATATAGTTGAGAACTCTCTTGGTAGATAGTGTGGTCTACAGCTTATCATAAGGCGAGCAAATACCTCAAGACTTCTTTAATATTAGACATCGCGCACCAGCTGTTATTGACAAATAGACACACACCCCCACCCCTCATCTTACCAGATGTAGCTTCTCTGTTTTGCCGGTGCATGGAAAATCCCGCCAGCTCTATATTATCTGTGTTGTCGTTCAGCCACGACTCGATGAAACATAAGATATTACAGTTTTTAATGTCCCGTGGGTAGGATAATCTTAATCGTAGGTCATCAATTTTATTTTCCAATGATTGCACGTTAGCCAATAGAACCGATGGCAGTGGGAGTTTACTCGTTCGCCTACGGATTCTCAGAAGGCACCCCGACCTGCGACCCCTTTTCCTCCGTCTTTTCTTCATGGAAATGGCAGGGATTTGGGCCTGTTCCGGGGAAAGCAGTATATCCTTCTCGTCGGACTCATTAAAGGAAAAAGTGTCTTCCAGTTCGAGGTGAGTAATCGCTGTTCTGATGTCCAGAAGTTATTTTCGGTCATAAGAGACGGTAGCAACAACATTATTTACAAAATAAGTAAAAAAATAAGTTACAAACAATGCAAAAAACGAACAAAATAGCACAGTTGGTGAGGAGCATGTAAATCGTCATCCATTCTTTTCGGCGCCATCTTATCATGATTCAATATGTGTTATTTCATAGTTTTGATGTCTAAACTATTATTCTACAATGTAGAAAATAGTAAAAATAAAGAAAACCCCTTGATTGAGTAGGTGTTATAAAACTTTTGACCGGTAGTATATATATACAGTATATACTGTATATACATATCTCTCTCTATCCTTACTTTCTTCTTCTCTCTCTCTCTTTATTTTAACCCCCCAACCCCCTGCTCTCTCTTTCTCTATCTTAGTCCTCTCCTGGTTGTCTTAATCTCTGCCTGGGCCAGTTGTCTCCCAGAAGCAGGAATAAGTTTCCAGATTGCTTGTCCAATAAGGCTCTAAAGAAATGGCTTTGTTTACAAACGGCCCTGGGGCCAGTGGCTTGCTGTGCAATTCAATTCAGCCCACTGTGGGACTGGTGTTTCAATCTCATCAAGGAGACTGCTGAGCACAACCAGATGGCCATGGCAATAGAGAGATGTATGGAGTGCTTGCCGGAAGCAGTTTTCCCTCAGGTTTTGTATAGTGAAATTAACTAAAATGATTTTGAAAAGTGATGGTTGGACGGTTTTCATCAAATTCTTGATTTACTAAATGGTCAATAAAAACAGCTCGCCGTGAACTTCACTGCAGAGAGATGTATTGAGCGATGCCTGTGGAGAGAAGAATATGAGCAGAAAATAGCAAAGCACTTTCAATCACAGTAGTGGAGCTGGCATATTGACTTGACAACAACAGCATTTCTCTGGAATCAAAATCCAAGAGGGACCTCAGTCTGTGACTAATCACTCATGGACAGACTACATAAGCATAAAGGGTACCATATATCTGTCATGATAAAATGGGATGCATGAGATAACAAGCAGCATTAGTTCCTGTGCTCAGGACAAATCATGAGTTCGCAGGTATTAGCATTTTTTGAATATTGGAAGGGGAGGGGACATTTGGCCCATAGACCTGTCCGTAACTTGCAAAGAGAGTGGGAGGAGCGCTTTGTTACAGTTCCGCTCCTCATTCTATCACTTCTTTTAACACGTCTGCCTTTTCTCGGACAGGTGTTTGCAGGAATTGCGTATTGCACCCTTCTATCAGTGTTATGGCTCATACTGAAACCTGCTTGTTGTCAAGGTGATACTGTACCATATTAGTCTAGTGCCCATTGTTTCCTACTAGATCCTCATCTGCCTCTTGTGCTGATTGAGGATGGAGACATGACACTGGAGGAGTACGATGAACACCTCACAGGGAAGAGTGACTACATCAAGGCCATCAAGAAGGACTCCAGTAATGAAAAGAAAGTGAGTGCTGCATCTGATCTGATGTGATCTGCGTCTTACCCAGTAGCCTTATTGACTGACAAAGAGAGCTGTCTGAGAGGACTCATATAGATTAAAGAGGCTTTGTAAAATGTCAAGATGCTGCTTATAATTAGAGCAGAAAAGCATATAGCATCCTTAATATTCAATAACAACAGATAATGAGACCTCTCTTATAATAAAAGATAGCAGTTTTGAAACTAAAGTAAAAGTGCAGTAACTGCAGTTGACTGTTGTATTTTGGATGCAGTAATAACTGCAATGTACTGCAGTTGAACTGCAGTTATACTGCACTGTAACTGCAGTTATACTGCAAAATAAACAGTGTTATTTTGGACGCAGTAGCATACTTGGAAGCATACTGCAGTTATACTGCACACTGACTACAGTTATTCTACAGTGTACAGCAGTCATACTGCACTCTGACTACAGTTATACAACAGTCTTCTGCAGTTATACTGCAAAATAAACTGTGTTATTTTGGACGCAGTAGCATACTTGAAGCATACTGCAGTTATACTGCACACTGACTACAGTTATTCTACAGTGTACAGCAGTCATACTGCAAGCTGACTACAGTTATACTACAGTGTACTGCAGTTATTCTGAACGCTAACTACAGTTATACTAGTGTACTGCAGTTATACTACAGTGTACTGCAGTTATTCTGAACGCTAACTACAGTTATACTAGTGTACTGCAGTTATACTGCACACTATCTACAGTCATACTACAGTATACTGCAGTTATACTGCACCCTGACTGCAATTTATTTTCGTAAGGGCTGCGTATCCGCACCTTTTGCCAGTTTTGTGTGATTTGTTAGACCTGGTTTGGCCTGTATTAGTAGTGTTTTCCAGTATTCCTGTGTCCATTATTATTATATGAAAGCAATTTATTTATTTCAACCTATCTGAGATCCTTTTAAAACCACACATGAATGATACACATTGGAGTTACAGTGTGTTGTTTGAATGGTGAGTTTATTATTTTTCTTGAGGTGAAATCGTGTCAGTACAGATTGTACCTTATTCTCCACATGTCTGAATGGCACCACGGTGGTAGATACAATTACATCCTTAAGTGACCAGTAGACCTCAATCGGAGGGAGAGAGAGGACACTTAGCCTAAAATGATGTTTGGGATAAAAAGGGGTTACTATGGAAACCACAAAAGGTCCTCAGTGTTCTGCTTGGAATTTCTACCTGCAAGAACACATGCATCAGTTGATTGAGTGTCCTTTCTCTTTCAAATCATTTGGGTCTCATTTAAAATAAATTCCCAACTGTAATTTCCTTGAATTATACATTTTTATTTAAGAAGCATAGCTGAAATCAGCTTATCAAAAACGTTCCGTATGAGGAATATTTTAGTGTTAGATCTACGTATCTAATGGATCTTAGCATGAAGGAAACAGCTGTGTTGTAGTTTAGTGGAACGCTGCCTTGTAGAGCTATAGCTCATTTTAATACAATTATAATGTTTTTCTTATCAGATGTGATATGTAAGATGTGTATAAAAAAATGACATGTACAAAGTCATTGCTGAATGTGAGTATGGCTCTTATTCAAAGCTTGCATGATGTGATTGGGATCTCATTCTCTTTCTTTAATGCTTTTCTTACTGTATCCTCTGACCATGTTATCCTCTGACCATGTTATCCTCTGTCCATGTTATGCTCTGACCATGTTATCCTCTCACCATGTTATCCTCTGACCATGTTATCCTCTGACCATGTTATGCTCTGACCATGTTATCCTCTGACCATGTTATCCTCTGACCATGTGGCCAAGTGAAGGTGGATATAATTCGTAAGCGTCTCCACAAGGACATCCTCCACAACCCTGCGGTTATGCTCAACTTCTGCCCAGACCTCAAGTCCATGACCTCTGACCTAAGGAAGGTGCATGGAGAGTTCATATTCCTCATCGACCGCAGCGGGAGCATGAGCGGGGTCAACATCAGCTGTATCAAGGTACTGTCATGACTTCATAACACATTCAAAACCCATTCGTAATCTATTCTTCGTAAATGCGTAAACATAATGAACTGAGTAGTTTGGCAAAACAAAACCTGGAGGATGGAGACATAAGGGCAACTAAAGTAATGGAATGAATTATGAAGGAATAACATAGTTTACTAATTAGATATGTAAGAGGCTATGCATTCATATTGTGTTATTAATGACTCAACGACTCACTGGTCATTTGATGGAAAGGTCAATGGAAACTCATCTCAGCTCAGCCTTTATTTCCAGTGCATCTGACTGTAATGTTACGTGATTGGACTGGGCTGAGAGTGGTGATGTTTGAGTAACCCCTGTTGGTCTGTTACGCACAGCAGGGCAGCGTGACTCATACTCAGAAATCTTCTGATTGGGGAGAGAAGGGCCTCCTCTCACTATGACACCCCAAAGCCTAACTTAAATCAAATCACATCAAATTGTATTTGTCACATGCGCTGAATACAACAGGTGTAGACCTTACAGTGAAATGCTTACTTACAAGCCCTTTAACCAATGATGCAGTTTTACGAAAATACTTTTTTTTTTTTTAAGTAAAAAAAAGAAAGAGATAAGAAAAAATTAATAGTTAAGAGCAGCAGTAAATAACAATAGCGGGGCTATATACAGGGGGTACCGGTACAGAGTCAATGTGTCAATGTGCGGGGGCACCGGTGTCGAGGTATTTGAGATAATTATGTACATGTAGGTAGGGTTGTTAAAGTGGCTATGCATAGATAATAAAAGACAGTAGCAGCAGCGTAGTGTGTGTGTGGGGGGGCAATAGTCTGGGTTGCCATTTGATTAGCTGTTCAGGAGTCTAATGGCTTGGGGGTAGAAGCTGTTGCCCCGGTGATGTACTGGGCCGTACGCACCACCCTCTGTAGTGCCTTGCGGTCAGAGGCCGAGCAGTTGCCATACCAGGCAGTGATGCAACCCGTCAGGATGCTCTCGATGATGCAGCTGTAAAATCTTTTGAGGATCTGAGGACCCATGAAAAAATCTTTTCAGTCTCCTGAGGGGGAATCGGTCTGACCTGGCTGGGCCATGATGATGAAATCATTTCTCCTCGGTTTCTTTGATCTGCCAGAAACTCCCCCAAAATGCCAGGCCCCAATTTGATAGCATCTTTGACTGAATATAAGGAGAAAGAGAGATTTCTATGACCCCAAAATGCCAGCGACCCCAAAATGCTAGCAAGCACCAATTTGATACCACCTTTGAAAATGGGAGAAAGAACAGTGGAGATTTTCTGTGACACAACGACTTGAAATTGACAAAAAGCATTGAAGTTTCCTGTGAGCTGACTCACAGGAAATCAATCTCTGCTATAACATACTCTATCGACTTTCTCTGTATTGCTGCATGTCATGAAGAAAGTCAATTACATATAACAAGAGCTTCATACGTGCATGCTTTATGACAGAGAAAATGCCATTACTGTTACTCAATGGGTCAGAGGAGGGTTGTAATTTCTTTATTTTAGAGAGTAAAAGAAAGGAAATCGTGTAATTTCTGTGTAACTTTTTGTCATAGCAACACAGAAATGACAGGATTTACTTTCTCTTCACCATTATACAGTGCACAAAACATGACATAGACTGACCAGGTGAATTCAGATGAAAGCTATGATACCTTATTGATGTCCCCTGTTAAATCCACTTCAAACAGTGTAGATGAAGGGGAGGAGATTGGTTTAAGAAGGATTTTTAAGCCTTGAGACAATTGAGACATGGATTGTGTAGGTGTGCCTTTCAGAGGGTAAAACAAAGTATTTAAGTGGATTTGAACGGGGTATGGTAGTAGGTGCCAGGCGCTCCGGTTTGAGTGTGTCAGGAACTGCAATGCTGCTGGGTTTTTCATGCTCAACAGTTTCCCGTGTGTATCAAGTGTAACCAAAAAACAATACAAAAGAAGAAGGTGCTCTCATCCCTGATGAGGGCCACAATCACTTCACGATTGACAATATACGGGGTCTGAAAGTTGCCCGAAGAATATTGGCATAATCAAGACAAGGCTCACCTGTCTCTCAATGGTACCTGTCCTTGTACAAATTATTTACTTGGGAATTGACATTAATCTGCAAACTGTGATAGTTACCAGTGATTTGGTACTGGGTGCTGAGATTATTGATCTGCTTATTATAACAAAATGGTGCCAGTTAAAAGTTGGGACACACGTACTCATTCAAGGGATTTTCTTTATTTGACTATTTTCTACATTGTAGAATAATAGTGAAGACATCAAAACTATGGAATCATGTACGGTAGTAACCAAAAAAGTGTTAAACAAATCAAAATATATTTTACATTTGAGATTATTCAAAGTAGCCACCCTTTGCCTTGATGACAGCTTTGCACACTCTTTTCCAACAGTCTTGAAGGTTCCCACATACGCTGAGCACTTGTTGGCTGCTTTTCCTTCACTCTGCGGTCCAACTCATCCCAAACCATCTTAATTGGGTTGAGGTTGGGTGATTGTTGAGGCCAGGTCATCTGATGCAGCACTCCATCCCTTTCCTTCTTGTTCAAATAGCCCTTACATAGCCTGGAGGTGTGTTGGGTCATTGTCCTGTTGAAAAACAAGTGATAGTCCCACTAAGCGCAAGCCAGATGGGATGGCGTATCGCTGCAGAATGCTGTGGTAGCCATGCTGGTTAAGTGTGCCTTGAATTCTAAGTAAATCACTGACAGTGTCACCAGCAAAGCACCCCACACCATCACACCTCCTCCTCCATGCATCACGTTGGGAACCACACATGCGGAGATCATCCTTTCACCTACTCTGCGTCTCACAAAGACACGGAGGTTGGAACCAAAAATCTCCAATTATGACTCATCAGAACAAAGGACAGATTTCCACCGGTCTAATGTCCATTGCTCGTGTTTCTTTGCCCAAGCAAGTCACTTCTTCTGATTGGTGTCCTTTAGTAGTGGTTTCTTTGCAGCAATTCAGCCATGAAGGCCTGATTCACGCAGTCTCCTTTGAACAGTTGATTTTGAGATGTGTCCGTTACTTCAACTCTGTGAAGCATTTATTTGGGCTGCAATTTCTGAGGCTGGTAACTCTAATGAACTTATCCTCTGCAGCAGAGGTAACTCTGGGTCTTCTTTTCCTGTGGCGGTCCTCATGAGAGCCAGTACTGCACTTGAAGGAACTTTCAGTTCTTCAAATGACCAATAAACTTTGATTTGATTTGATTTTTTTCAGTCATAAATAAATGAAACATTCACAAAGAAAGGGTATTAAATACACAATTTGGTGTAAAAAACAACATAATACAGTGAAATATGATTACAACCAAACTTGAAATGAATAGTTGTTATTGAACATACTCTTTCTAATAATACACTGCCCCTCTGTCACACAGAGATAATAATAATAATAACACAATGGATTATATTGCTCTTCTCTAGTGCACCACAAAGACGCTCTCCAGTGTATAGTAACTAGCCTGCTGACAAAGAAGATGGAGATAAAGTTGTAATCTGGTCATACTGCCGCAGCTGAAAATGTTTAAAGGTCAAGAATAACACTTGCAGCCAGGTTAATAAGGCTGGTTGTTAGAGAGTGTCTTAAAGATTGACCGCCTTGCCCGCCTGTCTTGTTATTTTTCCTTTTTGTTTCCAGCTCTCTCCTTCTCTTTCCCTCTTTTCTCATTCTCCTCTCCTTCGAATTGACCTTGTGTTTCTATCATTTCTGTTCTGTTCCCAGGATGCCATGGTGGTGATCCTGAAAAGCATTGTGCCTGCCAGCCTCTTCAACATCATCGGCTTTGGCTCCACGTTCAAAACACTTTTTTCTACCAGTCAGAGCTATGATGAGGTATTAGGCAAGCAGAACATAGTGTTTCTTTTTTCAGGTCAATATTATTGAACTGGGTGTCACTGATAAAATCTCTATTAGTAAATGCTTAATCTTGCGTGACAGAATCCACAGCTACAGGTAGGGGTGACAGGTAGCATAGCGATTAAGAGCGTTGGGCCATTAACCCAAAAAATTGCTGGTTCGAGAAATCTGTTGATGTGCCCTTGAGCAAGGCACTTAACACTAAGTACTCCTGTAAGTTGTTCTGGATAAGAGCGTCTGCTATATGATAAAAAAGGTAAACTGTAAATGTAGTCGGAGTACGAGTATAAGTCACAGACACACTTGTCTGCCTCTGTTAGATTACTAAATGTTATTGTGTGTATTATTATAATAAATGCTGCCACAATATGCTTCCCCCCTGTATTTTCTCTGGGCAGCTGTCACAAGAGACTCAAGACTTGTAAAATGCTTCTCCACTGTCATCTCCATGCTTCAGGAAACCGTAACCATGGCTTGTGAGTACATCAGGAAGATCCGAGCTGACATGGGCGGCACCAACATCCTGGCACCACTCAACTGGATCCTGAGGCAGCCCATGCACGCGGGTCATCCACGCATGCTCTTCCTGCTCACAGATGGGGCTGTCAGCAACACAGGGAAGGTCATCGAGCTGGTCCGCAGCCATGCCCGCTACACCAGGTAAACACACCATCAACTTACTTAACTTTATTGTCTCCAATTGCTATAGACTATCGTATTCAAAATTATGGCATTTTCATGTAAAAGATCCCATGAGCACCAACATGTGAAGTTCATACGAGCATATTTAAGTGGGTGTCAAATGAAAGCTAAGAGTCTATATTTTGGGGAAATTTAGACACATTTTTCAACCATTTAAAAGCTTTGATTTCTGGATAAACATACAGAAAAAGGGGTCTTAGAAAACATCTACCACAAAAACTCTTAAAAGTAAAGACCCCTGCCCACTAATATCAACACAAATGTTTACCTTCTGTAAGTTTAAGAAACATGCCTTGTGCCTTGAAATTCCGTTACCAAAAATCCACATATCTTTAAGATATATTCTCATTTCTCTCCCTTGTGAGGTGGGAGGATAATGAAAGTTCACAGAAGTAACAAGTCAAGGTAGACATAATTATATGTAATGCTATCAATCTGGTTTATGAATTATTAAGTGATTAAAACTTGTAATTCCATTGCCAAATTGGTAATGAAATTACCCCAAAATCAGTAACGGAATTACTGCAACTGAATTGGCTACAATGGGAAATCATAATAATACTCACAAACAGTTGGGTCTCCTGATACTGTCCTCCATTCCACTGGCATACTGTTATGTTCAGCTCATAGGGTCACCTGCTACTCTCCTCCTCTCCACTGGCATACTGTTATGTTCAGCTCATAGCTGTTTTCTTTCTCTTTCTGTTGTCTGGTGGTCAAACCAACTGTGTTAAAACAGTCTGACCCACTGAGCACCAACCGGCAAGTAGTTGTCATTTGGTCAGTCCATAGATTTATTGATTACGATTGAACTGATTTAGTTAAGTATTCAGACCCCTTGACTTTTTCAATTTTTTAGGTTTACAGCCTTATTCTAAAATATATAGATTTTTAAATGTCCTCATCAATCTACACACAATACCCAATACATTTTTGCAAATGTATTCTAATTAATAAAAAAACGGAAATGTCACATTTAAATTTAAGTATTCAGACCCTTTACTCAGTACTTTGTTGAAGCACCGTTGGCAGAGATTACAGCCTTGAATCTTCTTGGGAATGACGCTACAAGCTTGGCACACCTGTATTTGGGGAGTTTCTCCCCTTCTTCTAGGCAGATCCTCTCAGTCTCTGTCAGCTTGGATGGTGAGCGTTGCTGCACAGCTATTTTCAGGCCTCTCCAGAGATGTTCGATTGGGTTCAAGTCCGGGCTCTGGCTGGGCCACTCAAAGACATTCAGAGACTGGTCGCAAAGCCCCTTCTGCGTTGTCTTGGCTGTGTGCTTAGGGTTGTTGTCCTGTTGGAAGGTGAACTTTCGCCCCCGTCTGAGGTCCTGAGCACTCTGGAGCAGGTTGTCATCAAGGATCTCTCTGTACCTTGCTCCGTTCATCTTTCCCTCTATTCTGACAAGTCTCCCAGTCCCTGCCTCTGAAAAACATCAGGAGCATCGGAAACTGTAAGGCTGATGAACTCAAAGACATTCAGAGACTGGTCGCAAAGCCCCTTCTGCGTTGTCTTGGCTGTGTGCTTAGGGTCGTTGTCCTGTTGGAAGGTGAACCCTCGCCTTACAGCTAAAAAACATCCCCATAGCATGATGCTGCCACCACCATGCTTCACCGTAGGGATCGTGCCAGATTTCCTCCAGACGTGACGTGTGGCATTCAGGCCAAAGAGTTCAATCTTAGTTTAATCAGAATAGAGAATCTTGTTTATCATGGTCTGAGACTCCTTTAACTGCCTTTTGGCAAACTCCAAGTGGGCTGTCATGTGTCTTTTACTGAGGAGTGGCTTCCATCTGGCCACTCTACCATAAAGGCCTGATTGGTGGAGTGCTGCAGAGATGGTTGTCTTTCTGGAAGGTTCTCCCAGAGGAACTCTGGAGCTCTGTCAGAGTGACCATCAGGTTCTTGGTCACCTCCCTGATGCGGTATTGTGTGTAGATTGAGGAGGAAAAAATGTGTTGTATCCATGTTATTTCATAGTTTTGATTTCTTCGCTATTATTCTTCAATGTAGAAAATTGTCAAAATAAAGAAAAACCCTTGAATGAGTAGGTGTGTCCAAACTTTATATATATATATATATATATATATGAAATGAAAAAAATTACTTGTTTAAAAGAAAAAAAAGAAAAACGGAAAAGTCGTGCGTGCATATGTATTCACCCCCTTTGCTATGAAGCCCCTAAATAAGATCTGGGGCAACCAATTACCTCCAGAAGTCACATAATTAGTTAGATTGCACACAGGTGGACTTTATTTAAGTGTCACATGATCTGTCATATGATCTCAGTATACATACACCTGTTCTGAAACGTCCCAGTGTCACGATCGTCTTTTAAATCATTAAACCAAGGCGCAGCGTGCGTAGAGTTCCACATATTTATTTGTAGTGAAACATAAAAAAACATCAAAGAAACAACTAATCGAACAGTTACGTAGCGCTCAAAGGCACTAACACAAACAATATCCCACACATGCAGGTGAGAAAAGGACAAACTAAGTATGATCCCCAATTAGAGGTAACGATAATCAGCTTCCTCTAATTGGGAACCATACACAACACCAACATAGAAAATACCATCTAGAAAACCCCCCTAGTCACGTCCTGACCTAAAACACCAGGGTGTACCCCCCCCTCCCAAAGGTGCGGACTCCGGCCGCAAAACCTGAAACTAGATGGGGAGGGTTCGGGTGGGCAACTAGCGTCGGTGGCGGCTCCGGTGCGGGACATAGCACCCACTCAGATCGCGGATCCGGCCATGGAGCCAGCCTGAACGCCGTGCCCGGACTGGACCCCGGTGCAGAGGAAGGCTCTGGCTTTGGAGCGGGACTGGACGCCGTGCCTGGACTGGTCACCGGCGCAGAGGAAGGCTCCGGCCTTGGAGCAGGACTGGACGCCGTGCCTGGACTGGTCACCGGCGCAGAGGAAGACTCCGGCATTGGAGCAGGACTGGACGCCATGCCTGGACTGAGCACCGGGGCAGAGAAAAACTCCGGCCTTGGAGCGGAACTGGACGCCGTGCATAGACTGGGCACCGGCGCAGAGGAAGACTCCGGCCAAGGAGCAGGACTGGATGCCGTGCCTGGACTGGGCACCGGCGCAGAGGAAGGCTCCGGCCTTGGAGCAGAACTGGACACCGTGCCTGGACTGGGCACTGGCGCAGAGGAAGGCTCCGGCCTAGGAGCGGGACTGGACACCGTGCCTGGACTGGGCACCGGCGCAGAGGAATGCTCCGGTCTTGGAGCAGGACTGGACGCCGTGCCTGGACTGGGCACCGGCGCAGAGGAAAACTCTGGCCTAGGAGTGGGACTGGTGACACACTCCTCAGGGCAAGTGCGGGGAGCCGGCACAGGACGTACCAGGCTGGGAAGGCGCACTGGAGGCCTGGTGCGTGGAGCCGGCACAGGTTGCACCGGACTGGTGACACGCTCTTCAGGGCGAGTGCAGGGAGCCGGCACAGGACGTACCGGGCTGGGAAGGCGCACTGGAGGCCTGGTGCGTGGAGCCGGCACAGGTTGCACCGGTCTAGTGACCGGCTCTTCCAAACGCCTGCGCTGCAGCATACTCCTAGCCAACACCTCTCTCCGATATCCTTCCTCAAACTGTTCGATCGACTCCCAGACGGGCTCTGGCTCTCTCCTCGGAGAGGAGCCGACTGCCCCTTGTACCCCCCCCCAAAAAATATAGGGATTGCCCTTGGGCTGTTTGTGGCCGCAGACCCTCGTATATTCCTCGGCGACTCCCGCCAAGGAAGGGTCTCGCATCCACCTAGTATCTCCTCCCAAGACCAACTCTCCTTCACCTCCTGGGCACGTTGCTTGGTCCTGTAATGGTGGGATATTCTTTCACGATCGTCTTTTAAATCATTAAACCAAGCCGCAGCGTGCGTTGAGTTCCACATATTTATTTGTAGTGAAACATAAAAAACCCACAAAGAAACAACTAATCAAACAGTTACGTAGCGCTCAAAGGCACTAACACAAACAATATCCCACACACGCAGGTGGGAAAAGGACAAACTAAGTATGATCCCCAATTAGAAGTAACGATAATCAGCTGCCTCTAATTGGGAACCATACACAACACCAACATAGAAAATACCATATAGAAAACCCCCCTAGTCACATCCTGACCTAAAACACCATAGAGAACCCTGAGGGCTCTCTATGGCCAGGGCGTGACACCCAGAGTCTGCAACACCACTAAGCAAGGGCACTACCAAGCAAGCGGCACCATGAAGACCAAGGAGCTCTTCAAACAGGTCAGGGATAAAGTTGTGGAGAAGTACAGATCAGGGTTGGGTTATAAAAAAAAATCAGAAACTTTGAACATCCCACGGAGCACCATTTAATCCATTATTAAAAAATAGAAAGAATATGCCACCACAACAGAACCTGCCAAGAGAGGGCCGCCCACCAAAACTCACGGACCAGGCAAGGAGGGTATTAATCAGAGAGGCAAGAAAGAGACCAAAGATAACCCTGAAGGAGCTACAAAGCTCCACAGAGGAGATTGCAGTATTTGTCCATTGGGCCACTTTAAGCCGTACACTCCACAGAGCTGGGCTTTACGGAAGAGTGTCCAGAAAAAAGCCAATGCTTAAATACAAAAATATGCAAACACGTTTGGTGTTCTCCAAAAGGCATGTGGGAGACTCCCCAAACATATGGAAGAAGGTACTCTGGTCAGATGAGACTAAAATGTAGCTTTTTGGCCATCAAGGAAAACGCTATGTCTGGCGCAAACCCAACACCTCTCATCACCCCGAGAACACCATCCCATGTTTTTCATCGGCAGGGACTGGGAAACTGGTCAGAATTGAAGGAATGACGGGTGGCGCTAAATACAGGGAAATTCTTGAGGGAGACCTGTTTCAGTCTTCCAGAGATTTGAGACTGGGGCGGAGGTTCACCCTCCTGCAGGATAATGACCCTAAGCATACTGCTAAAGCAACACTTGAGTGGTTTAAGGTGAAACATTTAAATGTCTTGGAATGGCCTAGTCAAAGCCCAGACCTCAATCCAATTGAGAATCTGTGGTATGACTTAAAAATTGCTGTACACCAGCGGAACCCATCCAACTTGAAGAAGCTGGAGTAGTTTTGCCTTGAAGAATGGGCAAAAATCCCAGTGGCTAGATGTGCCAAGCTTATAGTTATGCACTCCCCATTTTTTTCACGGACCCCCTGTAGTACATTCACAGACCCCTAGGGGGGCACAGACCCCTGATTGAATACCCCTGGTTTACACCATCAACATTAGTTTTCCATTCATACAACGTGTTGGGTAAATTGCCACAGTAGATTTGTACGGAAGTCTGCTCAAAAAACATGACTGTTGTTCCGATAATAATTCCAACCAGAGGGCGAAATAGTCTTGAAAAATGTTGGCTGCAATCAAGACTAAAAGAGAATTTAGACATCCGTTAGGGAGCGGTAAATGACTGGCCAATGTTGGTTGCAATTGAGATCAGCTGTGCGGGTGATTTCAGTGCGTATTAATGGTTTAACAAGAGATCAGATGGCAATAATCTGGTGGCTTTCGATGGTTGCAATTAGCCCATTCAACATGATGGAGCCTGCAAATGCATGCCCTCTCTTGTTAAAGCTTCTTATGCTCACAGAATTTGCACAACAAGCCATTCAGACATGTAATCAAGGCTAGGGGATTGGATGGAGCTTAAGTGCAAAACCTTGTTATTGCTCAGTAATCCTTTTGAAATGAAGCTTGGAAATATGCACCTAATGTTTGCACAGTTCTGGTTATTATTTGGTGTGAC
Organism: Brachymystax lenok tsinlingensis; assembly: GCA_030435695.1. NCBI lineage: Eukaryota > Metazoa > Chordata > Actinopteri > Salmoniformes > Salmonidae > Brachymystax > Brachymystax lenok. The sequence goes on from CM059802.1 coordinate 16,450,088, forward strand.
TACAAAAAACTAAATCAGCGTTGGGTATGGTAAAGTCAAATCAACTCACTGTGTCAACAATGTCATATAGGGGTGGTTTCCCAGACAGAGTTTAAAATAAATGAGGACTAGGCTAATTCTACTTAAATTAATACGGACTGAAAAAATTGCTTTCCGAGACATTGCTTTATTTGAGATTAAGTAGTACCCGACTAGGGAGTTGCAGACTAAGGTTAATAAAGACTAACTAGCTACTCTCTGTGAAGCCCGATTAGAGTAATGTTGTGCACTTGGTGCAGACCTGAGGTTGCTTCAAAAACCAGGGCTGGACCCTTAAGAAAAATTAACATTGTGTGTGTGGAACTGGAGTAAATCACCCAACCAAACAATGGACAAAGGTAAAAGACAACGTTCAAAGAATTTCAGTGACTTTGAAAGGACCCTTTTGAAGCAAATTGTGTCAAACCACCCAATTATTGAGAACAAACAGCATGATTCAGCAACAGAAAACAAGAAAAAGAATGCTTGGACTTCAATTTGCAATGAATTTAACTCGAATGAAAAAGTAAGCAACAGGACACTTCAACAACTTCAGGTAAGCTACTGTATTATTGTTGGTCTACTTTTACATGTCAGTCACTTTGAAATGTTGCTTCATTTTGATCCAAGTACATTACAAACAGCATCATACAGAATTTTATTTTTTATATTGTCTCATCTTTCTAAGATCCTGTGGAAAAACATGAAAATAAACTTAAAGAAGACAAATGCTGTTGCACGTAGGGAGCGTTTCAAGACTGGTGGTGGACCCCCAGAAAGACCGGAGACCGATGACCTAGGACACTTGTTGACTTCGATCATTGATAGCCAGCAGCCCCTGGAAGGTATACCTGATGATGATCATTTGGACAGTTCAGATGGGGCCCCGTTCCAATCCTCATTTGGTAGGCCACATTAATTCAATATGTGCCATCCTTAAACTGCAGAGAATATGTATTGTTGTCAGTCATTTCTTGCAGTCATATAACCTTAAATATTTCATGAACTGAACTTCTGAATACATATTGTTCACTAATGCTGCAATATAATACTTTTCAGATGATCACCAGAGCTTGGAGGTCCTGAGACAGGATGAAAGTCAGCCCACTACAGCTGCAGCAGCCTGGAGGGAAGATGGTGTCACTAATTCTGGCCAGATGAGAAGGACCAAGAGGCTGACCATGCACAAGAAACTGGCCATGGAATTCCATGAGCACAAATTAAAGTATTTACAAGATGAACATGAAATGAAGATGAAAATACTTAATGTTGAGTTAGCCATGAGGGAGGAAGAGAGAAACATGAAGCAGCAGCAGTACCAATGTTCTACTGAAACCAGCACCAGTTCAGGGTCCCGATATCTCAATTTGTGAAATTAAACTTTTGTTCATCATCAATCTGTGGCAATTGTTGTCTTCAATCATCTGAGGTAACTTTATTGTGAGAAGTGCCGCCAAGCAAAAGCATCTCTGCACGCCAGTCCATACCTGTCATTGTCTGTCTCAACCATGGGAAGATCTGGTTCATCCCTATGTTCCATTTGAGGATCTGGGCAGCCATGCTGTTTGAGGTAATTGTGAAGCACTGCTGTTGCAATTATGACAATACAGCATCTTCTTGGTTCAAAGCGCAATGTGTTTCTGAGACACTGGAAACGACTCTTCCATACACCAAACATGCGCTCCACTGTACCTCTGGTACGGATATGAGCTTGGTTGTACCGCTGCTGCTCAGGTGTGACTGCATGAAGGTAAGGAGTGAACAAGAAGTTGGTCTGTGCATACCCACTGTCACCAAGTATGATTCCACTATGTTGACCACCTTCAAACTGAGCGTACAGACAGGAGTTCTGGAAAATTATTGAGTCATGAGTTGCACCTTTCCAACATGCAACAATGTTGGAGAACTGCATAGTGGGAGTGCACACACTTTGTACATTTATTGAGAACCAGTTTTTACGATTTCTGTACTCCTCAGAATCTGCAGTAGAGGGACACTATGTGACATCCATCAATACAGCCAATGACTCCAGGGAAGTTTCCATATTCAAAGAACTCCACCTTGTAGTTGGCTTGGCCAGCAGCATCAGGAAACTTGATGTAGTCGTCCTTCAGTTCACATATAGCTTTGCACACTTTGTGGACTATTTTGCACACAGTTGGTTCACTTACGCCACACAAATCGCCTGTTTCACGATGGAAGGTTCCACATGCCAAAAACCTTAAGGTGATCAGTACTTGTAGCGAAGGAGGGATAGGCATTCCCCTAAAAGAATCAGATGAAAGCCTTGTCTCAAGCAGACTAATTATGTCTGCTGCAGTTGCTTTGTACATGCGAAAACGGTCACGAAAGTTGATTTCATCAAAATCATTCAGTGGGTTGCTCCTGTCCATAACCACCCTTCTGTCTGGTCTAAATGGAGCTCTTTCATCATCATTAAAATAGTCCAGGTAATCCATTTTCCTCTATTGCTAAGGTCAATCTGGAGGCCAACATCAATAAATCTGAAGTTAAACCTGCCTCTGGCCAGGTTTAGTTTAAGCCTTTACTTAAATCTAGACTAGTTCTAATCAGACTTCTGGAAATCAGACTTTGTAATTCAGGACTAGGGAAAGTCTGAGACTATTTTAAACCATGTCTGAGAAATTCTATTTCAGTTAGTCCAGCTTAAATCTCCAATTTAGTCTATGATTAGTCTTAATCAGTGTCTGGGAAACCGCCCCATAGTGTTTGTAATAGTAATATTTTCAAACACTGCAACATGCTGACGCTCTGAACATGCCCCTACAGAATCAAAACACCAGCTGTTGATAGACCAAGAACGGCAATAACACAGTACTCTCTGCAGGGAATGGGATATTGTTTCACTTTGTTTGTTGCATCTGCAATCTCAGTCCGCAGTCATCCTCTCCTGAACTACTCCTGATTTAATTACTTTATGTCTTCTCCTTTTTAATGGATGAATGCCCCTAGATGATTGGATTAGATACACAGTGGTCATCCATCCACGCGTCCAGATTGATTATCACTCCACTCTCACAAATCAGCACACCCCCGGTCAGTATACAGAGCAAATACTAATGAATCTCTGCTACCAGGCTGCGTCCCAAATTGAACCCTATTCTCTATATAGTGCACTACCTTTGACCAGAGCCCAATGGGCCCTGGTCAAAAGTAGGGCACTATATAGAGAATAGGGTGCCATTTGGGACATACCCCAGGAGTCTACGTCAGACATGTAGCTATGCTAAATGTTGCGTTTCCTTTTTAATCCCCACTGTTTGACCTCATCAAATATGCAGAGGAGCCATCGATGGTGCATCTACTGGTGTTGAGACGGAGATCATCTCAGCCATCTCTAATTCATCCTCAGTATGAGCTGTGAAGTGTAATTGACAAACCTAATGAGAAAACTAATGAGATACAACGTTATACTGGATGATGAAAATAGACCATCAGCCAAGTCCGACCATTTCTCTCTCTCCCTTTTGATCTCTCTCTCTTGCTCTCTCGATCTCAATCTCTCTCTTTCTCTCTCTTTCTCCTTTTCAAGAAACTCACTCCCCAAGGAACGTCTTGGCTTTCAAGACTGAAAGACAATTTCCAATTTGGCATCATCTTAATTTTCTGCTACTATGCGCAACTAATTACATTACTGATATAACCCAATACTTTGAGGGGGATGTTTTGTAATATAGCATCACCTCTATGTACCACCGAACCATCTCAATGGGTCTTTCTCTGTGAGGGAATGCATGTCTCTCTGAGAGATAAGGTCTGTGACTTTTATTAGGCTCAGATAGCTATAGATCTTTTCAGGTCTTTCTCTAAGCCTGAGCTGAGGAGATGTGTATCTTGTTTTGGCAGGTGCTATACTTTCGGCATCGGTCAGAGTGCTTGCAGGAGACTGGTGACTGGACTGGCTACTGTTTCCAAAGGAACGGCAGAGTTCTTGGCAGAAGGAGAGAGACTGCAGCCCAAGGTCTTAATTTCAAATGACATGTTTATCCTCCTCTTGGCGACAACCAGATATTCTGAATGTCATAGAGGAGGGTCATTATGCAGTGGATGCAAAACTACTGTTACCAATTAACAATTCATTTTGTTGAGCAAAACACCCATTAGAATCAGTCTGCTTCACAGCATACTTTTGAAATAATTAATTATTCTATTCTCACAGGCTCACAGGCTTGTTTTCTCATTACCGGTATGTTAAATTCAAGGCAACAGAGACATGCAGACATACAATGTCACAATTGTATTGTACAGGCAGAGGGTTTCTGGGTATGTCGTAATTATTTCAATAGATCTCTATTCTATGCCATCTGTTGACTCACGAGCCCAGACGCGCAATGCTGTGTTTTTGCAATCCGTACTTAACTTCTATAACGCTGGAACTCAAGGCTGTGTTACCTGCATTTCTCTGTCTATATGCAGCAGGTAGCCTAGCGGTTAGAGTGTGAATGTGTGAAATAGGACCAAATTATTATTAAGTCACTGAAAAACGTAATAATAAAAAGATCTCTCTTTCTATTCTATTTCAACTGCATATCTCTCTGTTTATGTTCTCCCAGATGATCAAGGCTCTGAAAAAGACCATGGCCCCAGTGCTGAGTGACATTGCCATCGACTGGTTGTTCCCTGAGACCAAGGAAGTGTTGCTCTCCCCTGTAGGTTCCACCTTCTTGTTCCCTGGGGACCGTCTGATTGGCTACAGTGTTGTCTGTGACACCACACGCTACCATCCCAACCCCAAGTCTGTAAGTAGGCCTACACCTTGACATAAAGTGGCTATGTAATATGTATTCATATAGTGTGTTTAACATATTGAGTCTTCTCACTCCTGAATGTGACTGTATCTGTTCCCTTGTATTTCAATTCAATAGGTATTCTCTGGGCTCTATTTTCAGCTGACATTAGTTTGCAATTTCGTCACGTAAAAACTGTCGCACTGGCATTTCCCAACCCTAACGCCAGGTTCAGCAATTTACCTGTCAAACATCAGCACGCTTGTGCCCAGATGGGAGGGGTGGAAATATTTGAGGCGTGTCCTTAAAACATGATCCAAAGTTCTAATTTCAGGCAGCGCTGGTAGGGATATTTAAGACCAACCAAAAGCTAGTTTTAGCAGTAAAGCAGTTGGTTATTGCATGAATTTTTACAGCGGAAACACAGCCTATCCAGCAGTGACGCACACTACTTAATATGTGATTTGGTGCCTGTATACTTGGTATAAAATAAATACTTAATTGAAAGGAGGGGAGGCTATGTTTGGTTTTTAATCAAATAAAAATGAAATGGGGAAAAAACATTAGAGTTTTATGTTTCTACATTTTAGAACCATAAAACACTAATGTTTTTCCCTGTTTTATTTGATTAAAAACCAAACATAACCTCCCCTCTTTTCAATTAAGTATTTTCTTATTTGTGTCCTGCCCGATGTAATCATGTAGACTAGTTAAGACCACCAGTAAAGTGTTTGGCTCATCATGAGACTGCTTGGAAATAAATCACCAAAGCTTTATTAAAATATGAAGTTTGAGATGAGCAAAACAGTGACTTGACATTTCCTTTTTATCTATGTATTGTAGGCAGGCCTACATTATTTTAGCCATGCTTTGGACGTGTGTAAAACCCCCTCCATGATGTAGGCTACATGTTTCCATGCCCATCATGAAACAAGAGATGAGAACCTCAGTGTTTGTTTTTTGTTTAAAAAAAAATTACCCAAGCTCTCCGTAGGCTACCCTTATCCTAGGCCTACTATAACGAAGGCTGTTTTTTTATGATGGGGATTTCATGATATCATAACATTTTACATGTATTTATTGTTGAAAAAACGAACAGATTGCTTATTTTTTGTAGAATTTTATTAAATCAAACTTATTAGAATGATTCACTGTCCTAGTTTTATGTTTCATGCAATGCAGCTTCTGGAGGTGTGAATACAATCTGTAAGATGGTTCCAATATGTACACTGAACGAAAATAGAAATGCAACATGCAAAGTGTTGGTCCCATGTTTCATGACCTGAAATATACGATCCCAGAAATGTGCACTAAAAGCTTATTTCTCTCATATTTTGTGCACACATTTGTTTACATCCCTGTTAATGAGCATTTATCCTTTGCCAAGATTATCCATCCACTTTACAGGTGTGGCATATCAAGAAGCTGATTAAACAGCATGGTCATTACACAGGTGCACCTTGTGCTCGGGACAGTAAACAACTCAAAAAAAATTGCTATTTGTCACACAAGACAATGCCACAGATGTCTCAAGTTTTGAGGGAACGTGCAATTGGCATGCTGACTGCAGGAAAGTCCACCAGAGCTGTTGCCAGATAATTGAATGCTCATTTCTCTTCCATAAGCTGCCTCCAATGTCATTTTAGAGAATTTGGTGGCCTCTAACCGGCCTCACAACCGCAGACCACGTGTAACCATGCCAGCCCAGGATCTCCACATCCGTCTTCTTCACTTGCGGGATTGCCTGAGTCCAGTGACCCGGACAGCTGATGAAACTGTGGGTTTGCTCAACCAAAGAATTTCTGCACAAACTGTCAGAAACCATCTCAGGGAAGCTCATCTGCATGCTCGTCGTCCTCACCAGAGTCTTGACCTGACTGCAGTATCGTAACCGACTTCAGTGGGCAAATGCTCGTCTTCGATGGTCGCTGGCACGCTGGAGAAGTGTGCTTTTCACAGATGAATCCCGGTTTCAACTGTACTGGGCAGATGGTAGACAGCGTGTATGGTGTCGTGTGGGTGAGTGGTTAGCTGATGTCATCGTTGTGACGGTGGGGTTATGGTACTTTAAAAAAAAAGATATATATATTTTATCTTTATTTAACTAGGCAAGTCAGTTAAGAACAAATTCTTATTTTCAATGACGGCCTAGGAACAGTGGGTTAACTGCCTTGTTCAGGGGCAGAACGACAGATTTTTTACCTTGTCAGCTCGGGGGATTCGATCTTGCAACCTTTCGGTTACTAGTCCAACGCTCTAACCACTAGGCTAGCTGCTGGGCAGACATAAGCTACGGACAACGAACACAAACACACACAGATACTGTGATGAGATCCTGAGGCCCATTGTCGTGCCATTCATCCGCCGCCATCACCTCATGTTTCAGCATGATAATGCACGGCCCCATGTCGCAAGGATCTGTACACAATTCCTGGAAGCTGAAAATGTCCCAGTTCTTCCATGGCCTGTATACTCACCAGACATGTCACCAATTGAGCTTGTTTGGGATGCTCTGAATTGACGTGTACGACAGCGTGTTCCAGTTCCTGCCAATATCCAGCAACTTCACATGACCATATTGAAGAGGAGTGGGACAACATTCCACAGGCCACAATCAACAGCCTGATCAACTCTATGTGAAGGAGATGTGTCGCACTGCATGAGGCAAATGGTGGTCATACCAGATACTGACTGGCTTTCTGATCCACGCCCCTACCTTTTTTAAAAGTTATCTGTGACCAACAGATGCATATCTGTATTCTCAGTCATGTGAAATCCATAGATTAGGGCCTAATGAATTTATTTCAACTGACTGATTTCCTTACATGAACTGTAACTGTAATGTTGCGTTTTTAATTTTTGCGGTTGTGAGGCCAGTTGGAGGCCGCCAAATTCTCTAAAGTGTATATAAAATGTTATATTTAGAAGTAGTATAAAGGTGAGTGGACATTCTCATTTCTCTTTATATTGGATCTTTGTCCAGCTAATGTGAGTGATTTGGATGTGTATAACACCCTCCAATTATGGTGGTGCCTGCTAGTGTATTTAGATTTGAAACAAGTCGTTGTTTTGTTTAGAATTTGATTCAAATGATTCACTCTCTTTTTAGGCCTTATTAATAATTAATTTAATCTTGCTAATAATGTATTTTATCTTGCTTATTGACAACATTTGGCATGTCCATGCTCAGCCATAATGGCAAGTCAGTTAAGAACAAATTCTTATTTACAATGACGGCCTACCAGGGAACAGTGGGTTAACTGCCTTGTTCAGGGGCAGATTTTTTACATTGTCAGTTTAGCAAAGATGAGATAGGTCTACATTTTGTTATTTTGTTTCTGTACGCTGTTTAACAAACTATAACGGACTAAAATTGTCCAAGGCAATACGTAAAATACCATAAATACACAACTTTGAGCAACCACATATTTAGCCATCAAGCACGTTCTGATTGGCCAGCGAGCAGCCAAGCCTCGACACACCCACAACTTGTTTATTCCTCAAAACCAAGCCCTTTCGCACCAACTACGCCGTTAATTGTGGTTGTAAAAATAGCTAAAATATTTCTGCCACATCCCAGAATGTTAGGTTTGATAAAATAGAACCCAACATGTTAAGTAATTAAAATGAAGGATGTCGATCATTTTTTATATATACAGTTGAAGTCGGAGGTTTACATAGACCTTAGCCAAATACATTTAAACTCAGTTTTTCACAATTCCTGACATTTAATCCTAGTAAAAATTCCCTGTCTTAGGTCAGTTAGGATCACCACATTATTTTAAGAATGTGAAATGTCAGAATAATAGTAGAGAGAATGATTTATTTCAGCTTTTATGTCTTTCATCACATTCCCAGTGGGTCAGAAGATGACATACACTCAATTAGTGTTTGGTAGCATTGCCTTATTTATTTAGCTTGGGTCAAATGTTTCGGGTAGCCTTCCACAAGCTTCCCACAATAAGTTGGGTGCATTTTGGCCCATTCCTCCTGACAGAGCTGGTGTAACTGAGTCAGGTTTGTAGGCCTCCTTGCTCGCACACGCTTTTTCAGTTCTGCCCACACATTTTCTATAGGATTGAGGTCATGGCTTTGTGATGGCCACTCCAATACCTTGACTTTGTTGTCTATAAGCAATTTCTCCACAACTTTGTAAGTATGCTTGGGGTCATTGTCCATTTGGAAGACCCATTAACTTCCTGACTGATGTCTTGAGATGTTGCTTCAATATATCCACATAATTTGCCTGCCTCATGATGCCATCTATTTTGTGAAGTGAACCAGTCCATCCTGTACAAAAGTACACCCACAACATGATGCTGCCACCCCCGTGCTTCACGGTTGGGATGGTGTTCTTCGGCTTTCAAGCCTGCACCTTTTTCCTCCAAACATAACTATGGTCATTATGGCCAAACAGTTCTATTTTTGTTTCATCAGACCAGAGGACATTTCTCCAAAAAGAACGATCTTTGTCCCCATGTGCAGTTGCAAACTGTAGTCTGGATTCTTTTGGCGGTTTTGGAGGGGTGACTTCTTCCTTGCTGAGCGGCCTTTCAGGTTATGTCGATATAGGACTCGTTTTTACTGTGGATATAGATACTTTTGTACCTGTTTCCTCCAGCATCTTCACAAGGTCCTTTGCTGTTGTTCTGGGATTGATTTGCACTTTCCGCACCAAAGTACGTTCATCTCTAGGAGACAGAACGCGTCTCCTTCCTGAGCGGTATGACGGCTGCATGGTCCCATGGTGTTTATACTTGCGTACTATTGTTTGTACAGATGAACGTGTTACCTTCAGGCATTTGGAAATTGCTCCCAAGGATGAACCAGACTTGTGGAGGTCTACAATAATTTTTCTGAGGTCTTGGCTGATTTCTTTAGATTTACCCATGAAGTCAAGCAAAGAAGCACTGAGTTTGGTAGACCTTGAAATACATCCACAGGTACACCTCCAATTGACTCAAATTATGTAAATTAGCCTATCAGCAGCTTCTAAAGCCATGACATAATTTTCTGGAATTTTCCAAGCTGTTTAAAGGCACAGTCAACTTAGTGTATGTAAACTTTTGAACCACTGGAATTGTGATACAGTGAATTATAAGTGAAATAATCTGTCTGTAAACAGTTGTTGGAAAAATTACTTGTGTCATGCACAAAGTAGATGTCCTAACCGACTTGCCAAAACTATAGTTTGTTAACAAGAAATTTGGGGAGTGATTGAAGAACGAGTTTTAATGAGTCCAACCTAAGTGTATGTGAACTTCCGACTTCAACTGTATATCCTCTTTGAAAATGTGTTGAAAAGCAATATCTTGAAATGAATGTCTCTGTCAGCAACTGTCAATTACTGTCTCTCAAGTGGTGTAGATACACAGGACTCACACATTTCCCATTCAACTCTTCCACCAGGATAAGAGGAAGCGCTACAGTATGATGCGTTCCAATGACTCAGCCAGCTCCGTGTTCTACCACTCCCAAGAGGAGGACACAGGGATGACTACTGGCTTCTCTGACTGTCAGGGAACCCACAGGGACATACACTCCAGCCCTCTGTTTGACTCCTACCAAGACTCCATGTCAGAGAGCAGACCTGGCCCCACAAAGCATAACGCCATGGGTAAGAATCCAGAGGTTTGATCACCTCTGCATTTCCACTGGTTTAAATGTCGTCCAATGCACACAGTAACGATCACTCAGTCAGACATCAAATCAAATTTTATTGGTCACATACACATGGTTAGCAGATGTTAATGTGAGTGTAGCGAAATGCTTGTGCCTCTAGTTCCGACAGTGCAGTAATATCTAACAAGTAATCTAACAAATTCACAATGACTACCTAATATACACACAAATGTAAAGGGATGAATAAGAATATGTACATAAAAATATATGGATGAGCGATGTCCGTGCGACATAGGCAAGATGCAGTAGATGGTATAGAATACAGTATGTACATATGAGATGAGTAATGTAGGATATTTAGACATTATTAAAGTGGCTAGTGATACCTTTATTAAATCCATGTATTAAATTGATTAAAGTGGCAAGAGATTTGAGTCTGTATGTTGGCAGCAGCCACTCTATGTTAGTGATGGCTGTTTAACAGTCTGATGGCCTTAAGATAGAAGCTGTTTTTCAGTCTCTCGGTCCCAGCTTTGATGCACCTGTACTGACCTCGCCTTCTGGATGATAGCGGGCTAAACCGGCAGTGGCTCGGGTGGTTGTTGTCCTTGATGATCATTTTGGCCTTCCTGTGTCATCGGGTGGTGTAGGTGTCCTGGAAGGCAGGTAGCTTACCCCCGGTGATGCGTTGTGCAGTCCTCACTACCCTCTGGAGAGCCTTATGGTTGTGGGCGGAGCAGTTGCCGTACCAGGCGGTGATACAGCCTGACAGGATGCTCTCGATTGTGCATCTGTAGAAGTTTGTGAGTGTTTTTGGTGACAAGCCGAATTTCTTCAGCCTCCTGAGGTTGAAGAGGCGCTGTTGCGCCTTCTTCACCACGCTGTCTGTGTGGGTGGACCATTTCAGTTTGTCCGTGATGTGTACTCAGAGGAACTTAAAGCTTTCCACCTTCTCCACTACTGTCTCGTCGATGTGGATGGGAGGGGGGGATGCTCACTCTGCTGTTTCCTAAAGTCCACGATCATCTCCTTTGTTTTGTTGACGTTGAGGGAGAGGTTATTTTCCTGACACCACACTCCGAGTGCCCTCAGCTCCTCCCTGTAGGCCGTCTTATCGTTGTTGGTAATCAAACCTACCACGGTAGTGTCGTCTGCAAACTTGATGATTGAGTTGGAGGCGTGCTTGGCCACGCAGTCATAGGTGAACAGGGAGTACAGGAGAGGGCTGAGAATGCACCCTTGTGGGGCCCCAATGTTGAGGATCAGCGGGGTGGAGATGTTGTTTCCTACCCTCACCACCTGGGGGTGGCCCGTCAAACTCCAGGACCCAGTTGCACAGGGCGGGGTCGAGACCCAGGGTCTTGAGCTTAATGACGAGTTTGGAGGGTACTATGTTGTTGAATGCTGAGCTGTAGTCAATGAACAGCATTCTTACATAGGTATTCCTCTTGTCCAGATGGGATTGTGCAGTGTGATGGCGATTGCATTGTCTGTGGACCTATTGGGGCGGTAAGCAAATTGGAGAGGGTCTAGGTTATCAGGTAGGGTGGCGGTGATATGATCCTTGACTAGTCTCTCAAAGTACTTCATGATGACAGAAGTGAGTGCTACGGTGTCGATAGTCATTTAGTTCAGTTACCTTAGATTTCTTGGGAACAGGAACAATGGTGGCCATCTTGAATAGGGATTGATTGAATATGTCCGTAAACACACCAGCCAGCTGGTCTGCGCATGCTCTGAGGACGCGGCTAGGGATGCCGTCTGGGCCGGCAGCCTTGCGAGGGTTAACACGTTTAAATGTTTTACTCACGTTGGCCACGGTGAAGGAGAGCCCACAGGCTTTGGTAGTGGGCCGTGTCAGTGGCACTGTATTGTCCTCAAAGCGAGCAAAGAAGTTGTTTAGTTTGTCTGGGAGCAAAACGTTGATGTCTGCTACGGGGCTGGTTTTCTTTTTGTAATCCGTGATTGACTGTAGACCCTGCCACATACGTCTCGGGTTTGAGCTATTGAATTGCGACTCTACTTTGTCTCTATACTGACACTTTGCTTGTTTGATTGCCTTGCGGAGGGAATAGCTACACTGTTTGTATTTGGTCATGTTTCCAGTCGCCTTGCCATGATTAAAAGCGGTGGTTTGTGCTTTCAGTTTTTTGCGCAAATGCTGCCATCAATCCACGGTTTCTGGTTAGGGAAGGTTTTAATAGTCACAGTGGGTTCAACATCCCCAATGCACTTGTTAATAAACTCGCTCACCGAGTCAGCGTATACATCAATGTTGTTGTCTGAGGCTACCCGGAACATATCCCAGTCCACGTGATCGAAGCAATCTTGAAGCGTGGAATCCGATTGGTCAGACCAGCGTTGGATAGACCTTAGCACAGGCGTTTCCTGTTTTAGTTTCTGTCTATAGGCTGGGAGCAACAAAATTGAGTCATGGTCAGATTTGCAGAGGGGAGGGCCGGGGAGGGCTTTGTATGCGGAAGTTAGAGTAGCAATGGTCGAGAATGCTACCAGCCCGTGTCGGGCATTCGATATGCTGATAGAATTTAGGAAGCCTTGTTCTCAGATTAGCTTTGTTAAAATCCCCAGCTACAATAAATGCAACCTCAGGATGTATGGTTTCCAGTTTACATCGAGTCCAGTGAAGTTCTTTCAGGGCCGTCGAGGTATCTGCTTGGAGGGGGATATACACGGTTGTGACTATATCAAAGAGAATTCTCTTGGCAGATAATGTGGTCGGCATTTGATTGTAAGGAATTCTAGGTCAGGTGAACAAAAGGACTTAAGTTCCTGTATGTTGTTATGATCACACCATGAGTCGTTAATCATAAGGCATACAGCCCTGCCCTTCTTACCTGAGAGACATGATCACTCAGTCATGTTTATTTGTGCACAAACGGATTGTAATCCTTTCACAAATCAATAGGAATGGACAGTAAAACATCACCTCAAAGACGTGGGTATAGCACCAACCAGATAGTGGACTACAACCCCAACATGAAGAAGACCTACACTCCCAGTGACCCCAGCTCTGTAGAGGGGAAGAACCCGCTGAGGAGAGCTAAGGTCCAGGAGCTGAATGGACAGACCAGCCCTGACTATGGAGCACAGTGGAAGACTGAATACCAGGTGAGTGCAGAGTCTGTAATCTTGTTGCACTGGCAACAGATCTGGCTCTCAACTCTGGATACTGGGGTTCGATCCTTGTGTCCACTGTTCCTACTGTGTCTCTCTCTTCTTCATCTAAATCCCACTCTACTTTTAATCTGAAGAACAATGATTATGAGGGGAATTTTTCTAGAAAATAAAAACATGTATAGAATACATTAGAAACATGTCTTAATATGATCCACATGGTTCAATCTTCAAATGGAATCCTTTAAGGACAGTTCAATTTATTATTTGTTCTTAACCACACAAAAGCCATTTGAGAACACCACAGAATACATAAGATATTGGAGCAAAAATAATATATTGTGTGCAATGCTGTCAAGGCAAAGGGTGGCTACTTTGAATAATCTCAAATATAAAATATATTTTGATTTGTTTAACACATTTTTGGTTACTACATGATTCCATATGTGTTATTTCATAGTTTTGATGTCTTCACTATTATTCTACATTGTAGAAAATAGTAAAAATAAAGAAAAACCCTTGAATGAGTAGGTGTGTCCAAACATTGACTGGTACTGTATGACAAAACATTTGATACAAATTGACATCAACTAATTTTTATTGTGGTGCAGGCAATATCAGATAATGTATCTGGCGTTTTCCTTGATTTAGTGAAATCAGTGGAAAGTGCAAATATACTTTCAACTTGAATGGGCAGTGGGCAAAAACTACTCTGATGACTGAGTCTATCATTACTCTGCATGCATACTGTCATCACTTTAATGCTCCTTATTATAACTTGGGTGAGCCACTTGGCTGAATGGGTACAGTCGCAATTAGCCTATGGTCTGTATAAGCTCTGTATAAGCCCAGCTCCTGGTGGCTCAGTCGTGGGGAGTAAGTCAATGGATAAATGGCAATTATTGTGGTCATAAATTAACAATGCAATAAGGTTTAGTAAGAACGTTTTTGGTCATAGTGTTTCGCTAAACATGAACCTTTATGTCTAACCCCTGACAGCCACAGCTGGTGAGCCTGTGTGCCAAATCTGCCACGGCCTCTTGGGGGCGCCCTACCAACGGGGCTTCTCATAGGCCCTCCCCCCAGCAGGAAGGGGCTTCCCCGAAGGCGGAGCCAGAGCAGGCCCACTCCTCCGGCTCCAAGCTTCAGGCCAGAGCCACCAGGAGCTGGGCTTATACAGAGCACGCCTTAGGAGGAGCCAGGAGCACCGTTGGGGAGGACGGCTCGTCCTCCACTGACCCCTCTGTCAGCAGCTTCGGAGATGCAGGTGGGTCCACAACCACAGCCCTCCCACTCACCCTAAAGATCGTGGTAGACACATACAGTCCCTCAAACCTTAATATTCTCTTCAAGTAAAGTAGTTTTAATTATGGGTAGTTTTAATGATGGGTATTAATGATGGGTAATTATCTGATAAGCACAGTAAATTCAAATCAGCCCGTCACTGCATTTATGACTAGTAGTGACCTAATATATTCAATAACTGATATCCAGACAAACAGCCTAACTACTCCTTATTGTTGTGTTACCAGACTTCTACCCTCATCAGTTGTGGGAGATAGAAACCCCCAAGGAGCCTCCAGCCACCCCAGACCTGATCTCAGCCCTTCAGGACAGGGAGATGGGGAAGGGGTTCTGTAAGGCTGTGGTGTCTGGCCTGCTCTGTGGGAAGCCAGTCAAGTGGGAGGTGACCTTTGACATAGAGCCCTACCTGAAGGGCAGAGAGCGGGAAGAGAAGGTTCACGAGGAACTCTGGAATGAAACGTTCCATCACTTGGCTGGACGTTCCATCATTCAGGACTTTGAGCACATGGTAGATCAGGAGTGTGAGATTGAGCATGGTACGTAAGACATGGGTAATATCTCAATGCTCAAATGGTATCTTTTGGAGTGATTGGTGTCTTTTTCGTTTTGGTAATAGTTTGCTATATCAAATAGTGCTAATGATGAGGATTTCAGGTGAGAAATCAGATTGCGGATTTATCCAAATATTTTTTTAATGGAATTTATATAAATCATGAGATGATGAAGTGACAACAACATGTGATTTATCAGGTTCTGGCAGAAAGTACCGGTTATATGCCATTCACACCAGCAAGGCCTGTAACATTCTCAGTAAATACACTGCCTTTGTGCCCGTTGATCTGGACACTAATGAATATCTACAGACCTCTATTGACTACATCAACCCAGGTGAGACACTCCTGTTCATGGTATGCATCTGTGCACATTGTATGGCAGGGAGTTTTTATATCTGTTTTGATCCATTGTCCTGACACTTCTTCTGACCTTTATTAAAGATAACGTAACTTTGTCCTTTAATACTACAAAAGGGTAGAGTTCTAAGACCTTAATAGCACTGTTGGTTAGGAAATAAATGATGTCTGTGTTGAAAGCTGCTGTGTTTCAGGTAAAGGTCTGAAAAGGGGATCTCGCTCTGGGAACAAGAAGAACCGGGGTTACTCCATCGGACTGGGACGCTCCCAGTCTGGCTGCATGTCAGAGGAGGCTGAGGAAGGACACCTGCCCACCAGTAAGATCTTCACCATACTACATACTCATCAACATTTGTATGTGAGAGGAAGAATGTTTGAAAATGTGTGACAGATCAAATTTTATTAGTCACATGCCGAATACAACAGGTGTAGACCTTACAGTGAAATGCTTACTTACGAGCCACTAACCAACAATACAGCTTAAAAAAATACAGATAAGAAATTAAAGAGCAGCAGTAAAATAACAATAGCGAGACTATATACAGGGGGGTACCAGACAGAGTCAATGTGCGGGGCACCAGTTAGTTGAGGTAATATGTACATGTAGGTAGAGTTATTAAAGTGACTATGCATAGACGATAACAACAGAGAGTAGCAGCAGTGTAAAAGGGGGGCAATGCAAATAGTCTGGGTAGCCATTTAATTAGCTGTTCAGGAGTCTTGTTGCTTGGGGGTAGAATCTGTTTAGAAGCCTCTTGGACCTAGACTTGGCGCTCTGGTACCGCTTGCCGTGCGGTAGCAGAGAGAACAATCTATGACTAGGGCGGCTGGAGTCTTTGACAATTTTTAGGGTCTTCCTCTGACACCGCCTGGTATAGAGGTCCTGGATGGCAGGAAGCTTGGCCCCAGTGATGTACTGGGCCGTTTGCACTACCCTCTGCAGAGCCTTGCGGTCAGAGGCCGAGCAGTTGCCATTCCAGACAGTAATGCAACCAGTCAGGATGCTCTCGATGGTGCAGCTGTAGAACCTTTTGAGGATCTGAAGACCCATGTCAAATCTCCTGAGGGGGAATAGGTTTTGTCGTGCCCTCTTCACGGCTGTCTTTGTGTGCTTGGACCATGTTAGTTTGTTGGTGATGTGAACACCAAGGAACTTGAAGCTCTGAACCTACTCCACTGCAGCCCCGTCGATGAGAATGGGGACTTGCTCGGTCCTCTTTTTCCTGTAGTCCACAATCATCTCCTTTGTCTTGAACATGTTGAGGGGGAGGTTGTTGTCCTGGCACCACACTGCCAGGTCTCTGACCTCCTCCCTATAGGCTGTCTTGTCATTGTCGGTGATCAGGCCTACCACTGTTGTGTCATCTGCAAACTTAATGATGGTGTTAAAGTCGTGCCTGGCCGTGCAGTCATGAGTGAACAGGGAGTACAGGAGGGGACTGAGCACACACCCCTGAGGGGCCCCTGTGTTTAATCAGCGTGGCGGATGTGTTGTTACTTACTCTTACCACCTGGTGAGGCCCGTCAGGAAGTCCATTATCCAGTTGCAGAGGTAGGTGTTTAGTCCCAGGGTCCTTAAAACTAGTTAGGGAGCGGCAGCAGAGGTGACGGTTTTGGAGAGTCCGGCGTGCCCAAAGTAAAATGCCTGCCACTCAGGCACAGAAACTAGGATATTCACATAATATTCACAGAATTTTCTTTTTTGTGACATTTCCTCTGTTTGATAGCATTCCTATTGAAATCTATGTATATTAGCTCCCAGATTGCAGTACCCATGGCTTCCACTAGATGTCAACAGTCTTTAGACAGTGTTTGAAGGCTTTATCACTCAACAGAACCATACAGAAGAAGAAATACTGAAGGGACCACGGATGTCAATAACGTTTCCCGGGCACGAGACCGTGAGCGCGCCCCACTTTACTTTCCTTTTATATCGTTTAGGATATCATCCGAGTTAAATATTATCGTTAATATTCATGAAAGGATACCTAAGGATGCATTATAAATTATGTTTGATTTGTTTGGGCAAATTTGAAAGGTATAATTTGAACGCTTTCTCTTCACTGTACAACGGGTGACTCGACGGTGGATTTTCTGAACATAACGCGCCAACCAAATGGAGATTTATGGATATAATAAATGACTTTTTCTAACAAAAGAACCATTGGATGTCTTCCTTGGACACTTGGGATGCCCTCAGCAGAAGTTCTTCGAAAGATAAGTGATTTATTTTAGCTCTTATATGGGTTTTGTGAGACTATTGCTATTGGAGGAATACCGGAACATATTCCAGTCTGTGCTAGTAAAACAGTCCTGTAGCTTAGCATCTGCTTCATCTAGACACTTTTTTTATTGATCTAGTCACTGGTGCTTCCTGCTTTAATATTTGCTTGTGAGCAGGAATCAGGAGGATAGAATTATGGTCAGATTTGCCAAATAGAGGGTGAGGGAGAGCTTTGTGTGTCTCTGTGTGTAGAGTAAACGTTGTCCAGAGTTTTTTTTCCCTCTGGTTGCACATTTAACATGCTGATAGAAATTTGGTAAAACGGATTTAAGTTTCCCTGCATTAAAGTCCCCGGCTATTAGGAGCGCAGCCTCTGGGTGAGAGTTTTCTTGTTTACTCATGGCGGGAATACAGCTCATTCACTGCTGTCTTAGTGCCAACCTCTGACTGTGGTGGTATGTAAACAGCTACGAGAAATACAGATGAAAACTCCCCAGGTAGATAGTGTGGTCTACAGCTTAATATGAGATACGCTACCTCAGGCGAGCAGTAGCTCGAGACTTCCTTAGATATCGTGCACCAGCTGTTATTTACAAAAATACATAGTCCGCCCTTGTCTTACCAGACGCCGCTGTTCTATCCTGCCGGTACAGCGTATAACCAGCCAGCTGTATATTGATATTGTCGTTGTTCAGCCACGACTCTGTGAAGCATAAGATATGACAGTTTTGAATGTCCCGTTGGTAGTTTAATTTTGCGCGTAGGTCATCGATTTTATTACCCAAAGATTGCACGTTTGCTAGAAGAATGGAAGGAAGTGAGGGTTTATTCGATCACCCACGAATTCTCAGAAGGCAGCCTGCCCTCTGGCCCCTTTTTCTCCGCCTCCTCTTCACGCAAATCACAGGGATCTGGGCCTTTTCCGAGAAAGCTGTGTATCGTTCACGTTGGGCTTGTCAGACTCTTTATAGGAAAAAAAGGTTTCTGCCAGTCTGTGCTGAGTATTCGCAGTCATGTCCAGAAGTTATTTTTGGTCATAAGAGACGGTAGTGGCAACATTATGTACAAAATAAGTAAAAAAAGAAGTTACAAAAAACGCAAATAAACCAACAAAAAAACACAATCGGTTTTACTTTTTGCTTAAAACGTCTGCCTTCGTCTCCGCCGCCATTTTAACAGGTGATAGCTTGAAGAGGTCATCCGCCTGCCAAACAGACAGATCTGACAGGTTTTAATATCCATATGCTTTGAATGTTTTACACATATAGTATACTGTTCATGTTGTCCACAGTGATACTTTTCAAATGGCATTGACCTATCTTTTTGGTGGGTTTTAGGTTTGGAAGATGGGGCCTCCCCATGTAGCACCCTCTCATCCTCTGCCTGGGAAAGATGCAGCTTTACAGATGGTGAGTTTTTATCTGTCCTGTTTTGCTTTCAAGGAAAATAACTGGCTTCCAAATCGAGCAACTGAGAAAAGCCCATTTGTTTTATTATGGTCTACATTGATGTAATCAACACACACACATACACAGCTGCTAGATTGTGTGTGTCCTCTGCTGTGGCTGCCAGGCCTCTATAGGTGTCTTTTATCTGTGATCTCTGTGGCGGTGTTGTGTGGAGTGGAGTCTTGAGCTCAGGGGAGAGAGAAAATAGCTAAATGGAAAACTAGCGTACCCCGTCTCTCTCTCTCTCTCTCTCTCTCTCTCTCTCTCTCTCTCTCTCTCTCTCTCTCAGCCTCTCAGAGGAGCCCGTCGGTGACCTCAGACCAGAAGTCGGTGGAGAGCCTCTTCTCAGCCAAGTGGGTGATGGAGAGGGCCAGGCTGGAGACTGTCAGGGACAATAACATACTAACTGTACCGCTAGTGCTGTTTCATGGCCAACTGATAATAGAAAATGGGGACAGTGGAGGGGTTTTCAATTCACTGAGTTACAGTGTTTTGTGTAATCGGCATCCATAATACACTTTTGCAGTTATAATGATTGTTTGAATGATGTAATGTTACTTAGTGACCTACTAGATCTTATTTTCACTTCCTGTTACTATACAGTGAGCTCCAAAAATATTGGGACAGTGACACATTTTTGGTTGTTTTGGCTCTGTACTCCATCACTTTGATACAATGACTATGAGGTTAAAGTGCAGACTGTCAGCTTTAATTTGAAGGTATTTTCATCCATATCGGGTGAACCGTTTAGACATTGCAGCACTTCTTGTACATAGTCCCCCCATTTTAGGGGACCAAAAGTATTGGAACAAATTCCCTTATATGTGTATTAAAGAAGTCAAAAGTTTAGTATTTGGTCCCATATTCCAAGCACACAATGGTTACATCAAGCGTGTGACTCTACAAACTTGTTGGATGCATTTTCTGTTTGTTTTGGTTGTGTTTCAGATTATTTTGTGTCCGAAATGAATGGTAGAAAATGTATTGTATAATTTTGGAGTCACTTTCATTGTAAATAGCAATAGAATATGTTTCTAAAAACGTATACATTAATGTGGATTCTACCATGATTACAGATAACCCTGAATCAGTCGTGAATAATGAAAAATGTTACAGATGCACAAACACCTCCATAACCTGCCCTGTTATTGTGGTGAGAGGTTAGCATGTCTTGGGGGTATGATATTGGTGCGTCTGTAACTTTCTCGCTCGATTCATTCAGAATTATCCGGAATCATGGTAGCATCCACATTAATATAGACATATTTAGAGACATATTCTATTCTTATTTACCATAAAAGTGACTCCAAAATTACACAATACATTATTTACCATTCATTTTTACTGGGCACAAAATAATCTGAAACACAACTAAAACAAACAACAGATAGATCCAACAAGTGTGCTAGGAATAAGGGACCAAATACTAAACTTTAATACACATATACTGTAAGTGAATTTGTTCCAATACTTTTGGTCCCCTAAAAAGGGGGGATTATGCACCCAGTATGGATGAAATACCCTCAAATTAAAGCTCACAGTCTGCACTTTAACCTCGTAGTCATTGTATTATTTCAAATCCAAAGTGCTGGAGTACAGAGCCAAAACAACAACAAATTTGTCGCAGTCCCAATACTTTTGGAGCTCACTGTATATTCTGGAGAGGGTACATGATAGGTTTAGTGACCACAGTGTATTGTTATTTATTATTACAGAGGGTTTGTGATGCAATCTCCACAGCAGGAATTAAGTAATCCATATGATGTCTCTTATGTTAGAACACCTATAACAAAATCTAAATCTCAATAAGTGACTGTTGAGCTACACATCAAATTTAAATACTTTTAGATAAAGCACAATTTTTTTTATTAAAGGTACCATTGACTTGCATTGGATTTGCGCCACGATGATTGCGGATTATGTCACCAAGGGGAAGCATGTACAGGGGAAAAAAGGGTGGCCCAGAATTGACCCCTGAGGGACATCATAGTGAATAGGTGCTGGGGACAATACTGAACAACCCAGGCTCACCGAGAAACGTCTGCCACATAGATATGACCTGAACCAGTCGAGGGCAACGCTGGAGATTCCCACCCACCTCTCCAGCTGGTCAACAAGGATGTTACAGTATGATCAATAGTATCAAACGCGGCACTGAGATCCAAAATAACTAGAATATAGCTTTCACCGGCATCAGCAGCCAACAGAAGGTCATTACTGACATTCAATAAATCAGTTTCTGTGCTGTGAAGTGAGTGCAAGCCCGACTTACATTTTTCAAATACTCAAACAAGCCACCATTTGCTTGATAACAACTTTTTCAAAAATCTTGGATAAAAAAAATTGTTTAGAGAGAGGTCTATAATTACTCTGTGGCGAGGTAGAGCTTTAATAACAACACAGCTCAACAGAATCCTTTATATATCTCCTTTCTTCACCTCACCCTGATATCACCTTTATCTCTCAGGCACACATTACCACTCAGGTACTTTTGTCTGCTAGGCACCTTTCATGCATTGCTCAGTGTGAGGAAAAATTGCCCTTTTTGTCATGAAATAACAAACGGAAGAGGCGTTTGGTGTTTACTGAGTTCAGTTGTTATTTTATTGAGCTTTATGTATGTGCTGAGAATGGCAGGGTTGAGGTAAGACCATAATAAGGGCTGCATATGCTCCTTTACGTCGCAGAGAAATTCTAATGTATGTACTTGTACTCACAAATGGTAATGAATGAAAGGTAAAGTTGAACTCGAGGTGCTGCATCTCTCTCCTCTCCTCTACAGGCTGACTATCAACCGGACGAGACTCCTGACCCGGGCCGCCAGGGGCTTCATGTTTCGCTCACACAGCAAAACCAGCAACTCTGTGGGGGAGAGTGAGAACGAGAACAAAGACTACATTCCTCTGGTGTGTTGCTGTACAGGTGCACCATTAGTTCTAGATAAAAGACTGTTCATTGGATCTAAATGCAACCAACTGCCCATACTAGTAATTCACCAGTGACAAAAGGGCATGTTTTTGAAAATATAAATGTTTTGTGATAAACTGGGCATACTTGAACTAGTCATTAAAGATATAAAGGAGTTGAAGACAAAAAAGCTGCAACAATGGAGACTAGATCTATGAGAGAAAATCTGGTACTTACTGGTATCAAAGAAAATTAGGGATCTGAAGGTGTAGGGAAATAATTACTGTATGTCTGTAAGCACTACCGATCCCAGGCGAGACTGTCGACAAAATCACACTCAAACGTGTACACCGTTTGGGACAGAGAGGACAGAGATATGAGCGCCCAATCATTGACAAATTTGCATTCTTTGAAGATAAAATATGAATATTAACCGCTGGCATGAAAATAGGCATGAATGATCAGTTCCCAAAGGAAATTGCAGAACGGTGCAAAGTTCTGTACCGACTCTTCAAGGTAAATAGATTAAAAGGGAAGCATGTAGCTCTCGTAGTCAATAAACTGTGTATTGATAACCAACTCTACCGAGACAACAAGACTACTCCTAGGCTAAATATTTCCCAGAGTCGAATAATGGAACACCCAATACTAACCATGGTAGGGATTGTATATTTGTTTTTTTTACAATAAAATACAACAAGTGATAAAGAAATAAACTACAATAGACTATACCATTCAAGGTAGGGAATGTTGTAAAATAATTTGTATTCAACTTTCTATTTATAGTATATATAAATAGATAAAAGGCAGCATTAGAAGAAAGGATAATAATGCAATAATATGTCTGAAATTAGGTAGTAATCAACATGGTAGGGATAAAACACAGGCCATAGAAGACACAGTGTTTGGGTATGTGCGGGTGTATTGTGATGGAAGGTGGGGTGTATGTTTTTGTGTTTGGAAAAGTGTGGAGTTAAGTGAGTGAAAAAGGAAAATGGTTGCCAATGCCAGAGCCCATGTGTGTCTGCGAGCAGGAGCTGTGACAGAGAGAGCTATGTGATATACATTTTAAAATAAATTATGAATATTTATTTATTGTCCTGTCATGATGGAACGGTCCCCAACCCTATACCCTAGACACCCACCTGAGTGTCTCATACATGAAGGAGAAGTCCTTATCTGTTTTATAGGCCTACTGCAAGTATATGCAGCCAAGGCAGAAAGATAAACGCGGTCAGAGACCCACTAAAGCAGCACCGTCCCCTCAAGATTCTGAGCCTGCCTGGCAGGGTTGGTCTTACAAAGCCAAAGTTCCCGGATGGGTGAGCATAATATACAATACATTTTTCAGAGGTGCTAATGAGAACCTTGACGACCATGTACCTAGCCGGTGGGAATTCAGGTGAAGTGCTGGCAACACTAGCTGCAGTAACCCATGGGGAGGGGGTCACAACTCGGACAATCACAGAGGGGGAAAATGACTGTGGCCCTGGTGGCACAAAATAATCAAAGGTCTGACTGCACAGATGCTTGGGGAAATGGTCACAACGGGGGACCAACGTGTGTGTGTGTATCTGAGCTCCATGAGCTAGGACTTGACTTTGGTTAATCAAATCTCCCCATTCTTGCTCAATTTTGCATGCCTCTCAAACAGCTTCAACTGTATATGCATTCACACATCAAGTCCTTTCTTGAGTTGGGCTCAAGGATGGAACAACTGTTGAAAATCTGAGATTGTTTGTGTGTGTGTGTGTGAGTGTGTATGTATCCCACATCTGTTGCTATGGAGTAATGATGTTAAGGACAATATAGGATGAATTCCAATAATTGTTTGCCAAAATAACAATTGCTTGCCAAAATGTAATTTTTGTAATTGCAATCCTGGTCCTAGGTAACAATCCTTAGCAATTCTCTATTCTGACTCTAGTCCTCAACTGGCAGCTTCATTAATTAGTACCTGCAAAACACCAGTCTCAATGTCAACAGTGAAGAGGCGACTCCTGGATGCTGGCCTTCAAGGCAGAGTTCCTCTGTCCAGTGTCTGTGTTCTTTTGCCCATCTTAATATCTTATTTTTATTGGCCAGTCTGAGATATGGCTTTTTCTTTGAAACTCTGCCTAGAAGGCCAGCATCCCAGAGTTGCCTCTTTACTGTTGACGTTGAGACTGGTGTTTTGCGGGTACTATTTAATGAAGCTGCCAGTTGAGGACTTGTGAGGCGTCTGTTTCTCAAACTAGACACTCGAATGTACTTGTTCTCTTGCTCAGTTGTGCACCGGCACCTCCCACTCTTCTTTCTATTCTGGTTAGAGCCAGTTTGTGCTGTTCTGTGAAGGGAGTAGTACACAGCATTGTACGAGATATTCAGTTTCTGGAATATTTACATTTTTGAGAATCTCTTATATAATGGGTTAAAGATATAATTAATCCTAGTTGTGAAATATTAAATAATGGCTACTTCTCAGAAAGTATTAAACTGTCAAGAGGAGTAAAACAAGGTTGTCCGCTATCGGCATATCTATTTATTATGGCCATCAGATCCAACAATAATAACAATGGGCTAGAAATCCAGGGCTTAAAAACAAAGGGGTCATTGTAAGCTGATGACTGTTTTCTTTTCAATCCACAATTTAGATCTCTCCACAGCCTCCAAGGATCTAGATAATTTTTCTAACCTCTCTGGATTACAGCCAAGTTATGATAAGTGTACTATATTATGTATTGGATCAGTAAAAATGAAACTTTTACATTACCGTGTAGTTTACCAATAAAAGGGTCTGATGTGGACATATTTGGTATTCATATCCTGAAATAAATGATCTCATTACAATACATTTTAATAGAAAGTTAGCAAAAATAGAAAAGATCTTGCCACCATGGAAAGAAAAATACCTGTCTATTTGTGGAAAAAAGAAATCATCCTGTATCAGGTTTCAGGTAATACTGAAGTGCAGACTGTGTAGAAGTAACAATGTTTATTGTAATAACAGGGGCAGGCAAACGACAGGTCAAGGCAGGCAGGGGTCGATAATCCAGAGTAGTGGGGTCAAGGTACAGGACGGGAGGCTCATGGTCAGGTCAGGCAGAGGTTGGTAATCCAGAGTAGGGACAAAGGAACAGGATGGCAGGCAGGCTCAGGGTCAGGCAGAGTGGTCAGGCATGCGGGCTTGGAGTCAGGACAGGCAGGGGTCAAAACCAGGAGGGTGAGAAAAGCGCGATTGGAAAAAGCAGGAGCTGAGACACAAAACGCTGGTAGGCTTGAACAAACAAGACGAACTGGCACAGACAGACAGAAAACACAGGTATAAATACCCAGGGGATAAGTGGGGAAGATGGGCGACACCTGGAGGGGGTGGAGAGAAGCACAAGGACAGGTAAAACAGATAAGGGCGTGACACCCTGATTTAACTCTTTAGTCACAACCCAGTTTACCTATTTGCTTATGGCCTTGCCTACACCTAGCGACTTGTTTTTTAAATTATATGAGCAAAAACTATTCCATTTTATTTGGAACGGCAAGCTAGACAAAATTAAACAGGCCTATTTATATAATGAATAGGAATTTGGAGGGCAGAAATGATGAAATATTAAAGCATTAGACCTCTCACTAAAGGCTTCAGTCATACAAAAGTTATACTTAAATTAAAACTGGTTCTCTAGCAGATTAGTAGGAATGTCTCACCCCTTGTTCAAGAATGGCCTTTTCCACCTTATTCAGATTACAACCTCTCACTTTTGGTTATTTGAAAATAAAATCTTGTCCATAATATCGCTATTTTCAAAACAAGCCATAAAAACTTTGTTGCAATTTCAGTTTAATTCACCAGAAACGATAAATAATACAACAAATATTATGGTTAAACTCAAATTTACTAATTAATAAAAAAACATTACTTTTTTTTTATTTTATAAAAAATATAAGAGATGATATCATAAATAGGACTGGTGGAGTTATATGGAAAAATAAATGGAAATGTCTGCTCTACCCAAAATGACAACCATCTAATTGCAGCATTACCACAAAAATGGAAGAGGCAAGTGGAAGGGGGAAAAAATAAGGAACTTGTCTGTCGGCTCTACATTAAATACCAAAATTGGTTTAAGAAAATTGTGATAAATAAAAAAGTATACCAGTTTAATTTTAGGACCAGAAAATTGACAGCTGTGCCATATAGATTGCAAAATAGTTGGGTAGAGATTTTTGATGTACTGATTCCATGGCACATGGTTTATGAGCTGAAACCCAAAACGACGCCTGGTTCAATTTATTATACAAAATTCTTGCAACCAATAGAATGTTGTATACAGTGGCTTGCGAATGTATTCACCCCCTTGGCATTTTTCCTATTTTGTTGCCTTACAACCTGGAATTAAAATAGATTTTTGGGGGGTTTGTATCATTTGATTTACACAACATGCCTACCACTTTGAAGATGCAAAAGATTTTTTATTGTGAAACAAACAAGAAATAAGACAAAAAAACAGAAAACTTAAGTGTGCATAACTATTCACCCCCCCTTCCCCGCAATAATTTGTAGAGCCACCTTTTGCAGCAATTACATCTGCATGTCTCTAGGGGTGTGTCTCTATAAGCTTAGCACGTCTAGCCACTGGGATTTTTGTCCATTCTTCAAGGCAAAACTGCTCCAGCTCCTTGGAGATGGATGGGTTCCGCTGGTGTACAACAATCTTTAAACTACTTATTAGGGATAGCCCCATTTCTTTTTAATTTTCACCTAAAATGACATACCAAATCTAACTGCCTGTAGCTCAGGCCCTGAAGCAAGGATATGCATATTCTTGGTACCATTTCAAAGGAAAAACGTAGAAGTTTGTGGAAATGTGAATTAAATGTAGGAGAATATAACACAATAGATCAGGTAGAAGAAAATACAAAGGAAAAAAAACGTATTTTCTTTAATGCAAGAGAAAGGTCGCAGTTCTAGCCATCACTCTGGTTGTTCCGATGGTGGCCACAAGATGGCAGCAGTGTATGTGCAAAGTTTCAGATGGATAACTTGAGGTATGAGCGAACTACATGACATTTAGTGTGAAGTTACCCAGGTACATTTGGGCAAATCGTGAAGGAGACATTTGCATTCATATTACATTTTTCTGCAAGAATATCATCAAATCTGTATACTTGGACATTGATTTAGCTTTTCCAGTATTAGAAGCTATATTATAAGTTCAACATCTGCAAAACAACCAGTTTTCATAACTTCATAACTCTGAATATTCTTATAATTTTTGTCCAAAAGGAAAAGGCATGCAGTCGTACAAGGTTAGTAGCTACATTTCACAACATATACAGTCGTATTTGTGAGAATGACACAAATATACATTTTCACAAAGTCTGCCTCCTCAGTTTGTATGATGGCAATTTGCATATACTCCAGAATGTCATGAGGAGTGATCAGATGAATTGCAATTCATTGCAAAGTCCCTCTTTGCCATGCAAATGAACTGAATCCGCAAAAAACATGTCCACTGCATTTCAGCCCTGCCACAAAAGGACCAGCTGACATCATGTCAGTGATTCTCTCGTTAACACAGGTGTGAGTGTTGACGAGGTCAAGGCTGGAGATCACTCAGTCATGCTGATTGAGTTCGAATAACAGACTGGAAGCTTCAAAAGGAGGGTGGTGCTTGGAATCATTGTTCTTCATGTCATCCATGGTTACCTGCAAGGAAATACGTGCCGTCATCATTCCTTTGCACAAAAAGGGCTTCACAAGCAAGGATATTTCTGCCAGTAAGATTGCACCTAAATCAAAAATTTATCGGATCATCAAGAACTTCAAGGAGAGCAGTTAAATTGTTGTGAAGAAGGCTTCAGGGCGCCCAAGGAAGTCCAGCAAGCGCCAGGACCGTCTCCTAAAGTTGATTCAGCTGCGGGATCGGGGCACCACCAGTACAGAGCTTCCTCAGGAATGGCAGCAGGCAGGTGTGAGTGCATCTGCACGCACAGTGAGGCGAAGACTTTTGGAGGATGGCCTGTTGTCAAGAAGGGCAGCAAAGAAGCCACTTCTCTCCAGGAAAAACATCAGGGACAGACTGATATTCTGCAAAAGGTACAGGGATTGGACTGCTGAGGACTGGGGTAAAGTAGTTTTCTCTGATGAATCCCCTTTCCGATTGTTTGGTGCATCCGGAAAAAAGCTTGTCTGGAGAAGACAAGGTGAGCGCTACCATCAGTCCTGTGTCATGCCAACAGTAAAGCATCCAAAGACCATTCATGTGTGGGGTTGCTTCTCAGCCAAGAGAGTGGGCTCACTCACAATTTTGCCTAAGAACACAGCCATGAATAAAGAATGGTACCAACACATCCTCCGAGAGCAACTTCTCCCAAACCATTGAGAACTTGTGGTCAATCCTCAAGAGGCGGGTGGACAAACAAAAACCCACAAATTCTGACAAACTCCAAGCATTGATTATATAAGAATGGGCTGCCATCAGTCAGGATGTGGCCGAGACCTTAATTGACAGCAGGCCAGGGCGGATTGCAGAGGTCTTGAAAAAGAAGAGTCAACACTGCAAATATTGACTCTTTGCTTCATGTAACTTAATGTAAATTGTCAATAAAAGCCTTTGACACTTATGAAATGCTTGTAATTATACTTCAGTATTCCATAGTAATATCTGACAAAAATATCTAAAGACACTGAAGCAGCAAACTTTGTGGAAATTAATATTTGTGTCATTCTCAAAACTTTTGGCCACGACTGTACAGGGTTTCTGGATACTCCCATGAAGCCCAGCACAGTTTGACCCCGATTGGTGCTTATTTGACAAAGTTAGAGACGTTCAAGTGAAGTCCGCCCACGTCATCGGTGTGCCATGAAGGCGTCGCTCTCTGTCCAAATATGGTGTCCTGTAGGATATACTACACCCCTAATGATATAGAGAAGTCTGGTTACGTTCTAGGATCTCTGAGAAATACATACGAACATGATTTGACTGGTTGAAACAACGTTTAGGGTTAGATTTCCACAGATTCCTTTCTTTGAAAATTGAACGAGTGGAAATACAAAATCGATCGTGCATGCTATATGGACCTTTTTAGGATATGAAAAATAATTTTATCTAACAAAACGTTATCTCTGGGACCCTTTGGATGATAAATCAGAGCAGGATTTCAGAATGTAAGTACACATTTCACCTTCAGAGGTGAATTTATCAAAACTATCACGGTGAAAAAAAGTGTTTTGTTGTTAGGAGCTCTCCTCAAACAATAGCATGGCATTTTTTTTCTCGTAGTAATAGCTACTGTAAATTGGACAGTGCAGTTATATTAACAAGAATTTAAGCTTTCAGCCGACACTTATACAGTGGGGCAAAAAAAGTATTTAGTCAGCCACCAATTGTGCAAGTTCTCCAACTTAAAAAGATGAGAGAGGCCTGTAATTTTCATCATAGGTACACTTCAACTATGACAGACGAAATGAGAAAAAGAAATCCAGAAAATCACATTGTAGGATTTTTAATTTATTTATTTGCAAATTATGGTGGAAAATAAGTATTTGGTCAATAACAAAAGTTTATCTCAATACTTTGTTATATACCCTTTGTTGGCAATGACAGAGGTCAAACGTTTTCTGTAAGTCTTCACAAGGTTTTCACACACTGTTGCTGGTATTTTGGCCCATTCCTCCATGCAGATCTCCTCTAGAGCAGTGATGTTTTAGGGCTGTCGCTGGGCAACACGGACTTTCAACTCCCTCCAAAGATTTTCTATGGGGTTGAGATCTGGAGACTGGCTAGGCCACTCCAGGACCTTGAAATGCTTCTTCACGAAGCCACTCCTTCGTTGCCCGGGCGGTGTGTTTGGGATCATTGTCATGCTGAAAGACCCAGCCACGTTTCATCTTCAATGCCCTTGCTGATGGAAGGAGGTTTTCACTCAAAATCTCACGATACATGGCCCCATTCATTCTTTCCTTTACACGGATCAGTCGTCCTGGTCCCTTTGCAGAAAAACAGCCCCAAAGCATGATGTTTCCACCCCATGCTTCACAGTAGGTATGGTGTTCTTTGGATGCAACTCAGCATTCTTTGTCCTCCAAACACGACGAGTTGATTTTTACCAAAAAGTTCTATTTTGGTTTCATCTGACCATATGACATTCTCCCAATCCTCATCTGGATCATCCAAATGCTCTCTAGCAAACTTCAGACGGGCCTGAACATGTACTGGCTTAAGCAGGGGACACGTCTGGCACTGCAGGAT
Organism: Brachymystax lenok tsinlingensis; assembly: GCA_030435695.1. Classification (NCBI taxonomy): domain Eukaryota; kingdom Metazoa; phylum Chordata; class Actinopteri; order Salmoniformes; family Salmonidae; genus Brachymystax; species Brachymystax lenok. The sequence goes on from CM059802.1 coordinate 16,480,634, forward strand.
TTGAGTCCCTGGCGGCGTAGTGTGTTACTGATGGTAGGCTTTGTTACTTTGGTCCCAGCTCTCTGCAGGTCATTCACTAGGTCCCCGTGTGGTTCTGGGATTTTTGCTCACCATTCTTGTGATCATTTTGACCCCACGGGTGAGATCTTGCGTGGAGCCCCAGATCGAGGAAGATTATCAGTGGTCTTGTATGTCTTCCATTTCCTAATAATTGCTCCCACAGTTGATTTCTTCAAACCAAGCTGCTTACCTATTGCAGATTCAGTCTTCCCAACCTGGTGCAGGTCTACAATTTTGTTTCTGGTGTCCTTTGACAGCTCTTTGGTCTTGGCCATAGTGGAGTTTGGAGTGTGACTGTTTGAGATTGTGGACAGGTGTCTTTTATACTGATAACAAGTTCAAACAGGTGCCATTAATACAGGTAACGAGTGGAGGACAGATGAGCCTCTTAAAGAAGAAGTTACAGGTCTGTGAGAGCCAGAAATCTTGCTTGTTTGTATGTGACCAAATACTTATTTTCCACCATAATTTGCAAATAAATTCATTAAAAATCCTACAATGTGATTTTCTGGATTTTTTTCCCTCATTTTGTCTGTCATAGTTGAAGTGTACCTATGATGAAAATTACAGGCCTCTCATCTTTTTAAGTGAGAGAACTTGCACAATTGGTGGCTGACTAAATACTGTATGTGCCGACATTTGTTGTTTCTCTAAAATCTGCGATCGTGACACAAGGCGCTGCATAATTTACAACTGTCCCGTTGACGGGACGCCGATCCCTAAGTTAAGTCATACCACAGATTCTCAATTGGATTGAGGTCTGTGCTTTGACTAGGCCATTCCAAGACATTTAAATGTTTCCCCTTAAAACAGTTGAGTGTTGCTTTAGCAGTATGCTTAGAGTCATTGTCTTGCTGGAAGGTGAACCTCCATCCCAGTCTCAAATCTATGGAAGACTGAAACAGGTTTCCCTCAAGAATTTCCCTGTATTTAGCGCCATCCATTCCTTCAATTCTGACCAGTTTCACGGTCCCTGCCGATGAACAACATCCCCACAGCATGATGCTGCCACCACCATGCTTCACTGTGGATTATGTTCTCAGGGGATGAGAGGTGTTGGGTTTACGTCAGACATAGCGTTTTCCTTGATGGCCAAAAAGCTAAATGTTTGTCTCATCTGACCAGAGTACCTTCTTTCATATATTTTAGGGAGTCTCCCACATGCCTTTTGGCAAACACCAAACGTGTTTTCTTATTTTTTTCTTTAAGCAATGGATTTTTTTATGGCCACTCTTCCATAAAGCCCAGCTCTGTGGAGTGTACGGCTTAAAGTGGTCCTATGGACAGATACTTCAATCTCCGCTGTGGAGCTTTGCAGCTCCTTCAGGGTTATCTTTTCATCTCTTTGTTGCCTCTCTGATTAATTCCCTCCTTGCATGGTCCGTGAGTTTTGGTCGGCGGCCCTCTCTTGGCAGGTTCTGTTGTGGTGCCATATTCTTTCAATTTTTTTACAAATGGATTTAATGGTGCTCCGTGGGTTGTTCAAAGTTTCAGATATTTTTTATAACACAACCCTGATCTGTACTTCTCCACAACTTTGTCCCTGACCTGTTTGGAGAGCTCCTTGGTCTTCATAGTGCCACTTGCTTGGTGGTGCCCCTTGCTTAGTGGTGTTGCAGACTCTGGGTCCTTTCAGAACAGGTGTATGTATACTGAGATCATGTGACAGATCATGTGACCCTTAGATTGCACACAGGTGGACTTTATTTAACTAATTATGTGACTTCTGAAGGTAATTGGTTGCAGCAGATCTTATTTAGGGGCTTCATAGCAAAGGGAGTTAATACAATGCACCCACCACTTTTCCATTATTTATTTATATATATATATTTTTTTTTAAGTATTTTTTTTCATTTCACTTGACTATTTTGTATATGTCCAATACATGAAATCGATTTAAATTACAGGTTGTAATGAAACAAAATAGGAAAAACGCCAAGGGGGTGTGAATACTTTTGCACGGCACTGTATGTGGGGGATAGAACCCTCCCAGCTCTGCAGGTTTTGCTGCGAAGAGACAGAATCATTAGATAATTTGTTTTGATACTGTCCATATGTACAGTAGCTTGTTTTTGGTTGCAGGTTCAGGAATGGCTAAAGAATTACAACATTTACCTGAAGCTAACTCTACAAATAGCATTGCTGGGTGGTTTGAAAAGTCATTGTCAATCGATCAATCATATAATAATACTTTTAGCAAAAATTATCTTTAATTTACAATCTGTAGAAACTATGATAATAGAAAGGTTCAGAACCTTTGTGAAACATCACAGCACAGTTGAAAAATATAAAAACTGCATGGTCTTCAGAGATAGATGGGAGGGGTTGAGAGTAGCTGAAGGATGGGATTAAAAACAAGCAAAAGATAACTATTATAAAATAAATGTATATAGTATGTATAAGCTTGGAGTAGAAGCCTAAGTGTTGCTAGTTTACCATTAGTTTACTCCAATTAGGTGAGGGGTTAGGGGAACATAATAAAGGAAAATATATTTCGCAATTTGTATTAAACTACCTCTCTCTGGTACAGGTGTCCTTACAGTTGGCATGTGGTGCGTTCTGCCTGGACAGCGCTCTGTGTGAAGCCATCAACGTGCCCATGGACAAGCTGAAGTGGACGTCTCCCTTCACCAGCCACCGGGTCAGTCTGGGTCACCACGTCTCCCACTCAGCCAGCCGCCGCTCAAAGAGCATCGCTGCAGACAACAGCCACAGGTCCACCTCTACATCTCCGTTTGAGAGCTCAGCTAAGGAGACCAGCCTGGCAGGCCACCACCAGCACCAGCCTGGAGACCTGGTCGTCAGAAGCCACAGGCAGGGGGGGGGCACAGCCCCTCTCACCTGGCCAGGAGTCCACGGACTGAGGGTGGGCCTGGGTCTTCTCCTTCCTTCCTGGGCGGCCCCTCCACACCTGCCTCTTCAACCTACGCCGAGCACCCTCTCTCCCCTCACTCCCAAACAGACAGCGGAAGGGGCTTGGAGTCGGAGAGCGTGGAGACCCCCCCAGCAGCGCCCCCCTGGTGGCCCTGAGTCCAGGAAGAAGCTGAATACGGAGGGCATGGTGTGGGCCACGGCTGTAGCCCTGGCCTGGCTGGAGCACAGCTCGGCCAGCTACTTCATAGAGTGGGAGCTGATAGCCGCTAAGGCTAGCATGTGGCTCAGTGCCCAGACTATCCCTGAAGGAAAGGACTTAGCCTTGGTCAAGTCTGCTGCAAACCAGCTCTTTATCATCCTCAGACACTGGGACGAGAACCTGCAGCTAAACATGCTCTGCTACAACCCAAACAGTGTCTGAGGCTGGTTGCATCGCATGCACCGTCCTCCATCCGAACATATCCAACCATACTATGCTAACTGACTAACGCTTTATTTACTACTATTTATTTTGAGTATTGCCGAATTTGTTAGTGCAGCTATTGTGAGCATTGTGTAGTTGAATTGATTCTATTATGATAACTTCTAAACGTGTCAGAAGCTTCCGAGAGGCACAAACTTGCTTGTTGTCTCCCTTTGGGTGGATACAGACCATACATTCACCAGCTATGAGTCTGATTAAACATGATTGTATCCACATGCTGAAGGAAATCAGAAGTGTAAGAGTAAACGTACATATTTGAAAAAAATATATGTTTATGAAAATATATGTATTGTTTTATTTATGTTTAATATTTCCATCATATTGATGTCCAATGATGAGAGAATATGCAGAGCAATTCCCACAAGACTTTTCTAGTTATTTATATAGCATCTAATGTGTTTGATCGTCACAATCATTTCAAAATCAATATTGTGATATATAAAAATTTGCCTGGTCCCAGATCTGTTTGTGCTGTCTTGCCAACTATGGCCAATTCCTCTTCTCATGTTTGATGTCTTCATGTTGATCCTTTTATCGCTGTTTATTTGTATTCATCAGCCATAAGTGCCTAACAATGATTAAACACAAACAAAGATTGGTTATCAGAAATACGTATTTAGATGTTTGTCTGCTGTTATTTCTCTGCTGTTATTGTTTGATATCAAATGTGTTTCCATATAAAAAATGCTCAGCGTGTTTTCTTTTATAGGTGTTCTGAATAATGTTTGTCCTTTCCTTTCAATTGTCCTTTCCTTTGTCCTTTCCTTTGACCTTTCCTTTACTTTGTCCTTTCCTTTCATTTGTCCTTTTCTTTCCTTTGACCTTTCCTTTGACCTTTCCTTTCCTTTGTCCTTGTCTTCCCGTTGTCCTTTCCTTACATTTGTCTCTTTTGTAAGGCATTGTACTCTGCTCTCATATTTCCTCAAAAACTTTTCATTTTACTCAGGTAGTATTATTTTCCTAAGGCTTTGAAATTGCATCCATCCTGCTGCATGGAAAACCAATGTTTGTGTTATAAGATGTATCAACAGTGGGAGCAAAGCAATTCCCCCACAGCCAACCTGTTCTGCTGCATTTGGCCCAGGTCAAAAGTAGTGCACATAGAGAGTTGGGTGCCATTTGGAACATACCTCTAAAAATATCGTAATTTAATTGTGTTCTGTGTAAACTTATAGTGATTGTGGTGGCTGGCTTTACTTGTGTACAACTCGATTGTTGCTGTGTGTTTTGAAAATATGATTGTTGACTGTTTTGAGGCTGTCGAAGCTTCCATAGTCTCAGTTTGCTAAATGCCAGTGGTATGACTATGCAACTGCATCTAATAAAATATTTCCACTCATGAAATCGCACAAGTTTGTATCAAGACAAAGATAAAACTATTGGTCATGTTCGTTAAACAAACAATATAACCGATGTTACCCTGCACGGTGCAATAGTGGATTATGTCCAGTTTTATGTTCAATTAATGATGCTTGGCATTTAAACAGAATTGCAACCAAAGGCAGTACTATTCATAGCCAGTAGATGATGCACCACACTTCAAAAAAACATGAAGTTAAGAAGTTCTCTCATTGAACTTGACCAAATGAAAACAATTTCTACTTTACAGACATTGGTGTGGTAAGTTGGTGTGGTAAGCCGTACCTGACTCTGTCTGAGGGCCTCATTAACAACAAGTGTAGGAAGGAGCAACGGCTCAGAGAAAGCAAATAGCCCATTCGGATAACAAGGATCTAGTCACGCTAGTAACACCACGACCTGGAAGCACATACCTTTCTCTCTCTCTCTGTTAGACATACTGTATGAAAGAGAGGACCGGGGAGAGAGAGTTGTAGGGATAGAGGGAGAGATTGAGGTATGAGAGAGAAGGAGAGATGGAGGTAGGGGATAGAGAAAGAGTGTGGGGGGGAGAAAGAGTGAGAGAGAGATGGAGGTAGGGGAAAGGGGGGAGAAAGAGAGAGAGAGATTGAGGTATGGAGAGAGATGGAGGTATGGAGAGAGAGTGATGGAGGTATGGAGAGAGAGAGATAGAGGTTTTGAGAGAGAGCGTGAATGAAGAAGAACCATGGCTCATTAGTGTTATGACGGGTGATACAGCAGCAGTCCATCGTGACCCTTCCTTTATACAGTCGTGACCAAAGGTTTTGAGAAGGATGCAAATATACATTTTCACAAAGTCTGCTGCCTCAGTTTGTATGATGGCAATTTGCATATACTCCAGAATGTCATGAAGAGTGATCAGATGAATTGCAATGAATTGCAAAGTCCCTCTTTGCCACGCAAATGAACTGAATCCCCCAAAAACATTTCCACTGCATTTCAGCCCTGCCACAAAAGGACCAGCTGACATCATGTCAGTGATTCTCTCGTTAACACAGGTGTGAGTGTTGACGAGGTCAAGGCTGGAGATCACTCAGTCATGCTGATTGAGTTTGATTAACAGACTGGAAGCTTCAAAAGGAGGGTGGTGCTTGGAATCATTGTTCTTCCTCTGTCAACCATGGTTACCTGCAAGGAAACATGTGCCGTCATCATTCCTTTGCACAAAAAGGGCTTCACAGGCAAGGATATTGCTGCCTGTAAGGTTGCACCTAAATCAACCATTCAACCAACCGTCTCCTAAAGTTGATTCAGCTGCGGGATCGGGGCACCACCAGTACAGAGCTTGCTCAGGAATGGCAGCAGGCAGGTGTGAGACTTTTGGAGGATGGCCTGGTGTCAAGAAGGGCAACAAAGAAGCCAATTCTCTCCAGGAAAAACATCAGGGACAGACTGATATTCTGCAAAAGGTACAGGGATTGGACTGCTGAGGACTGGGGTAAAGTCATTTTCTCTGATGAATACACTTTCAGATTTTTTGGGGCATCTGGAAAAAAGCTTGTCCGGAGAAGACAAGGTGAGCGCTACCATCAGTCTTGTGTCATGCCAACAGTAAAGCATACTGAGACCATTCATGTGTGGGGTTGCTTCTCAGCCAAGGGAGTGGGCTCACTCACAATTTTGCCTAAGAACACAGCCATGAATAAAGAATGGTACAGGCACATCCTCCGAGAGCAACTTCTCCCAACCATCCAGGAACAGTTTGGTGATGAACAATGCCTTTTGCAGCATGATGGAGCACCTTGCCATAAGGCAAAAGTGATAACTAAGTGGCTCAGGTAACAAAACATTGATATTTTGGGTTCATGGCCAAGAAACTCCCCAGACCTTAATCACATTGAGAACTTGTGGTCAATCCTCAAGAGGCGGGTGGACAAACAAAAACCCACAAATACTGACAAACTCCAAGCATTGGTTATGCAAGAATGGGCCGCCATCAGTCAGGATGTGGCCCAGTAGTTAATTGACAGCATGTCATGGCGGATTGCAGAGGTCTTGAAAAAGAAGGGTCAACACTTCAAATATTGACTCTTTGCATCAACTTCATGTAATTGTCAATAAAAGCCTTTGACACTTATGAAATGCTTGTAATTATACTTCAGTATTCCATAGTAAGATTTGACAAAAATATCTAAAGACACTGAAGCAGCAAACTTTGTGGAAATTAATATTTGTATACACGGTGCACATGGTACAAACTACACAGGGCACATCGTACACACTACACAGTGCTTTGAAGAGCAATCCTCCAAAGCCAGTACCAAACAGGGGATTTGACTGTGCCCCTCAAATCTCAGCAACACTTCAACTCTGCAGGAGATTTTTTGTGCAAGCAACTGACTGTGGCTTCAGGAATTAGAGGCACAGCTCTGAGTGACAGTTTGGTTTTCAGTTAGTTTATTGCCACTTTAGACTTCCCTCATAATTATTTTCCTACTTTCTTAGTCAGAGAAAGGATCTCCATAAGGACTTCTGATGTTCATATTGTTACTAGGCTACTGCTTCTATATTCAGAGAAAATACCTGTGTAAGGGAGGTGTTAGAACAGACCAACCCACATTTTGCGATGTCTCTTTACCATGAACAAATGAACATTGTTACAAAGCAATGACATTTCTAAAAAAGAAAAAACATAAATATCACATTTACTTAAGTATGCAGACCCTTTACTCAGTAATTTGTTGAAGCACCTTTGGCATCGATTACAGCATCGAGTCTCCTTGGGTTAGACGCTACAGGCTTTGCACATCTGTATTTCGGGAATTTCTCCCATTCTTCTCTGCAGATCCTCTCAAGCTCTGTCAGGTTCAATGGGGAGCGTTGCTGCACAGCTATTTTCAGGTCTCTCCGGAGATGTTTGATCGGGTTCAAGTCCGGGCTCTGGCTGGGCCACTCAAGGACATTCAGAGACTTGTCCCGAAGCCACTCCTGCGTTGTCTTGGCTGTGTGCTTAGGGTCGTTGTCCTGTTGAAAGGTGAACCTTCGCCCCCGTCTGAGGTCCTGAGCGCTCTGGAGCAGGCTTTCATCAAGGATCTCTCTGTACTTTGCTCCATGAATCTTTGCCTTGATCCTGACTAGTCTCCCAGTGCCTGTCCCTGAAAAACATCCCCACAGCATGATGCTGTCACTACCATGCTTTACTGTATGGATGGTGCCAGGTTTCTTCCAGACATGACGCTTCGCATTCAGGCCGAAGAGTTCAATCTTGGTTTCATCAGACCAGAGAATCTTGTTTCTCAACTCCAAGTGGGCTGTTATGTGCCTTTTACTGAGGAGTGGCTTCCGTCTGGCCACTCTACCATAAAGGCCTGATTGGTAGAGTGCAGCAGAGATGGTTGTCCTTCTGGAATGTTCCCCCATCTCCACAGAGAAACTCTAGAGCTCTGTAAAAATGACCATTGGGTGCTTGGTCACCTCCCTGACCAAGGCCCTTCTCCCCCGTTTGCTCAGTTTGGCCGGGCGGCCAGCTCTAGGATGAGTCTTAGGGGTTCTAAACTTCTTCCATTTAAGAATGATGGAGGCCTCTGTGTTCTTGGGGACCTTCAATGCTACAGAAATGTTTTGGTACCCTTCCCCAGATCTGTGCCTCGACACAATTCTGTCTCGGATCTCTACGGACAATTCCTTCGACCTATGGCTTGGTTTTTGCTCTGACGTGCACTGTCAACTGTGGGACTGTATAGACAGGTGTGTGCCTTTCCAAATCATGTCCAATCAATTGAATTTACCACAGGTGTAGAAACATCTCAAGGATGATCAATGGAAACGGGATGCACCTGAGCTCAATTTCGAGTCTCATAGCAAAGGGTCTGAATACTTAAGTAAATAAGGTATAAATAAGGTACATTTGCAAAAATGTCAAAAAAACTGGTAACGTAACAAAATGTGGAAAAAGTCAAGGGGTCTGAATACTTTCCAAAGGCACTGTATGTCACTAATGACAGCTGTAAGCCTATTGGTCGGGATGTGAAAGAGCTTTAACCAGGCACACCCATCTCAGGCAAAATGAAATATAACGTAAGTATCGTGAAATTAACAAACCTTTTATTAAGGTTCTAAAAATAGTTTAGTTGTTGCTATTCATGACAATGTACAGGATTGTGTGGCAAACACTTAATTGATGATGGATATTGTACACAGTATAAATACAATGCAGAAACCCACATAGATATTATTAGAACGGAGGTTTTGTTCAAATGACATGATGTTGCTTTGAGAATTTACGAACCAAGGTCTTTTGGTAAAAAAATACTGGTTGTCAAACTTTCTCTAATGTCTCTGCCATTGCTGTTTGGAGTTTTGCCCTGTGGAATGAGTTTTATCAACCTATAGTTATAGATCCTCCAAAAGTTTTTTGTTTGCAGATAAGATTATATTTCTGTAAACGCTCTTTTAAATATGAGAATAGCAGTTAACTCTCTATGGTACGTTATATTCATGTACCAAGAGGAACGGGCACCTCCTCTTCTATTAAAATACAGGTATCTTTTGACTCACTTTACAAAAAAGTTGCTATGGAAATATTAATAAGTAGGCCAAGTGTTACATAATTCCCTGTTAGAAATCATATTTTTGAAATGTTCTGTTCTAACACTCCCATGAGTTTCATCGGAGAGGAAAAGGCAGAGTATACAGATACTCTTTGGTTTCATTAAGCTTTGGTGTAATTTTCTTATGGCGAGATGAGAGTGGATGGATCTTTTGGGAATAGGGTTGCTATTGAGTTCACGCTCAGCAGTGAGAAGAACTATTAACTTAAGAACAAAACATGCAGATATGTCCTGAAAGATCTTTCTCAAACGTTTAAACTTTATTTTAAGACAATCAGAAAAGGGTAGTGTTCTTGTTACTGTTTTTTCTTTGCTATGTTTTATTTATTTTATTTTCCAGGGGTTACAGGCAGGTCAATACAGACACAGCAGCACAACACAGGCCGAGTCACTCACTCACACCATATGCCCTCTTCTCTGACTGCAGTCTGATTAGTAGATTGTTCCTTTGTTTTTAGTTTTTTTTATATGGTGTTGGCTACCATATAGTCTTTAGCCATGGTGTCCCCATTCTGACTCTGAATCAAGCCATGAAGGTACATGCCAATGTTGGGGTCAATTACATTAAAATTCCAATCAATTCAGAAAGTAAACCAAATTCCTATTACACAATTACACATTTTCCTGAAATTGGAGTTGGAATTTCATTGTACTTCCTGAATTGACTGGAATTGACCCCAAACCTGGTACATGTGACAGTGACATAAACCTGTTAACTCCAACTGTTCACAGGTGTAACAGCTGTAAGCACTGTGCAGCAATGTGTACCTGTGCTGTCACACGAAACCTGTTGTAACTACCATGTAAAACATGCCTTAGCTTAACATGCCTTAGTTAAATTCAAGGCACATATTAAAGATGCACACCCAGTATAAAGCACATGCAAGGGACACAAACAGCCGGATCAAATCATGAAGGCATGGCAACGATGCGACCGTGGCAGCTCTGTATGCATTATTAATCATGACTGACACATGAATGATTCAATTTGGCTCCAAGTTCACGGTTGAAATACAGGTCAAAGATTTGTATAACTAACTCAAGATGGACCAGAGCCTGTCGTTTCCAATGGGAGCAAATTAATCATAGTGGGCCAACAAGCAAGGTGTGCAGAGCCAAGCACAAGCTAGCGAGGTCCTATTGACGCGTTCTAGCATGTATTTGCATATTTCCGTTAGGGAACGCCTACTCTGTGAAAAGCTCAATTCGCCCTTGCACTCCTTCTAAAGAACACTTTTTTTTTTACTTTGGCAAAGAGTAGAAAACAGAAAACTGTATTGAGATCAAATGTTTCATCAATAACAAAATTAGTAGAATGTCGGCCAAAATCTATCTCACCCTATCTCCTCCCACTGCCGGTCACTGGGCTTCCTCTCATACCCATATTTAGTAGTGAGTGGAAACACCAACTGGATGCTTCACATTTATACATCAGGTGAAATATCTGGCTCATTGTTCTATTTGTGTACAGGTGTTGGATCTTAATTTGATCACTCTGTTGCTGGAGAAATCTAAAACTTGTAGTGTATTTAAGGTTTAAAGAGGCTTCTGCCTCCTGAATGGTGTGGAAAATGTATCATCCCCTACAAAAATGTCCATTCATTATAATCCACATAATAATTCACATTTCTTTTTGCTGCAGGATTATTTTCCTGCTGTATCAAGCTGGCTCAAATTAAGATCTACACCTGTAAAGGAGGCTCTGATGTTACCGCTGCTTAGGCTGTGTTTACACAGGAATCCCAATTCTGATACTTTGCCCTGATCTTTGAAAACAATGCAGTTTTATAATGCTATTCTGTCATGAGGCTAAGATAAAATGTTGCAGTTTAATACAAATTTCCTGCTGTTCTGAAATTGATTAAAGGGGCGACCTCCAGGGGGTCCACAACCCCTTAAAAAAAGTACAAAAATTGGTTGGGAGCCCTCTGGAGGTTGGGGGCCCCAGGGCACGTGCCCTGCATTCCAATTCGGCAATCCTGGCCTGCAAGTGAGTCACCATGGTAGAGGTAGTGGTGGCTGTCCTATTGGATGCCATGAAGCTGTAGGCAATTAACCCTGGGTTCAGTATCATTTCAGAGATAATCCTTTATTCAAGGGCGTAGTGACAGTTATTTTGCTTTTCACAGGCAAAGGGCAGATGCAGTACAGTCCTCAATGATATCAGAGAAGAGCACCATTCACCTCATCATGTGGTACAGCTCATTGATCTTTTCAATGGTTACAATGTGCTAGTTGAAATAGTAGGACTGGGATGTGAATTTTCAAACTTTCTGGAATGTTTTTCAAACGTATTAACTGGTTTTCTATATCAGCCATAAAAGTTATGCCCACACATACTATAGATACATTCAATGCAATTTTTTCAGTGTTATGTATAGCCACTTCATGCAATAGTCTAGTCTTGGGAGATTTGTTATGTAATATAATAGTCCATTACTGCATATCATAACAGCTTAACGTCCACCACACACATGCACACACGCACACACATACACACACACACACACAAACTGACCAAACCCAAGTAATTAAGGGTTTTAGCTCCAAACAGCAGTACAAAAAGAGGTCTCATGGTGCAATTTTGTTTTTTAAAATCCTACATAGACTCAGTTTAACAGCAACAACTGCACTGGGAGTTGGAGCTAGAGGCTCTGAGCAGTTGCTAAGGCAACAGTCCTGACTTTGGCAATCCGTGGTGTGTTGTGTTTTCCCAGCTCACGGTTGTCATATCAAGAGTGCCGCCATGTGTTACCCTTGTTTCCTGGGGAAATAAATGAACCCCAGGGTGTCTAGCATGATGTTTCCTATCACATTTTTTATGATATCAGCTCTAAACCTCAACATGGAAAGCTATCCACCAGTGGACCATGTAAGTACTGTACCTTACACTAGTGGCTCACAAAGTTTTCCAACCAGATTTTGTATTCATTGCTATAACTTCCCTGTAATGTTACCATAATATGTCACTTTCATTCAGTTATTATAATAATGTGTTGATGCTTTCTGCTGTGAGGTGGAGTAAAATTCTGACAGAAAAACACCATCACAATGTCAAAAGCAATGTGAACCATGATGGTGAAGATGCTTTGAATCAGCTGTACTATATGTGCTGTGCATTGAAACCTGAGAAACAAGCTCCCATACAAAGAAATCTCTTGGTAAATGGCTCCTTTGTGGACATACAGTACAGGTCAAAGGTTTGGACACACCTACTCATTCAAGGGATTTTCTTACAATTTTCTACATTGTAGAATAATAGTGTAACGCCTGCTCTCACTTGCGCTCCAGGGCGCCAGGTTGCCCATCATTACGTACACCTGTCACCATCATTACGTGCATCAGCTCAATATTGGATTAACCTGGTGTCACGTCCAGCCCTGGGTTTCAGGCTGGCGTATTTAGTTTGTTTTGTTTAGTAGGGTTTTTTGGTTCTAGGTGTCGTATTTCTATGTTTGGGTTAATGGTTCCCTATTAGAGGCAGCTGATTGTCGTTACCTCTAATTTGGAACCATATATATGTTTGTGCTTTTCTATGGGGTTTTGTGGGTCATTGTTTGATTGTTGGTTTGAGTGTAATGTTCACTGTAGTTACGATCTTTGTTTGTTTATTATTTTTCCCAGTTACGTTAAATAAAATATGTATACTGGAAGCATCGCTGCGTCTTGGTCCGTCACTCATGAAGATCGTGACAGAATGACCCACCATAAAAGGACCAAGCAGCGAGAGAATCGGGAGTTCTGGACCTGGGAGGAAATATTGGCTGGAAAGGGACCCTGGACCCAGCCTGGGGAGTATCGCCGTCCTAAGGAGGAGCTGGAAGCAGCGGCGGCGGAGCGGCTCTTTTATGAGGAGAAGTATGGTGTATGGACACCCGATCGGGAGAAATATGCTGGAATACGCCTGGCGAGGAAGCCCGACACGGGGAGTTTGGCTGGTGCAGGTTGGAGACCTGAGCCAACTCCTTGCGCTTTCCGGAGGGAGCGTCGCATTGGTAAGACACCGTGTTATGCGGTGAAGCGCACGGTGTCTCCAGTGCGCGTTCACAGCCCGGTGCACGACTTGCCAGCTCCTCGCATCTGTCGTGCTAGGGGGAGTTGGCAGCCAGGAAAGAGGGTGTTGGCTCAGCGCTCCTGGTCTCCGGTGAGCCTCTTCGGGCCAGGATATCCTGCGCCGGCTCTGCGTGCGGTGTCTCCGGTTCGTGCCCACAGCCTGGTGCGCGACATTCCTGCTCCCCTCATCTGTGAGGCCAGGGTGAGAGTGCAGCCTGGAAGAATGGTGCCGGCTCTGCGCGCTAGGTCTCCAGTGCGCCTTCTTGGACCTAAATATCCTTCGCCGGCTCTGCGTGCCGGTATCTCCGGTTCGCGCCCACAGCCCGGTGCGCGACATTCCAGCTCCCATCATCCGGGAGGCTAGGGTGAGTGTGCAGCCTGGTAGGATGGTGCCGGCTCTGCGATCCAGGTCTCCTGTGCGCGCCGTGGGTCCAGCACTTCCTGTCCCTGTTCCACGCACCAGGATCCCTGTGCACGTTGTGGGTCCAGCACGTCCTGTCCCTGTTCCACGCACCAGGATCCCTGTGCACGTCGTGGGTCCAGCACGTCCTGTCCCTGTTTCACGCTCCAGGATCCCAGTGCGCATCGTGGGCCCAGCACGTCCTGTCCCTGTTTCATGCTCCAGGATCCCAGTGCGCATCGTGGGCCCAGCACGTCCTGTCCCTGTTCCACGCACCAGGATCCCTGTGCGCATCGCGAGTCCAGCACGACCTGTTCCTGCTCCCCGCACCAGAATCCCAGTGCGCATCGCGAGCCCAGCACGGCCTGTTCCTGCTCCCCGCACCAGAGTCCCAGTGCGCACCGCGAGCCCAGCACGGCCTGTTCCTGCTCCCCGCACCAGAGTCCCAGTGCGCATCATGAGCCCAGCACGGCCCGTTCCTGCTCCCCGCACCAGAATCCTAGTGCGCATCGTGAGGCCAGCACGGCCCGTTCCTGCTCCCTGCACCAGAGTCCCAGTGCGCTTTGTGAGTGCAGCACGGCCCGTTCCTGCTCCCCGCACCAGAGTCCCAGTGCGCATCGTGAGTCCAGCACGGCCCGTTCCTGCTCCCCGCACCAGAGTCCCAGTGAGCATCGAGAGCTTGGTACGTATGGTTCCGGCTTCTAGCCCCGGGCCTCCGGTGCGTCTTCTCGGGCCAGCACTCTACAGTTGAAGTCGGAAGTTTACATACACTTAGGTTGGACTCATTAAAACTCGTTCTTCAACCACTCCCCAGAAAATGATGTCATGGCTTTAGAAGCTTCTGATAGGCTAATTGACATAATTTTTGTCAATTGGAGGTGTACCTGTGGATGTATTTCAAGGCCTACCTTCAAACTCAGTGCCTCTTTGCTTGACATCATGGGTAAATCAAAAGAAATCAGCCAAGACCTCAACAACATAATTGTAGACCTCCACAAGTCTGGTTCATCCTTGGGAATTTCCAAACGCCTGAAGGAACCACGTTCATCTGTAAAAACAATAGTACGCAAGTATGAACACCATGGGACCACGCAGCCGTCATACCGCTCAGTAAGGAGACGCGTTCTGTCTCCTAGAGATGAACGTACTTTGGCGCGAAAAGTGAAAATCAATCCCAGAACAACAGCAAAAGACCTTGTGAAGATGCTGTCCTATATCGACATAACCTGAAAGGCCGCTCAGCAAGGAAGAAGCCACTGCTCCAAAACCGCCATAAAAAGCCAGACTACGGTTTGCAACTGCACATGGGGACAAAGATCGTACTTTTTGGAGAAATGTCCTCTGGGCTGATGAAAAAAAAATTGAACTGTTTGGCCATAATGACCATTGTTATGTTTGGAGGATAAAGGGGGAGGCTTGCAAGCCAAAGAACACCATCCCAATCGTGAAGCACGGGGGTGGCGGCATCATGTTGTGGCGGTGCTTTGCTGCAGGAGGGACTGGTGCACTTCACAAAGTAGGGGGCATCATGAGGGAGGAAATTATGTGGATATATTGAAGCAACATCTCAAGACATCAGTCAGGAAGTTAAAGCTTGGTCGCAAATGGGTCTTCCAAATGGACAATGACCCCAAGCATACTTCCAAAGTTGAGGCAAAATGGCTTAAGGACAACAAAGTCAAGGTATTGGAGTGGCCATCACAAAGCCCTGACCTCAATCCTATAGAAAATTTGTGGGCAGAACTGAAAAAATGTGTGCGAGCAAGGAGGCCTACAAACCTGACTCCGTTACCCCAGCTCTGTCAGGAGGAAGGGGACAAAATTCACCCAACTTTTTGTGGGAAGCTTGTCGAAGGCTACCCAAAACTTTGACCCAAGTTAAACAATTTAAAGGCAATGCTACCAAATATTAATTGAGTGTATGTAAACTTCTGACCCACTGGGAATGTGATGAAAGAAATAAAAGCTATTCTGACACTTCACATTCTTAAAATAAAGTGGTGATCCTAACTGACCTAAGACAGGGCATTTTTATTAGTATTAAATGTCAGGAATTGTGAAAAACTGAGTTTAAATGTATTTGGCTAAGGTGTATGTAAACTTCCGACTTCAACTGTATATCTGTCTGTTCCTCAGTTTGTTTCCCGTGTCAGCATTATTGTCGTTATGTTTTCTTTGTCCAGACGCTGTCCTTGTTTGTTTCATGTCAGCTGTTTATTAAATGTTCACTCCCTGTACTTGGTTCTCATCTCCCAGCGTCGGTACTTACAAATAGTGAAGACATCAAAACTATGAAATTACACATATGGAATCATGTAGTAACCAAAAAAGTGTTAAACAAATCAAAATATATTTTAGATTCTTCAAAGTTGCCACCCTTTGCCTTGATGACAGCTTTGCACACTCTTGGCATTCTCTCAAGCATCTTCATGATGTGGTCACCTGGAATACGTTTCAATTGACAGGTGTGCCTTAATTTGTGGAATTTAATTCTTAATGCGTTTGAGCTAATCAGTTGTGTTGTGACAAGGTAGGGTTGGTATACAGAAGATAGTCCTATTTGGTAAAAGACAAAGTCCATATTATGGCAAGATCAGCTCAAATAAGCAAAGAGAAACGACAGTCCATCATTACATTAAGACATGAAGGACATGAAAGTTTCTTCAAGTGCAGTCGCAAAAACCATCAAGCACTATGATAAAACTGGCTCTCATGAGGACCGCCACAGGAAAGGAAGACCCAGAGTTACCTCTGCTGCAGAGGATAAGTTAATTTCAGTTACCAGCCTCAGAAATTGCAGCCCAAGAAATGCTTCACAGAGTTCAAGTACAGACACATCTCAACATTATTTTTACAGGCATCATGTGTCTTCAGTATGAAACAGGGACTGTGAGTTTCTCTTTCTCATCTTCTACCAAAGCCTCTGTTAAACAAAAACCTCAAGTCCTACTGATTAATGATGCACATTTAGTACATGCTGATTGGCGGCATATAAGATGCTTGCAAGTGAGGGCTTGATTTGATTATGCGTTGTGTGTTTTTGTTCCTCAGTCACTTCAGTTGGGGGATGATCTTCCAAATTGAGATGCTGACTCCGTTCAGTTGATGTCTATTCCTTGGGGAGCCCTAGTCGTTGCACAAATGTGTCCTATTCCAACACTAGCACACCTAATTCAAGTAGTCAACGGAACTAATCATCAAGCCCTTGATTAGTTGAAGAGTGCTGAAATAACAAATATGACATGATACTGGGGTAAAATATAAATGCTGGATTATGTGTAATATATGGTAGAGGAGGTCATAGTAAGCTATATTCTTCTAACTATTATTGATGTTGACCTTACATGAAGGGCTCATTGTAATGGCTGGAATGGAATAAATGGAACGGAGTCAAACATATGGTTTCCATATGTTTGATGTATTTGATACCGTTCCATTGATTCCATTCCAGCCATTACAATAAGCCTGTCCTCCTATAGCTCCTCCCCCCAGCCTCCACTGATCCAGTCCATGATTTCAAATGATCTAACTAAGGCGACTGGCATTTCCTACTGGCCAAACAGAGCTACAGCCACACACACACTGATTGTACCATCAGACACTGACAATGTCAATATTGTTTTTCTTATGAAAACAAATTACGTTGAATATATTCAAGGAAGAGACCAGTCCACCTGCTTACATAATTGTCATGTCCGGGCCTGGGTTAGCAGGCTGGCGTGTTTAGTTTGTGTTTTGTTTAGGAGGGTTTTTGTTCTAGGTGTTATATTTCTATTTCTATGTTCCCAATTAGAGGCAGCTGATTGTCGTTACCTCTAATTGGGAACCATATATATGTTTTGTGCTTTTCACTGGGGTTTTGTGGGTCATTGTTCATCTAGTATGTTCGTTCGTTCGTTCGTTCGTTCGTTCGTTCGTTCGTTCGTTCGTTCGTTCGTTCGTTCGTTCGTTCGTGTGTGTGTGTGTGTGTGTGTGTGTGTGTGTGTGTGTGTGTGTGTGTGTGTGTGTGTGTGTGTGTGTGTGTGTGTGTGTGTGTGTGTGTGTGTGTGTGTGTGTGTGTGTGTGTGTGTGTGTGTGTGTGTGTGTGTGTGTGTGTGTGTGTGTGTGTGTGTGTGTCCGTCCATCGCCCACACCGGAGTTATGATCTTTATTTGTTTATTGTTTTGCCAGTTACGTTACGTTTAAATAAAGTATGTATACTGGAAACCTCGCTGCATCTTGGTCCGTCCCTCAAGAAGATCGCGACAATAATATTATACAAACCAACCATGAGGGCAGTTATAACTCTAATTGAGTCATTATTTTATATAAAAAAGGTTTACCGCTTGTATTATCTTAATATTTCCCTTCCTATAGCAGTAAGGATAAACAATATCCTAAATAAGAGTTATATCCATTGATCGAATGTCAGTAAAGATGCTCCTAATTCAAAGCTAAAGCCACCATATACAATAACAGTAGCCTAGATGAGATTCAGGATACCAATCACAGGTCAATTTTCGATTGTAGCCTACCGTAATAATACTCATAAGTACTCATAAGTCTCTCCATTATCTCTTTACCAGCCCAGATAACACAGTGATTTAATTTCCTCTTTTGTCGCTCACCTTGAGACCTGGGGTTCACCTGTGAGTTACTTGGCTTCACTGGTGTGTAATTACTCTCTCTCGCGCGCCCATTCTCTCTCTCTCTGTCAGCCCGTTTGGGCGGTATACTAGTAGATTTGAAAGGCTACAGCCATTACACCATTTCTGGAGCAGTAGGTGAATTCAGGTGAATCTTTTGTTTTAAATGGATCTTTATTCCCATAGTACTGAGAGAAACACCAAGGAGCAAAGGGTGGTTTGTGAAGTGAATCGAACCTTGATAGTAAAAGATACAGTAAGGTTGGTATGGGAACCACATTTCAGAGGCCACACTGAGAAGGAAAGAATAATAGGAGGAATGCTGGTAATTATACAGTAGGTCTTCAAGAGGGAGCCTGCTGAATCAGTGAAGTTGCCTAAGTAGCTATGATTTGTCCTTTAAGGTCGTCATAAAATTATTACCAGTGAGAGGAGGGCTATTAGGTTCCTCGGTTCCTTGCTTGATTACCTGAGAATAATCTAGTTTCCTCAGAGTCAGTGAACACATCTTCTGAAGTCACAGCACCCTGAGTGTAGTGCTGTGGCATTTAGTGGCTGACAGTGGCAGTGTAATAACAGGGCCTACTTCAGGTCATTATTGATGTATGAAACTGTAATTAACAGAGTATAGCAATAATGGTTTGTTTAGTGGTAAAGAATGCAAAGTGATGCAAATAATGGGTCAGCCAGGGAGAAGCGAAACAAGGTACACAATTCATTTTCACATTTTAATACTTGACTGTACATTACAAACATAGCCCTGTTCAGTGAAAAGTGGTGTAACATACACAATATTTAAATAATATATTATTATGGTTTGTCATTCCAAGTTGCAAACAATATGTATGCCAGTAAAAAAATTGACACAGACTATTCCATGCAAGGGCAGATATTGACAAAAAAAGCCCTCAAACAAACATGATCAGAAATGCACATTGGGCATTGGACATATCACTGACAATACATTTATGTACTGGCATCTTCTGAGATATTTGGCACAGTTGTGATCATATTCCCCATGATAGAACTGTATTATAAAAATGTGTTGACTGTTACAATCACAAAACAGGAATCATTTTAGTTGTTTCATAGGTAGCTGCCTAATGTAAAATAAGCTTTTCACATTAGAATGAGCAGGCAGTTTGTAACAACAACATAAGTACAAATGGCAAAACCCAAAAGTGCATGATTAAAAACAGTAGTCCTTCAATTGTCATTCTGTAAAAGAACAAGTGGTCATCACTACCAAAAGGGTATCCAAAAGTTATTAATGTATGCTATTAAAGGTGAAAAACACCAAAACAGAGCTTTTAACATTTTGCACAACATTTTTGAAACTTTGCAAGACTGAACAGTACAGTAGCAAAATACTCAGCCAAGAGAGAGTAAAAATAAGAGCAGGTTAAGATCTGTTTTTTCTCCACATATTATCCCATACAGTATCCTTTGCATTGACCAGCCTTTGCATTAGGGAATAATTTCCATATCATTAATCAATCATTTAGACTGGATCAATTCATGAAGTTCTATAATATGTGCTTTAAAAGCAAAGGACCAAGGGAAGTAATTTCAGTTTTTTTCTGTTTGGAAGCATGGACTAATAGGCATCATCACTGAAATAAATACAAAACAAGAACATACCAAAGTGCTTTTTTGCTAAGCAAGGATAGTAGGCCTACAGTATTTTTGAGCTTCCAACCTTCTTTTGGGTTATTCTAGACACCGGCAGGTGTTTTTTCTGCTGGGTCTTTCAGCTTATCCTCTATTCTGTCATCTTCAATGACAAATGGAGATTAGAAGAAAACACGAAATTGTGAGGACTTACTCAGATTGTCAGTCAAACTAAGGGTGGATTTCATACAACGCCATCTATATCTCTACTCATGTAAAAGTTAATTTATGCATGCTGTGTCCAGTCAAGCCACAGGAAAATATAAAACATTTCCAATGAAAGAGCCCAACAATGTATTTTTGAACCTATTTTCAAAAGTGTTTATTTAATATTTATTGTAATGATTATTTAAACACATCCTTTGTTGACAATAGTCTCTCACCTTTCCCACGTCGCCATCAACAGAATATTTCTCGTTGAAAGGCAATACTCCCGACATGTCTTCACAGTACAAGGTTAGTCAATAATCTATACTGAAAGACACCGGTGAAAAAGCTGATATCATAACATACTGAAAAGTATATAGTCTAATATTGCTTACATAAAAAATTATGTATTCAAAGTTCTGTCCTCTGCTAATAAACAGGCCATGTATCAATGGAATACAGTACATTTAAATGACACCGTTGTAAATTATTAGGCTAAATCTGATAAGGAGTGCGATGCAAAACAATCCTGAGAACTGGCAGAAAATATGTCACAGACGGAGGTACAATTTTCCTTGTCCATCCACCAGTCTCACCACGACACGCTCCTTATGTTGCGTTTTTAGTACCTTCGTGGTTCAATGAACATCCCCTAATAGTCAACCCATTATGAATTAATAATGAAATATCATTGTATACTGCCTCCTCTCATTTCTATAAGAGATAACTGATTCAGTCACTTTGTAGCCTAACTTGGGTGACATACGATACTTTTAAAATGTTGCACGTTTTATTTCTGTACTTTCGCTGCTCATATCAAATTCGATGGCTTATGCAAAACATAAAATATCACTGTTGAAAACATGTATGAAAGGCAGAAGTCACTCTGTCCTGGCAGCAATACATATTTTCGGTGGATAGTTAGTATACAGATGTAAATGTATACTCCAACTTTGCAAAATAAGTTGAGGATTTGTTTTGTGTTTTTCTTTCTTTCTTCAAAATGGCTTCGATGTGCTTTGGACAAACATTGAGGTGAAGACATTCAACTTCTGAGTGGATTCTACAACTCTATGGAAAAAGGACATATCTTTTCCTCAACTGATATAACTCAAATCAACATATGCATAATAACAACACAGCATTACAAGTAAGGTTGATCTTTCAATGAAATGTTAAAGCTACAAGTATCACTTTAAATTATACACAGTAATTTTCCTGTCACACAAAAAAAAGAAAAACAAATACACAATCCTTTTTTCAGTGACATTTTCAGTAACATTAGATTAGTCCAGTTACAATCGCCATCACCATGGCATTGTCCATTAGCTGTTATAAAGCGGTACTACCCTCTCTATCGGTGCCCTGCAGATAGGGCACTTCTTTGGCTCTGAAATAGCCTGGTAGCACTGGTCACAGGCACAGACATGCCCACACTCCAGGAACACACAGGAACGCTCTCGGCTCAGACACACCGTACAGGCACTAGGGGAAACACTGGTCTCCTCTACATTCAGCTCCCTCATCCTCTTCCTCTGATGCTCCTTGAACTCCTCCAGGACGTTCTTCTCCTTTCTCCTCTGTCTGTGGTAAACCCACTGCTTCCACAGGATGAAGAGGAGTGTCGTGGAAGCTACCACACCAAACACCGCGGTCAGGACCCTCCAGACTCTGACGCTGCTCTGCTGCTTCTCCACCAGGGAGTCATAGTCCAGTCGGCTAAGGAAGTACCTCAGGCCCTGCTTGGGAGGCTGGAGCTTCACCAGGTTGTTGTCCAGCACCAGCTCCCCGACCCCGGTCACACTCTCCCCCAGACGCAGCATCTCCTCAGTCTCGTGGATACCTATAATAATAACAACAATATATGCCATTTAGCTTTTATCCAAAGTGACTTAGACTTATGGGTGGTCCCAGTGGGAATGTAACCCACAACGCTGGCTTTGCAAGCACCATGCTCTACTAAAGCAGTGTTGACCTTAGCTCTGGGCTTAACTGAGCAACACAGGACCACACAAAAGGACCGTACCTTTAGGGCGCTCCCCGCTGATGAAGTGGCCGATGACATTGGTTAGGGACTGGACGGTGGGGTGAAAGTTCTCGTAAGTGGTCTCCAGGTCTAGCTCCGAGGAGTCCAAGGGACGGATGACCCGGATGGTGGCGGCCATGGCCATGTCGTGGGATGCAAGGTCAAAGGGCACCGTGTTGGTGCGCTGGTGGATGACCTTTTCACTCTCGTTCCTGACAGGTACAAAATATTAGAGATATCTACAGAGATTTGTATCCACAAAAATATGAGCATAACATTATTGTCATACATTTTGTTTGATTTTACAAATGATTTTTGTGGATTATTCAAGGTAACACAAGAGGAACAAAAGTTAACTGTTGGGCCATCGTTAGTGTGTGAGTGTCTTCACACACAAACCATACATCCACACAAACTGAGCCTCCTAACAGCCATCAGTAAGAGAGAGTGCAAGAATACATCATAGCACTTCAATGTACTTTAGCACCTACCAGAGATGAGTGGTGCGATTCCACACCATCTTCTTCTCCTTTAGAGTTAACCTCTCGATGACCCCTTTGCAGTTGTCCACAAACTGGCTGTTCAGGGTTTCTTTCACAGATCTCACAACACCTTCGATCACAGCGTACGGGACACATTTTCCTGGTGCTGCTGTCAGGATGTTCTTCAGATCCTGATCAATAGACACTCTCTTTGCTCCCTGTAAAACATAAAGCATATTGAAGAGCAATCAAAATCTTCCAGTGATCATTATGATGAAGTGAAATCCTTTCCTGGTAAAACGCAAATGACATACTGTCAGAACTATTGATAATATCACATTGGATTTCTGGGTGCAGTGCTACTGTACGCTCTGGTAAGTTGCAAATAAAACAATATAAAGAGATTCTCTGACACTTTTGTATACTTTTTAGCCAGTAGTTCAGAAAGTAGTGCTCACAAGCCAAAAGTGGTCGCCAAAAATTGCGTACTACGTCACATACGTGCTCACTGTCTCTCGCTCTGCTGTGCATGCATCTTGCTAGCTGTCACTCTGGCGAGGGGCTAAAGCTTATTGGCTAGAACTCTAATTGATAAGGGGCTGGCCCACGTGGGGGAAAATGGCACTGTGCAGCTTCCAGTAAACTGTCGCTTTCAAACTAGGGATTTCGTGGCTACTTGAGGTAACACAGTTATTCTGACCATAGATTATCCAGCCCAAAGTGAGAGGTTTAAAAAATACTTACTAGTCTTTAAACTCCCCTCGAGATGTTAATTTGTCAATGACTAGCTTAACCACAATCCTAACAGATTTAAAGAGATAAGAAAGATAGATGAGACAACCCTTAATATGATTACCTTTAATCTTGCTACTGTTGTTGTCCTCCTCCTGTACACAGAGTAGAAGACTGCAGTCAGTGCTGAGCTGGTGGTTAATAGTAGGACTTGGGCTGTGGAGGGTTTCCCACTAGAATCCATATTTTTAGAGAACACAAGGGCAGGTGTATCCCCACCTGGATTGGGAGTCAGATGACATTCTATAAAGCTATGGTCATGTGTTAGTTGGACCTTGATGAAATATATGAATGCCATGCAATTACACTACAGAATTATACTTGGCCAGTTAGTTTGTCAGCCTAATAATCCATATTTACAGAGACTTGACTGACTGCCAACTAGCTGGGTGATTCTCATGAAACCATGTTTGTAACATATTGAGTTACAAAAACCATGAAGCATCTGCAAAAATCAACTATCGTTCTGAGGACTAAGATGTGTACGTTTTGGCTAAGTGTCTTATTTTAAATACATTTTTGCCTGAATTGTGTACATTTTCACCGCAAATTCTCATTATCAAAATGCGTCCGGATTAAATTCTCTGGTAATTTTATAACATTTTACTATAGAAAAACTAGCTTATTTGAATAAAACACCAAATATGTTGCTGCAGTTTATCCATAAATCATAAAAATTGTATACTAGTTGAAGTTGAACTACAATATGTATTACATACAAACAGTGTCTGTTGACATGTGTCTCATTACCGTAAGACTTTTTCAAGTTCCTGTAAAAACCTTTATTTCACCCATGATGCATAATCTAGATGAGTAGTATAAGTCAAGTACATTTATTTGCTTCAGAATGATGAAATACCTTGAACAAAAATATAAACGCAACATGTAAGGCGTTGGTCCCATGTTTCATGACCTGAAATAAAAGATCCCAGAAATGTTCCATACGCACGTCTGTGAACAAATTTGTTGACATCCCTGTTAGTGAGCATTTCTCCTTTGCCAAGATAATCCATCCACCTGACAGTTGTGGCATATCAAGAAGCTGATTAAACAGCATGATAATTACACAGGTAAACCTTGTGCTGGGGACATTGTGTCACACAACACAATTCCACAGATGTGTCAAGTTTTGAGGGAGCGTGCAATTGGCATGCTGACTGCAGGAATGTCTACCAGAGCTGTTGCCAGAGAATTGAATGTTCAGTTCTCTACCATAAGCCACCTCCAACGTCATTTAAGAGAATTTGGCAGTACGTCCAACCGGCCTCCCAACTGCCGACCATGTTTATGGCGTTGTATGGGCGAGCAGTTTGCTGATGGTGAACAGGGTGCCCATGGTGGCGGTGGGGTTATGGTATGGGTAAGCATAAGCTAAGGACAATGAACACAACTGCATTTTAAATCAATGCCAATTTGAATGCACAGAGATACCGTGACGAGATCCTAAGGCCCAGTGTCATGCCATTCATCCACCGCCATCACCTCATGTTTCAGCATGATAATGCACGGCCCCATGTCTCAAGGATCTGTACTCAATTCCTGGAAGCTGAAAATGTCAAATTTCTTCCATGGCCTGCATAACAGACATGTCACCCATACCCATTGAGCATGTTTGGGATGCTCTGGGTCAACATGTACGACAGCTTGTTCCATTTCCTGCCAATATCCAGCAACTTCGCACAGCCATTGAAGAGTGGGACAACATTCCTCAGGCCACAATCAACAGCCTCATCAACTCTATGTGAATATGTGTCGTGCAGCATGAGGCAAATAAATGGTGGTCACACCAGATATTGACTGGTTTTCTGATCCACGCCCTACTTTGTTGTTTAGTAGGCATCTGTGACCAATCATGTGAAATCAGTAAAATCTTTTACATTTTTGCCTTTATATTTTTGATCAGTACAGATAAATACAGATCCTAATCTCAGTGATCAAAGAGGACATTTTGTTAAAAATGACACTGGATAACTTTTGGGTCAAATTTCGTGAGAATGACCCAGCTAATTATTAC
Organism: Brachymystax lenok tsinlingensis; assembly: GCA_030435695.1. Lineage (NCBI taxonomy): Eukaryota > Metazoa > Chordata > Actinopteri > Salmoniformes > Salmonidae > Brachymystax > Brachymystax lenok. Next base: position 16,506,192 of record CM059802.1, read on the forward strand.
TGTAGCTAACGTAATCGAGGACTCCAATTTTGATCCAGCAAAGATCTATTTGGGTTGACTGACCTTCTGGAGGCGAGTGACCATTTCAAATGCTTAGCTAATGACAACAACCCACTCGCCAAAATACAAAACATATTAAAACATTTGGCATCATGCAACAGAATATATTGACTGAACATGAAAACCTGTCGCTAGCTAGCAATATTGTTGACATTGCGCTAGCCAGTAGTTAACGTAGCTAGCTAAGGGGCTCTGTAATTTAGCCCTTCACTGACGTAGATAGTTTGACAACACACAGATCTCTCACCCAGCAAATTACGTTTATATTTTAAAAACGATTGATTTCAGTCCAATATTAGATAAATACAGCCACAAGTAGCTAGCACTCACCCTCCACTTTCTCACAGTAAACAATATTTCCGGGTTTCTTTTCTCACTTCAAAATAAGTAATTTCAATGTGTTCACTTGACCAGCAGGTGACAGTGTTCAATCATTTATCAAGTGAAAAGCTTCTACTTCTACTTCTGTGGGTTTTATGGCAAACTACAACCCAAAAAGGTATATTACTGCTACCAACTAGACGTGGTTGAAAAACCAAGATGACAATAAAACCCATATGTCCACCCAAAATAAAACAAACAAAAAAACACATTGATGAAACTAAATCCCAAAACTCCCACTTCTTCCTTCCTTCAAATCTCCATATCTCCCTTCTCAGGCTCTTTGACCTGAGAGGGTGGTACGGCTTGTGCCAATACTCCATGCAACTCCTCCGCTGAGAAGTCTTTCAGTCCCAGGAACCGTTCCGTTGCATCCACAAGAATATCTATTTTCCTGGACTTCCTCTCCACCTTGGCAGTAACATTAATCACCATAGCTATAAAGGCCACGAAGTCCACCTTCTTAACCTTTAACATATCTGGGTCCTGCTGTTAAACGGCAACCCCTGCAGCCTTCAGTGAAGGCTCCATGGACTCTTCAGGAGCACCATTCGAACCCATAACCCTTTTAACAGCCGCTGCATATGAAATGCTCTGGACAGCCCTGACTTTGGCCACCTCATTCTCTTTCACCCTTGTTGGGCATTCCAAAGACATGGCTTCATGGTTCCCACCACAATTGCAACATGTCACATTTTCATCACTTTTAAAACATGACATGTTCTTTTCCACAACTTGGACATCTCGGCTTCTCCCTTCTGCAAACACTTGAAACATGTCCACAAGCTTTACAGTGATCACACTGCATTGGTCTTGGAACAAATGCTCTGACTCTGTAGTTTAAATAGCACTTGAGTAGGGAGAGATTCCATATCAAAAGAAGAGTGTGGAGAGATTCCATATCAAAAGAAGAGTAGGGAGAGATTCCATATCAAAAGAAGGGTATGGAGAGATTCCATATCAAAAGAAGAGTAGGGAGAGATTCCATATCAAAAGAAGAGTAGGGGGAGAGATTCCATATCAAAAGAAGAGTATGGAGAGATTCCATTGCAGAAGAAGAGTAGGGGGAGAGATTCCATATCAAAAGAAGAGTATGGAGAGATTCCATTGCAGAAGAAGAGTAGGGGGAGATTCTATTGCAGAAGAAGAGTAGGGAGAGATTTCATATCAAAAGAAGAGTAGGAGGAGATTCCATATCAAAAGAAGAGTAGGGAGAGATTCCATATCAAAAGAAGAGTAGGGGGAGATTCCATATCAAAAGAAGACTAGGGAGAGATTCCATATCAAAAGAAGAGTAGGGAAAGATTCCATATCAAAAGAAGTGTATGGAGAGATTCCATTGCAGAAGAAGAGTAGGGAGAGATTCCATTGCAGAAGAAGAGTAGGGGGAGATTCCATTGCAGAAGAAGAGTAGGGAGAGATTCCATATCAAACGAAGAGTAGGGAGAGATTCCATATCAAAAGAAGAGTATGGAGAGATTCCATTGCAGAAGAAGAGTAGGGAGAGATTCCATTGCAGAAGAAGAGTATGGAGAGATTCCATAGCAAAAGAAGAGTAGGGAGATTCCATATCAAAAGAAGAGTAGGGAGAGATTCCATATCAAATGAAGTGTATGGAGAGATTCCATTGCAGAAGAAGAGTAGGGAGAGATTCCATTGCAGAAGAAGAGTAGGGAGAGATTCCATATCAAAAGAAGAGTAGGGAGAGATTCCATATCAAAAGAAGAGTATGGAGAGATTCCATATCAACAGAAGAGTATGGAGAGATTCCATTGCAGAAGAAGAGTAGGGGGAGATTACATTGCAGAAGAAGAGTAGGGAGAGATTCCATTGCAGAAGAAGAGTATGGAGAGATTCCATAGCAAAAGAAGTGTAGGGAGATTCCATATCAAAAGAAGAGTAGGGAGAGATTCCATATCAAATGAAGTGTATGGAGTGATTCCATTGCAGAAGAAGAGTAGGGAGAGATTCCTTATCAAAAGAAGAGTAGGGGGAGATTCCATATCAAAAGAAGAGTAGGGAGAGATTCCATATCGATTCCATATCAACAAGCATTTCTCTACGGCTGGCCATGCTTTCCTCCTGGCTACCCCAACCCCGGCCAATAGCTCCGCCCCCCCTGCATCTACTTGTCCAAGCTTCTCCTTCACCAAAATCCAGATAGCAGATGTTCTGAAAGAGCTGCAAAATCTGGACCCGTACAAATCAGCTGGACTAGATAATCTGGACCCTCTCTTTTTAAAACTATCTGCTGCCATTGTTGCGACTCCTATTACCAGTCTGCTCAACCTCTCTTTGGTGTCGTCCGAGATCCCAAAAGATTGGAAAGCTGCTGCGGTCATCCCTCTCTTCAAAGGGGGTGACACCCTAGACCCAAATTGCTATAGACCTATATCAATCCTGCCCTGCCTCTCTAAAGTCTTTGAAAGCCTAGTTAATAAACAGATCATTGACCACTTCTAATCCCACCATACCTTCTCCGCTGTGCAATCCGGTTTCCGAGCTGGTCACGGGTGCACCTCAGCCACGCTCAAGGTACTAAACGATATCATAACCGCCATCGATAAGAGACATTACTCTGCAGCCGTATTCATTGACCTGGCCAAGGCTTTCGACTCTGTCAATCACCGCATCCTTATCGGCAGACTCAACAGCCTTGGTTTCTCTAATGATTGCCTCGCCTGGTTCACCAACTACTTTGCCGACAGAGTTCAGTGTGTTAAATCAGAGGGCCTGTTGTCCGGGTCTCTGGCAGTCTCTATGGGGGTGCCACAGGGTTCAATTCTTGGGCCGACTCTCTTCTCTGTATACATCAATGATGTCGCTCTTGCTGCTGGTGATTCTCTGATCCACCTCTATACAGACAACACCATTCTGTATACTTCTGGCCCTTCTTTGGACACTGTGTTAACTAACCTCCAAACGAGCTTCAATGCCATTCAGCACTCCTTCCGTGGCCTCCAACTGCTCTTAAACGCTAGTAAAACCAAATGCATGCTTTTCAACCGTTCGCTGCCTGCATCCGCCCGCCCGACTAGCATCACTACCCTGGACGGCTCTGACCTAGAATACGTGGACAACTACAAATACCTAGGTGTCTGGCTAGACTGTAAACTCTCCTTCCAGACTCACATTAAACATCTCCAATCCAGAATTAGATCTAGAATCAGCTTTCTATTTCGCAACAAAGCCTCCTTCACTCATGCTGCCAAACTTGCACTAGTAAAACTGACTATCCTGCAGATCCTCGACTTCGGCGATGTCATCTACAAAATAGCCTCCAACACTCTACTCAGCAAACTGGATGCAATCTATCACAGTGCCATCCGCTTTGTCACCAAAGCCCCATATACTACCCACCACTGCGACCTGTATGCTCTAGTCGGCTGGCCCTCGCTACACACTCGTCGCCAGACCCACTGGCTCCAGGTCATCTACAAGTCCCTGCTAGGTAAAGCCCCGCCTTATCTCAGCTCTCTGGTAACCATAGCAGCACCCACCCGTAGCACTCGCTCCAGCAGGTATATCTCACTGGCCACCCCCAAAGCCAATTCCTCTTTTGGCCGCCTTTCCTTCCAGTTCTCTGCTGCCAATGACTGGAACGAACTACAAAAATCGTTGAAACTGGAGACACTTATCTCCCTCACTAGTTTCAAGCACCAGCTGTCAGAGCAGCTCACAGATCACTGCACCTGTACATAGCCCAACCAACTACCTCATCCCCTACCATAGTAATTTATTTATCTTGCTCCTTTGCACCCCAGTATTTTTACTTTGCACATTCATCTACTGCACATTTACCATTTCAGTGTTAAATTGCTATACTGTAGTTACTTTGACACCATGGCCTATTTATTGCCTTATGTTCCTTATCCTACCTCATTTGCACACATTGTATATAGATTTGTTTTTTTTCCTACTGTATTATTGACTGTATGTTTGTTTCACTCCATGTGTAACTCTGTGTTGTTGTATGTGTCTAACTGCTCTGCTTTATCTTGGCCAGGTTGCAGTTGTAAATGAGAACTTGTTCTCAACTTGCCTACCTGGTTAAATAAAGGTGAAAAAAAAAAAAAAAAAAAAGAAGAGTAGGGAGAGATTCCATATCAACAGAAGAGTAGGGAGAGATTCCATATCAAAAGAAGAGTAGGGAGAGATTCCATATCAAAAGAAGAGTAGGGAGAGATTCCATATCAAAAGAAGAGTAGGGAGAGATTCCATATCAAAAGAAGAGTAGGGAGTGATTCCATTGCAAAAGAAGAGTAGGTGGAGATTACATATCAAAATAAGAGTAGGGAGATTCCATATCAAAAGAAGAGTAAGGAGAGATTCCATATCAAAAGAAGAGTAAGGAGAGATTCCATATCAAAAGAAGAGTAGGGGGAGATTCCATATCAAAAGAAGAGTAAGGAGAGATTCCATATCAAAAGAAGAGTAGGGGGAGATTCCATAGTAAAGAACAAAATAACAGATACTGTAGTCTTCACCACACGATTCATCCGACGAGCATTAATCACTCCAGGAATGTGTTTAATCTCTGCAACATCGACTTCCCACTAAACGCCAGATATAACCCCCTTGAGGGGTGCCCTGTTCCGACGAGATACACAGGACACATCAAACTTCTCAAATCAGGTGAGACGCAACACACGCTCCTTCTGATCCTCAGAAAAACTAAAAAATCTAAACAAGTCCGCCTCTCATGATCCTCACAGCCTGCACTTTACGCAGCACCCTCTCCATCAGTTTGGATATCTCAAGTGGATTCTTCAAAATTGGTAATCCAATCAGCTGCTCCTCATTAACAAAACATACTCTTACAAGATAAGAAGGGACATTCTCATCACTGTATGCTACTTTACTCCGTTTTCTATTATTTTGGACAATATTCCAACTCTCTTTGATTCCCCCGCCATTATAGTCATGCTGCACATCAGCGTCCGCTTCCGCCGTCTTTCTTTCCAACCATTTGACTGACTCCCAAGTGAAAAGCACATCACAGATTCGTTATTATAGTCATATGGGCTCTGTGATATGAAATGAGATGATATCACATGGTTATATTCAGTTTTGGTTGTTAGAATGATGAACAACCATTGATTTCATGACAAACAACATTGTGCAAAGGAAACATATATTTAACTTCAAAATGTATTGCCTAGCTAGTGGTGCATAGAATAAAAGAAGCACTGGATCATAAACACAGAGAAGCCTTTTTATTCTTGGTAATCTTAATAACTCAATGTTTTTATTTTATTTAACCAGATAAGTCAGTTAAGAATTACAATGACGGCCAACCCGGATGACACTGGAACAATTGTGTGCCGCCCTATGATGCAGCATGGAATCAGGGACTGTAGTGACGCCTCTTGCACTGAGATGCAGTGCCTTACACCCCTGCTCCACTCAGCAGCCCAAAACCTGTCTGAAACATACAATTAATAGAAAGGAATAGCCTTTGATCAGCTACAGGAAACAACAAGGTAGGAGTTTAAGTAATTGTATGAAGCATCACTGCACTTTATGTTGCTGCCAATGATTGCCAATTTTCTGTTACCCCCTTCTCTTGTAAAGATGTTGGCCTACATGAATAGGTAGGGTGGCCTACACGAATAGGTAGGGTGGCCTGCATGAATAGGTAGTGTAATGACTTGCCCTCTTGGATGGACATCAAAGGTGCCGGCTAATCAAAGGTTTCAAGACCCCCCTCTCCTGGGGGAGTTGGACAGTTTTATGACAGTCGTAAATACCTTGCAGGAACTTTCTCTCCCTTGCCATGCAGTATTGAGGGGAAATAACCTTTTTGTTACAAAGAGATTCTTCCCGCCAAAACTCCAACATCCAAAAGTGGATAATGAAACAATATTTCTAACACAAAGAATGTGGGAAATGGTCGAGAAGGACTTAAAGAACAATCATGTTAGATAATTTATTGTTTGTGATATCATTAAAGACGTTATAATGGAAACTATCAGGAATCAAGGTAAGATCCAAGTGCAGACTGTGTGAAGTAACCATGTTTATTGTAACAACAGGGGCAGGCAAATGACAGGTCAAGGCAGGCAGGGGTCGATAATCCAGAGTAGAGGCCAAGGTATAGGACGGCAGGCAGGCTCAGGCTGAGTGGTCGGGCGGGCGGGTACAGGGTCAGGACAAGCAAGTGTCAAAAACCAGGAGGATGAGAAAAGAGAAACTGGAAAAAGCAGGCGCTGAGACACAAACCGCTGGTAGGCTTGAACAAACAAGACGAACTGGCACAGACAGACAGAAAACACAGGCATAAATACCCAGAGGATAAGTGGGGAAGATGGGCGACACCTGGACACAACATTGTAACTTTAAGAGAATTACATCTAAATGTTGTAAAACGTATATGATTAAATATGAAACTATTTGTGTGAAGATGAAATGTGATTTTAGCCTTCTAGAGGATAATTGTTTTTCATGTAAGCTTTTGCAGAGTCAGTGACCACGCCCAGGTGAGCACAGACATTGTGGCAACATGATGAAACCGTTCTCCAAGGCGAGTGCATAAAAGGACTGCTAACGAAATTTACATTAGACCAAAAACATGCTGGGTTGCTGCCGGTGTGCAAAGTGGTTCTAGCTGTACCCTGAATAATCAACCATTAAGACCAGAAAGCGTGGTGCGGTAGCTACACGTTGAAATGGTTGCAATAAATACAGACCAGCGAGACCGACAGCGTGAGCTGAATGTTACGAAATGGTAAGACCCTCTCAAACTCTCCACGAGTGAAGGCGAAGACTATACCAAACATTCTCAGTCTGCAGCCGGGCAATGTAAAGTAGTCTAGAACTTTGACCGAAGACGAGAAAACAGGAACATTTCCCACTCAAACGACCATTGGAACGTCTGATGTATCCATTCTAAAGAACAGCCTACTACTACAACTGAGGACATTGTGACCTCTGGTGGACAACCAGAGACTTACACAACCAGAGACTTTCTGTTGAACGACTCCCCATAGATGGACCGGGTGATTTCAACAGAGAGAGACAACAAAGACATACAAGCGTAAATATATGCATTGCAATTCTTTTCGAATGAGCAGTCGTTCCTTTGCAAAGTATTCACATTCCCATGAGCATAGTTTTCCAACTGTATGTACGATGGGTCCCCTCTCTGTCTCTCCCGCTTTTTCTTTTCCCACCCCTTTCATTGTGTAACAAGGTCATTTAGTCACGTAATAATAATTAAACGTAGTTAATTGATTTTATAAAATAACCGTCATCACATTAATGATAGTCACGTCACAACAGTAGGGTGGCCTGCATGAATAGGTAGGGTGGCCTGCATGAATAGGTAGGGTGGCCTGCATGAAAAAGTAGGGTGGTCTGCATGAATAGGTAGGGTAGCCTGCATGAATAGGTAGAGGGGAAAAATTGCAATTCGCTGAACAAGCGGAGGTGGAGAATAAAATAAGAACACAGACACAAAAATACTTGACATCAAACTGAGACACGTCACATTATTTTTTTTACTGGTCAACGCGATGAATACACTCTTTTTTAAACAACAATAATGGAATGGAGAAGTGCAGTGGCAATAAAGATGAAGAGTATGAAATTATTTGGGGTGAAATATGGTGTCAGCATGCAGCAGTGGGAAAAGCATGCTTCCGTTCAGAACCATTCAATTGAGACTGTTGTGCAATCTCAGTCTCACAAATCCACTGACTGACTGTCACTCACTCCGCCCAGCCCCACAGGCAGCAGCCATCCACTTCTTTCTAACCAGGGTATGCGTCCCAAATGGCACCCTATTCCCTACAATGTGCACTATTTTTGACCAGAGCCCTATAGTGCACTATAGGGAATAGGGTGCCATTTGAGACGTAGTCTAGTTAGAAAGAAGTGAATGGCTGCTGCCTGTGGGGCTGTGCGGAGTGAGTGGCAGTCAGTCAGTGAATACAGGATTAGCATAATATCTCCCTACTTCGTCAGCTCATTTTCCTCACTGAACAGTCACTGCCAATTTGATATTTAGCTACAGGATAGTGTTTTTCAGGTTTTATGGAATGAGCTGGCAGGGCAGATGGCCCCAGACTTGGTTTCCCAACAATTATTTGTGGTTAAATAAGTAATGCAATGAAATACAATAGTCACAAGGATGCAGAATGCACAAACAACATGTGACAACGGTGCTCGATGTACAAAGCATAGGCCTGTAGTGTACTTCCCTACAACATGTTGGATAAATGTGAATTTATGTACTTGAATCTCTCCATCTCTGTATGTCTGAGCGAATTGAGTGCAGCACAGAGATTTGCAAGCAGGATAAATCACAAATGAAAACCACTCTACTGTACTTTAAAAAAAAGTTGGTACAACAACAACAAAATTCCCTCAAACACTGTATAAGAAAGTAGGCTGAATCAGTAGGCTGAATCAGTAGGCTGAATCAGTAGGCTGAATCATCAGTAGGCTGAACCAGACTTTGATATCATTCAACTGACAGCTGAAAGATTATGAGAGAAGTTGGAGCTACCAAACTCCAAATACAGGAAAGGTGTAGGCAGTGTAACCCCTTCCATATCAACTCAAAAAGGTAACTGAATATGCCTGAGGGCTTTGTCTCAATATTAGTCACCTTGATGCAGTCATCTATGGCAACTGCTCGGCATCTGACCATAAGGCGCTACAGAGGGTAGTGCGTACGGCTCAGTACATCACTGGGGCCATGCTTCCTGCCATCCAGGACCTATATAATAGGCGGTGTCAGTGGAGAGCCCAAACAATTGTCAGAGACTCCAGTCACCCAAGTCATAGACTGTTTTCTCTGCTACCGTACGACAAGCAGTACCGGAGCGACAAGTCTATGACTAAAAGGCTCCTTAACAGCTTCTACCCCCAAGCCATAAGACTGCTGAACAATTCATCAAATGGCCACCGGACTATTTACATTGACCCCCCCCATTTGTGTTGTACACTGCTGCTACTCACTATTTATTATCTATGCATAGTCACTTCACACCTACCTACATATACAAATTACCTCGACTAACCTGTACCCCCGCACATTGACTCGGTACCGGTACCCCTTGTATATAGCTTCGTTATTGTTATTTTATTGTGTTACTTTTTATTAACTCTTCTTTAACTGCACTGTTGGTTAAGGGCTTGTAAGTAAGCATTTCACGGTAAGGTCTACAATTGTTGTAATTGGAACATGTGACAAATCAAGTTTGATTTGATCTAGTTACAGTGGAAAGTGTCCCTTCCTTGCTGTAAACAGACAGCGCCCCACCGTTCCACAGCTAACCTCTCTAACTCCCACGTCTGTTTTCCTAATGCCTGCCTGCACCCATCTATCCATCCACCCATCCATGTGGAGGTATAGACAGAAATAGCCCTGGCTGGCAGATGGAAGATAGAAAAGGGGGAAACTTTGAGGGAGGAGTGCAGGGAGGCAGGGATGGAACCAGATGAGTCTGTCTCAATGCTGTGGAGAACATCGCTGGAGGCATGGACACATGGAGGGATGGCTTTCACTGATGCAGATGTGTCATAAACATACGTTACATCTAGTACACCTCTTCAGGATCAGATGTTACCTGAACAGACGTCACCCCAATATGCACGCACGCGCACACACACACACACACACACACACACACACACACACACACACACACACACACACACACACACACACGTTAAAGAAAATGAGAGACTACGGAAATCTAATTTATAAAAGCATTTTAGGTAATAATGTAATCATGCAGATTGTGACAGCATGTTGCGATTGTTTTTGTTTGTGAATGAAGTAGCAATTACATGATGATAGAATGTAATCAATTCGTTCTGGAAAATTGTTCTTAGGAGAACGAGTAGTAATGTCATTGCCAATGTCTCTTGTTTGCATGTTGCCAAGATTCTTTGATACCTCTACTCTCACTGAGTTGATGCCTGCTATTTCTGTTACAGTATTGTAACTTCTTTACCCTTTGAGGCTTGGCTATTTCAAATTTGATGGACTGTACTGACTATTGATGATATTACAATGATTACATATTTTATTATAGATCACAGCTGGAGACTTGTAAACACCCTTAGAAAGCACCTAAAGCACTCACTTAAAGAACTCACTCTTTTTTCTGTACTTATTCAAAGCAAATCAAATCAAATTTTATTGGTCACATACAGATGTTAATGTGAGTGTAGCGAAATGCTTGTGCTTCTAGTTCCGACGGTGCAGTAATATCTAACAAGTAATCTAACAAATCTAACCTTAACCTGCTTTTTGCCTGCCCCTGTTTGATTAATAAACTGTTGTTACTTCAACGTTGTCTGCATCTGGGTCTTACCTGAAACGTGATAGAGATTAATAATGTTTACATATCCTACATTTCTCAAGTGGCATTATTTAAAGTGACTAGTGATACCTTTATTAAATCCATTTATTAAAGTGGCCAGTGATTTGAGTCTGTATGTTGGCAGCAGCCTCTCACCACGTTGTCTGTGTTGGTGGACAATTTCAGATTGTCTGTGATGTGTACGCCAAGGAACTTAAAACTTTCCACCTTCTCCACTACTGTCCCATCGATGTGGATAGGGCAGGGGTTCTTAAACGTGTTCAGCCTGGGACCCAAATTAGAAATTCTGTGTTTTCCTGGGACCCAAGCATACAAAAACATGCAACTATATGTACATATTTGTACATTTCATTGCCCTTATGCCCATTAACACATGCAACATAGACAAATAACAATTAAATGAAATAACCATATAAATAGCTAAAAAAAAATAGTTCTCCCCATTAAAAACAATGTTACATATCTGTCTAGGTTGGAACTGTTGCTGTTAAACTACATTAAATCATTTTAATTCTGAACTGGAATAAACTGATTGATCACATCACACAGATGTAGACCGGAAAACACACACACACACACACACGCACGCACGCACACACACACACACATACACACGCACACAGTCCTAATGATAGGTGTGTGACTGGTTGAAGTTTTCAACAAGCAGGTCTATTCTGGGCTCCGTTTTTGACAGTTGAGACTCGCACAGGTATGTGGTGCCAAACTGCATCAGAACATCTACCGCTTTCTCAGTCAGTTTCTCAGCCTCAAAAAGCATATTGCGTCAATCAGTGTATTCCAGTTGAGAATAAAAATGATTGCTTGTATTTAACAGCAACAGTTTTTCCCCCATCTTCATCTGTACCGTTACTTAGGGATGCACTATCAGTATCTAGATACAGTAGCTTGCTTTGGTTAACGTTAGCTAGCTAGCTATTGGCTGTGTACAAGGGGATTGTTTGAAAGAGAAACTCACATCGACTACTATGAGAGATGGTGCTCCCTTATTTCTGCTTATAGTCACCTGTTATAAAATTACAGAAGTGCCTTTCTAGCTGACTTACTTTTCCTCTGTCGAAGCACTGTTTCCTGAAGCATTCTTCCCTGTTCTGAAAGAACTCCCTGGGTTTATAGTCATGCTGTGGATGTTTGGTCAGGACCTGTCGTTTTAATTTGTTCGTTTTGAGAGACACATTACTAAGCACTTCCATGCACAAAACACATTGTGGGCACTCCTCGTTATTTCTCAAAGTTTGTATTAAACCAAGAGAGAGAAACTCATCGCTGTATTTGCCTTTCATGACAATGGAACTCAGTCAGAACTTGTGGCTAGCTTGAGTCCATTCGATGGTGAGTGGGAATGACAAGCCAGTGGCTGAAAGCGCATCATCTGCTGCTGAAGAACAGCACTGCAGCATATGGGTCGTGTTGTGATCTTCAAGTCCAGAAAAAAGATCCGGTAAACCTTGAAGCACGTGGTCATCTTCCACCCCACTCGCGCAGCTGCCAAACTGAGCAGAGACACTGCTGCTAAGCAGAGAGCGCACTGAACAGAGTGTAGTAATTCATTAAACAATTAGAAATGTACTCTGACACGTCGCAACCCACCATTAACAGGTCTGCGACCCACTTTGGTTCGCGACCCATACTTTAAGAAAGGCTGGGATGGGGGGTGCTCCCTCTGCTGTTTCCTGAAATCCATAAATATCTCTTTTGGTTTTTTTGACGTTGAGTGAGAGATTATTCGCCTGACACCAAACTTCGAGGGCCCTCACCTCCTCCCTGTAGGCTGTCCCGTCGTTGTTGGTAATCAAGCCTACCACTGTAGTGTCGTCAGCAAACTTGATGATTGAGTTGGAGGCGTGCATGGCCACGCAGTCATGGGTGAACAGGGAGTACAGGAGAGGGCTGAGAATCCATCCTTGTGGGGCCCCAGTGTTGAGGATCAGCCGGGTGGAGTTGTTTCCTACCCTCACCACCTGGGGGCGGCCCGTCAGAAAGTCCAGGACCCAGTTGTTACAGGGCGGGGTCGAGACCCAAGGTCTCAAGCTTAATGATGAGTTTGGAGGGTACTATTTTGTTGATTGCTGAGCTGTAGTCAATGAACAGCATTCTTACATAGGTATTCCTCTTGTCCAGATGGGATAGGGCAGTGTGCAGTGTGATGGCGATTGTATCGTCTGTGGACCTATTGGGGCAGTAAGCAAATCGGAGTGGGTCTAGGGTAACAGGTAGGGTGGAGGTGATATGATCCTTGACTAGTCTCTCAAAGCACTTCATGATGACAGAAGTGAGTGCCCTATTCCAAGGGCTTTGGAGTGTTTGTAGAAAATTACTTTCCCCTGCATATAAAAGCATGTGATCAGTCAGAAACCATCTCACTTAGTAGTTAAAAATATTAAAATCAGACGGCATTCTGAGTAGGTATAGTACAGGCTGAAAGCCTTAAAAGCCTGGAAGGTTTCCTTTGAGGGTTACACCAAACAAAATCACCCCAGGATGAATAATGAAGCTATTTGACACAGGCTGGTTTCATGACAGTTTTTAATTTCCTCTTCCTGTCTGTCCTTTAGAAAACTTAAAAAGTGGAGTGCATTTATATACCTACATGTGGAATTACATAATGCATAATACATATGATGCTGAATCATTCCAACAGAAGTGCCATTAATCTAGCCACTGTCAGGTGTTTCAATAACAGGGCAGGGAGTGTAGGAAAATTTTTGACATCTAAGGAGGAGCGTTTTTTGTATGAAGCTATACGTTTGGTACTGAAGAACTGGGCATACTGTATGGAAAATTTGTACAGAACATCTTCTGTATACTGTATGGAACAAACTGTACAAAACATTTGTATTAGAGTAGGCTACAGCAGAGCCTTATATTGCTCGTAAGGCTCTGCTGTTCAGGATAAATTGAATGCAGTGAGTCAGATATTTCTGTGACAGCTCTCTATAAATGTCATGTTTGGCAACATGATGCACACAATTTCCATAAATTCCAAACCTTCCCATGAGTTCTAAGGAAGTTGTCACAACTCTTATATTTCTTCCTATTCATTCCTTCAATCAATACCCCCCTACTCCATCTAATAAATCACCTTTAGCATGATGCCCATACACTTCCAAAAGGGTTCTTTCCGGAGTGATAGGGTTCTGCCAAGAACCATTTTGATCAGAATTACCCTTTTTGAAAGACAAGGGTTCTTTGTAAGGCAAAGGGTTCTATTGTCATAAATACACTGAACAATAATATAAACGCAAAATGTAAAGTGTTGGTCCCATGTTTCATGAGCTGAAATAAAATATCTCAGAAATCTTCCATTTGCACAAAAAGCTTACCATAAGCCGCCTCCAACGTCATTTTAGAGAATTTGGCAGTACGTCCAACTGGGCAGGCATGGGCAGGCATAACCTACAGACAACAAACACAATTGCATTTTATCGATGGCAATTTGAATGCACAGAGATACCATGACGAGATCCTAAGGGCCATTGTCGTGCCATTCATCTGCCGCCATCACCTCATGTTTCAGCATGATAATGCACGGCCCCATGTTGCAAGGATCTGTACACAATTCCTGGAAGCTGAACATTTCCTAGTTCTTCCATGGCCTGCATACTCACCAGACATGTCACCAATTGAGCATATGTGGGATGCTCTGGATTGACGTGTACGTCACCGTGTTCCATTTCCTGCCAATATCCAGTCACTTCGCAAAGCCATTGAAGAGGATTGCAACAACATTCCACAGGCCACAGTCAGCAGCCTGATGCGAAGGAAATGTGTCGCGCTGCTTAAGGCAAATAGTGGTCACACCTGATACTGACTGGTTTTCTGATCCACTCCCCTACCTTCTTTTTCTACAGTGCATATCTGTATTCCCAGTCATATGAAATCCATAGATTAGGGCCTAATTTATTTATTTTAATTGACAGATTTTCTTAACTGTAACTCAGTAAAATCTTTCAAATTGTTGCATGTTGCGTTTATATTTTCGTTCAGTATACTTACATTTTAAAGGCTAATAAGGCCGGTGGAACCGTTCATAGATATGTTTTCTGCCCCTCCCAAAAGATAGAATTTGTAGATAATTGGCCCTCTTTCTGGGACTTACCCACAAACAGGACCAAGCCTGGCCTGCTGAGGAGTGATGGGCTCCATCCTAGCTGGAGGGGTGCTCTCATCTTATCTATGAACATAGACAAGGCTCTAACTCCTCTAGCTCCTCAATGAGACAGGGTGCAGGCCAGGCAGCAGGCTGTTAGCCACCCTGCCAGCTTAGTGGAGTCTACCACTAGCATTGTCAGTGTAGTCAGCTCAGCTATCCCCATTGAGACTGTCTGTGCCTCAATCTAGGTTGGGCAAAACTAAACATGGCGGTGTTGGCCTTAGCAATATCACTGGAATAATGACAGCCTCCATTCCTGTCATTATTGAAAGAGATTGTGATATCTCAAAATAGGGCTACTTAATGTTAGATCCCTCACTTCCAAGGCAGTTAGTCAATGAACTAATCACTGATTATAATCTTGATGTGATTGGACTGAAACATGGCTTAAGCCTGATGAATTTACAAAAATTTTAAATAAGGCCTCTCCTCCTGGTTACACTAGTGGCCTTATCCCCTGCGCATCCCGCAAAGGACGGAGGTGTTGCTAACATTTATGATAGCAAATTTCCATTTACAAAGAAAATAGACAGCTTTTTCGTCTTTTGAGCTTCTAGTCATGAAATCCATGCAGCCTACTCAATCACTTTTTATAGCTACTGCTTATCGGCCTCCTGAGCCGTATACAGCATCCTCACTGAGTTCCCTGAATTCCTAGCGGACCTTGTAGTCATGGCAGATTATATTCAAATTTTTGGTGACTTTAATATTCACATGGAAAAGTCCACAGACCCACTCCAAAAGGCTTTCAGAGCCATCATCTACTCAATGGGTTTTGTCCAACATGTCTCCGGACCTACTCACTGCCACAGTCATACTCTGGACCTAGTTTTGTCCCGTGGAATAAATGTTGTGGATCTTAATGTTTTTTCTCATAATCCTGGACTTTCGGACCACCATTTTATTACGTTTGTAATCGCAACAAATAATCTGCTCAGACCCCAACCAAGGATCATCAAAAGCCGTGCTATAAATTCTCGGACAACCCAAAGATTCCTAGATGCCCTTCCAGACTCCCTCCACCTACCCAAGGACGTCAGAGTACAAATCGGTTAACCACCTAACTGAGGAACTAAATGTAACCTTGCTTAATACCCTAGATGCAGTCGCAAATCTAAAAACAAAAAACATTTGTCATAAGAAACTAGCTCCCTGGTATACAGAAAATACCAGAGCCCTGAAGCAAGTTTCCAGAATATTGGAACGGAAATGGCGCTACACCAAACTGGATGTCTTCCGACTAGCTTGGAAAGACAGTACCGTGCAGTATCGAAGAGCCCTCACTGCTGCTTGATCATCCTATTTTTCCAACTTAATTGAGGAGAATAAGAACAATCCTACATTTATTTTTGATACTGTCGCAAAGCTAACTAAAAAGCAGCATTCCCCAAGAGAGGATGGCTTTCACTTCAGCAGTGATAAATACAAGAACGTCTTTGATGAAAAGATCATGATCATTAGAAAGCAAATTACGGACTTAGTTGTCCTTAATCTGCACAACACTGCCAGGACCTAGGATCAAGGGAGACACTCAAGTGCTTTAATACTATATCTCTTGACACATTGATGAAAATAGTCTTGGCCTATATTCCTTCAAGCTGCATACTGGACCCTATTTCAACTAAACTACTGAAAGAGCTGCTTCCTGTGCTTGGCCCACATATGTTGAACATAATAAACGGTACCCTATCCACCGTATGTGTACCACACTCACTAAAAGTGGCAGTAATAAAGCCTCTCTTGAAAAAGCCAAACCTTGACCCAGAAAATAAAAAAACGATCGTCCTATATCGAATCTCCCATTCCTCTCAAAACATTTTCGAACTCACTGCCTTCCTGGAGACAAACAATGTATACGAAACGCTTCAGTCTGGTTTTAGACCCCATCATAGCACTGAGACTGCACTCGTGTAGGTGGTAAATGATCTTTTAATGGCGTCAGACCAAGGCTCTGCATCTGTCCTCGTGCTCTTAGACCTTAATGCTGCTTTTGATACCATTGATGACCACATTCTTTTGGAGAGATTGGAAACCCAAATTGGTCTACACGGACAAGTTCTGGCCTGGTTTAGATCTTATCTGTCAGAATGATATCAGTCTGTCTCTGTGGATGGTTTGTCCTCTGACAAATCAACTGTAAATTTCGGGGGTTCCTCAAGGTTCTGTTTTAGGACCACTATTATTTTCACTATATATTTTGCCTCTTGATGATGTCATTCGGGAAACATAATGTTAACTTTCACTGCTATGCAGACGATACACAGCTGTACATTTTGATGAAACAAGGTCAAACCCCAAAATTGCCCTCCCTGGAAGCCTGTGTTTCAGACGTAAGGAAGTGGATGGTGGCAAATGTTTTCCTTTTAAACTCGGACAAAAGAGATATTCTGTTGGATCTGACAATTAATCTTGATGGTTGTACAGTCATCTCAAATAAAACTGTGAAGGACCTCAGTGTTACTCTGGACCCTGATCTCTCTTTTGACAAACATATCAAGAATATTTCAAGGACAGCTTTTTTCCATCTTCGTAACATTGCAAAAATCAGAAAATGTCTGTCCAAAAATGATGCAGAAAAATCTATTCATGCTTTTGTCACTTCTAGATTAGACTACTGCAATGCTCTACTTTCCGGCTACCCAGATAAAGCACTAAATAAACTTCAGTTAGTGCTAAACACGGCTGCTAGAATCGACTAGAACCCAAAAATGTGATCTTATTACTCCAGTGCTAGCCTCTCTACACTGGCTTCCTGCTGAGGCTAGGGTTGATTTAAAGGTTTTACTGCTAACCTAAAAAGTATTACATGGGCTTGCTCCTACCTATCGTTCTAATTTGGTCCTGCCGTTCATACCTTCACATACGCTACGGTCACAAGACGCAGGCCTTCTTACTGTCCCTAGAATTTCTAAGCAAACAGCTGGAGGCAGGGATTTCTCCTATAGAGCTCCATTTTTATGGAATGTTCTGCCTATCCATGTGAGAGACGTAGACTCGGTCTCGACCTTTAAGTCTTTATTGAAGACTCATCTCTTCAGTAGGTCCTATGATTGAGTGTAGTCTGGCCCAGGGGTGTGAAGGTGAAAGGAAAGGCACTGGAGCGACGAACCGCCCTTGCTGTCTCTGCCTGGCCGGTTCCCTTCTCTCCACTGGGATTCTCTGCCTCTAACCCTATTACAGGGGCTGAGTCACTGGCTCACTGGTGCTCTTCCATGCCGTCCCAAGGAGGGGTGCGTCACTTGAGTGGGTTGAGTCACTGACGTGATCTTCCTGTCCGGGTTGGTGCCCCCCTCAGGTTCGTACCGTGGGGGCAGGTCTTCGTGGGCTATACTCTGCCTTGTCTCAGGGTAGTAGGTTGGTGGTTGAAGATATTCCTCTAGTGGTGTAGGGGCTGTGCCTTGGCAAAGTGGGTGGGGTTAAATCCTGCCTGTTTGGCCCCAGTGTCTCCCGACCCCTCCTGTCTCAGCCTCCAGTATTTATGCTGCAATAGTTTATGTTTCGGGGCCTGGGTAAGTCTGTTATATCTGGAGTATTTCTCATGTCTTATCCGGTGTCCTGTGTGACTTTAAGTATGCTCCCTCTAATTCTCTCTCTCACTCTCTTTTTATCTTTTCTCTCTCTTTCTCTCTCCCTTTCTCTCTCTCTTTCTTTCCCTCTTCTTCCGGAGGACCCGAGCCATAAGACCATGCCTCAGGACTACCTGGCCTGATGACTCCTTGCTGTCCCCAGTCCACCTGGTCATGCTGCTGCTCCAGTTTCAACTGTTCTGCCTGCTTCTATGGAACCCTGACCTGTTCACCGGACGTGCTACCTTGTCCCGGACCTGCTGTTTTGGACTCTATCTCTAACTCTGAATGATCGCTATGAAAAGTAAACTGACATTTACTCCTGAGGTGCTGACCTGTTGCACCCTCTACAACCACTGTGATTATTATTATCTGACCCTGCTGGTCATCTATGAACGTTTGAACATCTTGGCCATATTCTGTTATAATCTCCACCCAGCACAGCCAGAAGAGGACTGGCTACCCCTCAGAGCCTGGTCCTCTCTAGGTTTCTTCCTAGGTTCTGGCCTTTCTAGGGGAGTTTTTCCCTAGCCACTGTGCTTCTACATCTGCATTGCTTGCTGTTTGGGGTTTTAGGCTGGGTTTATGTACAGCATGTTGTGCTGATGTAAAAAGGGCTTTATAAATACATTTGTTTGAATTTGATTGATTCTCGGTAGAACACCTTTATAGAGGATTCTATGCAGAACTCTTCATAGAGGGTTCTAGATATAACACTCTGCAAAGGGTTCTACCCAGCACCAAAAAGGGTTCCCCTATGGGGACAAACCGAAGAACCCTGTATGGTTCTTCTACTTAGCACCTTTTTTCCCGAATAGTATAAATGCAGGGGACTTCACCTCGCCATCCCCTGTGGCCATATCTATTAGTTTATCACAGGAGAAGGGACCCACTGTCCCAAAGTCTTTCTGGCTCCTGCAATTCCGCTGTTCATTAAATTATGATTTGTCTAAGCTTTGTTATGTAAGGGCTATGCCTATGGGGAATATATGGCACTGTACAAAGAAATGCAACCATTATTGATTTCCATCCCTGCTTACATTTCCATCCCTGCTTTTTGCAGACAAAGGAAATACATGTACTATACTTCTAAAATAGTTCTGGTTGATACTCTGTCTGTGTCCCAAATGGCACCCTGTTCCCTATATAGTGCACTACTTTTGACCAGAGCCATATAGGCTCTAGTCAAAAGTTGTGCATTATATAGGGAAGAGGGTACAATTTGGGATGTAGCCTCAGTCTCCTCCCCGCCCCCAGTCATCCCATTCCAGGCACTCTGATTTGTATTCATTTTCTTGGTTCCTCAGCTTGAAGGGTAGTTGGCTGTTGCAGTCTGATAGAGGAATAACACAGCAGCCCATGCTCTGTCATCTCTCCCTGACATTCTTTACAGTGAGCAGAGCCCTGTCTCTTATTGCCTCTCTCTCTGCTAGCTGCCCTCATGGAGCTCCATAAATCAGACGGCAGGCAGGGGCCTCTCTCTCGCTCTCTGGGCCTCTCTCTCGCTCTCTACCCCTCTCTCTCTCTACCCCTCTCTCTCTCTCTCTCTCTCTCTCTCTCTCTCTCTCTCTCTCTCTCTCTCTCTCTGCCAGACCCCTCTCGTTCTTTGATTACAGTCTGTAGGGTAAGTGTAGTGTGCTGAAGAAGGAGCTCAATTTAATTAGCTTGCCCAGGTAGACATATGTAGCATACAGTCCCCTGGACAAGGCAAGGGCTCCTAGAACAAAGTAAAGAAAGGTAATAAGAAAGAAGAATGGGTTCCTTTCCTTTTGAATACTGGAGAGGAAGGGGGTGCGCTCAGATAAGAGTAATTGGATTGCTATAGGAGCGGTCTGCACCTCGGGTTGGGCGAGAGCTGATAACAAATGGCTAAGGGTGCCAGAAAGAGGCAGCCGGGGCTGAAGGCTGGAGCTGAAGCTGTGCAGTGCTTTTGTCAGAAGTCAGAAGTAGTGCACTATATAGGGAATAGGATGCCATTTCAGTTTTATCCCAAGGCTCCAGCTTCCTGTAAACAAACCCAAACTGCAGCTCATTTAGCAAAGTGGATGGTTGCCTTTAATAGCAGGAGCCTACAGAACTCCCCGCTCTCTGTCACAGTCGGGTTATAATAAAGCAGTGATGTAGTTGCCAAATTTTCCTCGATTGACATTTTGTTCCAGTGCTATAGTCTAATAAACAGAGAACACAAATATGTCACTACATTACACAGCGTAATGACTGTTTTTACCATGCCACGGGGACATCACTGATTCTCCAAAACAAATTAAGCCTGTTTAGAAGTTAACGTTATGGTCAGGTGCGTACAAACGGAAATAGGATGGCACATTCTGTCTTAATTATGATGCCCATCTGAATGAAAAGGGGGTTGTTTGACAATTCCATTCTTATTACTGTTCTCTTATTAATGCAGACAAAATCACATGGGCAAGATAGTACATGTTCTCTCTCCTGGGAGTATTACGGGTGTTAGAACAGTAGAACACTAATGCATTATGTTCTCTCTCCTGGGAGTATGACGGGTGTTAGAACAGTAGAACACTAACACATTATGTTCTCTCTCCTGGGAGTATGACGGGTGTTAGAACAGTAGAACACTAATACATGATGTTCTCTCTCCTGGGAGTATGACGGGTGTTATAACAGTAGAACACTAATACATTATGCTGAATCATATACTATAGCTGCAGCTACTCATTCCTCCTGTTTATTATAATATAAAAGAACATTCAGAAGTTTGCCCTCACATACAAAAGGATTCTAGAAAGATCCATTATGTTAGGTTTAGAATGAGTACAATTCCGGAAACAAAAAGGACTGATATAGATTAAAAGGGAAATTTAACAAGGTTTAGGAGTTGATCTTCCTGGCGACGTTTCCTAATTTCATTCACCGACTCTCCAATAGAGCGATAACCCTGGTGGCATCGGATAAGTCAATACTGAACACGGGCATCCATCTCGGGAAGCAATGATGGATCATGGATGACCAGCGCTGCTGCATGATCTCTGTGTTCATCTCCTGAGGCTGAGAGGAGAAGCTGTCTCAAATCTCAGCAGTGATTTATGGAGCCCCATATGTTCTGATAAAGCCGCTCAGTCAAGCTCCCTTGAGACTGAATCATGAGAGACAAGAGAAGGCATGATACACACTCATAATGGGTCAGATCTCAGTAGGGCTTGTCCACCGGGCAAATTTTTTTTGAATCAACATTGTTTCCATGTCATTTCAACCTCAAAGTTAAATGTGAGGACGTTGAATCAACGTGGAAAACTGATCTCTTGAGCTGCTTATGAGAGCAAACTGTTAGTGTGTCTCCTATCCTAATGTGTCCAGAACATCCTCCTCCTCTCCTCTTACCATTATACTCTTAGAAAAAAGGGTTCCAAAAGGGTTAATCAACTGTCCCCATAGGGGAACCCTTTTTGGTTCCAGGTAGAACACCAAAATAAGTCTAAAAGTTGGTTATTAACTATGGATTTGGTTTGTGTTGAAAATGGCTCTTTTCAATTGAGAATGTCTTAGATTTGCGAAATATGTTCTGTAAAAAGGGGTTAGTGAATGCAGAGGGCTTTTCTTCTGGATTCCCAAATATTGCTTGTTATGATCTACATGGCTCTTTTACTAATTGAATAATCTAAATTAGCATTTCCTATATTTGATCCTTTTATAGTGTCTTATTACTTTAATCTGCATTTAACATAGTCATGGACTTTCTTCTCATTTACTGCGCAAAGTCCACAAGGCCAAAACTAGAACTTTTGTCCATGTAACTACACAGATCATCTCTGTTTGATTCATTTTCTCACAAGAGGACTTCATCTACACATGACAAATGTAGTCCCACTCCCTGGCACCCTCAGTGGCAGATAGAAATGATTCTCACAATGATTCATTGTTAGAAAACTGTCCACCAGAAACCTGCCCTGTGATGTGCCCTCCCAATACAGTCAGTCAGTCAAGCAATAGACATACAGTAGCACACATCACAATAACGTCAGATAGAGGGCAATGTCATGGTCACATAACATTCCTAGGTTTTCAAAGGGAGGGTATAGTACTGGAAACGTTATCAGTTTACCAGTAAACAACCAGAATTTTGGTAACATTCAAGTTGACATTTTTTTAATAATCAGATAACATCGAGTGGCCTTTTTGGTTACTTCAGATTATCACAGGGGTCTGTAATAATCTCTGGCCCTCTGTGTGGCCTTATCACATGTAAAATATATAAAATAATACATTAAGATTATTTTAAAATAAAAAAATAGAATGACAAAGCTGTAAAACATTATCCTAAACATAAACCATCAACTTAGTGAATACCATTGGTGTTTAATATGAGGGTTTCAGTATGAAATATCCTTACTGTTTTTTTACACACTTTTATTAATTTTCCATGTCAATATGTCAATATTTCTGGTGGCAGTTGTGAAAAAAGTAAATAGTTGGAAAAGTTTCAGAGTTAATTGAAAATAATGCCATTGATGCTTTTTGCAATAATTTGGCTATTTTCTCTTGAACTATATGGTCATTACACTAGAAACTAATGGACAATATGGACACATATATAAAAAAAATTATACTATATATGAATACATTAAGTTATTCAAGTATAAATGACCAAAGTCACCATAGGGAACCATGTAATAGCGTTGATGTGGTCATGTTGAGTCCTTAGACATTCCAATGGTAATGATAGTTTGTTGTCATTGACACATTGTCAATGTCACTACTACCAGTCTCCAAAACAAGGAATCAAAAATCATTAGAACATCTTTCCAACCTTTGACCTCCATATCATAATGTAACAACAGGACAAATACAAATCAATCAGGGTTAACCCACTCAGGGTACTCAGGATTAAGATGAACATAAACACAGAGAAATCCCAATATCCATCTCAGACCTGGCCGAATGAAAGGGGTTGGCGAGCTATTTGGAAAGAAACAGTGAAGGAGCGAGGGAGGGGGTGGCTGCTGAAGCACGGGGCTGAGTCCTCAGCACTGATCAGAGCTGCATGATGCAGACAGACGAGGAGAAGGAGGGAGGGAGGAGGAGGAGGAGAGGAAGGAGGGGCGAACAGTGGAACATACTGGCTGAGCCTCGCAGCTCTCAGTCTTTCCTCTGTGCTTGGCAGAGCTGCTTCTCTATTTCTCTCTGCTCTCTCTCTCTCTATTTCACTGACAAAAACACACGCAGGTAGGAGGGCTCACTCCCTCAAACTCTCCCTGCCTGCACCATGCTGCCCTGGAAAAGAAGTAAGTTTGTTCTGGTGCAGGATGAGGCCAAGACCAAGCCTAAGAGGCTGATAGCTGGGCTGACCTACCAGTCCATCCTCTCCTCCCTGATGCGCTCCTGTCCCGACCTGCTCCCCGACTCGACCACCTTCGACTGGCTGGGCTCCATCTTCCAGACCAAGAGACAGAAGGTGGAACTCAACAAGGAGGAGCCCACCTACACCGTACGTTACCTGGGGAGCATTGTCACCATCACGGCTAAAGGAGGAGGCTGCACACAGGACCCAGTGACTAAGATCTGGCAAAGGAGTAACTACGGAGAGCATAGCGTCAAGATGAGGTTAACCGTGGGACCTCAGGGCATCCAGATGGGCACCGACAAGACAGGCAAGAAGAAACCCACCCACCTTTACTCTCTGAACCGGATCACCTACTGCACAGCTGACCCCTGCCGACCCAAGATCCTAGCCTGGATCTACAGACATCAAGTCAAGAACAAGGCTGTGGTTCTCAGGTGCCATGCCGTTTTAGTCAGCAAGTCGGAGAAGGCCAGGGCCATAGCACACAGTCTTTACCAGACCTCCACCTCAGCCTTCAGTGAGTTCAAGCGGCTGAAGAGGCAGAGTGATTTCAGGCACTGCCAACAGCAGCTGCTGGGGGAGGACATGGTGCCGTTGATGCCCCTGAGGAGGCTTCTCAATGGGCAGTGCCACTACCGGCCACCTGCCGACAGCCCTGGAGGCCCCAGTACCACCGGTCTCTGCTCCATCGCAGAGGAGGAAGAAGAGGAGGAGGAGGAAGAAGAGGTGGAGGATGAAAGGGAGGTGGAGGAAGAGGGGTACGAGGCGGATGAGGAAACTCTATCGGACACTGACCAAACTCATTCATATGGGTCATGTGAGATGAACCTAGGGGACATATTTGACGGACTGGACGAGTGTTATATCAACATCAACATAAACATCAGCGACAGCAACAACAACACACTGACATTTGTCAGCTCTCTAGTGTGAGAGGACAGAACATGGAGATGGATATCATATTATCACATCATCACAGAGCCACATTCCTTCTCTTCTCCTTCACTGTCTGGTCCCTTTCTATCACAGGTTATATCCTGCTTTATCACAGTGTGAAGAGGATAAATTCTGTCGGTCAGGAAAGGTCTTCCCCACTGCTCTTTTGGGTCAAGGAAGAAAGAAAATGTATGTTTGGGAAAGGATTTATTTTTACAGATGGCTCAGACAGACATTGGCTTGACAATTTCAATTGACTATGGCAATTTTGTGAGAGTATTTACAAAGAGGGCTGCGAGAAAGTGATAATAGCACAATGAAAAGGGAATAATCTCAGAGACTATTGAGAGAACTAGCACTGACTGAGCCATCATAATATTGCCATGCCAGGTGTGCACAGCACCCTAAACCCAAGGTGTGTTTACTTCTGTTTTCCTTTATATTTTGTAAGTACAGTAACATTCATGTTTGTTGAGTGATTTTCGATTAACTTGTACTTTTTTCAGAGGTTGTTTGTATGAAAAATATGTATACTTTCTACTAAGACAAT
Source organism: Brachymystax lenok tsinlingensis (assembly GCA_030435695.1). Taxonomy (NCBI): domain Eukaryota; kingdom Metazoa; phylum Chordata; class Actinopteri; order Salmoniformes; family Salmonidae; genus Brachymystax; species Brachymystax lenok. Next base: position 16,531,510 of record CM059802.1, read on the forward strand.
CTGTATAATGTAATTTTCCACACTTGACCTTTCTGAGTGCATTTAACCCTAAGGAGAAGTTTAATAAAATGTTAATACAGCATAACCCCTGCAGATGAATGAATTAGGCTATAATTTAGGAATCAAGCCATTGAGTTGACATGTTTATTGCTGACATTTGTTAAAGCCCTGTGTATCCTTTATGCATGACAAGTCAGCAGTGATGTTTACCGCTTAGTCTTTTGTCTTTCTTAACGGGACACCTTTGATCTCAAAGCTGTTATGCTATACAGTAACTCCACACTGTGATGCATTTCTGACCAAGGAGAGTATGAACAAATATGACTAGTTTTTGTACATTTGTTGTTTTTCCTATGAACAAAACAGAGCTACATTCCCCTGAAGGTGTACTAGATTTCTAGCAGCAGGATTAAGGCTGTCTGTTTGCTTGACTGCCAAAATGGCAGAAAGGACAGAAAGGTACATCTGTTATTTACTGACGGATGGACCAGACTGCTAAATATTTTGGCTATTCTTTTATCAAATTTCATAAAGATAAAATCTTTACTATTTATCAAAACCATTGTGATCGGGGTCTACATGGGATCTACATGAGATTAAGTGATTTTCAAAATGTGTTGAATAAAATACCCTCACTTTTACCTAGTAAGAGAATTTTATTTTTTTATATGAGTGACACATTTAGACAATTAGCAGCAATCAAAGCTGAGCATAGAGAGTTTGTCTGATTATGGTAAATCTGACAACTTGATTTTATGCATCTTTCGACGGTATCGTATATTTTGATGTTAGTCAAAACAAGAACAACAAAGAAATCAACCAAACACAAAGCTTCTCAGGGCCACATTTAGCGAAGATGCGTCTTTTTTAATATCTACCACCACAAGACATGGTCCGCCACGGTCATGCCACATTACACCACATCTAAATTGGTCCTTGCCACTTGGTTAGATGTAGATCGGACAGAACAATCTCTGCTGGGAGGGTATTGGCCACTCAGCCCTTTTCTTTGAGTGAACCAATTAATCAGAGAATTGAATAGTCCGTGAAATGAACATAAAATACCTTCCGAGGCAAAAGAGGGCTGTCTGTCAGAATGATACCGAACCAACTGAACTGAGATGGATACCAGGAAGATGTCACAACCATCAACTATTTTACTGAAGATATGCTAATCTGGACATCAGACCAAATTATGCGATATTGCAGATAATGATTTGTGATGTGATACTCTTCAGGAATGTTTTTTAAATGGTTTTTCAGTTATCTCAAATGGAGATTGAATTAATTATACATTTCTCCAGTTCCTGCAGCTTTTGGTAAATAGTAAGGCAAAATAACATTCACACTTTTTCCATTTACTATTTCAAAACACATCACAAACTAGAATATTTACTCACTTTTGTTACATAACAAATAAAAACAGACCTGTTATGTTTGACAGAGCAGAGTCTCCATACAGAAGGCTTCCTGTCTTTGTTAGTTTGCTGATGTTGCAGAACACAGAGCCAGTTCAATTTTCTCAGGTTTAAATTATTTAGATGGATTGGTCTTTGGGGAAAGTTTTTGGAATCGTTGTTGTCAATATTTTCACTAATAAACTACCTCTGAAAGGGTAGAGGATTACAAATCTGTACGGAAACAATAAGGAATCTCCAAACCACAAATATAGCCTAGTCTAGGAACCCTGGTGAAATACAAAAGAGAATAAAATAGTTAATTGTCTCTGTAAATTTCTTCCCTTGGATGGGATCACGTCCCACCCTGTGTGATGCCCTGGTTTCGCATACGGTAGATAGGCCTACATTCAGATGTATTGCGAAATACAGATACACAGTAATACTTCAAGCAACATTGTTGGTCTTATGGCATTCATACATCACAGGAGGTTGGTGGCACCTTAATTGAGGAGGACGGGCTTGTGATAATGGCTGTAGCGGAATTAGTGGAATGGTATCAAATACATCAAACTTATGGTTTCCATGTGTTTGATGCCATTCCATTTGCTCCATTCCAGCCATTGTTATGAGCCGTCCTCCCCTCAGCAGCCTCCACTGTCATACATGAATATGTTATGTGACATTACATTTTTCCATATGTACTTTATCCATCATATGGGGGATTTAGATGCATTATACGATACACAGTAATAATTCAAGCAACATTGTCATTGATTGTCTTGTGGCCTGTATGTGTGATTGTGCTATGTCTGACATGGGCCTATCACATGCAGTTAGAGGAGGAGCCACACTGTGTGTTGTGTAAACATGTACATTCCCAGCCAAACAGAGCCAACAGGAACAGATGGCAGCAGAGCAGGCTAGGTGGATCATGGTACATCATGGATGTCTTCCAGAATACTGGGGCTCACTCTCTCTATCTCTGTCAGCAAACTAGCCACCAGAGACTGGTGTTCTTAATGAACATGAAGTCTAATGAAACACACGGTATAAACATGTGTTGCATGTGTTGCCCACATGCAGTAGATAAGAACAGAGGGAGCAGGACATGGTGAGGTTGTTCTGCCCTCACAGCTGTTCTCTACCTGACCACTATTTCTTTCTCTTTCGCTCTCCCTCTCTCTCTCCCCTTCTCTCTCTCTCTCTCTCTCTCTCTCTCTCTCTCTTACTCTCTCTCTCCCCCCCTTATGCCATTCTCTTTCTTTCGCTCTCTCTCCCACTTCTCTCATTCTCTCTCCCCCCGTCTCTCTTTCTCTCTCCCTCTGTTATGCAGTAAACAACGCTCTGGTCAGTGTGACACCACTGCAGGCACATCTTCGTAACCTGCTGCGAGGGGGAACAGAACGTAGCGTTCCACAGCAATTACACATCTGTGGTTTCCAGGGAAGAGCCTTTGGAGAATGTGTTAATCAGCCAGCGAGCGGAGAGGGAACAAGTTGTGCCATGGGCAGGACATTGTGCCTCTATGAGCCATAGCTCACGGGGAGGGGTGGGGGTGGAGGGGATACCTGGAAGGTGATGAGACCTTTAGCTCATATGCCTGGGAGGGGACCATGTGTGTGGGAAAATATTGTTTTCACCCCTTGAATTTTATATTACATTTCCCATTTATTCTCAATAAAAAGCAATCTACAGTTTAATGAATGTATGTGGAAGTCAAATTCTGTGACATACTGGATATAATGCAACCACATTGAGCTCCAAACTAGCAAATCGTGCTAACTGACTACCTTTTCCATTTCATGCATCTCTTAGAATGTTATCCTAAAAAAAAAATGCACACCTGCCGAGTTGCAAATGAGCTGCCCTGTGTTTTTCTGTTACACAAAGCTGTCAAAGAACAGAGGCAGGAGAAGCATCTACAGAGGAAATTAATCACTACAGTCAAAAGCATCACTATAATGATTAGCATTATCAAGCAGCCTTCCCACAAGCCTTTGGCTCAGTGACACAACTGACAAATAAAGAGTAGCTTGTGATGCATATTGTATGGCTCTATAAGAAATAGGAAGGAATACTTCCATATAGTCAGAAACTCTCTCTCTCACACACACAAACACACACACACAAACACATCAAATAACTCAACTCTTGCTAGGCTGTGGTATATTCTTCCAGGGTCTCTTCTAGTCTGTTCTGTTCTGCCCGTTGTACTAGACAGTGTCTGATTCAGAACCCATAAAACCTTTGGCCTTGAACATCAGCCAAACTAGTCTATACAACTTACTAATTCATGAGAACCAGGGGTAAGTTCCTGCCATGAAACTTTTATGGTGTTATTCCATCATAACACATACAAAATACCAAATAAACAACCACTGCCCAGACAGTCTTTAGTATGCATGCTAAGTCATTGTGTTCAACAAGGTGGTAATACATTGTAGAATAGTGAGTGTACACCTAAATGCACTGTTCCAGTGGCTTAGCGAAGCATGGCGTAAGTGCTGCTGAATTTATAATACTGACATAGTAAATTACACAGCCTTGAATCTTTTTCTTCAGTCTGTATTAATAGTCAGTGGTAGCAACGTCATTTCCTCAGATTTAATGGAGCTGGTTTTATGTAATGCACTTCTTAAAGACATTAACTGCACTGTCCTACACATCCACAAGTCCAGTTAAAACTGTTCATACAGAAGAAATATTTATAATAAGAAGCTCATATGTAGCTGAATACATTACAAAATCTTGCTACACAGAGAGACATAAGGTATTATAAGCCTTGTTATAATACATTATAAAGGCTCATACATGCCTATAACAGATAATAAAGCCTTATACCTGCAGCAGTGGAGGCTCCTCAGAGGTTGGGGAGGACCATCATCAGTGAATTTCATAAAAATAAATTTTTTAAACATTTAAAAAGTTATCCTTTTTAGATAAAACTATACTAAATATTCACGTCACCAAATAACAAACTATTTTGCAATGAAGGTCTACAGTATCCTCAACAGCACTCTGTAGAGTAGCACAATGGTGAGCCGGAGGACAGCGATCTTCCATCCTGTGGGTACATAGACTTCAATACAAAACCTAGGAGGCTCATGACAACTTCTGGAGGACGTCCTCCAACCGATCAGAGCTCTTGCAGCATGAAGTGACATGTTGTCCACCCAATAAGATAATTAATCTAGTACTCCACTTACTTAGCTAGCGAATGCAGCTAGCAAATTTAGCCTACTAACACCCTGCTCAAACGAAGGGATGTTAGCTAGCTGGCTATGACTATCCAACACAGCACTAGAACTCTTCCAAGTCAAGGTAAGCTTTAGTTTTTTTGATTCTGAAGAAGGCAATTGAAGGCCGGGACATCAATCTTTTATACTTGTCTAATAAAACTCCACATTTTTAATGGTGTGCGAGCGTTGCGCCTTTTCCTGTCCAATGATGTCTACACATTTTTAGGTTACACCTGTATTCACGTTGGTTAAGCACCTTCTACTTCTTTCTAGCCTTTGGTTTTAATAATTTATTGCCACCAGGACCCCCTGGTGTAACTGCTAAACTGCTTACTGACTGACTGTACACTGTAACATTACTGCATGATTGTAGGGGGGTTTAATAACGTGTTCGTTCTATCAGCTATGTTGACTAGCTAATATGGTGACAACGATGTACGCTGTGTGTAGCGGTTATGATATGGTTTGGCATAGACCGTTTTGTTTTGCCTGGTCTCCTACAGCTGACTTGATGTGCATTGAAGTCCACAAGTGAAGGGAAAAGGTGAGAGGAGGAGAGCACATAGATGCGAGAAGGAATACAAAGTGGCTGCTATGAAATTTAACTCTGTTTACACGCGATCAGCAGTGCATTCATTCCGCAGATTCTGTTGAAAAAAAATTTCTTAAACGGAATTAAACGGGGATAAACATACCTGAATTTGTTGAATGTTGGACTAATGATTACTAGATCAGCTACAGTAGATGCAGGCAAGAGTGTGCAATTTTTCTCTCGACCTGTGTGCACCTAACGTTGAAAACTTTCATTCATAGTCTAGGTTGTAGCAACCACATGATGGGTAGAGGGAAAATTCAAGTATCATGTAGTAGCCTAAACCTATCAATGCTACATTGAACTGGTTGAATGGAATATGAATGACAGTCATCCAATATGCTGTAATAGAAACAAGGCTATGCTCATAATAAACATAAATCATCCTCCCTCATCTTAAATGGCACCGACCGCCAATGACCTGCAGGCTATAATGTGTTCCTGTGTACCTGTTACCAACACAGTCATGATATAGATTCATCATATATGGTCCTCTTGCTGTTAGTCATAGACATACACAGTACCTGTACAACATTGGCTGACATATTACAAAACATCACAGTCATGATATATGGGTCCATCCTTTATGGACCTCCTCTTCCTGCTAGGCTCATATACCTGTACATCATTGGCTGGGCTCCACAGTGCAACCTTTAGATGACCTTTAGGCACAGCACAGATAGGAGGATGGAAGGTGACACATACTGTACATGGCCATTTAACTTGCTGCTGTCAGAGCCTCCACTGACGTCATTAGCCCCACTAAGAGGACTAATTATGAAATCAATAACCTGGATAAGAGAGGAGAGGCTGGTTGGTTGTTGTGTAAAAGTGATATTTTATGTGTTCCAAATGAACAAGGTGTTCCTAATGTCTCAGGATGTGTTGAAATGTGTCTGTGGTATAAGTAAGCAATAAGGGTGTGTGGTATATGGCCAATATACCACGGCTAAGGGCTGTTCTTATGCACAACGCAACGCAGAGTGCCTGGATACAGCCCTTAACCGTGGTATATTGGCCATTTATACAACAGGTGGGTCTAATCCTGAATGCTGATTGATTAAAACTGCATTCCATCTGGTGTCTATTCGACAAATTGCCACCTGCTAAATCTATGACGTTCAAATGCCTATTTACTCTGTTCCATCTGACTGCACAATTGCTCTCTGTCTCGCCAACATTTGCAACATTGTTTCAATATTCAAATTCGATTTCCAGTTGTCGCATAGTAATAAACATGTCAGTAGTCGGGATGAGACAGAAAGGCAGGCTTTTCTCAGCGAGTCGAAATCATGAATCAGCATCATTTTTATGGATCTATACAAAGAAATGTCAATAGAAAACAGGTAAAACGAAATGAAGTGCAGCTATTTTGCAGTCTTTCCAGCTTCAGTTTGAATTGATTGTATTAGCTGTGTTGTTGGCTAGCTCCTCTGAAGAACAGTGTCCTGACAGGAGAGCACATTTTCTATGCCAGGTGAAATTGAGCATAATTAGCTCATTGTTTTGGATGTCTCCAAATAAATGTCACTAGAAAACAGCCTAAACAAATGCAAATACAGGTACTGTTGTTATTCTGTCTGCACTGTTTGACGTGACTGTAAGTTAGCCGTAGCTGGCTAGCTAGCAAGCAAGGGATAAGAACGTTGCCAGCCAGTATGGCAATAGAAAACATTTAGAACGAACGTCCATAGTTACAGAACAAAAAGTCTGAATGACTGGGTCGTGTCTCTGGCAACAGAACCGGTAGAACGAATGACCAGCCGGCTTGTGACGGGACTAAATCTTGTGGAAGGATGAAATAGTATGAATAAATTGATAAAAATTGATTTTTTTATGAAAATATGTAAATCATTATTGGAACATTTTCTAAAAAAGTGATAATTCCCTCCAAGCTGGTGTTTGGAGGATATACTGGCATGGTCTGGTAACAACACACGCAGCAATATATCCTCCAAACACTGGCTTCTCTGGCATTATCACTTTATATCATAAACCTCTGAGGTGCCATATTGCTATTATAAACTGGTTACCAACGTAATTAGAGCAGTAAAAATACATGTTTTGTCATACCCGTGGTATATGGTCTGATATATTACGGCTTGCAGCCAATCAGCAAGGCTTTAGTTTATAATTATAGTAGAACTCTGAGAGTATGTGCATCAGTTGGTCCCTGATAAACATTTGTAATTGCACTAAAAAGGGTTCTGCGGCTGTCCGCATAGGATAACCCTTTTTGGTTCCAGTTAGAACTCTTTTGGGTTCCATGTAGAACCCTCTGTGGAAAGGGTTCTACATGGAACCCAAAATGTTTCCACCTTGAACGAAAAGGGGTTCTTCAAAGGGTTCTCCTATGGAGACAGCCGAATAACCATTTGTGGTTCTAGTTAGCACCTTTCTTCTGAGTGAATGATACCATATTACATTGTGGCAATGTCCATCTTTTGTAGGAACACTATAAAGGAACTATGGGAAGATTGGATATTTCTCTATCTTCAATATGTCATTCCCCTCACCTTGGTTTACCCCCTCCAGCTCTCCCAGCTCCTATCTCAGATTAAAACCACCAGGAGGTTGTAATAAAGATAATGCACCAGACTGCCAGAGAATATTGTCTGATGTCACAAATTTAGCCAACTGCCCTTTATGAGAACCCATCCCCCTGCAGACAGACAGAAGAAAAATAACCCCAGTTCAAGCCACCATGATTATTACATACTGAATAAGATATAAATTGAATATCTTATGGGTAAGATTGTTATCTAAGATTGGTCAAAATTAGCACCATATTTCAAGCCATTCTATTCAAGTCATTCTATCGAAGGGTCGTAGCAGGACACTGTCTTAATCCAGAAGTCAGGTCGTGGTTCATTTTATAATTTCAATCCCTTGGAGGTCTTACTAAGCAATATTTAGGACAAACCACACAGCCATTTTAAAAAGTTCTGTGTACCAATGCCTTTGACTCACTAGACAACAACCCATCTCTATCCCAAATCTACATTTGCCCCTTGAGCGTTCTCTGGGACAGCAAAGAGGCAATCAGCCCTGCATCCGCTGTTTCCCAACTCCCTATTACCTTGGGAATGATGAAATGAGGAATCAGAGAGAGCATTCACTTAGACTAAGGGACACACACAGGCGAGCACATACACAAACTCCCAAACACACAGTGAGAGAGAGAGAGAGAGAGAGAGAGAGAGAGAGAGAGAGAGAGAGAGAGAGAGAGAGAGAGAGAGAGAGAGAGGGGGAGAAAGCAGAGAGAGAGAGAGAGGAGAAAGCAGAGAGAGAGAAGAGAAACAAAGAAGCAAATTGAAAAAATGTCAAAGCGTTCCAGGCCAAGATTAGACATCTCCTTCATGAGGAACTACGAGAAATGACAGTTGGATTAAGGGGGCATTGCAGTCAGTGGGTGGATTTGGCTGGCATGTGAGAGGGTTGTCAAATGAGGGTGGACTATATCCATGGCCTCAGCACCTACGGCGTATAAACAAGGGCCAGGCAAGAGATAGGACAACTGAAAACCATTCATGATTTTTTTTAATGCAATTAAACATTTTACTCTGAGTAATACTATAAATTGAGAATCTGCATTCATTATAGCATTTCTATATGCTAACATTTTGTTATGTAAAACATATACTTCATATCGTGCTGACGACCTGACCTGAGTTATTGCGTTCCACTTGGTTTGCTTCAGTCATTGACAATCCATGTGCGTGATGAAACCCACTGTGTCTCTGACAGAGAGAGAGAGAGAGCCCACATTCATTTTGGGATCAGCAGGAAATCATTATCATACCTGTCAATCTGCTGGGATGAAACATTGAGGGTACCGTTAAGAGGCATTATAGAGGCGTGCTTTATCTCTTTAGGCATCATCAGCAGTGGTGACGGTTTTGGAGAGTCTGGCGTGCCCAAAGTAAAATGCCTGCCACTCAGGCCCAGAAACTACGATATGCACATAATTAGTACTATAGAAAACACTCTGAAGTTTCTAAAACTGTTAAAATAATGTCTGTGAGTATAACAGAACTGATATAGCAGGCGAAAACCCGAGGAATTTCTGTCCAGAATGTTTTTTTCTTTGTGACATTTCCTCCGTTTGATAGGCTTCCTATTGAAATCCATGTATAATAGCTCCCAGATTGCAGTACCTATGGCTTCCACTAGATGTCAACAGTCTCTGGACAGTGTTTGAAGGCTTTATCATTGAACAGAACCGAAAGGAAGAAGAAATAGTGAAGGGACCACGGATGTCAATAACGTTTCCTGGGCACGAGACCGTGAGCGCGCCCCACTTTATTTTCCTTTTAAATCGTTTAGGATATCATCCGTGTAAAATATAATCGTTAATATTCATAAAAGGATACCTAAGGATGCATTGTAAATGATGTTTGATTTGTTTGGGCAAAGTTGATAGGTATAATTTGAACGCTTTCTCTTCACTGTACAACGGGTGACTCGACGGTCGATTTTCTGAACATAACGCGACAACCAAACAGAGATTTATGGATATAATAAATTACTTTTTCTAACAAAAGAACCATGGATTCTCTTGTTTGGACACTTGGGATGCCCTCAGCAGAAGTTCTTCGAAAGGTAAGTGATTTATTTTAGCTCTTATATGGGTTTTGTGAGACCCGCGCACGTTATGAATTTATGCTAATGCATAAATATGAGAGGTGCTATCCTCAAACAATCAAATGTTGTGCTTTTGCCGTAAATCCTTTTTGAAATCTGACAACGCTGTGATATTGCCAAAAATCTGACAACGCTGTGATATTGCCAGAGCTTTTGATGACTATGCAACACTTGTATATTGATGAATGTTTAATAATTCAACTTTTGGATTTTGAATTTGGCGTCTTACATTTCACAGGGTAGTGTCGGGAACGAGGCGCTAGCGCCCCAATGATCCCTAAGTGGATTTATTTAATAAAGGATAGGATGGGTTAAAGATGAAGACGTTACACCGCATAAAGGTTTATCTAAGGCCAGTCGCCATCTTAGTTCTCAATTGACAAAGTAAGGAACATCAAGTTTGAAAAGTTAACTTTGCACTTATTAGGCTACATAAAACCCCATTGCCAAAGACCCCCACGTAGACTTCTCTCTCATTCTCAATTTCCCTTCTCACTATAATTCTCACCCTAACTTTAGCTTCATTTCCACATCCGGGTTCAACCCTAACCCTAACCCTAGCTTCAAACTAACCCAAACCCTAGCTTCAACCCTTACCCTAACCCTAGCTTCAACCCTTACCCTAACCCTAGCTTCAACCCTTACCCTAACCCTATCTTTAAACCTAACCCTAACCCTAGCTTCAACTCTTACCCAAACCCTAACCCTAACACCAGCTTCAACACTTACCCTAACCCTAGCTTCAAAACTAACCCTAACCCTAGCTTTAACTCTAACCCTAACCCTAGCTTCAAACCTTACCCTAACCCTAACCCTAACCATAGCTTCAACCTTTACCCTAGCTTCAATAACCCTAACCCTAGCTTCAACCCTAACCCTAACCCTAGCTTCAACCCTAACCCTAACCCTAGCTTCAAGCCTAACCCAAACCCTAGCTTCAACCCTTACCCTGAACCTAGCTTCAACCCTTCCCCTAACCCTATCTTCAACCCTAATCCAAACCCTAGCTTCAACCCTTACCCTAACCCTAGCTTCAACCCTAACCCTATCCCTAGCTTCAACCCTAGCCCTAACCCTAGCTTTAACCCTTACCCTAACCTTAACCCATAAAACCCTGTTACCAAAGACCCCCATGTAGACTTCTCTCTCATTCTCAATTTCCCTTCTCACTATTATTCTCACCCTAACTTTAGCTTCATTTCCACATCCGGGTTCAACCCTAACCCTAGCTTCAACCCTAACTCAAACCCTGCCTTCAACCCTTACCCTAACCCTAGCTTCAACCCTAACCCTAACCCTAGCTTCAACCCTAACCCTAACCCTAGTTTCAACCCTAAACCGATCTTCAACCCTAACCCTAGCTTCAACCCCTACCCTAACCCTAGCTTCAACCGGTACCCTAACCCTAGCTTCAACCTTAACCCTAACCCTAGCTTCAACCCTAACCCTATTTTCAACCCTAACCCTAACCCTAGCTTCAACCCTAACCCTAGCTTCAACCCTAACCCTAACCCTAGCTTCAACCCTAACCCTAACGCTAGCTCCAACCCTAAACCTCCTTACTTTGTTCCTTCCTTCCTTCCATTCTTGCAGCTCTTTTGACTGTCCTTGAGAATGAGGGGCTGATGATCGTCTAAATATCCATTTTACCAGCCATCTCCCACAGGGTGACATGTCAGTTCTGGAGAGCTTGACAGGGACAAGAGGGGAATACTGATGTGGTCCCCAAATGTCTTATGCGACACTGCGCTATGAATACGTATGTATGTTGTTATGAAAGCACTTGCTAATCTCCTCTGAAAGCATTAGGGGCACTGTAATCACTTCTGAATGAAACTGTGATTCAGTTGTGTAAATGCATCTGTCAATTTCAAAGTTTCCATGATGTTTCATCTTCAATGCCCTTGCTGATGGAAGGAGGTTTTCACTCAAAATCTCACGATACATGGCCCCATTCATTCTTTCCTTTACACGGATCAGTCGTCCTGGTCCCTTTGCAGAAAAACAGCCCCAAAGCATGATGTTTCCACCCCCATGCTTCACAGTAGGTATGGTGTTCTTTGGATGCAACTCAGCATTCTTTGTCCTCCAAACACGACGAGTTGAGTTTTTACCAAAAAGTTCTATTTTGGTTTCATCTGACCATATGACATTCTCCCAATCCTCATCTGGATCATCCAAATGCTCTCTAGCAAACTTCAGACGGGCCTGAACATGTACTGGCTTAAGCAGGGGGACACGTCTGGCACTGCAGGATTTGAGTCCCTGGCGGCGTAGTGTGTTACTGATGGTAGGCTTTGTTACTTTGGTCCCAGCTCTCTGCAGGTCATTCACTAGGTCCCCCCGTGTGGTTCTGGGATTTTTGCTCACCGTTCTTGTGATCATTTTGACCTGACTAGTCTCTTCATCACAGCTGTGGGGGAGTTATTGAGACATATGAATGGAGCTGCAGAGCCTGTCAGGTAAATGTAGCCCACTAATCGAGGTCAAATTCTTTCATTTGTAGCTTTGTGAAAGCTGCGCTATGTAACTTTTTGGGCGACCCAACCTTAGTTATAGAACTGTCATTCTCATTGAAAGCAAGTCTAAGAAACGGTTGATCTGTTCTACAGTGTGTGCGCTGTATTTCTATGCTTCCGTTCTGAATTTTCGTTTTCCAATTTATAGTGCACCTTTAATGATTCATGAGGAAAGGGGGTTCATGGGGTGATTACCAAGCATGAATATTCCCTTCTCATCTATTCAGTAAAGCCTTCCTCACCTTTCAACCATGACAGTTTTGAAAAATGAGCGTTTTGGTCATTTTGCCGTGATGAATGCAGACAAAGCTTGTCAGCTTTATCAGTTTTAGACAGAAATGACAAAAGAGCAGGATGGATCCATTTTCCCTTGGGTGTTTTTCTGTTGAGTTTCTATTGGATAAGCATGAGTGTTTAATATTCTCTTTGAAAAAGAAGAGAGAGTGCAATAGAGAGAGAGAAAGAGAAATAGAGAGTGTGTGAGATAAAAAGAGAGCGAGAGAGGGATAGAGAGAGTGTGCACTAGAGAGAAATTGCACTTATGTAACAATTTCTTACCCCCAATCCCGTGTGTAAAGGGGGGATACCTGAGTCAATTGTACAACTGAAATGTGTCTTCCGCATTTTCCTTTCTGTACAGCAGTCCCAGCCAGTCCTTCGGTCAACCACTGTTAAGTGATACACATTGAGCTGCTATCTATCAGGTCTCTTCCAGACACTAAACAGCCTGACCAAGGGATTTCAGACTGATTAACCACGGCTAATGAAATCAACGAAAACCCTGCCTTGGTCACTTATAAAATGTGCATGAATGGTGAAAGTGTGTGTTCATTTACTCTTGTATTATAAGTGTGTGTGTGTGTGTTCATATGTATTGAGGGCTTTTGATACATAAAGTATGCTTAAAATTGTGATAAAAACAAAAACCCTCATTATTTGATCTACAATTCTTGCTACCCAGCAATCTGTTCTAAACCTTCAACAGAATTTCAGTTGGTGCAGTCAATCAACGTCTCAAAACTTTTATTTTAGTCACAGTTTTTTTTTCATAATGCAACACACATCTTTGTGTAGTTTCTTCCCTCCCATCGTATTCACAAAACCTTGTTCCATGGTTGTTGTTAGCTTTCCTACTGGGTACAGTGCTCTCATGAAGGTCGACTGACCGAAAGCTCAGCCACAATAAGAAATGTGCATCTGACTGAATGTGTGTAGAGACTTTTTCCTGTTTTTCCAGTTTTGCCTTTTGCCTCCAGCATCTTCACTAATCAGTTCTGGATGTATGGTAGATTCTGCCTATTATCCACTGGGTACAGTTGAAATGCCATTCCAAAATATGACCAAGTTACAGTGTTAGCACTCTCGACAAGGCAGGCGTGTGCGTGTCTGGTGCAGATATTGTTGAAGAGCATCTACAGTAAATTGTTGTGAGCCAGCCTCTCTCTCTCTCCTGTGCCCTCACAGCACTACAGGAACTAGAGGCAGGCAGCTGCCAACATAGAAATATAATTACTAGAACTGGAATCCCCATTCAAGTCAATGTTCCATAATTCTATCTCTATGGCTCCCAATCCCTCCTTTTTGCAGGGAAGTGTGACCGAGAGCTACTAGAGAAAAAACGAGACTCCCAACAAAATGAACCAGTATTGTTGGGCGGCAGGTAGCCTAGTGGTTAGAGCATTGGGCCAGTAACTGAAAAGTTTCTGGATTGAATCCCTGAGCTAACAAGGTAAAAATCTGTCTTTCTGCCCCTGAACAAGGCAGTTAACCCACTGTTCCTCGGTAGGCCGTCGTTGTAAATAAGAATTTGTTCCTAACTGACTTGCCTAGTTAAATAAAGGTTAAATAAATATCATAATGTAGCAAAGAGATGCCATTCAATAAGTCAAATCATAGTGGTTAATTAGGAGAGTTATCTTGGTACCACAGCCAAATCTAGCGTGTGCTTTGGGCAACTATTATTTTTAGTTAACATTAACATCTGTCACAAGAGACTATTAAGAGAGTGATACTGCTGGAGAATCTGCTGTAATTTGAGAATGAGATTCGAGAAAAGTTATTGGTCAGGTCTATTTAAATCACTGACCACCCGTGACCTCAATCTGCAGCTGCAAATAGAGCTCATTGAGTCTTATTGCTGAAAAGTACAATTTTAACATCTGTTTATGCTGAATACGATGCTGAATAAAATATAGCTCTCTCTGCCTCGAGGAGCTATTCGTGCTGATAGGACTAAATTCAACCGCAGCCTCCTACTTTACTGTAGTGAAGACAGGAACACAAACAAGAATGATTTCATCAACTCACTGCATTATATAAGATTGATCCCATTAGCTTGTCAAAATGTAATGCGACCTGGTTCTGGGCGCACTAACAACACAACATCCCAAACTCCATCCTAATAAGGTGGAGCTCCCATCTGTGCGGAGTAGACTGGGACATTATGGTTGTTTCCCATCATACTGCTATGTTTTCTGTCACTTTATTGCTTTCTGGGAGCGTCTCGATGACGCATAGAGAAAACAATCACCTCAAATCACATGGGGGAGGGACTGGGTTGGCTGAGTGTGGTGAGGTGCCACTAACAAGACATTAAACAGGAGAAAATAACTGCTCAGCACAACAACACAACGACACCACGACACCACAACACCACCGCATGTTTTTATTAACAGCCCAGACCCATGTTTTTTCTGGAGCAGGAAAGTCCTGTGAGTATCTAATAACAACAACCAAGATGATTTTAGAGGTATATCACACCTGACAGACTAGCTTATTACTGAAGACAATGTTGTGTTTTGAGCTGTCAGCTATTAGCTATCTGTATTTATTTATCATGCCAAGGGGCTACAGAGGAAAATAAGCCTGTCACGTCCAGGCCTGAGAAGACAGGCTGGCGTGTTAAGTTTTGTTTTGGTGTATGTTTTTTTCTGTTCTAGGTTCTCTATTTCTATGTTGGGGTAATGGTTCCCAATTAGAGGCAGCTGAGTGTCGTTACCTCTAATTGGGAACCATATATATGTTTGTAGTTTGCACTAGGGGTTTGTGGGTTATTGTTTGTACATAGCTTTAGCGGTTTTCACGTGTTATGTTCATGTTACGATCGTCGTTCGTTTTGTTTGTTGTTTTGTCCCAGTTACGCATTTAAATAAAGATGTATACTGGATGCCTCGCTGCGCCTTGGTCTGTCCCTCAAGGAGATCGGGACAGAATAACCCACCATAAAAAGACCAAGCAGCGAGAGAACCAGGAGAACTGGACCTGGGAGGAGGAATTGTTTAGAGACGGACCCTGGACTCAGGCAGCCCCCAAAACTAAGGCAGCCCCCAAAAACTTTTTTGGGGGGGCACACGGGGAGTTTGGCCGGTTCAGGATGGACTCCTGAGCCAACTCCTCGTGCTCTCTGGAGGGAGCGTCGGAGGGAGCGTCGCACTGGTAAGACGCCGTGCTATGCAGTTTTGCGCACGGTGTCTCCAATGCGCGTTTACAGCCCGGTGCGAGAGATTCCAGCGCCACTCATCTGTCAGGGGAGGGTGAGTGTGCAGCCTGGAAGAGTGGTGTCGGCTCAGCGCTCCTGGTCTCCGGCGCACCTCCTTGGACCAGGATATCCTGCACCGGTTCTGCGTACTGTGTCTCCGGTGCGTGTCCACAGCCCTGTGCGAGAGATTCCAGCTCCACTCATCTGTCAGGCTATGGTGAGTGTGCTGCCTGGAAGAGTGGTGCAGGCTCTGCGCGCCAGGTCTCCAGTGTGCCTGTTGGGACCGAAATATCCTGCGTCGGCTCTGCGTGCGGTGTCTCCTGTTCACGCGCACAGCCCGGTGCACGACATTCCAGCTCCCCTCATCGGTGAAGCCAGGATGAGTGAACAACCTGGGAGAGGGGTGTCGGCTATACGCATCAGGTCTCCTGTGCATGTTGTGGATCCAGCACGTTCTGTCCCTGTTCCACGCTCCAGGATTCCTGTTCGTGTTGTGGATCCAGCATGACCAGTCCCTGTTCCACGCTCCAAGATCCCTGTTCGTGAAGTGGATCCAGCACGACCAGTTCTTGTTCCACGCTCCAGGATTCCTGTTCGTGTTGTGGATCCAGCACGGCCCGTTCCTGCTCCCCGCACAAGAGTTCCAGTGCGCGTCATGAGCCCAGTACGGCCCGTTCCTGCTCCCCGCACCAGAGGTCCAGTGCGCTTAGTGAGCCCATCACGGCCCGTTCCTGCTCCCCGCACCAGAGTGCCAGTGCGCGTCACGAGTCCAGCACGGCCCATTCCTGCTCCCCGCACCAGAGGTCCAGTGCGCTTAGTGAGCCCATTACGGCCCGTTCCTGCTCCCCGCACCCGAGTGGCAGTGCGCGTCATGAGTCCAGCACGTCCTGTTCCGGCCCCGCGCACCAGGCCCCCCGTGCGCTTAGAGAGTCCAGCACATCCTGTTCCGGCTCCGCGCACCAGGCCCCCTGTGCGCTTAGAGAGTCCAGCACGTCCTGTCCCTGCTCCACGCTCCAGGATTCCTGTGCCCGTCGTGGATCCAGCACGTCCTGTCCCTGTTCCACGCTCCAGGATCCCAGTGCGCGTCAACAGTCCGGAGCCTCCAGAGAGGGTTCCCAGTCCGGAGCCTCCAGAGAAGGTTCCCAGTCCGGAGCCTCCAGAGAAGGTTCCCAGTCCGGAGCCTCCAGAGAAGGTTCCCAGTCCGGAGCCTCCAGAGAAGGTTCCCAGTCTGGAGCCTCCAGAGAAGGTCCCCAGTCCAATACTAACTGTTCCTGCAAATAGCCCAGGGCCTCCGGTGTGGGACCCCGAGCCAGCAAGGCCGGCACCGGAGCCGCCACCTGGGACAGGAAGGCCCACCCGAAGACCCCCCCAATGGACTTTTGGCGCGGGTGGTGTCCGCGCCTTTGGGGGGGTACTGTCACGTCCAGGCCTGAGTTTTTTCTGTTCTAGGTTCTCTATTTCTATGTTGGGGTAATGGTTCCCAAATAGAGGCAATTGAGTGTCTAATTGGAAACCATATATATGTTTGTAGTTTGCACTAGGGGTTTGTGGGTTATTGTTTGTACATAGCTTTAGCGGTTTTCACGTGTTATGTTCATGTTACGATCGTCGTTCGTTTTGTTTGTTGTTTTGTCCCAGTTACGCATTTAAATAAAGATGTATACTGGATGCCTAGCTGCGCCTTGGTCTGTCCCTCAAGGAGATCGTGACAAAGCCAAACTTCCCCATGTTTACTTCTAATTCTGAGATATTGATCACTATGAATTGTACCTGTAAATATACACATTTGTGTCTGTAAATATACACATTTGTGACCACCATGGGTTCTCTTCTCTGCTTTCCAACCATACAGTATATTGTGCAGTTCCATGGGGCTCCCATCGCTGCTCCAGCTTAGTAAACCTGTCAGCCGACTGGTCTCTAACCTAAGTTAGAGGTCAGCCTCTCTCTCCCCTGAGGATTGAACTGCAAATGGCTTCCATCTCCGTCCCTCTGCTCCCTGGATAGGCCATAAAGTATGTAAATAGTGGACTGGAGCAGCTGTAAATATCCAGCCATGAACCTGCCTCGGTGAGACACAAATCTCTATGGAAGGGACAAAGGTAGGAAGAAGTGCACTATTAGTCCCCTATAATAAGTTAGTGGATGTGGGTTCATCTATAGGCTACTACATCAAAAAATGGCAGCCTAATTCCCTATATAGTGCACTTCATTTGTCCAGTTGAAAATGATTGCAGTGTATAGATAACAGGGTACCTTTTTAGACGCACACCCTGGCAAATGACTCTATTTACAAGAGATGTAAAGTGAGAGGGTAGAAGTGAATCGATTCATATTGGAGATGTCAAGGAGGCTTGTCTTTGTAATGCCCTTATAATTATACCATTATAACATAAAGTGTGTTCGAAATGAAAATCCCAGTACGATCTTGACAAATGATAATACATCTTCCATCTTCTATAATCATCACCTTGCACTGTTTCTGTTTTGACATTAATGTGGTCGGACGTTTTAATTGGTTGTTGCAGAGAACCTCAGGATGTCCCTGTAGATGTGTGAGATACACGCTGTAGTGTAGCCTACATATATGATATACATGACACTTTATATTATATTACACATTACATTGTATGTCCCTTGGTATTTTATTCCTAGTATTCATCTGATTGGCTACGCTTTGGCGTTTGATGGTTCTCATTATGTGGGTAACATGTAATGTCAGTACCATTCAAAACAAATTGAAACCAAATGATTTACCACACACAGCCTCTTATTGCAATGTCATTGGTGTAATGACAGCCTTTTAAATGTGAGATTGCATGGTGGAGGTTCATCACCACAGGCCCCTCACCACAGGCCCCTCTGCTTTTATAGTGGTGGAGACATTCTCAATGGGACTAATCCCTCTCTGGTATAACAGTGATGCAGACCTTGGCAATAGGGATGAAATACTATTTCCCTGACTAATATTCCCTGTGCTCTGCTGGTATAGACAGACCTGTCTGTCAAGTCCAGTACCTGCCGCAGGAGAGTCAGACAGAAAACAGGCTCACTTCAATTCAGTTCAGCTCCCACTTCAGCCTGAGCCAACCTGCTGCAAATCCATCCAGCCCTCATATCACAGCGTCACAGCAGTTAGGACGGGGGTAATCTCCTGGAGCTTTAAACAATGTGGCTGTCAGAGGCCAGTCTTTCCCGACAAGCCCTTAGAGCAAAGCTTACTCTCACACAGCTCACACAGAGGCAGAATGATCCCCCTAACCCAGCCTAGCTCTGTTCTGCTCTGCTCTGCTCTGTTCAGCCCCTGCTCTGCTCTAGGACCCATTGGAGTGTCTGAAAAGCATCGGGGCATTGGGTCTTCATAAGCCTTGCCCCCAGGTTTGCAGGCATCTCACCTCAAGCCATCCTTGAACGAGTATTCAGTGTCATGGTCTGGTCCTGCGAGAATATGTCTTGGTAAACGTTTGATCTCCAAAGACCTGAACTGACAGTCCTGAGAGAACAACGTTCGAGACTGATGGTACAAAATACAAATTGCTATCCAATAAAAATCACATAGGGGGATACATATAGATGTCCAAGACAACAGCATAAATCATAAGGCACTGTATCATAACTGTTGTATCATAACTGTTGTATCATAACTGTTGTATCATAACTGTTGTAGCATAACTGTTGTAGCATAACTGTTGTATCATAACTGTTGTAGCATAACTGTTGTAGCATAACTGTTGTATCATAACTGTTGTAGCATAACTGTTGTATCATAACTGTTGTATCATAACTGTTGTAGCATAACTGTTGTAGCATAACTGTTGTATCATAACTGTTGTAGCATAACTGTTGTATCATAACTGTTGTAGCATAACTGTTGTATCATAACTGTTGTAGCATAACTGTTGTAGCATAACTGTTGTAGCATAACTGTTGTAGCATAACTGTTGTATCATAACTGTTGTATCATAACTGTTGTAGCATAACTGTTGTATCATAACTGTTGTAGCATAACTGTTGTATCATAACTGTTGTAGCATAACTGTTGTAGCATAACTGTTGTAGCATAACTGTTGTATCATAACTGTTGTATCATAACTGTTGTAGCATAACTGTTGTATCATAACTGTTGTATCATAACTGTTGTAGCATAACTGTTGTAGCATAACTGTTGTAGCATAACTGTTGTATCATAACTGTTGTAGCATAACTGTTGTAGCATAACTGTTGTAGCATAACTGTTGTATCATAACTGTTGTAGCATAACTGTACAGTACAATGTTGTAAAAAGGCACAGCATAGTGTAGATTTCCACACATGACTCTCCTCCCTCCTTCCAACACTTGACACAGTTCATCATACATCTCATTCACACCCATAAATAGTCTGATACAGTCGTTGGCCAGCCCACCATCTCACTGCATTATTCAAGAGACATGCGTGGTCGTGGCTTCAGATGGCATTCTGTGATTTCACTTGGCAACAATATAAAGGGGTTAGTCATGGTTGTGTTCTAGAATGAGGTTAGTCACAGTTTTGGTTGTGTTCTAGAATGAGGTCATACAGTGGAGTGAATGCAGACCTTACATGGATGTGGTTATTATTATATCTAGTCCATGTATTAGGCCACAGAGTGTTACACTGCGTTCACCTGCAGAGAGTGAGACAACAGACAGAACAATGTATTCTCTCAAAGGATGTGGGCATGGCTGTAGCTACATAAGAGAACACTGAGGTCCAGACTTGGTCATTTTTTTAATAGTATAATAAACAAGGTGCAATTTTGAAAATTGGTTGTGCATCAGTAGTGACAGTCACTCAATTAGCCTGTCATATTTTTTATATTTTTTGTTGGTTAATTAGTCTAGTTAGTTTAGCCAGCTATCTAAACTTTTAGTAATTATGGCCGAATTACAGACTGGGCACACAGGGAACGTGCCCCAGGACCTTGACCACCAGGGGGCCCCCATTGATTTTGTTATTCACTTTCACTCAGATATCATATTAACATTAGCCTGGGTACTAGTCTCTTTAGCTAATCCACTCCCTGTACTCCATGTCATGTGCCAAAAGAGACCTTTCTGGCCTTTCTGCCATCTTCAAACATCATTAATGAGCTCGAGGACAACAGAGGATTTGATCCAGATTCAATCACCCTAACAGCTATCCTCCAATCACAATGATTATGCAACTATTGGAACACTTTTTTTTCTCCACAGAACACAGTTGGTATCCGGGGGCTAAGCAACCATTTTTTGATCATCCAGCCGAAACCAGTCTGTCAAATGTTGCTAGCTCATGTATAAATTCTTATGGATACACTCGCAATGTTCGCCAGTCCACCCATTATGCCATCATTGACTTGAATGGGGACACCAGTTCTATTTAAGTGATAATGCCCGAGAAGCTGGTGTTTGGAGAATATTGGCATAGGTGTTGTTAGGTCCGAGACGAAGTCGAGGGCCGGCAAACCGCGCCAATATATCCTCCAAACACTGGCTTCGAGGGCATTATCACTTTTATACAACGGGTTACCAAGATATTCAAATAATGATTGACATATTTTCATTAAATGTTATTTTGACAAATGTATTCATACTATTTCATCCTTCAACAAGATATAGTCCTGAACCAAATCTAGGGTTGCTACCCAAGCCGGCTGGTCGTTCGTTCTATTAGTTCGGTTGCCAGAGACTTGACCCAGTCATTGTCTTTTGTTCTGTATCTATGGACGTGACACAATCGTTCGTTCTAAATGTTCTATTGCAATACTGGCTGGCAACGTTTTTTATCCCTTGCTTGCTAGCTAGCCAACTACAGCTAACTTACAGTCATGTCAAACAGTGAAGACAGAATAACAACAGTGCTTTCAAAGTGTTGTCAGATTGTCCACTCTGAATTCATTATTTTAATAGATTTGACCTGGGACATGCTTACATCTGAATCGGATTCTTTTAAAGATCTGTGTGACTCTATGAATCTCGCTCAATTAATTAATGCACATACAAGACCGAATCCCAGAGCACCTAACAAATCAACGGTATTGAACATTATTCTAATGAATATCCCTCACAAATACACATCGACTGGTATATTCTGTAATGATGTCAGTGATCACTGTGCAATTGCTTGTGTTAGAAATACAAAAATGACCAAAGCTCGTTCTAATTTTTAAAAACATTTTAGACAGTTTGATGAGCAAGCGTTCTTACATGATCTGTACCATAATATTGACATAGTAAGTTTGATTCCTGATGTTGACACAGTGTCACGACTTCGACTGAAGTCGGTTCCCCTCCTCGTTCTGGCGGCATTCGGCGGTCGACGTCACTGGTCTTCTAATCATCACCGATCTACTTTTCATTTTCCATTTGTCTTGTCTTGTTTTTCACACACCTGGTTTGCATTCCCCATCATTATCTGTTGTGTATTTAACCCTCTGTTTCCCCCCATGTCCTTGTGTGTGATTGTTTATTGTTAAGCCGTTTCTTTCCGTCTGGTGCATTTATTATTATGCCTCGCCTGTTTAGCGTTTGGAATGTTTATTTGTATTTACGCGCTTAGCGTTTTGCATGTATATTTGTTTGAGTAAAGGTTTTTGCTCACTCAGTACTGTTCTCCTGCGCCTGACTTTATGCACCTGCTACACAAGAGCCTGACACACAGCCTGGGACTATTTTTACATGAAATTTGTGTTGATTTGTGATAAGCATGCCCCTGTGAAGAAATGTAGAATCAGTGGAAGGGACAATCCCTGGTTTTCAGATAACTTGGCAGAATTAACTAGAAAGATAATCTATCTTGGGCTCAAGCTAGACATACAAATGCTCCTGTTGACTGCGCCTCCTTCAGACCGCTAAGAAACAAATGCACAGGATTGATCAGGAAGTCCAAATCAGATTACTATTTAAATGCAATCACAGAGAACCTAAACAACCCTACCAAGTTCTGGAAGCTAATCAAATCAGTGTCAGGTTCTAATGTATCCTCTGGCCTTCCTGACCATTTAATGATGGATTCTAATGAAGTGAAGGATAAAGCTGATATTGTAGGGGCTTTTAACAAGCACTTTATATCTGCTGGTTCAAGCAATAAATAGGCCATAGAGGCGAAATAATTACAATTTAGCATTAACACTGGAGTGATAGATGTACAGATGATGATTTGCAAGTAGAGATACTGGAGTGCAAAAGTGCAAAAAATAAATAACAATATGGGGATGAGGTAGTCGGGTGTGCTATTTACAGATTGTCTGTGTACAGGTACTGTGATCGGAAAGCTGCTCAGACAGCTGATGCTTAAAGTTAGAGAGGGAGATATAGAACTCCAGCTTCAGTGATTTTTGCAATTCGTTCCAGTCATTGGCAGCAGAGAAATGTAAGAAAAGGTAGCCAAAGGAAGTGTTGGCTTTGGGGATGACCAGTGCAATGTACCTGCTGGAGCGCGTGCTATAGGTTGGTGTTGCTATGGTGACCAGTGAGCTGAGATTAGGCAGGGCTTTACCTAGCAAAGACTTGTAGATGACCTGGAGCCAGTGGGTTTGGCAACGAATATGTAGCAAGGGCCAGCCAACGAGAGCATACAGGTCACAGTGGTGGGTAGTATATGGGGCTTTAGTGACAAAACGGATGGCACTGTGATAGACTACATCCAATTTGCTGAGTAGAGCGTTGGAGGCTATTTTGTAAATGACATCGCTGAAGTCAAGGATCGGTAGGATAGTCAGTTTTACGAGGGTATGTTTGGCAGCATGAGGGAAGGAGGCTTTGTTTGCGAAATAGGAAGACGATTCTAGATTTAATTTTGGATTGGAGACGCTTCATGTGAGTCTGGAAGGAGAGTTTACAGTCTAACCAGACACCTAGATATTTGTAGTTGTCCACATATTCTAAGTCAGAACCGTCCAGAGTAGTGTAGCTTAATGTAAGCTCTGTTACAGTCAACTATGATATAGGCCCTCATGTGAACCATTTTAATTTTGAGCCTGTTTCTTATACTGAGGTCTATAAAGCACTAGAGGCTATAGACACTAAAAAGTCTGCAGATCCAGACAACCTGGACCCCTACCTCTTAAAGATAGCAGCTGGTATTATTACTGAACCTGTGGCTCACATTTTCAACTTGAGTCTCTTGACAAATTCCATACACAGCATTTGGAAACCAGCTTAAGTCCTCCCACTGCTAAAGGGCGGAGATCCCTCAGATGCTAATAACTATTGTCCTATCTCTAAACTCCCTATCCTGGCCAAAGTCTATGAATCCCTAGTGAACTCACAGTTAAAAAACGTCTTAATTGAAAATAACATACTGAGCGGGGTTCAGTCTGGCTTTAGATTGGGGCACAGCACCACAACTGCAGCTATAGCAGTGGCAAACAACATCATTAGTGCACTTGATAAAAAGCAACATTGTTCTGCTCTGTTTGTGGATTTATCAAAGGCCTTTGATTCAGTTGACCATTAATTGTTGCTAGCTAGACTCAGTAACATTGGTCTCAGTGCAGGGGCAGTAAATTGGTTTAGGAATTATCTTTCTGACAGAACACAATGTGTATATACTGACTATCACAAGTCTAGCTTTCTTGAGATTAATAGAGGTGTGCCCCAGGGTTCCATTTTAACTCCTGTGTTGTTCTCAAATTGTATTAACTATTTGGGAAATGGGATGCAACCAGCAAAGTTCCATCTATATGCAGATGATACAGTTATATATTCATGTGCTCCTTCTCTAGTTCAGGCTGTTGAAGAGCTCCAGACTGCTTTTCAGTCACTGCAGGCCTCCCTTTATGGTCTCAAACTAGTCTTGAATGTACAAAAAACTAAATTCATGACCTTTACCAGAGCTAGAGCTTATCCATTGAAAAGTGTCATCCTACAAATACCTAGGTATTTGGTTGGATGACATGTTGTCCTTTAAAGTTCATGTGGATAATCTTAAATCTTAAAGCTTAAATTGAAATTGGGTTTTTATTTCGTAAGAAGGTTTGCTTCCCGCTTATGGATAGAAAGAAGCTTGTTCAGGCCACTTTTCTCTCTGTAATTGATTATGGCGACGTGTTGTATATGCATGCATCCT
Organism: Brachymystax lenok tsinlingensis; assembly: GCA_030435695.1. Lineage (NCBI taxonomy): Eukaryota > Metazoa > Chordata > Actinopteri > Salmoniformes > Salmonidae > Brachymystax > Brachymystax lenok. The sequence continues at coordinate 16,556,451 of CM059802.1, forward strand.
CCTCTGTCTTACAGAGACTGGACTCTGTTTATCATGCATCCTTTCACTTTATTCCAAATGCCAAGTCAGTCACCCACCATTGCACATTGTACCAAATGGTAGGTTGGACCTCACTTTATATGCGCAGAAAGATACATTTGCATGTGTTCATCTACAAAGCCCTTTTGGGTAAACTTCCTCTTTACCTCTGTAGTCTGGTCTCCTTCACCACCAGCAGTTACCATACCCGGTCAGATAGGTGGTTGCTACTTCAAGTCCCCAGGACATTCACAGTATTAGGCAAGACTGCCTTCTCTTCTTGTGCACCAGACGCATGGAATAATCTACAATCCATGCTTCATCTAGATATGTTAGTGCCACTGAATGAATTAAAAATATTGATGGGAGACTCTGTTACAGAGGAGTGTAAATCCTTTTTAGGCTGGATCATGTTGTTGTATTGTGTTGTTGTATGTTTTCATTCTGCAATGTATTGATTGTTGCTGCCTTCTTGGCCAGGTCTCCTTTGAAAAAGAGACTCTGGGTCTCATTAGGCTTTTCCTGGTTAAATAAAGGTTAAATTATATATTTTTTTTATATCGTAAATTCAGAGCTTTCGCTCTCGGAGCATTCAGAGCGCACACTGGACGTTCTGGCAGAGGAGTAAGGTTGATCCGAGCGTTCTGACCTCAAAACGGCAGTCAAGAATCTGCTGTATATTGTACTATGTTTCCAATTTCTCCTGACTCTTAACTTGTATTTTTTGACTGCCTTAAAGCAAGATGATTTTAAATATTGCATGTTGACCACTGTGCAGTTGTAGAACTACTAAAATGTAACTTAATTTCTCTCTGGGGCCTACACCTCAGCACTGATGAGACTCTTGAGTTGAGGGAATGTCAGCACTTAGAGGTAAGTAACCAAGGAGAGTATGTGTCTGTTCAAAGGGAACTTAAAGGTAGATTCAGCGAATTAAAGGCAGATTCAGCAAAATGATGTTGCCAACAGCAGCATCAGAGATATTACGATGAGCTTGATGCAACTCTTCACTCTCACACAGTATCTGCGCATGTGCACAGGTTCACTTCACACAGTTAATAGCTTGGTAGCCAGGTCACCAAAACAGTGGTGAAGTTGAGCCTTCTGCTTCAACGCTCTTAGTTGTTGCGGATGTTGACCCACGATGCTGTTTACTTTCTCTGTCTACGTCATATTGCTGAGTCTACCTTTAAGGCATTTGATGATGGTCTGTCAGAGCTAAGAACAAATAGTCCAGATAGCAATTCTCCCTGCCTTCCTCCCAAAGCATTCATATAAAAGCTATCAACAAGACAACAAAGAAATGAAACAGAGCTGGGATTGTTTTTTTTATCTATTTTAGCACGAGATACTTCCCCATTAGTATGCTTAACACTCAGCAGCCTCACTGGGGTTTGCTCATGATGAAAACCCCTAATGAAAAAATATGATGAAATTAATTAACTCATTCCTTGTAGAGATAGACAATGCCTGCAATTATTTTTATTACATTTTGAGCATCAACACACGAATGCACCACCAATAACTTTACATGTCTAGCATCTCCCAAGTTTCTGTAACTGCCAACCCATTCTCATTGGGAGAATGAATTCTAGAACAAGCAAAATGATCATGCTGTTTGTACATGGCTGCTATGAAAGTGAACTGTGTTTGCGTGTGATCAGGGGTGTATTCATTATGCCTATGCTGTTGAAAGATGTTTCTTAAACGAAAGCAAACTAATTTGTCCAATAGAAACTCTTGTTTGCAACTGTTGGACAAATGATTAAACCCTACTGTAGATCAGCTAGATGCAGGCAAGAGTATGCAAGGCGGTATTGCATGTGTCACTGTTTGTCACCTTGACTACTATAATTTTTCATGTAGTAGCCTAAACCTATCGATGTTGCATTGAGCTAGGTGAATGGAATATGTATGACAGTCATGTGCTGTAATAGAAATAAGGCCATGCTCATAATGGCTGGATGTCCTTTGGGTGGTGGACCATTCATGATACAGACAGGAAACTGTTGAGCATGACGAACCCAGCAGCGTTGCAGTTCTTGACACAAACCTGTGCGCCTGGCACCTACTACCATACCCCATTCAAAGGCACTTAAAAATGTTGCCTCATTCACCCACTGAATGGTGCACACACAATCTATGTCTCAATTGTCTCAAGGCTTAAAAATCAGTAAGGGATCATAGCCTTCACCTGGATTCACCTGGTCAGTCTGTCATGGAAAGTTTTGTTACCTCATTGTAAATTACTGTATGTTGCTAATCTATATTGAATATTGAAGAAGTTACAAAACCATCTCACTCAGATCTTCTATTTTAATCATAAATTCAACCAGAAAAGATGAGAGAGGAATTGAAAATATGTGATATTACTATATGGGACTGGAACAAGGTGAAACCGCTGTCTCGTCAGTCTCTTGTACATGAATAAGGCAACACTAGAGATGCTCCCCAAAGCAGAATTATAAATTAATGAACCTCGGCTTGTTGACAAAGCAGAATAAACAACTTTCAGAGAGAAGCGCCTATTAACTGACTGACTCTCATCATCACCCGGCTGTGACTAAATAATGTAATTTACATATCCAATATACACTTGCATAATAACAGCACAGCTGGAAGCTAGCTAGCGGAGAACAATCCCTTAATTTAGGGGTTCTCAAAGTGGGGTCCGTACTGCAGGGGGTCCATGGCCAGATCTCAATATATACAGTGCCTTGCAAAAGTATTCATCTCCCTTGTTGTTTTTCCTACTTTGTTGCATTACAACCTGTAATTTAAATGGATTTTTATTTGGATTTCATGTAATGGACATACACAAAATAGTCAAAATTGGTGAAGTGAAATTAAAAAAATAACCTATACAAAATACTTATACAAAATAAAACACGGATAAGTGGTGCGTGCATATGTATTCTCCCCCTTTGCTATGAAGCCCCTAAATAAGATATTGTGCAACCATATTACCTTCAGAAGTCACATAATTAGTAAATAAAGTCCACCTGTGTGCAATCTAAGTGTCAAATGATCTGTTACATGATCTCAGTATATATACACCTGTTCTGAAAGCCCCCAGAGTCTGCAACACCACTAAGCAAGGGGCACCACCAAGCAAGCAGCACCATGAAGACCAAGAAGCTCTCCAAACAGGTCAGAGACAAAGTTGTGGAGAAGTACAGATCAGGGTTGGGTTATAGAAAATATCAGAATCTTTGAACATCCCACGGAGCACCATTAAATCCATTATAAAAAAATGGAAAGAATATGGCACCACAACAAACCTTCCAAGAGAGGGCCGCCCACCAAAACTCACGGACCAGGCAAAGAGGGCATTAATCAGAGGCAATAAAGAGACCAAAGATAACCTGGAAGTAGCTGCAAAGCTCCACAGCGGAGATTGGAGCACCTGTCCATAGGACCACTTTAAGCCGTACGCTCCACAGAGTTGGGCTTTATGGAAGAGTGGCCAGAAAAAAGCCATTGCTTGAAGAAAAAAATAAGCAAACACGTTTGGTATTCGCCAAAAGGCATATGGGAGACTCGCCAAACATATAGATGAACGTTCACTGGTCAGATGAGACTAAAATGTAGCTTTTTGGCCATCAAGGAAAACGCTATGTCTGGCACAAACCCAACACCTCTCATCACCCCGAGAACACCATCCCCACAGTGAAGCATGGTGGTGGCAGCATCATGCTGTGGGGATGTTTTACATCGGCAGGGACTGGGAAACTGGTCAGAATGGAAGGAATGATGGATGGTGCTAAATACAGGGAAATTCTTGAGGGAAACCTGTTTCAGTCTTCCAGAGATTTGAGACTGGAACGGAGGTTCACCTTCCAGCAGGACAATGACCCTAAGCATACTGCTAAAGCAACACTCAAGTGGTTTAAGCGGAAACATTTAAATGTCTTGGAATGGCCTAGTCAAAGCCCAGACCTCAATCCAATTGAGAATCTGTGGTATGACTTAAAGATTGCTGTACACAGCGGAACCCATCCAACTTGAAGGAGCTAGAGCAGTTTTGCCTTGAAGAATAGGCAAAAATCCCAGTGACTAGATGTGCCAAGTTGATAGAGAAAGACCCCACAGGGACTTGCAGCTGTAATTGCTGCAAAAAGGTGGCTCTACAAAGTATTTTGGGGGGTGGGGCTCTACAATGTATTGACTTTGGGGGGTGGGGGGTGAATAGTTATTTTTTTTTATTCACCTTTATTTAACCAGGTAGGCAAGTTGAGAACAAGTTCTCATTTACAACTGCGACCTGGCCAAGATAAAGCAAAGCAGTTCGACACATACAACAACACAGAGTTACACATGGAGTAAAAACAAACATACAGTCAATAATACAGTAGAAAAACAAATCTATATACAAAGAATGCAAATGAGGTAAGATAAGGAAGGTAAGGCAATAAATAGGCCATGGTGGCAAAGTAATTACAATATAGCATATAAACACTGGAATGGTAGATGTGCAGTAGATGAATGTGCAATGTAGAAAAACTGGGGTGCAAGGGAACAAGATAAATAAATAAATAAATATGGTAGGGGATGAGGTAGTTGGTTGGGCTATTTACAGATGGGCTATATACAGGTGCAGGGGTCTGTGAGCTGTTCTGACAGCTGGTGCTTAAAGCTGGTGAGGGAGATAAGTGTCTCCAGTTTCAGAGATTTTTGTAGTTCATTCCAGTCATTGGCAGCAGAGAACTGGAAGGAAAGTCGGCCAAAGGAGGAATTGGCTTTGGGGGTGACCAGTGAGATATACCTGCTGGAGCGCTTGCTACGGGTGCGTGCTGCTATGGTGACCAGCGAGCTGAGATAAGGCGGGGCTTTACCTAGTAGGGACTTGTAGATGAATGTTATGCACGCTCAAGTTTTCAATGCACTGTAATTTAAGAACGGCAAGGTTTTCTCTCTGCCTCATGGTAAAAGGTGTAGAATTGCAGGATATTAGTTGACAACTGCAAAATGTTCTCACAGATGCCAAGAAGCGAGCCATTTATCTATTGTTTCCAGGGGCCCATGTCTTGGTTCGTCTAGCCATGCACTGCAGACACCAAAGTAAAACTCCTTGTTGGCAATTTTTATCGCACTCGAGTTGTGTTCTGATTATGAGGGTGTCCTTGATGAATTTGTTATCACAAAAGGGGTCCCAGGTCCCACCAGTCTTTAGTTTCTTCACCCAAAGTAACCCAGTTAGGTCTTTGTATTTCTGCCAACCGGCCAACCAGCTGTAGTTTTTCCCCACTGCAGTGCATGCTGACAAATCACCTGATTGGTTAGATTTGTGTGCAGCATTCTTATGGTTTTTGGAGCCGACATATAAAGCTGATATACTCTGGTACAGCGTATGATGTTTTAAGACATTCCTGCAATGGTTGTCATTTTTATTGATACTTGAATTTCAAATGTACGTGAATGTGTGTGATGTGTTTGAATAAGGCATTGGGCCTACTGTGAGGGAAAAAAGTATTTGATCCCCTGCTGATTTTGTACGTTTGCCCACTGACAAAGAAATGATCAGTCTATAATTTTAATGGTAGGTTTATTTGAACAGTGAGAGACAGAATAACAACAAAAAAATCCTGAAAAACGCATGTGAAAAATGTTATAAAATCCCAGGTGTCTTTTATACAGGTAACGAGCTGAGATTAGGAGCACACTCTTAAAGGGAGTGCTCCTAATCTCAACGTGTTACCTGTATAAAAGACACATGTCTACAGAAGCAATCAATCAATCAGATTCCAAACTCTCCACCATGGCCAAGACCAAAGAGCTCTCCAAGGATGTCAGGGACAAGATTGTAGACCTACACAAAGCTGGAATGGGCTACAAGACCATCGCCACGCAGCTTGGTGAGAAGGTGACAACAGTTTGTGCGATTATTCGCAAATGGAAGAAACACAAAAGAACTGTCAATCGGCCTGGGGCTCCATGCAATATCTCACCTCGTGGAGTTGCAATGATCATGAGAACGATGAGGAATCAGCCCAGAACTACACGGGAGGATCTTGTCAATGATCTCAAGGAAGCTGGGACCATAGTCACCAAGAAAACAATTGGTAACACACTACGTAGTGAAGGACTGAAATCCTGCAGCGCCCGCAAGGTCCCCCTGTTCAAGAAAGCACATATACATGCCCGTCTGAAGTTTGCCAATGAACATCTGAATGATTCAGAGGACAACTGGGTGAAAGTGTTGTGGTCAGATGAGACCAAAATGGAGCTCTTTGGCATCAACTCAACTCGCCGTGTTTGGAGGAGGAGGAATGCTGCCTATGACCCCAAGAACACCATGCCCACCGTCAAACATGGAGGTGGAAACATTATGCTTTGGGGGTGTTTTTCTGCTAAGGGGACAGGACAACTTCACCGCATCAAAGGGACAATGGACGAGGCCATGTACCATCAAATCTTGGGTGAGAACCTCCTTCCCTCAGCCAGGGCATTGAAAATGGGTCGTGGATGGGTATTCCAGCATGACAATGACCCAAAACACACGGCCAAGCCAACAAAGGAGTGGCTAAAGAAGAAGCATATTAAGGTCCTGGAGTGGCCTAGCCAGTCTCCAGACCTTAATCCCATAGAAAATCTGTGGAGGGAGCTGAAGGTTTGAGTTGCCAAACGTCAGCCTCAAAACCTTAATGACTTGGAGAAGATCTGCAAAGAGGAGTGGGACAAAATCCCTCCTGAGATGTGTGCTAACCTGGTGGCCAACTGCAAGAAACGTCTGACCTCTGTGATTGCCAACAAGGGTTTTGCCATCAAGTACTAAGTCATGTTTTGCAGAGGGGTCAAATACTTATTTCCCTCATTAAAATGCAATTCCATTTATAACATTTTTCACATGCGTTTTTCTGGATTTTTTTGTTGGTATTCTGTCTCTCACTGTTCAAATAAACCTACCATTAAAATTATAGACTGAACATTTCTTTGTCAGTGGGCAAACGTACAAAATCAGCAGGGGATCAAATACTTTTTTCCCTCAACAAAGTATATTTCAATTTGGCAGCCAGTAATTTAGACACACAGCAGGTTAGTTTTGTACAGGTCTACTGAAGTTGTAAGAGATTAAAAAGAAAGCTTCTCACATTATCTGAGAGCGCACTCACCCTTTAATACTCCATTAAGAAAGTAGGTACCCGCCTCTGTTTTGGTAAAAAGCTGAGGGATGGGCCTGGAGAAATGTAACCAGTCTCAAATTCATAGACAAAGCTATGGATGAAAGGACTGACCATCCATGATATCAACACTATAGTTTTAAACATGTTTTGAGAATATATAGTGTTTGTTTACATTTACATTCTTTACTAACATTGGAGTAAAACAAGCTTATATTTTGGGTTTTAATGGGGTACGCCAGTTGAACTAAGCTCTTGAGGCATTTATGCTCATAAAATGTTCTTCAAGAATCAATGGGTAAATTTCATGAATTTATAAGTCCAAAAATCATTGTAGCAACTGCGGATTCTAGCTTTGAAGGGAACATAGCAAAAGCACGAACCAACCAAGGTGCACTGCTTCTTGACACATCGCCCGCTTAACAGAGAAGCCAGCCGCACCAATGTGTCAGAGGAAGCACCTGGTGACTGTGTCAGCATGCATTGCGCCCAGCACGCCACAGGAGTCTCTAATGCGCGAGGTGACAGGAACATACCTGCCGGTCAAACCCTCCCCTGCCGGTCAAACCCTCCCCGGACGACGCTGGGCCAATTGTGCGCCGCCCCCATGGGTCTCCCAGTCGCTGCCGGCTGCGACACAGCATGGACTCGAACCAGGTTCTCTAGTGGCACAGCTAGCACTGCAATGCAGTGGTATAGCTGTCACGACTTCCGGCGAAGTCGGTGCCTCTCCTTGTTCGGGTGGTGTTCGGCGGTCGACGTCACCGGTCTTCTAGCCATCACCGATCCATTTTTCATTTTCCATTTGTTTTGTCTTGTGTCCCCACACACCTGGTTGTCATTCCCTCATTACTTGTCATGTATTTAACCCTCTGGTTTCCCCCCATGTCTGTGTGTGTGATTGTTTAATTGTCAGTGACACGGTTCCAGCTGGTGTGCGCCAGACTGGTATTTTTGTACTTTGTGCTGCCGCACTATTTGCGTTCAGTTTGTACTGTGCCACAGTAAAGTGCTTTCGTTTCACTATCTCTGTTCTCCTGCGCCTGACTCTCACGCATCAGCTACACACACGTATCCTGACAATAGCACTCTCGCTAACAGGTGCAACAGATGTAGCCTCTTGTAAGGCACACTTACAATTATGTTAATGAGACAGAAACAACAATACCATGCAAAAGGTTTTTGACGCTCCAAAAATATGGTAGGGTACTGTATTCTGTGGGGTGGAATTACAGTACCATTCTCTACAGTAATGTACTGTTAAACCGTTTTTTATTTTTTATTTACAGTATAATTTACCAGTTACGCCTAAAATCACCCAGAATATATAATTAATGCAGTACTTTACTGTTAGTTTTGTATAGTACTGTAAAAACAAGAGTTTTCTGAAGAAATAAACTACTTTTATCTCTACTGTAATACTTCTACATATTAAATCAAAACAAACAGCTAGCCGGCCTGGTAATAATTGACCAGTGGAAAGATATTAATTCATCAAGTTAAATCAAACATTGAAGTTAATTAACCATGAATCACATGACAAGATGTTGCTGTCTCTCTGTTGTTTAATACAGTATACAGTCTATTTTCTCAAATTAATTGGAAGCAAATAGACCATCCGTCCAACCGAAGTTACTGTAAGGCCAAGTCTATAAGTTTAAATAAAGTTTTAGGTTTTGCGTATGAAATGGAATTTGTCTTGTTATGTGATTATGTATGGTCTCGCTAGTTCAGATGATAAACCCTAATTATAATGGATAATTGGAACCGGGCCAGAACAGCATTGTTGTTTTATCTTTCTGAGAGTAATTTTTCTGGGGAATTCTGTCTGAAATAAAGGTCATAAAGAAGCGAAACAGTGAAAGAGAAGGCAGCGAGATAGAGAGAGGGAGATAGAGGGATCGAGAAAGAGAAAGAAAGAAAGGGAGAGGAGGGGGGAGAGCATGAGGGAGGTCAGGAAAGCAAAAGAGAGAAAGAGAGAGATAGAGAACGTGGGAAAGAGTGTGAGAGAGAGAGAGAGAGAGAGAGAGAGAGAGAGAGAGAGAGAGAGAGCTAGAGAAAGTGGAAAAGAGAGGGAGAAACAGGGAGAGTGAGAGATTCTTCATAATAATGGAGAGAGAAAAGCAAGCGGCTCTGAATTGAATTGAATATAATTTATTTTGGGTAACAGACATATACAACAAAATGTACAATGTGGACCCAGATGATATCACTTAAAAGTATTAATTAAAATGCTTGTTTCCAAAGTGGTCCTCGGAAAGATGGGGAATGGGGGATTCTACCCTGCGAGATAACGTGCACCAGATAGCTTGCAACATATTGATCCAGTGCCAAAGGACATCACACTCAAACTCATTTCAGCCTGACACAATAAGCCTTTTTCAAAAATAATTATCAGTGTTAATATGGGTGCGGTGTATAAAGAAGTGTGATGTGTGGTTAGAATATCAAACTTTCTGAAAGTAGTCTACAACTTGTATCTGTTCACATAATGTGAAATGCTTTTAAATATGCATTACACTGACCTTGCAGTTGAATTAGTACAAAGCTACTACTGAGGTATAACAGAACATTTTTCCTAAAACTTTCTCTTTTCTGTTAGACAGAAACTGTGAATAAAGAGCATAGTAAGATACTAAAAGGAGGGTGCAGAGCCCAGTCCTGTGTTAAGGTCCACAGAATTAGCAATATTTTACAGTATCTTGGCATTGGCCTTGCTTTCAAGTGTATTCACACAGGACTCTTAGCTGAACCAGCAGAGTTCCACCAAGTTCATATTTGTCAGCACACTGTGCACCATTTAAAAAAGCCTCTCCGCAGCCTACTGACAGCTTTTCAGATAAAAAAATGAGCGAGGGAGAGAAAGAGCCGTTCGGTAGCCAGGGGCCTGGATAAATCAACCTGTCATTGGTCATGCTGGAGGATTCAATGGTCTGCGGACCACTTGTCGGTTGTTAGAATAGACATCTGTTGCTGGAGATTCCGGTTCCAGGGGCATGCATTGAAATATTCACCTCAATTTACTCGAACAATTTGAAACGCTAATTAGCAACAGAGAAGACCTCAGCAAGACTACAAATTCCTGCAGGAAGCTCCTGCATGTCATTTGAAAATAAGAATTTGTTCTTAACTGAATTGCCTAGTAAAATAAAGGTAAACATTTTTTTTTTATGTTCCAAACATATTCCACATAATTCATACACACACACCAGGCTCCCAGAATAACAATTTGAAAATAAGAATTTGTTCTTAACTGACTTTCCTAGTAAAATAAAGGTAACATTTTTTTTTAAAATAATAATCTATAGCCAACACTGTCAGCTACCGTTCACTAGCACAATCAGAGATTTGTGCCCAATACATGATGAATCCATGTGCTGTATTGAAATTAATTGAATAAAGTGTTCAGTCCCTTTTCTCTATTTTAGCTAGTAACTGACTACACTTCAGCTAGATAGTTAGGAGAGCGGTAGATCTAAAAATCATGTTGTATTACTTAGCCTAGATAATTGTTTGTACAGTATGTCGACTTCTGTGTCTATTTCAGACCTTATGGCATTTTTCAAGGATTAGCATAAGAACATTAAAAGGGGAGAAGACCACTATAGGTCTGGTCATGTGGAGAAGTGCAGCTATAGTGAGGGGCAATTTACCAGTTTGGTCAGGGCCAGCATGAGGGATAAAGTTTATCCTCTGTCGGTGAGTGTAGCTATTAAGTTAAGTTTGAGCATCTTAGCAATACAATGTGTTCTATACAGCTGTTAACATTCTACAAGTAAAGAGTCACTTAATCAATTATATAATCATTAACCAGATTACCCCAGATACCAGACTTAGATGACTGATAACTTAGTTCTAGAATGTTGTCATTGATGAGAATGAATCTAAAAAGCTTTTGACTGTAATGACGCTCCATGAGAGTGAGGATCCATTTGCAGTTTTATTACAATCTTGGTCGTACAAACAAGGTCAATCGCCAGCAAACACAACAGCAGGGGTAAGGCTAATCGTAATCCAGGTACAGGCATTAGGTCAGGGCAGGCAGCAAGCTTACAAAAAATCAGTCCAGTAAAGAATGTAGTCCAGGGCAGGCAGCAAAGAATCAAAAAGGGAAAAACAGTCCAGAGTATAACCACGAGATGACAGACACGGGAGAAAACGCTCAGAAATGATCACCAGGGATAACAAGACTTCGCAAAGAGAGAAAGAGAGAGAGCACCTAAATAGTCTGCTAATGGGAGTCAGGTGCAACGGTAATCAGAACCAGGTATGTGGGAATTGTAGTTCAGGGCTTAATACTCAGGAGAGGGTTCCCTCTGGTGGTGAGCAGGAGGAACCGCGGGAGTCTCGTTTGTGACAGAGCCCCCTGCGGCGGCTCCTGACGCGAAGAGGCGAACGACGCCGGGTCTTCCTCGAGGTCGGGGGGCCGGTTTCTCCGGGTGCGTCCTATGGAACTCAGTCATGAGTGCGGGGTCGAGTATGTCCTCTGCATTAACCCAGGATCGCTCCTCCGGTCCGTACCCCTCCCAATCCACCAGATATTGGAGGAGCCTGCCCCGGCGTCTGGAATCGAGTAGATCTCGAAGCTGATATACCTCCTCGCCGTCCACCAAGATGGGTGGGGGGCCCTGCTCACTGGCCTGCTCCTCCTCCTCCGCTCTCGGACCACCAGCGGGTTTGAGAAGAGATACATGAAAAGTAGGAGAGATACGATAATTAGAGGGTAATGCCAAACGGAAGGAAACTGGTGTGATTTGTTTAACTATTTGGAAGGGACCCACATACCTGGGACTGAGTTTCTTGCAGGGGAGTTTGAGGCGTAGGTCTCGAGTGGATAGCCAGACCCATTGACCTGGAGTATATTCGGGATTGGGGCGGCGGTGGCGATTGGCCTGCAACCTCTGTCTCCTGACCGCGTGTAGCAAGTGGGTATGGGCCTGACTCCAGATGTCCTCGCTTCTCTGGAGCCAGTCGTTGACAGAGGGTACCTCGGTGGGTTCCCCTGACCATGGAAGCAGGGGGGGTTGGAAGCCCATTACACACTGGAATGGGGTTAGACCGGTGGAGGGTTTCTGGAGTGAGTTCTGTGCATACTCCGCCCACATGAGGAATCGACTCCAGTCTGCTTGGTTCTGATGACAGTAGGATCTGAGAAACCGGGTGATCTCTTGATTGAGGCGTTCTGTTTGACCATTAGATTGTGGGTGATACCCTGAAGTGAGGCTAACATTGATGTTGAGTTGTTGGAAGAATGCTGACCATACTCTGGATGTGAATTGGGGCCCTCGGTCCGACACGATGTCCTCTGGCAGGCCATAGAAGCGAAACACCAGGTTGCACATGAGTTCGGCAGTTTCCAATGCTGTAGGCAGTTTGGGAGTGGAATCAACCGCAAGCCTTGGAGAAGCGATCTATGACAGTGAGTATTGTGGTATTCCCATTGGACTTGGGGAGATCGGTAATGAAGTCTATGGCGAGATGGGACCATGGTCGGTGGGGAACTGGCAGTGGTTGCAGTAGGCCCGATGGTAATTGTCTGAGATGTTTGTTTGTGTTACAGGTGGTGCAGTCGTTAATGAATTTTATTGTGTCTGCCCGCAAGGTTGGCCACCAGAAGCTGTTCTGAAGTAGGTGAACAGTGGCAGCGATTCCCGGATGACCGGAGCTGAGTACGGAGTGAACTTGTTTTAGCACTTTCTGACAGAGATCCTGAGGTACAAACGTTTTGTTAGGGGGGCATTCGGGCGGAGGGGTCTTTTGTGAATTGGCTTGGGTGAGCTCTGTCATGATGTCCCATTGAATAGGGGCCACGATTAATGACTCTGGAAGCAGGGTTTCCTTGGATTCAGTGGGAGCTACACCGTCGTGTTGGCGTGATAATGCGTCTGCTTTGGTGTTCTTTGAACCGGGACGATAGGTAACGGTGAAGTCAAATCGTGTGAAGAAGAGCGCCCACCTCGCTTGTCTGGGATTCAGTCTCTTGGCAGACCGCAAATATTCCAGATTCTTGTGGTCTGTTAGAATCACAAACTGATGTTTAGATCCCTCCAGCCAATGACGCCACTCCTCCATAGCTGCTTTCATGGCCAACAGTTCCCGGTTTCCGACGTCGTAGTTCTGTTCGGCTGGACTAAGTTTGCGGGAATAATAGGCGCACGGATAGAGTTTGAATGGGGATCCGTGCCACTGTGAAAGGATAGCTCCAATGCCCGTATTAGAAGCGTCCACCTCAACTGTAAACGGGAGTTCAGGATTAGGGTGATGGAGGATGGGGGCCGATGTGAAACGTGCCTTGAGTTCTGCGAAAGCCTCCTGTGCTGTCGTTGACCAGGTGAGGTGTGATGAGTTTCTCTTAGTCATAGAGGTTAAGGGGGCGGCTACCGAGCTGAAATTCCTGATGAAGCGTCGGTAGAAGTTAGTGAATCCCAAGAAGCGTTGTCACTCCTTTAAGGTTACTGGCAGTGGCCAGTCTAGAACGGCCTTGACCTTCTTCTCGTCCATGGCGACTCCCTCCTGGTTGATGATGTAGCCCAAAAAAGACGTGGAAGTCTGGTGAAATTCGCACTTCTCTGCTTTGGCGTATAACTGGTGATCTATGAGTCGTTGTAATACTGTTCTCACGTGTTGCACGTGTTCCTCATAGGTGTTGGAATAGATGAGAATGTCATCGATGTACACAATTACCCAGCGATTAAGCATGTCCCGAAAGACGTCATTGATAAATGATTGAAATACGGAAGGACTATTAGACAGCCCGAAAGGCATAACCAAATACTCATAGTGCCCAGTGCTGGTAGAAAAGGCTGTCATCCATTCATCACCGTCCCGGATGCGAATGAGGTTGTAGGCGCTCGGAGGTCCAGTTTGGAGAAATACTTGGCTTGGCGGAGTTGTTCTAGGGCAGCTGGAACCAGCGGTAAAGGATATCGAAACTTGACAGTGATGTCGTTGAGACCCCGGTAGTCGATACAAGGGCGTAAACCACCGTCTTTCTTTTTAACAAAGAAGAAGCCAGCGGCTGCAGGTGATGTCGATGCTCTAATGAACCCCTTCGACAGTTCTTCCTCGATGTAGTTGTTCATGGCTTCTGATTCGGGTTGAGATAGGGGGAAGATTCGGCCCTTAGGTGGTTTTGTACCTGGTAGTAGCTCGATGGCACAGTCGCTTGATCGGTGGGGGGGTAGTTCCATCGCCTTGGTCTTGCTGAAAGCTTCGATGAGGTCAGAGTATTCAATGGGTAGAGCGGGGAAAAGGGCCGGCTCGTCCTTTAGCGTAACGGTTTGAATGGAGAGTGAAGGGCTGCCAGTTAAGCAGTTGGAGTGGCATGACGGGTCCCATTTGATGATACGACCCTCCCTCCATGAGATGAGCGGGTTATGTTGCCGTAGCCAGGGGAGTCCAAGGATAACCGGGTTATGGGGTGATGTGATGACGTAGAAACGAATTACCTCCGTGTGGAGGGTCCCGGTCTGTAGTCGAAGGTCCACGGTGGTGTGCAGGACCCTCCCATCGCCGAGAGGCCGTCCATCTAGCGCCTCCACTGCCAATTGAGAGTCACAGGTGATTAATGGAAATTGTTGTTGTTGGGCAAACTCATGAGACATAAAGTTCCCGGCTGCTCCGGAGTCTAATAACGCTGATGTGGTTATATGATTGCCCTCTAGAGATAATACTATCGGTACTTTGATGCAAGAACTGGAGTGATGTGCTTGAACACAAGGACTCACCGAAGAGGGATTACGAGGAGGTGGTCTTGTGGGGCAAACGCCCTCAGATGGCCCGGTTGACCACAATAGAGGCAGAGATGTTGACGTATGCGGCGTTCTCGTTCCTCCGGAGTCAGGTGAGTATATCCGAGCTGCATGGGTTCGGTTTGAGGCAGAGTGACTGGGCATTGTGTGCTGGTGGGTCCCATTCTGAGTGGGCGCCGTGATCGAATCAGATTGTCAATCTGTATGGTTAGTTCGATGAATTGATTCAGCGATCTCCCTTCATCTCGGCAGGCCAGTTCGGATTGCAACTCCAAGCTGAGTCCCTTGCGAAAGAGCAGTTTAAGCGTGCTCTCCACCCAGTCGGTTTGAGCTGCTAGAGTGCGAAATGTCAAGGCATATTCTGCTGCAGTATTCCTGCCCTGGTTCAACGCGAGTAGTCGGTCATCAGCTCTCATGCCTCCCTCCGGGTGTTCAAATACTTCTCGGAAGCGTTGAAGAAAGGTACCAAACGATGGGAAAGCCGTGCCATCCTCTCTCCAAACCGCTGTTACCCACTCTAACACCTTGCCAGTGAGGAGTGAACATACCAAGGAAATCTTGCTGGCATCAGTGACATACATAGCTGGTTGTTGATCAATGAATAATGAACATTGCAGTAGAAATCCCTTACTTTTAGTGGGGTTACCGTCAAACTTATCAGGGAGAACCAGACGTGGGTTAACTGTGGGTGCAGGTGGTGGAGAAGCGCCCGTACTTGCGTTCGGCTGAGGAGGGGCTGGGTTCGTAAGCGACATCTGCAACCTCTGTAGCGTCCCGGATGAGTTCCTCTGTTACCGTAGTTAAATGGGTTAGCTGCTGTTGATGAACGGCGAGTTGGTTAGCTTGAGTGGAGATCTTCGTGGACATTTGGACCAGAGCTGCTGGATCGTGTGGTGGCGAAGTCTTCTGTAATGACGCTCCATGAGAGTGAGGATCCATTTGCAGTTTTATTACAATCTTGGTCGTACAAACAAGGTCAATCGCCAGCAAACACAACAGCAGGGGTAAGGCTAATCGTAATCTAGGTACAGGCATTAGGTCAGGTAGCCATTAGGTAGCCATGCAGCCGATTTTGGCGGTTCAGAATATCGGCCGTACGGATGTGAAATGTGAGTGGAGGAAGCCAGCCGTGCCCAACCATGTGCAGTCAGTGATGGACGTGTCCCCCGGCCGAAGACTATAACCCTCTGTCCCGAGACCCCACAGAGGAGGATCTTCAGTGGCTAAGGAACTGTCTCCGGGTCAGGTTCAATGGAATGTCTCCTTGAACCTCAGCCAGAACAACCGCTACCCTCCCTGGCATCCCTGTCTGTACCGGACATTGTTAAAAAAACAAGGGCACCTGGGGCATGCAGGCATCCTGGCTGGCATGGCGTGGTCAGTGGAGCAGCAGAAGGCTGTACGGCAGGCAACAGTTGGACAGCGCACCAACCTCAACTGGCACACCATGAGGAGAGGGAGGTTGACGGACAGCAATTATGGAGCAGTGGTTAGGGCCAAGCGTGTTACTCTGTTGCTTCTAAAATGGTCCTCAGATCACTGTAAAGATAACAAAGAGGAGGGCATCAAGGCATTAAAATGGCTACAGGGATGGATGTACAAGCATCAGGGCTTTGGGTCATGGGGTTCCTCGGTGCCTCACTGAATGGTCTGGTCGGCACCACAGCAGTGGTGGAGGTCAAGTGTCCCTATGGTGTAAGGGACCTCACCATTGAAGACGCAGTGAAGTCAAATGATTTCTATATCAAGGAGGGGAGGGTCTTACAGCCTCTGTGAATACCATCCTTCCTGGCACCAGGTCCAAGGTCGGCTCCACATCACTGGAAGGGACACCTGCTTCCTCATTGTGTGGACCACCAAAGCCTCCATCAGCATCCCCATCCAGTGTGACGACCTCTGACAGACTCATATTGCTCCTCCTGTCAGTACCTGTTTTCAGGGAAGCCAATGTTCCAAAAATATTCCACATAATTCATACACACACACCAGGCTCCCAGAATAGGTTATATTACATACAAGTTTTGCTCAAAGCAGCAAACTAAAGTAATGTAGTTAACTTTATCATGGGCACAGTGGGAATTTATATCTGTGATGTTCAAATTATTTCTTACCCCCTGTGACTTACTTGCTGAAGGCCCCAGTCATCCCTGCATGTACCTGACATTGTTGAAAAACAAGTGAACAATGAATAAAGATCATACACAAACAATAGGCTCCTAGAATAGGTTACAGTGCCTCCAGAAAGTATTCATGCCCCTTGACTTTTTTCACATTTCGTGGTGTTACAGCCTGAATAAAAAATGTATTCAATTGAAATGTTGTGTAACTGGCCTATATACCTCATAATGTCAAAGTGAAATTAAGTTTTCATATATTTTTTTTAGAAATCAATTAAAAATCAAAACCTGAATGTCTTGAGTCAATAAATATTCAACCCCTTTCTTATGGCAAACTTAAATAACAGTTGTTTAAAGTACTTAAGTAAAAATACCTGAAAGTACTACCTAAGTACTTTTCTGGGGTGTCTGTACTTTACTTTACTATTCATATTTTTGACAACTTTTACTTTTACTTCACTACATTCCTAAAGAAAATTCTGTACTTTTTACTCCATACATTTTCCCTGACACCTACAAGTTTGTGTGTGATACAGATGACATTCCTTTATCCGAACGAGCAATTGTTGAAGTGCATATGTATTCATATTTATGCGAGAATTGCTTCCCATGTCCGATAGAGACCCATGTTTCTTTGCCCCCTTTCCTCTCTGAATCTATTGTGTTATAACCAAACTGTTTTTGTTTAGTCCACTAGGGAGCTATTTATGTATAATGTTATTATGTATTGTATATTCTGTAATTGTTTAATTAGTTAGTAAATATATAATTGAGCCAATTTGTGTATGGATGATTCATAAGTAAAGGCTAGGTTCGTGCAGATAACCAAAAATGTTATGACGTTCAGATGAGACTGACGGAAGGTAATAATAATAATTAATTAATAGAAGACTAATTGATCAGATATTAAAATATCTGAAGAGTTATATTTGAAAATTTTCCGTGGTGCCCCGAAATTCCTAGTTATTAAATTTACATTATTAGTTTAATCACGAAATAATAATTACAAAGAATTGATTTGATAAAATAACAGTCTTCACATTTAATGATAAGTCAGAGACACAACATTTATGGTGCCCCCTGTGAGGAGTCTAAGATAGGACAAGACTTTACTGTGAATTAGATATATATCAATTGTGCAAACAGAATTGTACAAACAGACTGTGTTGTATACAAATGCTGGTGTGTGTGTTTCTATTTGAAGTGCCTTCGGTGTTGTGTATTCGATAAAATCAGAGCAAAGAGTTGTAAATTCCAGATTTAGTCCGTTAGGCCAAACGGTACTAATTCTGTCGGTCAATATTAATTTCTACAGCAAGGGCATAGATCCAGCAATGTTAGAAATTAGAGGATAGATTTGTTCGGTGACCGAGCCGAAGTGTTATCTTTCCGCCTATAGCGCTGTCAGCGTGGGTAGGCCACAGGCGTAACTGTTTTTATGTACTGTGGGCTCCGGTAATATAATGCTAGCAAAGAGTATGCCGAATGGGTTAATGTGAGATGTCACTAGTAAAACTCCCTTTCCATGTGTATGGAATCCTTTGTGCCGTGGAACAGTATAAGAATAGCTAGCTGGCACGAGATGCTACAGCTAACAAAGGAACAGCAGCCATTTTGTTTTCTTGTGTCACACTTAATTTCCTCAGCCTTGCGCGACTGAAGTCCCGCCCTTTATACTTCCGTTTGATTTCAGCGTGTGCTATCAGTGACCTCTGGTGGTGAAGAATTGGCAGTACATTTCTTTAAAAATGGGAGGACAACCAAACGTGGATCACGTTTAACAAGTAGTAACTTTTGATATCCAGCCAATCGCAATTCATCCGATATCGATGTCTCATTCAATTTAACTAATAAGTAAAATTGCCAGATTTACCTTTTCAGGTGGATCTTTTAAATAATATCCAAATTGATTGGTTTTCTACAATGAGACAATTTTAACTTTTTCCACATTAACCTTGATAAAGAAACGCTCTCAGGTTAATTAAAGTTTAATTCCCAAATAGCCTATACAGGTTTGATTTATAATTCAAATTGATCTATCAGTAAAATTTGCTTTTGCAAAGCACATTCAGTAACCCCCAGTACTGACGGAAGTGGCTTTGGCCTTACGGATATGTGAACCTACTGGTGAATGTACCTGTCACGTCCTGGCCATAGACAGCCCTGTTGGCTGCTCTATGGTGGTTTTGGTCAGGACGTGATCAGGGGTGTGTTTTGTTCGATGTTGATTTTTCTATGTTGGTTGGTTTGGGTTCCCAATTAGAGGCAGCTATTAGTCGTTGTCTCTAATTGGGAATCCTATTTAGGTTGTTCAGTCCCCCACCTGTGTGGTGGGATATTTATGTTATGTTCATTGTGGTAGTTGCTGTGTTGCGCTACACGTTGTGTTACGGTCGTTGCAACTCTCTCTCTCAACATGTTTCACTCAACCATGCACGCTGCGCCTTGGTCCACTTCTGTCAGCGATCGTGACAGAATATCCCACCACACCAGGACCAAGCAGCGTGCAACCGTGCAGGAACCCTGGAGCCAGGAGGGGGAGTATCACCGCCCCAGGGAGGAGTTGGAGGCAGCGACGGCAGAGCGGCTCTTCTATGAGAAGAAGTACGAGGGAACACGGCTGGCGAGGAAGCCCGAGAGGCAGCCCCAAACATTTTTTTTGGGGGAGCACACGGGGAGGTTGGCTGAGCCAGGTTGGAGACCTGAGCCAGCTCCCCGTGCTTACCAGAGGGAGCGTCGCACCGTGTTATGTGGTGAAGCGCACGGTGTCACCAGTGCGTGTTCACAGCCCGGTGCGCGACATGCCAGCTCCCCGCATCTGTCGAGCTAGGGGGAGTGTGCAGCCTGGAAGGAGGGTGTCGGCTCAGCGCTCCTGGTCTCCAGTGCGCCTCCTTGGACCAGGATATCCTGCGCCGGCTCTGCGCACTGTATCTCCGGTGCGTCTCCACAGCCCAGTACGGCCTGTTCCTGCTCCACGCACCAGGCCCCCTGTGCGCATTGAGAGCCCGGCACATCCTGTCCCTGCTCCACGCATCAGGTCCCCTGAGCGCATCGAGAGCCCGGCACGTCCTGTCCCTGCTCCACGCATCAGGTCCCCTGTGCGCATCGAGAGCCCGGCACGTCTTGTCCCTGCTCCGCGCACCAGGCCCCCTGTGCGCATCGAGAGCCCGGCACGGACTGTTACTGTTCCACGCACCAGGCCGCTAGGGTGTCGTCCCAGCCTGGCACGTAATGTTCCTGCTTCACGCACCAGGCCTCTAGGGTGTCGTCCCAGCCTGGCACGGACTGTTCCTGTTCCACGCACCAGGCCTCTAGGATGTCGTCCCAGCCTGGTACGTACTGTTCTTGCTCCACGTACCGGGCCTCCAGTGCATCTTCTCGGGCCAGTGTTTACACTTATGATAATCCAGACAATCTCAATTGATTGGATTTCATCGTCTCAGTCAATTTAACAAGTTAAATTGTCAAACATACCTTAGGTTCTTCCAATTAAATGAGACATTTTAAACTTTCCAATAGTAACCTAGATGAACCAACTTCCCAGGTTAATAAAAGTTTAATTCCCAGATAGCCTATCCAGGTATGATTAATCATTATCATTGATTAATTAATTCAATTTGCTTTTGCAAATTCATTTACGTCCAACTCCCACATTATTGGTACAGTACTGATGGTTCATTAACGTCTATAAATAGATTAAAATCGTCTTTGCAGCATCCATTGTATTCCAAAATCAAACTTTGGATAATTAGGGGAAAAACATGTGCAAGCTTAGTAGTCCCTACTCGCCCACTAATTAGTGAACCTCCACCCATAAATGGATTGATCTCTGACCTCAGCAGCTATACCATTAGTGGAAAACAGCAGAAATTGCAAACAATGCTCTCCAAAATCAACCATTGAGCGCAGACCTTGTAAAGGTTCTCTCCAGTCTAGCCCTGATGTCTTGCCATCCGAGATTGGCATCTGTCCAATAACGCAGTGACCAGCTGAAGCAGGAGCAGGTAACGGTAGATATACAGTTGAAGTCGGAAGTTTACACAGACTTAGGTTGGAGTCAAATTTCTTGTTAACAAACTATAGTTTTGGCAAGTCGGTGAGGACATCTACTTTGTGCATGACACAATAAATTTTTAAAACAATTGTTTACAGACAGATTATTTCACTAATAATTCACTGTATCACAATTCCAGTGGGTCAGAAGTTTACATACACTAAGTTGACTGTGCCTTTAAACAGCTTGGAAAATTCCTGAAAATTATGTCATGGCTTAGAAGCTTCTGATAGGCTAATTGAAATAATTTGAGTCAATTGGAGGTGTAACTGTGGATGTATTTCAAGGCCTACCTTCAAACTCAGTGCCTCTTTGCTTGATATCATGGGAAAATCAAAAGAAATTAGCCAAGACCTCTGAAAATAAATTGTAGACCTCCACAAGTCTGGTTGATCCTTGGGAGCAATTTCCAAACGCCTGAAGGTACCACGTTCATCTGTACAAACAATAGTTCGCAAGTATACACACCATGGGACCACGCAGCCATCATACCGCTCAGGAAGGAGACTCATTCTGTCTCCTAGAGATGAACCTACTTTGGTGCGAAAAGTGCAAATCAAACCCAGAACAACAGCAAAGGACCTTGTGAAGATGCTGTAGGAAACAGGTACAAAAGTATCTATATCCACAGTAAAACGAGTCCTATATCGATATAACCTGAAAGGCCGCTCAGTAAGGAAGAAGCCACTGCTCCCAAACCGCCATCAAAAAGCCAGACTACGGTTTGCAACTGCAAATGGGGACAAAGATCATACTTTTTGGAGAAATGTCCTCTGGTCTGATGAAACAAGAATAGAACTGTTTGGCCATAATGACCGTCGTTATGTTTGGAGGAAAAAGGGGGACGCTTGCAAGCTTAAGAACACCATCCCAACCGTGAAGCACAGGGGTGGCAGCATCATGTTGTGGGGGTGCTTTGCTGCAGGAGGGACTGGTGCACTTCACAAAATAGATGGCTACCCGAACACTAGGGGTTCTGACAGGGTTTACCTGTTGAAGCGAACGTCGAATAGACACATGACGAGGTTCATTTGTCTACAACAACAACACGTGCTAAATGACTATGCTAAACTTGCCACAGCTTTGAAATTAGAATTCAGTGGTTCTGCGACTTGCAAACGCGATAGCTCACTGCCTAACACTGTCAAATAAGCTCAGAACGAACACCCACAAGCTTACTATCATAGGCTTCGTTCAGCTTACTTTGGCCTACTCACTGAAACAGGAAAGGAAGAGCTGTTACCATTCAAACAAATGTTTCTGTCGAACATGTATCCCACCTTCATTACCTTCTTGGGCCCTGCAGCCCACGTTGGCTTGCCTATCTTACAACTCAGAGATCTTACAAGCACAGCTTTGAGGCATCAAAAAGCTCACAACGCTAAGAGCCCTGACCACTTGGTTTTGAAGTTTGACCTGGAGCACAGTTAGAGGCTGCATTATCAGGTATTGGAGCGTTGAGAGATAACGCACAACAACGGTTTGTACCACGAAACCATGAATCCAATAACCACCGTGGTCGAAATAACTGTAAAGTACGTTGCCATCGAAACGACTACCACTACAATCGACCTGTTCGCTTCGTTCCTGCACCCAACCCACAAAAAGTGTCAGCGCACAAGGGTAACAAATGGTTAAAGGACAATCAAAATGTAGACCAATGTTCTCTAGAAGTTCCACTACGTGAAGAACTAAAGTGAGAAAAATTTGAGAAAAGGGTAAAAAAGATAAGTCACAAGGACTAGACAGGGAATTGCCGGATACCAGGTCCGCAGGAATTAACGCCCTTTTCTACAGACTTTGTCTATAGACTCTGATACAAAGGTTGCAAAGAAAAAGGTCAAAAGATTTGTTAAAGCCAAGCCCACTCAAAATCCGAAAAGTCGATCTGCTTTCACCTTGAACAGAAATGGCACATCATGTCGTTGCGAACGACCACTCCACTTTCTGGGGATAAGGTCCACTAAACGCGACTCTAAGCGGCCATACCTGGAAACAGTCCTGGAGGACTGCTTAACTTATCATGCACTAATTGATTTGGGCGCGACAATATTGCTCATCTCTCAAACATCGATGATCTCAAAAGGGCTTTGAAGCCAACAAAACGTTGGTTAAAAGTGGAACGATGCGACCCTACACTTCCGAGGTTTCACTCAGACTACCTCGCCTCTCACATTGAAAGTCATGCTGAAACTACACTTCCAGGACGTATCGCTCATTCACCCTGTGTATATTACCAGCCTCGAATCTGAATCCCTTCTACTTGGAGTAGACTTGATGGATCGGTTACTCCCGCTGATGGATTGGAGAACCAACCATGTATGGTCACAGGTCACAGTGCCTTCTCCACTGACCACACTGTCTTCCCCCTAACGCTAGCTGCAACGCAGTCATTCACGAGGGGTATCTGTCGAAAGCACCCCTTGGAAAAAATACTTTTCAAAACCTCTTGGTGCAGAATCCGATCCAAGGAGATATTGCGATATCTCGACACATTCCAGACAGCAAACCTGATCGACCATTCTTTTCATGATTTAGAGCCAGCAGTCTCTGCAAATGAGCAACTTCCCTCCTCCTTGAGGTCGTGCAATACTGTAGTTGAGATGAACTTCTCTTGCCCTTCGGACACTTCCGCAAGCACTGCGGCCGTCTCAGCAAGAAAAACATTGATGCGCAGAGTGTACTCTGTTTCCGATGATACACCTTCCGCTTTGTGGGGGACTGTCACCCCTTACAATGACACTAATGGCGTCAGTCCAGCAACTGACCCAATGACTCCCACTGGTGAAACACTTTGCGATATCACAGACAGATATCCTTGTCTCAGTTCGCAGGTACTGAAGAGGTTGCCATACGTGGACGCTGTGGTGACTGACAGGACTCGACAGCCACTGAGCGTTTTGAAGCACAAACACCAGGAGATTTGGTTGAAAGATTACAACCATTCTCATAACAATGTGGCCGCTGACAACTCCTACATAGGGTCCGACCTTTTCGTTTGTGCCTTGGATACCAACACCACCTGCTGGTGGGGGGGTCCCGAGACACAAAGGGAGGGAATTGCAGCCCAGACCCTGGTGGGGGGATCGAGACTACGTGCAACACCGTACAAGTCCACCAGAACAAGAAACAAATCTAGTTATAAACTCCCCTATGAGAACAGTGAGGAGCAGACAGACCCATAGACAGGGATCATCTTAGAACACATCTAAGATATTACTGAGGTGTACCACACTGGACTTCCACCTCAAACAAATGGCAATAGTCATGCCTTGTCATGTGTAGGTTCAACTACAATACAACTAGTAAAATGCTTTAATCATGTGTTCCGGTAGGATAATATTTCAGAATAAATCGGCAGGATAACTGGTCCCCTTGAGTACCAGTACCAATGCCAGCAACAGTCAGTCCAGCCACAATTAGAAATAAGGTTAGAGACCTAACAAATCAAATTTCCCTTGACAACAGCGACAGAGTAGTTAGGAGTCACTCAGGGTGCAACACAGGGAAGGAAATCTACAGAGCACTCTTCCAATGGTTAACACATACAGTGGGGCAAAAAAGTATTTAGTCAGCCACCAATTGTGCAAGTTCTCTCACTTAAAAAGATGAGAGAGGCCTGTAATTTTCATCATAGGTACACTTCAACTATGACAGACAAAATGAGGAAAAAAATTCAGAAAATCACATTGTAGGATTTTTAATGAATTTATTTGCAAATTATGGTGGAAAATAAGTATTTGGTCACATACAAACAAGCAAGATTTCTGGCTCTCACAGACCTGTAACTTCTTCTTTAAGAGGCTCCTCTGTCCTCCACTCGTTACCTGTATTAAGGGCACCTGTTTG
This sequence comes from Brachymystax lenok tsinlingensis, assembly GCA_030435695.1. Taxonomy (NCBI): domain Eukaryota; kingdom Metazoa; phylum Chordata; class Actinopteri; order Salmoniformes; family Salmonidae; genus Brachymystax; species Brachymystax lenok. Next base: position 16,581,361 of record CM059802.1, read on the forward strand.
AACTTGTTATCAGTATAAAAGACACCTGTCCACAACCTCAAACAGTCACACTCCAAACTCCACTATGGCCAAGACCAAAGAGCTGTCAAAGGACACCAGAAACAAAATTGTAGACCTGCACCAGGTTGGGAAGACTGAATCTGCAATAGGTAAGCAGCTTGGTTTGAAGAAATCAACTGTGGGAGCAATTATTAGGAAATGGAAGACATACAAGACCACTGATAATCTTCCTCGATCTGGGGCTCCACGCAAGATCTCACCCCGTGGGGTCAAAATGATCACAAGAACGGTGAGCAAAAATCCAAGAACCACACGGGGACCTAGTGAATGACCTGCAGAGAGCTGGGACCAAAGTAACAAAGCCTACCATCAGTAACACACTCGCCGCCAGGGACTCAAATCCTGCAGTGCCAGACGTGTCCCCCTGCTTAAGCCAGTACATGTTCAGGCCTGTCTGAAGTTTGCTAGAGAGCATTTGGATGATCCAAATGAGGATTGGGAGAATGTCATATGGTCAGATGAAACCAAAATAGAACTTTTTGGTAAAAACTCAACTAAATGCGTGTTTGGAGGACAAAGAATGCTGAGTTGCATCCAAAGAACACCATACCTACTGTGAAGCATGGGGGTGGAAACATCATGCTTTGGGGCTGTTTTTCTGCAAAGGGACCAGGACTGACTGATCCGTGTAAAGGAAAGAATGAATGGGGCCATGTATCGTGAGATTTTGAGTGAAAACCTCCTTCCATCAGCAAGGGCATTGAAGATGAAACGTGGTTGGTCTTTCAGCATGACAATGATCCCAAACACACCGCCCGAATCTAAGGAGTGGCTTCGTAAGAAGCATTTCAAGGTCCTGGAGTGGCCTAGCCAGTCTCCAGATCTCAACCCCATAGAAAATCTTTGGAGGGAGTTGAAAGTCCGTGTTGCCCAGCGACAGCCCCAAAACATCACTGCTCTAAAGGAGATCTGCATGGAGGAATGGGCCAAAATACCAGCAACAGTGTGTGAAAACCTTGTGAAGACTTACAGAAAACGTTTGACCTCTGTCATTGCCAACAAAGGGTATATAACAAAGTATTGAGATAAACTTTTGTTATTGACCAAATACTTATTTTCCACCATAATTTGCAAATAAATAAATAAAAAATCCTACAATGTGATTTTCTGGATTTCTTTTTCTCATTTCGTCTGTCATAGTTGAAGTGTACCTATGATGAAAATTACAGGCCACTCTCATCTTTTTAAGTTGGAGAACTTGCACAATTGGTGGCTGACTAAATACTTTTTTGCCCCACTGTATATCGACGACATTCTGATTTACTCCGCTACACGCGCCGAGCATATGTCCCTGGTGCGCAAGGTGCTTGGTCGACTGTTGGAGCATGACCTGTACGTCAAGGCTGTTCTTCCAACAGTCCGACTCCTTCCTAGGGTACCGCATTTCCACGTCAGGGTTGGAGATGGAGAGTGACCGCATTTCAGCCGTGCGTAATTGGCCGACTCCCACCAGGGTAAAGGAAGTGCAGCGGTTCTTAGGGTTTGCCAACTACTACCGGAGGTTTATCCGGGGCTTTGGTCAGGTAGCGGCTCCCATTACCTCACTGCTGAAGGGGGGACCGGTGCGACTACAGTGGTCAGCTGAGGCGGACAGGGCTTTTGGTCACCTGAAGGCTCTGTTTACCTCGGCTCCCGTGCTGGCTCATCCGGATCCCTCTTTGGCATTTATCGTGGAGGTGGACGCATCTGAGGCTGGGATAGAAGCTGTGCTGTCTCAGCGCTCGGGTATGCCAACTAAACTCCGCCCCTGTGCCTTCTTTTCATAGAAGCTCAGCTCGGCAGAACACAACTATGATGTGGGGGAATGGGAGCTGTTGGCTGTCGTCAGGGCTCTGAAGGTGTGGAGACATTGGCTTGAGGGGGCTAAACACCCTTTTCTCATCTGGACCGACCACCGCAATCTGGAGTACATCCGGGCGGCGAGGAGACTGAACCCTCGTCAGGCAAGGTGGGCCATGTTTTTCATTATCTTACAGACCAGGTTCCCAGAACACTAAGGCAGACGCACTGTCCCGGATGTTTGACACAGAGGAGCGGTCCATACATACCACTCCCATACTTCCGGCCTCTTGCCTGGTGGCACCAGTAGTGTGGGAGTTGGACACGGACATAGAGCAGGCGTTACGTACAGAGCCCACTCCACCTCAGTGTCCAGCTGGGCATATGTACGTTCCGTCTGCTGTACGCGACCGTATGATCTATTGGGCCCACATGTCACCCTCATCTGGTCATCCTGGCATTGGTCGGACGGTGCGTTGTGGGAAGTGGGAAGTACTGGTGGTCCACCTTAGCTAAGGACGTGAGGGTTTATGTTTCCTCCTGCTCAGTGTGCGCTCAGTGCAAGGCACCTAGGCATCTGCCCAGAGGGAAGTTACAACCCCTACCCGTTCCACAGCGGCCTTGGTCACCCCTGTCGGTTGACTTTTTGACGGATCTTCCGCCGTCACAGGGTAACACCACGATCCTGGTCGTTGTGGATCGGTTTTCTAAGTCCTGCCGCCTCCTTCCCTTGCCAGGTCTCCCTACGGCCCTACAGACTGCGGAGGCCCTGTTCACCCATGTCTTCCGGCATTACGGGGTGACTGAGGATATAGTTTCTGATCGGGGTCCCCAGTTCACGTCCAGGGTTTGGAGGGCGTTCATGGAACGTCTGGGGGTCTCGGTCAGCCTGACCTCAGATTTTCACCCCAAGAGTAACGGGCAGGTGGAAAGAGTCAACCAGGATGTGGGTAGCTTTCTGCGGTCCTATTGCCAGGACCGGCCGGGGGAGTGGGCAGTTTTCATCCCCTGGCAGAGATGGCCCAAAATTCACTGCTCCTGCAGTGGATGAATGGTTTAGGTGCTCGGAGGAGACCTGGGAGGCCGCCCATGTGCCGCCCAAGTGTCCAACGAAGACAATCCATGGTTCTTTTGTTAGAAAAAGTAATGTATTATATCCATAAATCTCTGTTTGGTTGGCGCGTTATAATGAGAAAATACAGCCTCCACTCGTCCATTGAAATGTGAAAAGAACTCGTTCAACTTATACCTATAAACTTGTCCAAGAACAATCAAACATAATTGTTTTATGTATATATAGTATAATATTTCAACCGGAATATAAACTGGGCGATAAGAAAGGAAAAAAAAACACAGAACGCGCCAGCCGAACGCGCATTTTCTTCTATTGACATCTGTGTGGCCACTTCCTTATTCGTCTTCTTCTACAATCTAAAAGCAGCTAAAAAGAATCAAAACACTTTCTCGAGACTGTTGACATGCAGAGGAAGCAATAGGTACTGCATTCATATGCCCTTATATGGCCATTTTCATAAGGGAGTGGTTCCAAATGAGGCAATTTGTCAAAACCACTTTTTCCAGGACAGAAATTCCTCGGGTTTTCGCCTGCCATATCCGTTCTGTTATACTCACAGACAAAACGTTAACACTCTTAGAAACTCTTCAGAGTGTTTCCTATCCAATGGTACTAAATATGTGCATATCCTATTTTCTGGGCCTGAATGGGAGGCATTTTACTTTGGGCATGCCAGGCTCTCCAAAACCGTCACCTCGTGCGCTGCTCCCAAAGAAGTTAAAGTCCTGAGGAGATTGAACGAGGTGTGTTATAAATTACAGCTTCCCCCAGATTACCGTATTAACTTCTCGTTCCATGTGTCTCTCCTCAGGCCGGTGGTGGCTGGTCCACTCCAGGAGTCTGAGGTACGGAAGGTTCCTCCGCCTCCTCTGGACATCGAGGGGGCCCCGGCGTATACTGTTCGAGCCATTATGGACTCTAGACGTCGGGCAGGGGGCCTCCAGTACCTCGGAGTGGGAGGGTGCAGTCCGGAGGAGAGATGCTGGGTGCCGTGAGAGACATCCTAGACCCTTCATTGCTGCAGGAGTTTCACCGTCTCCACTCGGATCGCCCTGCGCCTCGTCCTCCGGGTCGTTCCCCAGGCCAGTGTCGGCGCACTGCTGGAGCCGCGCGTCAAGGGGGGGTACTGTCACGACTTCAGCCGAAGTTGGTCCCTCTCCTTGCTCGGGTGGATTTCGGCGGTCGAAGTCACCGGTCTTCTAGCTACCGCCGATCTACTTTTCATTTTCTATGTTTTATTTCCTTCATTATACACACTTGGTTTCTATCCCATAATTACATGTTCCTTTTTTAACCCTCTGTTCCCCTCATGTTTTTGTGCGCGATTGTTTGTGTTTCTTTGTTCCGTGTTTTTGAGTGGTTGGTTTTTCCCCCCACTCATGTATTTTGGAAATATTGAGTAAAGCATTTGAAAACTCATATTCGTTGTCCTACGCCTGACTCTGCCTTACCGGCATCACGGAGAACTTTGACATCAATGCTAGACAGCCATTTTCAAGTTGATTTAAGTCAAAACTCAGGAACATTCAATGTTATCTTGGTAAGCAACTCCATCACAGGAGGCTGCTGAGGGGTAAACGGCTCATAAAAATGTCCGGAACAAAGCAAATGGAATGGCATCAAACACCTGCAATCCATGTGTTTCATTTATTTGATACCATTCCACCAACTCCGCTCCAGTCATTACCACGAGCCCATTCTCCCCAATTATGGTGCCACCAACCTCCTGTGAACTCCATTGTATATTTGGCCTTGTGTTTTAGGTTATTGTCCTGCTGAAAGGTACATTTGTCTCCCAGTGTCTGTTGGAAAGCAGACTGGAGCAGGTTTTCCTCTAGGATTTTGCCTGTGCTTAAATCTATTCCGTTTATTTTTATCCTGAAAAAATGCCCTAGTCCTTGCCGATGACAAGCACACCCATAACATGATGCAGTGGAACATATGAAGAGTGCTACTCAATGAGGTTTTGTATTTGCCCCAAACATAACATTTTGTATTCAGGACATAAATGTAATTTCTTTGCCACATTGTTTGCAGTTTTACTTTAGTGCCTTATTGCACGGTTTTATTCTGTACAGGCTTCCTTCTTTTCACTCTGTCATTTAGGTTAGTATTTTGGAGTAACTACAATGTTATTGATCCATCCTCAGCTTTCTCCTATCAAAGCCATTAAACTGTTTTAAAGTCACCATTGGCCTCATACTGAAATCCCAAGCGGTTTCCTTGTTGTCCGGCAACTGAATTAGGAAGGACACCTGTATATTTGTAGTGACTGGGTATCTTGATACACCATCCAAAGTGTAATTAATATGATTAGCATGCTCAAAGGGATATTCAATGTCTGCTTTTTATTTAATACCTACCAATAGGTGCCCTTCTTTCGAGGCATTGGAAAACCTCCCTGGTCTATGCGGTTAAATCTGTGTTTGAAATTCACTGCTCAACTGAGGGACCTTACAGATAATTGCATGCGTGTGGTACAGAGATGAGGTAGTCATTCAAAAAAGTCCATGCAACTTATTATGTGACTTGTTAAGCACATTTTTACTCCTGAACTTATTTAGCAGTGGTGGAAAAAGTACCAAATTGCCAAACTTGAGTAAAAGTAAAGATACCTTAATAGAAACGACTCAAGTAAAAGTAAAAGTCACCCAGTAAAATTCTACTTGAGTAAAAGTCTAAAAGTATTTGTTTTAAAATATACTTAAGTATCAAAAGTAAAATTATAAATAATTTTAAATTCTTTATATTAAGCTAATCAGACGGCACCATTTTCTTATTTTTTACATTTTACGGATAGCCAGAGGCACACTCCAACATTCCAATCATGTGCATTTAGGGTGTCCGCCAGGTCAGAGGCAGTGGAGTTGACCAGGGATGTTCTCTTGATAAGTGTGTGAATTTGTCACGATCTTGTGTAAGAGAGGACCAAAGTGCAGTGCGGGTGTAGTTCCACATGTTTAATTTCATGAAACTTACAAAGAAACTATAAAGAACGAAACAGATCAGACATGAACGTAGTGCATAGAAGACACTAACAGCAACAAACACCATTACAAACAATAACCCACAAGGCAAGTGGGGCAGGGAACCAACTTAAATAGGATTCCCAATTAGAGGCAACGACAACCAGCTGTCTCTAATTGGGAACCTAACTACAAACCAACATAGAGTTCCCTACATAACACTAGTCACGCCCTGACCCAACACACCATAGAGAAACCTAGAGAGCTCTCTATGGCCAGGGCGTGACAGTACCCCCCCCCCCCCAAAGGTGCGGACTCCGACCGCCACCTAGAGTCAATGGGGGGGACTTCGGGTGGGCCTTTGTCGGTGGCGGCCCGGTGTGTGGAGCAGGAACAGTACGTACCAGGCTGGGACGACACCCTAGAGACCTGGTACGTGGAGCAGGAACAGTACATACCAGGCTGGGACGACACCCTAGAGGCCTGGTGCGTGGAGCAGGAACAGTACGTACCAGGCTGGGATGACAACCTAGAGAGCTCTCTATGGCCAAGGCGTGACAGAATTGGACCACTTTCCTGTCCTGCTAAGCATTTCAAATGTAACAAGTACTTTTGGCTGTCAAGAAAACTGTATGGAGTAAAAATTACATTATTTTCTTTATGAATGTAGTGAAGTAAAAGTAAAAGTTGTCAAAACATAAATAGTAAAGTACAAATACCCCAAAAACTACTTAAGTAGTACTTTAAAGTAATTTTACTTAAGTACTTTACACCACTTCCCATATGCCATGTCTTGAAATATGATGGATTAAAAGTAAGTTTACGTTGTAATACTTTTGACAGCCAACTTTCTAGTTCCGCCCATAACTTATGGACTTTATAGTATTCCCAGAAAGCATGGATTATTGAGTCATTGTTAGTTTTACACTTTAGATATGACTGTGCTGTATAATTTGTGAATTTTGTCTATTGTATAAATTCTACACATTACTTTATACTTGTTTAAGCATACATTTTCATTACTCCATCTTGTGCCAACATCAGTTCTTTTTAGGTCTTGGTTCCAATAGTTTATATTTTTTTCTACGAGAATGTCAGTTGGTTTTGTATATCTTACCTAGCATACGAACATCCTCTTCTGACTCAAAGGCTCCCTCAAGGTTGCTCTGATGTCCAACATATTTGAAATACAGATTTTGTTATATCTAAGTTTTAAGGTCAGTCCAACATGGCTTTTTAAACTTACTGCTTTTAGCCCATACAAATGCATTGAATAACAGATTCACTACATGGAACAACAGATAGTCCCCTATAAAAATCTAAAGTTTGCTATTAAGTGTTTGTCCAATATCTGAGTATCTAAGAAAGATACAGGACAAAGATTGAACCTGACGCTCATCAGATGTGGCAGGGCTTGCAAACCATTACAGACTACAAAGGGAAGCACAGCCGAGAGCTGTCCAGTGACACGAGCCTACCAGACGAGCTAAACTACTTCTATGCTCGCTTCGAGTCAAATAACAGTGAAATATGCATGAGAGCACCAGCTGTTCAGGAAGACTGTGATCACGCTCTCCTCTGCCGATGTGAGTAAGACCTTTAAACAGGTCAACATTCACAAGGCCGCAGAGCCAAATGGATTACCAGGATGTGTACTGCGAGCATGCGTTGACCAACTGGCAAGTGTCTTCACTGACATTTTCAACCTCAATGTCCGAGTCTGTAATACCAACATGTTTTAAGCAGACCACCATAGTGCCTGTGCCCAAGAACACTAAGGTAACCTGCCTAAATGACTACCGACCCATAGCACTCACATCTGTAGCCATGAAGTTCTTTTAAAGGCAGGTCATGGGTCACATCAACACCATTATCCCAGAAACCATAGACCCACTCCAATTTGCATAAAGCCCCAACAGATACACAGATGATGCAATCTCTATTGCACTCCACACTGCCCTTTCCCACTTGGAAAAAAGTAACACCTATGTGAGAATGCTATTCATTGACTACAGCTCAGCGTTCAACACTATAGTGCCCTCAAAGCTCATCAATAACCTAAGGACCCTGGGACTAAACACCTCCCTCTGCAACTGGATCCTGGACACGGCAAGTGGTACCGAAGCGCCAAGTTTAGGTCCAAGAGGCTTCTAAACAGCTTCTACCCCCAAGCCATAAGACTCCTGAACATCTAATCAAATGGCTACCCCTCTTTTACACCACTGCTATTCTCTGTTGTTACCATCTATGCATAGTCACTTTAATAACTATACCTACATGTACATATTACCTCAACTAACCGGTGCCCCCGCACATTGACTCTGTACCGGTGATATTGGTTCTTGTAGAATCCGTTTCATTTTCTTCCATACTTGTTATACTGTTCTTAACTATGAACTTAACTATGCAGTTATTCATGTTCTTAGCTTTATACTTTGAAAATAGACACTTAAAAAGATTCTGAGGGTGAGCATGTGCATCTTCAATATGTACCCACTGTTCCTTTTTTAGTGCATTTAACTATATGTCCCAAGAAAAAGCCTTGGGTAGCGAGTTGATACAATTCCAAGACTAGAAGGTTAAAACCACCCACAGACTTAGGAAGATGTAAAACTTCCTTTTTAGTCTATGAATGTTATTTGCCCATATAAAGTCTGTTATGATCGAGTATATTTTTTTAAAGAATGTCTTCGGTAGGGTAATTGGTATTACTGAAAATAAATACAAAAACTTTGGGAGCCATGCCATTCTGAAGAAGTTTATTCTACGTTTATAATTATAATTGTGATATCTCGGATGGTCAATCCTTGAATCCATAGCTCTGTCTATGAATTTTAGAGTGGTTACATTTCTCCAGGCCCATCCCTCAGCTTTTTACCGAAACAATGCTGGTGTGACGCTTTGTTATTATTTGAACTGTAGATTGCCATATCTTGTTGAATCATCTGGTTACCCCTGTACTAGAGCAAACACTTCATAAAAAACTGCTAAATGTTCTATTGGTAATTTTGCCAATGCATAGAACTCAGCATCCCAGTCAAACCATTGGTTGGACATCTCCAAAGTTTCAGTAGTAGGCTTCAGCGGTAAGTGACTAGCCATCAGTGTTTACGTCAGAGATTATTCTCTGACGCCCCTTTGACAGTGGACATCCTCTCTCTAAGTGCTCAGGTCCCACATGGTGCACGTCTAGCCTCACTGACTCACAATAAAATCACGCTTCCTGTTCCATCTGCTCTCACATAACATCAACTCCAACAAATAGCAGTTCTGCATCACCCCAGGGCCCTCTAGGCTCATAGCTCTCCTACTGTCCTCCCCTCCCTACCTCTTCCATGTAGAATTGAATGAGGTAATCCAGGGTTGTTTGGATCATGTTGACTAGTGTACTCTAATATATCCCATCAGGTATTTTCCTTCCATACATATCTGTGCCTGTTTGATCTTGCCTGGCTTAATAAACCTATAGAAAAGTCCCCAAACTGCAAACCCCACCCATCTGGCACTCCAAACAGACTCAAGCAAATGATCAAAGTATTTGAGAAGATTTTTCAAGTGTTTAAACCCAGGTCTACCTACTTGTTCTAGAACTGTCAGTGGAGCAGTAGTTGAGCCTGTAGATCTTACTGGACTCACAGGGATTGTTTCCCTTTGATTTGCATCGTCTTAGTCTCTAAGTCATGGATTTTGGAGCTTACTGCGTTTGCACTGTTGCCTGACAAAGTCTCAGAAGCTTTAGTTTTTTCCTGGCTAGATCAAAGAACAATGTCGTCCTAACTATTCAAATTTGCCTATAACTTTCTTTGTTTTGTTGCAACAAGTTAGAATGTAAAGGTCATACTCTGCGTGTGATCCAAGCCAGAGCAAGAGGAACAAATACATGTGTATTACCTCACCAGGCTTTTATTCAATGGGACTTGAACAGCGTTTAAAGTTGATTTCCTTTGGGTGCTGCCTCCATTGAACATTCAGAATGTTTGCCCTGTCTATTTAAGATTCTGTCTAAATGAGCCAATTCATTGCACACCCTCCAGCCAGTGTCAAAACCGCTCACACTCCTCTATTCGTGATAGCTTTAGAGTTATTCCATTCTTTTCTCTCATTTCCTCACAGATTTTTGATGGATGTGCGATTAAGGTTGATTTTGAGTGCCAACATTAATGTTAAACAGTTTGTGACTTAGAGAACGGAGAAAGAGATTGACTGCTTATTTGAAAGAGATTGATTGATCACTTTTCCTTACGCATGCAAACTTCCATCCTAACACAGTCAAACAATTTCAGCACCATCTCAGGGGTGTCACAGTTGTGACAGAGCAACTTTTCAAGCATTCTGTGTGAAATATTAGGAATAATGGGAACTTTCTTTAACCACAACAGTGTCACTGCTGAAAATCATTCAGACATTTCACCACAATATTGTTGCCCTACTCAGCTGTTATTTAGGGACAGAAGAAGCCTGCTGAGCTGCTCAGTCCTCCAGGTAATACAGTGAAATCTGCAGATGCAGGACCTTAATTTGGTCACTCTTTTATTTTGTTTGATTTGATTTTATTTTATTTGATTTTGTTGCTGAGAATTTCCCTGCACCTCAGGATGAGCTTTGTGATTTACATAAATTCAATGAAAACCCACACTCGGGCTGGGATTCATTCAAACCCGCCATAGTAATGTTTGTGCAGTGTCTTTATTTACAATATTCATCCTGTGCCCACACACTTCTAATTCTGAAAAGTGAAAGCATGCCTGTGAGGGGGGGTTGCCCTGGTTGTAGTTGTAGGTTTCTATACAGTACCCAAGACCAGTCTGTGAGTTAATTTGACCACTGGAAAAAAGAGCTACTGCGTAAATACTGCAATGTGAGTTTGATTGAATTGAGCCCTAACACACGGTTAAATTTACAGTATTGCTCTTTTCATGTAGCCTACTTTTGGCCAGCTAATAGCCGAACCACTGATCAAGCAACATTATGGACTAAAATCTTAAAATCCTGTTCCTCCAGGATTATCTTACTGTGACAATATAGGTCAAATGAAGATCCTACATCTGTACTCTAAATGTCAAAGGTTTCACTACTAATCTTTGTACCAATTAACGTTATTTTTATGATCATGACGTTGCCCCTGTCCACTGTCATCATGCGTCACATATGACTGCATCACACATACTCCTCAAATCTCAATCTTAATAGATAGGAGACTGTTGAGGCGTGTTGAGGTATTGAAATGACAGCTATCCACATTCAAACATGACAAGCCTGTCATGACTCGTTAACACCATCATGTGGGTTTGTTTTGTGTCTCTCTCACTCTTTTTCTCTCTCCTCGCTGTCTCTCATTGAAGATGCTGTTTTTACTCTATTTTCTCACCATCTATATGACTGTTGCCCATCACACAGTGAGATTCGAGTGACACATATTCATATTCATAATCAAGTCGTAAATTAGCACCAACACTCCCAATTGCCACTGCACTCCATTTCAGACGAGATGAGACGAACAGCTGACACAAAAATCCAACTAACTTTACAGCATGTATTAACAAATGCATATTTATTTTTTTATCTTTCTTTAAATAGGCAAGTCAGTTAGGAACAAATTCTTAATTTCAATGATGGCCTAGGAACAGTGGGTTAACTGCCTTGTTCAGGGGCAGAACGACAGATTTTCACCTTGTCAGCTCGGTGATTCGATCTTCCAACCTTTCGGTTACTAGTCCAATGCTCTAACCACTGGCCTACCTGCCGCCCCATATACGACTGCTAATCACATATTGAATTGAAGCATTCTGTCACGCCCTAATCTGTTTCACCTATCCTTGTGCTTGTCTCCACCCCCCTCCAGGTGTCGCCCATCTTCCCTATTATCCCCTGTGTATTTATACCTGTGTTCTCTGTCTGTTTGTTGCCAGTTCGTCTTGTTCGTTCAAGCTAACCAGCGTTTTCCTGTCAGCTCCTATCGTTTCCCAGCCTCTCTTTTCTCGTCCTCACGGTTTTTGACCTTTGCCTGTCCTGACTCTGTACCCGCCCGCCTGACCCTGAGCCTGGCTGCCGCCCTGTACCTTTGCTCCACCGCTGGATTACTGAACTCTGCATGTCCCTGACCCTGAGTCCGCCTGCCGTCCTGTACCATTGCCTTACCCTGTCTTTGCCTGCCCCTGTTGCCACAATAAGCATTGTTACTTCGACAGTCGGCATCTGAGTCTTACCTTGATTCCTGACACATTCAAGGCTGTAGGTGAGAACCATGTTGCTCTATAACATGTGTGTCATGATTTTTCAGCAGGCCTTTGTTGTTGGTTGTGGGGAGTGTGTCACTGTGTGTCAGTAGGCTTCAATCAGATTTGCACCAAGAAGGACTGTTATCAGCAATATCTCTGGCTGAGAAGAAAGCAGCCCATCCCTTTGATGGCAGCATCCAGAAGCCCTAACTTCAGTTGGGAACCATGATTAAAGTGCTCCAGTTTCTCCCTAATCCTCAGAGGGGTAACTTGATGAATCTACTCAGCTCCAACAAGGACAGAGGTTGAGACGAGTCGAAAAACAAAAAGAATGGCCAAAGTACTTTAAAGCATTGTCGCTTATAGTCTCTATATACAAGCATTTCGTTACACCCACAATAACATCTGCTAAATATGTGTATGTGACCAATAAAGTTAGATTTGATTAGATATAAAATAAAAATATATGGGTAACATGAGTAACATTAATTTGTTCTTATACCTGTGTAGTACGATGGAATAACAGTAGTAACAGCACAGGGCACAGGTATGAAGTTGAGATGCAGTCTGAAAATAAAGAACTGGAGGATGAGTGATGTTAGTCTGATTCATCAGCTCATCTGAATCACCTCAATCATTTCCTGATCTTCACCCTGTCTGAGAGTAGGACATGCAGGGGCGAAACTTTCACTGGGGACGGGACCCCACATTCTGAAATAGCATTTTTGTCCACCCCAGTTTTATCATTGGAATGTGAAACAAAACCAGGCAACGGTGTGCTTTAGGACCATGTGGGTGCATCCGAGCGGTCGGGTAGGCTGTATGGAGTGTTATCCAACTGAAAAAATATATAATAAATTATGTCCCCCCACTTTCAAAACCAAAGTTGCACCGGAGGACATGTATATATTACATCATCTGACAAATCTGTGTCCCTCCCTGCCCCACGAAAGGACACATCATTTCCCCGTTTCCTTGTCTTCTGGAAGTGTTTTACAGGCCTTATAAATGTCACTAGGTTTTAATGTACATCTGCGCTCTCCCAGGTGCACACTGCCAAAACTGACAGGACTCTGTGTTTGAGCTATTCATCTCACTTTAGCCACATTGCTACTGTAGCTCTCCTCTCACGCTCTCTCTCTCTCTCGCTCTCAATAAAACATCTCTCTTTCAATGAGGGGAAAGAATAAATGGGCCCCATTTAAGTGGTAATGGGTTTCAGTGCTGAATGGCTGTAAACATTTGAGACTGTCTGAGATAGGACTAGGATGACATCTATTAACCAGAGGACTCTGTTCTTTTCAACCAGGAGCTATGACTTATGTTCTACATTAGCTAATGGACCGCTTTGTCTCCGTTTGTTCCTTGGCAGGAGAGATGACTCTGGGTGGTATGTTTCTGTATTAATCTGAACAATAGAGGATAATTTAATCAGTCAAGACATTATTCATTATCCTGTGTATCTAACCTCACTGGACACCTGCGAGTAGCAGATATTATCTGTTGTGGTGCTCAGTGGCATATATTGCAGTCATCAATAATGCTGCTTTAAAATGAATCACATTTTGATTCCAGGTCTTCTCTACACTTTCCTTCTCCTCTTTCACATGTACTGCTTTCTAAAAATGTAAGACCATGGAAATATTGCATTACAACTGGAAGAATAATTATAATCCATTTCTCAACTGAGGCTCTACTCCTGTCCTGTGCCTAGCACTGTCCGGATACCAGCTGGGGTGAATTGTACACAAGCTCTGCCCCAGATTTTAAAAGAGCCTGCTGGCACTTTTTGCCTAGCACAAAAGGAATGAAATTTTGAAAAAGTACACTGCAGCACAAAGCTAGAGAAGAACAGAGTCAGAATAAAGATTGCATTAGAGTGGTTGTATGGCCTTTTGGTTGTGTAGACCGAAGACTGGAGAGAGAGACTGCTCCCCTCAGAGGTCTCAGCCATGGCACTCAGCTTAAAGACTATCAGGGTCACATGGTTGTGAGGGTCAGTACCTCAACTGTGAGTAGAATAGAGTCAAAATGGAAGGGCAAAAGAGATTGTATTTTCAACTAATACGCTCCCTATCTCTCTCTAGCCAATTGAAGATGGCATGTTTTTTCTCTTACTACTTTTCAGAAATGTCTCTAATTCTCTATTTTTTTCTCTCTCTCTTTCTCTTTTTTCTCTCTCTCTCTCTCTCTCTCTCTCTCTCTCTCTCTCTCGTTTTTTCTATCTCTCTCTTTCTCTCTCACTCTCTCTTTCTTTCTCTTTTTTTTCTCTCTCTTTATATCGTTCTCAATCTCTCTCTGTCGTTTTCTCTCTCTTTTCTCTCTCTTCTCTCTCTCTCTACAACAGTATAAGCCCCACAGTTACAGTCTTCTAGAAATGAACAACACACATTTTATGTTTACTTGTCTTACCTTAGGTACCCAGTCTCCAACAACAAGCCATATTTTTCAGGTAAGGGTACATTCATTGACATGACAGTGACACCCCAGAAGTTGTTGTTGTGTATAAATGAAGAGAAAGTGAAGAGGAAGGCCTGAAGTCATAATGTGTGTTGTGTCTGTGTATGCCCTGACGATCACATGCCCCCTTGTGGTTAAAGTGCTTGGGTGCGGAATAGACTGCTAGGGAAATATTCAACAAGACTGCATACAGCAAAATCACAACTATGAATCTTCTCCCAATATAATTATAATTAAAACAATATCCAATCTCAGGGTCCATTTCCAGCAATCATTACCTGATCAAATGTATTTAAACAAATAGGAATCCTTAAAGCTGGACTTAAATTAATTATATATATACCCCATTGATTCTTGAAGAATATAACATATAAATGCCTCATTTAACTTTGATTTATTCAGGGGATTCCAAATGAGATCCGGGTCAAACATTGAACATTCCAGAAAATGAACATTCCAAATACAACAAGAATAATATTTTTTTTATTTTATTTCACCTTTATTTAACCAGGTAGGCAAGTTGAGAACAAGTTCTCATTTACAACTGCGACCTGGCCAAGATAAAGCAAAGCAGTTCGACACACAACAACACAGAGTTACACATGGAATAAAACAAACATACAGTCAATAATACAGTAGGAAAAAGAAATCTATATACAAATAGTGCAAATGAGGTAGGATAAGGAAGGTAAGACAATAAATAGGCCATGGTGGCAGAGTAATTACAATATAGCAATTTAACACTGGAATGGTAAAAGAAAACTGTGCAGTAGATGAATGTGCAATGTAGAAAACTGGGGTGCAAAGGAACAAGATAAATAAATAAATACGGTAGGGGATGAGGTAGTTGGTTGGGCTATTTACAGATGGGCTATAAACAGGTACAGTGGTCTGTACACTGCTCTGACAGCTGGTGCTTAAAGCTGTTGAGGGAGATAAGTGTCTCCAGTTTCAGAGATTTTTGAAGTTCGCTCCAGTCATTGGCAGCAGAGAACTGGAAGGAGAGTCGGCCAAAGGAGGAATTGGCTTTGGGGGTGACCAGTGAGATATACCTGCTGGAGCGCAGCTACGGGTTGGTGCTGCTAAGGTGACCAGCGAGCTGAGATAAGGTGGGACTTTACCTAGAAGGGACTTGTAAATGACCAGGAGCCAGTGGATATGGCGGCGAGTGTAAAGTGAAGGCCAGCCTACGAGAGTGTACAGGTCGCAGTGGTGGGTGGTATATGGGGCTTTGGTAACAAAACGGATGGCACTGTGATAGACTGCATCCAGTTTGTTGAGTAGAGTATTGGAGGCTATTTTGTAAATTACATCACCGAAGTCGAGGATCGGTAGGATGGTCAGTTTACGCAGGGTAAGTTTGGCAGCATGAGTGAAGGAAGCTTTGTTGCGAAATAGGAAGCCAATTCTAGATTTAATTTAGATTGGAGATGTTTGATGTGAGTCTGGAAGGAGAGTTTACAGTCTAACCAGACACCTAGGTATTTGTAGTTTTCCACGTAATCTAAGACAGAACCGCCCAGAGTAGTGATGCTGGACGGGGACAGGTGCGGGTAGCGATCGGGTTGAAGAGCATGCATTTAGTTTACTTACTTGCTTAAGAGCAGTTGTAGGCCATGGAAGGAGAGTTGTATGGCATTGAAGCTCGTCTGGAGGTAGTTAACACAGTGTCCAAAGAGGGGCCAGAAGTATACAGAATGGTGTCGTCTGCATAGAGGTGAATCAGAGACTCACCTGCAGCAAGAGCGACATCATTGATGTATACAGAGAAAGAGTCGGCCCAAGAATTGAACCCTGTGGCACCCCATGGAGACTGAAAGAGGTCCGGACAACAGGCTCTCTGATTTGACACACTGAACTCTGTCGGAGAAGTAATTGGTGAACCATGCGAGGCAGTCATTTGAGAAACCAATGCTGTCGAGTCTGCCGATAAGTGATGCGTGATTGACAGAGTCGAAAGCCTTTGGCCAGATCAATGAAAACAGCTGCACAATAATGTCTCTTGTCGATGGCGGTTATGATGTCATTTAGGACCTTGAGCGTGGCTGAGGTGCACCCATGACCAGCCCTGAAACCAGATTGCATAGCGGAGAAGGTAATGGGATTCAAATGGTCGGTAATTTGTTTGTTAACTTGGCTTTCAAAGACCTTAGAAAGGCAGGGAAGGATGGATATAGGCCTATAACAGTTTGGGTCAAGAGTGTCTCCCCCTTTGAAGAGAGGGATGACAGCAGCTGCTTTCAGTCTTTGGGAATCTCAGACGTCACGAAGAGAGGTTAAACAGGCTAGTAATAGGGGTTGCAACAATTTCGGCAGATAATTTTAAAAAGAAAGGGTCCAGATTGTCTAGCCCGGCTGATTTGTAAGGGTCCAGATTTCGCAGCTCTTTTAGAACATCAGCTGACTGGATTTGGGAGAAGGAGAAGTGGGGGAGGCTTTGGCGAGTTGCTGAGGGGGGTGCAGGGCTGTTGACCGGGGTAGGGGTAGCCAGGTGGAAAGCATGGCCAGCCATAGAAAAATGCTTATTGAAATTCTCAATTATTGTGGGTTTATCGGTGGTGACAGTATTTCCTATCCTCAGTGCAGTGGGCAGTTGGGAGGAGGTGCTCTTATTCTCCATGGACTTAACAGTGTCCCAGAACTTTTGGAGTTTGTGTTACAGGAGGCAAATTTCTGCTTGAAAAAGCTAGCCTTGGCTTTCCTAACTGCCAGCGTATATTGGTTCCTGACTTCCTGAAAGTTGCATATCACGGGGCTGTTCGATGCTAATGCAGAACGCCACAGGATGTTTTTTGCGCTGGTCAAGGGCAGTCAGGTCTGAGAGAACCAAGGCTATATCTATTCCTGGTTCTAAATTTCTTGAATGGGGCATGCTTATTTAAGATGGTGAGGAAGGCACTTTTAAAGAATAACCAGGCATCCTCTACTGACGGATGAGGTCAATATCCTTCCAGGATACCCTGGCCAGGTCAATTAGAAAGGCCTGCTCGCTGAAGTGTTTTTAGGGAACGTTTAACAGTAATGAGAGGAGATCGCTTGACTGCAAACCCATTACGGATGCAGGCAATGAGGCAGTGATCACTGAGATCTTGGTTGAAAACAGCAGGGTGTATTTGGAGGGCAAGTTAGTTAGGATTACATCTATGAGGGTTCCCGTGTTTACGGCTTTGGGATTGTACCTAGTAGGTTCAAATATGATTTGTGTGAGGTTGAGGGCATCAAGCTTAGATTGTAGGATGGCCGGGTGTTAAGCATGTCCCAATTTAGGTCACCTAGCAGCCACGAACTCTGAAGATAGATGGGGCAATCAGTTCACATATGGTGTCCAGAGCACAGCTGGGGGCAGAGGGTGGTCTATAGCAAGCGGCAACAATGAGAGACTTGTTTCTAGAAAGGCAGATTTTTAAAAGTAAAAGTTCAAATTGTTTGGGTACAGACCTGGAAAGCAAGACAGAACTCTGCAGGCTATCTCTGCAATAGATAGCAACGCCGCCTCCTTTGGCCGTTTCTATCTTGTCTGAAGATGTTATAGTTAGGGATGGAAATTTCAGTGTTACTGGTGGTCTTCCTAAGCCAGGATTCAGACACGGCTAGACATCCGGGTTGGCAGAGTGTGCTAGGGCAGTGAATAAAACAAACTTAGGGGAGGAGGCTTCTAATGTTGACATGCATGAAACCAAGGCTTTTACGGTTGCAGAAGTCAACAAATGAGAGGGCCTGTGGAATAGGAGTGGAGCTAGGCACTGCAGGGTCTGGATTAACCTCTATATCACCAGAGGAACAGAGGAGGAGTAAGATAAGGATACGGCTAAAGGCTATAATGACTGGTCGTCTAGGACGCTCGGAACAGAGAGTAAAAATAACAGGTTTCAGGGTGATAAAATAGATTAAAGGCATAATGTACAGACAATGGTATGGTAGGACGTGAATACAGTGGAGGTAAACCTAGGCATTGAGTGGTGATGAAAGAGATAATGTCTCTAGAAAGATTTAAACCAGGTGATGTCATCGCATGTGTGGGTGGTGGAACTAAAGGGTTGGATAAGGCATATTGAGCAGGGCTAGAGGCTCTACTGTGAAATAAGGCAATAAACACTAACCAGAACAGCAATGGACAAGGCATATTGACAATGAGGAGAGGCATGCTTAGCCTAGTGAACATAAGGGTCAAGTTAGTAGTGAGGCTGGTTGGGGACAAGGCGATTCAGACAGCTAGCCGGGTAAATAAGCCAGCAACGTCTAGCAGGCCGGCTAACAAAGACGGAGGAAGTCTGTTTATAGCCTCCTCATGCCGCTTCCGCCAGTAGACCAGTTGTGATGGGGTTTCGTGTGGTGAAGGGGACCAGGCCAGTTGGCACAACTAGGTATAGTGGCACAAGAAATTGTCCGATGGACCTGAATTAGCTAGCAGCCGATATGCTCTGGACAGCGAGACGCAGCAGGCCGCAGTTAGCTGATGGGCGTTCAGGTGACGTCGTCGTCGGAGGGCCGGTTGAAATATCTCCCTCGGGCAGATAACGTCGGCAGTCCACTTGAGAAGGCCCGGTAGGTCTCCACACCGGCAGTAGAAGCGGGTCCGATAGGAGTTGTAGCCCGCAGCGTGCTGAAACTCCTCAGTCAGCGGGGAGAAGGCTAGCTTCAGGCTGATTGGTGTGTTGCTATGAGACCGACGTTAGCCGATGGCACTCAGGTAGCAGCTAGCTGCAAGATCCAGTTGAAAAATGTCCAACTTGCGGTAGGGATCCGAGGGATATGGAGGAAAAATAAATAAAAATAGGTCCGGTAAGCTCAGGTTTAGTCGTGTTATACGAGGGCGAGAGCTTTTCCGAGCTGAAGGTTAGCTGATGCCCGCTAGCAATAGTAAGCTAAATACTAACGTTAGCTAGTTGTTATTTGACCAGATTCGAAAAAACAACAAAAAAAACCACAGATCCGCACCACATTGGGTGAGGCAGGTTGCAGGAGAGTGTTTTGAAGTTGATTTTAGAGAGCACATATAAAAAGATATGTGAAGAAAATATATAAAAATATTATAAAGACGATATTTACACAGGACAGGACGGGACAAGACAAATACACGTCTAACTGCTACGCCATCTTGGATTTGAATAAAAGAAACTACAAGTACAATTACAATACTACAATTTAAACAAATAAACCATTACAATCAATCAACCAACTGCAATCCAAAATTTATTAATTTAACACCTGTGTTCTAAACTGCCCTAGGGAATCAAGATGTAAGGAATTTTGCAGGTTATTCCAACAATTGGGGGCACTAAAACTAAAGGAGTATTTACCTAAATTGGTCAAGACCAGATAGACCTCAAGAGTTAACCAACACTGCGAGCGGGTTTGGTAGCTCATTCTTTTATACTTTAGCATTGAAGTTAGGTAAGTTGTAAGCCTGTGTAGTAGAGCTTTGTAAACAAAAAGGGAGAAATGAAGTGATCTAGGACAACCAGCCAACCTTTTGATACAGGATGCAGTGGTGAGTATTAAAACTGTCACCTGTGATAAAGCGAACTGCTCAATGGTAGACGGCATCCAAAATCTGGTAAATGGTGTCACCCCTCTGGGCATACACTGGTTGAATCAATGTTGTTTCCACGTTTCCACGTAATTTCAATTTTATTTTGTATTATTTTTTTTTACCCATTTTTCTCCCCAATTTCATGGTATCCAATTGATAGTTACAGTCTTGTCCCATCACTGCAACTCCCATAAGGACTCGGGAGAGGTGAAGGTCGAGAGCCTCTGAAACACAAGCCAGCCAAGCCGCACTGCTTCTTGACACAAAGCCCAGATTAATCCGGAAGCCAGCCGCACCAATGTGTCGGAGGAAACAACGTACACCTGGCGACCGTGTCAGCGTGCACTGCGTCCGGCGCGCCACAGGAGTCGCTAGTGCACGATCGGTCAAGAACATCCCTGCCGGCCAAACCCTACCCTAACCCGGACGACACTGGGCCAATTGCGCACCGCCCCATGGGTCTCCCGGTCGCGGCTGGCTGAAACAGAGCCTGGACTCGAACCAGGATCTCTAGTGGCACAGCTAGCACTGCAATGCAGTGCCTTAGACCACTGTGTCACTCGGGAGGCCCAATGAAATTATGTTGAACCAACATGGAATAGACATTGAATTGACGTCTGTGCCCAGTGGGACCATAGTCAAGAACTGGCACGAAAGTTGTGCAATCTGATTCCTGCTACTTAGGTAGAGGCAAGATCAATTTAAATTTTAGCTTTTTAACTAGCTCATCCGTATATTCTTTCTTTAAATTCTTTAAACAAGTCTTTGTCAATCCAAATGCCCAGATAGGTGGGAGGTGGAAGGTGGGAACTCGATCGATGGGAGAACCATCCAATGAATAAATATGTAGACCATATAACATTTTTTGCAAGAATTTGAGAACAACATGTATTAGTCTTGCCCGTATTAAGTACAAGTTTTAAACCAACCAGGGTTTCTGTAAAACAACAAGGTCAGATTGTAACTCTAACATAGCCTGGTCAGCAGTTGGGTCAATGGCATACATAACAGTGTCGTCTGCATACAGATGAATATTACAAGTTTTAACAGATAGACCAATATTATTTATATAAATAGTCAAGAGGACAGGTCCCAATACCGACCCCTGTCTCACCTGTCTTTGTGATTGTCTCCACCCCCCTCCAGGTGTCGCCCATCTTCCCCATTATCCCCTCTGTATTTATACCTGTGTTCTCTGTTTGTCTTTTGCCAGTTTGTTTTGTTCACCATACCTACCAGTGTTTTACCCCTTGCTCCTGTCTTGTCATAGTTCCTGTTTTCTAGTTTTCCCGGTTTTGACTGTTCTGCCTGCCCTGACCCTGAGCCTGACTGCCATCATGTACCTTTGCCCCACTACCCTGGATAACCAACCTCTGCTTGACTCTGAGCCTGCCTGCCGTCCTGTACCTTTGCCCCACTACTCTGGATTACCGACCTCTGCCTGACCTGACTCTGAGCCTGCCTGCCGTCCTGTACCTTTGCCCCACTACTCTAGATTGCCTGCCCGTGTTTGATTTAATAAACTTTAATAAAATTTGGTGCACATTCACAATAGACTGAGAAGTAAAAAAAAGCTGAGAGTTGGCCAGGGATTCTAAAACCTTGGAAAGGCAAGATCATTTTGAAATTGGACGGTAGTTATCTAAGTCAGAAGGATCTCCTCCTTTATGTAGGGGGAGGGTGTGCCACTTTCCAGATCTTAGGGATAACACCAGAAACAATGAGCTTAGTTCAAGTGTTGTACCCCTTCAGAACCCAAAATACAAGCTTGTTTAACTCCAATGTAAATGTAAACAAACACTGTATAGTCTCAGATCATGGTTAAAACTATCATTTTGATAATATGGATGGTCAGTCCTTGCATCCATGGCTCTGTTTATAATTTTGAGGGTGGTTGCATTTTTCCAGGCCCATCTCTCAGCTTTTTACCAAAACACAGGCAGGGTGTTCCCTTCGTTATTGTTTCAATTAAAGATTCTAGCTTTATAAAAAAATACAAATGTCATAATTGTGCTTGGTTCTCACTTTGCCTGTGGGCTACTCCATCCCTGACCCAATATACAGTATGTCACAAATCCCTCCCATAGGATGTAATGTAAACGTTCCACTAGGCAAAGACATCTTTTCAACATCTAGTTTTGATTTACAGTTGGTTGAATTGTCAACTAAAGTGAATTGGACATGAAATAAATAAAACAATTCAGCATGTCATTGGATTTAGGTTAGAAGATAGTTTTCTGTGCCAGAATTGATACCTACTATACGCTACCTTCAACATAAAAACACAATAACGTTTCCAAATTACCTTGAAATGTACATACTGTATATCTGGCAAACTTAAATGGTCAAATGTCAGGTGATACATTTGATATACCCTGGATACCCATTCTAAAGACGGCACAATGGTAACCACTCTTAATGTAACCACCAAAGTTAGAGCTTCAAAAAGGCAGAGAAACATATCAATCATATGACACGACACCTGGCCGACACACCCATCATCATCACACAGCAGTCGCCCCATTATCCCACAGCAGTGGTCCCATCATCCCACAGCAGTGGCCCCATCATCACACAACAGTGGCCCCATCATCACACAACAGGGAAACGAGAGGCTCATGAAGTAGGCCAACTATTCATTCTGTTGTGATACGCTGAGCGCTATCAGGTGTTGCTGGAGTCTGTACAGATTTCTCCAGGGTGGTAAATCACTCTGTCATGGATTCACAGCTGTGGTGTTTAGTGTTTACACTTCTGCCATGCAGGGTTATAGAATCTATAAAAGCCTCAGAGTCATTACATTAGCAGAGATTAAAGAGCAGAGCCAGGCCTGACTCCTTGCATATTTTATTAGGGTTCTAAGCCAGTCTTGAGGTAATTCATCAACCAAAGACCACCATTTACTACCATATTAAATAGTGACAGTAAGCAAGCAGAGTCACCGTGATATAAAATTTTATTTGTCACACACGCCGAATACAACGGGTGTAGACTTTCCGTGAAATTCCCAATGACGCAGAGTTAAAAATAATAGATTGAGAAAAATACAAATAAACTCAGCAAAAAAAGAAATGTCCCTTTTCAGGACCCTGTCTTTCAAAGATGATTTGTAAAATTCCAAATAACTTAACAGATCTTAATTGTAAAGGGTTTAAACACTGTTTCCCATGCTTGTTCAATTAACCATGAACAATTAATGAACATGCACCTTTGGAACGGTCGTTAAGACACTAACAGCTTACAGACGGTAGGCAATTAAGGTCACAGTTATAAAAACTTAGGACACTAAAGAGGCCTTTCTACTGACTCTGAAAAACACCAAAAGAAAGATGCCCAGGGTCCCTGCTCATCTGCGTGAACGTGCCTTAGGCACGCTGCAAGGAGGCATGAGGACTGCAGATGTGGCCAGGGCAATAAATTGCAATGTCCGTACTGGGAGATGCCTAAGACAGCGCTACAGGGAGACAGGACGGACAGCTGATCATCCTTGCAGTGGCAGACCACGTGTAACAACAGGACTGGCAAAAAGTGCTCTTCACTGACGAGTCGCGGTTTGTGATGGTCGGTGATGGTCGGATTCGTGTTTATCGTCGAAGGAATGAGCATTACACCGAGGCCTGTACTCTGGAGCGGGATCGATTTGGAGGTGGAGGGTCCGTCATGGTCTGGGGCGGTGTGTCACAGCATCATCGGACTGAGCTTGTTGTCATTGCAGGCAATCTCAACACTGCGTTACAGGGAAGACATACTCCTCCATCATATGGTACCCTTCCTGCAGGCTCATCCTGACATGACCCTCCAGCATGACAATGCCACCAGCCATAATGCTCGTTCTGTGCATGATTTCCTGCAAGACAGGAATGTCCGTGTTCTGCCATGGCCAGCAAAGAGCCCGGATCTCAATCCCATTGAGCACGTCTTGGACCTGTTGGATCGGAGGGTGAGGGCTGGGGCCATTCCCCCCAGAAATGTCCGGGAACTTTCAGGTGCCTTGGTGGAAGAGTGGGGTAACATCTCACAGCAAAAACTGGTAAATCTGGTGCAGTCCATGAGGAGGAGATGCACTGCAGCACTTAATGCAGCTGTTACTTTTGATTTTGACCCCCCCCCTCCCCTTTGTTCAGGGACACATTATTCAATTTCTGTTAGTCGCGTGTCTGTGGAACTTGTTCAGTTCATGTCTCAGTTGTTGAATCGTGTTATGTTCATACAAATATTTACACATGTTAAGTTAGATTTTTTGTCTGAGGTTAGTAACAAGTGGTAGAAAATACACAAGAATGAAGCTATATGGAGTACCAGTATCATATCACTGTGCATGGATATCTGGATCAAGCACGAATGAGGGTTACTATACAAATGTTTGAGACAAATTAGTGGTTATGCTGTTTAGCAACTTATTTTTGAATCATATGGATCACTTCATTAAGATGCCTCTGCATAACTTAAAAACTTAGGATTGATACACATTACAACTGCTAATGAGCTGGGTAGCTATGTTTCACTGAATTTGATTTCTGTATTTAACACTCCCATGGTATTAGGGTATGCAATACGGCTATGATATTTGTCAATATCTTGACTCCACAATATAAAAAATTATGCCTGTCTAGAATTTGATTCCTCAATTACTGTAAATCTGGAAGATAGACTTGTAATACAATTAGTTTTTTTTTAAAGCAGTCCACCTTGAATTGGTAGTGATTTATTATATAAAACAAGGTGATGGGAGAACCTTCCAGAAGGACAACCCTCTCTGCAGCACTCCACCAATCAGGCCTTCATCAGACCAGAGAATCGTGTTTCTCATGGTCTGAGAGTCCTTTAGGTTCCGTCTGGCCACTATACCATAAAGGCCTGATTGGTGGAGTGCTGCAGAGATGGTTGTTCTTCTGGAAGGTTCTCCCATCTCCACAGAGGAACCCTTCACCACCGATTGCTCAGTTTGGCCAGGCGCCAGCTCTTGGAAGTGTCTTGGTGTTTCAGAACTTCTTAATTTAAGAATGATGGAGGCCACTGTGTTCTTGGGGAACTTCAATGCTGCAAAAATGTTTTGGTACCCTTCCCCAGATCTGTGCCTCGACACAATCCTGTCTCGGAGCTCTACGGACAATTCCTTCGACCTCATGGCTTGGTTTTTGCTCTGACATGCACTGTCAACTGTGGGACCTTACATAGACAGGTGTGTGCCTTTACAAATCATGTCCAATCAATTGAATTTACCACATGTGGACTCCAATCAAGTTGTAGAAACATCTCAAGGATGATCAATGGAAACAGGATGCACCTGAGCTAAATTTCGAGTCTTATAGCAAAGGGTCTGAATACTTATGTAAATAAGGTATTTCTGTTTTTTTTATCAGGTATTGTGTGTAGAGTGATGAGGAAAATGTTTTATTTAATCAATTTTAGACTACGTCTGTAACGTAACAAAATGTGGAAAATGGAAGGGGTCTGAATACTTTCCGAATGCACTGTACATGGTTAGGGATCAGTCTCCTGCTATTATCAACATTTGTTCCACCCTGTAAAGAAAGATACATATTTGTATTACTACCAAATAAATGCAGAGCCAACCATCGATATACAGTAGGCCTTATTCTATGTGTTGAAAAACTGATATTCACCAGTTCAATTATTTGTCATTCCTTTCGTTCCCCTCACTAGAACATAACTGTATAATAAAATAGATAAACTGTATCTCAACAAACACCATATCATTGGCATAGTTTAAAACAAACTAGTTTCACAAAGGTCGCTCAGCCATCCCAAAATCTGTCCTAGATTCCATTCTTAATTTTTTTAAATATACATTTAGAAACGGGTTAATGTTCACTTCCTTCCTGAACAAAAGCTTCTGTGTTTAGGTGTCTGCACAGTATAGTATGTAAGTATGTCAATTAGCCTTTGGTCCCTGGGATGCTTGAGTCAGATTGCTGTGCCACAGAATCACAGCACAATGCCCCTCATTGTGAGCTTGGTGCCCGTATCGCTTCCATGTACTTGCTCTCAGCCTTGATAATGTTCAGCTGAGACAATCTGATACCTTTCCATGGTCTCCTGGACCTGCTAATAAACTTGACTTACATGCACACACACACACACACACACACACACACACACACACACACACACACACACACACACACACACAGAGAGAGACACACTTACGACTGCACACACACACCACGCTCACACACATACACTCTTATGGATGTCAAGTCGAGCTGCCTTATATAAATGAGTCTATTATATTTCTGTATATTGTATACTGTACTTTTGAGGCCAAGTTACAGAGCATAATGATGTATACCTTACCTACATCCTAATCCATATCTGATCTGGTTTATTTTGTCTTGTGAGATCAGGTTTGTGCTTGTGACACAAACTGCACACTTATGTAAAGTTTACTATTACAAAAAGGGGGGAGGGTGTTACAAAGAATGGCAAAACAAGGAAAATAACTTACCCCTTATTACAGTGTGCTGCTGTGAGCACCCAGTATTTGTTTATCCTTGACCCGCCACAGAAGTGCTGTCCTGTAGTTGACTGTATTGATACAATGTATTTGATGGAATGGGGTGCAGGGGCATCGTGGAACACAAAAGGGTTATACCTGGAACCAAAAAGGGTTCTTCAAATGATTCTCTGACCTATGGGGACAACCGAAGAACCCTTTTAGGTTCTAGATAACACCTTTTTTTCTAAGAGTGTAGGGTAGTAACAGTTACTGCTGCAGCACACAACTCATAAAGACATCATAGGGTTTTATGGCACATGTTTTGTGGATCAATACAATCCAATCTCAGGAGTGCATAGAATCACAGTCAATATCAATCATGTTTCACTGTAGACATCATAGAGTGTACCCTCTCATGATCTCTTAGAGGTAACACATGTTTTGGGGACAAGAATGAATTTGACCTTGATTGAATAATATATTCCCTTGTGCTGTTTCTGTGAAAATCTGTCTCGCGAAGACTTTTACTATTGTCTGTTTACTCATCATGTACAGTACCAGTCAAAAGTTTGGACACACCTACTCATTCCAGGGGTTTCCTTTATTTTGACTATTTTCTACCTTGCAGAACAATAGTGAAGATTTTTATTTATTTTTTATTACACAATCATGTAATTAAAAAAAAGTTGAAAATAGTAAAAAAGTGTTAAACAAATCAAAATATATTTTATATTTGAGAATCTTCAAAGTAGCCACCCTTGCTTTGGACACTCTTGGCATTCTCTCAACCAGCTTCATGAGGTAGTCACCTGGAAAGCATTTCAATTAACAGGTGTGCGTTGTTAAAAGTTAATTTGTGGAATTTCTTTCCTTCTTATTGCATATGAGCCAAACAGTTGTGTTGTGACAAGGTAGGGATGGTATACAGAAGGTAGCCCTAATTGGTAAAAAGCCAAGTCCATATTATGGCAAGAACTGCTGAATAAGCAAAGAGAAACGACAGTCCATCATTACTTTAAGACATGAAGGTCAGTCAATCCGGAGCATTTCAAGAACTTTGAAAGTTTCTTCAAGTGCAGTTGCAAACACCATCAAGCACTATGATGAAACTGGCTCTCATGAGGACCGCCACAGGAAAGGAAGACCTGACATTTTCGATAAGTTACTCTACTCATTTTCGATAAGTTACTCTACCCACTTTGGGACCTCAGCCCTGCTGCCGCCAGATGTTTGTGTTATTCCGTTAATTAAGATTCCTAATTACAAACAAATTACAAACAATTTATTAACAAATTACATGCAGTAATAAACATCTCTACATAAAAATGACAGTGGCAAATACAGTATGTTGGCAAAAAGATTGTCCCAAGCGGTTACAACAGATCCAGTAAATAGAGAAATAGTTCTAACAGCCAAGAAGTGTTTATGAGGATTATGACCACAACCAGCATCTCAAGGATTACCTCAAATTCTACTAAAACCCTTTCTACTTTTGTCACCTTCATCTTTTCATATTCAACAATAAAATCAGCATTCAATGGACTAGTTGTCCACACACAGCCACTAACTACCACTGTAAATGAGCCAGAACACTTTTTTTTTACATTTACTTACAGCAAGGAGTTCCAGAAGTATAGGTAGTAAAACAGAATGCAGGTCCATGTTTAAACAAAGGGGAGGCCAGACCAGACTGAGAGGCGCTCACCTACAGCTGCTACACTACTCCAATCGTAAAGGGAAAGGATCTGGGATCTCATCAGCATTCTCTGATTTCTGAGAAATCCACCCTGTTGTCCTGGAAACAATGTATAACTGAAGCAGCAGCAAAGTAAAGCCTACACCCCCTGGTATAACCTGTCCTGCAGCCTTTATAGTCTTTTATACTGGCCTTATTTATTGGGATAACATAATCCATGTTATATTTGCTCAGCCTAATTCATATTAACATTCAAATGTGTAATCTATATACATACTGAACCCTATATCGATGTATTGAAAATAAAAGACTGTGATTTTACCACTTTGACCCCAATTTCATTAAATTACAATAAAGGAAACTAGATTGCGGGTTCATTTAGAATTTTTACACTACCGATATGTTAACGTTCTGTTGCCATTTTGAACCATTTCATGTGTCTGAAGGTACAAACTCTGCCTTCCCGGCAGGCCCAGAGAGCAAATAAAGTGCACTATAGGCCTACCACTGGCCAATTGGATGACTCAGATTACCGTGTCTGCAGTAACGTAGCAAGCATAAGAAATCTACAGCAAAATTGATACTTTGAGATTTAAAAACATTTAAAACCATGACTGGAGAGAGACAAAGAGCTGCTTTTTTCATGAGTGATTTCATGTTACTCAGCACTGTCAACACTTTGTATTCAACACTTTTATAAGCCATAAAATGCACATTTTTCCTACTTCCACTCAGAGCTACAACAAGCACTGCAGCAGTAATGAATGAGTAGGAAAGTGTATCTATTGACTTGTTGTTGTTATTATTAGCGGCTTGTGTCTTTTTAATGTTGAGGAATATTTCACTTTCTCTGTTCATAGGAGTAACAACATGAATTTGCAGAAATAATGCAGTGCGACTCGAGTTTTGCCATCAGCTGGAAGACGGGTGTCCCTTTTTGGTCAGTGTCAGTGGAGGAAAGGGAGAGCGGAGGGCTGTTGAGAGGCGGACCCTCAGTCTGCTGCTCTCTCTTCCCGCTGACCATCAGATGCAGGCACCATCAGCCCAGTAAAATAAAAATAAATATTTACACGTATGCTCACTCAGCTGTGCCACACAAGTAATACAACAACGGATCGATTACCGGTGATCATATAGCCTACCTCAAATTTTTATTATTTTTTAATAGCCTATACAACAATGCATTGTAAAGGCAATTCAAGCAAAGCCAATATGCGGTGATAATGTATTGGGCCTATAGCTAACAGCACAAACTTAATTGCTACAGTGCTGTTTTAAATTGGTTAAATGTTGCATAGCCTTACATTTTTTAAGTCATGTTAAAAAATTATCTGACCGGTAGATCTCGGCTTGCTTTTTGACTCAGAAAGTGATCTTGACTCAGAAAAGGTTGGTTACCACTGTTCTAGAGTTTTCCCTGTTAACACTATCAATGTTTCCCTTTACTGTGGCAATTCTGATCGAATCAACACAATATTAGCCACTTTCAATGCAACATACCGAAACAAAACAAACTGTGCAAGAGATTATGTTGTAGGCAGAACGCATCGGAGTAGGATTCTATTGCATTGACACACACTACTCAGCCCGTACTCTACACAGACCGGTATGGCCTAAATAATCAGAGCTGCAGTAAGCCTATATGCAAATAGACCATTGCCATATATGAATCTGTGCCATTTACTTTGAACTGGACTGTGTTTACAGCATGAGTGGTTCTGAGTAGATGCGCTTGTTTTGAGATCAAAGCCAGAGCTGCATGTAGCCACGTGTGCACATTTTGTTCATATCCTTTGCTAGTTAGTGAGTTATTAGCTCAGTAATAAATCATTTGTAGTCAGCAATAGGGAAGTGATTGCTTCCTACAAGAGCACAAAATGTGAACATTTCTAGATATCTTTGAAAAGCAAGTCAGGTAAAGAGCTTTTTTTTGTCTTAAAGGGACAGTATTGTATTTTGAGACAGGCTTGAATAAGCTAAGTAGCCAATAGGCAGTCACCTCTTTGTCTGAAGGACAAGTAGATAAACAGGTTAATGTCAAGGTTAATGAAATGGAACGTAGGCCTACATTGAACACCACACATTGGCTGCTACTGTAGTCTGAATGATAAAATGTTATCAGATGCATTTTCTCCATTGTTTTTGATGGTTGACCATTTTGCTAGCTAATGCTACCTTATGATCGAATAGCTACAGTAGCCTACTTGGCCACTGTTAACACTGTAACTTAAAGCGGTTACAGCGTCAGTGTTCACAGTAAACACACGCTGGAAGTTGCACAGAATTTCCACAACGTTCAAGTTTGCTCACAGCAGACCTGATATTTGCTCAGTGCCTAAAATATTTACAGGGAACATTGCTACTGACGTGTATGAGAAATTGACTGTACCATCAATGTGTATGAGAAATAGGTCGACTTCGTGTCTTAAAGGTAGACTCAGCGATATGACATAGATGTAGAAAATAAACAGAATTTCCACAACAACTAAGATTGTTGAAGCGCAGGTTCAACTTCTCAGCTGTTTTGGTGCCCTGGCTTCCACACTGTGAACAGCATGAAGCCAACCTGTGCACATGCCCAGATACTGTGTGTGACTGTGTGAGAGCGAAGTCTTGCATCTTGCTCAGTGGCAATGTCATTTAGCTGAGTCTACCTTTAATGAAAAAGAGAATGAAGAGTGAGATTCAAATCAAATCAAATTGTATTTGTCACATGCACCAAGTACAAGTGTAGACCTTACTGTGAAATGCTTACTTACAAGCCCTTAACCAACAATGCAGTTCAAAAAATAGTGTTAAGAAAATATTTACTAAATAAACTAAAGTGATTCTAATCTTTTTTTACAAAGTCAAAAAGTAACACAAGAAAATGACATAACAATAACGAGGCTATATACAGGGAGTACCGATACCGAGTCAATGTGCGGGGGTACGGGTTAGTTGAGGTAATTTGTGAAGTGACTATGCATAGATAATAAACAGCGAGTAGCAGCAGTGTAAAAACAAAGGGGGTCAATGTAAATAGTCCCTGGTGCACATTTTACTAATTGTTCAGCAGTCTTATGGCTTGGGGGTAGAAGCTGTTAAGGAGCCTTTTGGTCCTAGACTTGGTGCTCTGGTACCGCTTGCCATGCGGTAGCAGAGAGAACAGTCTATGACTTGGGTGACTGACCATTTTTTGGGCCTTCCTCTGACACCGCCTAGTATATAGCTAATGGGATGTCAGGAAGCTTGGCCCCTCAGCTCTTTATCATTATTGTGCATTTTCTTATTGATCTCTACAACCAGGAGTGATCGATGAGTGTTTGACTGATCAGCAGTCTTGGCCCAGTACATCTTCCCTACATACCTGGTTAGGGCATCATTAAAAATGGAGCACCAGAGCTCTGACAGGGCTCATCAGTGCCCCCGTACTCCACCCTCTCACTCTCCTTCTCTCTCTCTTTCTGTCTCTCTCTCTAACTCTCTCCCCGCTCCCTCTTTCTCACTAATGCCCCCTTCCCCTGGTGGACCTCCTGACCTCCGCCAGCTAATGGCCCTCTCTGGGTCGGACACTTATTAACACAGCAAGCAACCTCCCTCCCTTCCTCTCTCCCTCCCTCTCTCCCTCTGCTGCTCATCTCCTGGGTGCTGACCAAAGCTTTTTTCCACATGATGCGCTCCAATACTGTCTTCACGCTACATGGCCATTCGGTCATTACTCTATCTTCATCGATCTGGGGTCAGGGATAATTGGGGTCAATTCCATTTTAATTCAGTCAATTAAAGAAGTAAAACTGAATTTTTTATTTTTCTCCTTGTAAAGCTATGAGGAAAAAATGAATTAGAACTGGAGTTCTGTGGAATTCACCCCAATCCTGTTTCTGTCGGTATGACCTTACTGTTTTGTAACACTTGATATAGATAGATTGATTTGCCATACAGTTAAACCCAGGTGCCTATTATTTAAGTTGCAGATTAAATGACAGATGTATCTCCTTGTGTATTAGATAGAAATGCTCACTAAACTCCAAAATAGGGTAAATAAATAAATAATCTCTAATTTCCTTCATACATACCTGTATAATCCAGAGATGTTTTGTACCTAAGAATGTATCTCATCTGTATTTTATCTAAATTGGGACTGTATATGACTGTATATCATTTCACACAACATATCTATACAGATGTAGGATCTTATTTTGAGACAGTTTGCTACAGCAGGAAAATAATCCTGCAGCATCAGGAAATGTGAATTATTATGTTTTTTTGTAGGGGTTGATCTTTTGTAAAATCAAGTCTGAAATTCAAAGTGGAAATTACAAACTTCAGAAGCTTTTTAAAACCTCAAATACACAAAAAGTGTTACATTCCCTGTACAAAATCGAATTAAGATCCTACATCTGTATGATATATCACTAACATGTTAGCAATCAGAGAAGAACAGCATTGAGCATAATTGATTGTATGATGCTTTCTTTAAAATGATAACATTTTCAATTTTTGAATATATGGAAAATATTGTAAACGTATGCAGTTGAATTGCCAACAGTATGAGATACTGTGTGAGACACAGCACAATAATGTGACACTGCTTTTCCATTCATAGACAGGAAGAGAAAAACATCAAATCAGATTTTATTTGTCACTTGCGCTGAATACAACAGGTGTAGACCTTACTGTGAAATGCTTACTTACAAGCCCTTAACCAACAATGCAGTTCAAGAAATATAGTTAATAAAGTATTTACAAAATAAACTAATATTAAAAAAATTATAAAAGTAACACAATAAAATAACGATAACGAGGCTTTATAAAGGGGGAATCGGTACCGAGTCTTTTGGACCTAGACTTGGCGCTCCGGTACTGCTTGCCGTGCGTTATCAGAGAGAACAGTGTATGACGTGGGTGACTGGAATCTTTTTAATTTTTTGGGCCTTCCTCTGACACCGCCTAGTATATACAGTTGAAGTCAGAAGTTTACGTACACCTTAGCCAAATACATTTAAACTCAGTTTTTCACAATTCCTGACATATAATCCTAGTAAAAATTCCCTGTTTTAGGTCAGTTAGGATCCCCACTTTATTTTAAGAATGTGAAATGAGAGAATGACTTATTTCAGCTTTTATTTCTTTCATCACATTCCCAGAAGGTCAGAAGTTTACATACATGCAATTAGTATTTGGTAGAATTGCATTTAAATTGTTTAACTTGGGCCAATTTTTTTATGGTAGCCTACCACAAGCTTCCCACAATAAGTTGGGTGAATTTTGGCCCATTCTTCCTGACAGAGCTGGTGTAACTGAGTCAGGTTTGTAGGCCTCCTTGCTCGCACCTTGCTCGCTTTTTCAGTTCCACAATTTTTCAGTTCCACAAATTTTCTATAGGATTGAGGTTAGGACTTTGTGATGGACACTCCAAAACCTTGACTTTGTTGTCCTTAAGCCATTTTGTCACAACTTTGGAAGTATGCTTAGGGTCATTGTCCATTTGGAAGACCGATTTGTGACCAAGCTTTAACTTCCTGACTGATGTCTTGAGATGTTGCTTCAATATATCCACGTAATTTTCCATCCTCTTGATGTCATTTATTTTGTGAAGTGCACCAGTTCCTCCTGCAGCAAAGCACCCTCACAACATGATGCTGCCACCCCCGTGCTTCACGGTTGGGATGGTGTTCTTCGGCTTGCAAGCCTCCCCCTTTTCCCTCCAAACATAAAATAGTCATTATGGCCAAACAGTTCTATTTTTGTTTCATCAGACCAGAGGACATTTCTCCAAAAAGTACGATCTTTGTCCCCATGTGGAGTTGCAAACCATAGATTAGCTTTTTTATGGCGGTTTTGGAGCAGTGGCTTCTTCCTTGCTGAGTGGCCTTTCAGGTTATGTCGATATAGGACTCGTTTTACTGTGGATATAGATACTTTTGTACCTGTTTCCTCCAGCATCTTCACAAGGTCCTTTGCTGTTGTTCTGGGATTGATTTGCACTTTTCGCACCAAAGTACGTTCATCTCTAGGAGACAGAACGCGCCTCCTTCCTGAGCGGTATGACGGTTGTGTGGTCCCATAGTGTTTATACAAGCGTACTGTTGTTTGTACAGATGAACATGGTACCTTCAGGCGTTTGGAAATTGCTCCCAAGGATGAACCAGACTGGCTGATTTCTTTTGATTTTTCCATGATGTCAAGCAAAGATGCACTGAGTTTGAAGGTAGGCCTTGAAATACATCCACAGGTACACCTCCAATTGACTAAAATTATGTCAATTAGCCTATAAGAATCTTCTGAAGCCATGACATAATTTTCTGGAATTTTCCAAGCTGTTTAAAGGCACATTTAACTTAGTGTATGTAAACTTCTGACCCAATGGAATTGTGATACAGTGAATTATAAGTGAAATAATCTGTCTTTAAACAATTGTTGGAAAAATTACTTGTGTCATTGTCACGATCTGGAAAAGGAGCAGCGGGCATAGCGTTCCACATGTTTTAATACAAAATGGAACCAACTACAAAACAATAACCCACAAACCATGTGGGGGGAATGAACAAACTAAGTATGGTCCCCAATTAGAGACAACGACAATCAGCTGCCTCTAATTGGGAACCATCCAAAACCAAACATAGAAAATACAACATAGAACAAAAAAAAAACTGGTCACGTCCTGACCAAAACACTATAGAGAAGCCAGAGGGCTATCTATGGCCAGGACGTGACAGTCATGCACAAAGAGGATGTCCTAACCGACTTGCCAAAACTATAGTTTGTTAACAAGAAATTTGTGGAGTGGTTGAAAAAACGAGTTTTAATGACTCCAACCTAAGTGTACGTAAACTTCCGACTTCAACTATATACATGACCTCAATATACCCAATTTACCGTAAGAGCATAATTGGAACAGGGTGCCACAATGGCCCATATATAAAGCAGAGTCATGAGCGACTGTCTGTCCGTGGGCTACTTCAACCATCAGTCAAACACAGTCCTTGGTCACAACCTTGAAGCAGAACAGTGACTGATACGAGTGGCTTTAATAACATACTGTGGCTTATGTATTGATGAGCTCTATAGGGAATTGTTAGGTTTTGTATGATCAATGTGCCTCAATAGGCTCAGACCTGGTTTGTAACAAGTATATTTATAGTACAACTTCTCAGTGTATTCAAGAGTAATGAAAGAGTTGGTTTAGAATTTATCTTCAAACCGGTTTCTGTCCATTGGGAATTGCCCTATTTAGGTGTGAAGTATAGAATCGGAGATGGGATCAGACAACAACATAAAAGTTGATCTCAATGACACTGTAACTATACACTATACAGTATACACACTATAACTCCCCAATGTAATGATGCATGATACTGTAAATATAAACTATACAGTATATACACACTATAACTCCCCAATGTAATGATGCATGATACTGTATCTCTAGAGTATAGGAATTGGCATAAACATGATGTAACTACTATTATTTAATTCATACGTGAAACTGCAAAACTTACACTTGTCATTATCACGGTTCCCCATTAGGATCTGTTTCTGGAAATACCTATTTGGATAAAATGCAGAAATTATTTATTTCACCTTTATTTTAAAATGGAGTCATACTGAGATCAAAGTCTCTTTTACAGATGAGCCCTTACTTACAGAAATTACAGAAAATACACATTAAAATATAAATACAAAATGCAAGCAGAAGTTGATAACCTTATATGGTGCAATACACAGATCGTAATGTTGTCTTTAAATGTGGTAATTAGGAGCATACAGTGTGGGGGCTTTTCTGTTATTTTCATGTATGTATTATCAGTGTAGCGCCTTTATTTTTTCGAGGATGCATGACCACACACATAAAACCATAAGACGTTATTCATATTTAGATAGGCCTATTGTTCAACTCATTTACATCATGCCAAGGGGATAAATGTCACTTTTTATATTTGCTATAATAATACTGTTTTATAATGCCACAATACATGAATTCTTATCTAACACCACCCCCATTCAATCCAATCAGCACAATAAGCCGATGAACTCTTATTATGTTCACGTCTTGGGCTTGACTGGAGAAAGGTGTTCAATTCCCAGCTACCTCCACTCAACAATGAGCCCCAAGGTACAATCAAGAAAAGGCTTAGAAATGGAGATAATGGAGGACACAATGTTTTGTCATGGACTAGGTCAGTCTCTGTCTTGTGTTGTGGGATACCCCATTTCATATGCATGATGGGACATAACAAAGCAAAAGAAAAGGGCATGGTACCATTATAAAAGGCGAGAGGAGAACCCTGGAACCACCAGTTGGAGATACCAGAAGGCTGTGCAGTGAAGGATTGTGGCTGTTTGTGAGTAGCAAAACTTCTAGATACTTTAATGTTTTTTTTGTGCATATTTTATGTAAAACATTTATGTTTACTTTTTTAAGTCCATGGTTACTTACATGGGGTCAAAAGCTACATCTACTCAAAGATATGTGATTGGTTTGTTAAAATCCATGACATTATTACATTAATTCTATCTATCAATTTATAAAATTTTACATGTGAAATTTTGTTTAAACAACACTGAATATTTTTCTAAGGGAAAAGAGCAAGTTTGAAGAGTTACAGGATGTCGTCTTCAATCATCTCAGTGGTCCTAACACGGGATGGGATATATCTCATGTAATAATTACAGAATTGAGGATATCAGAAACATACTATGATCTCTCAGAAGCTGTGTGTGATTTTGTCTTGAGATAAGACAATCCCTAGGACATATATGTAAGCTAGAAACACTGCAATGTTATTATTGGGGAGTTCTCTAATAAAATTCCATGTGTTTCCATGTTTCAAGTGAAGTAAACATGGAACAGTTGACATGGTCTGCAGTGCTGCTCCTACTGGCTCTCTCAGTCAGAGGTAGGTTACTACTAGATCATACTTGGATAATAAAAAATACTTGTAATAGGCCATATTATGTGTGTAAACAGTACAAATACGCCTTGAATTCTAGGATGAATAATATCCCAGTAAGGTTTGGGGCAGAGTAAAAACAGTAAATAGAGTACTCTGAAAGGTAGATGCTTCTGTATGCGGCCTGTACGCTTGTTTGTGTGCCTGTTTGTGTGCCTGTTTGTGTGCCTGTTTGTGTGCCTGTTTGTGTGCTGGCTGTAGAGTGGAAACAAAGACACAGCTAAAGGAGCTATGATTAGCCTAAGTCCGGCCCTGGATACCCATTGTATGTTACAGCATATCCTCATCATCACGGGTGTCAGGTCCAGGATCCTATGACATTCGAAGTCCCTACAGTCCAGGTTACATGATTAGACTAACATTGTTACAATATGTAATAGCATGTGAGGTTAAGCCACGTGAAACCTGTATCACACTAGAAACGCATATGTGGTACCGTGTGACTCTGACGACAGCTAAAAGAACGATTTAACAATACAACAATTTACAGTATGCTGCCAATATCCAGCTGGTTAGTATTTGTTTGAAAATAATGCGCACGGTTTACAACTGTTTCAGAATAAACATTGTTTTTCTAATATTGGCCACAGAGCCTTGAACAGCATCAGGCCTCGAACATTCCTTTTTCAGCCATCTGTTCAATTAGTGTATCCATAAGTTTTTAATGTGCACTGTAAATAATATTGTGCTAGTTCCACTTCTTTTTTAATTACAACTTTTTGCATCAGCTTTTTGAGGATTTCCAACATGTATTTCCAAGGTGAATTTTTACGTATAATATAGTTCACTTATAGTGTTTCATAAACGCGAATATATAAAGTCTAGCATAAAACAATGCCTACGATCCAACTTAATTTGAGCAAATCCAGAACTGTTATTGTACATTAGGTCTACTTAATCTTTCTGATTATGTAGTTACCTTCATTGAAGGTGCCTTAGTGTTAAACATGGCTTTATGAACTTCATCGCTTAACATTTTCATCCACTTTAGCAGGAATTTGTTGAGCGCAGTGCTCATTCCACTAGCACTAAGTAGCTCAATGTATTTGCTTCTGTCAAGAGCAGTTCACATGATATGTTAATGGTGAGAATGGGGACTCTCATCATTTAATGTCAATTTGCCAGACGGTTTTGATATCCGTTCATCATGATCCATTACACCTCATAGCATAAGAAACTGTTTGATACTAATATAGAAATGAGCTTTACATTCTTCAAACATGCGTACAACATTGTGTAAAAGTATCGTAAAGTTAAAAAAAATATCAATTACCCACAATCCTCTGAAAACAGAGCCACGTGGCAAGTTGTTGGAAGAACTTAAAATTCTTAAATTGAAAGGAAATATTATGAAAATGTAAATTAAACACAATTTTCCTTGTAGTTGTTTTTACACACAAATAGTTGTTTAGATTATAGATTATCTTATGTTGAATCAAAAATGTTCGTTACAGGTGAAGTGAAGTAAAGTACTAATTATATTCACGTAAAGATGACAACTACATTTTTTTTATGTCAAAATAAGTATATTTTCAAGTATAATTTACTAACCACCTGAATAATTTCGTATGCACAATGCACATGTAGGAATTCAGATTACTAATTCAGATGAATAACAAACTGTCCTCTCGATCTAATCCACAGAGACATTTACACAGAGAATCATCGGAGGACAAGAAGTCGAACGGTACTCTATCAAGTACCAGGCATCTATACAGTATAACAGGGACCACTACTGTGGAGCCACCCTCATTCGGCCCCAGTGGGTGGTGTCTGCTGCCCACTGCTGGAGACCGTGAGTACTGACTACAATTATGGGATAGTAGTGTCACAGATGAAGGGAATAGAACATGGTCAACTCTATCCTATTACATAAAACAATGAACAGATTCTTGAAGCCAAAGGTCAATTACATTAAAAAAATTCAGAGGGCCAGCTCGCACTTGAATGAGTAAATGTTTTGGGGGTGGGGAATAGTAGTGTATTATGTTGTAGGTTACAACAATTCTATATGCATCCTCTCCAATTCCCCTGAACATAGTTCTTACTAGATTGGATCATGTCTGTTCCTCCTCAGGGCCCAGCTGATCCAGGTGGTTTTGAGTGAGCACAGTCTGGTCGAGGAAGAAGGCTTCGAGCAAGTGTTCAACATCTCCAAGATCTTTGTCCACTTTAGCTACAACTACAAGACTTTTAACAACGACATCATGCTCATCAAGGTAAGAGACTTTCCATTCCATCACCATGAGGTAGAGACGTGCAGTGTTTCAATACCCATACAGGCATACCACTTACAATGAAGCTTGGGAAAGTGGTATGCTAGTGTAGATATTGGAACCTATCCATGTTGTTAATGTGTTTCAATATTTCAGTTAGTCGACTCACTGCATAACTTCAGATATTGCTGCAGCTTAGACGTTGTATCATAACATTGACTCTGCTCCCTTTGATCCCTTCTCTCTGATTGGTCAGCATCTGATTGTGTGCCTCCTGATTGGTCGGCAGCATCTGATGTTGTGCCTTTTCTGTGGTTGTGTGTGTTCCAGCTCAGTGAGCCAGCCAAGCTCAATGCTTACGTTCAGCCTGCCCCACTGCCAGAAGACGACACCCCTGCTCTCCCAGGGTACACCACCTGTACGGTGAGCGGCTGGGGCGTCACCCGTATCTACAGCTACTTCCTGTCCCCTGTGCTGCGTGCTGTGGATGTGCAGACCATTCCTTACTGCCACTACTACTACTACTGGAGGATCACAGACAACATGATGTGCGCTGGGTCTCGCTTTGGTGGCAAGGACTCCTGTCAGGTAGAGACTAGCCTAATCTTGGCTCCCAGAATCAAATATTATTTTCTTAACCTTTATTTAATTAGGGAGTCATGCTGAGACCACACTCTTAAAAAAAGGGTTCCAAAAGGGTTCTGTGGCTGTCCCCATATGAGAATCCTTTTTGGTTCCAAGTAGAACCCTTTTGGGTTCCAGGTAGAACCCTTTTGGGTTCCATTAGGAACTCTCTGTGGAAAGGGTTCTACATGGAACGCAAAAAGGTTGTACCTGGAACCAAAAGGGTTGTACTTGGAACCAACAATGGTTTTTCAAAGGGTTCTCCTATTGGGACAGCCAAATAACTGTTTTAGGTTCTAGATAGCCCTGCATGAAATTATCAATACACACCAATTACACAATACATGACAAGCAAACACAAAACATGAAAATCAGAACACATAAGTCACAAGAGCCTAAGTATAGACTGCTATGAATAATATAGGGTGTGAGCCAATGGGATAGATTTAGTTTGGATTATGGAAATGTACAGTATGGTGGTCAGATAAAGGACATCAGATGCTGATCCCCAGATCACAGGACATTCTAAAAACCACAACAATAGCATTTCAATGGCAGAAGAAAGTGACAAAATAAAATATCACAATTTGACAATTTAGTCGTAGAATAGAAAAACAGACACAAAACAGTGTTATGTAAAATGTGTGGTAACTAACATGAAATTGGCCAGATACGAGTGGTGTATTCACACTTTATATCCCTAACAAAAGGACCAGAGCTTTTGTTCATCATTGTGTCTTTTGTGTTATTGTACTACAGGGCGACTCGGGCGGACCCCTTATCTGCAATGGAAACTTGGAAGGCATCGTCTCATGGGGAATCAGCTGTGCCAACCCTTACTTCCCAGGAGTCTACACTCAAGTCAGAATGTATGTCAGATGGATCGACTGGATCATCAACAGTGACAACCCCAACAACTGAATCAAGACCAACGTCCCGTAAGGGTAGCGCACCCAGAGAAGAGAACAGTTCCACAATGAATTGAATAGAAGGATATAAATCACCATGAGGTAAAATAAAATACTACACTACTCCACTCCTGCTTGTCACAGTTTTAAACCATATGAACAAGAGCAGTGGCTGTGGCATCACATTAGCTGTGAGCAGAGGGCCAACATAGAAGCAATAGTAGGGGAAGTAGCACAGAGATCCTACAGTATGTTATTCTGTGTGGAACAGCAATAAACCACAATTTCTCATTAACTTAGTTAGCTTTGGACTAAATGATGTCTTTACAGATATCAGATTTAAGCATTGAGGTTCTGAGGTTTTGAGGTTGTAATAATCTGATGATTATTAACTTTGTATTAAACCTACATGCATGATTGACAGTTCTACTTTGTTATTCTGTTGTGAAGAGAGAAAAAATGCTGTATAAACTGTTTAGACTCTTGCTTGAAATGTACTGATTCATGTTACCATACTAGAATGCATTAATTACTTTACATGTATAAGGAATGTATATTTTGGGGTCAATGAAGACTGGATGGGAAGTAGGAATATGGAAAGACAGAGTAGAAGCTTCATATTCTGTTCCATGTTTCTGAGAAGAGAGGTGAAAGGCAATTGTTAGTCTCTGATAAGGCAGGACAGCTGCGGAACTAAGGAGTGAGGAATGCGTCTCGAGGTCAAATCATCAGATAAAGTGAGAAGAAACCTCTGGGAGGGGCGCCAGAGTGGCCCACCACAATGTCTTTCCTACTTTTTAAAATGTATTTTACCTTTATTTAACTAGGCAAGTCAGTTAAGAACAAATTCTTACTTACAATGATGGCCTACCGAGGAACAGTGGGTTAACTGGGGCAGAACAACAGATTTTTACCTTGTCAGCTCTGGGATTCAATCCAGCAACCTTTTGGTTACTGGCCCAACGCTCTAACCACTAGGCTACTTGCCAACCCAGGTAGAATAAAGTTAAATAAAGTTTTAAAAAATATATATGTGCTTGTGTAATCATGCCTTGCAGCTGTATGACCCCGTGGGTGAATAAACTTGGTATGAGCTTTTTCTAGTTGTCCGTTTGAGTTTTTACTCAGTTTGTTCAGAACCTATCAAAACCCAATCTATTATTATAGGTTTTTATTATAATTATTAAACAATCATCATACACTCTATAACAATAAATACGTTATTTTTTGGTATTAGGTCTTTCTGTGTTTTTTTTATTTAAATGTATACCCTCACTGCACATACATGTATCAATCAATCATCATTTACTAGTCATAAAGATTTGGTACAAGTCTGCAGGTATAATCAATAATGCATTATGATGCATTATTTTGCATAATGGATTGTAAGACTTGTCATAAGCATACGAATGAGCCATTATAATTTAAGTAACCCCTGTTTAAAAGGAAAGTCATTAGCCAGAGTAAAGTAATGATAAAGGTTGGGGTCAATTCCATTTAAATTCAGTAAATTCAGGAAGTAGGAATTGCCCCCCAACCCTATATGGTAATGATCTCTTTAAAAGTCATTACACACGCTAGGCTTCCCCTAAAGAGCGGGCCAGTGCCCCGCCCACCCAGACCATGTGTGAGCTGTGGGGCTCTTAAAAACCTGCTTGTTGGGTACAGCTTTCAATCCATCCGCTCTCTATTTCCACCTTTTATCTCTCATTTTCTCTCTCAACAGACACCTACAAAGAAAGGGTTGGTATGACAGACTTCAGGATCGGTGAGCTAAGGGTAGACGGAGCAGACACAGAAGCCAGGAATCACTCGAGTGAAGAGGAAAATGAGGATTGGATTAAACCTCTTATTCACCAGTCCCAGGGGGCTAAAGAGTTTGCCTACTGTCCCTACAGTAAGTTCCGGGTGGGGGCAGCCCTGTTGGCACATGATGGGACAGTATTTACAGGTGAGGAGCTTTCAAATAATATAATATTAGTATAATATAATAATAAGAATAAGAATACATGGGTTGGGAGCTGATAAAAATGCTTCAATTTATTTATTTAGTATGTTGA
This sequence comes from Brachymystax lenok tsinlingensis, assembly GCA_030435695.1. Lineage (NCBI taxonomy): Eukaryota > Metazoa > Chordata > Actinopteri > Salmoniformes > Salmonidae > Brachymystax > Brachymystax lenok. Next base: position 16,624,352 of record CM059802.1, read on the forward strand.
ATACTGCCGTAACTCTTCAGGTGGCTTAAAATAACTACAGTCATGATAAATTCTAACAATGTTATGCACCATGGAATAAAGAACATTTAATGGTATTCTGTTAAGGAACGGAAATAGAAAAATAACATAACATTAGAGAGAGAAATTATAACAATAGAATAACTTTAAACATCCTTTGATGTTATAAAGTTTGTCGACAGGCCAGAGGATAAAGTAAGACAGGCCAGACGATAAAGTCAGACAGGCCAGAGGATAAAGTAAGACAGGCCAGAGGATAAAGTCAGACAGGCCAGAGGATAAAGTAAGACAGGCCAGAGGATAAAGTAAGACAGGCCAGAGGATAAAGTAAGACAGGCCAGAGGATAAAGTCAGACAGGCCAGAGGATAAAGTAAGACAGGCCAGAGGATAAAGTAAGACAGGCCAGAGGATAAAGTAAGACAGGCCAGAGGATAAAGTCAGACAGGCCAGAGGATAAAGTTAGACAGGCCAGAGGATAAAGTAAGACAGGCCAGAGGATAAAGTCAGACAGGCCAGAGGATAAAGAAAGACAGGCCAGAGGATAAAGTCAGACAGGCCAGAGGATAAAGAAAGACAGGCCAGAGGATAAAGTCAGACAGGCCAGAGGATAAAGTCAGACAGGCCAGAGGATAAAGTCAGACAGGTCAGAGGATAAAGTCAGACAGGCCAGAGGATAAAGTAAGACAGGCCAGATGATAAAGTCAGACAGGCCAGAGGATAAAGTAAGACAGGCCAGTGGATAAAGTCAGACAGGCCAGTGGATAAAGTCAGACAGGCCAGAGGATAAAATCAGACAGGCCAGAGGATAAAGTCAGACGGGCCAGAGGATAAAATCAGACAGGTCAGTGGATAAAGTCAGACAGGCCAGTGGATCAAGTCAGACAGGCCAGAGGATATAAACAGGATCTTTCTGATTCAGTATTGGTTGGGTCTGGTCTGTTGTGTCTTTTCTGCTTGAAGTCACAACCCAGACATTTTTAAAGATATCGATTTTAGGTAGATTTTCTACATTCCTGTTCAGTGCAGGTCATATGAGACATGAATATATGTGACACTAAGACTGCCCATAGAAGCATCAAATTGAACCTTCTGAGTGTGAGTCAAGAAAGATAATTGAGAATCATTATTTTATAGTGTTATTAAATGAAGTGATGTGTTCTGTTTTCAATGTGATGCCCTTCCAGAGATTCCAGGAACTCTTACAAACGCAGAACTTTTCTTAACAGGATGCAATGTAGAAAATGCTAGCTACAACCTTGGCCTCTGTGCAGAGAGGACCGCTATTGCAAAAGCTGTTTCCGGGGGATACAGAAGTTTTAAGGCTATTGCCATTGCCAGGTACATACTTTTTTAAACTTTGCATTGTTTCTGAGTAAACAACGGTCAGTTGATCGATGATGTCTGAATCCCAAAAAAGTATTGATTTAGTCATCCGGTTGATTTCATCAAGTTAAGATTAGTATATAAAATGATTAATGACCCCATCATAGAGTTCATTGGGTTTTGCTTCCCCTCAGAGTGTGTAGATTGTGAATACATTCTACTATCAAAGTCATGCTAAGATAAACAGTCATTTGGGGTATGTCTTAGTCTTCCTGAAATGTTCAGTAGATAATTAATAGAGAAAACACAAAAAAAGTTGTAATTTCTGCACAATTATACTATTATGGTCAACACAAACTATATTGCTGCACACAGTACTAAAAATGACCATTGAGGGTAATGTTGTTAATGACATGATTCATTTTGTAGTGACCTGGAAGACCAGTTCATCTCACCATGTGGAGGTTGCAGACAGTTCATGAGAGAGGTACATAAATGATTTATACAACTTAAATATGTGAATGAGTGCATTGATAATGGAACAAAGGTGTAATCCAGGAAACCAACATGTATGGTTGTTTTTAACCAGCTGCAAACGTTATAATGTCAAAATATGTTCACTACAACCAAAATATGGAGTTTCGCAGAACAGCTATCGTCATTACTGCCGTTACGCACGGTATGTACTTCCTAAAAAGGTCTAAATAAAAAGTACCTCTTTTTTTTTACCAAGTGCCCACGCGCCAAATCCACCTTCGGCACCTCCAATGAAGTCACTCTGCCATGTACAGGTCTGTTGATCCAGCAGCAGAAAAGTATCACGAAAGATAACTGATAAAAATATATATTTATACCTAACGGCAGTAATGACGATAGTTGCTCTTCGAAACTCCATATTTTGGTGAGCACCGAACATATTTTGACATTATAACGTTTCCAGAGCTGGTTAATGGGACTTTGAATTCAAGGATCCTGGGCGTCAGAGACTGATCTTGTCTCCTCAAACCCAGGTACTGGTTCACACACAGCCATCCATCTATAATGGAAAAATATCAAATAATCCAATTTCCCTTTTCTTTGTAGTTTGGTGATCATTGGTCCGTCTACCTATCCAAGCCTGATGGTTCTTACAAGGAAATGACTATAGAGGACCTGCTTCCTGTTTCTTTTGGGCCCGAAGACCTGAAGAAAAAGAGATTGTTCACCACAAAGAATGGGTCATAATAGTATTCACAAGACAAGAGGCAAAACCAGAATTGTTCATAACGGCATTACAAGTCTATGAAATGTTAGACTGCTGGGCTGGATAATGGGCTGATTTGCCAGCCAATAGGACTATACAATTTATTAGTTGAATAATGTCATTGGATATTCTTTTTCTTCTGTCTGTGCCTTTGAAATTAGGAAAATCTGTCTCAATGTGTTTTCTAACAAGTGTTTGAAATGCAATAAATTACATCAAATGGTATTATGCTACACAGCTCATAATCACATTAGTATTTGTAGGTGTATGATTTGGGAGTGTTTGAAGTATGAAGTATCAATGTTGAAAACGCTTTTTGATGTATTACTCATTAATATTACAATATTTTAGCACATTTGTGTACAGTTTTGATTGTGTTTAGGCCTATTTGCCTCATTTGCTGACACCAATAAAAGTGTCATTGTCTCTTTCATTCTAAAAACAGGTCAAGTAAAAAAAAAAAAAAAACGTCACGTGACATTAAGAAGCACGTTCTCTGTGACTGTTCCAGTTTGTTTACATAACTATTCGTCCTTGTGTTGTGCAACGTTGGGAAGGTAGTTTCATGACGCGAGAAGGTGGGTGGTGGTTGGTGGTTGGAAAAGCGCACTTGTTTGAAATGGAAAAGCGTCGCGCTAGCTTTTGATAAAGAAGAACATCAAGACGAAGCAGCTGCTTTATTAGTGGAATGCATTGTTGAGTAGTTGATCTAGAAGTGTTGGAGAGACTACAGAAAGATAGGGAGGGTGTTGATCCATCTAATTTGTTTAAGAGACGTCTGGATTTGATTTATTTTATGTTTATTTATTCAACCTTTATTTAACTAGGCAAGTCAGTTAAGAACAAATTCGTATTTACAACGACGACCAAATCCGGACGACGCTGGGCCAATTGTGCGCTGCCCCATGGGACTCCCAATCACGACCGGATGTGATACAGGGACTGTAGTGACGCCTCTTGCACCGAGATGCTGTGCCTTACTCGGGAGCCCACTGCGCCACGGGATTTTGTGGCCATTTGCACAGATAGTTCAAAAGATCCAAGGACATGACATACTGGGTCAGCATTTGTAGTGCAGGAATGTGGGGTGGAAGTCAGGGAACGTCACAGATCATCTGGCTGTATATATGGCAGAACTGATGGCCATACTGTTAGCCTTGCAGTGAATGGAGGAAGTCAAGCCAGACAGAGTAGTTATTTGCTCTGATTCATGTGCAGTGTTAATGAGTCTCCAGTCCTTTAGTTCAAGTAACAGACAAGACCTGCTTTATGAGGTGCTACAAACCCATGGCATGATTAGACAGATGGGTATACAGATAAGATGTACTTGAATCCCAGCCCATGTGGGGGTGGGGGGGAATGAGGCAGTTGATGTACTGGCTAAACAAGCACTTAGTAGTGGGGATGTTGATGTTGTAGTTTCAATGAGCAAGGCAGAGGCAAAAAGCCTGATATGGACAGTGATGGTGCAGAGATGGCAGGAGCAGTGGAATAGAGATACTAAGGGCAGGCATCTATTTCAAGTACAGAGTAAAGTCAGAGAGGGGAGGACGGCAGGAAGGGACAGAAGAGAGGAGGCTATTTTCCCAAAATTAAGGGTGGGACAAGTCTTAAATGTGATAGGAAAGCATCCAACAGGACAGTGTGATTATTGACAGGAAACAGAAGTATCAGAGGGAAAGAGAGAGGCTGATATTTAGTATGAGGGGATACAGGAAATTAGTTAAAACATTATATTGAGTAGAACGTCATTAGATATAGTCTCAAATATTTTGTTGTATTTTTTTTAAAGCAATGGGGCTTGCAAGTAGGATTTAGTTTCTCCCTGTCTCTGGCCCACACTCCAGTACAGTAAGTGGTGGTAATGCACCATCATCTTGGATGCTAACCGCTGATAAACCCCACAGAAGAAGAAGAAGAAGAAGAGCGCTACATCCTGATGGGCTCATGCTGATTTCACCGAGATTGTGACAGCCGGTTAAATGGCGTCCCTTGAGAAGCCAAGAACAAGATGTATGTCAGGAGAAGTGCAGTATTATCACAAGGAGACGTATACTTGGAATACGGAGGAGGAATGGAGGGAAAAATAGAGGCAGAGGAGGTCTAAGAGAGAGAGGAAGGAAGAGGGTGAGCTTGAATTGGTTAAACATGGTGGGGAAAAGGGAGATGGTTTTTTAAAGAAGAATGGTAGAAAGTGTAAGCAGAGTGAGCTGAAGACAGGAGGAGAAATGGAAGTGAATGAGGGCAAAGTATCTGAGGTGGTTGGTGTGGTGAAGTTCTCTGAGCCCTAGGCTTGCACCAATGTTCTGGATAAAGATGAGTCTGTGTTTTACCTGACAAAGTGATGTTAGGATATATAAGGTATCCTGTACAAGCTTGTATGCCGAATACATTACGTTGTTACAGGTGTCAAGCTTATGGGCATGTGACAGCAGTGTGTAGGAGGGAGGTTCCTTGATGTGAGAAGTGTGCAGAAGGGAATGAGACATAGTAGTGGGATGTGTTAATTGAAGGGATGCCTATGGGGCTGAGGATCAGAAATTCAGAGAGAGGCAGGTTGAGGTTTCAAGGGTTAGAATAGTGCAGAAGTTGTCATATATCCTGAGGCAGTCAAGAAAGTAGAGGAAGATGGGTCAAGGTGGAGGGATCCTGAGAGGAGTGGTGTGAGTAGTAGAACTGTACCAGTACAGAGGGATAGGGCAACAAGTGATATATGTTTGAGTAAGATTGGATTTATAGCATTTATAACAATAGTTATCAACTGTACTGCAGGGAGGGAAAGTAAGTCGCAGAAAATTGAGGTTGTGGTGGCAGCTACAGAGAGGTATTTGGGTGTGCGAGACTTGACATCAGACGAGTTACAGGGTGTGTTAAGTAATGGTGTCCCATCCTTTCAGTTGTTGACCTAAGGGATGACTAAATACCACGTGGAAAGTTCCTCAGCGTACACATCACGGACAAACTGAAATGGTACACCCACACAGACAGTGAGGTGAAGAAGGTGCAACAGCGCCTCTTCAACCTCAGGAGGCTGAGGAAATTTAGCTTGACACCTAAAACACTCACAAACTTATACAGATGTACAATTGAGAGCATCCTGTCGGCTGTATCACCGCCTGGTACGGCAACTGCACCGCCCACAACCACAGGGCTCTCCAGAGGGTGTGGCGGTCTGCACAACACATCACCGGGGGGCAACCTACCTGCCCTCCAGGACACCTACAGCACCCGATGTCACAGGAAGGCCAAAAAGATAATCAAGGACAACAACCACCTGAGCCACTGCTTGTTCACCCCGCTACCATCCAGAAAGGGGAGGTCATTACAGGTGCATCAAAGCTGGGACCAAAATACAGAAACTATTTTTCAATCTCAAGGCCATCAGACTGTTAAACAGCCATCACTAACACAGAGAGGCTGCTTCCTACATACAGACTTGAAATCATTGGCCACTCTAACAAATGTATCACTAGTCACTTTATTAATGCAACTTTAATAATGATGTTCACATATCTTGCACTACTCATCCCAGATGTATATACTGTATTTTATACCATCTATTGCATCTCGTCAATCCCGGATCGGTCATGGCCCATCCATATATTTATATGTACATATATTTATTCCAACCCTTTACTTAGATTTGTGTGTATTATGTAGTTGTTGTGGAATTGTTAGATTACTTGTTAGATATTGCTGCACTGTCGGAACTAGAAGCACAAGCATTTCGCTACACTCGCAATAACATCTGCTAACCATGTGTATGTGACCAATAGCATTTGATTTAAATAGCGGAGTAGTAAAAGAGAGTTGTACTCCAGTCGAGTAGGTGGCGGTAATGCAAAATGTATTGGATGCCAACCGCCGTTAAACCTCGTCGAAGAGGAAGTTGTGTAACGTAATGAACGACGAGGACTGACGGAGAAAGTCAAAACAAAGCAAAACTTACCATTTGGTAAAGCATGTCTGTTAAACATGTCATCAGCCGTGGGGTGGAGTTGGGACGGTCGGTTATCCAGCTAGGTCTCAAACCTGCTGGTCGACTTGCAGCAAAGTTCCGAGGTGAGCGTCTTCGTGTTGGCCAACCGGCCCGCACCGTTCAGCCTCAGACTTTCCTGCCAGTTCGGTACCGATATTTCCGCATGTCGTTGAGGGGTCTTGCAGCACAGCTGCAGTCCGGTGGTTTCAGGAGGTTTGGGGGCAGCGGCTCGCCAAGAAACAGAGCAGTGTTTTTGGCTTTCGGTCTCGGTGTGGGGTTGATCGAACAACAGCTCGATGATGATCGAAGGAGTGCTGCGACATGCCAGGAAATCCAGGTAAACAACATGGATGTTGACAACAAATGGATCTACAAGTGCTAGCTATCTACAATATCAAATATTTTATTGATATGTTGAAAAAATGCCTTTTTGTGAGTCGTCAGTTTTTTTTATATTTAGTCGACATGAATATCACATTTTAAATATGACATTTAGTCAAATAAAATAATAATTACATATCTAATAATAATTTAATAACGTTGTTAATAAAAACGTTATTTAATCTAAAAGGCCTACGTTTCACCTCTTTTCTAAAGGCTGTGTTTACCAAGAAGAAGTACTGCAGTCCTCTTAAGTCCTTCACCTTCGGCTACAAGCTGGAGGACTATGTTATTGGGAAGCAGATAGGAAAAGGCTCCAACGCTGCAGTGTATGAAGCTGCGGCTCCATTCGCTGTGCCCAGGGACAGGGAGAGTGACCGGTGTTCCCTAAAGGACCAGCCCAGTGAAGATGGAGAGGGGGCCACTGGGTCTCTGAGGAGCCCCTCCGGCTCCCTGGGCATCTATCCTCTAGCTGTCAAGATGATGTGGAACTTTGGGGTGGGTGTCTGTCAAGATAATGTCCTTTCCCCCCGAAGTGTGCACTTGTTCACTTTCCTTCATGGATTTAAAGTGAAAGGACTGGTATAAGAAATTTGGTGGAAACCGTCTAGCCCATTCTTACACCAATCTACACTTCAGAAAAAATGACAGATTATTGGGGCACAAGGAGTGTTACTTTTTTATTTTTAAATAGCTTATATTCTATAGTAATATGTTCAGCATGCAATTGGCATAGTAATAAGACTGTCTTCCCTGTTCCCCTGCAGGCTGGTTCATCAAGCGAGGCTATTCTGAGATCCATGTCCCAGGAGCTGGTCCCTGCAAGCCCTCTCGCCATGAAACAGGAAAAAGAGGAACAGATTGCACTAAATGGGTTAGTATCAGCAATCAGTCACCGCATGAACATATTTTGAAAGTGTTTTGCCATGCATCAAAAGAGTGCATTGCAAGTTTTATTTCTGTTGGTCTGTTTTGCAGGTATTTTGGGGAAGTGCCCAAGAGGGTTTCTGCCCACCCCAATGTGATCAGAGTGTTCCGGGCGTTCACAGCAGACGTACCCCTTCTACCCGGTGCCCAGGAGGAGTACCCTGATGTCCTGCCAGCCAGACTCAACCCGGAGGGCCTGGGCAACAACCGTACTCTGTTCCTGGTCATGAAGAAGTAAGGATAATTCTCCCACATCCATCCTGTATCTCAGTGTCCCAGCCCCAGATTAACTTGTGTCATGGAAAATTACACAATTAGTCATGCAATCCTGCGTTTTACTGCTTAAAGAATAGTCTCTTGTCATATGCTAGTGTTTTTTCTAACCTGATACAAACTTGTCTGTGTGACTTAGCTAAGATCCATTTAGGTGCGGCTGCAGCATGTGAGGCATCCCGTGGGGTTTACTATCTGCAGGAAGTCAGCTGTGTGGAACCTGCAGGAAGGAGCACATTATAATGTGAACTGTGACAAAATGCAGTTAAACGGTTGAGCCCTCGTGCTATCACGATAGACCCGACTATGTTTAAGCTTTCAACTCTGAACCATTCTTGGTAATGGTTGATTGCTTCATTTTTGGAAATCTTATAATAAAGTTGTTGTTACAGGAATCTACAGTCTTTCTTCCTATAAAAGTTGACAGTCAACTCATGGACTGAAAAGCATTTGTTTTTTACCAGACCGGACCATTTTGTGTGCAGATTTGTCCATCCCAGTAGTTATCTATTCACCCAACCTAGTGTATACGGATCTTTCCTCCCCCCTGTTTCCATAGTTACCCATGCACCCTGCGTCAGTACCTGGAGGTGAATGTGCCCAGCAGGAGAGAGGGCTCTCTGATGGTGCTGCAGCTGCTAGAGGGGGTCGACCACCTGTACAGACAGGGCATCGCTCACAGGGACCTTAAGTCAGACAACGTGCTGCTGGAGTTTGACTCAGGTCAGAGAGAGAGAGCAACAGGGCAAGCTCAGGCATGGTATCTTGAGTGTCATTAAGCTTTGCCATGTTTTTTAAAAGTTAAATATGAAATTAATTTACAAAAGACAGAATTCTGTCTTGATGTTTTTTCTCTCCAAACGCAAATGAAGATATTTACACGGCATGTGATAATAATGAATGATTATCATATTAGTTTTAATCAACTAATCCTATTGATATTTGGCACCTCTATTGTTCAGAGGGCTGCCCCCGCCTGGTAATCACAGACTTCGGCTGCTGTTTGGCTCAGAGTGACTCTAGTCTCCAACTACCCTTCAACACTATGTGGGTGAACAGAGGAGGCAACTCCTGCCTGATGGCACCTGAGGTAAGCTATCATCAGAGAAATAGAAAACAACAACCTATTCATGCAAGCATTGTCTCTTGTGACAGACTGTTAACAGAAATGGAAACATTTTCCAGATTTGGGGATTAAAATACACCTCTATCTCTCTATAGGTTGTCACTGCAGTTCCTGGGCAGGGTGTGGTTATCAATTACAGCAAGGCAGATGCATGGGCTGTCGGGGCCATTTCCTATGAGATATTTGGCCAGGCCAACCCGTTCTATGGAGCAGGTGGACTGGACAGCAGGAATTTCCAGGAGATCCAGCTCCCTGCCCTGCCTGCCAGTGTATCTGCTGACATGCAACTAGTCATCAAACTGCTTCTGCGTAGGAACCCCAGTAAGGTACAGAGTCTAATAAGGAATTGAATTAGATTATATGGCCATCACTTTGTTGAAGGGTATGTTAAGAATTATTTCTTAATTTCTCAGGGATTCTCATAGAGTATTTGTGAGATAAACAAGATGAAGTTGTTCATTATGCAGGACTCCATTCACTACGTAAGGGCTTGTTGATTAGTATTGGAAGTCATTATGCACACTATCAGAGAATCCCATGCTCCTATTGTTGTTTCTCTGCAGCGCGCCAGTGCCCGAGTGGCTGCCAACATGCTGCATCTGAGCCTCTGGGGAAGGCGTGCCCTTGCCAATCAGGACAGCGCTGGCATGAAGAAGCTAGCTGATTGGCTGCTGTGCCAGTCTGCGGTGGTGCTCCTGAGGGGCTGCGGCCCCAGTGGGAGCTCGGTGGAGGCGGAGCTACAGAGGTGCTTCCTGTCTAACCTGGACCTGGAAGACCTCCGATTGGCTGTCAGCTTCCTCATGTACGGACAAGAACAGGGCAGAGCCAGCATCATGTCGCTTTAGGTTCTCTCAGTCTAATCCAGAGACATGTCTTACTCTGGTCTAACCCGTTGAGTTTGAATGTAGGTGAACATAGTTCCAGGGGTGGAAAATTGAATAAAAAAAAGTCACTGTGAAGTTGTGAGAACCCACCAATATAAAATCTAAATAGTTTCTCTCCCCATTTCCACCCCTGTGTATAGAGCTTCCAGGAAACAAATATAAGCACTTTTTAATTCATGCTGAGACTAGATTCCGTATGTTAGGGGGTTGAATTTTATTTTGGGAATTTTTGCACTTTATGTCCAGTTTGGACCTGGTCAATGACATGCTTGAGGTTTACCCCTTTGTTTGGTTTGTGTATTTTCCCAATCATCACATCTTACCTGAGTTGCATCACTACGGTCTCATATAGACTATTCCATAGCCTCTATGAGTGTATTTTTGACTAAGACCATGAGGTAGTTAATGTATTTACTGTATGTCAAGGATGATATTGTAAAGCATCTAAATATCTCCAGATGGTTATGTAGCAGAATATCAGTTCAGATTTAATAGCAATACCATATCACTGTATTTCAAATTTTGACTTAAAAGTCCTATGTTTAAATTAAATAAAAGTCCATGCATGCAAAAATTGTTTCATGGGACATTTTAGAATATAGTCCTATAAAAAATTACAGAATGAGATTTGTCTCTGACAACAAACACTTTGGGAAGCTACATTTTTAATTGTGAGGATGTTTTTAATAAACACTGGGTAAAATACATATTATAATAAAGTGTTAGTGTTTGAACTTGGTGTTTCCTTGAGTCCCTAGCGTTGATAACGAAATTAATTCTTATTTTGCTATCTAGCAAAGATTGTACGCTAGGCTACTGGTCATGATAAATAAAATATATTTCCCATTACCCCCTTTTATTGCCTAGCACGTATCTGCCTTGTCAGAGAGATCTGACTGTGGAACTGTCTAAGCGCAACGCAAAAAAACAAGCCCCGGAATCTAGAAGCTGAAATCAAAAGTCGCCAGCCACTACGCTGTGATATCTATTGAAAGTATGCTGTCTCTTTTGAAAACGAGTCGAATTGACATTTGGGAAACGTTACGGCGGTCATGCATAAGAATTACCGATACCTTTTCTGAAGTTTCAGCAGTGTGCAACAAGACACTTGACAGGCGACGTCCATGTATCACCCCTACACGACTTTGCTCAGGAAAGCGCTACAATGTTCCCCCGAGCGCCGAATTTGTAGCGAGGGTCTCTGGAATTGCTACAATGGGCAAGTTACCTTACCAAGAGACCGCAGATGGACTTGATGCAGCATTTGTTGGTGTTCCAATAGATACTGGTACTTCCAACCGACCTGGGACAAGGTAGCCTACTTCTGCACAGCCCGATCTATGCAAATTCTGTACTGTACAGTACTGTACGAGCATAGCAGGCTGTACTCATTTATCTAAAACCCATTATCACATTTGCAGTAGATGTGCATTTTTACCTTTTATTTTCTATTACAAATGAATAGTCATATTTGTACATTGTAGTATAATGTACACAATTAATTAATCTAGTGTTTGTCCAGTTGAGAGCATGTGTCAAACTAATTCTGCTTGTTACAACCAATGTTATTTAAAAGAAGGACAATACATGGTCCTTTACAGATTTGGCCCCCGTCAGATCAGAGCAGAGTCGGCCCTGTTGAGGGCCTACAACAGTGGCACCCGGGCAGCCCCCTATGAGTCTCTGATGGTGGCTGATATTGGGGACATCAACGTCAACGTGTATGACCTAAAGGACACCTGCAGACGAATCCGGGAGGCCTACCGTACAATCCTGGCCACGGGCTGTATCCCCCTTACTATGGGTGAGTAAGAGCACCCATTTCGACACTATGCAATCTGAGATGTGAGGAAAGGGATTTTGGACATTATAGCAAATGCCTACTAACTACATTTCAGCAGTGATCACTATTCCTTTCAGATGTGCCTCAAAACAACACCTGCTTCTTCTTTCTCGTCGTCACACATTTAGGCTAACGTTGAATGATTCGTCTTTGCCCTGCTTATGAACCTTCCTGACAATTATAGTACAAAGGTTACTGTTGCAAATTTTTGGCATGACACACTAAAGTTAATGTGTATGTTTAACTGGATAGGCTACATTTTATTTGATATTTTAACAGGTGGTGATCACACCATAGCATACCCTATTCTCCAAGCAGTTGCTGAGAAGTAAGTAGTGTATCAGTAGCCCTACATTTGTAAAATGCCAGAATAACTAGAATACTTTCAGGGCCCGTTTCCTGGACGGATTAAAGGACAGGTTCGCATTTTTTTTTAAATGTAGATGGCATGTTATAGAAGTGTTCAGATACTTTTTTTTGCGATTTCACTTGGTTTTGAGAAACTTACCCCACCATGGATAGACTTCCTCGTGCTCGTTCTGCAGTATCGGTGTGCGAGCTTGCATGTTTTTTCTTGTCCCCCATTGTGCTGTTAGAAAATACTTCCACGCTCGCACACAAAAAAAGTATCGCTCAAGTCCAACAAAATGGAATGTAAATTGGCAGAAGTTCGCAATGCCACAATTTGTACAACATCTATAGACCTGCACCACTATACTGAGAGCTTTTCAGTTTCTAAAATGACCTATTTGGGTGTTTCAGGAGCCTTTGTTCATGTTTCATCACTGCCCCGATACTGCGGAATTAGCCTGAGGAAGTCTATCACCGGTTGCGTAATTTTCTCTAAACCAAGTGAACTGGCAAAAAAAAAGTGTCTGGACCCTTCAATAACATGCCATTTTTTTGATTTGGTAAAAAAACGAACTTTCAATGGAGAATCTCTGTTCAGCTAAATTTTTGGTACAGGACTGGGCTGAATCGATGATCGTGAAACAGTACATTTGTATCCTGTGTTTGTCAGACACGGCCCCGTGGGTCTTATCCATGTGGATGCTCATGCCGACACAAGTGACTTGGTCCTGGGGGAGAAGATTGGCCACGGGACACCCTTCAGGCGCTGTGTGGAGGAGGGCCTGCTAGACTGCAAGAGGGTCGTCCAGATAGGCCTGCGTGGTACAGGTTATTCACCTGATGCCTATGAGTGGAGCCGAGCACAGGTACTCACTTCACTGTGCGTAGAGGTTGTCCTCACCTAGGGTGACACAAACATTCACAAAAGTAAAAAATAGGTCAAATAATAAACATTATATATGATTAAATTATCTCTCTATGGCCCCGATTCCGACCTGAGTTAAGTGCATGTAAATGGAAAGTTATTCCCTTTTTATGCACTTTGTTCTCTCTGTGTATTCTGACCTTGAATTGAAGGCGTGGCGGAGGTGTGTCTACAGATAGCTGTATTCTGATCTTGACTTAATTCCCTAATAATTACACTACCAGTTCCAAGTGGAAAAAGCAATCTACTTAATTTTCTTCCCGATAGAAATAACACTTCTCCATGCACTGTAATTTACAATTTCATTAGAGCTATTGATAAGTGCTAGGCAAATAAGTAATCTGTTTGGATAAGGGAATTGCAGATATAAAATGACACTTGTTTTAGATATATTTTACCTCAACATAAACTTTTCCACAGTAAAGTTTATGAAATGCTGTGCCATTTTGCAGAATTTTAATTGTACAGCCTTTTAACTTGCAGGTATGTGCACTCTCAAATGTCTTAATTATAGGCTACCCCGGTTCCTATTTCTATCATTTTATATAACACTATCAGTAGGCCTAATAACTCATATTCAACTGCCAAATCATTCTATTTAATTACATAGTTTTGTTTACCTTCATTTGTTTCCTCTGTAAACGCCACATTGCTGAGGATCATAGAGTACCACAGTAAGAGTCATAATACCAATAAAACCTAGTGGTCAAACAGGGAAATGGTTCTAATTGTTTTTCCACAGGGGATTGTATAAACACTTAAAATAAGGGCTGTGTTTTTGGTAGCATGACATTTTGATAACTGTGTAAATCTCTCTAGGACAATGTGACTTTTATCAATATATTCACCTGTATTTACCCCCCAAAATGAAACGCTAATTAGCTGCTAATGTGGCTATTATAAAAAACTTGAAATGCCATGATGATCTGGACAAGACTGTTGAATCGAGTCAAAGGTAATTAAATAGTTATAGAGTGGAGCGCAGACCGAGCCCTAACAGTTTGAACCCGACACATGGTGCAATACTTGGCTGTGTCATCACATAGTTCCATTGTTGTATATGCAATAGACAGGGGTATAGCCTACTATTGTACACTATTCTCCCTATTATAATGTTATATACACTAATCTTCCAACATTGCCATGGGTTAAAGAACTGAATGTGGCAATTTTCAGAATGAATCAAACGACTGTATTTTTGATTCATCAATATATTTCATGCGCAATATATGAAATGATTCAAACATACATTCCTAACCCAAAAATTTGCCTAAATAATCTATAAAATCAGAGTATTTTTTAAATCTACCAGTTGGTGTTGAAACGGAGACGAATATGCATATTTTTAGATGGCTTTCTTTCATTGATCCTTATTTTCTTAACCCGTTCTCTCAATGTGTTCTAGTCTGGCGACAAAATTCAAATGAAAGGTACACCGTATTTAAAGGGATGGCTTAAGATAAATATACTGAAAACCCTATTGAATGAAAACCACAAGAAAATGTGTTTGCCAGCAATTGGGAGGGTTTTCAGCAGTTGAATTACATTTATTCAGCGCGCGCAAGGGAACCACGCCTGCAAAGCCCGTTACGCCTATGTCTGAATACCAACTACAGAAAAGTGTGTAGGAAAGGCGTGCGTAGGAAAAGCATAAATGGGTGTATGTGTTCTCTCTCTCGTGTGTGTTCTCTCTCTCGTGTGTGTTCTCTCTCTCGTGTGTGTTCTCTCTCTCGTGTGTGTGTGTGTTCTCTCTCTCGTGTGTGTGTGTGTTCTCTCTCTCGTGTGTGTGTTCTCTCTCTCGTGTGTGTGTGTGTGTATATGCTCTGTAGGGATTCCGTGTAGTTCAGGTGGAGGAGTGTTGGTTCAAGTCCCTGGCTCCTCTCATGGCTGTGGTTAGGACTCAGATGGGGACGGGTCCAGTCTACCTCAGCTTTGATATTGATGCTTTAGACCCAGCCTTTGCCCCTGGAACAGGCACACCAGAGATAGCAGGCCTCACATCCATACAAGTAAGGAAATACCTGACTCTGTTTTACAGACATTTGGTAGAATATTTAGTTGTTACTGTGTTATAATACAGATATGTGCTGGAGGCAGCTGTGACACAAGAGGGTGGTGTTATGTTTTCCTCTTTGTGTGTGTGTGTGACACCCAGGGACTAGAAATCATCCGGGGCTGCCATGGCCTAAACCTGGTGGGGTGTGATTTAGTGGAGGTGTCTCCACCCTATGACACCACAGGTACTGTACTTATCATCACTCTGTGTCACATTGAATAATCTGTTTTACTTTGAGTATAATTTCAAACACACATTTTTTTGTTGTTGCAGGCAATACAGCACTGACGGCCGCCAACCTGCTCTTTGAAATGATGTGTGTCCTTCCAAAGACTAAATATTATGACTAATTATGTGATGTGGATATGCACATTCTTAATCGAAAGAATAGCACATTTACTGAATGGATTCAATATGTAATCAAAGGTTAAATCACCGGTGTGACCATATCACACCAAACAAGGACTGGTAAAGCAGAAAAATAGAATGTCTCTGTAACATAGAAACATAAAGCATTTATTACACACAGCAAGAGGATATGCTCTGTAGCAGAACCTTTGAGACATCTGCAAATCAGATACATTTATTTTGTCAACATTGTACCAGGGTTATTAGTATAGTAATTTTGTAAAAAATAAACAACAGTATTGATGAATGATATGACCATGCTTTTATAAAATGCATGTAAAAACTCATTTTATATTACATTATGATTAATATATGTACAGATAACATGGTAGAAGGTAGAATATGTACAGCATTTACATTTCCAAATATAACTACATTATTGTCATGACAATATCATAGTTTAATGCTTATAAATTGGGTTAAGCACAGTTGTTTTTTTAATTTGCATTTGCTCTGCCCTTATCTATTCCAAAGTAGATGTCACATGAAATGTTGTCCAACATACACTATATCATTGCTACATACACTTTAGTCATTTACCTTATCCAGAGCAACTTACAGTAGTGATTGCATACATTTTTCGTAGTGGTTCCCTGCGGGAATCGAACCCACAATCCTGGTGTTGCAAGCGCCATGCTTTACCAACTGAGCCCACTGAAGCCACTGGCTATGTGATGTAAAAAATCAAATAAAAAGTTAAATAGACTAATGCAAAAAGCTTGCAATTGGTCATGTAACAAAAAGCACAATAATAACGTTGTGTAGATTTTTCAACAATAGCCTATGTCTACATGAAGAAGGAGAAACAAGAAATATTAGCTGCCAGGGGAAATGGAAGGCATTGTAGTTACAGTATATATTGCACAATAAGTCTTAAATTCAGGAAACGATCAAAATGGTGAAGAAAATAGTTCTAGTAGAGACATGCATCTCTATTCACAGAAGTGACCAATCACCAGAGACAGTGAAGCTAATATCAGAGCACAATCTGATAGATTACATACATGAATAGCATGGATGATGGTTTTAAAAAGGCAGGAGTCTACTTATGACCACAGTGATTAAGTTAGCTCATCTAGTAACAGCAGCAGATATTAGAACTAAGTAACTATTATGACAGCATGCAGAGGAAGTGATCTAAGAATTGTTCAACGGTTGTTGCTTTTAGATCCACTATATTCTGTACCCTCCCTCTATCGATCCTACTTTAAAGTACTTCTGTAACAAATAAATATCTCAAGTGCTAAAAAGACAGATCTAGCTAACTCGAGCAGAACATGATGGCAGATGAGTGTAGTCCAGTTGTCTCAATGAGTCAAGCCAACCTCACTATTGAAAGTAATTTCTTCAAACCATGTCCCTTTGCATGCACTCAAAACATACATTAGCCTCCCCCTGAATACATTGCCATGAGGACACCTTGGAATCTTGGGTTTTCTATTTGGGGGCGGTGATCTTGGCCAGGCCAGGCCAGGCAGGGATGTAGTACCTCGGAAGGGTTCCCTCCATCAGCCTCTCCATCCACAGCCCCAGGCGGTCCAGTTTGTGGTGGATCTGCAGTGTAGCAGTGGAGCGGGACCTGGGCGTAGACCTGCGTGGTGGGTGGTCCTCTCTGCACCCAGACCTTCTCCCTCCCCCAGTGGCGCCCCCAGGTCCTTCCTCCCCGGTGTAGACAGGCCTGAAGAGGCAGAGGTACTTCTTATGGCCGTTGAGTGCCAGGATGTAGCCCGTGTAGTCTATCTTGTGGCGGGCGCCATCATCCTCGCCGGTGTCTATCTGCATGGCATCCTGGGCGAACTCCAGCAGCATCTCCATCCATGCACTGTGCTTGTCCACGTTCAAGAAGGAAAAGTGGAGCGTCAGGCTCCTAGGGGCAATAAGAAAGGATATCATATGTTGGTAATAAAAATGTTAGATTCTGTCAACCCCCACAAAGAGGCAGCTTTCCATAACACTCGCATATGAATACTCATGTTATAAGTACAATGATATGCATCACTATATACACCATTACAAACAGGGTAGTTTGGGTCCTGGATGCTGATTGGCTGAAACAGCATTTCAGCCGTGTGTCTATCAGACAATATACCACGAGTATGGCCCCAAAATACTTTACTGTTCTATTTATGTTAGTAAACTGTTTATAATAGCAATAAGGCACCACAGGGATTTCTGGTATATGGCCCATAAACCACAGTTAAGGGGTGTATCCAGGCACTCCGCTTTGCGTCGTGCATAAAAACACCCCTAAGTGGCGCTGCATGGGCAATCCGACGTCTGCAGTGGTCGTACAGCATTTACTGCGATATGGCCTCTGCAGAAGTCAGGGCATTCATACTTCTTGCGCTTCGCAGAGCTGTTGTGAAGGAAGTTGTCAAGGAAGTGAGTTTGTGTTTATACAGGACCTCCCGCCCCCACCTACTGTCAACCAATCATGTCAATGCGGAGCTATACGGTGTCCTCCGCATTGTTACAAAATTTGGGAGGCGCATGGCGATGCAGTATAGAGCTCAATTTGGCCTCTGCATGCCTCCAGAGGCTCCACAATTGTGTCACACCCTCCATACAGAGACTCCAACGACATAATGGCCATATACCACACCCCCTCTGGCCTTATTGCATAATCATATAGTAAAAATGTATTTTACATAGTTATATAATATAACCACTATAC
Source organism: Brachymystax lenok tsinlingensis (assembly GCA_030435695.1). Lineage (NCBI taxonomy): Eukaryota > Metazoa > Chordata > Actinopteri > Salmoniformes > Salmonidae > Brachymystax > Brachymystax lenok. The sequence goes on from CM059802.1 coordinate 16,642,764, forward strand.
GCATTGCAGCTCAAACACCAGACCATGTGGGATCATGCGCTCACCCAGTGAAAGAGTAGACCTCTTTGGCAAACTTGCTGAGCAGGACGTTCTTGGAGGCGTCAGTGAGCACCAGCACCACGTTCATGTGGCCTGGTCTCAGCTTCACCAGGTTACTGGTGTACGTGATGTCTGTCAGCTCCGTCACCTCCACAAAGTTCTTCTTCGGTGGGCGACTAAGAATTACAAAAACATGATAAGCATAGAACCACTCAATTGTATTTATTGCATTGCATCACTGAAAAGATAACTACAATCCCTAAAATATGTCAGATAGTATTTCAGTCACTGCTTGAATCTTTTCACTGAAGCTTAAAATGTCTTGCCTTGAGTTGCTGCTGCTACCCGGTGATCCATTTTCTGCCTTCGCTCCGTCTTTTGCCTTCGGTTTGAATTTTACGTCTTCACTAGAGTCACTGAAATCACACAAAGCAGAACGATAAGTCTGAACAAGCGGTTTCCCCCAAGGTAATACGTTTGAGTCGCAGAATAACTGGTTCTCCATCTTACCTGAAAGCCTGAACCACCACAGTTCCAAACAGGATGAATAAGGCAGAGAATATCAACGACAGGAGGGGCATCATCTCACGCCTGCAGAAACATATTACAGATATGTCTAAATACAAGGTGGGCTAGTGACAAACTGTTAACACTAATCTTGATTATAACACTTATAAGCAGTTCTTTACTACAACATCAAGCAAACAACTGAAGAACTATCATTATTGGAAAGATCTGTTGAATTGCCATGGGCCATTTTATTATGTCCACATCTCCATATGTTGTTACCTAACATCGAGAATAAGAGTTAACTTACCAATTATTGTGAAGAATATCATCAATGATTTCAGTGAGGTAATCATAAGCTGTATAGATCCATCGAATGAGAAAAATCTGGAATTTAAAACAACATATTTACTGCCTAGTCATTAACTGATGAACAACACACTACATACATGAATGGACTAAAAACCATCGCAGGTTTGGAATCCTACAAAAGAACATTCCAACAAGTATCTTATTTCTGGACACAGTACTAATTACCACATCATTATCCTTGCTCTTCAGAAATGAGAAAGTAGAGCAGCCTTCTTCTTTTACACACAGTACTTTTCTGTAGTGAGGAACTCAACCCACAGAGGCAAACTCATTGTTGAGCTCCGGCAGCATTGCATCTTGGTTGAGGATGGAGGGGTCTTTCTGCAGCCTCTGCAGCTCATCCAAGAGATGTTGTTTATTCTTATCGGTTCCATTCCAACCACCCGCCACCTCCTTGTACAGGACCTTTCCTGCCGCGTTACGACGCTCCAGGATGAACACCTGCGGAGTGAGCACATGCAGGCACACATGAACACACTTCCACATGAGCTTATAGTATATAAGCTTTCGACTCTGTCAATCACTGTATTCTTATCGGCAGACTCAATAGCCTTGGTTTCTCAGATGACTGCCTGTATATATCAATGATGTCGCTTTTGCTGCGGCACCATTCTGTATACTTCTGGCCCTTCCTTGGACAGTGTTAACTAACCTGCAAACAAGCTTCAATGCCATACAACACTCCTTCCGTGGCCTCCAACTGCTCTTAAACGCTTTTCAACCGTTCGCTGCCTGTACCCGCTCGCCCGACTAGCATCACTACCCTGGACGGCTCTGACCTAGAATATGTGGACAACTACAAATACCTTGGTGTCTGGCTAGACTGTAAACTCTCCTTCCAGACTCACATTAAGCATCTCCAATCCAAAATCAAATCTAGAATTGGCTTTCTATTTCGCAACAAAGCCTCCTTCACTCACACCGCCAAACTTGCCCTAGTAAAACTGACTATACTACCGATCCTCGACTTTGGTGATGTCATCTACAAAACAGCTTCCAATACTCTACTCACCAAACTGGATGCAGTCTATCACAGTGCCATTCGCTTTGTCACCAAAGCTCCTTATACCACCCACCACTGCGACCTGTATGCTCTACTCGGCTGGCCCTCGCTACATACTCGACGCCAGACCCACTGGCTCCAGGTCATCTACAAATCCCTGCTAGGTAAAGCCCCGCCTTATCTCAGCTCGCTGGTAACCATAGCAGCACCCACCCGTAGCACACGCTCCAGCAAGTATATCTCACTGGTCACCCCCAAAGCCAATTTCTCCTTTGGCCGCCTTTCCTTCCAGTTCTCTGCTGCCAATGATCAAAAATCACTGAAACTGGAGACACTTATCTCTCTCACTAGCTTTAAGCACCAGCTGTCAGAGCAGCTCACATATCACTGCACCTGTACATAGCCCCCTACCGTTTTCATTTATTTATCTTGCTCCTTTGCACCCCAGTATTTCTACTTTGCACATTCATCTACTGCACATCTACCATTCCAGTGTTAAATTGCTATATTGTAATTACTTCGCCACCATGGCCTATTTATTGCCTTACGTTCCTTATCTTACCTCATTTGCACACATTGTATATAGATTTGTTTTTTCTACTGTATTATTGACTGTATGTTTGTTTACTCCAATGTGTAACTCTGTGTTGTTGTATGTGTCTAACTGCTTTGCTTTATCTTGGCCAGGTCGCAGTTGTAAATGAGAACTTGTTCTCAACTTCCCTACCTGGTTAAATAAAGGTGAAATAAAAAAATTATATTGGGGAAAGGTGAATTTACATTTTTATGAAGTATAATAGAGAGAGGTGTGTGCATGTATGTAGCTCATTATACAGACACTTCTACCAAAAGCTCTCAAAACATCCAAGGACAGAACATTAACAAAGTTCATGTTCAACATGGCATAAATGTACCTGTGGTGGCAGTGTACTGTCCTTGGTCTTCAGCAGAGTATCACACAGTGGATGTTGCAGTCTTTGGTAGACATAGGCAAATCTCACCACCTCCTGAGTGTTGGTGTAGGCAAATGATAGGAAAGCCTGGTTTCCTATGGTATAGGACTCCTCATCACCAGTGATCAGCAGGACACAGTACCTGAAAGGCAGATGTTTGGGGACATTAGTGTTCGTTCTGCAGCACTAAAACAGTTAGTGTCCCGAATTTTCTACAGTGCCGCATGACGCGCAAATGTGTATACCTCAATTATAGAAGTAAAATAATCAATCATGTCACCTGGCTGTGCAGAAATTGTATGTTCACAAAAGGCATCAGTATCTTACTTTCTGCGTCGGTGGAACTGCTTCACAGGACAAAGCTCATCAAACAGTTTCTGGTTCACCAGTCGAGGGACGAGGAGAAACTTGTTGTTCAATATGAATTCATCAATGATTAGTTTTTTCATTCCTTTAGCCTAGAAGAGGAGAACAACATGGAGATATTAATAAAATGCCATGTATCTAATCAGCTGAATGAACAGTTGTCACCTCAACAAAAACAGCATCTCTAAATATAATCGATAAACATCAGTAATACAGATACTACTCAGGTATTAAATGCTATTTAACTATTCAATTAAACTGTCTGGTGGAAAAGTAGTCAAATCTAGTTAACTGTCTAGTAACTACCTGTATAATGTCTGCAGGCTTGTCTGTACTCTCCTTAAAGACCAGCATGGTGGGGGCGTAGGTGTTAATGTTGAACTGTTTCAGTAGGTTGGCAGTCTCTGAGAGACCCTGGTCCACATACCCAAACTGAACATAATCCTTATAGGCGAACGCAGTCAGCTACGGAAGATGAGAAGAAGAAAAAAATAAGCAAGTATTAGAAAGCAGTTGTCGATGACCTATGTTCCAGGAGGAAGTCAATAAGTGATAGTCATTCTAGCTCTCTCAGTGGTAGTTTAAACTGATGCCAGACTGACTAGTCTAGACAACGGTTTACCTTGTATAAGAGTGGGACTACAGGCACTTGGTCAAACAGAAGCACGTGCGGCTTGTTTTGCTCATGCCAGCTGTTCAGGAATTGAAGGTCGTTCCTGTCTGTAACCTGAAACATACACACACAAAAATAATTTTGAATTTGCGAAATCATGATGTTTGTTGCTGCTATTGTTGTTTACCTTCTCAACCAGTTTCTGAGGGAGCAGGTCATCCACAAACTGCCTCAGGTGCTCCTTCACCACAGCGTAGTGGAAGAAGGTCACTTTCCCGTTGATGACACCGAGTATGGACGGGGTGCGGTGAGCACCGAGGTGATTGGCCAGACGTCCCTCATAACCTACGTCCACCACACCAATCCCCACACCTAACACATACCACACCAGTTGTACACAAAATCAGCCATACAAAGACTCACTATGGTTATTGTACCTACTTTCGTAGAATACACTGAATGTATGTTGCTCTGGATAACAGTGTCTGCTAAATTACTAGAACGTAATATTATGTCATATGGACAGTGAAGTCGTTGAGTAACTTTCATTTGTGTAATGCATTTCGTAATTTCCTACCCAAGGCCTCCAGCTCCAGCACAATCTCTTTCCAGACTGGCTCAATGTGGATACAACTGAAACACCAGTCGGAGGTGATTTTGATTAGGTATGGTCTCTTGAAGCTGTCAGGCACCACGTCATTCACATACTGGTTGAAGTGCAGAGCGTACTTGCTGTCAGCAAACTCCTGACTGCCCTTGTTGCTGAAGGGGAAGTGGAAGAAGGACTTGTCGAAGTAGAATTGGTCGTGACCATGACCGTAGTGACCATGACCATACGGCTGGGTGTCATCAGTCTGTCCGTACGGGTCATAGTTGGCCCTTTTCTCCTCGTTGGATAAGATCTTAAAGAGTTTGGGTAGAAAGCACGTGGATATTGTTACCAGAGGGTGGAGCATTCCCTTCTGAATAATGCATTTCAAATCAAATCAAATTTCATTTGTCACATGCGTCGAAAACAACAGGTGAAATGCTTACTTACAAGCCCTTAACCAACAATGCATTTTTAAGAAAATTGATAAATATAAAAAAAAATATTTACTAAATAAACTAACGTAAAAAGAAAGTAACAATAGGCTGCTGAAGTTTTGATGCTGGTGAATATTGGATACACTCTTACCTCATAGGATTTGGTAATCTTGATGAACATATCTTCAGCGCCTTCATTTTTGTTTTTATCAGGATGCCTTACAGACATAAAGGAAAGACAATGCATCAATGGGCCATTCATTTTTGTAAACAGTCAATAGTCTAGTGCTAAATATATCCACTGAGTCCTGACACCCAGAACAGAAAGGGTAAGTAATGTTCTTACCATTCCCTAGCTAGGCGCTTGTACACTTTCTTGATTTCAGTTTGGCTTGCACTTTTGGTCACTCCTAGAATATTGTATGGGTCTACTTCATTGGCTGTCTCCACTAAGCCAACCAGAAGAAGCAGACAGACAACCCCTATACCAGGAAATGTCAAACACATCCTTGTTCTTCTTACCATGTTCTCTGTCGGGAAAGCAACAACAACAGTCAGGGTAAACACATCTGTCTAACGGGATGTGTAGGTAAATTATTCTACATTGGTAAAGGGAGGATTTGAAACATATACAGACCCAACTAGATAACCGTCTAAACACAGCCTTTAGCAGGCAATACTATTATAACTGCCAAAACAGAATAAATGCATTAAATTGCCATTGACTTGAATTCACCACCTTGCTTTGCAATCAATTTAGGAGAGTGCTAGCTAGCTAGTTAGCTATCCAGGCTAGCTTGTTGAACACCATGCACGCACCTCAAGAATCTGTCTGGATCAACTGTTATTCTGCCACATTCCACAACATTGTCACTGCTTATCTGCGAAGGGAAAGCATGGACAATGTGTAATTTGTAGCATCATCCGAGCTCTCTAATGTTATCTCTCGCCTCCTTAAATGACAACCTGCTGGGACTGCATCCAGTGAGTGCGAATGGGGGACCAGAGACACCAAAGGCATTGTGGGAGTTACAGTCTTTTACAATCCACCAATCACGAGGAAGTGGGATGTAAACAAGGAAGTTGTTGAAAAATAAAAGGAGAGTAGAGAGAAGAGTGTGGTGTGATCACGCGGAGCTGGTAAAAAAAACATATTTATCACCACTGCTTGTCATTATAGTTTGTGTATTCTATTTATTTCCATTTACGACAACTGTATACACCTTTTTTGGTTGGGATAAAGCGGAAGTCGAATCTCTGCCCGTTTGCTGTTTGTATTGATCATTGATATTTTGTAGTACTGGGACTGTCTTTGTAAATACATGTTTTTAGAACACTTATTGTAAACTGATTTGGTAATTTCTCTTCTCCGCCACAGAGTCATTGCAGATCTCCTGTTCCATGCTTCATAAAGCCTAAGCCTACCGAATGGAGGAAAGACACAAACGGATTCTCCAACGCAATAGGGTCAATCTTGTGAGAGACCTGAACCCGTCAGATATGTTTGATGGACTTCTGTCAAAAGGAATCTTTACTCAAGACATGATCGACGAGATAAAGGTAGTGTGTGATGGTATTCTTCTTGACTGTTATTGTCTGTTTTGCAAGAATCCTGATTCATGATAAACATCATCATGATTAGGCTATTCTCATCCCATGCTGTTATGCACTGCAAAGTCTGGTGTGTGAGACTATGAACAGGTTACCTGAACTATTACCATGCAGTTCTCAAAAGCACATGCCTTGTTCCTCTATTTCAGAGTTCAGGGATCAGACAAGACCAGGCCAGGCAGTTGGTTCGAGACCTGGAGACCCGCGGGAGTCTGGCGTTCCCAGCTTTAATAGAGTGCCTTCATGAGACAGGGCAGCATAGTTTAGCAGAGCTCCTACTGGATGGAGAACCACAGAACCAGCCTCTACCTCAGCCTGTCCATGTCCAGCCAGTCGTTAGGCCTTTGCCAGTTTGTGAGTAGGCATGTGTGGTCATTCATTACAATATAGTTCCATACTGCTGACATTCTCAAATTTGCTCTGGACTGCTCTATTTTGACAGACTCACCTATGGACACTGTCAAGCCTGTTCAAGTGGTAACCCCTGTCTATCCAACTCAATCAGTGAAGCCTATGCCCACCACACCCATCCATGTACAGTGGCCCATCCATGTACAGTGGTGTGAACCCTTTGGAAATACCTGGATTTCTGCATAAATTGGTCATAAAATTTGATCTGATCTTCATCTAGGTCACAACAATAGACAAGCACAGTCTGCTTAATCTAATAACACGCAAACAATTATATGTTTTCATGTCTTTATTAAATACACAGTGTTAACATTCACAGTGCAGGGTGGGAAAAGTATGTGAACCGTTGAATTTAATAACTGGTTGACCCTCCTTTGGCAGCAATAACCTCAACCAAACGTTTTCTGTAGTTGTGGATCAGACCTGCACAACCTCTTTACATTCCTCTTTACAAAACTGTTTCAGTTCAGCAACATTCTTGGGATGTCTGGTGTGAACTGCTCTCTTGAGGTCATGCCACAGCATCTCAATCGGGTTGAGGTCAGGACTCTGACTGGGCCACTCCAGAAGGTGTATTTTCTTCTGTTGAGGCCATTCTGTTGTTGATTTACTTCTGTGTTTTGGGTCGTTGTCCTGTTTCATCACCAAACATCTGTTGAGCTTCAATTGACGAAATGTCTTGATAAACTTGGGAATTCAATTTTCCGTCAATGGTAGCAAGCTGTCCAAGCCCTGAGGCAGCAAAGCAGCCCCAAACCATGATGCTTCCTCCACCATACTTTACAGTTGGGATGAGGTTTTGATGTTGGTGTGCTGTGCCTTTTTTTCTCCAACTCCAACTCACATAGTATTGCGTGTTCCTTCCAAACAACTCAACTGTAGTTTCATCTGTCCACAGAATATTTTGCCAGTAGCGCTGTGGAACATCCAGGTGCACTTTTGCAAACTTCAGATGTGCAGTAATGTTTTTTTTGGACATCAGTGGCTTCTTCTGTGGTGTCCTCCCATGAACACCATTCTTGTTTAGTGTTTTACGTATCGAAGACTCGTCAACAGAGATTTTAGCATGTTCCAGAGATTTCTATAAGGCTTAGGCTGACACTCTAGGATTCTTCTTAACCTCATTGAGCATTCTGAGCTGTGCTCTTGCAGTCATCTTTGCTGGACGACCACTCCTAGGGAGAGTAGCAACAGTGTTGAACTTTCTCCATTCATAGACAATTTGTCTTTCCGTGGACTGATGCACATCAAGGCTTTTAGAGATACTTTTGTAACCCTTTCCAGCTTTATGCAAGTCAACAATTCTTAATCTTAGGTCTACTGTTTGAGGCATTGTTCACATCAGGCAATGCTTCTTGTGAATAGCAAACTCAAATTTTGTGGGTGTTTTTTTTATAGGGCAAGGCAGCTCTAACCAACATTTCCAATCTCGTCTCATTGATTGGATTCCAGGTTAGCTGACTCCTGACTCCAATTAGCTTTTGGAGAAGTCATTAGCCTAGGGGTTCACATACTTTTTCCAACCTACACTGTGAATTTTTAAATGATGTATTCAATATAGACAAGAAAAATACAATAATTTGTGTGTTATTAGAGTGTTTAAGCACACTATGTTTGTCTATTGTTGTGACTTAGATGAAGATCAGATCAAATTTGATTACCAATTTATGCAGAAATCCAGGTAATTCCAAAGGGTTCACGTACTTTTTCTTGCCACTAAGTGTTCACATAATTGTTTTGTAAGGAATGTGAGTCTGCATATTCATGTATAAATGTGGTGATGTTTATTGCATGTTTATTACAGCCCCTGAAAGGGAGTTTGGAAAACCCAGGGCAACAGGAAGAGTTAGACGTGACAGTATTCAGGTAAGTTATCTTGCCTTTTGGTTCTATTTACTGTAGGCTAAATGAAGCATCAATTCCCCATTGTGGTTTTTGACAGTACTCTCTAAAATAATTGTTGTATCTCAGTTCTGTTGAATTTAACTTATAATATGCTATAAACAGGGTGAAAGTATTCAGACCCCTTCCCCACATTTTTGTCTGTTACAGCCTTATTTAAAATGGATTAAATAAAACATTTTCCTCGTCAATCTACACACAATACCCCATAATGACAAAGCAAAAACAGGTTTTAGAAATGTTGTCAAATTTATTAAAAATGAAAACAGAAATACCTTATTTATGTAAGTATTCAGACCCTTTGCTATGAGACTTGAAATTGAGCTCAGGTGCATCCTGTTTCCATTGATCATCCTTGAGATGTATCTACAACTTTATTGGAGTCCACCTGTGGTAAATTCAATTGATTGATAATGATTTGGAAAGGCACACACCTGTCTATATAAGGTCCCACAGTTGACAGTTGTCAGAACAAAAACCAAGCCATGAGGTCGAAGGAATTGTCCGTAGCGCTCCGAGACAGGATTGTGTCGAGGCACAGATCTGGGTAAGGGTGCCAAATTTTTTATTTTGAAGGTCCCAAAGAACACAGTGGCCTCCATCATTCTTAAATGGAAGAAATTTGGAACCACCAAGACTCTTCCTTGAGCAGGCCGCCTGACCAAACTGAGCAATCGGTGGAGAAGGGCCTTGGTCAGGGGGGTGACCAAGAACCTGATGAACCCGATGGTCACTGACAGAGCTCCAGAGTTCCTTTGTGGGGATGGGAGAACCTTCCAGAAGGACAACCATCTCTGCAGCACTCCATCAATCAGGCCTTTATGGTAGAATAGTCAGACGGAAGCCACTCCTCAGTAAAAGGCACATGACAGCCTGCTTGGAGTTTGCTAAAAGGCACCTAAAGGACTCTCAGACATGAGAAACAAGATTATCAAGGTCTGATGAAACCAAGATTGAACTCCTTGGCCTGATTGCCAATCGTCAAATCTGGAGGAAACCAGGCACCGCTCATCACCTGGCAAATACCATCCCTACGGTGAAGCATGTTGATGGCAGCATCATGCTGTGGGGATGTTTTTCAGCATCAGGGACTGGGAGACTAGTCAGGATCAAGGGAAAGATGAACGGAGCAAAGTACAGAGAGATCCTTGATGAAAACCTGCTCCAAAGTGCTCAGGACCTCAGACTGGGGGCGAAGGTTCACCTTCCAACGGGACAACAACCCTAAGCACACAGCCAAGACAACGCAGGAGTGGCTTCGGGACAAGTCTCTCAATGTCCTTGAGTGGCCCAGCCAGTGCCTGGACTTGAACCCGATCGAACATCTCTGGAGAGACCTGAAAATAGCTCTGCAGCGACGCACCCCATCCAACCTGACAGAGCTTGAGAGGATCTGCTGAGAAGAATGGGAGAAACTCACCATATACAGGTGGGCCAAGCGTGTAGCGCCATACCCAAGAAGACTCTAGGCTGTAATCACTGCCAAAGGTACTTCAACAAAGTACTGAGTAAAGTGTCTGAATACTTATGTAAATGTGATATTTCCACATACTCTGTATCTTGCCTAGTCAAGATTTCAACACATGTAAATTTGAGTCCAACCAGTTCCCTAATTTGATTGTTTGGATATACTGTGGAATCATTGCATGCTTTACTTTCATATTCTCTCAGAGTTATAAGATGGATGCCAACCCCTGTGGACACTGCCTGATCATAAACAATGTCGATTTTGAGCCTAAGTCGGAGCTGAGTAAGCGCACAGGGTCCAACATAGACTGTGAAAAACTGGAAAGAAGATTCAAATCTCTGAACTTTATTGTTCTTGTCAAGAGAAACCTGAAACAAAAGGTGAGGATGTCCTCAGCTACCTTCCTGTTTAGCCTACTAGTTTAGTTTATAAATATTCATGTTTAACTGGCCAAGTGATCCAATGCTTACATTAATCACTATATTTCAGCAAATAAAGCAGGAGCTTTCGGCTTTGTCGAAGAAGGATCATTCACAGTATGACTGCTGTGTGGTGATCATGTTATCACATGGGACGGAGGTAAGACTCTCTATCCTTTTACAAATGCATAGAAAGTGTAGGCATTTTTGTCTTTCAGGAGATTAATAATGTTATTCCATTTCATTGCATATTTTCAGGTGTGTAACAATCGCTTCCCCGGTGCAGTGCATGGAGTGGACGGGTCCAATGTCCCAGTTCAGCACATTACCAACTACCTGAACGGTCAGAACTGCCTTTCCCTACAGGGCAAGCCAAAGATCTTCTTTATCCAGGCCTGTGGAGGAGGTAAGACAACTTCACTAGCTATAGTAGTTGCTTATGCTTAGTTATTACTTACTACTGCTTATGCAGCACTGTAACAACAATGTTATGAAGGTGTTGAAATAATAGTCTGTACACTGGGTTATATCTCAGACAGTGGAGGAAGTATTTGGGGGGTAGTGGAACTAGTCTCGCTCTGTCAGTCATCACACAAGATTCTCGTTTGAGAAACCCAGAACGGCTGGAGTCATTTGTTATAACTTGTATAATGTTTTGTACATTGTGGTCTGGCAGGTGAGAGAGACACAGGCTTTGAGGTGCATGACGAGGTGAGGCCTTGTATTGGAGGAACAGGTGACCAGACAGACGCAGTGCCCATGTCCTCCAGCAGTGACTCTCTGAGCACTCAGTCTGATGAGCCAGACGCTAAGGCCACACTACCCACACCCAGCGACATACTGGTGTCCTACTCCACCTTCCCAGGTGTGTTTGTGTGTGTGTTTCTGTCAAATACTGTAAATCTTTGTGGTTATCAATCCCAGAAAGTGTTGTTAGTGTGTCTGTCGCCCTAATGGCTGTTTGTCGGTGTGACTTGTACAGGTTACGTCTCCTGGAGAGATACCCAGGCTGGCTCCTGGTATGTAGAGATACTGGATAACATCTTAGAAGAGAATGCTGCCACCGATGACCTGGTCACCATGTTAATGATGGTGAGTTTGTTGTCTTTTTAAAATACAGCTGTATTTACTTTTAATTATACTAAAGTATATCCTCTTATGAAGATTTCCATGTTATTTGTGTTCAGGTAAACCATGAAGTTTCACAAAACTCGGCCAACGGCCTCTACAAACAGATGCCTGGTTCCTTTAATTTTCTACGCAAACTTCTCTACTTCCAAGCCCTGCCCTGCTAGAGACCAATCCAGTCATGACAGCACAGAGTTTCACTCTCAGGAAATCTTCATGTGCCCTATTAAAATAATGTTTATTTGGATATGTGATCAAGAGTACCAAGATTGTAATTTTGTAATTTTGTTGACATTTTTCTAATGTTCTTTCTTTTCTTGTTTTTACACTCAACGTTTTTGAGAATGCAAAATCATTGTGAAAATCCAAAAAATTGCAGCGGGAAAAAAAACAATGGTTTATCTTGAGAAGCTCTCTGCGAAAAATCAATCAGGACTGTTGTTGACCTTACTATTAGCCAGAAAATCTTTAATTTCCATGTTGAGTAAATTACTTTCAGGTGAATATTTAGTGAGTGGCTATTAATGTGCTGTACTTTAGAGTAACGATGTGATGTCCAAAATTAATTGTGTTCTGGTTTTAATGATTTTTATTTTAAGGTTTAAAGGTTACTGTTGCAAATTGATATGTTTCGACATGCATAGGGAAATTCCTGAAAGAGATACAAAATTCTAAAATCCACATCTGGGTCCCTCAATTCCCACTTTCAGGGGTTGGAATCATTGATATTAGAAGTGTTTGATATTTTTGGGCTGATCCTTTTGATTTATATCATAGATGTTCCAATTGACTTGATCCACAAGCAAGCCAGTTCCAGGGACAATTTGAAGACCAATCTGTAATGGTGAATGATTTTTATTTCTATTCCAAATCACAGCATTGTGGTTACTGAGGCCTGCAACACAAATAATCCTTTGCCATTCTTGTATCCAAGAGAAGCAGAGGAGCCAGCTCTAACCCTAGAACAGATCACCATTTACAGATGCTGTCATCAAGGCGAAGAGTGGCTACATTTTGATTTGTTTAACACTTTTTTTGGTTACTACATGATTCTATTTGTGTTATTACATAGTTTTGATGTCTTCACTATTATTCCACAATGTAGAAAATAGTTTTAAAAAAATAAAGAAAAACCCTTGAATGAGTAGGTGTGTCCAAACTTTTGACTGGTACTGTATGTTTGTGTTAATGTCATGGGGTGTGCAATGCAACTTACTACAGATTTGGTATCCGAATTAAATGAAACTTTTGTTCCACATTACAGTGGCTAATGCATATGCGTTACATGCAGGTAAAGTGTAATTATACTGTAGTTATATAGTACTATGCTTTACCATACATGCCTATGTAACTACCCTGTTTAAGGCCATTTAATACACATGAAAATGGACATCTCGTGTTGTGTTGATCAGTGTTGTTGCAGCCTAGCTTTTGAGAGGGAGTGAAAACATAGTGGAATGAGCTGCAGCTGAAATGCCAGGGTTAAACTCTTAATTATCATTCTGAGAACCATATGCTTCTTAGAGCTTGGTGAGACTGTGGTTGTCCCATGGTCATTTGACATACAACCTTCCCACAACGTTCTGGGATGGTGCAGGATAGTTGCTTGGCTTTGGAACATTGTCAGCCCATTTAAGGAACTTTTTTGGGGGTGGGGGGTTTCATTACTTTAACAGAATGTTTCCTAAAAGTTCAAACATGGTTACATTTAGTTGAATTTTAGGTAATGTTCTAGGCAAGTTCTCCAACTGGTTTTACATTGGGAATGTTCTCAAATAGTTCAGAGAATGTTAAAAAAAACAACGTTCTCCTGTGGGCATTTCAATACTTCAGCATCACGTTTCCACAGTGTTCTATTTAAAGTAGGTCTAATATTCTTAAATTGTTCAGAGAACCTTACGAAACAACGTTCTTCTGTGGGAATTTCAGTATTTCAGCATAATGTTTTCTGCAGGTTTCCTCATGGTTCTATTTAAAGTAATGTTCTCAGAAAATGTTCCAAAAAACCACAAGAAAACATTAGTAAAGTTCAAAGACTGTTGTATGCTGAGGCAGTGAAGAGAGTAGGAGAGGAAGATAGGTCCAGGGTGCGGGATTCTAAGAGGATCCCTGTGGGTAGGCCGACGAAAATAGAGAGTGATAGGAATAACGTACATCAGTAAGGTTGTTTTTTTGGAGTTCGTGGCCATGGTTGTCAACTGTATCGCAGGAATGGTACGTAAATCACAGAGGATAGATGTTGTGGTGGCAGCTGCAGAGAATTACTTGGGTGTGCAAGATTTTACTGCAGAAGAGTTACAAGATGTTGCTGTTTTTGTGTTTATCTGTTTGTGTTACCATTTTTAAGAAGGATGTATAGAGTTTTGTAACACATGAATTTGTATCCTTCAAAATATATGTATGTAAAAAAGAAAAAGGGAAAAAGGGTATCACCATAGTGTTCCTGTTGTTGTTGAATTGTTGTTCCAGGCTTACACTAAATCATTAGAAAAGGTCTACAAAAGTACATGCTTCATGATTTATTGATTTCATAAAGAATATAGGCCTAGGAGGCCTACAATGTACAGCAAGTCTACATTGTAATGTACTGTTAAATCACAGTAATTAATCATCACAGACATGCAGTGGAGAAATGCATATCACAGATATTCAGTGGAGAAATGTCATCAAGCCTTCGAGGGGCAACGAGAGCAACTGATTCGAGATCAACAACAGAGGGCGCCGATGCTCAGACTTCTCCAGCATCAAGGTAGGCCTAAACCACTTGAAGAAACATTCAATTTAAGGTCAAAGGTAGAGTAATATCCACATCGTGTAGTATCAACACAAAGCTCTTCCACTAAACTTCGTTTGGTTTGGATGGTGGTGAATGTGGTGCATGACAAAAGCCGCGCCAAATATCTTTGGGGGGCATGATACGCCTCGAAGTCAAGCGCTAAGAAAAAGTCATACATGTGCATCTGAGTAGGGTTTATATAAAAAAAAATCGAATCAAATGTTACTTGTCACATGCTTCGTAAACAACAGGTGTAGTAGACTAACAGTGAAACTATATGTATTGGTGCGTAATTTATGCGTAATTATTCATCTATACATTAAATCAAATGTATGATCCATTTCAATGTGTTAATTTAACCATGTAGCCTAACACATTTTAAAGCAATGGGGTTGTTTTAAAACTGTAAAGCAAAAGATATGCTAGGTGGGTCGGCGTCTCTTCACGGAGGGATTACGGCTGCCTATCATCAGAACTCCCTGAATTCCATTCCGCCTTTTACGGAGGGCAGTGGTTCGTGTATCGCAATAGCATCGGACTTCCAAGTGACTTGCGCTGGCATTACAAGTCGAAGTTTCGGAGTGCAAGAGAAAGTGGAGCGAAGTGATCTATCTCATTCACGTGATTTAAAAATATATAATTTTTTTAATCTGTTCCCATAGAAAACGCATTAAGGAATAATTCTTATGTTGATGAAGTCCCACCGGGTGGGACGTAGAAAATAATTGTCCTTTATAGAAAGTGTAAAGAGGTGCACCCAACCAATACTTCAGTGGCCAGACGTGAAGGACCTTGATTTTCCTTTCCCCAGCATTTGCAGCCTGTGCTGGGTTGGTGGAAAATGGGCACGCGGATCCACTCGGTCTCTGGACTTATCGTCTCGTTGATATTTACATGTAATCTGATAAATGTAAGTGATCTTTTACATACTTTTATTTTGAACTTTAATATATTTCTCATGAACAAGATTTTGTAGATCCTCTGGTCTAGTTTTCACACTGCTCCACGGACAATCGAACATTATTTCCTAAAGAAAATTAACTTACTACTATGCTACTTTTCAAAACGTTATTACAGTGTAATGCTATTTGTTTCTTGGGTGTTGCCGGTCAAGTGTCCCATATAGCATAGTTGAACATATATGATTCACCACACGCTGATTATACGTTTCATAAATATGTTCTAAAAAGTAATGTGACAAACTGGAATATCGAGTGGAATAGAGCTGATCTAATTCTGTCCATAGAAACAGTCTATTCATAGTCAAGCCTCTCTCCTGTCTACATGCATAAAAACTTTCTCAATCTTCTGTCTGAACCACACTCACTTCACATGAAACGCTTCAGGAAAACTGGCAACATTTGACCATTATTCGAGAAATTATGCAAAGGCTACATAAAACAATAATTGAGTGGTAGTGAAAGGAAACTGGTCAGAATCTAGAACTGGTTGCGTATTAGTTACTGTGCATTAAAACCAACTGATTGGTAGGCTAGATTGTAACCGCTTTTTTTCTAGGGGGAAATACTGGTGTCTATAACAGGTATCAGTAAACTTGTGTCGATATGCTTTGGTAATGCCACATGTTCTTGTATGAATATTCATCAGCATACTTTTTTAAACTTGATTCAGTTCTTGTGCTAGTGGCATACTGTTTTCAATTAATTCAAAATGTTCTATGACTATCTCTTCAGATAGAGCTTTACATTGAATCATAAGAATAATGTATGAAATGTATAGTGTAGCCTGGCCCTGTGCTCAAGTGATGTGAATTGTAGGAGACAATAACCCCAAGCCATTAGACAAGGCTGCAAAACAAGGCTACCCGGACTACCTGCATTGACGCTTTTTTGAACTAACTCTCTTGCACTGACTCTATGCCCAAACACTGCCCACTGGACACACCACATCATTTCAACGTGGAAATTTGGGTAATATTTTGTTGACACATTGATCAATGAGATTTCAACCTATATTCACCCACTCAAAAAGACAGTCAGAAGTGTGTTGAATTCCCAATGTGTTATCACTATGTTTTCAACCATCTAAAAGCACAACCAAATTCCAATGGGAATACAATGTCAGGCATTTTGTATTTATAGAACAATTTAATGTGTTATCACTGTGCTTCGTCTAATAGCACAACCAAATTACCTGGGTTGCAGTTGAGATTACATTAAAGTACAAAGTGCAGTGAAAGTGCATTTGCCTGCATTTGCCTACAAATTATTTATTGATATGTTGGATTGACGTCTTCATCTCAACCAAGAATCTATCAATTAAACTGGAATTAAAGCCAGACTAAATCAGTGGCACAGATGGAGCTATCCAAGCATAAGATACATCTCCTTCAAATGTTGATAATTGTTTGCATTGACAACCAAACACAATTCAATATTCAGTTTGTCTACAAATTAATCATTGATATGTTGGATTCACGTCTCCATCTCAACAAAAAATCTAAGTTAAAGAATAGGACTAAATCTAATCAAACTTTATTTAAAGTGCATTTAAAGTTTGATTTGATTTAGTCCTATTCTTTAACTTAGATTTTGTTGAGATGGAGACGTGACTCTGACATATTAATGATTAACTTGAATATTACATTTGAAATTAACCAAAGCTTGAAACCCTAAGCCTATATGTATTGTCTATTTTTAGTTGAACCCTGGGTTGAATTAAAACAATAGCTGTTGATGACTTTGCAAATGCTATATAGGCCTAAATAGTATAATTGATGATATATGACTTATAAAGTATGGTTACATTTAATTTGCTGTGTTAAACCTACCTTTTGGAATTACTTTGATTGCAACAGTGAATATATTGAATTATTTAGAGCTCTCTCAGTAATCATTCTCACGATAGCACATTGGTAGTAGTCAGTCACAATTATCAAAGCTAAAAAATCCTTGTTGGGAGACTGAATTAATAGCTGTAGATAGATCAACTCTCCAGTAGGAGGTGCTGTCCAGGCTATTTTTTTCTTCTGATAGTGGATATAAATCTGACATTGTTTCAAAGGTACAAAGTCAACATATTTTATATAAGGTTTGTCTATGTTGAAAATTGGTTACAATGAGAACATAATCCTGTGGTTTAAATTTCACCCACAAAACAACAGTTATACATTGATAACTTTTTACAAATCCAGTATATTTTCCACTTAGATTCCACATCACGATACATTGACAAATTACGTTGAAACAACATTGATTTAACTGGGGATGGGCATGAGTAATCGAGTACTCGAGTACTCAGAGATTTAAAAAAAAGAATACTGTAAAACTATTTGGTGGAATGTGCTTTGTGGCTGCCTGAATGGGCAAGGTCTCTGGAAGACCAGGTTTATTTGCTTTGACTCTAGTGTTCCATTTGTACATGTGCATTTACGGGGCACAACAAAAAAGAGACCAACCCAAGCATCACACCATTCTTCTCCCTAAATTTCCTTTCCCCTATGTGTCTCAGTCACTCAATTGTGTTCCAACCACCCCCTACCCACACACGTGCTGAGTGTGCACACAAGATCCCGATAGACTTACAGAAATAACTGTCTATTAAAACATATGTACCTAACTGATGGGATACATAAGCTACATTCCTTGCCAAATGACAACAGTTTTATCACAAGTTCAAAATGGACTGGTTGATTGAAAATATGTGTTCCAACAATGAGCTGCAGTTTTGGAGTAATTGCGTCCTGTCTATTTTCCAATTAAGCTACTTTGTGAACTGCTAGTGCCATTTAGAATAGATTACCTTGGCTATAACCCCCATAAACATAGACAGGTTCCACACCGAAAATATGCAAAAACATTAGTTTGATAAAGACAAAGATTGTATTTTCATCAGAATCGTCAAGTATATGGCTACTCACCAACAGATGTCATGGCCGTAAAAAAAAATAACGTCAGAATAAACTATATTGAACGTCTGAAAACTATTTCAAAACTCGCCAAGTTGAGCAATCTTTGAGAATAACTGTTCCAGGCACGAGATGTGCATCACTTCGCAATGGCAATTCTTTCATTTGTTAAAATATTCTGTTATATTACATAATGTCTTTGTTTTACTATAAAATAGGTGTCTTGACTGTGATATGGGCTCAGGAAATAAGACCGTCTTGTCTGCTAAATTAACAAAACAAGGCTGTGCCATTTCACAGCCATAGGCTTCTACAAGCGCCACTACTGAGGTTACTGCCTTTTTGAAGATTGTGTTCCACAATATAATATAACCAGTTGATATTCTAGTTTCAATAAATTCATGTTAAATGGCACTTCCTTTTTTATTGAGTCTACGTACACTCACAGGCCAGTTTATTAGGTACACCACCCCGTTCACAAAAACGTATTAATCCTACAGACAGTGAGTCACGTGGCCATGTCTTGCTATATAAGGCAGGCAGACAGGCATCGAGGCATCCAGTTACTGTTCAATTGAATGTTAGAATGGGCAAAACTAGTGACCTAAGCAACTTTGAGCGTTGCATGATCGTCGGTGCCAGGCATGCCAGATCCATTATTCAGAAGTGTCCGCCAACCTTGGCTTTTCACGCACAACAGTGTCTAGGGGTTACCGAGAATGGTGCGACAAACAAAAAACATCCATTCAGCGGCAGTCATGTGGGCCGAAAACAGCTTGTTGATGTGAGAGGTTTGAAGGAGAATGGCAAGAATCGTGCATTAAAAAATTTGGATTTGTTATCTGTAATGGTTATGATAAATTAGGCATTGTTGCGATCTGTTGGCATATAGATAAATGTGCTCGTATTTCTTTCCATTGCAGGCCTTGTGTTCTAAAAATAGTGTACTCAAAAGAAAATCATGCGAGTACTGGAACAGTCAAAAAATGTCAAATGCCAATCCCTAGATTTAACCAGTTTTTGCCCAGTGGGTGGTCTCTACCCACACGCTGACGCATACTTACACTGACACCCCTGACACCCCCAACACACACACACACACACACACACACACACACACACACACTACATATGCCCACACACATAACATGCGCACAAATGCATACTGACGCCACACACACACACCTTCACACTCACCACATTCACTGCTGTTACTTCTCCACATACGCTGCTTCTACAGCTCAGTGTATTATCTATCTTGTTGCCTAGTCACTTTACCCCTACCTATGTGTACATAGGTACCCCAATTACCTCGTACCCCTGCACATAGACTCAGTACTGGTACTCCCTGTAAATAGACATGTTATTTTTACTTGTTATTGTTATTCACTGTGCATTTATTCCTCCTGTCTCTATTTCTATTTTTATATTTTTTATCTTTATCGTTAACTCTGCATTGTTGGAAAAGGACCCGTAAGTAAGCATTTCACTGTTAGTCTCTACACCAGTTGTTTACGATGTGACAAATAAAATTTGATTTGATTTGAGGAGATAGCACTTTATCTCACATGATTAGAATAATTATACCCCTGAGATCATGTCTGGATTCTCACCTATTTACCATCAGATAGAAAAGCTGTCCTGGTCTGTCAGGCAATTTTCTGTTTTTAATTTCATCAGAAGAATGAGCATTCTCATGGAAGCCATGTCCCAGATATACAGTAAGTCTTGCACCTGTTTGAGATAAAGTCCATTTTGTAATTATTTTAACTAGGCAAGTCAGTTAAGAACCAATTCTTATTTTCAATGACAGCGGGTTAACTGCCTTGTTCAGGAGCAGAATGACATATTTTTACTTGGGCAGCTCAGGAATTTGATCTTTCAACCTTTAATTTACAAGTCCAATGCTCTAACCACTAGACTACCTGCCACCCCAATAAACCACAGCAAGCTAAAGGTAACAGAGACAAAACAGGGAACATGTTGATGAGAGCCCACTTTCAATCCTGTGCCTTACATGATGATAATGGGAAGTCTAAATGTTGTCATCTTCAATTGGCTGTATTATGTGTTTTTTCTGTTGTGGTTGAATTCTCAAGCATGTCATGAATCGCTGTCAAATTACAATTTATTTTTGGGTCTCCATTCAGAGATCAGCTGATACATGTTGACTCGACTGCCTGTCTGAATTATGAGTTGGCTTCCATATAGTTTTACCAGTATCCTCGATGACGACCAAGGATGACAATAGCAACATAATTTAATTATCAGTAGCAGCATCTGTTTCTTGCGTTTTGAGTCTGCACTCTAACAGGCTTGATTCTATGTTTCAATTAAGCACATACTGCTGTTGCTGTGGGCTTAGTGCTATATGGGATCTTTGGGATGTCCCTTCCCGATACCCCTAACCTTAAACCCTAACCTTAACCCTTACCTTAACCATTTTACATCTCAACTTCAATGGGGTAAGGACTTCCCAAGGATCCCGGATAGAAAGGGCCGTTGCTATGGGGGCCCCCTTCACTCCTCTGGAATGTCAGGGTAAGTCAGATCAATCAACTCAAACAATCAACGTCAATAGAGATCCTAGAACGTAACCAGACTTCACTATATCATTAGGAGTTTAGTATATCCAATAGGACACCACAATTGGTCAGAGAGCGACGCCTTCATGGCACACCGATGACGCGGGCGGTCTTCACTTGATTGACTGTAACGTTGTCAAATAAGCACCAATCGGGGTCAACCCCGCATCTGTAGAAAAATGTTGCTGCTAACCTTGTGCGACAGCAAGCTTTTTCCTTTTGGACAAAAATTATAAGAATATGGAGAGTTATGAAGTTATGAAAACTGGGTGTTTTGCAAATGTTGAACGTATAATATGGCTACTAATACTGGAAAAGATAAATCAAAGTCCAAGTATACAGATTTGAGGATATTCTTGCAGAAAAATGTAATGTGTATGTAAATGTTGCCCAAATGTACCTGGGTGACTTCACACTAAATGTCATGTAGTTTATCCGTCTGAAACTCTGCACATACACTGCTGCCATCTTGTGGACACCATCGGAATTACAACCAGAGTGATTGCTAGATTTGGGACCTTTCCGTTGCATTTCAAAGATGGTGGTAGAAAAAAAAGGTTGTTTTTTTCTTTGTATTTTCTTCTACCAGATCTAATGTGTTATATTCCCCTACATTCAATTCACATTTCCACAAAGTTCAAAGTGTTTCCTTTCAAATGGTATCAAGAATATGCATATCCTTGCTTCAGGGCCTGAGCTACAAGCAGTTATATTTGGGTATGTCCACTTACCACTTTATTTTAAGAATGTGAAATGTCAGAATAATAGTAGAGAGTATTATTTATTTCAGCTTTTATTTATTTAATCCCATTCTCAGTGGGTCAGAAGTTTACATACACTCAATTAGTGTTTTGTAGCATTGCCTTTAAATTGTTTAACTTGGGTCAAACGTTTCGGGTAGCCTTCCACAAGCTTCCCACAATAAGTTGGGTGAATTTTGGCCCATTCCTCCTGACAGAGCTGGTGTAACTGAGTCAGGTTTGTAGGCCTCCTTGCTCGCATGTGCTTTTTCAGTTCTGTCCACAGATTTTCAATAGGAGTGAGGTCAGGGCTTTGTGATGGCCACTCCAATACCTTGACTTTGTTGTCCTTAAGGCATTTTGCCACAGCTTTGAAGTATGCTTGGAGTCATTGTCCATTTGGAAGATCCATTTGCGACCAAGCTTTAACTTCTTGACTGATGTCTTGAGATGTTGCTTCAATATATCCACATAATTTTCCTGCCTCATGATGCCATCTATTTTGTGAAGTGCACCAGTCCCTCCTGCAGAAAAGCACCCCCACAACATGATGCTTTCACCCCCGTGCTTCACGGTTGGGATGGTGTTTTTCGGCTTGCAAGCATCCCCCTTTTTCTTCCAAACATAACGATGGTCATTATGGCCAAACAGTTCTATTTTTGTTTCATCAGACCAGAGGACATTTCTCCAAAAAGTACGATCTTTGTCCCCATGTGCAGTTCCAAACTGTAGTGTGCAGTTCCAAACTGGCTTTTTTATGGCGGTTTTAGAGCAGTGGCTTCTTCCTTGCTGAGTGGCCTTTCAGGTTATGTCGATATAGGACTCGTTTTACTGTTGATATAGATACTTTTGTACCTGTTTCCTCCAGCATATTCACATTGTCCTTTGCTGTTGTTCTGGGATTGATTTGCACTTTTCGCACCAAAGTACGTTCATCTCTAGGAGACAGAACGCATCTCCTTCCTGAGTGGTATGACGGCTGCGTGGTCCCATGGTGTTTATACTTGCGTACTATTGTTTGTACAGATGAACGTGGTACCTTCAAGCATTTGGAAATTTCTCCCAAGGATGAACCAGACTTTTGGAGGTCTACAATTTTTTTTCTGAGGTCTTGGCTGATTTCTTTTGATTTTCCCATGATGTCAAGCAAAGAGGCACTTTGAAGGTAGGCCTTGAAATACATCCACAGGTACACCTCCAATTTACTCAAATGATGTCAATTAGCCTATCAGAAGCTTCTAAAGCCATGACATCATTTTCAGGAATTTTCCAAGCTGTTTAAAGGCAGTCAACTTAGTGTATGTACACTTCTGACCCACTGGAATTGTCATACAGTGAAGTGAAATAATCTGTCTGTATACAATTGTTGGAAAAATTACTTGTGCCATGCACAAAGTAGATATCCTAACCGACTTGCCAAGACTAAAGTTTGTTAACAAGAAATTTGTGGATTGGTTGAAAAACGAGTTTTAATGACTCCAACCTAAGTGTATGTAAACTTCCAACTTCAACTGTAGACTTTCTATTATATTTAGTAGGAATAGCTATGTTGTTTTCAGTTTGAATATTGTTGCTATAAAGCCACAGTTCTCCTTACAAAAAGTAGCCGTTTGATGTTTCACCGTAACATTTTGGAATGTTCATTTAAATCGTTCAACTGAAATTGTTACTCTGGCAACATGTTCGCTACAAACAGAAGCCTTGTTGAACTCGCACCTGTTCTCTATTGACTAGCTACCTGTTCTCTCTCGACTAGCTACTTCAGTGATGAACCACACAATAAGGAACCCAGCCAGGGTCTCTGAAGCACAGCAGAGCAAACAGCAGCCACCCCACCACCGTTTAGAAAGTTGGGCCCCAAGAACTTCAGCTAATTGGGTGAAGACAAAGACTCCAGCCACCCAAGTCATAGACTGTTCTCTCTGCTA
Organism: Brachymystax lenok tsinlingensis; assembly: GCA_030435695.1. Classification (NCBI taxonomy): domain Eukaryota; kingdom Metazoa; phylum Chordata; class Actinopteri; order Salmoniformes; family Salmonidae; genus Brachymystax; species Brachymystax lenok. The sequence continues at coordinate 16,666,479 of CM059802.1, forward strand.
CCACATGGCAAGCAGTACCAATGCACCAAGTCTAGAACCGACAGGACCCTAAACAGTTAACCTCTCAGGGATTGCTGGGGCGCTAGCGGGTTGCTCCCGACACTACCAGGTGAAATGTAAAGCGCCAAATTCAAAATCCCAAAGTTGAATTATTAAACATCCACCAATATACAAGTGTTCCATACTCATCAAAAGCTCTGTTTCTTGGCAATATCACAGCGTTGTCAGATTTCAAAAAGGCTTTACGGCGAAAGCAGCACATTTGATTGTTTGAGGGTAGCACCTCACATATTTTTCCCATAGCCATGAATCGATTAGCCATCATGGCACACACATAACACATTTCACAGCGAAAACAAATCAATTACCTGTTGAAGAACTTCTGCTGAGGTCATCCTAAGTGTCCAACGAAGACAATCCATGGTTCTTTTGTTAGAAAAAGTAATGTATTTTATCCATAAATCCTCCATTTGGTTCGATCGTTATAATCAGAAACGACAGCCTCCACTACTCCATTGAAACGGGGACGCAAACTCGTTCATCTTATACCTATAAACTTGTCCAAGAACAATCAAACATAGTTTTAAATGTATCCTTAGGAACACTTTTACGTATATTTACTATTATAAGTCAACCGGAATATAAACTGATCAATAAAGACGGTAAAAACGACAATGCGCGCCTTCTCGGGAACGCGCACTGGGTACTGTTGACATAAAAGAGACACTTCCTGGTTTGCTCTTCTTCTCTGGTCTAATTCATCCAAAATGAAATTTTCTCAGAGACTGTTGACATCTAAAGGAAGCGATGGGTACTGCATTCATATGCCCTTATATGGTCATTTTCATGAGGGAGGGGTTCCCAAATGAGCAATGTGTCAAAATCACTTTTTCCAGGACAGAAATTCCTCGGGGGTTTCGCCTGCTATATACGTTCTGTTTTACTCACAGACAAATGGATAACAGTTTTGGAAAATACAGAGTGTTTCCTATCCAATGGTACCAAATATGTGGATATCCTATTTTCTGGGCCTGAATGGGAGGCATTTTACTTTGGGCACGCCAGGCTCTCCAAAACCGACCCCTCAGCTGACACTCCCTAACAAGTTAAATAGTTAACCGACAGGACCCTATTTGGTTAAATAGTTAACCAAATAGCTACCCGAACTATCTACATTGACCCTTTTTGCACTCATTCTTTTGACTCATCACATACAGTGCCTTCAGAAGGTATTCATACCCCTTGACTTATTCCACATTTTGTTGTGTTACAGCCTGAATTCAACATGTATTAAATATATTTTTTTTCTTACCCATCTACATACAATACTCCAGAATTACAAAGTAAAAACATGTTTTTAGAAATGTTTGCAAATTTATTAAAAATGAATTACAGAAGTATCTCATATACATAAGATTTCACACCCCTGAGTAAATACATGTTAGAATCACCTTTGGCAGTGATTACAGCTGTGAGTCTTTCTGGGTAAGTCTCTAAGAGCTTTGCACACCTGGATTGTGCAATATTTGGCCATACTTACAATTTAGCATTAACACTGGAGTGATATATGTGCAGATGATGATGTGCAAGTAGAGATACTGGGGTGCGAAAGAGCAAGAGGGTAAGTAATAATATAGGGATGAGGTAGTTGCGTGTGCTATTTACAGATTGGCTGTGTACAGGTACAGTGATCGGTAAACTGCTCTGACAGCTGATGCTTAAAGTTAGAGAAGGAGATATAAGTCTCCAGCTTCAGTGATTTTTGCAATTTGTTCCAGTCATTGGCAGCAGAGAACTGGAAGGAAAGGCCGCCAAAAGAAGTGTTGGCTTTGGGGATGACCAGTGAAATATACCTGCTGGATACCTGTTGATCATTGCTAGACAGCCATTTTCAAGTCTTGCCATAGATTTTCAAGCTAATTTAAGTCAGAACTGTAACTAGGCCACTCAGGAACATTCAATGTTGTCTTGGTAAGCAACTCCAGTGTATATTTGTTCCTTGTGTTTTAGGTTATTGTCCTCCTGAAAGGTGAGTTTGTTTCCCAGTATCTGTTGGAAAGCAGAATGCACCAGGTTTTGCTCTAGGATTTTGCCTGTGCTTAGCTCTATTACCTTTCTTTTTATCCCAAAAGACTCCCTAGTCCTTGCTGATGACAAGCATACCCATAACACGATGCTGCCACCACCGTGCTTGAAAATATGAAGAGTGGTACTCAGTGATGTGATGTGTTGGATTTCCCCCAACGTAACGCTTTGTATTCAAGACATAAAGTACATTTCTTTGCCATTTTGTTTGCAGTTTTGCTTATGTGCTTTGTTGCAAACATGATGCGTGTTTTGGAATATTTGTATTCTGTACAGGCTTCATTTAGGTCAGTATTGTGGAGTAACTGTAACGTTCTTGATCCATCCTCAGTTTTCTCCTATCACAGCAATTAAACTCTGTAACTGTTTTAAAGTCACCATTGGCCTCATGGTGAAATCCCTGACCGGTTTCCTTCCTCTCCGGCAACTGAGTTAGGAAGGACGCTTGTATCTTTGTAGTAACTGGGTGTATTGATACACCAGCCAAATTGTAATTAAAGACTTCACCATGATCAAATTGATATCCAATGTCTGCTTTTTTCCCTACCAATCTACCAATAGGTGCCCTTCTTTGCAAGGCAAACCTCCCTGGTCTTTGTGGTTGAATCTGTGTTTTGAAATTCACAGCTCGACTGAGGGACCTTACAGATAATTGTATGTGTGGGGTACAGAGATGAGGTTGCCATTCAAAAATCAAGGTTAACACTATTATTGCACACATAGTGAGTCCATGCAACTTATTGGGTGACTTGTTAAGCACATTTTTACTCCTCAACTTATTTAGGTTTGCCATAACAAAGGGGTTGAATACTTATTGGCTCAATTTTTAATAAATGAATACACATTTCTAAAAGCGTAATTCCACTTTGACATTATGGGGTACTGTGTGTAGGCCAGTGAACAACATCTCAATTTAATCCATTTTAAATTCAGGCTGTAAAACAACAAAATGTGGAAAAGGTCAAAGGGTGTGAATGCTTTCAGAAGGCACTATACGCTGCTGCTACTGTTTATTATCTATCCTGTTGCCTAGTTACTTTATTCATACCTATATGTACATATCTACCTCAATTATCTCGTTCGTAACCCTGCACGTCAACTCGGTGCTCACCCCGTGTATATTGCCTGTCACGTCTTTCGGGCGGCGTTCGGTGGTCGACGTCACCGGTCTTCTAGCCACCGTTGATTCACATTTCATTTTTCCGTTAGTTTTGTCTTCATTATACACACCTGGTTTCCAATCACTAATTACATGTTCCTTATTTAAACCTCTGTCCCCCCATGTCTTTGTGATTGATTGTTTGTTGTAACTCGGTCCGTCTTTGTGGGCTTGTGAGTTTACCGTTGTTATTTTGTATTTTGAGTAAATTACGTTGATTACTCTATTCTGCTGTCCTGCGCCTGACTCTCTACACAGCTACACACAGGACCGTTACATTGCCAAGTTATCTTTACTCATTGTGTATTTATTCCTCATGTTATTATTTTTCTCTGCATTGTTGGAAGAGCCTGTAAGTAAGCATTTTACTTTTAGCCTACACCTGTTGTTTATGAAGCATGTGACAAATCAAATTTGATTTGACTTGACTTGGCTTGACGAATATTGCATTGTTAAGTTAATCCCCCCCAAGAGGGGAAGGATGCCATCTTGTCTCAGAGGACAATGCTATTGTGAAGTGGCTGGTTGGCCCCGGCCTCCTCAAACACACACACACACATTTTGTTCTTCTATCCTCGTGGAGACCAAACATTTATTTCCATTCAAATCCTATTTTCCCTAAGCCTTACCATAACCCTAAACTTATCCCTAACCCGTAACCCTAAACCTAACCACTAACCCCTTACCTAACCCTAATTCTAAGCCTAACCCTAAACCTAACCACAAAGCTTAAAATAGCCATTGTCCTCACGAGGGAGAATTTTCCTTGTTTTTCTGTTTTACTTTTGGAGTTTTTAAGAACCAATACACACACACACACACACACGGGATGGTTACAGAGGTTATGACTCTGAACCTGACTTTTTTCATTGTTCTGTTGTCAGGTTTCTACATGATTTATTCACTACAGAGATTCCCCTGCACCTTGGGGATAAACCTTTCAATTCATGGTTCTCATGCAATTGTGCCTTTCATCTTTTTTAAGTTTATTATAGCTTGAGGCATAACTTGATTCAACTTGAAACAAAGAATCTGCTTTTACTATTCATTCGTTAATTCATTCACACAGACGATTCTTTCTCAATTGTCTGATAGCAAAACAATGGGTTCTAGCGAGCAGCGGAGTATTCGACACTCACAATTAATAAATCAAATGCTTTGTTTTGTCAATCAACTCTACAAACAAGCATCTTAGTCGTCTTCTCACAATGCAGCGTGTTCTGCGGTTGTGGGTGTGGTGGGGAGGTTGTGCTTGGCTTTCATGTGTTTCGCTTCCGTGTCAGATGGAGGGGCAGACTCCAAACACAGCTGCATCTCAGCTGGTACAGGACGGAGCATGTGCTGACATAAGCAGGAGCAGCTCTCCCTGTGCTGCCTGTCTTGCTTAATGCAACAGGAGACCCCAGTGTTTCCCCTAGGTTATTTTTCCAGCAGCGGTGGCAAAGGGAGGGGGGAGGTGAGAACAAAGCAAATTTCCTGCAATTATACACATAGTGCCATGCTTATACCATGTTCTTATGCTATCTGATTGACTACAACATTATAACAAAATCAATGTGGGACCCATGTTATGCCATTTTTTTTATTTTACATTCTCCCTGACTGTCTTGTTTATATTTTGGTGATTGTTAGTTAAATATTTATTTACTATAGCTCCATGATCTTTTCTACATACTTCATATCTGATTTTAGTCCTTTAACTTTACACTGAAAATGTTTTACCATCACAATTTTTCTTTTCAAAACATATATGCATATATTTCCATTTTATTTTTAGAAATCATATATTTTGGAGTGGTGGCAACAATTTAGCAGTGGAGGCCCACCGGTGCTAAATGAATATAGGGTTGACACTGGACCCTGAGAAACCCTGTTTCCCATTCTTCCCCATTCTCCATTTCCCTCTCTTAACCCCAGATTAATTTATTTTTTAAATATTTAACCTTTATTTAACTAGGCAAGTCCCTCTCTTAACCCCAGATCTTTGCTTGGCTCTTTTTTGGAACACACATCATCCTAAACTATTATGTCACACTTCAGTATGTTGCTGTGACGATGTGGGAAGAAAGCCTCCTCTCCTCATTACATGTGGAGTTATGCTGGATACAGGTCTATAAGGTTCAAGAGCAAAGGTTTACTATAAACCTTGAATAAAGGTTAATGGTGTCAATGGCCTCTGATCAGCCTAACAGACATAAACAGTCTAAATAATTAAGTCTAAATAAATACTCTTGATTCCAAATAACTGCTTTATTTAGTGCTGATTCAGCTTGAGTGAAGAAGCTTTATTCTAGATGGATTCTTCCTCATACCTCTTTTATGGAACTATGTTTGTCAGTCAGAGAGCCAATTGAGTTCAGGATGAGGTCACTGGCCGGAGGCATCAAAGAGAGAAACTATTCTTTTGTCCCAAATGGCACCCTATTCCCTATAAGGTGCACTAATTTTGACCAAAACCTTATGGATCATGGTCAAAAGTAGTGCACTATATAGGAGATAGAGTGCCATTTGGGACGTATCCTTTGTATTGTGCTGGGAGGCGTTCTCTCCCGGTTTTCTCTGCCTGTCTCTTGGCCCTCCACTTATTGGAGATTCATTGAAATGCTAAGTTAGTATGGCGCTTTCCCCTTTGAAGGCACTTTATCGTCATCTGTGTTCTTTAGAATCCCTCTCATTGTTTTTTACACTGGCATTGACGTTAAGCCATTTGAATGCTCTGCTGATTTTCAAGAGGAGTTCATGTATTGTCATACGGATCCTCCCTAGTTGTAGCCTTCCCTACTCTGCAGCACTGAAGTGGGTTAGTTACCCTATCTACCAAGGCTTCTATGGCTATAGAAATTATGTTTTCGGAGCCTCTATTTTGTTGTCAAAAGTACATTATTTAGAAAAATATAGTTATTTTTCAATCTTCCCATTTGTTAACGCCTAGCTTGACCCTGTTGTCCAGTGGTGTGTATATCACACATCCCTTGTTGTTTCTTATGGACAGAACAGAACGGGTGATTCCCAAACCCCTGAACTGATTGTAAGGCCCATGCCTTCCTTTCCTTTAATGTCTGACAAGCCCCTGCCTGTCTCGAGAAGAAAAGCTCTGTTTTTTTCAATTTTTTTATTTTCTTAACCCCAATATGATGCACATTCTCCCAGGGTGTTATTAAACCATTGGTGTCCAGCGAGAAAAGCAGGCAGAAGGAATGTAGCTGCCCTTTGGTCATTATGCCCCACTGCAAAAGGACGAAAGATAAACAAGAGGGGGAAAATACTTGTTACTTCTGCTTACTGTATGTTTTATTTTATTTAACTGGGCGTGTGGGCCTCTGTTGATACTGTGAGTGACAACTTAGCTTTTTTTATCCTACCTGATATGTGATACTTTATTAAATATGCTGTATACAACCCTGTCTTTTTCAATGTAAATGGCACAAGCCTTTATAATAACTTGCATACTATTGTTGATGAATGCAAAATACAAAATGTTTCTCCTGAGTTTGCGCCTCACCCAGTACATTTGACCTAATGGGTGCATTCAGAACACTAACTGTAACGTTCAGTGCTCGTGCACTGTTGGCAAACAGGTATCTTTTGAAGCCCCTGCCAAACTATGTCTCAGTTTGCCTCTGTGTAACCCCATAGACCTGCGCCTGGAAGTGTTCAGCTCTCTAGTCAGCACCCAGGGCCTCTCCTCTGTACCTCTCTCAACCTTTTTCAGCCTCTCCCTCAGCCTGCCCTACAGAGGCCCACTAGAGAGAACAGCTAGGAGATAAACCCCTGAGGCCAACAGGAGTCTGCTCTGTGTTAGCATGTCAACAGCCTACCCATGGGAATTAACAATTCAACCTCCTCCCTTCTGGGTGGTGGAAAGCATCTCAGAGACAGAGAGGGAGAGTGGTGAAAGGGTGTAAAACGTGCAGCCTCTCTCTCTCTCTCTCTCTCTCTCTCTCTCTCTCTCTCTCTCTCTCTCTCTCTCTCTCTCTCTCTCTCTCTCTCTCTCTAGTCTCTACAGAATATACCTTGTGCCTTGGACTCGGTATATGTCTTGTGTTGGGGCTCTAGTGGGGTTGGGGTAGGCCACAGTAGTATGAAGGAAGGTTCAAATTTGGTTGTGCTCAGCTCACTTTCTGGCTTTATCTCCAACTCCAAGCCACCTGTTCTTGATTTTCCTCCCTGTGTGATTGAACTCCCTGCACACAACCCTCCTGTACATCCTGAGAAACCAGGGAGGAAATCTGGGCAAGTGATTGGACTCATCATGAGGTATCTTTAGTGCAAAAGGCGACAGAGGGTTGGGATTTAGGGTTTTGCCAACTAACAGACCATTGTTTGGTGTGGTGGTTAGTTGTTTGTGATGGTCTACAGAACATAACAGGGCCGTCCTGATAATGACTCATCGTCCTGTTGGGGAAATGAAACCTGGATTCATCTGCAGGAGCAGTTGAGCCCCACTTCCTTGGAACAAAGTTTTTTCAGGGTTTCCGGTGTCATGCCGGGCACATTGCAGTCAGAGCATGTCCTGTCTGTCTGTCTTATAGAGCCTAGCTAGATACCCACAGCCACAGCAATAATCCTATTTGTTGTTCTTTTCTCCCCCTGATCCGTCTGCTGTCTGAAGTGTGTTTGGAACGGCAAATCCCCAAGAACTTCAATCATACGTATTTTTCCTCCCAGAACACAGCTTGTGGTGCTCCCCCCTCCACCTTCCCATAATCCCTTTATGTAGAGTGAACATGCACAAACCCATCTAGGGCTGAGCGATATCGACAAAATATCATTCATAATATTTCTATCATTTCTTAAGGTATAGCGTATTTTAGGGTATTTTAGTTTTTTTTTATGAGTAGTGCATTCCAAGTATTCTATCTCGTTCTGGAAGAAAAGTTGAAACTCAGTTGCATCTGTGGTAATATAAAGCAGTCAGAACTGAACTGCCGACTGTTGAGTGCTTTTTATTTACTGTTTGTGGTTTGGTGGCAGTCTGAGCTGCATATTGGGCCCATATAAATCTTAACCTGGCGGTCAACATATTTCAACTACTAAGTCATGAATTGCCTAGGACCCGATTGCACCAAACCTCACTAGAACTACATACTTTACTCTTCATAACTCCCTCTGAAAGTGTGTATGTGATATTTCGATTTCCATCACAGCTTCAACCGAGTCCAGATATGTAATACTTTCCATACAGGTTTGTTAGACTAGCATTCGTTCAGAAAGTTCCATTGGCATCAGCCAAATTGTCTTGTCAGGGAAAATACCTTGATTTGAACCTAATAACAACCACTCACTGTGTTAGCAAATGTAATGAAAAGAGAATATCAGTGAGAGTGGATTCCAGAGTCTCTGACTGGCCTTTGGCCTGCCTCTGTTGGCCAGAGATGAAGAAGTATGGAGTAAATGAAGGAGGGAAACATTGTGCCTCAATTAAGACTGAGGGAGTACTGCTGCTGATCGCAATCTGCTGGATATTCTTTTGTAGTGATGCAAAATTAGACGTTTACTCCAACTCCTGACGACTATCTACTTAAAAGGAGATGTGGTCGGTTTTCAAGGCTTCTGTACTTCACCATGAGGCATTTGATGTAGGCCCACATTATAGCAGGAATGTTTGTCATATCAAATTTTATTTAGTAATGCAAAAATTGTAATAAACTATAGTGACTTCATTAGAAAATGCTTCACCTTTTTCTTAACCTCTACAGGTAGGAGTTACAGGTTGGATAGGTGTGTTTGTGTGTTTGTGTGTGTCACGGTTTCTGTTAGGAAAATGAGGCATGGGCAACCTTTTAATTTACAGGACATTTGAGAAATCTGACAGACCCATATGCATTGGGTGCATAACCTCATTAGGGCATCCACCAACTGGGATCATAATGACAGAAATCACACTTAGATTATGGTAATTCATATTAACAGAACATGCAAGTCAAGGATGCAACGATGTGCTGTCCTTCTTACCGAATTCTGATGTGCACTTTGAAGATGTTAGAATAACTGTCCACATTTACTTTACCTCACCAACAAGACAAGTACCGAACAGCAAAATGACTAGCGTATATCAATCTACCAACCCCCATAGTAGAAAAGAGTTCAAATTCATACAAGCAGTAGGCCTAGGCTACATTTAAAAAAAAAGCAATGAGTCTGATGCAAAAAGATCAAAACGTTTATCTTAAAATGTTGATAAACTATTATTTCTTCACATTAAACAGTAAGCACTGCAATGGGCACAAGGCAGTAGGCTACGCACACATTTTTGTTCCATAATGCAATTAGTGGGAAAACACTGTTGTCAAAAGAGCACTGCACTGGTTTCATTTTGAACATTTTGAAAGAGAGATCTAATAGGCTGTTTTGAAGCAAGGTAAGACATGCCTCATAATATGTATTAAAACGTTCAGGGTTCAAACAATGAAGTATATTTTTTATAAATGTATAGCGTACTGCCTCCAACTGATTGAAAAGGGGTGTGTGGCGTGCTGATGAAGCCTGCTTTCTGCTGCCATGTGAGATGCTACAACAGCAGCCGCTCTCTCGCGCTGAATTAAATGAACCTATAGACCGATAAGCATAACCAGTGAAATCTATTTCCAACGACTGGTATTTCCATCAATGAATAGGCAAAACATTTACTGGTGCCAATTTTATTTATTGGCTTTTCAACAAAAAGAAATTGGCCAAAAGCCAGCTATTACCGGCTAACAGAAACCCTGGTGTGTGTGAATAGACTACTAGGAAAAGTTGTGGGAATGAAACTTGAACCATTGTTTGATGTGGATGGAATGTGGATCCTGTGTGTGGTTGAGTGCTTCGCTAGATCAGAATCGTGGCCATTGCACCATGCTGGCTAGTGGCTATCATCGCAATTATACCGTTTAGACATTTACCAGACACCGTGTCCAATGTGTCCTTTGGGGACCGTTCCTGGTTATTGGTGTGCTGAGGCTTACTGAATTATTTCAGACCTACGTTTTTTTTCTGTTCTTGAAAAGATTATGGGCAAACACATCCAATGAAAACAATCAACCCCAAACTAAAATTATGTTTTGGGATATTTGTTTCTATTGTGTGCCCAGATGTTGGGCACAATTTGGTATATACTCCCACTACCCAGTACCTGGCACAGCAGCTAGAACTGGATGTGGTTCTACTCATGGTTTTGGAAACAGCGAGGGGAATTTCTGTGGTTTACAGACTAAAGTGGCTACATGTTCTTTTCTCTCCACCCTAACCATCTGTTGATGATTCCTGGGGCTAGGCTGGGTAGTGTGACCCAAACACACAATGCCTGCCTATAGGTTACATCTACACAGCTTTCAGAATTCTGCAACGCGTTACGACTCTCAGGGATTCATTATTTTATAGTTCAGTGTCAAGACTTGAGTATATGTTTTCGGTTAATATAGCATGCCTCCATGTCACAACAGGCTAAAATACTACAAACAGTTGTGCTTTTTTTTTATTCAGTTGTACCTTGACAGGTTAGTAATAATGATCTTTTGATTGCAGTCCTGCTAGAGGTTTATTGAAAGCACGTGGCCCGGTGGGCCTTCTTGCCTTTCTCAGTAGAAGTAAACCCAGTTGATGATAATTAAAGTCCTGGAGATTAGTGACCACCAGGAATGCCCTCACAACCACCACACAACTGAGAACCATGGGCCAACAGCTGCAACTCATTCTAACACATGCTTTTGATGAATCATTAACAGCTATGATATGATTGTTGTGACTACAGTTTGGAGTCTTTTTTTCCTTTGTTTGTATTTTAGAGAATAGAGTTGTTGCCTGGATTTATAGAAAGGCCTGTTTAATATATAATGTCTGAGTCTGACGTTTCAGTTCAATGTACTCTAGGCTGTAGGTCTATGTGGAAGTATATGTTTCCAGTCAACTTTTGCGGATCTTTTTTAAGCTTCCCCACAACCATCTAGGCCTTTAGATGCCTCACAGATTAGATTCACCCAGCTAGCTGCACCTCTAGTGAATTCAAGCAATTATTGCCATTAAATAGATAATTAAAGGTTCTTCCGCTAACTGAGAGAGTTTGTGATTTATGTTGACTTGCTGGAGGGCCTCTGGAAGAGGCATAGAGGAGGCTGTTCCAGTTGTACCAGGGATCAGGAGGGCCCAGTCTTTCCCCAATCCCCACCAGACCTGAGCCTCTATTCTGGCCTTGTCGGACCTTTTATGGCCATGTCGTTGGACACAAAGGGTGGAGGGGTGGAGATGTGAAGTCAAGGCCAGGGGCACACCAGGGTTGAGATTTGGCACGGAGGCGAGACTGCAGTCAGATTCCCTGGCACAGACACAAGCCCTGCCCGCTGTGGGCACATGTCTAGCTTCAGCTCTGTTATTTCACCAGACATGGAGGCAGGGGTTGAGGTTCCCTTATGCAGAACTAATGGAAAAGATTGCACCGAGGGGAGATTTACAGAGATAACAGAATAATGGGGGACAAAGCTGTTTTTTCATGCCTATTTTTTTTAAGAGCAGACGAGACAGACAGCGGAGGGCAGGCTCAGAGTTTTCATAGTCGGATCAGCCCAGAACAGAGTGTGATGTCTCTGAAAACTGGTCAGCAGTGTTCTCTCTCTCCTTTCCTGCTGTCCCTCTTGGTCCAATCCCCACCCCTGGATTTAGCTGCAGGAATCATGTCAAGGGAGTGTTTGCTCATATATTTGGGTTGGGGGGAAACGCTTGCTAGACAAATTAGAGGGAAAATATAAAAAAGTGACGCTTTTTATTAAAAGAGTGTTGTGAAAATCTAGGCTAAATTATTATACTCTACTGAGACATTTTCCTTGAAGAAAGGCGACGAACTGACTCATGATGAGGGCTTGTCTAGATCGATACAGTTCGCGATTTATCTTTTGGGCGATATTGTATCGATACTTGACTGATACTGATTTGATTTGTTTTGTTTATTTTTTTGTATTTTTCTTCCTTTAGCTTGTTCTCCATCTTTTCTTTTTATAGTGAGCCAACATGTTTGAACGGGGTATGGTAATAGGTGCCAGGCGTGCCGGTTTGTGTCAAGAACTGCAACGTTGCTGGGTTTTTCACACTCAACAGTTTCCGGTGTGTATCAAGAATGGTCCACCACCAAAAGGACATCCAGCCAACTTGACACAACTGTGGAAAGCATTAAAATCAACATAAACCAGCATCCCTGTGGAACGCTTTCGACACCTTGTAGAGTCCATGCCCTGACGAATTGAGGCTGTTCTGAGGGCAAAGGGGGGTGCAGCTCAATATTAGGAATGTGTTCCTAATGTTTGGTATGTATAGTGAGCAATATTTTTGGAAAATCAAAACCTTTGCCTTGATGACAGCTTTGCACACTATCGGCATTCTCTCAACCAGCTTCATGAGAAATGCTTTTCCAACAGTCTTGAAGGAGTTCCCACATATGACGAGCACTTGTTGGCTGCTTTTCCTTCACTCTGCAACTCATCCCAAACCATCTCAATTGGGTTAAGGTCGGGGGATTATGGAGGCCAGGTCATCTGATGCTACACTCCATCCCTCTCCTTCTTGGTAAAATAGAACCTTACACAGCCTGGAGGTGTGTTGGGTCATTGTCCTGTTGAAAAACAAATGATAGTCCCACTAAGCGCAAACCAGATGGAATGCCGTATCTCTGCAGAACGCTGTGGTAGCCATGCTGTTTTTTTTTTTGTAACAATATTTTTATTGGAATTTCACAATATACACCCATATTAAGAGATACAATAACAAGGACAAAGCAAAAACAGCACTCCCTTACACATACCTGTATGCATATATATACACATACACGCACACATACATATATATGTACATATACATACACACACACATACACCATTTTCCTCTCCCCGCTCCTCTAACCCCATCCCCATCACTGCGTCCCTCAATACATGCATTTTAAGCAAACATACAAACAGAAATAAATAAAAAATAATACAAAAATAAAAATAATAATAATATTTAAACTTAAGAAAAAAGCTCAGTTTAATCCAAGAAGTTAGGTTCCACACCTGGAAATAGGTCACCACCACCTTAAGAGAATCCTTGCAGCATAATAGCTGATATCTCAGGTTCTAGATAGTTTAGATACGGTTCCCACACTTTGTAGAACTGATCTGTTTTAGAGTGCAATGTACATGTCAGATATTCCAGTGGCACCCATTCAAATAGTATCTTATGCCAATCTTTAATAGAAGGAACCTTATCATTAATCCACTGCAAGAGGATGTTTTTCCTCGCTGCGAAGGTAAGGATGTTGTAAAGCCTCCTCTTACCCACCGAGGTAACATGCCTACTAGGGAGACCTAACAGCAAAGAAACTGGATCTAATTCTAGATCAACCCCTAGGATCTTTTCAATTTCTTGCAGAACACCAGACCAGTATCTTTGTATTTTGGAACATGATCATAAGCAATGTGTTAGGGTGCCTGTGTCAGCTTTACATTTAAGACACTGAGGAGAGGAGGAAGTTGGGCTGAAAGCATGTCTGCGGTTTGGGGATATATGCAACCTGTGTATTATTCTTAACTGAATTGCTCTAGTACGATTACATATAGATATTGTTCTTGCATATCTCCAAATGTCTTCCCACATCTCTTCGACAATAGCAACAGACAGTTCTTTCTCCCACACTTGTTTCACCCTCTGTGTGTCGACACCAGCAAAGGACCTTAAAGCATCATAAAACAGACTTAACAGACATTTTCCTTTGTGGGGAAAAAAGCATTCTTTCAATGACAGACACATCAGGATGGCAAATTAAGGTGGTGCTCTTCAAAATATAGTGTCTTACTTGTAGAAAGCGGAAAAAGTCCTGCTTTGGGAGTTGATATTTTTCAACCATCTGCTCAAATGACAATAAAATCTTATCAGTAAATAAATCATTTAGTCATGCGTATGCCCTTATTAAGCCAAAGATTAAAGCCAGCGCCCAGCAATCCCGGACCAAAGTTTGGGTTGTTAAGGATTGGGGTAAGAGCAGAGGTAAATTTGGACCTTCCCAAAAACGTTGAACTGACCTCCTCCATACTTTGAGTGTGTTAAGTGTAATGGGATTACTGCAGTTATCTTTTACAGACTTGAAACTTCTGAAAAATAAGAGATCCTGTAAGGGGTATTCTGAAAAAGAAGTCTCAATGTCTAACCAAATAGAGGAGTCATCATTTGTGATCCAGTCAGAAATATAACATAGGTGGGCACACCGCTGATAAAGTCTAATATTGGGTAGATCCAAGCCGCCCATAGAGCTTGGCAACTGTAATATTGCCATCTTAAGTCTTGGCTTGCGTTTACTCCATATAAAGGAACTTAGCCATCCATTTACGTCCTTTATTACCTTATTGGAGAGTAAGACTGGGATCATTTGGATTGGGTAAAGTAGTCTAGGTAAGATGTTCATTTTCAAGAGGGATATTCTACCCAACCATGAAATAGGAAGAGAGTTCCAGCGCTCCAGATCGTGTCTTACTGTATCAAACAAGGGGACAAAATTGGCTTTATACATTTGCTGGAATTTAGGAGTTACAAATATACCCAGGTATGTAAAACCTGAGGGAGACCATTTAAAAGGAAAGGGGGGAGAAGTATTAGGTACAGAATGAAGGTTACCAAGTGGCATAGCCTCTGATTTAGTTAAGTTAATTTTGTAGCCTGAGAATTCGCTGAATAATTCAATAATATTAACAAGAGATGTAATTGAAGTCTCTGGGCTAGAGATGAATATCAGGACATCGTCAGCATACAAGCTTATTTTATGGTGAACGTCACCAATGAGCAGCCCTTGTATAGCAGGCGTTACTCTGATGGCCTCGGCCAGTGGTTCCATAGCGAGTGCAAATAGGAGAGAGGACAAAGGACAGCCATGCTGGTTAACTGTGCCTTGAATTCTAAATAAATCCGAGACAGTGTCACCAGCAAATCACCCCCACACCATCACACCTCCTCCTCCATGCTTCACGGTGGGAACCACACATGCAGAGATCATCCGTTCACCTACTCGCCGTCTCACAAAGACACAGTGGTTGGAACCAAAAATCTAAAAATTGGACTCATTAGACCAAAGGACAGATTTCCACCTGTCTAATGTCCATTGCTCTTATTTCTTGGCCCACGCAAGTCTCTTATTATTATTGGTGTCCTTTAGTAGTGGTTGCTTTGCAGCAAATTGATCATGAAGGCATTATTCATGCAGTCTCTGAACAGTTGATGTTGAGATGTCTCGTTACTTGAACTCTGTGAAGCAATTATCTGGGCTGCGATTTCTGTGGCTGGTAACTCTAATGAACTTATTCTCTGCAGCAGAGGTAACTCTGGGTCTTCCTTTCCTGTGGCGGTCCTCATGAAAGCCAGTTTCATCATAGCGTTTGATGGTTTTTGCGACTGGATTGACTGACCTTCATGTATTAAAGTAATGACGGACTGTCATTTCTCTTTGCTTATTTGAGCTGTTCTTGCCATAATATGGACTTGGTATTTTACAACACAACTGATTCCAACTGATTCCACAAATACATTTTTATCAAGGCACACCTGTTGATTGGAAAACATTCCAGGTGACTACCTCATGAAGCTGGTTGAGAGAATGCCAAGAGTGTGCAAAGCTGTCATCAAGGCAAAGAGTGGCTACTTTGAAGAATCTAAAATCTAAAATATATTTTGATTTGTTTAAAACTTTTTTGGTTACTACATGATTCCATATGTGTTATTTCATAGTTTTGATGTGCTCACTATTATTCAACATTGTAGAAAATAAGTAGGTGTGTCCAAACGTGTAACTGGTACTGTAGAATCGTGAGAATCGCAATACATATCGTATCGGCACCTAAGTATTGTGACAATATTGTATCGTGAGGTCACTGGCAATTCCCAGCCCTAATAATAATAATGCCTGTGAGTTTCAGAAGAACAGACAGTTTTGTCTGTCTGTAGTTAGTTTCACTGCTTTCTAGTCTACCTGACTTGTCTGTGTGATTATCATCCAGAGCTCAGGAGATGTTCACACAGACACCCAGATCCCCCTCCCATGCCTGTAATTACTTCTTATTATAGTAGGAAATGGAGGCCTCACATCTGCTCTCAATAAATGGGCCCAGCAAAAGCCTCCTGCTTTCTTGTATTGTTGCATAAACCTCTGGCAAACAGATGTCTAGGTGGGCGAAGCATTTGGTGTTGGTGTCCGAAGTCTACAAAGTCTTTGAATGGTAAGGATAGGTGATGTGAAATGTATCTGTCAACTGGTTAAGATTAAGATCACTTTGCTGGTCATTTGCACATACGGTCCAACCGAAATTTGAATTGAGCTTTTAACCCAACTGCCCCCGAAAGACACACATACTGTACACTGAGTGTACAAAACATTAGGAACTCCTGCTCTTTTCATGACTGACCAGGTGAATCCAGGTGAAAGCTATGATCCCATATTGATGTCACTTGTTAAATTCACTTCAATCAGTGTAGATGAAGGGGAAGAGACAGCTTAAAGAAAGAGTTTTAAGCCTTGAGACAATTGAGATATGGATTGTGTATGTGTGCCATTCAGAGGGTGAATGGGCAAGACAAAAGATTTAAGTGCCTTTGAACAGGGTATGGTAGTACCAGGCGCACCGATTCGAGTGTGTCAAGGACTGCAACGCAGCTGGGTTTTTCACGCTCAACAGTTTCCCATGTGTGTCAAGAATGGTCCACCAACCAACTTGACAAAATTGTGGGAAGCATTGGAGTCAGCATGGGCCAGCATCCCTGTGGAACGCTTTCGACACCTTGTAGTGTCCATGCCCCAACGAATTGAGGCTGTTCTGAGGGCAAAAGTGGGTGCAACTCAGTATTAGGAAGGTGTTTCTATAGTTTTTTTACACTCAGTGTACATACGCAGGTTTTTTTGGAGAGGTGCAAGGGGCTGCCACACTGGGTGTCCAGTAAGCTGTTGTGGGGGGCTAAGTGCCTTTCTCTAGTGCACTGCAGCAGGAGATGGAATCTAGGATTTTTGATACCAGCAACCCTCCGCTTGGCAGCTCACTTCCCGCTAGATTTTTCCCGTCAGACCTGGGTTTCAAACTGGTAACCCTCCGGTTGCTGGCTCGTCTCTCTACCGCTAGGCTACCTGCTACCCTGTCGATTGGTGAGGTGGATGAGAAGATGGTCCAACTCTGTTTATGCTTGGCAGGGAGATTGTGGCCTGTTGGTCTGCTGTGTAATCCACATACATACCATAGTATTGTCAAATGTTTCAAGTAAGGGTATATTAACTTGGACTTACTTTAGTAAGCTATCTAGTTTTTTGAATGTGATTCATGGCAAAATTATGATATCAAATTTGAAAATGTGCCAACAATGGAGGTTAACGGATAAGACATCATGGGATAAATTTACCCAACTTTCTGGTCAACTGCTCTATTTTATGTCCAGCTCCTAGATGGGCTAGCTAATTGTAATGAGCAGCACATTATACCAAGCACAGAAACAGACTTCCTATGGGCTCACTCACTTTACAGCAGGTCTCTTGGTCTGGAGTATCAACTGTATGGCACATCTGTAGTGATGAACCCTGAAGTGTGGTTTGTGGCTCCAGTTTCTTAATGGTGGGATTATTGCTCATTAGTTTCAGACACAATTATACATAAATATTATGGGATGCTTCCGCTTCTGCCACCTTGAGTCAATTCAAATAAATGTAATTCAAACTTTAGTCAGACTACTGTCTCTGAATGGAAGGTGGAGGTTTTATATCCACCTGGATTATACCAATATTATATAAGGCTCATGTAGGCCACGTCATAGGTCATACACTACTGCCATTTGTTTTCTCATCCATGATTGTTTGGTTATAGAGACACGGCTGTTTATGTCTTGTTGAAGACTTCATTTGGAGTGGGTTATTGTTCCATACTGTATTAATGCGCTGGTTAATTTTGGGAGGATCTCGGGAAGGAAGGCGAGACGTTAAGTAGAGGGACATTTTTTGTCAGGGGTTTTATCAGTCTGTTTCATAGTGCTGGATCAAACAGGCATGGCACCGTCTAGGGGAATTATTTCCTGAACAAACATGCAGAACAATGGGATTGTTGTCAGAATAATTTAGGATAATTGAGTTTCTTCAACACAATTGACACCGTCCAAACATGGGCGTCTGTTTTTACATTGCCATTTAGCTGTCAACATTTTGCTACAATATGGATTGAATGCACGTTACACTTAAAATTCCACAAATTAACTTTTAGCAAGGCACACCTGTTAATTGAAATGCATTCCAGGTAATCTACAATCTTTGTTTGTTTGTTTAACACTTTTTTGGTTACTACATGATTCCATATGTGTTATTTCATAGTTTTGATGTCTTCACTATTATTCTACAATGTTGAAAATAGTAAAAATAAAGAAAAACTCTTGAATGAGTAGGTGTGTCCAATCTTTTGACTGGTACTGTATGAAATACCTGAAGTGAAATTGGCTAAACAATGAGATTCTAAGTCATTGGCTCTCACAGTAGTATGGTTACACAGCCAATAACCAGATGTGTTATGTTGGTGTTTGTGGTTGTGTGTAATACTGAAGTCCTTTATCTGAGAGACTATGGGTTGATCTGATTATCAGGGAGGAAGAGCAGGGAGAGAATGGAGACATTCTGTCAGAAGACTGGCATCTTAAAAACACACAAAAATTCTAGTTTATATAAAAACTTTAAATTCAATGAAATTGTTGTATGTTTTAGTAAGGGGTACTTTATAGCTACCTAGAACCTAAAATAGTTATTTGGCTATCCCCTTATGAAAACCCTTTGAATAACAGAACCCTTTTGTCATGGAACCCAAAAGGGTTCTACCTGGAATCCAAAAGGGTTCTACCTGGAATCCAAAAGGGTTCTACCTACAACCAAAAAGGGCTCTCCTATGGGGACAGCCGAAGAACCCTTTTTTCTAAGAGTCAGCAAGGTAAGCGTGGTTAGCGCGGTCATCCCCCTCTTAAAAGGGGGAGACACTCTAGACCCAAACTGTTACAGACCTATATCTATCCTACCCTGTGTCACGACTTCCGCTGAAGTTGGTCCCTTACCTAGTTCGGGCCGGCGGTCAACGTCACCGGAGTTCTAGCCACCACCGATCCATTTCTCATTTTCTGTTTGTCTTATCTCATACACACCTGGTTCCTATTTCCCTAATTGCTTGTGTCCTAATTTAATCCCTCTGTTCCCCCATGGGTTTTGTCCGTGATTATTTATCTGTTACGTTGTGGCTCCGTTGTTTAGTGAGCAGTGTTACACTACTGGTTGTTGTAGTAGTGCGTTTCCTTCAAGTAAATAAGTTTTTGTCTATTCTCTGTGTCCTGCGCTTGATTCCGCAAGACCTGCCTCACAAGAGCGCTCACACCCTGCCTTTCTAAGGTCTTCGAAAGCCAAATTAACAAACAGATCACCGACCATTTAGAATCCCACAGTACCTTCTCCGCTATGAAACGTGGTTTCAAATCAAATCAAATTTTATTTGTCACATACACATGGTTAGCAGATGTTAATGCGATTGTAGCGAAATGCTTGTGCTTCTAGTTCTGACCATGCAGTAGTATCTAACACGTAATCTAACAAATTCACAACAAATACCTTATACACACAAGAGTAACGGAATAAATATGAGTATGTACATATAAATATATGGATGAGTGAGGCAGGATGCAGTAGATGGTATGGAGTACAGTATATACACATATATATATATATATATATATATATATATGAGATGAGTAATGTAGGATATGTAAACATTATGTAAATGGCATTGTTTAAAGTGCCTAGTGATACATTATTTCATCCAATTATAATTATTAAAGTGGCTAGAGATTAGGGTCGATGGCCGAACGGCATAGGCAAGATTCAGTAGATGGTTTAGAGTACAGTGTATACATTTGATATAAGTATGTCGTATTAGTAACCATTATATACAAAATTGTTTAAAGTGGCTAGTGATACATTGTTACATACAATTCCTATGTTTAAAGTGGCTAGAGATTTAAGTCAGTATGTTGGCAGCAGCCACTCAATGTTAGTGATGGCTGTTTAACAGTCTGATGGCCTTGAGGTAGAAGCTGTTTTTCAGTCTCTCGGTCCCAGCTTTGATGCACCTGTACAGACCTCGCCTTCTGGATGATAGCGGGGTGAACAGGCAGTGGCTCGGGTGGTTGTTGTCCTTGATTATCTTTTTGGCCTTCCTGTGACATCGGGTGGTGTAGGTGTCCTGAAGGTCAGGTAGTTTACCACCGGTGATGCGTTGTGCAGTCCTCACTACCCTCTGGAGAGCCTTACGGTTGTGGGCGGAGCAGTTGCCGTACCAGGCGGTGATACAGCCCGACAGGATGCTCTCGATTGTGCATCTGTAGAAGTTTGTGAGTGATTTTGGTGACAAGCCGAATTTCTTCAGCCTCCTGAGGTTGAAGAGGCGCTGTTGCGCCTTCTTCACCACGCTGTCTGTGTGGGTGGACCAATTCAGTTTGTCCGTGATGTGTACGCCGAGGAACTTAAAACTTTCCACCTTCTCCACTACTGTCCCCTCGATGTGGATAGGGGGGTGCTCCCTCTCCTGTTTCCTGAAGTCCACAATCATCTCCTTTGTTTTGTTGACATTGAGTGAGAGGTTATTTTCCTGACACCACACTCCGAGGGCCCTCACCTCCTCCCTGTAGGCCGCCTCGCCGTTGTTGGTAATCAAGCCTACCACTGTAGTGTCGTCAGCAAACTTGATGATTGAGTTGGATGCATGCTTGGCCACGCAGTCATGGGTAAACAGGGAGTACAGGAGAGGGCTGAGAACGCACTTTGTGGGGCCCCAGTGTTGAGGATCAGCGGGTGGAGATGTTGTTTCCTACCCTCACCACCTGGGGCCGCCCGTCAGGAAGTCCAGGACCCAGTTGCACAGGGCTGGGTCGAGACCCAGGGTCTCGAGCTTAATGACGAGCTTGGAGGGAACTATGGTGTTAAATGCTGAGCTGTAGTCGAGAAGTATTCCTCTTGTCCAGGTGGGTTAGGGTAGTATGCAGTGTGATTGCGACAAGGCTGCCTGTGGACCTATTGGGACGGTAAGCAAATTGGAGTGGGTCCAGGGTGTCTGGCAGGATGGAGGTGATATGATCCTTGACTAATCTCTCAAAGCACTTCATGATGACGGAAGTGAGTGCTACGGGGCGATAGTCATTTAGCTCAGTTACCTTAGCTTTCTTGGGAACAGGAACAATGGTGGCCCTCTTGAAGCATGTGGGAACAGCAGCCTGGGATAGGGACTGATTGAATATGTCCGTAAACACACCAGCCAGCTGGTTCTGCGCATGCTCTGAGGACACGACCAGGGATGCCATCTGGGCCGGCAGCCTTGCGAGGGTTAACACATTTAAATGTTTTTCTCACATTGGCTGCGGTGAAGGAGAGCCCGCAGGTTTTGGTAGCAGGCCGTGTCGGTGGCACTGTATTGTCCTCAAAGCGAGCAAAGAAGTTGTTTAGTTTGTCTGGGAGCAGGACATCATGGTCCGCAACGGGGCTGGTTTTCTTTTTGTAGTCCGTGATTGACTGTAGACCCTGCCACATTCCTCTTGTGTCTGAGCCAATGAATTGTGACTCTACTTTGTCTCTATATTGACGCTTAGCTTGTTTGATTGCCTTGCGGAGGGAATAGCTACACTGTTTGTATTCAGTCATGTTTCCGGTAGCCTTACCCTGGTTAAAAGCAGTGGTTTGCGCTTTCAGTTTTGCGCGAATGCTGCCATCAATCCACGGTTTCTGGTTGGGGAAGGTTTTAATATTTGCTATGGGTACGACATCACCAATGCACTTGCTAATAAACTCGCTCACCGAATCAGCATATACATCAATGTTGTTGTCAGATGCTGTCCGAACATATCCCAGTCCACGCGCCAAGCAATCTTGCAGCATGGAATCAGATTGGTCGGACCAGCGTTGAACAGACCTGAGAACGCTGCGTTTCCTGTTTTAGTTTCTGTCTGTAGGCTGGGAGCAACAAAATGGAGTCATGGTCAGACTTGCGAAAGGAAGGCGGAGAATAGCCTTGTATGCATCACGGAAGTTGGAATAACAATGATCCAGGATTTTACCAGCCCGGTGGCACATTCGATATGCTGGTAAAATTTCGGAAGCCTTGTTTTCAAATTAGCCTTATTAAAATCCCCAGCCACAATAAATCCAGCCTCAGGATATGTGGTTTCCAGTTTACCTAGAGTGAAATGAATTTCTTTCAGTGCCGTCGATGTATCAGCTTGAGGGGGGATGTACACGGCTGTGATTATAATCGAGGAGAATTCTCTTGGTAGATAATGCGGTCTGCATTTGATTGTAAGGAATTCTATGTCAGGTGAACAAAAGGACTTGAGTTCCTGTATGTTGTTATGATCACACCACGACTCGTTAGTCATAAGGCATACACCCCCGCCCTTCTTCTTACCAGAGAGATGTTTGTTTCTGTCGGCGTGATGCGTGGAGAAACCAGGTGGCTGTACCGACTCAGATAATGTGTCCTGAGTGAGCCATGTTTCCGTGAAGCAAAGAACGTTGCAGTCTCGGATGTCTCTCTAAAAGGCAAACCTCGATCGGATTTCGTCTACTTTGTTGTCAAGAGACTGTACATTGGTGATTAAAATACTCGGGAGAGGTGCACGATGCGTCCGTCGACTTAGCTTGACCAAAAGACCGGCGCGTTTCCCTCTTCTCCGGCGCCGCCGTTGTTTTGAGTCGCTGGTACAATCCAGTCTATTGTCCTGGCTGGGGTAACAAACAGAGAATCCTCTTTGGGAAAGTCGTATTCCAGGTCGTAATGTTGGTAAGTTGACGTTGCTCTTATATCCAATAGTTCCTCCTGGTTGTATGTAATAAAACGTAATATTTCCCGGGGTAACAATGTAAGAAGTAATACATAAAAAAACTAAATACTGCATAGTTTCCTGAGAACGTGAAGCGAGGCTGCCATCTCTGTCGGCGCCGGAAGTTCCGAGCTGGTCATGGTGCACCTCAGCCACGCTCAAGGTCCTAAACGATATCATAACCGCCATCGATAAAAGACAATACTGTGCAGCCGTATTCATCGACCTGGCCTTGGCTTTCAAATCTGTCAATCACCACATTCTTATCGGCAGACTCAACAGCCTTGGTTTCTCAAATGACTGCCTCGGCTGGTTCACCAACTACTTCTCAGACAGAGTTCAGTGTGTCAAATCGGAGGGCCTGTTGTCCGGACCTCTGGCAGTCTCTATGGGGGTGCCACAGGGTTAAATTCTCGGGCCGACACTTTTCTATGTATATATCAATGATGTCGCTCTTGCTGCTGGTTATTCTCTGATCCACCTCTACGCAGACGACACCATTCTGTATACTTCTGGCCCTTCTTTGGACACTGTGTTAACTCACCTCCAGACGAGCTTCAATGCCATACAACTCTCCTTCCGTGGCCTCCAACTGCTCTTAAATGCAAGTAAAACTAAATGCATGCTCTTCAACCGATCACTGCCCGCACCTGCCCGCCGTCCAGCATCACTACTCTGGACGGTTCTGACTTAGAATATGTGGACAACTACAAATACCTAGGTGTCTGTTTAGACTGTAAACTCTCCTTCCAGACTCACATTAAGCATCTCCAATCCAAAATTAAATCTAGAATCGGCTTCCTATTTCGCAACAAAGCATCCTTCACTCATGCTGCCAAACATAAAACGTAAAACTGACTATCCCACCGATCCTTGACTTCGGCGATGTAATTTACAAATTAGCCTCCAACACTCTACTCAGCAAATTGGATGCAGTCTATCACAGTGCCATCCGTTTTGTCACCAAAGCCCCATAAACTACCCACTACTGCGACCCATATGCTCTCATTGGCTGGCCCTCGCTTCACATTCGTCGCCAAACCCACTGGTTCCAGGTCATCTATACATTTTTTCTAGGTAAAGCCCCGCCTTATCTCAGCTCACTGGTCACCATAGCAGCACCCACCCGTAGCACCCGCTCCAGCAGGTATATTTCACTGGTCACCCCCAAAGCCATTTCCTCCTTTGGCCACCTTTTCTTTCCAGTTCTCTGCTGCCAATGACTGGAACGAATTGCAAAAATTACTAGAGCTGGAGACTCATATCTCCCTCACTAACTTTAAGCATCAGCTGTCAGAGCAGCTCACAGATCATTGCACCTGTACATAGCCCATCTGTAAATAGCCCATACAACTACCTCATCCCCATATTGTTATTATATTTTTTTTGCTCGTTTGCACACCGGTATCTCTACTTGCACATTCATCTTCTGCACATCTATCACTCTAGTGTTTAATTGCTAAATTGTAATTTGCCACAACGGCCTATTTATTGCCTTACCTCCCTAATCTTACCTCATTTGCACACACTGTATATAGATTCTTTCTATTGTGTTATTGACTGTATTTTTGTGTATTCCATGTGTAACTCTGTGTTTTTGTTTGTGTCGCACTTTGCTTTATCTTGGCCAGGTCGCAGTTGTACCTGGTTAAATAAATGTGAAATAATAAAAAATAGAAAGTCTGACATTTAATTGGACCGCAGCCACAGCTGCCAGGTTGCAGTTGTAAATGAGAACTTGTTCTCAACTGGCCTACCTGGTTAAATAAAGGGGAAATATTTTATTTTTATTTTTTAAACATTAAATAATGTATGATGTCGTAGACATCCCATTTCGCAGTACCCCCTGTTGACCTTGGACATGTGTAGTGGCTGGCCTGCTGTTCCCAGTCTAATCTGCAGTCTTAACAGCTTTCCCCTAGATCTCATTCATACCATATCTCCATCCTGCACTCAGTCTCACAGCACAGCCTGCTTATCCAGTGTGTCTGTGTGAGTCCCAAATGGCACCTTATTCTGACACATTCTTCCAATCCCACACAACGCTTGGCCAGGAGTCCCAGAGGTGTTTCTGCATGGGGTTCTTGGAGGGATTACAACAGTGTGATGGACTCCTTGTGCTAAATTCCTACTGTTTAAACACATCTGCCAAAACCTGTTAAAAGTTTACTCTACTTTTAGTCATGTTATTGCTCTCATTAAGTCCCACAAGAGGAATGTGTCTTTTAGTGACTCAACACAAGGAGTGCGTCATATCCTTCTGTATACAATACTTTATATACTTGCAAAGGGTGCTTTGATCATGTGTTATGATATGAAGGAGGACCCTATGAACATGTTCTATGAACCTTTTAAAATCTTGTCCATGTTCTGTTATAATCTGCACCCGGCACAGCCAGAAGATCACTGGCCACCCATCACAGCCTGGTTCCTCTCTAGGTTTCATCCTAGGTTCTGGCCTTTCTAGGGAGTTTTTCCTAACCACCGTGCTTTTACACCTGCATTGCTTGCTGTCTGGGGTTTTAGGCTGGGTTTCTTTACAGCACTCTGTGACATCAGCTGATGTAAGAAGGGCTTTAAAAAATACATTTTATTGATTGACCAATTTGAAATCTGCACACTTAACTCAAATGGTCATACAAATCTCCCATTGGTTTCAATGTATTTACACAAACATTTTAGTTACGCTCAAGTCAGGATTCCACCCTGGAATGTCAAGGTTTGATAGAATATGATGACACGTGACCCTGAGAGCTCCCTTCTGAGTAGAGTCAGTCGTATAGAATAACGTCTTCCCTTACTGCCCCCGCAAAGGATCTTTGCACCTGGTGAAATACAACCTTGATACTCCCAGGAAGGATACTCCTCCAGACAGACCCTGGATTCTCCTCTCTGACCCAGCCTCTAGAAGAGATAATCCCGTGGTCTGTTGGTTTGTGAGTGGCCAGCTCCTTGATCCTTTGTCAGTGGGTGACAGGGGGAGTCTAAATCCAAGGATTTAAACCAGAGAATGGAGCAGATGAGAGCCAATCAGAGACAAAGCATTTCATGCAGACAAAGTGGGCACCTGATCCCTTCTCACATGTTGAACCCACATAATTGGCCTCAGGAATGTTCAAATTTTCCCTTCTTTACATTGGTTCATGGTTTTAAAGAGATAAGTGGTGGTGTTTTAGTGCACTGTTAGGTCAGGTCTTCCTGGTTAAATAAAGAATATTTCCCACCATGATCCTCAAATGATCACAAATCGAGGAAAGGAAATCACTTACTTAATAGTAAAACATGGGAGCACCAAACCCTGGAATGTTCTTGTTAGCCCAAAGCTAAGGGTCACACAGCTAGCGTTGGTGGATTTGCATCATGACACTAATGACTTGCAGAAATTGCTATTTTTATATTCATGTTGCCTCAAAACATCTTTAATTCTATTTTTCATAAATTAGCCATGTTTTAATAGATCCTCCTGAATTTGTATTCATGTGCGCAATAACTATGCATGCTCTAAGGAACAGCATAGAGAAATCATGACCTATTTAAATATCCCTGGAGTCCACTTGTGTGTGTGCAATATGGGTGTGTGTTCCCTGGAGTGCTGACCAACCGTTGGCTGGCTGTGTGTGTCACTCAATATTTTTTTACCACAGGAGCTTTTCTAAAGCATGTCTTTCTTCAGTGTTTATATATTTCTGGCCCAGAGGGACCTCAAATGGCAAGGTGTGAGCATTTCAGAGCAGATGTATGTGGCTTACTGTAGCCTACTGCTATGTAAAGATGCCAATGTGTTTGGAACTGGGAAACGGGAAATGGTTTGGCTGTAGGGAGGCTTAACAAAAGCATATTTGAATAAACTTGGATTCAGGTTACTCTGTACACAGGCTCATAGCTTTACACACTGGAATAGTGAATAGCGAAGCTGCAGTAGCAACAGGGAGGCCGACTTTTTAGAGAATACACAGATGTGTGTGACTGTCGTTCAGGATAATCCTAACCTGAGAAAAGGATGGTGGATTGTCATGTTCCAAAGCTTTTATTGTGTCCATTTTGACAGTCAATCATGCGCACAAGTACACACAGGAGTGTCCATAATAGAGCGTTAGTCCACAGAAGGAAATATATGTCACACATGTTGTTTATGTGTCACGTGTACTGTGTACTGCATATGACAAAGCAACAGAAAATAATTCTTATCCACTGTTGTTTATATGTTGGAGTTGTAAATGCTGTGGTTTTCTGGCAGACACTCCTGAGTTGTCTCCCCCCTTTTAGGGTGGCAGGTAGCCTAGTGGTTAAAGTGTTGGGCCAGGAACCGAACGGTTGCTGGATCAAATCCCAGAGCTGAAAAGGTACAAACCTGTTGTTCTTCCCCTGAACAAGGCAGTTAACCCACTGTTCCCTGGTAGGCCATCATTGTAAATAAGAATTTGCTAACTTGCCTAATGAAATAAAGGTTGAAAAAAATTACCCCTTACTCCTATTTTGGCCTAGGGGCTTCCTGAGCAGGGTGAAATAACACCTTCCATCTGAGATTTACCCCAGTGTTTTAACCAAAAGGCTCAGACTTTTCTGTTTCCATGTGGACGCGGGCTGGCACCTGTGTCTCACTAGGCCATGGCTCCGGCGGAACTGCTCTTACTTGGGGCCAAAGCCAGGCCACTGGTACTTTTCAGCTTCTTTTACATAACAATGTCTAACTGTGAACTTTAACACCTTCTCACAATGCAACTGTCTTGATGATGCAGAGGTCGTTGATTCTGCTCACCCCAAGGCTTTAGTGTTACACTCCTGATGGAAACACAATCACACTAGAGCCAACATTAGCATTAAACACTGGCCTCAGGTGGAAGTGCAGCACAACAAGGGTATTCTTGTACCAAGAATTCCACCTCTGTCCTCCCTGTGGCTGTCCTGTGGCTGTCCTGTGGCTGTCCTGTGGCTCTCTTGGCTCTCCATGGGGGTCAGGCAGTGGTGTTTGGCACAGTCAGGTTTCTGCAAGTCACCTGCCCCCAACTACATTTCATTCATCCCAAATGAACTCCTGTAAATCTCTGTCACATTGTTTCTACGTTTAGCCTAAAGCTACTCACTTGGAAAGAACATAGACAGACATCCCTAATAAGGTAAAAGATTAGATTTGTTTTGTCAGTTTCCTGAAAAACTAAGACTAGTTTGTGCATGGAACTTGGAAAGAATGAGATTAACTGTTGGAATGTTTTTGAGCCAATTACGGTGTGGTCATTTTTGGAACTCATAGACTGCCTTCTCTTATTGATTAGCGTATAATGAAAGTGCATATTACTTAAATTCTGACTTCTCTCTAGGAAAATGGATTGTGCAACATGCTGGAGTATGAAGCAATGTTGCTGCCTGGTGAGATTATGAATGAACAGATGGCGTTTACCTTAGTTCACATACTGACTGTGATTACTGTACCTTACGTAAAGGGGGTGTTACCTTAGTTCACTGATGTGAAGCAGACATTGTAATGTGGAAACAGCTGCAGACATTTATACACTGCTCAAAAAAATAAAGGGAACACTAAAATAACACATCATAGATCTGAATGAATGAAATAATCGTATTAAATATTTTTTTCTTTACATAGTTGAATGTGCTGACAACAAAATCACACAAAAATTATCAATGGAAATCAAATTTATCAACCCATGGAGGTCTGGATTTGGAGTCACACTCAAAATTAAAGTGGAAAACCACACTACAGCCTGATCCAACTTTGATGTAATGTCCTTAAAACAAGTCAAAATGAGGCTCAGTAGTGTGTGTGGCCTCCACGTGCCTGAATGACCTACCTACAACGCCTGGGCATGCTCCTGATGAGGTGGCGGATGGTCTCCTGAGGGATCTCCTCCCAGACCTGGACTAAAGCATCCGCCAACTCCTGGACAGTCTGTGGTGCAACGTGGCATTGGTGGATGGAGCGAGACATGATGTCCCAGATGTGCTCAATTGGATTCAGGTCTGGGGAACGGGCGGGCCAGTCCTTAGCATCAATGCCTTCCTCTTGCAGGAACTGCTGACACACTCCAGCCACATGAGGTCTAGCATTGTCTTGCATTAGGAGGAACCCAGGGCCAACCGCACCGCATATGGTCTCACAAGGGGTCTGAGGATCTCATCTCGGTACCTAATGGCAGTCAGGCTACCTCTGGCGAGCACATGGAGGGCTGTGCGGCCCCCCAAAGAAATGCCACCCCACACCATGACTGACCCACCCCCAAACCGGTCATGCTGGAGGATGTTGCAGGCAGCAGAACGTTCTCCACGGCGTCTCCAGACTCTGTCACGCCTGTCACGTGCTCAGTGTGAACCTGCTTTCATCTGTGAAGAGCACAGGGCGCCAGTGGCGAATTTGCCAATCTTGGTGTTCTCTGGCAAATGCCAAACGCCCTGCACGGTGTTGGGCTGTAAGCACAACCCCTCCTGTGGACGTTGGGCCCTCATACCACCCTCATGGAGTCTGTTTCTGACCGTTTGAGCAGACACATGCACATTTGTGGCCTGCTGGAGGTCATTTTGCAGGGCTCTGGCAGTGCTCCTCCTTGCACAAAGGCAGAGGTAGTGGTCCTGCTGCTGGGTTGTTGCCCTCCACGGCCTCCTCCACGTCTCCTGATGTACTGGCCTGTCTCCTGGTAGCGCCTCCATGCTCTGGACACTATGCTGACAGACACAGCAGACCTTCTTGCCACAGCTCGCATTGATGTGCCATCCTGGATGAGCTGCACTACCTGAGCCACTTGTGTGGGTTGTAGACTCCGTCTCATGCTACCACTAGAGTGAAAGCACCGCCAGCATTCAAAAGTGACCAAAACATCAGCCAGGAAGCATAGGAACTGAGAAGTGGTCTGTGGTCACCACCTTCAGAACCACTCCTTTATTGGGGGTGTCTTGCTAATTGCCTATAATTTCCACCTGTTGTCTATTCCATTTGCACAACAGCATGTGAAATGTATTGTCAATCAGTGTTGCTTCCTAAATGGACAGTTTGATTTCACAGAAGTGTGATTGACTTGGAGTTACATTGTGTTGTTTAAGTGTTCCCTTTATTTTTTTGAGCAGTGTATTTGGATTGTTTGTCATGTGTCATGACTGTGATTACCTTAGGCTATGTGAAAAATAGGCCATACCCTGAAATTATTTGTGTACTGTGTTGATTTAATTTAAGTTAATCATAATCTTGACAAAGCAGGTTGTATTGCATTCAAAAAAGCTTCAGAATAGCTCCAGTCAGTTTCAATCAGATCTGTGTGTTGTGTGATGTTTTTGTCACTGGAGAAGATGACTACTATTTTCCCTGGCCTGTTTTATGTGGTACCGCTTCTTTGATGGCTTTTCCAAAGGTTAACCAACAATCTTCGCAGTCTTATTCTTCTTGTATGCATGACTCATTCAACCGAAGTCAAAGTTTGCACTGCAGTTACAACCAGTTACTTCCCTCTCCCAGGAACGAGTTGCGTTTTTATTTATGATTGCAGGGTTTTTTTAGGATCGCATGATAGTAATTCATATTGTCATAAAGAACGGGACGGGGGCGGAATGAATCATTCTCTCGCCCTCTAATTCAATTACAGGACTGAGATTTGAGTAAATAACACCAGCTTTGCAAATCAACAGTGAAGGGAGCTAATCAAAGTGACAGACACATACAGGGAATACTGATGCCAGAATGTAATGTAAAGCCTAACCAACTCCAAGGTATTAGATGATCATCCACTGAGACATCATCCATCAGAGATGTCTAGACTTTTATCTCAGAAATACCCTCTGGGAGCTTTCGATAGACTGTAATTATCGATGAGCACAAGGCTATAGCACGTTCATTTTCCGAAGCACGAAGCAGGGAAGGTTTAGGTTTTCTGAAGCAGACTTCTTAGACTTATGATAGTCATTTTTGAGACATCAAGACATCAATTTGTAAAGTCTCTCCTTACTTTTCTGCTGGGGTTTGTAATAAAAGTTCTCATGCCCATGGATACAGTATATTGATGTGGTGTGTGTGTGTGTGTGTGTGTGTGTGTGTGTGTGTGTGTGAAGTCAAGCCAGATCCTATTTCCCTCCCCAGTCGTCTTGTCTCCTCTCATCCCAGTGTTGCCTTTCCCACAGAGCACAGGTTAAAGAAAACAGCTGTCAGGTCATTTCCGGAGGACAGGATGGAGCAGGCTTCTGAAAGGGGTGGATAACCTCTGAATACTTCTCGTTCTTCTTCTCCCCTATCTCCATCCCCCAGGCCTACTGTAGGTGTTTTATGATATTGTCAACTTGAGTCTTTATAACCTCGCCTGTGTCATGCTCAACTTTGCTACATCTGGACATTACTCTCATCATCTTATGTACTGTGTATTGAATGATAATGCCCATATCCCTAAATAGAAGAGAACTACTGAACATGTTTGTCAGTCTGTTGAAATCTCTACTACAAGGTACAGATGTAGGATCTTAATTCAATCACCCTGTTGCAGGAGAACTTTCCTACTGTAGCAAACTGTTTTAAATGAAGGTCCTAAGTCTGTATTATTTACAGTAGAAAGATCATTTAGTGTTTGAAGTGCACAAGGGGCCAACACAAAGCTCTGTGGCCTGTCCTGTTAGCACAGGGTTTCCCAAACCCGATCCTGGGGCCGCCCCCCGAGTTTTGGAAACCCTCTGTTAGCAGAAAGTTTTTCTTATGATGTTCCTCTGAAAGGGAGCGTCTCAGGTTACCAAACAAATGGTTCATCTTGTGGTCTGAGATGCTCAGTATCTTGCCATTGCTCGCTGCTCACTCAACGTTTCAAAAGCTTCCCCATGGTGGTGCCCTGCCAAATCCCAGTTAATTACGAGATAGCCATGGCCTTCGGAGGTTGGGAACGGGCTGAAAGTGGCTTTACAACATGTAATTACCGATAGTCCACAGGTTATTCTTTCCTTTTGGGCGTTCACACTGGTGAGGACAGCTAGCTAAGGAAGTTAAGGTCATTTTTTTGTTTTACTTTAATCTTGTTATTTTACTTCTCTCATACTTGTAAACAAGGTTATTGTTTCAAATCAATGTTCTGATTTGCACTACTAAAGTAGTGTAAATTTGAATTACTTCCTTAACATTTCTTAACTTTTTTGTTGTTGTTGTAAAATGTCTCTCCTGTGAATGTGAAATTGATTATGAGACCCATGGGGATGTGAGTAAACTGATTTAATTTCCTTTGACCTGGTGGTCTCTGGCGCAATGTGAGCTAGCTTGGCCGTGGCAACAGGTGGTGTCAGATTAGCTGCTCCTGAGGCAAGAATGAGAGCCAGAGTGGAGGTTAGAGGTAAAGCTGCCGATACTTCTGCTGCTGCTGCTGGTGCTGCTGGTGCTGCTGCTGCTGGTGCTGCTGCTGCTGGTGCTGCTGGTGCTGCTGGTGCTGCTGCTGCTGCTGTTGGTGCTGCTGCCGCTGCTGGTGCTGCTGGTTCTGCTGCTGCTGCTGGTGCTGCTGGTGCTGCTGCTGCTGGTGCTGTTGGTGCTGCTGGGGCTGCTGCTGCTGCTGGTTCTGCTGGTGCTGGTGCTGCTGCTGCTGGTGCTGTTGGTGCTGCTGGTTATGCTGCTGCTGCTGGTGCTGCTGGTTCTGGTTGCTGCTGGTGCTGCTGGTTCTGCTGCTGCTGGTGCTGTTGGTGCTGCTGGTTCTGCTGCTGCTGGTGCTGCTGGTTCTGCTGCTGGTGCTGCTGGTGCTGCTGCTGGTGGTGCTGCTGGTTCTGCTGCTGGTGCTGCTGCTGCTGGTGCTGCTGCTGCTGGTGTTGCTGCTGCTGGTGCTGCTGGTGCTGCTGCTGCTGGTGGTGTGGGAAACCAGAGCTTTATCAGAGTGATCAAACAGCTGCCGCCACTTCCTTCATGACTCCTTTTGGCTTAAGTACTGGCCTACAGAGCCTGACATCACGTCACCTCACTACTCTGTGAGAAGCATTGGTAATCCAGCATAGCATTGTGGTGGCTATATGGTCTTATTGCTATCTTCTGGAGATCTGTGAAGAATTCAAATCGAGTGTGAGTGAATTATTACAATGAACGTATTTTTGACTTTGCTGCTTATTAAACCATTTGTTGACAACAATGAACACAAATTGGAAGATATATTCTCCACTTTGTCTGATTATAGAATGTCCATAATCCTTGAATAACATATATTTGGCCTTTTCACTAACATTTGTCCCACTTTTACTTTCTACTTCCTCCATTAGCTTTTTAGTACCAGGTACCTTGTAGCCTAGCCTTGCATCAGCCAGTCAGTCAGACCCTTTACATTACAAAGAAATTGATCCCTTCCCTTGGCAGGCAGACAGAGCCTGGCATTCAGGAGTTATCCAGGGGAAGGAAACGTTATGGGGTTACTTAAATGACACAGTGTGACGCTCCTGGGGCTGGGGGCCCAACCATCCTGTTATTAATAACCCTAGATGCTCTTCCCCTTCAAGCTGCCAGCCTGCCACC
Source organism: Brachymystax lenok tsinlingensis (assembly GCA_030435695.1). Lineage (NCBI taxonomy): Eukaryota > Metazoa > Chordata > Actinopteri > Salmoniformes > Salmonidae > Brachymystax > Brachymystax lenok. Next base: position 16,700,033 of record CM059802.1, read on the forward strand.
CCATTCAGCACCTCACTGTCCCAGTTGTCGTCTGCGGGAACAGGGAGGAACAGACTGCGTCCAAAATGGCACCCTATTCCCTATATAGTTCACAAATTTAGACCAGGGCACATAGGGCTCTGGTCAAAAGTAGTGCACTATGTAAGGAATAGGGTGCAATTTTGGACATAGTCACAGTCTCATGGAGGCCTGCAGGGTCACTCTCCAAAGCTCATTACCGGAAATGAAGCGCTATTTTCAGACGCATAAAAATGCTTTTCCGTGTTTATGTTTGTTTAATGGGACGTAGAGACAAGGTGATGAGTATCTGGGGATGTCTTTGGGGGTCATCATCAGTCATGCTGGGAATATCAATGTCAATTTTTTTGTAAGTAGGCCTAAGCAATAATGCATGACAGAGTGTGCATTATCTGGGAGCAACACACACACACGTAAGAAAGTAAGTCTGCCTCCTGACCTCCAGTGGACTGATGAGTGTGTCAATCTATTTCACTAGGTTGTTTTGAAGGAGTGTGTAAATAGGAGTGTGGTTTCAGGCCCCTTGGTCATCACAGTGGGATTCTACACTGAAAAGAGGCCTAGGTGGTCTGTGGAGAGAGGGCCCCTGTTGGGACCACTGCTGTGGTGATAATTAAAGGGAGAGGGGTTGGGATCTGCAGGTGCCCTCTGGGAGGCCCTCTCTCATCGTCACAGTCAAGGAAGGAAAGTTGTACCGGAATGTGCTCCATCTCACTCAATCAACTCACCCACCCACAGATGACAGTTACAATCTATTAACACTGTAACATATATTTTATGTTTCCATTCTGTGTGGTATCTGTGTCGCTACCAGCCACTTACATGAATTTCCTGCATGGCTGTTAGTGTTTTCATATAGAGTAAAGGAAGTTGGGGTGTGCTTTAGGCTACCTCTGTGTGTATGTGTATGTGTGTGCGTGTGTGTGTGTGAATATGTCTGTCTCTCTGTGTGTGTGTGTGTGTGTGTGTGTGTGTGTGCGTGTGTGCGTGTGTGCGTGTGTGCGTGTGTGTGTGTGTGAATATGTCTGTCTCTGTGTACGTGTGTGTGTGTGAATATGTCTGTCTCTCTCTGTGTGTGTGTGTGTGTGTGTGTGAATATGTCTGTCTCTGTGTATGTGTGTGTGTGTGAATATGTCTGTCTCTCTGTGTGTGTGTGTGTGTGTGTGTGAATATGTCTGTCTCTCTGTGTGTGTGTGTGTGTGTGTGAATATGTCTGTCTCTGTGTACAATGTGTAGTGCGTGTGTACTTCTTTACCCTCCTTGTTGCTTGTTCCTTTTGTCCCTGGGGAAAGAGAGAAAAGCAGCTCACCAGACCAGCAGTAGTCAGCAGCTTAACATTTCTTCCTTTCTAATCACTCCCTCCCTCTAATTGTGGTTTGGACAATCTCCTTTCTCTCCTAACTCACGTAGCGCTGCTGCCTGTCTCACCATGCAAGTCCATACAAGCCAGGCACTTAATTTGACATGCCTTACTAAACAATGGCCTCGGTGTAAATAGAGAGAGAGAGAAGTGTGTGTTTGTGTATGTGTGTGTGTATGCGTGTGTGTGCGTGTGTGTGTGAGCGAGAGGCACACTTTTGAGTGGAGCTGTGCCCTTGCAGGGCTGAAGTCTCAGAGGAAGGTGGAGGTGGTTAACAGTGTTCCTCCCAGGGCCTTGTGTGGAGAAACTACAGGGCCTTGTGTGGAGAAACTACATGGCCTTGTGTGGAGAAACTACAGGGCCTTGTGTGGAGAAACTACAGGGAAACTGGCACAATACAGGGCCTTGTGTGGAGAAACTACAGGGCCTTGTGTGGAGAAACTACATGGCCTTGTGTGGAGAAACTACAGGGCCTTGTGTGGAGAAACTACAGGGCCTTGTGTGGAGAAACTACAGGGCCTTGTGTGGAGAAACTACAGGGAAACTGGCACAATCAAAGTAGACACCCTTTGCCTTGATGACAGCTTTGCACACTCTTGGCATTCTCCATTCTCTCCACCAGCTTTATGAGGAATGCTTTTCCAACAGTCTTGAAGGAGTTTCCATATATGCTGAGCACTCGCTGGCTGCTTTTCCTTCACTCTGCGGTCCAACTCATCCCAAACCATCTCAATTGGGTTGAGGTTGGATGATTGTGGAGGCCAGGTCATCTGATGCAGCACCATCACTCTCCTTCTTGGTCAAGTAGCCCTTACACAGCCTGGAGGTGTGTTTTGGCTAATAGTCCCACTAAGCGCAAACCAGTAGGGATGGCGTATCGCTGCAGAATGCTGTGGTTCTTACTCCCTGTTTGATTTACAACTAACTGTGTTCTTACTCCCTATTTGAGATTGTTTTCCATGATTTCCCATTTTATCAGGACATTTCATGTTATTTAGGCGTATCCATTCAAAATATGCAGCAAAGATGAAAAATTTAAGATTGTAAGTTGAAGGTCAGAAGCAGCAGGTAATGTTTCTCTATTTCTCTCAGAGAATTCCTTAGGGTACTATTCTCAATGACTTGTTAAGTAGATGTAATGGGAAACACATTGTGGACTTCAACCTAGTGGCTGTATATAGGCTACACACACAATACCGCCTCAAACTACCAGGAGATTATTTGCTGTGTCCAACATGACGAACAGCTGCTCTGGGTCTGACTCTGGACAAAAAGTTAGCATGTGTGTCGAGAGAGAAATGCTGGGCCTGTACACAGTGGAATGCCTGTTTGAGTCGTGACATATTGTAGCATGCATTGCATGATCCATATGTGGGAGCGGATGTAGAGAATGAATGACCTGTGGGAAGATTGCAGCCGCTCTGAGTAATATGGTCAGAATGTTATATTTCTGATAATTCTGTTGATTTTATCTCAACAATTGACCTCCCCCATACCCACTCACACACACACACACACACACACACACACACACACACACACACACACACACACACACACACACACACACACACACACACACACACACACACACACACACACACACACACACACACACACACACACACACACACACACACAGACACACACACACATTGTCTCTTTCCCTCTCTTTCCCTTTAGAAACATTGTGATGCTGTTTGTGTTAATGTCTGTATGGAGCATTGTCGCAGAAAATACATTGTATTGTAGCAAGTTGTCAGAGAGTCTATTGAAAGAGCCTCGAATGCTCTTTTTTGGACGAGAGAGAAGAAGGGCTTCTCTCATCGTCCTCTTTATCTAAGAGGGTTATTACTTGATGTGAGAATGTGCTCACCTCCCTGCAAAGTTTAGATCTGCTAATGGTTGAAGTATTGTATTGCAAGCTGGCAAGTAAGTATTTTGTGCAAATGGGCTATATGATGAAAAGCTTATTCATAAAAACTAAAAACAGGAAAACCTATTAACAAGAATGCCATTAGTGAGAACCAATGTTTTTATTTTATTTTTTATCTAAGATAATTAGAATAAATACAGAATAAATTCCTCACCTTTTCTGGCCATGATGGGTTCATATTCCAAATGGAGCCATACACCAAATGATCATGCACATCTCTCATTTAATTGGACCTAGAAGCCTAGTAAATAGATAAGCTATATTTATTTTAAGTTTTGCAATATCATAGGCAGCGTGGTTTATAATACCGGTATACAGTTGAATTTAACAGGTGAACAGTTGATACTATAATTGCAATATTTTTTTCATTTTGCCTGCCTTAGACAATGCTTCAGAATTCATGGGCAGTCCATCATATTTAGGTTGGGGGAAAAGTCGATTTAAAACATTGTTGAATTCAAACGTTCTGCTGACAGGTCCACAACAATTAGTCATTATTTTCTGTTTCAGAAACCGACAGTCCTTTTCCAGATTCAGTATAAATTACTGCTAAAGATGAACATCCTGCCAACATAGTAAGTAGATCGGTAGTTTATGTAAAATATTTAACAGTATGGGCAGACTACAGTATTGCTGTACGATAGGAGCCCAACCTCTGCCTATGTAATCTCAGAGCCTAGTCTTTAGCATGCCGGGGCCTAAAGCCAATAGTTCCAAATTATACAGCAAATAAAGGGTGTTATTTTCACCATAAAAGGTGAATGGAGGGCGTTCACTCGTCTCCGTTTTTTTGACAGGTCTGATTTATAACAGGAAACATGCGTATGTATGGCGTGCGTTTATAAATCTCAATATTTTTGTACGTGAGCAAACTTTTTTGTGAAATTTACTTAACGGTTATAAATGAGGCCCCTGGTTCCTGGTAGTGCTAAAGCTGGTGTCAGAGAAGTGAAGCATAGGCACCTGGTGCCATGTAGTTCTGAAGCTGGGGTCGGAGAAGTGAAGCATAGGTCCCTGGTGCCATGTAGTTCTGAAGCTGGGGTCAGAGAAGTGAAGAATAGGCCCCTGGTGCCTGATAGTACTGAAGCTGGTGTCAGAGAAGTGAAGCATAGGCCCCTGATGCCTGGTAGTATTGTGCTAGGTGGTACTGTACACAGGGCAGCATACAGACCAGAAGCTGTGTGTGTGTTTGTATGTGTGCGAGTGGATGTGTGTGCATGTGTGTGTGTGTTGTGTGTGTGTGTGTTTTAAGAGGGTGTGCGTGTGTGTATACATCTGTGTGCAGGCAGGGAAAAGCATGCCCGTATCAAGCTTTCATCCACTTATTGCTGCTAGCTGAACAGTTTAGAGTTGACATTCCGTTCCTGTTTAAAGCCAAGGCAGCGGGCTAAACTGTCCTCCCTCCTGTCTGAGGAGATATTGTTAGAACTTAGCCATAAAGAGGAAGAAATCAAGGGGTTTTCTGAATGCAGCTTGTGTTGTTTTGTTCCCTGTCTTGCTGTTATCAGACATACACCCTTCATCATCTGGACCTTACAGTGATATGTAGTCTTAGTCTTTTTACACCTGAATTGTGGAATAATCTCCTAAACTACAATGTGATGATTTAGTTCCTCTTGGGCAATTCAGACAGCTGATTGAGGACTTTTTTAAGAAGAATGTTTTTGTTTTCTACGACCGTTTTGTATCTCTGTTTAGATTTTTGTAGTGTATTGATGTGTATATTTTTGTAATTACTGGGCTCATCTGTAAAAGTTAGAGGCTTGAAACTCAACAGTTTAGCCTGATTGGGAAAGACTAGCCTGAAAACGACCTACAGTGCCTTCAAAAGGTATTCATACCCCTTGACTTTTTCCACATTTTGTTGTTGCAGCCTGAATTTAAGATTTTGTGTCACTGACCTACACATAATACCCCATAATGCCAAAGTGGAATTATGTTTTTAGAAATGTTTGCAAATTAAGAAAAGTTGAAATGTATTGAGTCAATAAGTATTTGTTTTGTTATGGCAAGCCTAAATAAGTTAATGAGTAAAAGTAAAAGTTTGCTTAACAAGTCACATAAGTTGCATTGATTCACTCTGTGCAATAATAGTGTTTAACATGATTTTTGAATGACTACCTCATTTCTGTACCCCACACATTTTTATTTTATTTTGCCTTTATTTAACCAGGTAGACCAGTTGAGAACAAGTTCTCATTTACAACTGCGACCAGGCCAAGATAAAGCAAAGCAGTGCGACAAAAACAACAACATAGAGTTGCACATAAACAAACGTAAAGTCAATAACACAATAGAAAAATCTATGTACAGTGTGTGCAAATAGGGAGGTAGGCAATAAATAGGCCATAGAGGCGAAATAATTACAATTTAGCATTAACACTTAGGGCTAGGGATAGGGTTAGGGTTAGGGTTGATAGATGTGCAGATGATGATGTGCAAGTAGAGATACTGGGATGTAAAAGAGCAAGAGGGTAAGTAATAATATAGGGATGAGGTGGTTGGTTGTGCTATTTACAGATTGGCTGTGTACAGGCACAGTTATCGGTAAGCTGCTCTGACAGCTGATGCTTAAAGTTAGAGAGGAAAATATAAGACTCCAGCTTCAGAGATTTTTGCAATTCGTTCCAGTCATTGGCAGCAGAGAACTGGAAGGAAAGGCGGAAGTGTTGGCTTTGGGGATGACCAGTGAAATATTCCTGCTGGAGCGCGTGCTACGGGTGGGTGTTGCTATGGTGACCAGTGAGCTGAGATAAGGCGGGGCTTTACCTAGCAAAGACTTATAGATGACCTGGAGCCAGTGGGTTTGGCGACGAATATGTAGTGAGGGCCAGCCAATGAGAGCATACAGGTCGCAGTGGTGGGTAGTATATGGGGCTTTGGTGACGAAACGGATGGCACTGTGATAGACTATATCCAGTTTGCTGAGTAGAGTGTTGGAGGCTATTTTGTAAATGTTTTGTAAATGACAAGGATCGGTAGGATAGTCAGTTTTACAAGGGTATGTTAGGCAGCATGAGTGAAGGAGGCTTTGTTGTGAAATAGGAAGTTTGGATAGGAGATGCTTAATGTGAGTCTGGAAGGAGAGTTTACAGTCTAAACAGACACCTAGGTATTTGTAGTTGTCCACATATTCTAAGTCAGAACCGTCCAGAGTAGTGATGCTGGACGGTGGGCAGGTGCGGGCAGCGATCGGTTGAAGAGCATGCATTTAGTTTTACTTGCATTTAAGAGCAGTTGGAGGCCACGGAAGGAGAGTTGTATGGCATTGAAGCTTGTCTTCTTTGCCAACACAGTTGGCAAAGAAGGGCCAGAAGTATACAGAATGGTGTCGTCTGCGTAGAGGTGGATCAGAGAATAACCAGCAGCAAGAGCGACATCATTGATATATACAGAGAAAAGAGTCGGCCCGAGAATTTAACCCTGTGGCACCCCCATAGAGACTGTCAGAGGTCCGGACAACAGGCCCTCCGATTTGACACACTGAACTCTGTTTGAGAAGTAGTTGGTGAACCAGGCGAGGCAGTCATTTGATAAACCAAGGCTGCACAGTACTGTCTTGTATCGATGGCGGTTATGATATTGTTTAGGACCTTGAGCGTGGTTGAGGTGCACCCATGACCAGCTCGGAAACCAGATTGCATAGTGGAGAAGGTACTTTGGGATTCTAAATGGTCGGTGATCTGTTTGTTAACTTGGCTTTCGAAGATTTTAGAAAGGCAGGGCAGGATGGATATAGGTCTGTAACAGTTTGGGTGTAGAGTGTCTCCCCCTTTGAAGAGGGGGATGACCGCTCCAGCTTTCCAATCTTTGGGGATCTCAGACAATACAAAAGAGAGGTTGAATAGGCGAGTAATAGGGGTTGCAACAATTTCGGTGGATAAATTTAGAAAGAGAGGGTCCAGATTGTCTAGCCCAGTTGATTTGTAGGGATCCAGATTTTGCAGCTCTTTCAGAACATCAGCTGTCTGGATTTGGGTGAAGGAGAAGCGGGGGCTTGGGCAAGTTGCTGCAGGGGTGCTGAGATGTTGGCCAGGGTAGCGGTAGCCAGGTGGAAAGCATGGCCAGCCGTAGAAAAATGCTAATTGAATCTATCGATTATCGTAGATTTATCGGTGGTGACAGTGTTTCCTATCCTCAGTGCAGTGGGCAGCTGGGTGGAGGTGCTCTTATTCTCCATGGACTTTACAGCGTCCCAAAACCTTTTGGAATTAGTGCTACAGGAAGCAAATTTCTGTTTGAAAAATCTTGCCTTAGCTTTCCTAACTGACTGAGTATATTGGTTCCTGACTTCCCTGAAAAGTTGCATATTGCGGGGGCTATTCGATGCTAATGCAGAACGCCACAGGATGTTTTTGTGCTGGTCAAGGGCAGTCAAATCTGGGGTGAACCAAGGGCTATATCTTTTCTTAGTTCTACAATTTTCTTATGGGGCATGCTTATTTAAGATGGTGAGGAAAGCACTTTTGAAGAGCAACCAGACATCTTCTACTGGCGGGATGAGGTCAATATCCTTCCAGGATACCCGGGCCAAGTCGTTTAGAAAGGCCTGCTCGCTGAAGTGTTTTAGGGAGCGTTTGACAGTGATGAGGGGGTGGCCGTTTGCCCGCCGACCTATTACGCACACAGGCAATGAGGCAGTAGGTATTTCTGTCTTTTGTTTTTTTATCAATTTTTTAAAATTTCTAAAAACCTGTTTTCCATTTGTCATTATGATTTTTTTAATCCATTTAGAATAAGGCTGCAAAGTAACAAAATGTGGAAAAAGTCAAGGGGTCTGAAGACTTTCCAAAGGCACTGTACAATTATCTGTAAGGTCCCTCAGTCAAACATTGAATTTTAAACATAAAAAAAATCCACAAAGACCATAGAGGTTTTCCAATGCCTCGCAAAGAAGGGCACCTATTGGTAGCAGACATTGAATATCGGTTTGAGCCTGGTGAAGCTATTAATTATGGTGTATCGATATACCCAGTCATTACAAAGATCCTTTTAATTCAGTTGCCGGAGAAGTAGAAAGAACCCGCTCAGGGATTACACCATGAGGCGAATGGTGACTTTAAAACAGTTGCAGAGTTTAATGGCTGTGATAGAAGAAAACTGAAGATGGATCAACAACGTTGTAGTTAGTCCACAATGATACCCTTATTGACAGAGTGAAAAGAAGGAAGCCTGTACAGAATACATTCATATTCTAAAACATACTTCCGGTTTGCAACAAGACACTAAAGTAATACTGCAAAGAATATGGCAAAGCAATTCACTTCTTTTCCTGAATACAAAGTGTTATGTTTGGGGCAAATCCATTACAGCACATTACTGAGTACCACTCTCCATATTTTCAAGCATATTGGTGGCTGCGTCATGTTATGTGTCTGCTTGTAATAATTAAGGACTAGGGAGTTTTTCAGGATAAAAAAGAAAAGGAATTGAGCTAAGCACAGGCATAATCCTAGAGGAAAACCTGGTTCAGTCTACTTTTCACCAGACACTGGGATAGGAATTCAACGTTCAGCAGGACAATAACCTGAAACCAAATATACATTGGAGTTGCTTACCAAGACAACTATGAATGAGTGGCCTAGTTACAGTTTTGACTTCAATCGACTTGAAGATCTATGGCAAGACTTGAAAATGACTGTATAGCAATGATCAACAACCAACTTGACAGAGCTTGAAGAATTTTAAAAAGAATAATGTGCAAATATTGTACAATCCAGGTGTGCAAAGCTCTTAAAGACTCACAGCTGTAGTCGCTGCCAAAGGTGATTCTAAAATGTATTGACTCAGGGGTATTTCATTTTCAATAAATTGTCAAAAATGTCTAAAAACATGTTTTTACTTTGTCGTTATGGTGTATTACATGTAGATGGATGAGATGTATTTAATTTGGTCTGTAACACAACATAATGTGGAATTAGTCACTTTCTGAAGTTACTATATTTATTATATGTGTAATGCTGGAAAAACATATTGTAAGAAAGCTGTAAATATGAAGCAAAACGGGAGTTACAGTTGCTAGTTTCAGTGATAAGTTAGGCCTTGCTGTGTCTGTATCTTCAAGATGTTTCTCACACATAGTCCATTCATTCTGCAGCTGCATTAGGGCTGACTGGTGGAGGGGGCGAAATGAATCCCCTAAAACATTCTTCTCACGCTGTTCTCCCTCGACAGGCCTTGGCTGACGGCTGTTACAGGGACATGGTGGGGATGGGAGTAGTGTGTGTGCTTTTGTGTATGTATAATAATAAGGTTATTACACGACCATCTCATGGGCACACATCTGTCTGGCGCTGGGTCTAGCTGTGAAGACAGCAGATGTTTGACTCACTAGAAATCCAGGACAGCTGATAGTGCTCTCCTCTCCGATGGGATCTTGGCTGCATTGTCCCAACTCCCTCTGTTCCTCCTGATCGTTCTGCTAATGCGGCTGGTCATTGATTGTTCACAGAGACAAAATGTTGGAATTTCTATCCTCTTGCACTGTCAACAGCAGCTGGGCAAACTTAGAGGGGTTAACTTGTCTTGAGGCTTCACCCTGTGGCCTCACTCGGCTGTCCTTCCATACCCCGTAGAATGTGTTCCTCTCGCTTTTGGTCTGTACCTCCTTTTACATCAGGGATGGGCAACTTTGATGAGATTGGGGGCCTCTCAAAACAATCTGAACTGTGGCTGCAATTCTACACATTTTGCCATAGCTGTGGAGAGAAATGTTAGCAGTTTTCTAGATGTTGTGAATTACCCCGGTCGGTAATTCGACAATGATTACTAGATGTTTAGATAGTTGGCTAGACTAACTTACCAATCCACAATTTTTTTGTAGACATGGGCTAATTGACGGACAATTGATGCACAACCAAATTTCAAAATTGCACGTGGTGGATTCTACTATTCCAACTCAACAGTAAGTTGAGATATGGACTGTGTTCCCCAAAATTTTTGCTTGTTTATTTTGGAAATTGAAAGGGGGGCCGGTTGCCCATCCCTAAACAGAAGACTTACAGTGATGCATATCAAACGACAATTCGGTAAACATTGAGCAGGGAGCAGGGCCTTTATCTGGAGAAAATTATAACAGGGATTTTTCTGCCATTGAAATCCTTGGGTGGGCTGCCTAAGCGTTTTTCTGGTCCAAACCGTAAAAAATATAAATAATTTGCGATAATACTTTCAGTGTCAACTTAAACGACTAAAACCAGATATAAAGTCTGTAGAAAAGATAATGGACCTATATATATTTTTTTTTATAATCTTTGAGAATTTACCATTACCAAAACAACTAGACAGTCAGGGAGAATAGAACTTTCCCAAAACAGTGAATTTAGCAGTATTGATTTTGTTATTATGTTTTAGCAAAAGAATACAGCATTAGCCACGGCAAAATGCAAATAATTGCATTTAATTTAAATTAGCTTTAAAACTGCAACATTTTATCTCAGATGCATAAACAAATGTGTAGCTTTAAACTGCAGAAATTTCTCTCGGCTCCATGGATTTTTGAAATGTTTTATTGCAGGAAATGGGGGGCCCTCTTTAAATGTTCTCTACAATTCAGCGGCCATTGCCATTGCCATGGACCCTGCCACGGCCACCACCTAAGCCGCTTTTTGATCCAGAAAAAACGCTGGATAACCGAAACACAGTGGACATGTCCCAACTCCTAGAGGGACCTAAAGGTTACACAAAAAAAAATGAATGTTTCTAAAAGTGTGATAACTGACGCTACATTGTTTATTGATTAACTTATCAAGTGATGAAGCACTGACTGATAAGCAATGAATGTGGTCTAGTCTATGAGGATTTTTTTTGCCAGTATGACAGTGTCTCTCGTCCAGAGAGAGAGGGATAGAGAATGCGCGAGAGAGAGAATGAGTGAGAGAGAGAGAGCGAGAGATATAGGGAGAGAGAGAGAATGGGGAGAGAAAGAGAGTGAGAGAGAGAGCCCCATCAGACCCCATCTATCCCAAGAGAGTGGGACTGGGAAGCAGGAGATGATCACACCAACGGTTGGCTGGTTGGCTCCAGTGAAAAGAAATTGTCCAGTCAGCGGTTTCCTTTTAAAAAAGTCCCGGGATTGTTGTTGTAGGGTGTTCAGTCATGGGAGATAGGATTTGAGGGAGAGATCAAGTTATTTATTAGCCGGAGACATTTAAATGGGAAACTCTGCCATGATGGGTGTGGGTGGAAATGGGAACTGGCGTGCCATGCCAACTGGAAATGCCAAGGGTGGCATGCTGCCTGGGAAGTATGCTAACATATAGCTCAGGTTTTGGACAACAACAGGGTCTGGTGGGGATGGTATGGACCCAGGGAGAGAGAGGTTAAGGCTCTGTTTTTTTGCCAAACATTTTGAAGTTGAGAGAGTAGGCTGGAGACCTTGGGGGGTATCATCAATGCATTATCAAGATGATCAGATATAATATATGCTCCCTTGGTGCTCAATGCCTTCAATTCGATTTGTGTAGTTTTATTGGGTCAGTAATGACATTCCACAGAGATTAGACACTTTTGAGAATATAGACTCCTTCCCCTATTAAACTGTTATCAAATTCAGGTGTGTAAATTAACACCATCCCATACCTTTTTCCTTCTTCTCCAAGTGCATTTAACAATCTTTTCACACCTTGACTTAATGAAGGGATCACCCTCTGGTTTTGGAGATGGGACCTTTCAGTGACTGCTACACTGTGAGAATGTTTTAACATAATCTTTCCATGATAAAGTGCTTGCTTCCTGATCCTCTGCTGAGGGTCCATCGTAAAGCTCTGATTGTGGTATGCTGCTCTGGACCAGGCCGTCTGCCTGCCTGCCTCGGGATGGAGCTTAAAGCATACTTTAACAGATTTGTGTCATCAAAACATTCTGATGTCAACCTGAACTAGCTCACTGGTCTTAAGATCTGTGTTCAATTTCTGTGTTCAATCATGCACCTGCACCAAGCTGAAGCTCAATGAAGCTCAATTAGTGACTCTTGATCAACCATTGTGAAATCAATGCAAAATGCATTGATGCAAAACATTTACAGACATTCATAAAATAGAAAATACCTTTAACAAGTAACTAGAAACTATAAATGTTATGCAAACAGCACCCTTAAGAATCTGGTTAGTTGAAGACTGGCGGTTGCCTCCATCCATGTTGCGTTAGTTTTGTGAATGGCATGTCCTCATTCACAACCACTTGCATAGCTACTCTACTATCTACTGGTCTCCGACAGTTCATATAGATGACGAATGTTAAAGCAAACATACCACAATGCACCTATTTCCTGTGTGAAGCTCACAGCTTGACAGCCTTACACTTCCGTCTAGGACTTCTGGGTGTAACCTAACTGACCTGGGCTACGTCCCAACTGGTACTCTATTCCCTATATAGTGCACTTTTGACCAGAACCTTATAGGGGCCTGGGACTGGAAGGAAAACAAACCTGAGATGGTAGTGTGGGGCTATAAAATAGGGTTCCATCTGGAGACTTTAGACTTCAACCCCTATAAATCTCATTGTGGTGTTGTGTGTGTCTGCTGTCTGCAGGTGGCTCAGAGCTCCAAGGTGTGGGGAGAGGTGCCGCTGCCCGAGGACCTGGACTCCGAGAGGACTGTCGTCCAAAGGTCTCAGCGGTTCTTAGACGATGACGAGGACTTCACTGCGGACGAAGCATCAGGAGGTAGGGTCTGGGGTCGACACAACTGGGTCGCAAACCAGCTTTCCTTTCATATTGAAACTTAATTTATGATATACATGTAAAGATCATGATTACAATGATATACTGTATAGAATGTCACACTGCCCCTGAATAGTCCTTACAGCAAAGCAGTGGTCCCATCAGTGTTCCCATCAGTGGTCCCATCCATAGTGAATCTAACTGTTTACTGTAACTATTTTCTCCCCCATAATCCACTAGGTGCACAGGGTTCATTCTCCACCCTGCTGCACTTCAGATGTACAGTATATGCTCCACCTGTTGAGTAAAGGAATGGTTAGTCCTCCCTGGCCCTCCCTAGTCCTCCCTGGTCCTCCCTAGTCCTGCCTGGGCCTTGAACTGTACTAGCATGCTGAACTGACCACACCTCTTTCATCTTCTCCGTAGATCTGCCCAGTGGAGAGGAGGATGGAAGCACACCGGAACCCACAGTGGTGACTGAGATCAGCACAAGTAAGAACCCTCAGCCGTTAGCACAACAGTCCCTGCAACTCTAGGAACAGGCACGTGCACAGATAGGGCTTTACCCTTCCAGTCTCCTGAGTGCCCTTTTTTTATAAAGTTTTTGTCGTTGTGGTTCTGAACCCATTGCCCGCAAGTCGTCATTAAATTCCACTCTATGCTTCAGAACCAAAACGTTGCGCGTCTTGATTGTTGACCAATGACCAGTCATCAGCATTGTCGCGCAATAGCAGGCGTACATATTAAGATTAGTGACCAGAAAGAACTTGTTTCATTTCCTCCAGTTTTGCCTGGCAATAACCAAGTAGGCCTACGTTTATCATCCACATAAAATACAGTTTAGCAGTCTACTACTGACTCATCTTTGCCAGAACAATAGGCTACCTGGTGATTTGATTGATCCTTTTCATATTTCAGATGGGCCTAGTGTAGATGGCTACTGACTATATGTCTAAAGATAAGCAGCTGTAACATCGCACTGCCTTCAATATTATGGGATGAAGATGTAACATATTCTGGCAAATGTATTACAATATTTGTAAGGAAGAACATGACTACAAGGCTGGCAATGAGCACTCTGCAAGCAGGCTGCCCTCCAAAGTGATGGTGTGGTGCAGACAGAACTTTCCATCCAATCCTGCAACCATTACTACAAGTAGGTTGTATAATTTAGCTTGCTCTGGACTCCAGAGAAGTGACATGATATATCCCTAGTTGATATTGGCTGCTAACATGAATGACCTTCAGCTCCAAATTCAGATTTAAAACACAGTTTATTTCTGTAGTCTATCTTGTGTTTTGCATATTTTCATTTATGGCAGTAAATACAGGGTATATTTGCGCAGCGATTGTGCGCGCATGCTTGCGGGGGGGTCGCAAGTTTTGTACCACTCCATTTTGGGGGTCGCAGGTCAAAAAAATTAGCAAACCACTGGTATACATGATATTGGCAATAAATGGAGTTGGAAAATGGAGTTGGGCTGGATATAGTAGCCTACAGTATTTCTTACAATCTTCTGTTTTGACTGGAATTGTGTTGTCATTCTTAGTAAGTGCAGCATTTACTCCAGTTAAAAATAGTTTAGCAAAATACTTTACCCATCAGATTGTGCTGCTTTCCCCTTTTTTGTGTGTGTGTGTGTGTGTGTGTGTGTGGGGGGTTAGCACATGTCCCCTGAAGGTCTGTGCACGGCCCTGTCTCGGAAGATAAGCCATGTGGTTGGCTAAAATAGAACCTAATAAACAAACGGACTAAACCCAACCAGGACCTTCTCTCTCTCAGACAGGCCTTATTTCAGTGTCCATATGTCTAGTAGATGGATGCATCCAGGAGAAACTGTCTGTCTGTCTCTGAATGGTATCTCCTCCACATCCAGCTGCACCATCTTCTTTCACAGTGCTGAGTGTCTGTTCACAACAGGGAGGCAGAGCTGCCCGAGATGTAAACATTCCCATTTCTTCCTTTCATCCAATGACAGAAGGTGAAAACACAACACCACACATGAAAGAGGAAGATAAACAAAAAGCTGAAGCAGTCAACGCAAACACCTTTGTTTTGCAATCCTCCATCTCCTTCCCATGATTCTGATGCTGTCCTCTTTGAGATTTGAAGATCTATGCCAACAGGAGCTTTCCTTCTGAGGTCAGATATGCACAGTATAGGCACCATTGAATATACTCAGCTAAATTTAACAGAACCAGTGAGAGGTGAGATTACAAAATGTCTGGCTAAATTTGGAGTGAGTGGTGTGACTTGAACATAATGTTAACATGTTAGTCATGCTGCTCTACCTGGAGCACCACCTCTTAGCTGTATTTTTCCACCTATAGTGCTGTGTTTAGCCAAGGGTTGGACGACAGTCTGGACAACAGGAGTTCTGTTGTCCAGCAAAGTGTGGGACTTTCTCAATCCTATTTGAACTAAGCATTAAGGCTGTCACCCGCCATGTATCAAAGACATCAATCCCTTCTTTGTTTTCTAGTTTATACTAATAGATGATCTAGCAATATTTCCCTTAGATTCCCTCAGGGAACCATATCTGCTGGTTATAGCTGTGCTAGCTGGCCTGGTATGTTTATGTGCAGGTAATTGCCTGATTCATGCAATCTTGTATGGTGCCACTGATGACATCAAACTTTAATTCACCTTCCCATCTTATTAACCTCACTGGAATCAGGCAATAACAATAGTGAGTTGACTTAAGGCGATAGTGGCCTTAACCCTTTAGGAGTATAGCTAGTGTAGTCTCATGGTACTAGACCTCAACACCGTGTTCTCGTTCAAGAAACCTAGAACGGCAGGAGTCGAGGCTGCGAGTACGGGTAAAAATAATTTCCAGATGAACTAAGTCCCCTCCACTCTGTTTTGTAATGGCTGCTGCTTCATAGTTTGTCCTTGGTGCCAGACGGTGTTGACTGGCAGCCACCAGCCAGCTAGTGGAGCTCATTACATCATGATGGAATAATTGTTTTCGTAGCAGCATTACAGAGCTGACATCAGATCTGGGGCAGCCAGGGGCATAGCATGTGCTCTCTACTACCCAAAAGAGCTCAGCACTGAGGCCTAGCCTGCTGGATATCTACTGTATAGGGAGCACTGAATCATGGTTGGTTGGACGTCCACAGTTAGCCATGACTAAACAGGTGAAGTACAGGTTGGACTCATTAGCCAGGAATTACCCCAATTAAGGACCCAGTATAAGGACAACTGCATCAGGAGTTAACTCACATGTAAACGAATGATGAGGCCATACGAGGTCGTGTGAACTTGGTAGTTCACAGCATTAGCAGATCACACTCACAGTAGTAGATTTGACGTTATCTTTAAGCCTCCATCAGTAGTATGGGAGCATTTAAGTGGTTTGTTGACCCATTGATGATCTTAGATGTGAACACCCCACATGGGGTGGGTTTGATGTTTTGTAGTTCTCGGCTAAATCCTGCTGGGAAGCTTGGATTAGTGACCTCAGGGTCAAAGCAGATTTGGCAGATAAACATACTACACACAGGGCTATTCAAGTACAGAAGAAAGATGAACAAGTCTGAAAAAAGTATTTGTTTATCCACAGGTTCTTCAGAATATATGGGATGTCTGGAGCTTCCATCAGTTAATTACTATCCAGTCTTACTTGACGTGGCCTACTGTATCTTCGACTACACTGTAGTCTTTTTTCTACTGGTATCCAGGCACTAAGTGTCTATTTTTACTTTCTCTTTCAAGTTCAGTCAGTACTACATTTTGGACTTGTTGCTAGTTGCTAGTGAATATCCATGACTAAATACTGTATCCATTACTCTGACATAATGTCTGATTCAGAGAATGGACCTGTCTTAATAGTAGCAATATGCCTTGGCTGACAGCAGTGAAGGCCGGGGCTGCAGTGTGCGGTGCTCACCGTTCCATTTTTAGATCTTAACATGACAGCAGTTGGGAAGGAACAGTACTGGTTTTCTGAGTTGGATTGGTTTGGACAGACACGTTGCTTTTGAGTCTCACTTTCCTGTCCAGTGGGTTGTACTTGTGGCATGCAGGCCCCCGCCTCTCTTTCCCTCCCCTTACATACTGTGGCGTGATGGAAGTAGAGGTGCCATTTCTGCACCCTTTATGATGCACATCCTGTTGTGTTTGCTATGTTAAACCTTTTCCCTTTCCTAGTCTCTCAAGGACCTAACATTTGAACCTGTCGAACAATCATTTGAAGCTCTGACAGAAAAAAATACTGTGCCTTTAATAGCCCAGTGAACTCAAAAACGTGATTTTCCTGTGTTTCATTTACATTGACTGTACAAAACATAAGGAACACCTTCCTAATATTGAGTTGCACCCCCTTTTGCCCTCAGAACAGCCTCAATTCGCTGGGGCATGGACTCTATAAGGTGTCTAAAGCCTTCCACAGGGATGCTGGCCCATGTTGACTCCAATTTTTTGGCTGGATGTCCTTTGGGTGGTAGACCATTCTTGATACACAAGGGAAACTGTTGAGCATGAAAAACCCAGCAGCGTTTCAGTTCTTGACACACTCAAACCGGTGCGCCTGGCACCTACTACCATACCCCGTTCAAAGCCACTTAAATACTTTGTCTTTCCCATTTATCTTCTGAATGGCACACCTACACAATCCATGTCTCAATTGTCTCAAGGCTTAAAAATCCTTCTTTAACCTGTCTCCTACCTGTCATCTACACAGATTGAAGTGGATTTAACAAAGTGACATCAATAAGGGATCATCGTTTTCACCTGGATTCACCTCATCAGTCTATGTCATGGAAAGATCAGGTGTTTGTAATGTTTTGTACACTCAGTGTATATTTACACACTATGACGTTGGAATAAAACTGTGAAATTGTGAAAATTATGATAATGCCCTTTTAGAGAAGAGCTGTTTGAAAAGACCGCCTGAAACGTTTTGGCGGGAGGGAGTTTTGGCATTTCATGGAGATGTCACCATGCAGTAAATTAGGTAATAGACCAATAAGAAAGAGAGTTCTAGACCTCTCTGCCAATAACAGCAAATGTTCACCACTCAAACCACTCCCAGACAGTCCTAGCAACATTCTTGCTTGAGAAATTGCTCTACTTGGTCTACTTAAACACTTCTGTTCAGCATGGTCCCTCCCAACCTCTGCTCTTGACCTCTGCAGTGTATCTCAATGCAGTTTTGTGGGAGACATCTTCCATTTTCTTCTCACGGTATTCCACTGGTTCACATGCCCCCCTCTCTAGTAGACAATCCCAGAGCACCCAGAGTACTGTAGGACTACTGGACACTTTGTTTGTTGTGATGTTTGAATTGCCATCTACACTAATTGATTTTTTTTTGAAACATTTCAAACTTACATAATCAATCCCCTTCAATTAATATTTTAAGACTTTTCCAGAACAGTTTGAGATAGGTCAAAGGCACACACACATTGCAGATAAGGTTGCATTGTGTAGGAGGAGAGATGTGGTGTGTTTTGTTTTAACTTTGTAGTCATGTGTCTTATGTGTCTCCTCCTCTCCTCTCCTCTCCTCTCCTGTCTTCTCTTCGATCATACTGAGCTCCTAGAGGACTTCAGGAGTAGTGTTTCAATGTTAGAATGTCTATCCTGCAAAATAGATTTCATTAGTCTGACCTGTATAAAACGTTTTTTTAAACAATGTAGGTCTAACCATGCCTCAACTACTCAACAAATTTACAGTATGCTGTTTTTGTTGCAGAATTTTTTTATTCAGTGCCTGTGCCATTACCCTTAGCATCAGTCTTTTGTGGAGAGCAGATGTTGAAACATAAGAGGATCACAGATCAGTGAAATAGGGCCTATCTGACAGTGCAGTCTGGGCATGAGTGGGTGTTGAAGGCCAATGGTCAGTCCACAGGACAGACCACCCAGGACTGTGGCCATTTTCATTGGGTGGTGGTGGGGCATGGACTGGACAGACAGTTGGTGTGACGTGTGTGTCAGTCAGTGGCGTTGTTTGTCAGACTGCCTAGTCACACCGACATGGGGCAGACGGACAAGCGGCGGCAGCTGCAGTTATTTTGGTGGGCTCTTTGTTGTTGTTCTGCTCTGGCTTTCTTGGAGGTGGTCACTGGCCACACTCACAGACACACCAGCATCACTGACGTACAGTCGTGGCCAAACGTTTTGAGAATAACACAAATATTAATTTTCACAAAGTCTGCTGCCTCAGTTTGTATGATGGCAATTTGCATATACTCCAGAATGTCATGAAGAGTGATCAGATGAATTGCAATTAATTGCAAAGTCCCTCTTTTCTATGCAAATGAACTGAATCTCCAAAAAACATTTCCACTGCATTTCAGCTCTGCTACAAAAGGACCAGCTGACATCATGTCAGTGATTCTCTCGTTAACACAGGTGTGAGTGTTGACGAGGACAAGGCTGGAGATTACTCTGTCATGCTGATTGAGTTCGAATAACAGACTGGAAGCTTCAAAAGGAGGGCAGTGCTTGGAATCATTCCTCTGTCATCCATGCTTACCTGCAAGGAACGTGCTGTCATCATTGCTTTGCACAAAAAGGGCTTCACAGGCAAGGATATTGCTGCCAGTAAGATTGCACCTAAATCAACAATTTATCGGATCATCAAGAACTTCAAGGAGAGCGGTTCAGTTGTTGTGAAGAAGGCTTCAGGGCACCCAAGAAAGTCCAGCAAGCGCCAGGACCGTCTCCTAAAGTTGATTCAGCTGCGGGATTGGGGCACCACCAGTACAGAGCTTGCTCAGGAATGGCAGCAGGCAGGTGTGAGTGCATTTGCATGCACAGTGAGGCGAAGACTTTTGGAGGATGGCCTGGTGTCAAGAAGGGCAGCAAAGAAGCCACTTCTCTCCAGGAAAAACATCAGGGAAAGACTGATATTCTGCCAAAGGTACAGGGATTAGACTGCTGAGGACTGGGGTAAAGTCATTTTCTCTGATGAATCCCCTTTCCGATTGTTTGGGGCATCCGGAAAAAAGCTTGTCCGGAGAAGACAAGGTGAGCGCTACGATCAGTCCTGTGTCATGCCAACAAATCAAATCAAATCAAATTTTATTTGTCACATACACATGGTTAGCAGATGTTAATGCGAGTGTAGCGAAATGCTTGTGCTTCTTGTTCCGACAATGCAGTAGTATCTAACAAGTAATCTAATAAATTCACAACAACTACCTTATACACACAAGAGTAAAGGAATGAATACGAGTATGTACAGTGAGGGAAAAAAGTATTTGATCCCCTGCTGATTTTGTATGTTTGCCCAATGACAAAGAAATGATCAGTCTATAATTTTAATGGTAGGTTTATTTGAACAGTGAGAGACAGAATAACAAACAAAAATCCAGACAAACACATGTGAAAAATTTTATAAATGGAATTGCATTTTAATGAGGGAAATAAGTATTTGACCCCCTCTCAATCAGAAAGATTTCTGGCTCCCATGTGTCTTTTATACAGGTAACGAGCTGAGATTAGGAGCACACTCTTAAAGGGAGTGCTCCTAATCTCAGTTTGTTACCTGTATAAAAGACACCTGTCCACAGAAGCAATCAATCAGTCAGATTCCAAACTCTCCACCATGGCCAAGACCAAAGAGCACTCCAAGGATGTCAGGGATAAGATTGTAGACCTACACAAGGCTGGAATGGGCTACAAGACCATCGCCAAGCAGCTTGGTGAGAAGGTGACAACAGTTGGTGTGATTATTCGTAAATGGAAGAAACACAAAAGAACTGTCAATATCCCTTGGCCTGGGGCTCCATGCAAGATCTCTCCTCGTGGAGTTGCAATGATCATGAGAACGGTGAGGAATCAGCCCAGAACTACACGGGAGGATCTTGTCAATGATCTCAAGGCAGCTGGGACCATAGTCACCAAGAAAACAATTGGTAACACACTACACCGTGAAGGACTGAAATCTTGCAGCGCCCGCAAGGTCCCCCTGCTCAAGAAAACACATATGCATGCCCGTCTGAAGTTTGCCAATGAACATCTGAATGATTCAGAAGACATCTGGGTGAAAGTGTTGTTGTCAGATGAGACCAAAATGGAGCTCTTTGGCATCAACTCAACTCGCCGTGTTTGGAGGAGGAGGAATGCTGCCTATGACCCCAAGAACACCATCCCCACCGTCAAACATGGAGGTGAAAACATTATGCTTTGGGGGTGTTTTTCTGCTAAGGGGACAGGACAACTTCACCGCATCAAAGGGACGATGGACAGGGCCATGTACCGTCAAATCTTGGGTGAGAACCTCCTTCCCTTAGCCAGGGCATTGAAAATGGGTCGTGGATGGGTATTCCAGCATGACAATGACCCAAAACACACGGCCAAGGCAACAAAGGAGTGGCTCAAGAAGAAGCACATTAAGGTCCAGGAGTGGCCTAGCCAGTCTCCAGACCTTAATCCCATAGAAAATCTGTGGAGGGAGCTGAAGGTTCAAGTTGCCAAACGTCAGCCTCGAAACCTTAATGACTTGGAGAAGATCTGCAAAGAGGAGTGGGACAAAATCCCTCCTGAGATGTGTGCTAACCTGGTGGCCAACTGCAAGAAACGTCTGACCTCTGTGATTGCCAACAAGGGTTTTGCCACCAAGTTCTATGTCATGTTTTGCAGAGGGGTCAAATACTTATTTCCCTCATTAAAATGCAATTCCATTTTCACCTGCGTTTCACATGCGTTTTTCTGGATTTTTTTGTTGTTATTCTGTCTCTCACTGTTCAAATAAACCTACCGTTAAAATTATAGACTGTTAATTTCTTTGTAAGTGGGCAACTGTACAAAATCAGCAGGGGATCAAATACTTTTTTCCCTCACTGTACATATAAATATATGGATGAGCGATGCAGTAGACGGTATGGAGTAAAGTATATACATATGAGATGAGTAATGTAGGATATGTAAACATTATATAAATGGCATCCTGAGACCATTCATGTGTGGGTTGCTTCTCAGCCAAGGGAGTGGGCTCACTCACAATTTTGCCTAAGAACACAGCCATGAATAAAGACTGGTACCAACACATCCTCCGAGAGCAACTTCTCCCAACCATCCAGGAACAGTTTGGTGATGATGGAGCACCTTGCCATAAGGCAAAAGTGATAACTAAGTGGCTCGGGGAACAAAACATAGATATTTTGGGTCCATGGACAGGAAACTCCCCAGACCTTAATCCCACTGAGAACTTGTGGCTAATTCTCAAGAGGCGGGTAGACAAACAAAAACCCACAAATTATGACAAACTCCAAGCATTGATTATGCAAGAATGGGCTGCCATCAGTCAGGATGTGGCCCAGAAGTTAATTGACAGCATGCCAGGGTGGATTGCAGAGGTCTTGAAAAAGAAGGGTCAACACTGCAAATATTGCCTCTTTGCATCAACTTCATGTAATTGTCAATAAAAGCCTTTGACACTCATGAAATGCTTGTAATTATACTTCAGTATTCCATAGTAACATCTGACAAAAATATCTAAAGACACTGAAGCAGCAAACTTTGTGAAAATGTATATTTGTGTCATTCTCAAAACCTTTGGCCACGACTGTATACAGGGGGTCAAAAAACTGAGCAGAACATGAGGAAGGGAGGGGATGACTTGGTAGAACAAGAAAGAAACGGGAGTGAACGTTATTTATAATAAGAATTGCATGGAGAAAATCGGACCTCTCTGAAATGACATTGGATGGCCCTCCCTTCAGAAAAATATATTTTACCTAAACCTTCCCAGAACGGTTGAAAAAAAAGTGACCCTCCCATATACCCAAAAGAATAATTCAAACATCAAGTGGATAGCAGAGAATATTTCTACCGTTTACCCTCACTGGACAGACCAGAGCCTTAGATATGCAGTTTTAGAAACTGTTCTTCGTCCTGTAAGCATTACATCGCAACGCAGGAATTTTGATAGAGCACAGGGCTGCGGACCAGAAGGTTGTGGGTTCACAGATCACCATAGACAATAGGGTTGGTAGGGTTGGAAAAATCTCTTTTAGAGTAAAAGCATTGCATGAATCTATCATCGTATTTGCAGGTCAGAGAAAGAAATAGCCTTTTATAAAAATGTCATGCAATTCTACGTAATTTTACCACACAATTTACCAAAATTACAGGCTAAGAATGGACAGAGAGATGTGTGTTCATCCTATCTGTCACGTCCAGGCCTGAGAAGACAGGCTGGCATGTTTTGTTTTGTTTTGGTGTAGGGTTTTTAATGTTCTAGGTTCTCTATTTCTATGTTGGGGTATGGTTCCCAATTAGAGGCAGCTGAGTGTTGTTACCTCTAATTGGGAACCATATATATGTTTGTAGTTTTCACTAGGGTTTTGTGGGTTATTGTTTGAGCATAGCTTTGTGTTTCAGTCTATGTGATTGTTATGAGCTTCGTTTTCGTTTGTGTTGTTTTGTCCCAGTTACGTGTATTAAATAAAGCATGTATACTGGATACCTCGCTGCGCCTTGGTCTGTCCCTCACGGAGATTGTGACACTATCATATTTCTCCAATGCCAAATAAGTGTCTTATTTGCAATGAAACTGTCCCTGTTTGCAAATAATTACATCTGAGACATCATTAGGAATCTGAGCATGGTTCTTTCAAAAGTTAGGCCTACTTTTCTTTACATCTTCTATTGTACATTAAGTGAATAACTTTATCAATTGATAGTGACAGAATTAGACTACTTCCCAAGCAAAGTACATTTTTTGTCTCCTCGGCTATAGAAGGTTGTAGCTCAGCCTCTGGATGTCAAAGAATCTCAACAATGATGTCCCCATATGCATCAGAGTCACGTCTTTCCCTGGTACAGCTTGTTTCTAGCATAAAGCTTCACAGACCAAAGCTCTGTTAAAGATCACTTTACATAATCAGATTTCATTTTCTTCAAAATCTTAAGCTAACAAGGAGTAGACCTGTGCGTTTTGCCATTGTCTTTAATTAAAGGTACGCTTATGGCATACCCTCTCCTACTCCCTCAATTTGAGTCCTGGTTTTAACTTAACAGCCCTTCACTGACACAGAGGTAGGCTATTCAAAGAGTGCATGGTGGGTGGAGGAATTGACCTACAAATCTATGGATATAGCAACCTATAGCCTAGTTTAACCACTTAGGGAGAAGCGGCGCGCTCCCGACACTACCCGGTGAAATGTAAGGCGCCAAATTCAAAATCCAAAAGTTGAATTATTAAACATTCATCAATATACAAGTGTTGCATAGTCATCAAAATCTCTGATTATTGGCAATATCACAGCATTGTCAGATTTCAAAAAGGCATTTTTTATGTATCCTTAGGTATTCTTTTATGTATATTTACTATAATATTTCAACCGGATTATAGCCTGAACGATAAGAAAGGAAAATTAAGTGGGGCGCGCACACGTTCTCGTGCCTGGAAAAAGTTGTTGTCATTTCTACTTCCTTCAGTAATTCTTCTTCTGTACAGTTCTGTTCAGTGCTAGCCTCCAACCCCTGTCTAAAGACTGTTGACATCCATAGGGACTGCAGTCTCAGTCCTAGATAACATAGAAATCAATAGGCAGCCTGGAGAAAAAGGTCATGTACAAAAAAAACTGCAAATCCTGATGGATTTTCCTCTGGTTTTCGCCTGCTATGTCAGTTCTGTTATACTCACAGACATTATTTTAGAAACTTCAGAGTGTTTCCTATCCAATAGTACTAATTATGTGCATATCCTATTTTCTGGGCATGAGTGGCAGGCATTTTACTTTGGGCACGCCAGACTCTCCAAAACCGTCACCACTGCTGATGATGCCTAAAGAGTTAATCTGTTAAAGAGGAAGAAATAGTCTCAAAGCCCTCTAACACAAAGCCCTCTAATTTAAATTAAGACTTTGAAATGAATTATGTCTACTTGAATTTGCTTACATTCAGCACAATGTCCATTTACGATGGATTTTAGCACCACAACGTACTTTTCTCGAATCTGGCTTATTGTGAGCTCAATAACTCTGATAAATAGGCCTACATCATGGGCAAGAAACATATAGTTTTTAATAAAATGAATTATAGTAGTAGCAAGCTATCAAAGTTGACCTCCGGTCCTCCTACTCATCTTTGCGCTCTTTTTCTGAAACTGAACAGAACAGAGGCTTTAGGCTAGTCTGCTCACAAGATGGTGCCTTTTTTGGATTAGGCCTAATCAACAAAATATTTTCAGAAGAAGCCTTTGACTCCTGAACTGCCTCCGTAGGACTACACAGCACAGCCATTGGTTAGGCAGCACACAAAAAAGTTTTGGATCAGAAAGAGCAGAGCAGGCCAGGGCTCAGGGCTGGAATATCCATTGCAGTGTGTAATGCAGATTCGTTTTATTTACACCATCCCAGCAGCTATCTTAGAAATAGAACGTTGTTCTGTGCTTCTCCGAGCATGCACTTCGTAGCTTATGGCCTTTGGATCATTTGATTGAGACCAACCTAAATAGCCTATAGGCACACTTGATATTGTGCACCCAGCAGAGAATCAGAGATGAGGAGCGGCATCGGGCACACATTGATATATAACCTAACAAGCAACTAACTCTAAAACACTGAGAAATACTGACATTTCATCAATTACAAATTACATGACCCTAAATGCTAAACCCTCCCCTTGACTGAAATTGAAAAAAACATGACCCTCCCCCATTTTCCACCAGGCACCCATTATGTACATTTCAATTCATCCCTAAGAGGAAAGAAAATAGTAGAATTGTATTGTAGAAGGACACTGTCTGTGTTCAGACTTATGTTAGCATAACTCCCTTTATCCTTGATTGGTTATTTGTTTACTGTCAGTGCCAAGACATTATCGTGGATCACTATTCAGTGTTAGTAGGAATAGTCTTACTCATGGACTCCAGCTCTGGGCCCTTGATGCTGCTACAGTCTGTTGTATCAATAATAGTTCATGTTGCCTTGGAGAACTGGACTTTCCCTCTCCTCTTTAGGAAACGCTGCTTCAGGAGATTTAGTTTACACAGAGGGCATATTTGTTACTGTTTCAGATACTCTTCTCAACTTATTGATAGTAGAGGACGGTAACAAATACTTCTGCCTAATTGACCTACATTACTGATGGCATGTTAAAATGGGATATCAGGATATCCACTAATCTCGGCACCGAGAACCAAATCTTGCATGCGTGCTGGGCTGGCCAGCTACTCAATTTGGCTACCCGATAACACAAAAGTCTAGATACCCCTGCTCCCTCCAGTGCAGAATTTGTTATCATATCATTGTGTATTACAGTTAGACATGGTTTCCTGCTCTACTCTAGGGGAGTGCCCATTATTATAGTAATAATCCTGCTCTAGGGATTGGCTAAACAGTTAACAACTTTTGTTATGGTTGTTTGAAAAAACAAATTCACATTACTCCCTAAAATGACAAAAAAAAGGAAAGAGAAGCTACACACAATTCTATTAGTCTTTGATCTAGTAAAGAAAAAGGAAAAAGAAAATAATATTTTATTTTTTCCTTCCTTCGTCAGACTCAGATGCAGTACAGTAAACACCTTGTTTCAGTGAGTGAGTCGTCGACAGCCAACAGTAGCTTAGGACTTGAAAGGAAAGTTTAGCCACAACTGCTCTGCTCTCATCTCTTTTTTCTCTCATGGCAGCAATTTGATTGTGACAAGGATCACAACATTTCCAGTAGCTCTTTGAAGTTGTGCGAACGCTTCATTAACACTAATTAGGTTGGGTCACCATGAACTGGACTACCCACAAACCCTTTAGCCTTTTATGGAAGGGACCGCCGCCGTCTTCTGTGTGTGACACTGTTCTATGTTTCTGGAGCCTTTTTATTGTAAAACAGAGCTCCTTGAAGCCGTCTTTCATGTAGAAACTTCTGTTCTTAGCGCATAACATTAAATCGTATTCACTTTCTTACCAAGCAGGAGAGATGCATACATCATGCATACTTACAGAGAAGTCTCTCTAGTCTAATAGATGGACATGTGCTACAATTCAATTATATTGTCTCAGCGTAGGCCTGTGTGTGTTTCTATGTGTACAGCTGGGACACAGCTGGATACAGCAGTCCTACTTGATTATATAGGCCTTGCCAGCAGTTCATGTTTATGACAGGGGACTTGCAACAGACTCTGGCTGGAGCCTTTCTAAGAGTTCCTGTAGTTAGGATATCACTATAAGAGGTAGTATTGAGTATTAAACCACTGAAATAAATCTGATCGACCGTCTCAATTCTGTCTTATGTAGCAAAATTAGAAATTGTGTTTTTTACATTGGATAAAATTAGAGACTCAGAGCTAGGAAATGGTATATCATACACTACAGTTGAGGAACAATGGGGAACAAGTAATTCTGCTTTGAAAGTGAATAACCTCACTTTTGAGAAAATGGCCCTTGAATGTTTTGGTACACCTAGTGGAGAGCTCTTCTTTGTCTACACCCATGTGAGGCCATGTACTAAACATCCAAAGATTTCAAGACTTAAGGCTGGTTTATACCATGGGTGTGTCGTAAACTTAATCTGGAGTGCCAGAGTGTGCTCAGAGTACGCTTTGGGTGTTGGTAAACTCAGAGCTTTGTCAGATTTTCCGTTCGTAAATTCAGAGTGTTTCGCTAGGATATGATCTGAGTGCTCTGACCTAACAACAGCAGTCAAGCACCCACGCTAACTGGCTAACATTGGCTAGCTTGCTAGCTACTTCCAGACACAAATGAGAGAACAGCTCACTCTGACCATTTTACTCACCCTAGCAGAGCTGGTCAGGCTGTTTTTATGTTATCCAGAGCATTGGGGACTGCAACTGTGCTGCTGGCAACATTTTAATTACGCTTTTTTTTTGCCAATGTTTACTGATTCCGACCATATTCAATGGGTGTTGCGCGTTCGTAAGTTTGTCAGTTATTCTGCACTCTGGCACACTCAGACAAGAGTGATAGCCATCTATTGACTGACATTCTTTTGAAATGGTTACTTGCATAGTAGTGGAGTCTTTTGTTTAGACATGTAGCTAGCTAGCTAAACAATGAACCATAATCCCAACTCATAACGTTACTACCCTGCATGAATCTGCAGGCAGCTAACGAACATGAGGCTTTAACTAGCAATGAAAATGGCTCTGAGATACGAATAATATAACTACACAGATCATAGCTAGCTAACAGTACACTTTAACTTGAAATGAAAACAACTTTCTGACAAAATTAGAAATGTGTAATTTCTGAAAAAGGGGCTAGGTAGGCTATCTTACCCGTATACATGGATGAATGCTTCTCCCTCTCTGTCACAGATGCCATGGTTGCCCTTAGTTTGAAGATGTAATCTGGAGACAGGTGTTTTATACAACAGCCTTCTCTATGTTCTCTTTTCGAATCGGTCTGCATATTTGCAATCAAACGACAGAATTTTCTCCTTCTCCTTAGCCATCATACTCTAATTCCACTGATTTCAAAACTTGGTCCTCCAGAAAGTGGAGAGCAACACTAATGTAGTTCTACTCTGTGATATCTTTAAAAAAATCTGCGTTAGAAAGGATTACCTACACATACTGTCCAGCTCATGATATAGACAGAAGTGATCTACATGGCAGACCAATCCGAGCTCATCTCTTGGCATCTCAGCCAATCATGGCTAGCGGGAAGGTTGCTGCTTTTTTTCTGTGGCTAAACCAACTAGGCTTGTAATTTAACAATTTTATTCATATTTACAGATGGCATACAAATTTGTTACTAAGGCACTTGAAAGTTCACATGTTCCAGAAGGCATTTCTGCACAAAAAAATGCATTTTGATTTAAAAAAAAAGTTTATGTTCAAATGGCTCCTCTGTGAAGTAGTGACGCGCGAAATACGCCGAGTCACAAATGTGAATTATATATATTTTTTTGCGTTGGTTTATTTTGCACAATAGGCTACATTAATACAACGTTTAATTACCTGGTAGAAATATCTCTTCATTTCTAAGAATTTCTTACATTTCTTACAACTCATCAAACTCCTGCGCAAGTGATTTTTTAGAACATGCTCCTCAGTGGAACCATAACCAAAGCAATGGAAGAATGAATGAGTCACCAGAAAAAAGTTTGCCATCATTGATGTCTTTTCCAGTGTAATATTGCACTGGTTTTAGTGAGAAATCAGCCAGTCTCTCCAGTTTTTCCATCTTAATGGGAACAACAGGAAGTGCCAACTCCCATTTGACTCTCTGAGTCTGAAACCCCCTTTTTTACAGGGTGGATCCATCAGAAAGGCAGATTGCGTCCCAAATGGCACCCTATTCCCTATATAGTGCACTACTTTTAACCAGGGCCCATATGACTTTTGTCAAAGGTAGTGCACTATATAGGCAAGAGGGTGTCGTTTGGGATGTACCCACAATGTAAAAAGCATAGAGTGGAGGGAAGTGTTGGAAAGGAAGTGTGTCCTGTCTGAGGGATATCCTTTCAGCTCCAGAGACATAATGAGACAATTCTCTTACAGATAACTCCTGACCTCCTTTCCTGGATACTGTCATCAGTGTCCCCCCTATATTCATGTAGTGTTCATTCAGTGTCTCCCCTATATTCATGTAGTGTTCATTCAGTGTCTCCCCTATATTCATGTAGGGTTCATTCAGTGTCTCCCCTATATTCATGTAGTGTTCATTCAGTGTCTCCCCTATATTAATGTCGTGTTCATTCAGTGTCTCCCCTATATTCATGTAGTGTTCATTCAGTGTCTCCCCTATATTCATGTAGTGTTCATTCAGTGTTTCCCCTATATTAATGTAGTGTTCATTCAAGGTCTCCCCCATATTCATCGAGGCCGCCCGAATATAGGGAATAATGCCACAAATAGCACAAACAGTCATTCTGTTACCAAACTTTGAATCTGCACTGTTCTTCAAGTAAATGTATTTGTGGAAATTGTTAAAAGTAGTCCTTGTGCATAGAGTTGTATGGTTTGTTTGACTTTGCAATCATTGGTTTTGTTTGACATGCATTTTAAATGTAGTCTCAGCATCACTCTGTTACTGTGGATTTGCGCAGATACACTGCTGCTATACTCTTTAGATACTACAGATATGGACTCTGTCATGCAATGGGAGGACTTCTGTGTCTTTCATGTCAGATATTCAGTGCAAACCTGTTTTTGCTTTGTCATTATGGGATTGAGGAGGGAAAAAACTATTTAATCCATTTTAGAATAAGGCTGTAACATAACAAAATGTAGAAAAAGTCAAGGGGTCTGAATACTTTCCGAAGGCACTGTATATGTCATTAATCAGTCCTACAGTTTAAAAGTAATTTATTCTGTGAATGGAAATTTGTGTCAAATGTATGGGTCATTACAGATGCACTGTAGATTTAGGCTACAGTGCTGTATAACTATTTAGCACTTTTACATGTATCATCAGGCCTCGCTATGTCAAAGGAATGTAGCGTTGCAGACACACTGCTGCTATACTATATATATAGTGTACAAAATTAGGGCTCTGTCGTGTGTGTGTGCTCTGATATTCATTGAATGTATCTGTCATTTATCATGGGACTGGACGTTAAAGACAGTGGAATGTAACAGATATACTGATAGACTGCACATAATAGTCAATACATTTCAGATGCATTAAGATAGTGTACAAATCAGGATTATTCATCTCACATTGGTTCTCAAAGACTTGGCCTTGTGTCCTACGAGGTATTTTAACATTGTTCACACATTCTGAATGCCAATTTCCACAAAGCTCGTCCCTCTTCACAATTCATTCAGTCTGAATAGGGACTTTTTCTTAGTTGTGTATCTTTTTCTGTTGAGATAACTATTTTTTTAAATATTCAGTCCTTTATAATCATCACTTTTTATTTTTCTCTTTCTCTTTCCCCTCACACTCCATTCCGCACCCATCAATCTCGACTAACTCTGTCCCTTTTCCTCTTTCGTCAGACTTGTTCTTGTTTCACCTTGACCCTTATCTTTGACCTATATCTTTGACCCTCATCTTCGATCCCACATCACTCCCGTCTGCTCTCTACCCTCCACCCCGCACTCTACTCCCTTTGGCATAGCACCGGTGGTGGAACCTCCCTTTCCGGGGGACATTCTAAGCCCAGACCAGGCAGACTACGATCCAATGCTCTCTGATCTTTAATACTCTCTGATCTCTATCTCTACTGCTCCTATTCTCCTTATACTCTATATTGAAATACCTTGGCGTATCTTATCATCGTCTGCTCTGTTCAGCTATGCACTCGCATTTCCACATTCACTCTAGACACCATTCCTGGGACTCTTGTGATTGTGAAGTTTGAGTCCAGTCTGAAGGGTTTTTCCATTTTAGGCAGGCTGTAATGTTTTCTGATGCCAGTGGAAAATTATGGGGTTATTCCATCATGTCATAGCTTTCCCTCCCTACCTAGCACTAGCATTTCAGCTAAAAACAACTGGGCCAAAAGAAATTGATGGGTCTCCATTTGTCATTTCCCCCCTGAAAATCATGTTACATATTTCACACTTTAATTACTTTCAAGATTCCCTTATTGCCTTGTTAGGGTTGTAGTTGACTGAACTGATTGGTCCACCCCGAATGGATTGGTCCACCCGAATGAGATACACAAGATGGAGCCGACAGACATGGTCACCCTACCCAGTATTTGTATTTGTATTTGTATTTATTAGGTATCCCCATTGCCAAGGTAGCAGCTACTCTTCCTGGGGTCCAAACACATTAAGGCACTTACATTACATATAAAACAAAAGATAAAACAGTACATCATATAACATTATTACATCACTACATACAGTATCTACAATACAAAATGTATAATACCACCATGCAACAATGTACGTGTGTGTGCTAGCGCTTGTGTGCAAATGCCTGTACCTTTGTGTGTGTCTCTTCACAGTCCCCGCTGTTCCATAAGGTGTATTTTTACCTGTTTTTAAATCTGATTCTACTGCTTGCATCAGTTACCTGATGTGGAATAGTTCCATGTAGTCATGGCTCTATGTACTAATGTGCACCTCTCATATTCTGTTCTGGACTTGGGTATTGTGAAGAGACCTCTGGCAGCATGTCTTGTGGGGTATTTTTTAAAATTTATTTTACCTTTATTTAACTAGGCAAGTCAGTGACAGCCTAGGAACAGTGGGGTAACTGCTTGTTCAGGGGCAGAACGACAGATTTTACTTTGTCTGCTCAGGGATTCGATCTTGCAACCTTTCGATTACAAGTCCAACAATCTAACCACCAAGCTACCTGCTGCCCCGGGTATGCATGGGTGTCCAAGCTGTGTGCCAGTAGTTTAAACAGACAGCTCGGTACATTCAGCATGTCAACACTTCTTACAAAAACAAGTAGTGATAAAGTCAATCTCTCCACTTTGAGCCATGAGAGACTGACATGCAAATCATTAATGTTAGCTCCCCGTGTACTTTTAAGGGCCAGCTGCCCTGCTCTGAGCCAATTATAATTTTCCTAAGTCCCTCTTTGTGGCACCTGACCACATGACTGAACAGTAGTCCAGGTACGACAAAACTAGTTTTGGAAATATTTAGGACTAACTTATTCCTTGCCACCCATTCTGAAACATACTGCAGCTCTTTGTTAAGAGTTGCAGTAATTTAAATCGCTGTAGTAGCTGACGTGTATAGTGCTGAGTCATCTGCATACATAGACACTGGCTTTACTCAAAGATTAGCATAAATTCATAAACCATCACGGTTCACAGAAAACACATTTCACAGCGAAATCAAATCCCTTACCTTTTGAAGAACTTCTGCTGAGGGCTTCCCAAGTGTCCAACAAAGACAATCCATGGTTCTTTTGTTGGAAAAGTAATTTATTATATCCATAAATCTCTGTTTGGTTGGTGCGTTATGTTCAGAAAATCCAACGTCGAATCGCCCATTGAAACGTGAAGAGAACGCGTTCAAATATACCTATAAACTTTTCCTAAACAAATCAAATACCAGTTAAAATGCATCCATAGCTATCCTTTTATGAATATGAGCGATAATATTTCACTCGGATGGTCACCTAAACGTTATATAAGTAAAATAAAGTGGGGCGCGCAGCCAGACTCGTGCACGCGAAAACTTGTTGACATCTGAGCTACCTTGGCCATTTCCTGTACCTATTCTTCCTGCTTCCTCCAATCTCTCTGAGGTTTTATATATAGACTGTTGACATCTAGTGGAAGCCATAGGTACTGAAATCTCAGAGCTGCTTGCCAGAGAACTCAATTGGGAGACAGAGCCAATGTGACAAAAAACAGTAATTCCGGATAGATTTTTCTCGGGTTTTCGCCTGCTATTTTTGTTCTGTTACACTCACAGACATTATGTTAACACTTTTAGAATCTTCAGAGTGTTTCCTATCCAATATTACTGATTATGTGCTTATCCTATTTTCTGGGCCTGAGTGGGAGACATTTTACTTTGGGCAAGCCAGACTCTCCAAAACCGTCACCTCGGGAACCGCTCCCTAAGAAGGTAACCTCTCTGCGCACGGATCCCGCTAGCGGGATCGTTTTCAGAGCAAACATAACGCGGCAAATTCAAAATAAAAACTTGTAATATTTAACATCCTTCGATATACAAGTGTTGCATAGCCATCAAAAGCTCTGCTTCTTGGCAATATCACTGCGTTGTCAGATTTTAAAAAGGCTTTACGGCTAAAGCACCACATTTGATTGTTTGAGGCTAGTAACTCACATATTTTCCTCATTAGCATAAATTCATATCCAGCTCAGTTCTCAAAATGTCCATATCACAGCTAATATAAATCGCTTACCTTTCAAATAACTTCTGCTGATGGCTTCCCAGGTGTCCAAACAAGAGAATCCATGGTTCTTTTGTTAGAAAAAGTAATTCATTATATCCATAAATCTCAGTTTTGTTGGCACGTTATGTTCAGCTACTCCACCAAGCATTGTCAGTCTACTCGCCCGTTTTACAGTGAAGGGATTGCGTTCAAGTTATACCTCTCATCTTTTCACAAACAAATCAAATATCATTAATAATGAATTAATAATGCATCCTTATGTATTCTTTTATGAATAATAGCGATTATATTTTACACGGATGGTAACTGAAACGTTATAAAAGGAAAAGAAAGCTGGGCGCGTTCACGTTCTCGTGAACGTGCACGGTTGTTTACATTTTTCCCTTCCTGTAGTCTTTCTTCTTCTATAAGGATCTGCTCAGGGCTATTTCCTCCAGACACTTTCCAGAGACTGTTGACATCCAGTGGAAGCCATAGGTACTGCAACCTGTGTCCTATTCCCCATTGATTTATATTACCAGGCCTTCAAAGTGAGAGGAGGGCAACAGAAAAAGGAATTCCGGACAGACATGTCTCGGGTTTTTGCCTGCTATATCTGTTCTGGTATACCCACAGACTATATCTTAATGGTTTTAGACACTTCAGAGTGTTTCCTATCCAATAGTACTAATTATGTGAATATCCTAGTTTCTGGCCCTGAGTGGCGGGCATTTAACTTTGGGCACGTCAGACAGGCGAAAATTCGGAAAATGGGACCCTAGCTGTAACAGGTTAAATAACTCCCTATTTGTTCTGTTAGACAGGTAACTCGTTATCCACAATATACTGTAGCAGAGGGTTTAAAGCCATAACACATACGTTTTTTCTAGCAGCAATAATGTCAAAAGCTGCACTGAAGTCTAACAATACACCCCCCACATTATTTGTATAATCAATTTCTCTCAGCCAATCATCAGTCATTTGTGTAATTGCTTAGCTTGTTGAATGTCCTTCCCTATAAGTATGCTGAAAGTCTGTTGACAATTTGTTTACTGTAAAATAACATTGTATCTGGTCAAACACAATTGTTTCCAAAAGTTTACTAAGGATTAATAACAGGCTGATTGGTCGGCTTTTTGGGCCAGTAAAGGGAGCTTTACTATTCTTGGGTAGCGGAATGACTTTTGCTTCCCTCCAGGCCTGAGGGCACACACTTTGTAGTAGTATTAAATTGAAGCCCTGTTCCTAGCTCCTAGCCAACATTGCATTTCTTACATGTTTGCTCAGAACGTTTCTTGCATTATTACCTACAGCTGGAAAGCCAGACTCTGACATTGCTCGTTCTAATATTTCTACATTTCTTAATTCCTCTCTTTACATTTTTGGGGATTTGCGTGTATTGTTTTGTATTGTTAGGTATTAATCTCACTGTTGGAGCTAAGAACATAAGCATTTCACTTCATCCGCGATAACATCTGCAAAGTATGTGTAAGCAACCAACATTTTTTTATTTGAATGATGCAAATCAAATCAAAGTTTATTTGTCACGTGTGCCAAATCCAACAGGTGTAGGCCTTACAGTGAAATGCTTACTTACAAGCCCTAACCAACAGTGCAATTTTTAAGTAAAAAATAGGTATTAGGTAAAAAATAGATAAGTAAAGAAAAAAAACTGTAAAAAGATAGTGTCATGACTTCCGCCGAATGTCGGTGCCTCTCCTTGTTTGGACGGTGTTCGGCGGTCGATGTCACCGGTCTTCTAGCCATCACCGATCCATTTTTCATTTTTCATTTGTTTTGTCTTATTTTCCCACACACCTGGTTGTCATTCCCTCATTACTTGTCATGTATTTAACCCTCTGGTTTCCCCCATGGCTGTGTGTGTGTGATTGTTTTTTGTCAGTGGCACGTTCCGGCTGGTTTGCGCTGGATTTATTTGTTCATTGTGTTTTGTGCTGCCGCACTTATTTTCTGTAGGCTATTTTGTTGTTGTGACGCATTTGGCGTTCAGTGACTGTATTTCTGTGCCACAGTAAAGTGCTTTCGCTCACTCAATTCTGCTCTCCTGCGCTTGACTCACGCACCAGCTACACACAAGCGTATGACAGATAGTGAAAATAACATTAGTGAGGCTATATGCAGGTGGTACCGGTACAGAGTCAATGTGCGGGGGCACCGCTTAGTCGGGCTAATTGAGGTAATATGTACATGTAGGTATAGTTAAAGTGACTATGCATAGATGATAAACAGAGAGTAGCAGCAGTGTAAAAGTGGGGTTTGGCAGGTGGGGCGTGGCGGAACACAATGCAAATAGTTTGGGTAGCCAATGTGCGGGGGCACCGATTAGTCTGGCTAATTGAGGTAATATGTACATGAATGTAAAGTTTAAGTGACTATACATAGATGATAAACAGAGAGTAGCAGCAGCGTAAAAGAGAGGTTGGCGGGGGGAGTGGCGGGACACAATGCAAATAGTCAGAGTAGCCATTTCATTACCTGTTCAGGAGTCTTATGGCTTGGGGGTAAAAACTGTTGAGAAGCCTTTTGGTCCTAGACTTGGCGCTCCGGTACCGCTTGCCATGCGGTAGCAGAGAGAACAGTCTATGACTGGGGTGACTTTGACAATTGTTAGAGCCTTCCTCTGACACCGCCTGGTGTAGAGGTCCTGGATGGCAGGCAGCTTAGCCCCAGTGATGTACTGGGCCGTACGCACTACCCTCTGTAGTGCCTTGCGGTCAGAGGCGGAGCAATTGCCGTACCAGGCAGGGATGCAACCAGTTAGGATGCTCACAATGTTGCAGCTGTATAACCTTTTGAGGATCTCAGGACCCATGCCAAATCTTTTTAGTCTCCTGAGGTGGAATAGGTTTTGTCGTGCCCTCTTCACGAATGTCTTGGTGTGTTTGGACCATTCTAGCTTGTTGTTGATGTGGACACCAAGGAACTTGAATCTCTCAACCTGCTCCACTACAGCCCCGTCGATGAGAATGGGGGCGTGCTCGGTCCTCCTTTTCCTGTAGTCCACAATCATCTCCTTAGTCTTGGTTACGTTGAGGGAGAGGTTGTTGTCCTGGCACCACACGGCCAGGTCTCTGACCTCCTCCCTATAGGCTGTTTCGTCGTTGTCGGTGATCAGGCCTACCACTGTTGTGTCGTCTGCAAACTTAATGATGGTGTTGGAGTCGTGCCTGGCCATGCAGTCGTGGCTGAACAGGGAGTACAGGAGGGACCCCTGGGGAGCTCCAGTGTTGAGGATCAGCGTGGCAGATGTGTTGCTGATTTGTTGAACGAGTGGATTACTCAAATCGATGGCGCCAACTATTAAAGCTGGATTTTATCTAACAAAACAACACTACATGTTATAGCTAGAAACCTTTGGCTGACAAATTAAAGGAAGATTTTCAAAAAGTAAGTGAATATTTAATCGCTATTTGTGAATTTATGAAACCTGTGCTGGTGAAAAAATATTTTGATGTGGGGGCGCCGTCCAATCGCATGGCATGCTTTCGCTGTAATGGCTACTGAGATTAACAAGACTTTAAGCTTTCAACCTATATAAGACACTTGTATGTACCTACATGTTTAATATCCATCATTTTTATGATGATTTATTTGAATTGCGTGCCCTCCAGTTTCACCGGAAGTTGCTACTATTGACTGTTGTACTTGTCAGTCTACTATACTGACATAGGACCTACTGGCAGGAAGTGGTCCTTTCACAAAGTAAGATGGCGGCAGAAGAAATGGCAGCAGTTTTACGTTATTTTGTATATAATGGTTCTGCCACCGTATCTTACGGCAAAAAAATTGCTTCTGGAGATCAGGACAGCGATCACTCACCTCGGATTAGACAAAGATTTTTTCTTCAACAAGCAGGATGCACAGAATGTACTTCAGACACCCGACAAGGCCGAAATCCCTGTCATTGGCAAGAGAAAGAGACACAGGTATAGAGGACACAGGGCGGGGAGCCTCGTAAGGTTCCGCCAACGGCGAGTGGGAAATCTTCATTACCATCAATATTACTTGCCAACGTACAATCATTGGACAATAATCTAGACGAGGTACGATCACGAATATCCTACCAACGGGACATCAAAAACTGTAATATCTTATGTTTCACCGAATCGTGGCTGAATGACGACATGGAAAACATTCAGCTAGTGGGATATACGTTGCACCGGCTAGATAGAACAGCACACTCCGGTAAGACGACGGGGGGTGGTCTGTGTATGTTTGTAAACAACAGCTGGTGCACGAAATCTAAGGAAGTCTCTAGATTTTTCTTGCCTGAAGTAGAGTATCTCATGATAAGCTTTAGACCACACTATTTGCCAAGAGAGTATTCATCTATTTTTTTCGTGGCTGTTTATTTACCACCACAAAGACCGCACGGAGTCCGCTGTGTAAGGAAATACACAGCTGACTCCGTGCATTGTGCACTGTATGTAGCCTCGCTACTTTTATAGCCTCGCTACTGTATATAGCCTGTCTTTTTTTTGCACTATTGGTTAGAGCCTGTAAGTAAGCATTTCACTGTAAGGTCTACACCTGTTGTATTCGGCACACGTGACAAATAAACTTTGATTTGATTTGAACAGTTTTGTAGAGAAAGGAATCCAAAAATCTACCGTTAAACTTTGTTAAAACAAGTCAAAATAAGTTTCTATTAACTCCTCAGATACCCTAAAATGTAATTAAACTATAATATTTTATACGGAAAGAAGTATGTTCAATAGGAAACCGATATTAGCAGGTGCGTCTTGTCTTCTTGGCACACCCAAACACGAATTTCCAATAGTGTGTCCCAGTACTAAAACTAATATTTCTTACTCGTTTTGGAAGAAACAAGCCTGAAACCGTGAACATAGAGTGCTGACACCCTGTAGAAGCCATAGGAATTGCATACTGGGAGCTAGATTGCATTATTTCCCTATACTTTCCATTGTAAGTGCATGGGCTCTCAAAAATAAAATAATAATTCTGGTTGGGTTTTCTTTAGATTTCCTCTTACCATATCTATTGTGTTATAGTCTCCTACATTATTTTAGCATTTCTACAAACTTCAAAGTGTTTTCTTTCCAATGGTACCAATTATATGCATATCCTGGCTTCAGAGCCTGAGCAATAGGCAGTTTACTTTGGGCACGTCAGTCAGGCGGAAAATTGAGAAAAAAGGACCCTAGCCCTAACAAGTTAATTAACTGTTCTGCCATTTTCTTGATGTGTTTTTTGACATTCACATTGTGTTTTGTAGAGAGCACAAAAGAGGCCCCAGTAATATTGGGCCCAGAAGTCATTCAAGTCATTCCCATGAGCTCCTAAGTTTGAAGCAGTCTATTCTGTAGAACAGGGCTGTTTGGCTGATCACAAGCAGTAGGGTTCAGTAGCAGAGGTCCCTCTTTCCCACACAGCCCCACACCACCCCACATTGGCCTTCCCAGACCCCTAGGAGAGAGAAAGAAGAGAAATAGAGGGTCTCATATTGGCTGGTCCCTGGTGGGATGTGTAATATGACTTGGGCCTTGTTCTTGTGGGTTTGTGGTCTTGCTCACTCTGTCTTTCTCTCTTTCTCTCTTTTTCTCCCTCTCTTCCTCCCTCCCCCTCTCTCTTCCCCTCTCTCCCGTTCTCTCTCTTTCTCTCTGCCTC
The DNA here is from genome assembly GCA_030435695.1 of Brachymystax lenok tsinlingensis. NCBI lineage: Eukaryota > Metazoa > Chordata > Actinopteri > Salmoniformes > Salmonidae > Brachymystax > Brachymystax lenok. The sequence goes on from CM059802.1 coordinate 16,739,343, forward strand.
TCTTTCTCTCTCTCCCCCTCTCCCCTACCATAGGCGCTGGTGCTGGTGGGGAGGGAGGAGAGAAGTGGGGTTGAAGGTCGGGCTGAAAGCGGTTGGGCTTTAAAGGCCAGACTGGGCGCACGGCTCAATCAGCTCTTTGTCTCCTGCTACAGGCCTCTGTGTGTTCAGAGGGGGCCCGGTCTGCCTCACAAAGCCATCACAGTTCTACTGAACAGCTTTAATAGCTAAATACGTTTGTGAATTAAGAGTTTGGAATGCTATTTTTCCAGGCTCCTTTTTTTCTTCTCCCCCGCGCTCGCTCTAAGCAGGCAATTTCTTCATCCTTGGTGGTGCTTGACGGGGGATTTCCCTCGATGGAAAAAGTGAGTGGCGTTCAGCAGAATGCTCCTCGGAGAGAGAGAGAGAGAGAGAGAGAGAGAGAGAGAGCCCTCGTTAGCGTTAAGGGCACAGCCCTACACTGTAACCAAAGAATCATGGGTACTGAGTCCGCTCGCCAGGCCGTAACGTGTCGTCAGAGCGGCAAGCTCAGAGGAGACAGGTCTAATGTCTGTTACTGTGTGTGTGTATCTGTTCGCTGCAGGGCCAAGCGAGTGCCCAGTGAAGTGATTAGATTAGCAGGGGGTAAAATGAGGCTTTTTGATCAGCCATTTTGATGTTGCATGTCTTCTGGTACTGTTTTCAAACTGTACAATGTCCTTTAGCCCGCAGACTGACTTTGTGGAACAGCCAACAAAGTCGACCATGTCCATGCCATACTGCTGACGCCTGCGCTTCTACACTACATACAGTAGTCAACCCATTGTGTGGGTTTTTATACCAAATCTTTTCAGTTCACTCAACAAATAAAGGCCTTTCCTCACAAGAAGTGGAAGGCATCTTGGAGGAAACAGGCCAGCTTGTGCCAATGTTCTGTTGTAATTCGAGGAACTAAGCTCTGTTTTGAAGGCAGCTTCTCACCACTAGACATAATGACACAGCTGCCTTCCAGCCAGCCTGTCCTGTCACTGACACAATCACTATCAGACCCCCCAGGGCCTCAACACAATGGATGTATGGGGCAGCCCGTGTGCGTGCGTGTGTATGTGTGCACAAGCGTGTGTGAGGCACTCTTAATACAACTTTTAATTAAACAGCAGGGTTCCTAAAGCGTAATGAATGCACACTGTCATTGTCAACAGCAACACGTCATCTAGCAATATGTAATTAGTGATTCCACAGAGAGAAAGGGAGAGGGAGGAAGTGTGCACGTGCGTGTGTTTGGTTGACTTGAGGCCCGAGCTCAGGGTATGCCCACATAAAAAATTACTCGTCAATATAGCCAAGGCAAGTAGCAACTGACTATAAGAAAGAACACAAATATTGACGTCCTTCCCCCAAGCCGGACCATACCAGATCGAGGCCAAGCTGAACAGAAGCTGGCAGACCCAGGCCAGCTCAACAAGGTTGGCAGGGGAGTGAGAATAGGTGCACCCTGAGGGTGGGTCTGCCTGGGCTATTTAAAGGATGTGTATTTGTGAGTGGTATGAGAGAAGATGCCTTAGAACGGAAATAGATATGCAATAAAAATAGACCCTATTATAGATCATGTAATAATAATAAGACAAAAAGGATACGAAGTTGCAACATGGTTAACCTCCCTTAGCCTTTGAAGACAGCAGTGACAGTAGCCTACAGTATATCTACAGAAACGTGACATTTTTAAAGCTGCATAAATCGACCATAGAACACTATGGCTAGTACAGCCTCTATATTGTGACCAGTATGCCCTACTTAACTCATAGAGCCAGGTCAGGATAGCTTAGCTAACTCTGTTCTCCATAGGCAGTAGAGCCCATGCTCCAGCCTCTCTGTACCATCTGGTGTGCTTGACTTTGTGAAGGGAAAGGGAATGTTGAGGCCCACCTCCAGAATCACTCACTGGAGCTTTTTTTCACTGCAGCCGTTGGCATAGCAATTCTACTGCCTGGGTTTGGGCTGGGACGGGGCTGGGGCGGGGCTGGGGTGGGGGTGCGGCTAGGGCAGGGCTAGGGGGGTCCCCTATTATTTAATGTCTAACTCAAACTGTGATGTCACCTTTCACTGTGAATAAAAGTGTAGCTAGCAAGGCAGTGAGTGACCCACCTTGGCTGACAGTGTAATTGTACTTGTGTGAGATCATCCACACTGGGGCGGCAGGTAGCCTAGTGGTTAGAGTGTTGGACTAGTAACCGAAAGGTGGCTGTCATTGAAAATAAGAATTTGTTCTTAACTGACTTGCCTAGTTAAATAAAGGTAAAATAAATTAAAAACGTATGGCTATTTGTGTGACAAGTGTTGACATCTGTCTGATGTGCACATGTGTGTTATAGACAGAAAGTGTGTTTGTGTGTGTATCAGTGGAGGCTGCTGAGGGGAGGATGGCTCATAGTAATTGCTGGAATGGAGTGTGGAATGGAAACCATGTGTTTGATGTATTTGCTACCATTCCACAGATTCTGCTCCAGCCATTACCACGAGCCCGTCCTCCCCAATAAAGGTGCCACCAACCTCCCGTGGTGTGTATATGTCTGGGCGTACACTATGTGTGCATGTGTACGTCTAACTAGTGCCTGTTGTTCGAGCGTCCTCTATGTGTGGTACAGTTGTCAGTTTTAGTACAGACCACAATTGAGATATGGAAATAGACCCCATCATTTGTACATGGCTCTGAATTTAGCCACAGTTATGTTTGGTGAGTTTCTTTCTCCAACCAAAGGCCTCCCTAAGGGACATTTGTTTCAAACATTATCCAAGTTTGAGTCTCAATTCATTTTGAATAAGGCAACACCACCAAAGGATAGTCCCATGTAAATGTCGCTTTGTGAAAAATGAGTATAAATGTTCACGCTATGGTTCCTGTATGTCATCCTGTGGTTAAACTAACCGTTGTCTCTCTCTGTGTTCCAGCGTACTACAGAGCTCTGGTGAACTTCACAGACTCCATTGTGTACAGGCCTGACATGGAGGACATCTCCTCACTGTCTTTCCAGGAGATCTCTGACGCAGTGGTGGACACGGTAGGTCTATTCCAGAACCATATACAGTTGAAGTCGGAAGTTTACATACACCTTAGCCAAATACATTTAAACTCAGTTTTTCACAATTCCTGACATTTAATCCTGGTAAAAATTCCCTGTCTTAGGTTAGTTAGGATCACCACTTTATTTTAAGAATGTGAAATGTCAGAATAATAGTAGAGAGAATGATTTATTTCAGCTTTTATTTCTTTTATCACATTCCCAGTGGGTCAGAAGTTTACATACACTCAATTAGTATGTGGTAGCATTGCCTTTAAATTGTTTAAATTGGGTCAACCGTTTCGGGTAGCCTTCCACAAGCTTCCCACAATAAGTTGGGGGAATTTTGGCCCATTCCTCCTGACAGAGCTGGTGTAACTGAGTCAGGTTTGTAGGCCTCCTTGCTTGCACACACTTTTTCAGTTCTGCCCACATATGTTCTATGGGATTGAGGTCAGGGCTTTGTGATGGCCACTCCAATACCTTGACTTTGTTGTCCTGAAGTCATTTTGCCACAACTTTGGAAGTATGCTTGGGGTCATTGTCCATTTGGAATACCCATTTGCGACCAAGCTTTAACTTCCTGACTGATGTCTTGAGATGTTGCTTCAATATATCCACATCATTTTCCTTCCTCATGGTGCCATCTATTTTGATAAGTGCACCAGTCCCTCATGCAGCATAATGCCGCCACCCCTGTGCTTCACGGATGGGATGGTGTTCTTTGGCTTGCAAACATAAAGATGGTCATTATGGCCAAACAGTTCTATTTTTGTTTCATCAGACTAGAGGACATTTCTCCAAAAAGTACAATCTTTGTCCCCATGTGCAGTTGCAAAGTGTAGTCTGGCTTTTTTATGGCGGTTTTGGAGCAGTAACTTCTTCCTTGCTAAGCGGCCTTTCAGGTTATGTCGATATAGGACTTGTTTTACTGTGGATATAGATACTTTTGTACCTGTTTCCTCCAGCATCTTCACCTTTGCTGTTGTTCTGGGATTGATTTGCACATTTCGCACCAAAGTACGTTAATATCTAGGAGATAGAATGCGTCTCCTTCCTGAGCGGTATGACGGCTGCGTGGTCCCATGGTGTTTATACTTGAGTACTATTGTTTGTACAGATGAACGTGGTACCTTCAGGCATTTGGAAATTGCTCCCAAGGATGAAGCAGACTTGTGGAGGTCTACAATTTTTTTTCTGAGGTCTTGGCTGATTTCTTTCTTCCCATGATGTCAAGCAAAGAGGCACTGATTTTGAAGGTAGGCCTTGAAATACATCCACAGGTACACCTCCAATTGACTCAAATTATGTCAATTAGCCTATCAGAAGCTTCTAAAGCCATGACATAATTTTCAGGAATTTTCCAAGCTGTTTAAAGGCACAGTCAACTTAGTGTATGTCAACTTGTGATATTGAATTGTGATACAGTGAATTATAAGTGAAATAATCTGTCTGCACAAAGTAGATGTCCTAACCAACTTGCCAAAAATTACAGTTTGATAACAAGAAATTTGTGGAGTGGTTGAAAAACGAGTTCTAATGTCTCCAACCTAAGTGTATGAAACTTCCGACTTCAACTGTACCACGGGTGTTCAAATCTAACCCTGTGAGGTCCGGATTACTGCTGGTTTTCTGTTCTACCTGATCATTAATTGCACCCACCTGTTGTCCCAGGTCTAAATCTGTCCCTGATTAGAGGGGAAGAATTGACCACAAAAGCCCTGGAACTGGCTTTGAGGCCCAGGATTCTCACACCTTGCCACACAGCGTTATTGATTGCGGATCAGGCCACATACTGTAGATAATTTGAGTCAATATACTCTACTGTATCATATACGACTCTACATCATATGTTAGAACACTTGTTAGGAAAGTTGTTAAACTTGTTAAAACGTTGCAAAAAATGCATCTCTGCTGGTTTGTACACATTTAAGTATATTTTTTCTCCTTCCACAGTTGGAGTCAGAGTACAACAGGATCCCAGGGATCCAGACTGTCAATGTGGTCCTCATCAAGTAAGATGACTGCTCATCTCCAGCTACTGTTGATAAAACCCCACTAGTCTTACTTTTACTTACCTGACTTACTTTAGCCTGGGTGTAACAAAGGTGGTTCAATGAACCATGCTCACATGATGAGTAACCTTGTCTGAGATCTGAAGAGATCTGCTCCCAGAGCTAATGCTTAGGCTTCAGCTTAGACTCATCTGGTTGGTCCACCAAACACTGTTGTAAGCTGAGTGTAACTAATCAATGTTCTTACCATGATAAAATATTGATATGCCCCAACCCACGTTCATCTAAACCTGGAGCACTGTACCGTTATCGTCACCACGTCCTTCTCTAAAAAAAACATCTGTTCTGTCCTGGCCTTTTTTTAGGAAGATGCTGAGGCAGGATGGGGTGGATGTGTTTGTAGAGCTTGATGTGGGCTCTGACTACAACAACAACGACAATCAGATCCGCAATGTGCTCTATGGAGTGGTGAAGGAGGGAACCATCGCCTCCTACATCACCTCTGTCCAGGGCTTCCAGTTCAGACGCCTGGGAGAAGGTAAGGACCACAGGGGATAATATATACTTCGCAATGTAAGGACTTTCCAGGATGCTGACATGGCCAAATATACGGCATCCAGATTAGGAAGATGTCTAAATTACGTCATCCATTTTAGGAAGTCGTAACTGACTTACTATAAATTCTGTACAAGTGAACAAAATAGGTCTGATCTCATAGCTATGGTACTCTTTATTTAATTGAGACATTGATTTATCATATCTTATTATCTTTCAATGAAGATAGACTAGCTAGCCCAAGGCATCATGCTCGAAAAGGCAATGTTTTGTGTTCACTATTTCCCCTCTATATGTCTCCCCTTCAATCATACCTATTTCTGTCAATAAACCAATAAAATATGAAAAGAAATAAAAGGAGGAATAGGTAATCATAGGTAGTGTCCTTAACTTGTCTCTCTGGTTTCTAGCTCTGCCCCCTGTGAACCCCATGGCTGTGCCAGGTTTGTACTGTACCATCCCGACCTGGGTTCAATGCTATTGGAAATAATTTCAAATACTTTATCTGGGCTTGATTGAGCTTGCCTGGTGCAATGGAGTCAATAGAATAGTTGCAAAAGAGTATTTGAACCCAGGTCCGGAACAATGCCTGCTGCACGGAGATTGCCAGAGCTGCTGCAGAAGTGACATGGCTGTTCTGTAGTGCGTGCAGAATGCAGCTATTTCTGGATGATGATGATGAACAAGATGACAATTAGGAATCTGTTAAGAGTTCATGCAGGAATGTTATGCATGTGTGCACCTGAAGTAGAAGTCTGACAACGTTTTGGTTTTGCACTGCCCAAGAGAACTGCATGGCATGAGTTAGGTTACATATATTGCTATTTGCAAAGAAAATAAAGTCTTTCTTCAGAAGAGTTTCTTCAGAAGGATCTCCATTACATCATGGCCATGTCCCACCTCCGGTACGGTACGGGGAGCTATTAGACTGTTAGCCCCAGGCCCCAGAACGACCTGCAGTGACCCAGGACGGTCATTGGAGGCTGGTGAAAGTAGGATGGCTCATAGTAATAACTGGAATGGAATTATGGAATTCCATTCTGAAACCATTCCATTTATTCCATTCCAGCCATTACAAAATGCCCATCCTTCGATTTAAAGTGACACCAGCCTCCATGAGGATGGTTGCTTGTTTTGGATGTGATTTGAGCAGGAAGCATTGTGTTGTGTGGTGGCCTTTTAGCTCTGCATGTCTGACAATTGAACCCCGTCTCTCAGTGGTCCCCGACCTTCGGCCGTGCATGAAGGATGAGCACACGTGTCGGGATGGGGGATGCATCCCTCTGGAGTACCTGTGTGACAACAGACCTGATTGCAATGACATGAGTGATGAGCTGGATTGTGGTGAGTTGCATGGTATGGAATGGATCTGGATCTGTGTTGTGACTAGATGGTTGACTCATTTCATTGAACATGTCTTTGTAACCTAACGAGAGAGTCAACTCAAATGTTCACTTAAGTTGAATTTTCACTTAGTCTTCTATTGGCATCAATGCATGACAAAGTGAAAATGTAAGTTAGGTGGAAGTTTGCCCCTGGATCAACGGTCTTTAAAAGATCTGTTGGTTTTCAGATAAGATCCGTCCTGGTGCAGTTACCCCCACTCCTTCCACCACCACCCCCATCAAGAAGCCCCCACGCCCCCCTGGTCCCCCAGGGCCCTGCAAAGTGGACCAGGCCACCTGTCAGAATGGGGAGTGTGTCCCCAGAGACTACCTCTGTGACGGAGAGAGAGACTGCTCTGATGGCAGCGACGAGTTCAGATGCGGTAAGCACATATTGGCAAACAATAACACTTCAAAGTAAATACACGCAGGCACGCATCTATATACACACACCAGTGTTTCTGTTAGCCGGTAATAGACGGCTTTTGTCCGATAAAACAAACGAAAAGCCAATAAATAAAATTGCCGCCGGTCAATTGTCCGCGAGAAGAAAAAAAATCACATTGCAAAATAATGCATTTTAGCCTTTTCATTGAATGAAATAGCTGTCGATTTAGCGTGAGAGATGCTGCTACAGCCCATCAAACAGCCGTTTGTTTCTGTTGGAGTGAAACATGTGCTTTAATAAGCTCAATCATTGCACAACAATTCTAAAGGCGATCACGTGTAAAAAAAAAACATGGTCACGATTAAAAAGAGCTAGGCCTACTATTTTATTTTTCTCAACTGGTAAATTGAAGGCATCTAGACAGGCTTCAGCGCGTCACACACCACTTAACATTGAGCTGGAGACAGTATGCATTTTAAAAACATATACTAAATTGATATTTTCATCTCTGTCATATGAAACCCCCCACAATGGTGTTTTCCGCTAAATGCATTATGGAACGAACATTCGCGCGTAGCCTACAGCTTGTGCGCATTGCTGAGCTGATAATAGGAATAAATAATAGTTTGTCGTCATTTTAAGCTAAACTTCTGATCGGTTGCATGAACCTCTTTGCTTTTTAAAGTTTTTGGGATGTAGCCTAGTCCTACTAGTTGTATGAATTTGGGATCTATTTCTTTCTCGCACAGAACGACAGGCTGCCCAATAGAATAGGTCAACTTTTCTACCATGGGGGTTACTAGATTGGCATAGGCTAGGGATTTTGCTGTTCGTTACTCGTCTTGTTGGCTGAGGATAAGTAAATGCGGACAGTTATTCTAACATAGGCGGCGCCTGGGTTTCAAGTTTGGGGAAGCAAATTTTCACCATAAAAGTGCACCTTTATGATAAAGCATTCCATGCATCCTTGCATTTGCAGGCTTATGTAAGATATCCTACTATTCCTAATGTGGTGATTAGATTGGATAGTCATAATTTAAGCTAATAATATAACTCAATCACTGTTCGCAAAAAACTGTTGAATGCAGTGCGTAGTGGCATAACAGTATAGCTTCCGTCCCTCTCCTCGCCAATACCTGGGCTCGAACCAGGGACCATATGCACACATCAACAACTGCCTCCCACGAAGCATCGTTACCCATCGCTCCACAAAAGCCACAGCCCTTGCAGAGCAAGGGGAACAACTACTTCAAGGTCTCAGAGCGAGTGGCGTCACCGATTGAAACGCTGTTAGCGCGCGCACCCCACTAGCTAACTAGCCATTTCACACCGGTTACATAGGCAGGCTATATCACAGGAAAATGTTGGCCTTTCATAAACACATTTCATGCAATTCTACTGGAGACATTAGCATAATCTATTTTAATACATCAAAAATGACAAGGTAGCCTACTCTGGGCCAACGAAAAGGGGAAACACAAATACAATATGACACCCGTCTAACCTGGAGGAAGAGATGATTGTCCAAAAACAAACAAATGTGGCACTGACCCAATGATAAAGACAGTGAATATGCACACTAACCGTCACCGGGGATATGGCCAATGTTATTCGCTGGTGCTTTTCACTCAAATAAGTTGAGCATTTTGATAGTGAAAAGTCAGATTGGAGACTTTTCATTGTCTTCTATTTACAGCAATGACCATTTCACTTTCCAAACAGTTTTTCCGTGATCGTATTTTAGGCATTTCATATGCTGGCCCATATACGTGACTGGGCCTCTCTGCTTTTCACTGACACTCACAACTCAACAATCATCTATTTGGTATTTGCAGCGCGCTCTGCCCAGATTGTGGGCCCTTCTGACTGTAAACTGTGTAATTTACGCTAATTATCCTTTGTGACCAAATCATGCTTTCTCGTGTAGTAGTCTACAGTATTTTGAATTATTTTATTTATGTATGGACAGGAGAAAGGCGCCACATTTTCTTAACAGAAACCCAGATATACACACATACACACAATCACGGTCAGACACAACGTTTTGCATCTGCTTAATGCAAACACACCTGATCAAAGTGTCTGATTGAAGTATTCCTCTGATCCTGGCTCTATGTCTGTCTCCAGGCACTCCCTCTCCCTGTGAACCAAATGAGTTCAAGTGTAAGAACGGCCGCTGTGCTCTCAAGCTGTGGCGCTGCGATGGAGACAACGACTGCGAGGACAACTCAGACGAGACAGACTGCCGTAAGTCAGCACTCCTGTTTGTTGATCTGAAGACAAACGAGTTAATTTCAGAATGATTCACATATTTTTCTAACTCCTTTTGAACTCTGTGGAAACTTAAATGTTAAAATGATTAACGACTAAGTGATTTTCCATCTCTTCTGGTTCTCCAGCCACCAGAGGTCCAGGTGACACGTGTGCCCCAGAGCAGTTTGTGTGCCTCAGTGACCGCACCTGCATCCCATCCAGCTATCAGTGTGATGAAGAGCCAGACTGCCCAGACCGCTCTGATGAGTATGGCTGCAGTAAGTCCCAGACTCTGAACGTCATGACATCTATCTGTCTGTCTGTCTCTCTCTCTCTCTCTCTCTCTCTCTCTCTCTCTCTCTCTCTCTCTCTCTCTCTCTCTCTCTTTCTTTCTTTATCACTCTCTCTATATATGTATATATCTCTGTCTCTTTCTCTTTGTTTCACTCTTTCTCTCTCACACTCTTTATCTCTTTCTTTCTCTCTCTCTCTTTCTCTCTTTCTCTCTTTATCTCTCTCTTTCTCTCTTTATCTCTCTCTTTCTCTCTTTATCTCTCTCTCTCACACATCATGTACAGTATGTGTCTCTCTTTCTCTCTCTCACCCATACACTATTCTCACTCTTTCTTTCTCTACCTCCTCTCTCTCGTTCTCTCTCTCAAAACCCCATCTGACCCCCAACTCCCCCTCTTTCTGTGTAAACCTCTGTGTGTCTCTCTTGTATAGTCATCCTTTGTACCATAACCACTGCAGTGACTCAGGTTCCATTCACACTGTGGTGACATAAGACACAGAGCTTTTGGGATGTGCATCCATGGCAAAGAGTTAATTTTTCTGACCATAATTTTTGTTTCTCACTAAAGAGACTGAGTACCCAAATAAACCACTGCCCTTTTACATTGAGGTTGGATAGTTGGGCTTTGTTTTTGAATGTGTGTGTGCCATCATGCGTCCCACAGTGCCTGCATACTTGGCTTTATAGATGCTCATATTTGTTTTCTCGTAACTTTGCTTTTAAGCTCCTCCCACGGTGACCAGTCCCCCAGAGGAGTCCATTCAGGCAGTGCGGGGGGAGACGGTGACCTTCAACTGTGTGGCAGTGGGTGTTCCTACCCCCATCATCACCTGGAGGCTCAACTGGGGCCATATCCCCGTCAGTGGCAGGTGAGTTGGTACAGTCCTCCTCCTTCTCTGGTTCAGCCCATACAGCTCTTATCATAAACTAAGTGAGGCATTTAAGCCAATGGCCCCAGCCTGAATCAATGGAATGTTAAGTTGCATTTGAAAATGTCTGTGTGTATGTGTTGGCAAACATTTGATAAGTTGATATGCATCAAATAAACATTTAATGTGGAGTTCTGAACCCATCTGTTGCATGATACATGTGACTTCTCTTCAAACTCTGTGTGTCTGGTGCCATTATGGAAGAGAGTGTTGAACTTTGCAGTGATAGCTCTGGAAAAAATGCTGGGTTTAATTTGGGGAATTGTGTAAAATTAGTCTTCCGTATAATTGATTGGAAACAGACCGTGAAGATTTTGAAATGAGTGAGGGTTTGTCCGCTATCCAATCTTGTCAGCCCACAAAATGCAGCATTTCATTCATTGCTGTTTAAGCTCAGTCATATATCCGATCTACAGGCCAGTCATCTGTCATCAATTATTGAGTTATTCAATTACTGCTTTGTGGCTTTGCGTTAATGATCTCTAAGTGGAAAAGGATTTTTCGCAATGTGCAATAACAGATATCTCAGCTTACTGTGCATTCATTGAATGGCTGTTTGTGTTATGCAGTAAAGTTATATATAATCCGTCAAAATAAAATACCTATCAGAGAGTTTTTTGGTGTCGACCCGACCAAATTCACATAGAAATGTGTGTTATAGATCTATCATTGAAAGCAAGTATAAGACCTGGTAGATCTGTTCTATGTGCTCTATTTTTATGCTTCCCGTTCTTAAGTTTCGATGTACTTTTGGTTTTGTACACCAGCTTCAAACAGCTGAAAATACAATATTTTGGGTTAAGAAAAAAAGATGGTTAAATGATTCTCTACACTATACTTGCTTGTTTTGTTAACTAAACTGAAATTAGGTGAATTATTAGAATTTTAGCAACATGGTGGAGCGATTTCTGCATAGTGCATGTTTAACTATTTCAATCACTATTAAAACATACCATACTGAAAGCCTGAAGTTGCGGACAGTATGGCAGTTCATGTAGCAATGTGTCAGTTCACAAAATACATTTAGAGTCAGAATATTCCTTGTCCTCTGAAAGCCCTTTAGACACTTGTGTTAACTGTGACAAGTGAATCATCACTATTTGGCTGCAGAAGAGTCGACCACAGGCTTCTGTATTTTATGTGATTGAATCATTAATGTAATGTACGTATGCAATGTACAGTCGTGGTCAAAAGTTTTGAGAATGACACAAATATACATTTTCACAAAGTCTGCCTCCTCAGTTTGTATGATGGCAATTTGCATATACTCCAGAATGTCATGAGGAGTGATCAGATGAATTGCAATTAATTGCAAAGTCCCTCTTTGCCATGCAAATGACCTGAATCCCCCCCAAAACATTTCCACTGCATTTCAGCCCTGCCACAAAAGGACCAGCTGACATCATGTCAGTGATTCTCTCGTTAACACAGGTGTGAGTGCTGATGAGGACAAGGCTGGAGATCACTCTGTCATGCTGATTGAGTTCGAATAACAGACTGGAAGCTTCAAAAGGAGGGTGGTGCTTGGAATCATTGTTCTTCCTCTGTCAACCGTGGTTACCTGCAAGGAAACACGTGCCGTCATCATTGCTTTGCACAAAAAGGGCTTCACAGGCAAGGATATTGCTGCCAGTAAGATTGCACCTAAATCAACCATTTATCGGATCATCAAGAACTTCAAGGAGAGTGGTTCAATTGTTGTGAAGAAGGCTTCAGGGCGCCCAAGAAAGTCCAGCAAGCGCCAGGACCTTCTCCTAAAGTTGATTCAGCTGCGGGATCGGGGCACTACCAGTACAGAGCTTGCTCAGGAATGGCAGCAGGCAGGTGTGAGTGCATCTGCATGCACAGTGAGGCGAAGACTTTTGGAGGATGGCCTGGTGTCAAGAAGGGCAGCAAAGAAGCCACTTCTCTCCAGGAAAAACATCAGGGACAGACTGATATTCTGCAAAAGGTACAGGGATTGGACTGCTGAGGACTGGGGTAAAGTCATTTTCTCTGATGAATCCCCTTTCTGATTGTTTGTGGCATCCAGAAAAAAGCTTGTCTGGAGAAGACAAGGTGAGCGCTACCATAAGTCCTGTGTCATGCCAACAGTAAAGCATCCTGAGACCATTCATGTGTGAGGTTCCTTCTCAGCCAAGGGAGTGGGCTCACTCACAATTTTGCCTAAGAACACAGCCATGAATAAAGAATGGTATCAACACATCCTCCGAGAACAACTTCTCCCAACCATCCAGGAACAGTTTGGTGACAAACAATGCCTTTTCCAGCATGATGGAGCACCTTGCCATAAGGCAAAAGTGATAACTAAGTGGCTCGGGGAACAAAACATTGATATTTTGGGTCCATGGCCAGGAAACTCCCCAGACCTTAATCCCATTGAGAACTTGTGGTCAATCCTCAAGAGGCGGGTGGACAAACAAAAACCCTCAAATTCTGACAAACTCCAAGCATTGATTATGCAAGAATAGACTGCCATCAGTCAGGATGTGGCCCAGAAGTTAATTGACAGCATGCCAGGGCGGAATGCAGAGGTCTTGAAAAAGAAGGGTCAACACTGCAAATATTGACTCTTTGCATGAACTTCATGTAATTGTCAATAAAAGCATTTGACACTCATGAAATGCTTGTAATTATACTTCAGTATTCAATAGTAACATCTGACAAAAATATCTAAAGACACTGAAGCGGCAAACTTTGTGAAAATTAATAATTGTGTCATTCTCAAAACCTTTTGGCCAAGACTGTATACACATGTAGGATTTTAATTTGAGCCAGTTTTCTACAGCAGGAAAATTATCCTGCAGCAACAGGAAATGTGAATTATTATGTGGATTATAGTTCATGGACATTTTTCATAAGGGGAAATCAAGTCTGAAATTTCAAAGTGGAAATTTCAAACTTCAGAAGCCTTCTTAAACCTCAAATACACTACAAGTTTTAAATTTCCTGCATTGCAACAGGGTGCAACAGATCCTACATCTGTATGTATCTGCCTTCGCAGGATCTCAATGACCAGTGAGAATGGGGGTGGCACCCTGACCATCCGTGATGTAAAGGAGGCGGACCAGGGGGCGTACACTTGTGAGGCCATCAACGCCAAGGGCTTGGTGTTTGGTATCCCTGACGGGGTGCTCAGCCTCATACAGAAACCAGGTACAGTATGTACTGGATAGGCTGATTCCCCATGTAAAGCCAAACCAAGCCGAACTGGACTGAGCTGGCCTGGTTATGCATGGTTCCACCATATCTGCGGAAACCATGCTAGAAAGGACAATTTAAAAAAATAAAATATCAGGGCCAGCATGAAATATCAGGGCCAGTAAGATTTGGGTTGGCCCTATAATGGGAATCAGGTACACTGTTTGTATACTGCTCTCCTCTGGGATCAGCTAGATCATTTTAAAGGCTATTTCGTTACATTATTTTGTATAAGAAAATAACATCCGTGTGTGAATATGAAATGCCTAAAATGTTTGATGTCTGTCTCTTCTATGTTGCCTATTCGCACCGTGCTGTCCTTTCGTCCAGTTTTGTCATCCTCTTTGTCATCGTCACCAGGAAACTGTCCAGATGGTCACTTCAGTGTGGAGGGACGTTGTGTCTCCTGCTTCTGCTTCGGCATCACCAAGAACTGTGGAAACACCGGCCGCTACCGCAACCAGATCAACCTGCGCTTCACTGACGAGGACGACTTCAAAGGTACCTGGACCACACTAAATAGAAATGCCTGTATGAAATACACATGACAAAGTTGACAGAATTTTTAAGTTCCTAAATATTTAGTGAAAAAATCAAGACATTTGTAATTTTACCTTCATTTAACTAGGGAAGTCAGTTAAGAACAAATTCTTATTTTCAATGACGGCCTCAGAATAGTGGGTTCACTGCCTTGTTCAAGGGCAGAACGACAGATTTTCACCTTGTCAGCTCAGGGATTCGATCTTGCAACCTTTCGGTTACTAGTCCAATGCTCTAACCACTAGGCTACCTGCCGCCCCAACAATTGTTTGAACTGAACTTTAAAAAAACAATTTAAGCATGCATAATTTTTATGCATGCATAATATGAATGTCATTACTGGTATGATAAAACTCTCTCTTACTTAGTGTCTCTCTCCTTGCCGCCCTCCATAACACCCTGCCTTCTTCCCTAACTCTAGGAGTGAACGTGACGTACACCTCTAGACCAGGCACCCCTCCTCTCTCCTCCACTCAGCTCCTCATAAACCCTGAGGAGGAGGAGTTCCAGCTGGTTGACCTATCACGACGCTTCCTCATCCTGGACTCCTATTGGACACTTCCCCGCCAGTTCCTGGGCAACAAGGTGCAGCATCTCTCCTGCTCTCCATTTCTCCAATGGCTCAATGTGACACCATGTTGAAATTAGCTTACACCAGCAAGATAACTCCTATTTGAGTTATTTGAATTCTAAATGAAATTGACTTGCACATCTGAGAGTTGCGTCAGAAGGGCGCCAGAAATGTTGAAGTCATATTCAAAGGAAAGAAGCTACTCCATACTGCTTTGAACCATAGTCTGTTTCAGCCTCCCTGCCTTAGTCAGAGCTTTGTCAGAGTTACAGTATATAACAATGTTGTTAATACAGAGACTGTATGTATATTTAGATTGACTCCTATGGAGGCTTACTGAAGTACAAGGTGCGTTACACGCTGGCCCGCGGGGAGACTGAGCCTGAGGAGAAACCAGATGTGATTCTGACCGGGAATGGTCAGAGACTGGTCTACCGCAGGGGCAACCCCACTCCCCCCAGGGTGGTCAACAAGAAGGAGATCAAATTCACTGAGGTGGGTCTCAGTCCGTCTGTCAACCACAAACAACATACCTACCTCACTTTGTTTCCTTCCTAGCCCTCTTCTTCATTTTTAGTAAAACAATGCACCCGTCTCTACGTAAGTATATGATCAGTTGTAAAGATGAAGCCATCTAGGCCTTTAATGTAAAGTATATGATCAGTTGTAAAGATGAAGCCATATTAGCCTTTAATGTAAAGTATATGATCAGTTGTAAAGATGAAGCCATGTAAGCCTTTAATGTAAAGTATATGATCAGTTGTAAAGATGAAGTCATCTAGGCCTTTAATGTAAAGTATATGATCAGTTGTAAAGATGAAGTCATCTAGGCCTTTAATGTAAAGTATATGATCAGTTGTAAAGATGAAGTCATCTAGGCCTTTAATGTAAAGTATATGATCAGTTGTAAAGATGAAGTCATCTAGGCCTTTAATGTAAAGTATATGATCAGTTGTAAAGATGAAGCCATCTAGGCCTTTAATGTAAAGAATATAATCAGTGGCTAAAAGGTACTTGTCTAGGACTAACATGCATAGGTTGAGTGTCTGACCTTACATGGTTGGTATGTGTTGTTGTAGGAGAACTGGCAGCACTCGTCGGGTCGCCAGGTGTCTCGTGAGGACCTGATGATGACCCTGGCCAGCCTGGAGGCCATCAGCATCCGCACCGTCTACGACAACCACATGGTGAGCGTGGCGCTCAGCGACATCGTCATGGACACCACCACCGTGGAGTACAACATCCAGGGCAACGCCAAGGATGTGGAGGAGTGCAGGTGAGATCCCATAGATTGACTTCAGCTGAGGTTGGGATTTGGATTGGATGTAGTTTGTTATCGCCCCATAGAGTTGCAGACACTAAGAAAAATTACTTAAATACATTTTTTGTGCCTGCATCTGTAGATATATTGTAAGTCAAGTTGCATTGCATTGTATTGTGTTTGAAATGTCGGAGAGTTTCAGTTGTAATGGCTTCTATGGTGTGTCTGTCTCACCCAGGTGTCCCCCTGGCTACTCAGGACTGTCCTGTGAACAGTGCTCCACTGGCTTTGAGCGTGTGTCTGGAGGGAACTTTCTGGGATCCTGTGCTGGATGTAACTGCAATGGACACGCCAGCGCCTGTGACCCCATCAGTGGACACTGTCTGGTAAGAACTCCTACCAACATAATGTTATTATTATTATTCTATTATAAAGTTGTATTAGCCTCTATGTATTTTAGCTGTAAACAAATCTGTTCTAAGTGTTGAGAATGTGTACATTTTTTTTTTAAACGTGTAGTAAAAATGCAAGTAGGATCATTTTTATCACAAAGTCAATATTTTACTAAACTGAGTTTTGTGAGATTCGTGTAAATGAGGTCCTCACAACTTACATGACGGTTTGGGTTTGGATTAAAATCATGCCCACTTTCCCACTAACACGGGATGGTAACGCCTAGGGAGAATTGCCATACACGGATAAACAGCTGAGCTGATGCGCTCTATCCAATCATAGCAGCGAACCTCCAGACAATGACACAGACCTGCCCGGCCTCTTGCTGATGTGCTTCATAGTGATCACTCCAGTCTGCAACTGTTTTGAGCAAAATTAAAATGTATTTATTTACGATAGTTTGACAGCTTGCTGATGATGACATGGTCTCAGAAATCAGTTCTGAGCGCTGCCAGCAACTTCTCATGCAATTTATTTTCCTTGAGAAATACTGCACCAAACACCTTAGCTAGAAGTAAAATTGCGCGACTAAGACCTCCTCTGCAAAAACGTCAAAATGAATTACAGATTATTTTATTTATCATAAATGAATTATATTTTGAGGAAGTGGTAGTGGCTATGTTTTTGCTACGGTGACTCAAGAGGGACAAACAACAGTAACTGCCAGGGAACAATAAAGCGAACATAACACACCCTTATCGAACAACACCCCTAAGACAAATCTCGTTTTTCTTTATGAGCAGCAGAAAAACATGCAGAATTGGTAAGTTCAGATGCTCTTGAAGTAATGTATGGACAAGGTACATAATATAGAGGTAGTAACTGAACTACGTTCCTCTCCCTTCCTCAGAGCTGCCAGCACAACACTGAAGGTCCTCAGTGTGACAAGTGCAGACCAGGCTACTTCGGTGACCCCAGACGAGGTCGCCCCGATGACTGCAAGCCCTGTCCCTGCCCATACACCGAGACGTCCCGCCGGTGAGGGGTCACCACACACACACACACCGAGAGACAGACATGGATGGAAAGAGCAGGTTGACGTCCCTGTTGGGCAGATTCACTGGACTCTCCAGAAGAACACTGGGCGTATTCATTCATTGCTGGTGTTGTCACCTTGTGACCTATGTTGCTACCCATTAACTGGCAGCCAATGTACATATTCATGTAGCTAACAGTCTACTCCTGTGATTTGTTTGTGTCTCCCAGGTTCTCCGACACCTGCTTCCTGGACCATGACTCCCAGGCCACGTGTGACGCCTGCAAACCAGGCTACACCGGCCGCCGCTGTGAAAAGTAAGGATATGACATCACAAATGACATCACACCCCTTTACATCTGCACTGTCTTTAAATCAATGCCAGCTTTACTGTATATGGAATAGTTAGTTATAAAGGATAGTTATAAAATATGAAGATATTTGTGGGTATTTTTTTCTTCATAGGTGTGCACCTGGGTACCAGGGTAACCCACTACAGCCTAATGGAAAATGTTTTCCAAACAGTGAGTGTTCTGTTTTACATCAGTATCGGGATGGACATTGCTTTTAGGCTTGAAAGTGCCAGGAAAAGGCTTTATTTGTATTGTTTTACCCAGAGCCATGTGTACAGTATATGACTGGTTTTTAGCTCTAGTGCATGCCATGCTTTAGTCCTACTTTACCTTTAAGAGCCTCTGTCTTGGCCCAGTGTAATTATTAACATCAGTCATACCTGCTGAGGGGGGTGTCATCATCAGCCTGGTATGTGGAGGGGTTGGTGGAGCACTCCCAGGTACTGATGCATCTCCATTCCCTCCCTACCTCTCTCTCCCCTCCTTCTCTCCTTCCCTCCCTCTCTCTCCCCTCCGTTTCTCCACTCCCTCCCTCCTTCAGCAAACTCAAAGTGTGATAGCAGAGGAACAGTGAACTCCAACAGCAGACCATGCGCCTGCAAGGTAACACACTACGCTGCTTTGGCTTACTGTACTTCATTCTTACGACCATAGTTATGAGTAGGGCTTTAGATTAGATTTAGGAGTTACACTCTCAATCACCAACAGTTTAACTCCATTGTCTAGTCCAGGGGTCTCCAACCTTTTCTAGCATGAGAGCCACTTAAAAAAAATTAAACGTGTCACGAGCTACACATTTCTTTCTAGCTTTTAAATAGCCACATTCTTCTCTTCTCCTCTCCCCTGCAACGCTTCCACGGGTCCTTAGTGTACAAGAGAAAGTAGTGCACAAAGTACCAAATTGTCATACTTGAGTAAAAGTAAAGATAGCTTAATAGAAAATGACTGAAGTAAAAGTAAAAGTCAACCAGTAAAATCCTACTTGAGTAAAAGTATTTGGTTTAATATACTTAAGTATCAAAAGTAAGTGTAATTTCTAAAATGCACTTAAGTATCAAAAGTAAAAGTAGGATTCAAGCAAACCACATGGCACCATTTTCTTGTTTAATATTTATTTATGGATAGCCAGGGGCATGCTCCAACAGATCAGAGGCAGTAGGAATGACCAGGGATGTTCTTTTGATAAGTTTGTGAATTAGACAATTTTCCTGTCCTGCTAACCATTCAAAATGTAGCGAGTACTGTTGGGTGTCGGGGTAAAATGTATGGAGTAAAAAGTACACCATTTTATTTAGGAACGTAGTGAAGTAAAATTATAAGTTGTCAAAAATATAAATAGTAAAGTAAATTAAAGATACCCAAAAAACAACTTAAGTAGTAGATTTACTTTAAAGTATTTTTACTTAATTACTTTACACCACTGGTAGTGGTCTATATACCTGGTCAAATAATGGTTAATAAACTCTAAGGGTGCCCCAAAAAGATCTGTGATTCGTTTCCAAAATTCTGTTTTATATTTTCCCATATTATGTTTTCTCAGTTCAATTTTTCATGGTTCTCTATTTTTGTTGTTGTTCGTAGAGAAATTGTTCGTAGAGAAACAACAAAATTGGATGTTCTTATCTAGCGCACAGAACCGGCACCACTCCTCCAGGCTGCACACTCACCCTCCCCTGACAGATGAGTGGAGCTGGAATCTCGCGCACCGGCCTATGAATGCGCAGTGGAGACACCGTGCGCAAAACTGCATCTGTCTTTCCAGTGCGACGCTCCCTCCAACGCTCCCTCCAGAGAGCACGAGGAGTTGGCTCAGGAGTCCATCCTGAACCGGCCAAACTCCCCGTGTGCCCCCCCCAAAAAGTTTTTGGGGTCTGCCTTTCGGGCTTCCTAGCCAGGCGAGTTCCAACAAACTTTTCTCTCTCTGGATTCCACGCTCCGTATAATTCCTCATAACTCCCCCGCTCCGCCTTCGCTGCTCCACTTTTCTCCCTGGGGTGACGATGCTCCGCCGTCTTCTCCCAAGGTCCCTTACCAGCCAATATCTCCTCCCAAGTCCAGAACTCCCGGGTCTCTCGCTGCTTGGTCTTTTTATGGTGGGTTATTCCGTCACGATCTCCTGAAGGGACAGACCAAGGCGCAGCGAGGCATCCAGTAAACATCTTTATTTAAGCAACGTAACTGGGAAAAATATACAAAACAAAGATCGCAACGTTGAACATAACAAGTGAAACCAACAAAGCTATGAACAAACAATAACCCACAAAACCCCTCTGAAAACTACAAACATATATATGGTTCCCAATTAGAGGTAACAACACTCAGCTGCCTCTAATTGGGAACCATTAGCCCAACATAGAAACACAACACCTAGAACAAAAAAAACCTACACCAAAACGAAACTAAACACGCCAGCCTATAAATATCAGGCCTGAACGTGACAGTCAATGCTTAAATCACATCAGAAGGTCTGGAAGAAAACAATTTTTAAAATTTTTGAGTGCAATTCCCCTTTAGTTGCGCATCTGGCCCTTTAATTGCGCATCTAGCAAGTGAGGAATGTGCCTGCTTAGCGATGGTTCCATACTGCTTCTGTTCATTTCATGGCAAAGTTTGCAAATAATAGATACAATTATATATTTACTCATGATATACTTCTGCCAGGTAAGCCTACTTTGCAGTTAACATTTAATTGAGAAGGTTTTGGGGGAAAGCATTTCTGTCAACCCACAAGAGGGTAATCACATCAACTGGCTACACACAGTGATAGACAAATGTGCACACCACACAGATAGACTGGGCTATATTGCTGGAAATTAATTGGCAGATATTGTGTTAGGTTTATCTTTTTAAGCCAATTGTAGCTAAGCAGGGGCGGCAGGTAGGCTAGTGGTTAGAGTGTTGGGCCAGTAACCGAAAGGTTGCTAGATCAAATCCCTGAGCTGACAAGGTAAAAATCTGTCGTTCTGCCCATGAACAAGGTAGTTAACCCACTGTTCCTAGGCCGTCATTGTAAATAAGAATTTGTTCTTAACTGACTTGCCTAGTTAAATAAAGGTAAAATAAAAAAAGATTATGTCAATGTTGTGTTGATTAGATAGTAGCTGGGAGTTTGCAATGTCTGATACCTGTGATATTTGTTTATGACAGTTTGCAGTGGAACATGTGAGTTGCATGTACTTTCAGAATTACTTGGACCCGTGTAGGTTTTACTGCAATTATAATACGATCATCTTTTATGATGAGCCAGCCAGTCAGTCAGTGAGTCAGATGCATGACAGATGTGTGTCTGGTGTGTGTGTGTGTTGTAGTCCAATGTGGTGGGGTCGCAGTGTGACGAGTGTAAGAGCGGCGCCTTCCACCTGACAGAGGAGAACCCAGAAGGCTGTCTGCAGTGCTTCTGTATGGGCGTCACCAAGCAGTGTGCCAGCTCCACCTGGAGCCGAGACCAGGTCAGTGGCCTGGCCGTACTAATACTACTCACACCATCCAACACACACTACCTCTATAGGGCACTTAAGACGTCACAAAATACAAGGAATGGTCAAGCACATCCTAAACCACAGCAGTGTGTTGAGTCTGGCTTAAGTGCACTTGAGCCCTTTTCGCTTGGATTCTTGAGGACCAAGAAGACACAAAGATGTATCTAAAGCGTGTATTTTTTTATCCCTCAGGTCCGTGGCGGTGTGAATGGGCAGCTGTTCTCCCTCTCCAACAGTGCTAACTCTAGGACTATCACAGACGGTATCACCCAGAAAGGCTCCTCAGAGGTGGCATACCGCTCCTTCTCTGACATCCCCAAGGACATCTACTACTGGGTCCTACCAGACAGCTTCAGAGGAGACAAGGTGAGAGGGGGGAGACAGAGGGAGAGGAAGGAGAGAGAGGACTAGGGGACTAGGGGGGAGGAGGAAGACTGTGGTTAGAGGAGGAAGAGAGGGGACTAAGAGAGAGGAGGAAGACAGCGGTTAGAGGGGGAAGAGAGTGGACTAGGGGAGAGGAGGGAGACAGCGGTTAGAGGGGGAAGAGAGGGGACTAAGGGAGAGGAGGGAGACAGCAGTTAGAGGGGGAAGAGAGGGGACTAAGGGAGAGGAGGGAGACAGCAGTTAGAGGGGGAAGAGAGGGGACTAAGGGAGAGGAGGGAGACAGCAGTTAGAGGGGAAGAGAGGGGACTAAGGGAGAGGAGGGAGACAGCAGTTAGAGGGGGAAGAGGGGACTAAGGGAGAGGAGGGAGACAGCGGTTAGAGGGGGAAGAGAGGGGACTAGGGGAGAGGAGGGAGACAGCGGTTAGAGGGGGAAGAGAGGGGACTAGGAGAGAGGAGAGAGACTGCGGTTAGAGGGGGAAGAGAGGGGACTAGGGGAGAGGAGGGAGACAGCGGTTAGAGGGGGAAGAGAGGGGACTAGGGGATAGGAGGGAGACTGTGGTTAGAGGGGGA
Source organism: Brachymystax lenok tsinlingensis (assembly GCA_030435695.1). Lineage (NCBI taxonomy): Eukaryota > Metazoa > Chordata > Actinopteri > Salmoniformes > Salmonidae > Brachymystax > Brachymystax lenok. The sequence continues at coordinate 16,761,986 of CM059802.1, forward strand.
AGAGAGGGGACTAGGGGATAGGAGGGAGACTGTGGTTAGAGGGGGAAGAGAGGGGACTAGGGGAGAGGAGGGAGACAGCAGTTAGAGGGGGAAGAGAGGGGACTAAGGGAGAGGAGGGAGACAGCGGTTAGATGGGGAAGAGAGGGGACTAGGGGAGAGGAGGGAGACAGCAGTTAGAGGGGGAAGAGAGGGGACTAAGGGAGAGGAGGGAGACAGCGGTTAGAGGGGGAAGAGAGGGGACTAGGGAGAGGAGGGAGACAGCGGTTAGAGGGGAAGAGAGGGACTAGGGAGAGTAGGGAGACATGTGTTAGAGGGGGAAGAGAGGGGACTAGGGAGAGGAGGGAGACAGCGGTTAGAGGGGAAGAGAGGGGACAAGGGGAGAGGAGGGAGACAGCGGTTAGAGGGGGAAGAGAGGGACTAGGGAGAGGAGGGAGACAACGGTTAGAGGGGGAAGAGAGGGGACTGGGGAGAGGAGGGAGACAGCGGTTAGAGGGGGAAGAGAGGGGACTGGGGAGAGGAGGGAGACAGCGGTTAGAGGGGGAAGAGAGGGGACTGGGGGAGAGGAGGGAGACAGCGGTTAGAGGGGGAAGAGGGGGGACTAAGAGAGAGGAGGGAGACAGCGGTTAGAGGGGGAAGAGAGGGGACTAGGGAGAGGAGGGAGACAGCGGTTAGAGGGGAAGAGAGGGGACTAGGAGAGAGGAGGGAGACTGTGGTTAGAGGGGGAGAGAGAGGGACTAGGGGAGAGGAGGGAGACAGCGGTTAGAGGGGAAGAGAGGGGACTAGGGGATAGGAGGGAGACTGCGGTTAGAGGGGAAGAGAGGGGACTAGGGAGAGGAGGGAGACAGCGGTTAGATGGGGAAGAGAGGGGACTAGGGGAGAGGAGGGAGACAGCAGTTAGAGGGGGAAGAGAGGGGACTAAGGGAGAGGAGGGAGACAGCGGTTAGAGGGGAAGAGAGGGGACTAGGGGAGAGGAGGGAGACAGCAGTTAGAGGGGGAAGAGAGGGGACTAGGGAGAGTAGGGAGACATGTGTTAGAGGGGAAGAGAGGGGACTAGGGGAGAGGAGGGAGGCAGCGGTTAGAGGGGGAAGAGAGGGGACTAGGGAGAGGAGGGAGGCAGCGGTTAGAGGGGAAGGGAGGGGACTAGGGAGAGGAGGGAGACAGCGGTTAGAGGGAAGAGAGGGGACTAGGGAGAGGAGGGAGGCAGCGGTTAGAGGGGAAGAGAGGGGACTAGGGAGAGGAGGGAGGCAGCGGTTAGAGGGGGAAGAGAGGGGACTAGGGGAGAGGAGGGAGGCAGCGGTTAGAGGGGGAAGAGGGGGACTAGGGGAGAGGAGGGAGACAGCGGTTAGAGGGGGAAGAGAGGGGACTAGGGAGAGGAGGGAGGCAGCGGTTAGAGGGGGAAGAGAGGGGACTAGGGGAGAGGAGGGAGACAGTGGTTAGAGGGGGAAGAGAGGGACTAGGGAGAGGAGGGAGGCAGCGGTTAGAGGGGGAAGAGGGGGGACTAGGGGAGAGGAGGGTGACAGCGGTTAGAGGGGGAAGAGAGGGGACTAGGGGAGAGGAGGGAGACTGTGGTTAGAGGGGGAAGAGAGGGGACTAGGGGAGAGGAGGGAGACAGCGGTTAGAGGGGGAAGAGGGGGGACTAGGGGAGAGGAGGGAGACTGTGGTTAGAGGGGGAGGAGAGGGGACTAGGGGAGAGGAGGGAGACAGCGGTTAGAGGGGGAAGAGAGGGGACTAGGGGAGAGGAGGGAGACAGCAGTTAGAGGGGGAAGAGAGGGGACTAGGGGAGAGGAGGGAGACAGCGGTTAGAGGGGGAAGAGAGGGGACTGGGGAGAGGAGGGAGACAGCGGTTAGAGGGGGAAGAGGGGGGACTAGGGGAGAGGAGGGAGGCAGCGGTTAGAGGGGGAAGAGAGGGGACTAGGGGAGAGGAGGGAGGCAGCGGTTAGAGGGGAAGAGAGGGGACTAGGGGAGAGGAGGGAGACAGCGGTTAGAGGGGGAAGAGAGGGGACTAGGGGAGAGGAGGGAGACAGCGGTTAGAGAGGGGAAGAGAGGGGACTAGGGGAGAGGAGGGAGACAGCGGTTAGAGGGGAAGAGGGGACTAGGGGGACTAGGGAGAGGAGGGAGACTGTGGTTAGAGGGGAGGAGAGGGGACTAGGGGAGAGGAGGGAGACAGCGGTTAGAGGGGAAGAGAGGGGACTAGGGGAGAGGAGGGAGACAGCAGTTAGAGGGGAAGAGGGGACTAAGGGAGAGGAGGGAGACAGCAGTTAGAGAGGGGAAGAGAGGGGACTAAGGGAGAGGAGGGAGACAGCAGTTAGAGGGGGAAGAGAGGGGACTAAGGGAGAGGAGGGAGACAGCGGTTAGAGGGGGAAGAGAGGGGACTAAGGGAGAGGAGGGAGACAGCGGTTAGAGGGGGGAAGAGGGGACTAGGGAGAGGAGGGAGACAGCAGTTAGAGGGGAAGAGAGGGGACTAGGAGAGAGGAGAGAGACTGCGGTTAGAGGGGAAGAGAGGGGACTAGGGGAGAGGAGGGAGACAGCGGTTAGAGAGGGGAAGAGAGGGGACTAGGGGATAGGAGGGAGACTGTGGTTAGAGGGAAGAGAGGGACTAGGGGATAGGAGGGAGACTGTGGTTAGAGGGGGAAGAGAGGGGACTAGGGGATAGGAGGGAGACTGTGGTTAGAGGGGAAGAGAGGGGACTAGGGGAGAGGAGGGAGACAGCGGTTAGAGGGGGAAGAGAGGGACTAAGGGAGAGGAGGGAGACAGCAGTTAGAGGGGAAGAGAGGGGACTAAGGGAGAGGAGGGAGACAGCGGTTAGATGGGGAAGAGAGGGGACTAAGGGAGAGGAGGGAGACAGCAGTTAGAGGGGAAGAGAGGGACTAAGGGAGAGGAGGGAGACAGCGGTTAGAGGGGAAGAGAGGGGACTAGGGAGAGGAGGGAGACAGCGGTTAGAGGGGGAAGAGAGGGGACTAGGGAGAGTAGGGAGACATGTGTTAGAGGGGAAGAGAGGGGACTAGGGAGAGGAGGGAGACAGCGGTTAGAGGGGAAGAGAGGGGACTAGGGAGAGGAGGGAGACAGCGGTTAGAGGGGGAAGAGAGGGGACTAGGGGAGAGGAGGGAGACAGCGGTTAGAGGGGAAGAGAGGGGACTGGGGAGAGGAGGGAGACAGCGGTTAGAGGGGAAGAGAGGGGACTGGGGAGAGGAGGGAGACAGCGGTTAGAGGGGAAGAGAGGGACTGGGGGAGAGGAGGGAGACAGCGGTTAGAGGGGGAAGAGGGGGACTAAGAGAGAGGAGGGAGACAGCGGTTAGAGGGGGAAGAGAGGGGACTAGGGGTGAGGAGGGAGACAGCGGTTAGAGGGGGAAGAGAGGGGACTAGGGGAGAGGAGGGAGACAGCAGTTAGAGGGGGAAGAGAGGGGACTAGGAGAGAGGAGGGAGACTGTGGTTAGAGGGGGAAGAGAGGGGACTAGGGGAGAGGAGGGAGACAGCGGTTAGAGGGGGAAGAGAGGGGACTAGGGGATAGGAGGGAGACTGTGGTTAGAGGGGAAGAGAGGGACTAGGGGAGAGGAGGGAGACAGCAGTTAGAGGGGAAGAGAGGGGACTAGGGAGAGGAGGGAGACAGCGGTTAGATGGGGAAGAGAGGGGACTAGGGAGAGGAGGGAGACAGCAGTTAGAGGGGGAAGAGAGGGACTAAGGGAGAGGAGGGAGACAGCGGTTAGAGGGGGAAGAGAGGGGACTAGGGGAGAGGAGGGAGACAGCAGTTAGAGGGGAGAGAGAGGGACTAGGGGAGAGTAGGGAGACATGTGTTAGAGGGGAAGAGAGGGGACTAGGGAGAGGAGGGAGGCAGCGGTTAGAGGGGGAAGAGAGGGACTAGGGGAGAGGAGGGAGGCAGCAGTTAGAGGGGGAAGGGAGGGACTAGGGAGAGGAGGGAGACAGCGGTTAGAGGGGATAAGAGGGGACTAGGGGAGAGGAGGGAGGCAGCAGTTAGAGGGGGAAGGGAGGGGACTAGGGGAGAGGAGGGAGACAGCGGTTAGAGGGGGATAAGAGGGGACTAGGGGAGAGGAGGGAGGCAGCGGTTAGAGGGGGAAGAGAGGGGACTAGGGGAGAGGAGGGAGGCAGCGGTTAGAGGGGGAAGAGAGGGGACTAGGGGAGAGGAGGGAGGCAGCGGTTAGAGGGGGAAGAGGGGGACTAGGGGAGAGGAGGGAGACAGCGGTTAGAGGGGGAAGAGAGGGGACTAGGGGAGAGGAGGGAGGCAGCGGTTAGAGGGGGAAGAGAGGGGACTAGGGGAGAGGAGGGAGACAGCGGTTAGAGGGGGAAGAGAGGGGACTAGGGGAGAGGAGGGAGGCAGCGGTTAGAGGGGAAGAGGGGGACTAGGGAGAGGAGGGTGACAGCGGTTAGAGGGGGAAGAGAGGGGACTAGGGGAGAGGAGGGAGACTGTGGTTAGAGGGGGAGGAGAGGGGACTAGGGAGAGGAGGGAGACAGCGGTTAGAGGGGAAGAGGGGGACTAGGGGAGAGGAGGGAGACTGTGGTTAGAGGGGGAGGAGAGGGGACTAGGGGAGAGGAGGGAGACAGCGGTTAGAGGGGGAAGAGAGGGGACTAGGGGAGAGGAGGGAGACAGCAGTTAGAGGGGGAAGAGAGGGGACTAGGGGAGAGGAGGGAGACAACGGTTAGAGGGGGAAGAGAGGGTACTGGGGAGAGGAGGGAGACAGCGGTTAGAGGGGAAGAGGGGGACTAGGGGAGAGGAGGGAGGCAGCGGTTAGAGGGGGAAGAGAGGGACTAGGGGAGAGGAGGGAGGCAGCGGTTAGAGGGGGAAGAGAGGGGACTAGGGAGAGGAGGGAGACAGCGGTTAGAGGGGAAGAGAGGGGACTAGGGAGAGGAGGGAGACAGCGGTTAGAGGGGGAAGAGAGGGGACTAGGGGAGAGGAGGGAGGCAGCGGTTAGAGGGGGAAGAGGGGACTAGGGGAGAGGAGGGAGACAGCGGTTAGAGGGGGAAGAGAGGGGACTAGGGGAGAGGAGGGAGACAGCTGTTAGAGGGGGAAGAGAGGGGACTAGGGGAGAGGAGGGAGGCAGCGGTTAGAGGGGGAAGAGGGGGACTAGGGGAGAGGAGGGAGACTGTGGTTAGAGGGGGAAGAGAGGGGACTAGGGGAGAGGAGGGAGACAGCAGTTAGAGGGGGAAGAGAGGGGACTAGGGGAGAGGAGGGAGACAGCGGTTAGAGGGGGAAGAGAGGGGACTAGGGGAGAGGAGGGAGGCAGCGGTTAGAGGGGGAAGAGAGGGGACTAGGGGAGAGGAGGGAGGCAGCGGTTAGAGGGGGAAGAGAGGGGACTAAGGGAGAGGAGGGAGGCAGCGGTTAGAGGGGGAAGAGAGGGGACTAAGGGAGAGGAGGGAGACAGCGGTTAGATGGGGAAGAGAGGGGACTAGGGGAGAGGAGGGAGACAGCAGTTAGAGGGGGAAGAGAGGGGACTAAGGGAGAGGAGGGAGACAGCGGTTAGAGGGGGAAGAGAGGGGACTAGGGGAGAGGAGGGAGACAGCAGTTAGAGGGGGAAGAGAGGGGACTAGGGGAGAGTAGGGAGACGTGTTAGAGGGGGAAGAGAGGGGACTAGGGGAGAGGAGGGAGGTAGCGGTTAGAGGGGGAAGAGAGGGGACTAGGGGAGAGGAGGGAGGCAGCAGTTAGAGGGGGAAGGGAGGGGACTAGGGGAGAGGAGGGAGACAGCGGTTAGAGGGGGATAAGAGGGGACTAGGGGAGAGGAGGGAGGCAGCGGTTAGAGGGGGAAGAGAGGGGACTAGGGGGAGAGGAGGGAGGCAGCGGTTAGAGGGGAAGAGAGGGGACTAGGGGAGAGGAGGGAGGCAGCGGTTAGAGGGGAAGAGGGGGACTAGGGGAGAGGAGGGTGACAGCGGTTAGAGGGGGAAGAGATGGGACTAGGGAGAGGAGGGAGACTGTGGTTAGAGGGGAGGAGAGGGGACTAGGGGAGAGGAGGGAGACAGCGGTTAGAGGGGAAGAGGGGGACTAGGGGAGAGGAGGGAGACTGTGGTTAGAGGGGAGGAGAGGGGACTAGGGAGAGGAGGGAGACAGCGGTTAGAGGGGGAAGAGAGGGGACTAGGGAGAGGAGGGAGACAGCAGTTAGAGGGGAAGAGAGGGGACTAGGGGAGAGGAGGGAGGCAGCGGTTAGAGGGAAGAGAGGGGACTAGGGGAGAGGAGGGAGGCAGCGGTTAGAGGGGGAGAGAGAGGGACTAGGGGAGAGGAGGGAGGCAGCGGTTAGAGGGGAAGAGAGGGACTAGGGAGAGCAGGGAGACAGCGGTTAGAGGGGGAAGAGAGGGGACTAGGGGAGAGGAGGGAGGCAGCGGTTAGAGGGGGAAGAGGGGGGACTAGGGGAGAGGAGGGAGACAGCGGTTAGAGGGGGAAGAGAGGGGACTAGGGGAGAGGAGGGAGGCAGCGGTTAGAGGGGGAAGAGAGGGGACTAGGGGAGAGGAGGGAGACAGCGGTTAGAGGGGGAAGAGAGGGGACTAGGGGAGAGGAGGGAGGCAGCGGTTAGAGGGGGAAGAGAGGGACTAGGGAGAGGAGGGAGGCAGCGGTTAGAGGGGGAAGAGAGGGGACTAGGGGAGAGGAGGGAGACAGCGGTTAGAGGGGGAGGAGAGGGTACTAGGGGAGAGGAGGGAGACAGCGGTTAGAAGGGTGATGGGGGAGGCAAGTGGTGAGGCGAGGGACAAGGTGAAATGGAGGAGACAAGATGAAATGGGAGGGGAGAGGGTGGGGGAGATGAGTGGTGGTCTTTATGACACTTTGTTTCTCCACTAGACGATGGGGATAGGAGAAATCGTATTTTGACTTAGTGGTGTGAGGTGTGAAGTAAATGTGGTCAGGCTAGATTTCACCGTCCACATGCTCTCCCAACATGTGAAAACTATACAGCCTTTATATAGCTACCTAAACGAAGAGAAGCTCTCTACTTGATGATCCATGACCCAGCTAGCCTTATAGGGTGAAATACCTTTCCACCATCGAGTTGAGTTAAGAGGTGGGTTGTTCTAGAACTAGAACGTCTGTCTCTGACATCTGACATGTTGTTGCCAGGTGACAGCCTATGGCGGAGAGCTGCGCTACACTGTGCGCTATGAGCCCCGGCAACGCTCCCTGGTGATTGACGGACAGCCGGATGTGGTTATCCAAGGCAACAGCATCTTCCTGGAACACTTCTCCCAGACAAAGCCCCTCCCCCGCACACCAACCACTGTCACTGTCACCTTCAGAGAGGTGTGTGTCATTGTTTGTGTGTGTGTGTTTAAAAAAAAAATGATAATAAACAGTTTGTTTTCATTAAGATGTAATAACAGGTTGTCTTTGTGGATGATTTTGTTTAGATTACGCAATTAGATTACCATTAACTCCATCGCTAATCCCAATCCTATTCTTGAATATAATCCCAACTCTAATCCTGAGTTTGTCTATGCAGAACTTTACATTTCTCTGTCTCTCCCTGGGTTTTCTCCTACCAGTCTGCATGGAGGCGTGCTGATGGACAGCCCTGTACTCGTGAGCACCTCCTCATGGCCTTGGCTGATACTACTGTATTCATGATCAGAGCCACCTACGCTGACAACATGGCTGAGACCAGGTAAGAGAGGGCCAGACTACCTGTACTATTGAGATCTACTTTTATTCAACTCTAGTGTAGTTCAACTCTACTTTTATTCAACTCTAGTTTTCCACATAAGGATGATTCTAAAGAATAATTTAGGACACTTACTGGAAGGACCATGTGGCTGATGTTGTTGTTGTTGTTGTTATCTCACCTGCATTGTTGTCTGTTGTTCAGTCTTTCAGACATCCAAATGGACATTGCAGTGCCACGCTCCACAGGCAACGAACATGCCCTTGAGGTGGAGGAGTGTGCCTGTCCCCAGGGATACAAAGGACCATCATGCCAGGTACTTTACACACACAAACACACACACACACACACCGCATAAACGTTATCCTGATGACACAAGAACAACCAATACAGTAGCTGTTCCTCTGTTACCTCTCCTAGTCGCTCCATCACTTTGTTTCATGGCACAGTAGACATCTTGGAAAGAAACACAGAGTTGAATTGTTAGAGCATGCTGTATTGGAACAACAAGACAATCTACTGTACTCTCTACATTTCTATCACTACATGGCCTGAGGGTTTTTTCCATGTCTTTCCTTCCATGTCTGTTTCTATACAGGAGTGTGACGTGGGCTACACCCGTACAGGCTCTGGGCTCTACCTGGGTACCTGTGAGAGGTGCGACTGTAACGGCCACGCCAGCGGCTGTGACCAGGAGACAGGCGCGTGCTTGGTAAGTCACACCTTCCTCTTACTGTACTGTATGCCAGTTGTACAGTACTACAGCTGCATCTGGATTTGATGTCTGCTATGGAATCTGCAAATGGTCTCTAGGCAAATCTCAACATGTGGATTCAGAACACACATTAGCTCATAATAGAATTTCACTGTTCCATGGACGTGTGTGTCTCCTTTTTCTAGCAATGCCTTCACAACACGGCGGGCCCAAGGTGCGAGCGCTGTTTGCCAGGTTTCTACGGCAACCCGGTGATGGACGGCCCCCAAGCCTGTCAGCCCTGCCCCTGCCCTGGTACTTCCCCCAGCAACCAGTGAGTTCACTCCTCATGGGCTCTACAGCTGCACAGAACGAAACCTTTACATGGATCAATGGCTCTGGAACTCTAGCTCCAGACTTATCCACTTATGAAGATCCTTATTCTACTGATAAACATGTGTCCATTCACCTGTTAGTCAACCTCATAGAGATCCTATTTAATTATGTGGGGTCAACCTGCTCTTAGTAAAGACAGTTGATCTGACAGTGACTGGTCATACAGTTACACTATTGTCTCAAATGTAACCCCATTCATATTAATGGGCTGTAGGCTATACTGTCTCTGATAGAAGACTGTCTTCCTGCAGGTATTCTCAGTCTTGCTACAAGGACGCGGATGGTCAGCCCACTTGTGATAACTGTCCCCCTGGCTTCACTGGCCAGCGCTGCGAAAGGTACGATTCTCTCCATATCCAGCTCTTTCTCTCTCTATCCCTTCCATCCTTACTGTCAAGCTGTTAAGTGGTCAGTGGTTTGGGGATGCTGGGCTGGCCGGAGCACGGCAAAGCAGAGGTGAGCTAGGCTAATGAACATTGTATTTATCAATGGGCATTTTTGTTTAAAAAAAATGTGTCTGGTGTACCATGGGATTATATGTGCTATACTAAGATGTGATAGCATTTGTTGTCGTAAAAGTCGCAAAAGCCAAAAAAGTATTTGGTTAGGAATGTTTGGACTTGTAGTTGTTTCCTGAGGAAACCTTATGTCACTTGGTTTTTGCTATCTCTCCTCTGCTTCAGCTTCAGTTCTCTCCTCTGCTTCAGCTTCAGTTCTCTCCTCTGCTTCAGCTTCAGGTCTCTCTTTTGATTCTGCTTTGCCAGAACCTTTTCAGTCTAACATTTTCTGCTCCAGTTGTGCTTTAATGGTTTTTGTAAGGTTTAGAAGCTGTGGGCTAATGTTGTCAGTGTTTATGCCCGGGCTATGTTTACATATTCTCTCTCTGAGGCATAAATCTAGAGGTGGCATTTCGAATGTCACATCTGTTTGACGAATCTTTGCTACTCGAGGTGCAAAGATGACGATGAGGTGACTGGTTAAATAAACATCGGTATGTTTTGATAAGTTGAGCCTCCCTGCCTGCTCTATGTCTGATTTGAATGTTTTGATCATTAAGAAAACAAGACAGTTGTGTGGACCCGTACCTGCAAGAGGACAATGAGGGCTTCTTCCCGCCGGGGTGTGGTGAGGCAGTGTTCAACTTTAGCCTGGAGAAACATGTGATGCCAGAGGGAAGTGGAGACGAGGAGGAGGGGGAGGAGTATTATGATGAGGATGAGGAGAAGGAAGACACAGACTACAGCCCAGAGCCAGCCGAGGAGGAGGATTACAAGGAGATCAAAGACTACAGCCCAGAGCTAGTCGAAGAGAAGGAGGATTACAAGGTCATAGACTACAGCCCAGAGCCAGCCGAGGAGAAGGAGGATTATAATGAGATCATAGACTATAGCCCAGAGCCAGCCGAGGAGAAGGAGGATTACAAGGAGGTCATAGACTATACCCCAGAGCCAGCCGAGGAGAAGGAGGATTACAAGGAGGTCATAGACTATAGCCCAGAGCCAGTCGAGGAGAAGGAGGAGGAGGTCATAGACTATAGCGGCAGCCCACAGCCAGATGAGGAAGAAGAGGAAGACACAGATTATAGCCAAAGGCCATACATCCCCACACGGTGGCCATCAAACTTCCCCACAAGGTGGCCATCAAACATCCCCACACGGACCCTACTGTCCACTACCAGCCACCGTACAAAACCCACTCGCCCTACCATCCCTACTCGCCTTACCACGCCCCCACCTGCTCCCACTCGCCCAACTCCTCGCCCTACCACCCCTACTCGTACAAACACAACCACCCCCATGGCCGACATGGTCCGAGTCCACCTGAATAGGACTGCACCCAGGGTCCCATCACTGAACACGCCCAGCCCTGAGGTTAGAGAGCACAGCTTCCAATTCCTAATGAGGCTCCACATGAACCGCTTCAACCAACGCCTCAGCATGCTGGAGAGCAACACCCTGGACATCAAGGAGGGCATCCAGGCCATGAAGGGCCAGCAGAGCAAGCTCAGCACCCAGCTGGAGACACTCCTGGCCCTGCAGGCAGAGTCTGCCCTTGAGAAGAAAGAGAGGGTGGGCGAGCTGGAAAGTAGCTACACAGACATGGAAACTCGTCTGAGAAGGCTGGAGGGTCGTCTGGAGATCGTGATAGATGGGTTTACTGCCCTGGCACAGGAGATGAACAAGGTGAAGCGCGTCAGACACACCTCACGGTCTGCTAAAGAGGTGAAGGCACTGCCACCAATCTCTAGAGTCTTAGTGCCAGGGGTTACCACAACTCGACCCACTGTTAGGACTTCTCAATTAACAACCATGAAAACACTGAGACCCACTGTCAGGACTTCTCAATTAACAACCATGAAAACACTGAGACCCACTGTCAGGACTTCTCAATTAACAACCGTGACAACACTGAAACCCACTGTCAGGACTTCTCAATTAACAACCATGAAAACACTGAGACCCACTGTCAGGACTTCTCAATTAACAACCGTGACAACACTGAGACCCACTGTCAGGACTCAATCAACAATCACCAGGTCACAAACTAGAGCCACAGTCCCCAAAATCGTACCAATGTCCCGTCTCCCTGCTAACAAAGCCACAACAACCCCTCAGAGGATTAGAAAGCACAAACCAACTGTCACCACAAAGTCCACGTCCCAAACATTCACAAACAGACAAACTACAAAATCTAAACCATTATTAACTAGAACCACAAAAAGTAATGTCATTTCAAAGTCCAGCACAAAACAAAGTACTACCTTAAGTAATCCCAGGAATAGCACTAGACCACATAGTACAACAAAGCCTAGCGCTAGGCCAAGTACTGCAACAAAGCCTGAAACAAAGACTACGATGGCCAAGAAGTTTCCTGTGACAGCTAATAAGCGCTCAACACAGACAAGTCAATCAAAACCAAGGAAAGCTAAAGAAGACCTGGCTGCCACTAAATATCAGCTGGCACCACCATCCCATAAACTTAAGCCTCCAACACTAGTGTCAAAAAATCCTACGTCATCCAAGTCACGTAATCAAGCTGCTAAAAAGGAAGAGGATGCTTCTCGTGCTAGAAGCAATTATAAAAAAGACAGTACTTTCAGATTAGTTGTACCTGATTCAAAGATTCAACCCAATGTTAAAATCACAGAAACAGTTGTCAGAGAAACATCCCACTCAAACAAAGGTTATGGGAAAACCACTCCTCCAGACACATACCAGTTGGCCCCACCGTCCCTCAAAGTCCATGAAGTGTCAAAAGCCAAAACAAGTTACTCTAAGAAAGTTCTCACCACCACGTTGGCAACCACCAAAACCACCTCTTCTTTGAAGCGTTCAAAGTTAACCACGAAGAGTAAAGTCAAAACTACTAGTTCCAAGAGATCCCCACAGAGGAAGAAAACCCAGCACCAGTCTAATGTTCTGGACCTGCTCAAACTACTCCAAGGTAATGATGAAAAGTCTACCCAAAAGAACAAGAGACAGAAGCAAGATGGTTCCTATGGTTCTTTTCACATTGTTCTAGGAAGGCTGGCCATTCCTGTCAAAATTATCCCTGATTATTAGAGACATTTACAGTGGCTTGCGAAAGTATTCACCCCCCTTGGCATTTTTCCTATTTTGTTGCCCTACAACCTGGAATTAAAATGGATTTTGGGGGGGGGTTGTATCATTTGATTTACACAACATGCCTACCACTTTAAAGATGGAAAATATTTTTTGTGTGTGAAACAAACAAGAAATAAGACAAAAAACAGAAAACTTGAGCGTGCATAACTATTCACCCCCCTAAAGTCAATACTTTGTAGAGCCACCAGTCTCTTGGGGTATGTCTCTATAAGCTTGGCACATCTAGCTACTGGGAGTTTTGCCCATTCTTCAAGGCAAAATTTCTCCAGCTCCTTCAAGTTGGATGGGTTCCGCTGGTGTACAGCAATCTTTAAGTCATACCACAGATTCTCAATTGGATTGAGGTCTGGACTTTGACTAGGCCATTTCAAGACAATTAAATGTTTCCCCTTAAACCACTTGAGTGTTGTTTTAGCTGTATGCTTATGGTCATTGTCCTGCTGGAAGGTGAACCTCCGTCCCAGTCTCAAATCTCTGGAAGACTGAAACAGGTTTACCTCAAGAATTTCCCTGTATTTAGCTCCATTCATCATTCCTTCATTTCTGACCAGTTTCCCAGTCCCTGCTGATGAAAAACATCCCCACAGCATGATGCTGCCACCACCATCCTTCACTGTGGGGATGGTGTTCTCAGGGTGATGAGAGGTGTTGGAATTGCGCTAGACATAGCTTTTTCCTTGATGGCCAAAAAGCTACATTTTAGTCTCATCTGACCAGAGTACATTCTTCCTTATGTTTGGGGAGTTTCTCATATGCCTTTTGGCGAACAACAAACATGTTTGCTTATTTTTTTCTGGACACTCTTCTGTAAAGCCCAGCTCTGTGGAGAGTACGGCTTAAAGTGGTCCTATGGACAGATACTCCAATCTCCACTGTGGAGCTTTGCAGCTCCTTCAGGGTTATCTTTGGTCTCTTTGTTGCCTCTCTGATTAATGGCCTCTGCCTGGTCAGTGAGTTTTGGTGGGCGGCCCTCTCTTGGCAGGTTCTGTTGTTGTGCCATATTCTTTCAATTTTTTCATAATGGATTTAATGGTGCTCCGTGGGATGTTCAAAGTTTCAGATATTTTTTTATAACCCAACCCTGATCTGTACTTCTCCACAACTTTGTCCCTGACCTGTTTGGAGAGCTCCTTGGTCTTCATGGTGCTGCTTGCTTGGTGGTGCCCCTTGCTTAGTGGTGTAGCAGACTCTGGGTCTTTCAGAACAGGTGTGTATATATATTGATATTTATATATATATTTTCATTTATATATATATTTTCATTTCGCTTCACCAATTTGGCCTATTTTGTGTTTGTCCCTTACATGAAATCCAAGTTAAAATCCATTTAAATTAGAGGTTGTAATACAACAAAATAGGTGAATACGTTTGCAATGCACTGTATAAAAACAAAACTTGAACTAATTTCAACATTTATCTAAAATGACCTGTTGTCCTGATATTTATGCTTTTATTATATATTTGTTATCTATGAAAAATGAATGTTTTTGATAAAGGACTGTGTGAGTGGAAATGAACTTCTTCATGTACAGTGGGGGAAAAAAGTATTTGATCCCCTGCTGATTTTGTACTTTTGCCTACTGACAAAGAAATGATCAGTCTATAATTTTAATGGTAGGTTTATTTGAACAGTGAGAGACAGAATAACAACAACAAAAATCCAGAAAAACTCATGTGAAAAATGTTATAAATGGAATTGCATTTTAATGAGGGAAATAAGTATTTGACCCCCTCTCAATCAGAAAGATTTCTGGCTCCCAGGTGTCTTTTATACAGGTAACGAGCTGAGATTAGAAGCACACTCTTAAAGGGAGTGCTCCTAATCTCAGTTTGGTCTTGGCCATGGTGGAGAGTTTGGAATCTGATTGATTGATTGCTTCTGTGGACAGGTGTCTTTTATACAGGTAACAAACTGAGATTAGGAGCACTCCCTTTAAGAGTGTGCTCCTAATCTCAGCTCGTTACCTGTATAAAAGACACCTGTCCACAGAAGCAATCAATCAGATTCCAAACTCTCCACCATGGCCAAGACCAAAGAGCTCTCCAAGGATGTCAGGGACAAGATTGTAGACCTACACACGGCTGGAATGGGCTACAAGACCATCGCCAAGCAGCTTGGTGAGAAGGTGACAACAGTTGGTGCGATTATTCGCAAATGGAAGAAACACAAAAGAACTGTCAATCTCCCTCGGCCTGGGGCTCCATGCAAGATCTCTCCTCTCTCCTCAACTCAACTCGCCGTGTTTGGAGGAGGAGGAATGCTGCCTATGACCCCAAGAACACCATGCCCACCGTCAATCATGGAGATGGAAACATTAAAATCAAATAAAATAAAATCAAATTTTATTTGTCACATACACATGGTTAGCAGATGTTAATGCGAGTGTAGCGAAATGCTTGTGCTTCTAGTTCCGACCATGCAGTAGTATCTAACAAGTAATCTAACAAATTCACAACAACTACCTTATACACACAAGAGTAAAGGAATGAATACGAGTATGTACATATAAATATATGGTTGAGCGATGGCTGACCGGCATAGGCAAGATGCAGTAGATGGTATGGAGTACAGTATATACACATATATATATATATATATATATATATGAGATGAGTAATGTAGGATATGTAAACATTATATAAATGGCATTGTTTAAAGTGGCTAGTGATACATTATTTCATCCAGTTATAATTATTAAAGTGGCTAGAGATTTGGGTCGATGGCCGAACGGCATAGGCAAGATACAGTAGATGGTTTAGAGTACAGTGTATACATTTGATATGAGTATGTCGGATACGTAAACATTATATACAAAATTGTTTAAAGTGGCTAGTGATACATTTGTTACATCCAATTCCTATGTTTAAAGTGGCTAGAGATTTAAGTCAGTATGTTGGCAGCAGCCACTCAATGTTAGTGATGGCTGTTTAACAGTCTGATGGCCTTGAGGTAGAAGCTGTTTTCAGTCTCTCGGTCCCAGCTTTGATGCCCCTGTACTGACCTCGCCTTCTGGATGATAGCGGGGTGAACAGGCAGTGGCTCGGGTGGTTGTTGTCCTTGATGATCTTTTGGCCTTCCTGTGACATCGGGTGGTGTAGGTGTCCTGGAGGGCAGGTAGGTTTCCCCCGGTGATGCGCTGTGCAGTCCTCACTACCCTCTGGAGAGCCTTACGGTTGTGGGCGGAGCAGTTGCCGTACCAGGCGGTGATACAGCCCGACAGGATGCTCTCGATAGTGCATCTGTAAAAGTTTGTGAGTGATTTTGGTGACAAGCCGAATTTCTTCAGCCTCCTGAGGTTGAAGAGGCGCTGTTGCGCCTTCTTCACCACGCTGTCTGTGTGGGTGGACCAATTCAGTTTGTCCGTGATGTGTACACCGAGGAACTTAAAACTTTCCACCCTCTCCACTACTGTCCCCTCGATGTGGATAGGGGGTGCTCCTCTCCTGTTTCCTGAAGTCCACGATCATCTCCTTTGTTTTGCTGACATTGAGTGAGAGGTTATTTTCCTGACACCACACTCCGAGGGCCCTCACCTCCTCTCTGTAGGCCGTCTCGTCGTTGTTGGTAATCAAGCCTACCACTGTAGTGTCGTCAGCAAACTTGATGATTGAGTTGGATGCGTGCTTGGCCACGCAGTCATGGGTAAACAGGGAGTACAGGAGAGGGCTGAGAACGCACCCTTGTGGGGCCCCAGTGTTGAGGATCAGCGGAGTGGAGATGTTGTTTCCTACCCTCACCACCTGGGACCGGCCCGTCAGGAAGTCCAGGACCCAGTTGCACAGGGCTGGGTCGAGACCCAGGGTCTCGAGCTTAATGACGAGCTTGGAGGGAACTATGGTGTTAAATGCTGAGCTGTAGTCGATGAACAGCATTCTTACATAAGTATTCCTCTTTATGCTTTGGGGGTGTTTTTCTGCTAAGGGGACAGGACAACTTCACCGCATCAAAGGGACAATGGACGGGGCCATGTACCGTCAAATCTTGGGTGAGAACCTCCTTCCCTCAGCCAGGGCATTGAAAATGGGTCGTGGATGGGTATTCCAGCATGACAATGACCCAAAACACACAGCCAAGGCAACAAAGGAGTGGCTAAAGAAGAAGCATATTAAGGTCCTGGAGTGGCCTAACCAGTCTCCAGACCTTAATCCCATAGAAAATCTGTGGAGGGAGGTGAAGGTTCGAGTTGCCAAACGTCAGCCTCGAAACCTTAATGACTTGGAGAAGATCTGCAAAGAGGAGTGGGACAAAATCCCTCCTGAGATGTGTGCTAACCTGGTGGCCAACTGCAAGAAATGTCTGACCTCTGTGATTGCCAACAAGGGTTTTGCCATCAAGTACTAAGTCATGTTTTGCAGAGGGGTCAAATACTTATTTCCCTCATTAAAATTCAATTCCATTTATAAACATTTTCACATGCGTTTTTCTGGATTTTGTTGTTGTTATTCTGTCTCTCACTGTTCAAATAAACCTACCATTAAAATTATAGACTGACCATTTCTTTGTCAGTGGGCAAACGTACCAAATCAGCAGGGGATCAAATACTTTTTTCCCTCACTGTAGAGGCAACATTGTTCCTGTGTTTAAAGCTGTATTTTGTGACTATTAGATCAGTTGCACAATAGCCTAATCCTGTCATGAAAAAAATATACAGTTCAGTGTTTCCCCTAGCATTCGTTTGAACAGCGGTGGCAAGGGTAGCGGGGGGTTGGGGGTGCGTTGCTACTAGCGTTAGAACAATGAAATGCTAGCTGTTCCCATAGAATTCGATTCATTGAGCTAACAACTTTTCATATAAAAAATTTGAATTACATATTTTTTGCAGCGATGGCATGAATATAGGGAAACACTGCAGTTACCATATTCAAAGTTTTATATTATACAAAAGTTGTTGAAATATTGTTTGGCGCTATTTATCTTGAGCCCAGTGGGTCAGACTACTTCAAGACTTACTACAGTGCATTCGGAAAGTATTTAGACCCATTTACTTTTTTCCACATTATGTTACGTTACAGCCTTATTCTAAAATGGATTCAATTCATATTTCCTCAGCAGTCTACACACAATACCCCATGATGACAAAGTGAAAACAGGTTTTATGAAATGTTTGCAAATTTATAAAAAATGAAAAACAGAAAGACCTTATTCAGGTATTCAGAGCCTTTGCTATGAGACTTGAAATTGAGCTCAGGTGCATCCAGTTTGCATTGATCATCCTTGAGATGTTTCTACAACTTTATTAGAGTCCACATGTGGTAAAATCAATTGATTCGACATGATTTGGAAAGGCTTACACCTGTCTACATAAGGTCCCACAGTTGACAGTGCATTTCAGAGCAAAAAGCAAGCCATGAGGTTGAAGGAATTGTCTGAAGAGCTCAGAGACAACATTGTGTTGAGGCACAGATCTGGGGAAGGGTACCAGCAACATTGAAGGTCCCCAAGAACACAGTGGCCTCCATCATTCTTAAAGGGAAGAAGTTTGGAACCAATAAGACTCTTCCTAGAGCTGGCTGCCTGGCCAAACTGAGCAATTGGGGGAGAAGGGCCTTGGCCAGGGGGGTGACCAAGAACCCAATGAACCTGATGGTCACTGACAGAGCTCCAGAGTTCCTCTGTGGAGATTGGAGAAACTTACAGAAGAACAACCATCGCTGCAATACTCCACCAATTAGGCTTTTATGGTAGAGTGGCAACTCCTCAGTAAAAGGGACATGACAGCCGGCTTGGAGTTCACCAAAAGACACCTAAAGGACTCTCAGAATATGAGAAACAAGATTATCTGGTCTGATGAAACCTGAATGCCAAGCGTCACGTTTGGAGGAAACCTGGCACCATCCCTACAGTGAAACATGGTGGTGGCATCATCATGCTGTGGGGATGTTTTTCAGTGGCAGGGACTAGGAGACTTGTCAGGATCGAGGGAAAGATGAACAGAGCAAAGTACAGAGATCCTTGATGAAAATCTGCTCCAGAGCGCTCAGGACCTCAGACTGGGGTGAAGGTTCACCTTCCAGCAGGACAGTGACCCTAAGCACACAGCCAAGACAATGCAGGAGTGGCTTCGGGACAAGTCTCTGAATGTCCTTGAGTGGCCCAGCCAGAGCCCGGACTTGAACCCGATCAAAAATCTCTGGAGAGACCTGAAGATACATGTGCACTGACGCTCCCCATCCAACGTGACAGAGCTTGAGTGGATCTGCAGAGAAGAATGGGAGAATCTCCCCAAATACTGGTGTGCCAAGCTTGTAGCGTCATACCCAAGAAGACTCGAGGCTGTAACCGCTGCCCAAGGCGCTTCAACAAAGTACTGAGTAAAGGGTCTGAATACTTACGTAAATGTTATATTTACGTTTTTTATTTTCAATACATTTGCTAACATTTCTAAAAACCTGTTTTTGCTTTGTCATTATGGGGTATTGTGTGTAGATTGATGAGGGATTTTTTTGTTTTTTTGTTATCCAATTAGAATAAATCTGTAACGTAACAAAATTTGGAAAAAGTCAAAGGGGCTGAATACTTTACGAATGATCTGTACACGTACAGTATTTAGAGAGTATTACATTTCAGAGCAGAATATACCAGTTTTAAAAATAACCTCCATTAAACAGACAAATTGTAAATATAAAAGTGGTGTAGCACAATCATGCAAGTATATGCATACTACACAGCACTGTACTCAGCTGCAGTGAAGTGTTTGAAGTGAGTGTGCCCGAGGTATCGGCCGTTCTTATGTTCAGGTGTGAACCTATGTTTCAATTCCATCTTCTATTTTTATTGGATGTGTAAAGATGTGATTGTGTATGCAAATGTGTCCATGTATATCAGATATTATGTACTTTATAACATTAATTATGCCCTTGGTGCCTTGTGATTGTACTTAAAATGAACACTTTTTTCAAATTTGTGTCTTCTTCAATGTACTATAACTTTACTGTGCATAACACAAATACAAACATTACATCAACAATATCCAGATTTGCCTTCATCATGCGTTGGTCAGATAGTTTCCAAAAACATTTTTAGCTTCTTACTGTGAAGCTAGACTGAACAGGTTTTTCCAAAGCGAGTTTATAGCATTTAAGTCCCGTTGAAGCTGTGCGTTGGTTGGCCTTCAACTGTGGAGTTTCCAGTGACGAGGTAAGAACTGGGGAAGCTAGGGTAGCTCTTCTCCAGGGTATCCTGTCAGCTGGACAGAGCTTTGGTGGAAGGCTTGCTTAGGCAATGGGCATAATTCTTCTCAGCTTCTCAGTGTCATATCATGATGAGATATGATGCCTCTTTCTGCAGTTCACCTTTAGTTTTGTGCCTCTTCTCCTGTTTATTTTCTCTGCTCTGCTCTCTGTATCAAGGTTGACTTTGGTGACACGTTCTTTTAAGATGGAAATGTAACTTTTTTTGCAAACTTGTGCAAATGGGTTCCTCAGTTCATCACAGTGGCGGCCCGCCCATTAGAGTGTTAGGGGCGGCGCCCTGCTTGTGATTGGTAAAACAAAAATCTATACAGTACCAATCAAAAGTTTGGACACACCTACTCATTCATGGGTTTTTATTTATTTTTACTATTTTCTACATTGTAGAATAATAGTGAAGAGATCAAAACTATGAAATAACACATATGGAATCATGTAGTAACCAGAAAAGTGTTAAACAAATCAACATATGTTTTAGATTTTAGATTCTTCAAAGTAGCCACCCTTTGCCTTGATGACAGCTTTGCACACTCTTGGCATTCTATCAACCAGCTTCACCTGGAATGCTTTTCCAACAGTTTTGGCTGCTTTCCCACATATTGGCTGCTTTCCCTTCACTCTGCAGTCCAACTCATCCCAAACCATCTCAATTGGGTTGAGGTCGGGTGATTGTGGAGGCCAGGTCATCTGATGCAGCACTCCATCACTCTCCTTCTTGGTCAAATAGCCCTTACACAGCCTGGAGGTGTGTTGGGTCATTGTCCTGTTGAAAAAAAAGATAGTCCCACTAAGTGCAAACCAGATGGTATGGCATATCGCTGCAGAATGCTGATAGCAATGCTGGTTAAGTGTGCCTTGAATTCTAAATAAATATCCAACCGTGTATCCAGCAAAGCACCCCCACACCATCTCACCTCCATGCTTCACGCTGGGAAATACACATGCAGAGATCATCCGTTCACCTACTCTGCGTCTCACAAAGACACAGCAGTTAGGACTAAAAATCTCAAATTTGTACTCAGACCAAAGGAACAAATTTTGGGGGGTTATTACTACATGATTCTATGTGTGTTATTTCATAGTTTTGATGTCTTCACTATTATTCTACAATATAGAAAATAGTAAAAATAAAGAAAAACCCTTGAATGAGTAGGTGTGTCCAAACTTTTGACTGGTACTGTATATATATATATATATTTTTTTAAGATTATATACAATATATTATATAATTAATGGATTATGTTTTAAATGCTCATAAAATTGTGTTAAATGTGTAAATGAAGCTGTTTCAAAAATATTGTTCAAAACAAGTTGTTCAGTGACATACAGTGAGGGAAAAAAGTATTTGATTCCCTGCTGATTTTGTACGTTTGCCCACTGACAAAGAAATTATAAATCTATAATTTTAATGGTAGGTTTATTTGAACAGTGAGAGACAGAATAACAACAAAAAAATCCAGAAAAACGCATGTGAAAAATGTTATAAATTGATTTGCATTTTAATGAGGGAAATAAGTATTTGACCCCCTCTCAATCAGAAAGATTTCTGGAGACAGAGACCAGCTGTCTTTTATACAGGTAACGAGCTGAGATTAGGAGCACACTCTTAAAGGGAGTGCTCCTAATCTCAGTTTGTTACCTGTATAAAAGACACCTGTCCACAGAAGCAACCAATCAATCAGATACCAAACTCTCCACCATGGCCAAGACCAAAAAGCTCTCCAAGGATGTCAGGGACAAGATTGTAGACCTACACAAGGCTGGAATGGGCTACAAGACCATCGCCAAGCAGCTTGGTGAGAAGGTGACAACAGTTGGTGCGATTATTCGCAAATGGAAGAAACACAAAAGAACTGTCAATCTCCCTCGGCCTGGGGCTCCATGCAAGATCTCACCTCATTGAGTTGATCATGAGAACGGTGAGGAATTAGCCCAGAACTACATGGGAGGATCTTGTCAATGATCTCAAGGCAGCTGGGACCATAGTCACCAAGAAAACAATTGGTAACACACTACGCCGTGAAGGACTGAGATCCTGCAGCGCCCGCAAGGTCCCCCCTGCTCAAGAAAGCACATATACATGCCCGTCTGAAGTTTGCCAATGAACATCTGAATGATTCAGATGACAACTGGGTGAAAGTGTTGAGACCAAAATGGAGCTCTTTGGCATCAACTCAACTCGCCGTGTTTGGAGGAGGAGGAATGCTGCCTATGACCCCAAGAACACCATGCCCACCGTCAAACATGGAGGTGTAAACATTATGCTTTGGGGGTGTTTTTCACCCGCATCAAACCTGGAGTGGCCTAGCCAGTCTCCAGACCTTAATCCCATAGAAAATCTGTGGAGGGAGCTGAAGGTTCGAGTTGCCAAACGTCAGCCTCGAAACCTTAATGACTTGGAGAAGATCTGCAAAGAGGAGTGGGACAAAATCCCTCCTGAGATGTGTGCAAACCTGGTGGCCAACTACAAGAAACGTCTGACCTCTGTGATTGCCAACAAGGGTTTTTCCACCAAGTACTAAGTCATGTTTTGCAGAGGGGTCAAATACTTATTTCCCTCATTAAAATGCAAATCAATTTATAAAAATGTTCACATGCGTTGTTCTGGATTTTTTTGTTGTTATTCTGTCTCTCACTGTTCAAATAAACCTACCATTAAAATTATAGACTGATCATTTCTTTGTCAGTGGGCAAACGTACAAAATCAGCAGTGGATCAAATACTTTTTTCCCTCACTGTACTACTCTGCCACTCAGTGACTGCCAGCAGCTCCGAGGGCGCATAGGCCATGCGAACATTGCTTGGATTGCTTTCCCAGTTATTTGCTGACGGAGAACTGCCCTCAACGAAATCACAGGATTTCATAGCGTAAATTACAACAGCACTGAGTAAATGGACTGTCCTGGGAAGCTCAAATGAGTGCTCATTCAGAACGTCTGGGTCTGCTCGAGTCTCCATCCCAATGAGTCAGGTACAGGTGGTGCTAAAGCAAAAAACTAATTGAACTTGTAAATAAATAATCACAAGAGTCCTGGGAGTCTGGGATCTGATAAACCGGACATTTCAAATCAAATCAAATTTTATTAGTCACATGCGCCGAATACAACAGGTGAAATGCTTACATACGAGCCCCTAACCAACAATGCAGTTTTAAAAAATACAGATAAGAATAAGACATAAAATTAACAAGTAATTAAAGAGCAGCAGTGAAAAAACAATAGCGAGACTATATACAGGGGGGTACCAATACAGAGTCAATGTGCGGGGGCACCGGTTATTTGAGGTAGTATGTACATGTAGGTAGAGTTATTAAAGTGACTATGCATTGATGACAACAGAGAGTAGCAGTGGTGTAAAGAGGGGGAGAGGGGGGGCAATGCAAATAGTCTGGGTAGCCATTTGATTGCCAATTTTATCATTTCCCCCCATGGTGTTCATCAGATTCTGCTGTAGGTGACAGGGCAACATGTTATGTGACTAAAACAGCATAAAACCGGTTGTATAATAAAGCATGATCAAATAATTAGCTAGTTACAATAATTTTGACAAACATTGAGAAATCGTTATTTTCTTTGTCAAATTAACCAGTTATCTGCTTTTGATAAGCAAGTAGCTCCCTATAGCTAGCTGGTGGCTTGCTAGCTAGTTAGTTAGCTCCCACACCAATTTCAAGTCTTTCTAAACTATTATCTGACTAACTCGGAAATACGAGGTTATTTCAGATTGAAAGTTAATGGGCTAGCGCATCATGCTTTGTGACATTATTTTAGCTAGATATCCTCAGTTCAATAATTTGTTTTCACTTATTGTATCTGCACGTTTGTTGCATTCTCTCTGGTGCATTCGTTCGTGAGCTGGCTGCTTGTTCTAAAAAGTACAATCTAATCTGTTCAAAACAGTGGCAGCATGTGCAGCAGTGGTCATCCGTTTTTTTAAAAGCAAAAGTGTATTTACGCTGTTGTTCAAATGCACAGATTGCTTTATATAACTTCTCCAAGAAACAACCAATAGTTCAGCCAATCAGCAGCTGATGGTTTCAACATTTGACACATGTTGAGAGTTGTAGCATTGGCTGTGTCTATCGCCAACATTGGCTATACATATCTTTTATCCTCTTTTTGCATCTGGGAAACTCAAAAGTCAGTGGATTTTCAAGTGGTGGAACAAAGCCGTATTTTAGCATGTCTTATTCTGTGAGTCTGAGTCTGTTTGGTAAAACAATGCAGATTATTTACATGCAGAGGACTTGGGAAATGAATAGTGTGTCTCCAACGGACATCCACAATGAATAAATTGTTGGATGTTGGCTAATAATGTGACAACTCTATTGTATAGCTTGTATCCATAGTCTTTTCACAGAAATGTGTCTACTCTGGGCCAAGAGTGTGCTGTGAGGACAAGTCTCATCACGTATCTCCTCACACAGCTCACACAGTTTCCTGCCCCCATTGTTCCTTCCTTTGGTTTAAAAAATGTATCCTCTTTGACTGGAAATGTTTGTTTTAAAGTATAAGTGTTCGCCGTTCTCCATTTCAGATGTGCTGCTGGGTACACAGGCAACCCCCAGCTCGGCCAGAGGTGTAGTGTTGGCAACAATGACCTGAATGGTATGTGTATGGATTATTCAATTCAATATAGCTTTATTTATCACCTCAGGGGCAGTTAAGATTGTTATTACACAGTGCTAACAGGCTGCAGCTGCAGACATGTGCACACAATTAAAATGATTGTATTTGATAGAATGAAGGCACACAGAGTGAAAACCCCTGCTGTGTCATGTTTACAGGTAACTGCTATAACTGTGACCAGAGAGGAAGGGAAGGATGCAATGGAAATGGTGTTTGTCGCTGCAAGGTAAGCAAACCAAGGCTTCTGTAAGTACTTTATAATAACTACCATCCTCATTGACATCCCCAAACCCATCACTCAGACGCGGCAGTATAGGAGCATCATGGCAAAACCTGTAAGTCTGGCCAAAAGCTTCTATCCCCAGACTCAGGCTGCTGAATAGCCACCACTAGTCAGCTACCTGCTCCGCTGTCCCCCCCTCTCCCCACCCTCTACGGACGTTTACCCTGCCCCCACCCCAATGTATATTTATCATTGCCACGGTTGTTAATGTGTATATATTATTATTTCTGTTTTGTTATTATCTATTTGTATTATATTTGTACTGTTTTTTTTTCACTTTGTCCTGCATTGTTTCACTGTACCCTGTAATTACATCTGCAACCCTATTAAACTCTTTAAATCTAAATCTAAATATCCTTATCCACTTCTGAGTGTTACCTCAGTGAGATAGTTTGTCCCATAGAAATAGAATAACTAGAATGGCATTCCCATTCAAGTCAATGTTCTATTTCTATGGTTAGTTCCCCTCTCACACTATATAACATTGTGTTCCAGATGAACGTTGAGGGCCCTGCCTGCTCCAACTGTAAGCAGGGAAACTTTCACATCAGCACAGACAACAAAGATGGCTGCCTGTCCTGCTTCTGCATGGGCGTCACACAGCAGTGCTCCAGCTCCTCCCACTACAGAGACCAGGTACCCAGGCAATAAGAACTAGGAAACTACTTCCTTAGTAAAATATATGAGTAAAGTTTTTTTTTGTTTAATCTATTTGTATATACACTCAACAAAAATATAAACGCAACATGTAAAGTTTTGGTCCCATGTTTCATGTGGTGAAATTGTCCATACGCACAAAAAGCTTATTTCTCTCAAATGTGATGAAAGAAAATGTACATCCCTGTTAGTGAGCATTTCTCCTTTGCCAAGATAATCCATCTACATGACAGGTGTGGCATATCAAGAAGCTGATTAAATAGCATGATCATTACACAGGTGACCCTTGTGCTGGAGACAATAAAAGGCCACTCTAAAATGTGCGGTTTTGTCACACAACACAATGCCACAGATGTCTCAGGTTTTGAGGGAGCGCGCAATTGGCATGCTGACTGGAGGAATGTCCACCAGAGCTGTTGCCAGAGAATTGAATGTTAATTAATGTACCATAAGCGACCTCCAACGTCATTTTAGAGAATTTGGCATTACGTCCAACCGGCCTCACAACCGCAGATCACATGTATGGCATCGCGTGGGGGCAAGCGGTTTGCTGATGTCAACGTTGTGAACAGAGTGCCCCATGGTGGTGGTGGTGGGGTTATGGTATGGGCAAGCATAAACTACGGACAACAAACACAATTGCATTTTATCTATGGCAATTTAAATGCACAGAAATCCCGTGACAAGATCCTGAGGCCCATTGTGAGGCCCATTTTGTTTTAGGTATCTGTGACCAACAGATCTATATCTGTATTTCCAGTCATGTAAAATCCATAGATTAGGGCCTAATTTATTTATTTTAATTAACTGATTTCCTCATATGAACTGTAACTCAGTAAAATCTTTGAAATTGTTGCATGTTGCGTTTATATTTTTGTTCAGTATAGATATGTATAGTGTAATGTTGTTTATTGATGTGTTCATGCAGGGTTCATCTGCGAAAGAGTCTTTGATCTCAGCATGACTCCCGGCTTAAATAAAGGTTAAATTAAACAGAGCACTTTGAGTGTAGGCTGTCCCTGGTCCCAGATTTGTTTGACTTTGACCTGACAATGACCAATTCAAGTATTGGCAATTCAACACACAAACAGATAATTACAGATACTTTGAGAGCACTCCAATTGCCAATAACGCTCTACTGAACTGAATTAAACTGATAACATTTTCTGAAGCTTTTCCTGTCTCTCTGAGTGAGACTGGTTGATCATTCCTTCCTGTGTGTCCTGCAGGTGTCATCCGTCTTTGTCCCTGGCAACTTCCAGGGCTTTGCTTTGGTCAACCGGCAGCGCACCAACCGTATCTCCACCGGCTTCACTGTGGAAGTGTCCACCGAAGGCACACAGCTCTCCTATAGCAACTTTGACTACCTAGGCCAGGAGCCCCACTACTGGCAGCTGCCTGGCGTCTACCAGGGGGACAAGGTGAGTCACAGATGATGATCTGGCCAACTGGCCAGCAGAGACGTTCCATACTCCTGTAGACCTCAGCTCAATCCCAGCTTCCCAGTGCTCTCCATGATGGATAGCGGCTTCTTCTCGTGCTGAGAACTTCTACATTCCTACTCAATGTTCTCTTTCAATTTCTGCTTAATTAAGTAGCCTGACTTTCTGAGTCAGAGCTGATCTTCTCTTGCTGTGAAATGGGTTTGCTAAATGAGTTATAGCAGAGAACACTGAGAGTGAGGGCCAATGTCCTCATAGTGTGGAGACAGAGTTTGGTTGTATACTCCATGAATTCACCATTTATTACTAGGGTTAGAACCTCGTCAGAAGGCGTTAGCCTTAGTAGTCTCTGAGATAGTAGACAGTACTTTGTTTGTTGATACATCTACTTTTAAAGACCATGACATGATTACATTTTCATTGGTATTGATGAAATGATGGTTCTTTCAGCAGCAACATTAATTGCTTCTTTATTTCTTGGTTTGCCTGTCCACTCTATAGAAGGAAGCTTTCTTTGCTCGTATGAGACGAGCACATCAGGTAAACCAGAGTGGTGCTTGTCATGTGATTTGGCAATTGATCGTACTGATTGGTGTCCAGTATTTTGGTAAATGTTTCATACATAAACCATAACCCAACTGTGTTTGAGATGCATGGATTGCCTGCATAGTTTTCCAATGGCCTCATTTTTTCCCTAGTTTTAGCACAGTTGTAGCAGCAATCAACATCCAGTACTTGCTCTATTTTCACACAATATTAGTAATATTTTAGCTTAAGATCAAATCCCATTTTATTGGTTGCATACACATGTTTAGCAGATGTTTAGGCGGGTGTAGCGAAACGCTTGTGTTCGTAGCTCCAACAGTGCAGTAATATCTAACAATACACAACAATACATACAAATATAAAAGTGAAAGAATGGAATTAAGAAATATTAGGGCAGAGTATATATATATATATAGTACCTTCGGGAAAGTATTCTGACCACTTGACTTTTTCCAAATTTTGTTAGGTGACAGCCTTTTTCTAAAATTTGACTCAATTTGGGGAGATTCTCCCATTCTTCTCTGCAGATCCTGTCAAACTCTGTCAGGTTGGATGGGGAGCGTTGCTGCACAGCTATTTTCAGGTCTCTCCAGAGATGTTCGATCGGGTTCAAGTCCGGGATCTGGCTGGGCCGCTCAAGGACATTCAGAGTCTTGTCCCGAAGCCACTCCTGCATTGTCTTGGCTTTACGCTTAGGTTCGTTGTCCTGTTGGAAGGTGAACCTTCGCCCCAGTCTGAGGTCCTGAGCACTCTGGAGCAGGTTTTCATCAAGGATCTCTCTGTACTTTGCTCCTTTCAACTTTGCCTCGATCCTGACTAGTTTCCCAGTCTCTGCCGCTGAAAAACATCCCCACAGCATGAAGCTGCCACTACCATGCTTTACCATAGGGATGGTGCCAGGTTTCCTCCAGATGTGAAGCTTGGCATTTAGGCCAAAGAGTTCAATCTTGGTTTTATTAGACCAGAGAATCTTGTTTCTCATGGTCTGAGAGTCTTTAGGTGCCCTTTGGCAAACTCCAAGCGGGCTGTCATGTGCCTTTTACTGAGGAGTGGCTTCCATCTGGTCACTCTACCATAAAGGTCTGATTGGTGGGGTGCTGCAGAGATGGTTGTCCTTCTGGAAAGTTCTCCAATCTCCACAGAGGAACTCTAGAGCTCTGTCAGTGTGACCATCGGGTTCTTGGTCACCTCCCTTACCAAGGCCCTTCTCTCCCGATTGCTCAGTTTGGCTGTGCGGCCAGCTCTAGGAAGAGTCCTGGTGGTTCCAAACTTCTTTCATTTAAGAATGATAGAGGCCACTGTGTTCTTGGGGACCTTCAATGCTGCAGAAATGTTTTGATACTGTCACGATCGTCGACAGAATTGGACCAAGGCGCAGCGTGCAGGGTTGAGTGAAACATATTTATTTAAATGCCACTCACCAAAACAAAAGAAAGAACACAACGACCGTAATGCAGGTATGGCGCGCGCACACACAGGTACACAGGTACACAGGTACACAGGTACACAGGTACACAGGTACACAGGTACACAGGTACACAGGTACACAGGTACACAGGTACACAGGTACACAGGTACACAGGTACACAGGTACACAGGTACACAGGTACACAGGTACACAGGTACACAGGTACACACAACTACAAACCTAAGTATAATATCCCACAACAAGGTGGGGGACTAAACAACCTAAATATGATTCCCAATTAGAGACAACGACTAACAGCTGCCTCTAATTGGGAACCCAAACCAACCAACATAGAAATACAAACATAGAACAAAAACACACCCCTGATCACGTCCTGACCAAAACCACCATAGAGCAGCCAAAAGGGCTATCTCGTGGCTTGGTCTTTGTTCTGACATGCACTGTCAACTGTGGGACCTTATATAGACAGGTATGTGCCTTTCCAAATCATGTCCAATCAATTGAATTTACCACAGGTGGACTCCAATCAAGTTGTAGAAACATCTCAAGGATGACCAATGGAAGCAGGATGCACCTGAGCTCAATTTCAAATCTCATTGCAAAGGGTCTGAATACTTATGTTGATCGTGTATTTTTGAACAGTGAAATTAGAAAAAAATTCTAAAAACCTGTTTTCGCTTTGTCATTATGGGCTATTGTGTGTAGATTGATGAGGGGATTTTTTTTTTCAATAATACGGCTGTAACCTAACAAAATGTGGAAAAAGTCAATGGGTCTGAATACTTTCCGAAGGCACTGTATATACACTGCTCAAAAAAATAAAGGGAACACTTAAACAACACAATGTAACTCCAAGTCAATCACACTTCTGTGAAATCAAACTGTCCACTTAGGAAGCAACACTGATTGACAATAAATTTCACATGCTGTTGTGCAAATGGAATAGACAACAGGTGGAAATTATAGGCAATTAGCAAGACACCCCCAATAAAGGAGTGGTTCTGAAGGTGGTGACCCCAGACCACTTCTCAGTTCCTATGCTTCCTGGCTGATGTTTTGGTCACTTTTGAATGCTGGCGTCTACAACCCACACAAGTGGCTCAGGTAGTGCAGCTCATCCAGGATGGCACATCAATGCGAGCTGTGGCAAGAAGGTTTGCTGTGTCTGTCAGCGTAGTGTCCAGAGCATGGAGGCGCTACCAGGAGACAGGCCAGTACATCAGGAGACGTGGAGGAGGCCGTAGGAGGGCAACAACCCAGCAGCAGGACCACTACCTCCGCCTTTGTGCAAGGAGGAGCACTGCCAGAGCCCTGCAAAATGACCTCCAGCAGGCCACAAATGTGCATGTGTCTGCTGGTCAGAAACAGACTCCATGAGGGTGGTAGTATGATGGTCCAACGTCCACAGGTGGGGGTTGTGCTTACAGCCCAACACCGTGCAGGACGTTTGGCATTTGCCAGAGAACACCAAGATTGGCAAATTCGCCACTGGCGCCCTGTGCTCTTCACAGATGAAAGCAGGTTCACACTGAGCACGTGACAGACGTGACAGAGTCTGGAGACGCCGTGGAGAACGTTCTGCTGCCTGCAACATCCTCCAGCATGACCGGTTTGGCGGTGGGTCAGTCATGGTGTGGGGTGGCATTTCTTTGGGGGGCCGCACAGCCCTCCATGTGCCTGCCAGAGGTAGCCTGACTGCCATTAGGTACCGAGATGAGATCCTCAGACCCCTTGTGAGACCATATGCTGGTGCGGTTGGCCCTGGGTTCCTCCTAATGCAAGACAATGCTAGACCTCATGTGGCTGGAGTGTGTCAGCAGTTCCTGCAAGATGAAGGCATTGATGCTAAGGACTGGCCCGCCCGTTCCCCAGACCTGAATCCAATTGAGCACATCTGGGACATCATGTCTCGCTCCATCCACAAACGCCACGTTGCACCACAGGCTGTCCAGGAGTTGGCGGATGCTTTAGTCCAGGTCTGGGAGGAGATCCCTCAGGAGACCATCCGCCACCTCATCAGGAGCATGCCCAGGCGTTGTAGGGAGGTCATTCAGGCACGTGGAGGCCACACACACTACTGAGCCTCATTTTGACTTGTTTTAAGGACATTACATCAAAGTTGGATCAGGCTGTAGTGTGGTTTTCCACTTTAATTTTGAGTGTGACTCCAAATCCAGACCTCCATGGGTTGATAAATTTGATTTCCATTGATAATTTTTGTGTGATTTTGTTGTCAGCACATTCAACTATGTAAAGAAAAAAGTATTTAATAAGATTATTTCATTCATTCAGATCTATGATGTGTTATTTTAGTGTTCCCTTTATTTTTTTGAGCAGTGTATATAAACTCAGCAAAACAAAAAAAAAGTCCTCACTGTCAACTGCGTTTATTTTCAGAAAGCTTAACATGTGTAAATATTTGTATGAACATAACACGATTCAACAACTGTGATTAACAGAAATTTAATAATGTGTCCCTGAACAAAAGGGGGGTCAAAATCAAAAGTAACAGTCAGTATCTGGTGTGGCCACCAGCTGCATTAAGTACTGCAGTGCATCTCCTCCTCATGGACTGCACCAGATTTGCCAGTTCTTGCTGTGAGATGTTACCCCACTCTTCCACCAAGGCACCTGCAAGTTCCCAGACATTTCTGGGGTGATCCGGGCTCTTCGCTGCCCATGGCAGAACACTGACATTCCTGTCTTGCAGGAAATCACTCACAGAACGAGCAGTATGGCTGGTGGCATTGTCATGCTGGAGTGTCATGTCAGGATGAGCCTGCAAGAAGGGTACCACATGAGGGAGGAGGATGTCTTCCCTGTAACGCACAGCGTTGAGATTGCCTGCAATGACAAAAAGCTCAGTCCGATGATGCTGTGACAATCCGCCCCAGACCATGACGGACCCTCCACCTCCAAATCGATCCCGCTCCAGAGTACAGACCTCGGTGTAACGCTCATTCCTTCGACGATAAACGCGAATCTGACCATCACCCCTGGTGAGACAAAACCGCGACTCGTCAGTCAAGAGCACTTTTTGCCAGTCCTGTCTGGGCCAGCGACGGTGGGTTTGTGCCCATAGGCGACGTTGTTGCCGGTGATGTCTGGTGAGGACCTGCCTTACAACAGGCATACAAGCCCTCAGTCCAGCCTCTCTCAGCCTATTGCGGACAGTCTGAGCACACGTGGTCTGCCACTGCGAGGACGATCAGCTGTCCGTCCTGTCTCCCTGTAGCGCTGTCTTAGGCGTCTCACAGTACGGACATTGCAATTTATTGCCTTGGCCACATCTGCAGTTCTCTTGCCTCCTTGCAGCATGCCTAAGGCACATTCACGCGAGTAGGGACCCTGGGCATCTTTCTTTTGGTGTTTTTCAGAGTCAGTAGAAAGGCCTCTTTAGTGTCCTACGTTTTCATAACTGTGACCTTAATTGCCTACCGTCTGTAAGCTGTTAGTGTCTTAATAACCACTTAGGCAGAAGCAAGGTGATTTGGGGCTCTAGCGCCCCACTCCCGACACTACCAGGTGAAATGCAAGACAAAATCCAAAAGTTGAATTATTAAAGATGCACCAATATACAAGTGTTTCATACTCATCAAAAGCTCTGCTTCTTGGCAATATCACAGCGTTGTCGGATTTCAAAAAGGCTTTACGGCGAAAGCACTACATTTGATTGTTTGAGGGTAGCACCTTCAATATTTTCCATAACCATGAAATCTTTAGCCAGCGCGGTCGATAGAAAATGCATTTCACAGGGAAAACCTATGCCTTACCTTTTGTAGAACTTCTGCAGAGGGCTTCCTAAGTGTCCAATGAAGACAATCCATGGGTATTTGGTTAGAAAAAGTAATTTATTATATCCTTAAATCTCCTTTTGGTTGGCACCTTGTGTTCAGAAAATCCAACTTGACGAGAACGCTTTCAACTAAACCTATAAACTTTCCCTCAACAAAACAAAAAACAATTAAAATGCATCCTTAGCTTATCTTTTATGAATAAAAGTGATAATCTTTCACTTGGATGGTCACCTAAACGTTATATAAGTCAAATAAAGTGGACCGCTCAACCAAACGTGCGCCCAAAAATGTGCAACTGAAAAATAGCTCCCCTGACTAAAACCTACCGATTGAACACAATGGTTCCGATTTCCATTAAACTTTACCTATACACTGCTGACATCCAGTGGAAGCAATAGGTACTACATTCAGTGTCCTGGTATAAAGACTTTTCTTAAGGCAAGACTCTCCAAAACCGACCCCTCAGCTGCCGCTGCCTAAGAAGTTTATCAACCGTTCCACAAGTGCATGTTCATTAATTGTTTATGGTTCATTGAACAAGTATGGGAAACAGTGTTTAAACCCTTTACAATGAAGATCTGTGAAGTTATTTGGATTTCTACGAATTATCTTTGAAAGATAGGGTCCTGAAAAAGGGACATTTCTTTTTTTGCTGAGTTTATATATACATATAGATATTTATATACAGTACCAGTCAAAAGTTTGGACACACCTACTCATTCAAGGGTTTGAAGTCGTAAAAACCATCAACGGCTATGATGAAACTGGCTCTCATGAGGACCGCCACAGGATAAAATAAATCAAAACCCTTGAATGAGTAGCTGTGTCCAAACTTTTGACTGGTATTGTATGTATATATATATATATATATATATATATATATATATATATATATATATATATATATATATACACTACATGACCCAAAGTATGCGGACACCTGCTTGTCGAACATCTCATCCCAAAATCATGACTGAAATGCTTATAATAATTGCATATGGGCGACAACAATCGGTTTTCTGCACACTATGTATTCTGATATGAGGTTAGTTTAAACAGTTGTACTTACCTGGAATGACCTAAAGATGCTACTGAAATAGTTCAAATGATGGACACGTCTTGAATGAAACTCAACAATCTTATTAAATAAGTCTCTCTTCTATTATAGTTGCTTCTTCATGTGTACAAAGTGGCTGTTTAACGCATCCCAATAACGTTTCAATGGTTCCCCTATCAAAAGCATCTCAGTCTGCTTCTCAGCGCACCTGCTTTTAAAGCCCCACAGACAAATCCGCTAGAATATTCCACCGGATGTGACCCACCAAACTGTCCATTCTTGGTCTGGTCACTGTAATGAACAAACTTACAGTATGCGTGATGGATGTATAGACATTATTGACAGTATGTGGATAGAATATGGTAGGTTACACGCTACACAAAATTGCTTACTTAAAAGGCACTCTGTTTAATAGACCATTCACATAGTGGATGACTCAGATGTACAGTACTTAACTGTACTGCAGTGAATAAGGAGCTTTGCAGACATCAATCTTTGATTCATTACTGTGACCATAAACAGTAGTTAAATTCTAAAAGCCTTCCATTAGTTCTAGTTCTAAAGTGTCCACTGGCTCCTCCATGGGAAAGTAGAAAGTGATCATAGGAGCCTTGCTTTTTTCACAAAACTAGAGAGTCTCTCCCTGGACAGAGGAGCAACTGCGGAAGGATTCATCCATTTGGGTCTTAATGAAGTATTTGAAGGGTAATGGCACCTCCCGGTCCAAAAGAGCTAGCCAGGTATTCCTACTGTAGTCTAGCCATGCACTGTTATGTCCATACAGCACATCTACTGATAACAATAGAAACCAACCATCTTCCTCACATGGTGTGACCTCCTTCCCCTAATATGGATTGTCTTTTGGGATGTCATTTTTCATGACATTACGAAAAGATAATCCCAACATCCTTAGATATTCGACTGAACGTTTACGGTAGCATGGTAGATATAAGCATGAATGCAACTGCAGCACATTGACAGTAAATGTACCAGATGCATGTCGTAAAAAGGCATGTGTGTATTGCAAACAGACCTGAATGAGCATGTGAGACTATCTGGAATGTGAAGAGAGCCATGTTGTGTCTAATGGCAGACGTGTGGATGATTTTGTATGTTTTAGGATTATAGAAACTAGGAAGGTGAATGGCCCCAGTGACTGAAGTTGTGTACACACCAAGGCGGTGTAGCCTTGGATAAGCGCAGGACAGCATGTCTCCTTACCTACACCCCAAGACCCCAGTGCTTAGTGTGTATCTTACCTACACCCCAAGATCCCAGTGCTTGGTGTGTCTCTTACCTACACCCCAAGATCCCAGTGCTTAGTGTGTCTCTTACCTACACCCCAAGATCCCAGTGCTTGGTGTGTCTCTTACCTACACCCCAAGATCCCAGTGCTTAGTGTGTCTCTTACCTACACCCCAAGATCCCAGTGCTTGGTGTGTCTCTTACCTTGCATGATGAGAGGTCTTGTTTTGGAACCCCTTGAGCCCCCCCATCCTCTCCCCAGGAACAAGTGAAGAAGCTGGATGATGAGATCTGGGAAATTATCTCCAACTTTGGCGACAAAGGCTCTTCGGCAGTCTCTCCTCCCTTCCCTCCCTCCTCCTCCTCTTCCTCATCTTCCTCTGAGAGGAAGATCCCCAGCCACTCCTACCGTGCTTGGTCTCGTACCCCCATGAGGCCCTTCTCTCCCTCTTCCTCCCCTTCTGGTATTTCCTCCCTGGTACAGCCTACTAGGCCTCAGCCAGCCTCCCCCGGCCCCTCCCCTCGACTCCAGGTACATCTAAAATAACCCTCAAACATACTTATTTAGCTCATCCATATGTGTTATTGTGGTCATTGCTGACTGATTTACTCTCTGTTTGGGCCTGGTCCTGTTGACAGACTAAACGGCGTGGGACGAAGAACATAGTGGGTCCTCCTAGTGCTCCCAGTGGCCCCAGGCCTGTTGGGGTCTCCAGCCTGGTAGACATGACAGTGACAGCCTGACTGACTAACTGATGACTGGCTGACTAAATGACTGACTCACTGACTGACTGGCTAGCTGGCTGCCTGATGGACAGGTGAATGGCTGACTGACTGACTGTGTGATGATTGACTGACTGACTGACTAGCAGACTGACTGACTGATTGAACGCATGTCCCTGCCCTTGGCACACACAGAGGAAACTGCCACCTTCCATGCGATAACATACTGTAGCCAGGAAGGTAAATCAACAACTGATCAAGTTATCGATTCATGAATCATAAGAATTCATATTTCACAGGGTTATCCTGTACAGTTCACCATAGTATTGGCAAAGTGTTAGAGTCTATTTCGAACTAACAAGAAAGGGAAGATTGGTCTGAAAAGAGCAGTGTGTGCATATATTCCATTGCTAACCAGGGTGGCATTTTCCTCTGGAAAGCACAGAGAACTCACTAAATGCTGTTAAAGTCATACTCTGTAATTGTGACCTTAAAGAGTAGTTCTGGATCTGTAATTATAATTCTACTGTACAAGGGTCTAAACATATACACCCGTCACACAGTCACCTTATCAAGATATTGTTAATATTCCCATTACACACACAGGAATCTGTTGTTCTAGTTCCTAGTCAATGCATGGTGTGAGTCTCACTTTGTCACCAATAGTAGTTAAGTAGTAGAGGACCAAAATGTAAACCCTTTCTCTAAAAGTTTGCTCTTCTCTACTCTGTCATGCTTGCCTGCTTGCGATGCCTCTATCTCTCTCCTTGCTTATCTTTTGATCTCTGTCTCTGGCTTGCTCTCTCATGCCTCTCGTTCCTGCTCTGCCCCAGTACGCTTTGGTCTACAAACGTTTCAGCTTGCACCCGGATGACACCCTCTACTGGCAGCTTCCAGATCAGTTCAAAGGGGATAAGGTAACAGTTCGAGCCAGACCCAGCCCTCCTGCACCCTGCCTGGGTTTTTGCCCTCCTGTTAACTCCAGGGCCACAGACAGAACCACCCCTCCACCTCAACTAACAGAGCAGGGGAAGGGAAGGGCGGCATCACCTGTCAACCCTGTGGAGTTTGGAGCTCCTGTTTATTTAAGTGATAATGCCCGTCAAGCCGGTGTTTGGAGGATATATTGGCACGGGTGTTGTTAGGCCCAAGACGAAATCGTGGGACGGCAAACCGTGCCAGTATATCCTCCAAACACCGGGCTACCAACATATTCAAATAATGATTGACATATTTTCATTAAGAACGTTATTTTGATGAGTTTATTCATACAATTTCATCCTTCCACAAGATATAGTCTCGACAAAAATCTAGGGTTGCTACGCAAGCCGGCTGGTCATTCCTTCTATCGGTTTGGTTGCTAGAGACGAGACCGAGTCGTTCAGTCTTCTTGGACTGTTTCTATGGATGCGACCCGGTCGTTCGTTCTAAATACTGGCTGGCAACTTTCTTATCCCTTGCTTGCTAGCTAGCCAACTACGGCTAACTTACAGTCACCTCAAAAAGTGCAGCCAGAATAACATCAAAGTAGCCGCATTTGCATTTGTTTAAGTTTTCTAGTGACATTTATTTGGATACATCCATAACAATGAGCTAATGAGGCGCAATTTTTCCTGGCATAGATAATGTGCTCACTCATCAGGACACTGTTGTTCAGAGGAGCTAGCCAACAACACAGCTAACACAGTCACTTCAAACTGAAGCTGGAAAGACTGCAAACTAGCCGCACTTCATTTCATTTGACCTTTTTTCAATTGACATTTCTTTGTATATATCCATAAAAATTATGCCAGCTGATTCATGATTTAGACTGGCTGAGAAACGCTGCCTGCCTGACTGTCTCGTCCCTACACATTCATTACTATGTGACAGCTGGAGATCGAATTTGACAGACGGCAAGGTTCATACAAATCTCCGATGTTGAAAACGAAATGTTAGTCTAAAAGAAATGTGAGATAATGTCTAGATGCTTTTTATAGTGGAGATCAAATTTTATAAATTGCTTGGCTGGGTTGATGAGACAATGGATTGCGCAGTCAGATGAATCAGAGTAAATAGGCATTTTAACGTCATAGATTTAGCAGGTGGTAACTTGTGGAATAGACACCGGCTGGATGCGGTTTTAACTAATCAGCATTCAGGATTAGACCCACCTGTTGTATAATGATTCATAATCACTTCTCTAAGGGGTGGGAGGTCAGGCATGACTCATTTTGTATTGGAAACATTCATGCCTAAAAGAAATAGAAAGACTGATTAGCATATGAAATCTCTTTGTAGTAGATGTAATCATAGATTCACTTGTTTGCCTCTTCCTGAAACATTGTAATGTTAGAGGCCTGTAGTCATATTTGTTTGAATGTCTTAATATAACGCTCACCAACAAAGTTAGATTTAGTATGCAACCTAATTTCTTTACCTTTACCCATGGTATAGGTGAGCTCCTACGGCGGTAAGCTGAAGTACACCATCTCCTACGTAGCAGGACAGAGAGGAACAGCCATTGAGGACGCTGACATTCAGATTATTGTAAGTAGCTTATGCAGCAAAGTTACCAACTTCATTCATTCACTTTCATGTTCTATTGCTGCATCCATACATAGCACACTCCATCCCACAAGTTATCAATTGAAATTACTTCCATGTATTGTGGTTGCATCCATTCACTTGTCATTGATTGGTTCTCCTTTTCATTGTTGCCCACAGGGAAATGACATCACGCTGGTGGCTCGTCAGCCATGGCAGAGGGGACAGGGGACAAGAGAGTCCCGCCAGTTTGAGGTTGTCTTCAGAGAGGTCAGTGTTCTACAGTAGTACAGATTACCTACATGTTATCATTTCAATTCAATAGAACGTTATTGTCCCCAAATGGCAATTTGATAGCAACCTTTACCATCCATTCCTCATTGACACAGGTCACCCTAGCATCCTAGTAATAGCATAGTATTAACCTAACTCGGCTCTCTCTCTCCTGTAGGAGAACTGGCGTCGTCCTGACGGCATGCCTGCCACTCGGGAGCACCTGATGATGGTGCTGGCTGACCTGGATGACATCCTGGTGCGGGCCTCCTACTACACAGAGATGAGGTCCTCCAGCATCTCTGAGGTCAGCATGGAGGTGGCCGTGCCCAACTACAGCGGCCTGGCTCAGGCTCTGGAGGTGGAGCAGTGCCGCTGCCCGAC
Organism: Brachymystax lenok tsinlingensis; assembly: GCA_030435695.1. Lineage (NCBI taxonomy): Eukaryota > Metazoa > Chordata > Actinopteri > Salmoniformes > Salmonidae > Brachymystax > Brachymystax lenok. The sequence continues at coordinate 16,800,475 of CM059802.1, forward strand.
TGCCTACCAGGGACTCTCCTGTCAGGTAAGAGGAGCTCTCTCTCTCTCTCTCTCTCTCTCTTCTCTCTCTCTCTCTCTCTCTCTCTCTCTCTCTCTCTCTCTCTCTCTCTCTCTCTCTCTCTCTCTGCCACAGGTGGCAATATTGTCAAATTAACCTCTTAAATCTTATGGTTATGTACATTTGAACACTCAACAGACTTATTTTTTACTCCCAGAGAAAGCATGTTTACAGGAGGTCTAGGCTCTGTGTCCAGAAACCCACCCATAGCGTGTCAAGTGCATGTGATGTTGTGTGATGAAAGTTGTACCTCCTCTCCCTCAGGACTGTGCTCCTGGCTACACCCGAACCGGAGGTGGCCTGTACCTGGGGCACTGTGAGTTGTGTGAGTGCAACGGGCACTCTGACTCCTGCCAACCAGAGACTGGCATCTGCACGGTATGCAGCCCGGAGAATCTCTTTAAGGCAGTTGTTTTCATAAATGTTTCACTTTATTGATTTAACCTTCATTTATCTAGGTTAGTCTCGTTGAGATCAAATCTCTTTTTAGAGGCCTTGTAGAAGACAGCGGTTGTTTTGAAATCAGTACATTGAATAACATCTGAGTGTCTGCTCTCCCCCACCCCCAGAGCTGCCTCCACAACACCCAGGGAGAGCTGTGTGAGCAGTGTTCCCCGGGCTTCTTTGGGGACCCAACTGCTGGAACCCCAGAGGACTGCCAGCCCTGTGCCTGCCCCCACACAGACCCTGACAACCAGTGAGTAGGCTATGTACATTACAACAAAGGGCTGTTACACACATAGACGCGTGCATAAACGCACAAACTAACACTCGCACTGACTTTTGTCTTGTGTTGCATTTTAAATGATCTCATTCATTGATCTCATTCTCACTCTCATATCTTTTAACTCAAATCAAATCTAGTTTTATTGGTCACATACACATGGTTAGCAGATGTTATTGCGAGTGTAGCGAAATGCTTGTGCTTCTAGTTCCGACAGTGCAGTAATATCTAACAAGTAATCTAACAATTTCCCAACAACTACCTAATACACACAAATCTAAAGGGGTGAATGATTCAATAGAACGTTATTGTCCCCAAATGGCAATTTGATTTCAACCTTTACCATCCATTCCTCATTGAATATGTACATATAAGCATATGGATGAGCAATGGCCGAGCGGCATAGGTGCAATAGATGGTATAAAAAATACAGTATATACATATGATAAGTAATGTAAGATATGTAAACATTATTAAAGTTCTTTAAAGTGACTAGTGATCCATTTATTAAAGTGGCTAGTGATTGGGTCTCAATTTTGGCAGCAGTCTCTGTGTTAGTGATGATTGTTTAGCAGTCTGATGGCCTTGAGATAGAATCTGTTTTTCAGTCTCTCGGTCCCAGCTTTGATGCACCTGTACTGACCTCGTCTTCTGGATGATAGCGGTGTGAACAGGCAATGGCTCGGGTGGTTGTTGTCCTTGATGATCTTTTTGGCCTTCCTGTGACAGGTGCTGTAGGTGTCCTGGAGGGCAGGTAGTTTGCCCTCCACCGATACTTGGAACAGATCTAAGTTGACATTATAATTAAGCAATAAGGCCCGGGAGGGTGTGGTATATGGCCAATATACCACGGCTAAGGGCTGTTCTTATGCACAACGCAATGCGCAGTGCCTGCATACAGCCCTTAGCCGTGGTATATTGACCATATACCACAAATCCCTGATGTGCCTTATTGCTATTATAAACTGTTTACAACACAATTAGAAATAAATGTTTTGTCATACCAGTGGTATATGGTCTGATATACCACAGCTGTCAGCCAATCAGCATTCAGGGCTCGAACCACCCAGTTTATAATGCTGAATTAAGTATAATGTACTTCATCTTTCTTCTCTGTGTATTTTCCAGGTTCTCCCCTACCTGTGAAAGCCTGGGTAACGGTGGTTATCAGTGCACTGCCTGCCAGCCTGGATACACTGGCCAGTATTGTGAACGGTAAGCTGACCCAAGTCTACTTTACCTCTCTATTCTAGCCTGGTCCCAGATCTGTTTGTGCTGTCCTGTTGACTCCTGTGGTCATTGTCATGCTAAGTGATCATAAGAGTTGGCAATACAGCAGAGACAGAGCTAGGACCAGGCTGCTCTATTCAGACTAACTTTTCAATGTCCCCTCTGTGGCATTCCACCACTGTCTGGTATTCTGTCATCACATTGACATTCATTTAGGTTTTTCTCACCTCCACAGCTGTGCACCTGGATATGTTGGAAATCCACAGGACAGGATTAAATGTCGTCCATTCAACAGTAAGTGAATGCAGTCAGCAAAAGAGATGCACATAAATGTATTTTCCCCTTACCTGGCCAGGTCTCCCTTGGGAAAGAGGTATTCTGGACCAAATGGGACTACCTGGTAAAATAATAAATAAAATAAAATACTCTACTTTAACAGTAAGAGTGGCTCTCTGTGATCATTGCCAACTAACCTTTGACCCTTAACCTCTGACACAGCAGTGGCAGCCTCTCTGGTGGTGAAGGTGTACCCTGAGAGGGTGTTGGTGGCCCAGGGCAGCCCTGTGACCCTGCGGTGCCAGGTGACCGGCTCTCCACCCCACTACTACTACTGGTCCAGGGAGGACGGACGGCCCATCACCAACAGTGCCGACAGACGCAGACAAGGTAAAGTATACTGGACAGATCAGGTCTGGGTAGTGGGATGTGAGACATGGCCTAGTATAAGAGCAATACATACACTGATGTAGTGTCATATAGTTGTACCTACGGGATACACTTCTCAGTAAATACAGTAAGTCAGAAGTTTACATACACAAAAAGTAGTTTTTCAACCACTCCACACATTTTTTGTTAACAAACTATAGTTTTGTCAAGTCAGTTAGGACATCTACTTTGTGCATGACACAAGTAATTTTTCCAACAATTGTTTACAGACAGATTATTTCACTTATAATTCACTGTATCACAATTCCAGTGGGTTAGAAGTTTACATACACTAAGTTGACTGTGCCTTTAAACAGCTTGGAAAATTCCATAAAATTATGTCATGGCTTTACTTCTGATAGGCTAATTGACATCATTTGAATCAATTGGAGTTGTACCTATGGATGTATTTCAAGGCCTACCTTCAAACTCAGTGCCTCTTTGCTTGACATCATGGGAAAATCAAAAGAAATCAGTCAAGACCTCAGAAAAAGAATTGTAGACCTCCACAAGTCTGGTTGATCCTTGGGAGCTGGTACCACGTTCATCTGTACAAACAATAGTACGCAAGTATAAACACCATGGGACCACGCAGCCGTCATACCGCTCAGGAAGGAGACGTGTTCTGTCTCCTAGAGATGAACGTACTTTGGTGCGAAAAGTGCAAATCAATCCCAGAACAACAGCAAAGGACCTTGTGAAGATGCTGGAGGAAACAGGTACAAAAGTATCTATATCCACAGTAAAACGAGTCCTATATCGACTTAACCTGAAAGGCCGCTCAGCAACGAAGAAGCCACTACCCTAAAACCGCGATAAAAAAGCCAGACTACGGTTTGCAACTGCACATGGGGACAAAGATCGTACTATTTGGAGAAATGTCCTCTAGTCTGATGAAACAAAAATAGAACTGTTTGTCTATAATGACCATCGTTATGTTTGGAGGAAAAAGGGGGAGACTTGCAAGCCGAAGAACATGAAGCAGCATCATGTTGTGGGGGTGCTTTGCTGCAGGAGGGACAGGTGCACTTCACAAAATAGATGGGACCATGAGGAGGAAAATTATGTGGATATATTGAAGCAACATCTCAAGACATCAGTCAAGAAGTTAAAGCTTGGTCGCAAATGGGTCTTCCAAATGGACAATGACCCCAAGCATACTTCCAAAGTTGTGGAAAAATGGCTTAAGGACAACAAAGTCAAGGTATTGGATTGGCCATCACAAAGCCCTGACCTCAATCCTATAGAAAATGTGTGGGCAGAACTGAAAAGGCATGTGCAAGCAAGGAGGCCTACACACCTGACTCAGTTTCACCAGCTCTGTCAGTGAGGAAAGAGCCAAAATTCAATCAATTATTGTGGGAAGCTTGTGGAAGGCTACCCGAAACATTTGACCCAAGTTAAACAATTTAAAGGCAATGCTACCAAGTACTAAAAGAGTGTATGTAAACTTCTGACCCACTGGGAATGTGATGAAAGAAATAAAAGCTGAAATAAATAATTCTCTCTACTATTATTCTGACATTTCACATTCTTAAAATGGTGATACTAACTGACTAACTGAATTTTTACTAGGATTAAATGTCAGGAATTGTGAAAAACTGAGTTAAATTGTTTGGGCTAAGGTGTATGTAAACTTCCGACTTCAACTGTACCTTATACTGGTGAAACATCCAGTACTAACTGTAGGAGAGAGCCCATTGAGTTCATTCCTCATGTTAATGTAAAGTTATTCTATATTCTTACCTGTTCTTTCAGGAGAGGAGCTGCATATCCCCAGTGTTCAACCTAGTGATGCAGGCATCTACGTCTGTACCTGCAGAGACCAACGCAACACCAACAGGAGCCGCGCTGAGATCATCGACACAAGTACTACTTGTTAAATCATAAACATTTTACTGAATGCATAAAGATATTGAATTTCTAATAATTTTGTGATTATTTTTTCAGAGATCTTAGTCAGTTGTTGAATAGTTAAACTGGCTTGAACTTTGAAGCTTTTTAAAAAAAGGTTTTGGCTGCAGCTAAATGTGGTCGAAGCTGAGATATAATAAGTAATACATTTTTTGGGCTTTTAAATGTTAACTGAATGGTTTCTGTCTCCAGCTGTCTTATCCAAACCCATTGAAGTGACCATCGAGGAGCCCAAAGCACATAGCGTCACAGTTGGAGCAACAGTCAGCTTCATCTGCACAGCCAAGAGCAAGGTAACACTAGCTTCCAACATGGAGACATTAACACAATCAATTCTATTTATTTGGATATATCTTGGATGGTTGGCATTGTGCTTAATAAATTTGGCCATGAGAGAAAATGGTAGAAAACCAAATTATTAGCATATTATTATACAATTGTCCCCCTTTTATTGTCCCCTCTGTTGCCTTGCTTTCTCTCTTGTGTTTACTTCACATCTTGTACCCATCTGTCCCCTCCCAGTCTCCAGCCTACACCCTGGTGTGGACTCGGCGAGGTAACGGCAAGCTGCCCAACAGAGCTATGGACTTCAACGGCATCCTGACCATCCAGAACGTCCAGCCTGAGGACGCTGGCATCTACCTGTGTACAGGCTCTAACATGTTTGCCATGGACGAGGGCACTGCCGTCCTCTACGTGCCAGGTCCGTGATCCCAGACAGGCGCCATCATACTGTTAGCCATCAGCCTCTATACACCACCCTACAAGCTCTATTCCTCTCCTCAGCCCTTCCTTGAATGGTGCATGCCCCTGCTTGCTTTGGCTTTGCCTCCGTCCCCCTATATAATGCACTGCGTTAAATGTGTTTATCTGTCCGCACCCTAGCTTCTGGCAAACAGCATAACCCCTGTCATTCTGACTCCCAACCCCCACTTTTCTAAATTCAGACAAACTCTCTCATGTCAAACCCTGTGTTATGTTCTTTATTCTGAAGTTTATTCTGCCCAGAGGATCAATACAGCTGCATTAGACAAACATTTTCACGCAAGCACTGATATTTAACCGTTCCTCATAGGCTGAGTCTCCTCCTACCCATCTGTACAAACATTGTTCTTTACTGCTAGGCAGGACACCAGTGATACGGGCCATAAACTTGTATTTCTGCCTTAAGGTGACCTGACCTCAACCCCCCTCCATCAGTAATCCATGGCTCTCTCCCCTTATCAATGCCTGCCACATGTAATCGCTTCCCTGCACCCAACACATTCCAAGCGTAATTGCACACACTATATACCTTCCTCCTATAACCATTAACTTCTGGTGTAGCCCCTCTAAACCTCAGCACTCCATCAGTGACATGAATAGAGTATAAAGTATATTTCCTATTCTCAGAACCCAACACCTTCAAATCTCTCCCTTCACTGCCTGTTTCCCTGTTTCTGATGTTGGTGTCTGTCTTTCTAACAATTATTTGACCTTCTTACTCTGTGTAAAATCTTTATGGTTCCAGGGGCAATGCACAGCTTGTGGATATTATAATTATTGTACTATAAAAAATCATGAAAAGGGACATAATTGTAAGATATGTATGGTTTGTCCAAGAAATCATAGCACACTCTAGTCCTCAATGCTACCAAAGCCTATGCACTGTCACCACTCCCAATGGATTTACCAAAGAAGGTTGTCTTGCCCAGTGGCATATATTTTATTTATTTTCTAGTTACTTCTTGGTTTAATACTCAGTGATGACTGACCAATCCTTTGAATTGGGTCTCTGTTGCCATCGGTGATATCTCTTCTCTGATCTCTAGCTGTTGCTGTCTTCACTGTAGGTTCATGTAATCAGTGGTGGTGGTGGTCTGGTAACTTTTCAATCACTTGTACACTAGTTTCTGCCGATTTCCTTACTAGCAGGGTGTTGGTTATTTGGTATCTTTCCTGAAGTCTGTAACCCTGGCTGGGACTGGTGGTGGTTTCTCCTTGAGCTGTAGTGGTTGATGAGGTACATGGATGACAAGATGGTTGCTTAGTGACTGACTGGGAGTGACCAACATTCAAAAGGGACTTCAGCCTATCACCACATAGGCATAAATGTACTTACAGTATAGTAAAAAAGCTGTACTGAGTCTACTTACCCAATCACAATCCCAATCTCTGATGATCACATAGGAACAGAAGGAATCCCACTCTGAATAAAAAACAGATCCTTTGTTTCTTTCCTGATTGTTTTGATGAATGTTAATGTTGACAATGGTGCTATCAGCCTTGTAGCAGGTGAAGATACCTGTCGTTGAACTTTAAACTTTAGGTTAGTAGTATATCTATCTTTGGCTGCTTTTATTGTCTGTTATCTGGATGGGAGTAGTAAGAGGGTCCAAGGCATTGCATTGCCAATTGTAAGTAAGCCGTCTTGTTTTGCATCGTACTATCCAGTAAGTGTTAATTAGACTCAAAGAAAATGTGTTGAAGATTTGACTTGAAATTTGAAAGATCATTGAGACTAGTTTGTTTCAACGCGTTCATAAATCAACTTGCGTGTATGTCACACGTGTTGTATCAAATTTTTATTGCAGTTCAACATTTTTATATTTTTAAATCAAGGGCAAATAATATATTTTTAATTGATTCACTTTTTTAAACCTAAATGTTATTCGAACATAATATATCAAATTTGATAAAAGTTAAATAAACGACTACATACCTAGATTTATATAGCGATATATTAGTTTGTTTCTTGGCTAGTAATTGATTTGAGAGAACAGGCAATACTCATGCATTTACTTACATGATAAAAGCATGGTTTACATTTATTTTGAGAACAGATCAAAAGTTTATAATAATTTTCAATGTTTTGTCAGTGCATTTTTATGTTTTAAATGTTTCTCGTCAAACATTTTTTAAATATATGTTGTTGTTGATATACAGTATCTTATTAAGAGAAAAAAAGAGAGATTCGGTGGCTGAAATATGCCAATTCAAATCTCACTAGTGGGCCAATAGAGACAGAATGCACAATCCACAGACAGTTTGAGATGCCTCATCGTGCTACTATGTTATTTTAGTTTGAACTTTTAATTTCAACTTTTATAACTATTGTTTTACACTGTATTTAAATCATCTAGATATCCAAAGGTGCTGTTTCAAAGAGATTGTACTTTACACTATACTATGTACTGATTAGATTTTTTTTTAAATACCTAACTGATGTAACATACAAATATCACAATGTATTTTATTTATCTTAACTGTGAAAATGTTTGTGAAAAAGATCAATTTGATTAAAGTAGTGATAGAGACCAAAGATATGACAGAGTCATGTGGAGTGAGACTTCAATGGAACAGAAGATATTACCTCCCTCAGGGTACAAGGCACCAGACCTTCGAACGTAATTTCTTTTGGATGTTTTGTAAATCAACTAATTGTAAGGTGTTGATGTAATGGTATTAATGACTATCAGACCCTTCTTCACTATGGCCTACTTGTCAAGGATAAGCCAACCCACCATTGTTTAAACCACAAGCTGTATACGGTTGAAAACATTAAAGAGAACCATTCTTGAGAACCATTCTAAACACAAATCGAATGGTTCAATCAATGGAAGTAAAGTTTTTACAACGAGTTTGTATAACTACTAACATGCATGCTTTGTATGTGGCTGTCAGTTCTCTTTGTGCTTGTTTGTACTCAGTCCGACCATACCGTTTTCACTGTTATGTTCTTGTCTCATTGTGTTCTGTGCATGTTTGTGAAGTAGAACTAGTTGACTTTAAATCCAAAGGTTCTTTCGCTGAGTAGAAACATTCACTGTTACACCAGCAAATGACCATAGTTGATATCAGTAACACGTTTTATACAGCAAAGAAAATATTTAAACAGAGCACTGTATGTTGTATGAACACAATGACACAATCTCCAAGGTGATATGCCCTTAATCTTAACCAGTATCCACAGAACCATATCCCAGAAATCACACAATTACTAACATTGTATCCAAGGGTAAGTATGTTATGATTGTGAGTATAAAACTATGAATGCAATAGCACCTTACTCTTTAGCCTGCATGGGATGTAATGTCTGGATCAGAGGACCTCAATATCACGTGCCTCTGAATCCCAGAAAATTGACAGAGCTCTTTGAAGACATGGGCTAGTGTTCTAAATAGCCCAATTATATTTCCTGATCTGAATTGGAGAAACGATTTGAATACTTTGAATACATGATTGCGTTCAAGTTATGTTATGTTCCTTGCCGATCATTCTGCTGTTGTATTGTTGTGTCTTGTGCATTTTGGAAAATCACTGGCATAAGAAACACCAGGCAGTACTTGGATGGACCACAGCATTCTGAGTACTGATTGGGCCACAGACTCAGTGGGAGGTGCATTGGATGATGATTCCAATGCCAGTGTTTCATCGTTGCCCTGGAGACTCACCTGTCAGTTTGCCTGTCCTGTCCTGTCCTTCCTTCCTCCTTTCCCCATTTCCAGAGGCCTCACAGACTCCGACGTTTTACACAGCCTATGAAATGTTTGAAGGACATAGAAAGCGTAAGTGGGCATGGCATGGCCACACCTCTCCACCACATCTCCACCTCATCCCTGGAGGGCTCCTCCCTCTCTCTGTCACGCATGCATTCATCTACCTTTGCCTTCAGCATGGATATGGTGGTCTGGTAATGCCCATGCACAATCAACCATAGGGATTACATACAGTTTACACTTCACATAAGGTTATACGGTTATATGGTTATATGGTTAACTGGACTATCAACATACTATAGGTTAGAATGCATCCGCAGAGGTATTCATTCAAATGTAAAGATGCAATTCTTATTGCTTGCTCTGCATTTTGTCTCCCCAAACATACAGTATATGTAGACAATTATCTTGATAACATATGATAATATGTTGAAGTCGGAAGTTTACATGCACTTAGGTTGGAGTCATTAAAACTTGTTTTTAAACCACCCCACAAATTTCTTGTTAACAAACTATAGTTTTGGCAAGTCGGTTAGAAGATCTACTTTGTGCATGACACAAGTCATTTTTCCAACAATTGTTTACAGACAGATTATTTCACTTAGAATTCACTGTATCACAATTCCAGTGGGTCAGACGTTTACAAACACGAAGTTGACTGTGCCTTTAAACAGCTTGGAAAATTCCAGAAAATTATGTCATGGCTGTAGAAGCTTCTGATAGGCTAATTGACATAATTTGAGTCAATTGGAGGTGTACCTGTGGATGTATTTCAAGGCCTACCTTCAAAATCAGTGCCTCTTTGCTTGACATCATGGGAAAATCAAAAGAAATCAGCCAATACCTCAGAAAAAGAATTGTAGACCTCCACAAGTCTAGTTCTTCCATGGGAGCAATTTCCAAATGCCTGAAGGTACCACGTTCATCTGTACAAACAATAGTACGCAAGTATAAACACCATGGGACCACACAGACATCATACCGCTCAGAAAGGAGATGCATTCTGTCTCCTAGAGTTGAACGTACTTTGGTGCGAAAAGTGCAAATCAATCCCAGAACAACAGCAAAGGACCTTGTGAAGATGCTGGAGGAAACAGGTACAAAAGTATCTCAATCCACAGTAAAACGAGTCCTATATCGACATAACCTGAAAGGCCGCTCAGCAAGGAAGAAGCCACTGCTCCAAAACCGCCTTAAAAAAGCCAGACTACAGTTTAGAACTGCACATGGGGACAAAGATCATACTTTTTGGAGAAATATCCTCTGGCCTGATGAAACAAAAATAGAACTGTTTGGCCATAATGACCATTGTTATGTTTGGAGGAAAAAGGGGGAGACTTGCAAGCCGAAGAACACCATCCCAACCGTGAAGCACGGGGGTGGCAACATCCTGTTGTGGGGGTGCTTTGCTGCAGGAGGGACTGGTGCACTTCACAAAATAGATTATGTGGATATTTTGAAACAACATCTCAAGACATCAGTCAGGAAGTTAAAGCTTGGTTGCAAATGGGTCTTCCAAATGGACAATGAGCATACTTCCAAAGTTGTGGCAAAATGGGTTAAGGACAACAAAGTCAAGGTATTGGAGTGGCCAGCATAAAGCCCTGACCTCAATCCTATAGAAAATGTGTGAGCAGAACTGAAAAAGTGTGTGCGAGCAAGGAGGCCTACACACCTGACTGTTACACCAGCTCTGTCAGGAGGAATGGGCCAAAATTCACCCAACTTATTGTGGGAAGGTTGTGGATGGTTACCCAGAACGTTTGACCCAAGTTAAACAATTTAAAGGCAATGCTACCAAATACTAATTGAGTGTATGTAAACTTCTGACCCACTGGGAATGTGATGAAAGAAAGAAAAGCTGAAAGAAATAAAAGCTGAAATAAATCATTCTCTCTACTATTATTCTGACATTTCACATTCTTAAAATAAAATGGTAATCCTAGTTGACCTAAAACTGGGAACTTTTACTAGGATTAAATGTCAGGAATTGTGAAAAAGTGAGTTTAAATGTATTTGGTTAAGGTGTATGTAAACTTCCGACTTCAACTGTATATGTTCATTATACTCTTGACAACATGTAGACTTCAGTTATGATAGTACAGAATAGATTGTTCATGAGCATTACTAGGTCTTGCCTGGCTCGTCTGGCTACTATGGTATGGGTCCATTGGTGCAGGTGCATGCTCAATCATGTGGGAAGCTCCTCTCGAATGTTGAGTCCATTTACCAACTTTACTTTTCACCTATTAAATCCTTCATGCACTTCGTCTCAGGTCCCCTCAGGTTTTCCATCTGCACAAAACATTCACACTCAATTTTTTAACACCACACTAGTGTAAGACCACAACTAATGCACATTTTAGTACAGTCTTCTGACCGAGATCAGATCTCCATCTTTATGTTATAACCTCAAGTATCTGATGCATTTAGAGAGAAAGTTACATACTAAATAAGACATTATGTCTTATTATTCTATCTAGACTTGAGTAGTTAGCTTGTTCTCTTCCAATCAACACTCAACACAGAGAAGACACCACCCACACTTTCCCTATCTGCATTCTGCTTGACGGTCCCACACAGGGACACACACTGGTCTGGAATAGCTGTCATAGTGTGCTTCAAACATCATGCTGTGCCTAATACACCACATCACAATCATGGCTGTTAATTCTCCCACTGGGCTCCAGAGAGCTATCTGCCATCCCTCACATCATGCTCACCTCCCCCTCGACAGATATCATCCTTCAACCGTCCATCACAGTGAATGTTTCAATAAGGTATACTGTATACTTAATGGCCTGTTGTAACCTCACCACCTACTTACTGATGTTCTCTATTCTACATTACTAAGTTCACACAGTTCAACTAAACCTAGATCACCATGTCTCAATATTGAGACAAGCTAAATCATTAGATCAATTTGAGAAAGTGTACTAGTCAGTGCCCAGCCTCTCTGAAAACAAAGATGATGAAATGTAGTCAGTCTCTCTCTCTCAGGTCAGTGAGTCCCAGACCCAAACCAGGGCTTATCTCGGAGCTTAGATAGCCTGATAGTCCTCCCTGGACGCTGAAAGGGGGCTTTCTTTTGCTCTGTCGCCCTGGGTTCAGATGGGATTCAATGTGGGTGGGGATCAGCGGCCAGCCAAGCTGGCACAGAGAGCTGTGCCCAGAGAGCCATGTGCCCTGCCAAGGCCAGCCTGCCACCTCTCATCTGTGTCGGCTGCACAGAGGGCCCTGGCTTCCAAAGGGTAATTTCTAGGCATAGGCCACGTACCAAGCCCTGTCCCGCCACCCTCTCTCTGCCCTCCCTCATTAACATTGACACATAGACACAGTCTTGGCCTGAATGAGTCAGGACCCAGCCTTGCTGAACTACAGCAAACATGTACTCTAAACTGGTGTCACTTGATTCGGTAAAGTACTGGTCTGGTAGCAGTGGAGGCTGGAACTCAGTAAATGGAATGTCATCAAACACATGGAAACCCTGCGTTTGATGTATTTGATACCATTCCACTTATTCTACTCCAGCCCTTACTACGAGCCCGTCCTCCCCAATTAAGGTGCCACCAACCTCCTGTGTCTGTTAGCCATTACTACCCACAAAATGTTAGGTTCATGGTCCAAAATCAGACTCACAGTTTAAAATCTGAGGCATTTTGTGTAATTGAATTATAAAAAGGGATGAGGTATGTATTTGTGAAAGGACAAATCCCTGACAGAGTTTCTCATCTCATACAGTAGCTGGAAAGTGTTGACCGTAAACAAAGCCCCTTCCTGCAGAAAAGCCCCTGCCCTTTGTGAACACAAACGCCCCATTCTTTGGGGGCTGTCTATTTCTGAGCAATGCTGAACTGTTCTCTGCCTTATTGTAGCTGCCGAGGGAGCCGAGCCAGTGGCTACCGCCACTCCACCTGTACTGACCATCCAGCAAGGAGGCAGCGCTGAGTTCCGCTGTACTGTGACTGGCAACCCTACCCCTGCCATCGAGTGGATAGGTAAAGAAGGCTGTAGCTAGCGGTACACCTACAGCATAAACTAAGCCAGTCAATTAGTTTAGTCAATTGCTGGCTAAGTCAATTAGGAACACATTCATTCGCATGTATAACGACCTGTTATAATCTTGTATTTGAATAGCTGTTTATGGAAGTATACATTCATGCTGTATAATGGCATAACTGACAAAAGGGGGAAAAAAATAATAATCGTATGTGTTTCTAGGTGGAGGTCCTGGTAACAGAATGAGCCCCAATGCTGTGGTCCGTGGAGGAGTACTGACCATCCCTGCTGTGGAGAGGGGGGATGAGGGGGAGTACATCTGCAAGGCCCTCAACACCCACGGAGAACACACAGCACGGGCTGTCCTCTATGTACACAGTGGGTCTCAACATCAACAGCAGGCCAATGTCACAGGTTCATGGGGTGGTATTCTTACTTGAGATCTACACGCTTTACTCAAATTGTTGCGCAAGTCTTCTATTGAGATCGATGAAGGATTTATGGATGCCCTGAGGTCTGAGTTGTGTGTACTTATCTCAACTGTGAATATGCCCAATATTGTCGTTTGTCACTAGTTACCACAGCCACAAAGTCACAATTTATCTTCTTAAAATATGATTTTAAACCACAGGAGGTTGGAGGCACCTTAATTGGGGAGGACAGGCTCGTAGTAATGGCTGAAGTGGCAGGAGTGGAATAGTATCAAATACATCAAACACATGGTTTCCATGTGTTTGATGCCATTCCATTCACTCCGTTCCAGACATTATTATGAGCCATCCTCCCCTCTGCAGCTTGACTGTTTTAAACCTAACCTTAACCTTAACCCCACTGGTAACCTTATACCTAACCCTAACTTTAAATTAAGACCAAAATAGCACATTTTTGTTTTCAAGAATCTTTACAATATTGCCAACTTTGACTTTGTGGCTGTGGTAACTAGTGACAACCCCATATTGTCTACCAGTCTTGTTGGGTCCTCATTTGGGCATATTTTGTGTTCTTCCTGTGTTTTTAAATGCTTCAGGTGCCAGCCTGCCCCACGTGCAGGTGAGCCCCCAGAGAGTGGACATCCATGAGGGGGAGACGCTGAGGCTGTACTGCAGGGCTGGAGGCACGCCCAGCCCCAGACTCACCTGGAAGAAACAGGGAGGACAACTTCCTCCACAGGTGAACACTGGTCCTTTCTACCTGATATTTTCTGTCTAGGATATATACTGATCTTAAGAGTAGCTACATAGAGTGCCTTCAGAAAGTATGGATTTATACCCCTTGATTTTGTTGTGACATCCTGAATTTAAAATTGATTTGTTTTGGTCTCTGGCCTACACACAATACCCCATAATGTCAAAGTGGAATTATGTTTTTCAAAATGTTTACAATGTCTTGAGTCAATAAGTATTCAACCACTTTGTTATGGCAAGCATAAATAAGTTCAGGAGTAAACATTTGCTTAACAAGTCACAATAAGTTGCATGAACTCACTCTGTGTGTTATAATAGTGTTTAACATGATTTTCTTATGACTACTTCATCTCTGTACCCCACACATACAATTATCTGGAAGGTCCCTTAGTCGAGCAGTGAATTTCAAACAAAGATTCAACCACAAAGACCAGGGAGGTTTTCGATTGCCTTGCGAAGAAGGGTAGATGGGGTATTGGTAGATGGGTAAAAATACAGATATTGAATATGAATTACACTTTGGATGGTGTATTAATAAACCCAGTCTTTACAAAGATACAGGTGTCCTTCCTAACTCAGTTGCCAGAGAGGAAGGACACTGCTCAGGGATTTCACCATGAGGCCAATGGTGACTTTAAAACAGTTGCAGAGTTTAATGGCTTTGATAGGAGAAACCTGAGGATGGATCAACAACATTGTAGTTACTCCACAATACTAACCTAATTGACAGAGTGAAAAGAAGGAAGAATAAAAATATTCCAAAACATGCATCTTGTTTGCAACAAGACACTAAAGTAATTCAGCAAAAAAATGTGGCAAAGCAATTAACATTTTGTCCTGAATACAAAGTATTATGTTTGGGGCAAATCCAATACAACACATTACTGAGTACCATTCTCCATATTTTCAAGCATAGAGGTGGCTGCATTATGTCATGGGTTTACTTCTAATTCTTAAGGACTGGGGAGTTTTTCAGGATGAAAAAGAAACAGAATGGAGCTAAGCACAGGCAAAATCCTAGATGAAAACCTGGTTCAGTCTGCTTCCACCAGACACTGGAAGATTAATTCATCTTTCAGCATGACAATAACCTAAAACACAAGGCCAAATATACACTGGAGTTGCTAACTAAGATGACATTGAATGTTCCTGAGTGACCGAGTTAAGAGTTTTGACTTAAATCTACTTAAAAATCTATAGCAAGCTATGATCAGCAACCAATTTGACAGAGCAAAAATTTTACAATCCAGGTGTGAAAAGCTCTTAGAGACTAAGGTATACTGTATACTGTAATCGCTGCCAAAGGTGCTTTTACAAAGTATTGACTCAGAGGTGTGAATACTTATGTTAATAAGATATTTCTGTATTTGATTTTCAATACATTTGCAAACATTTTAAAAAAACTAATGTTTTCACTTTGTCTTTATGGGTATTGTGTGTAGATAGGTGAGAAGAAAAATTATTTGAATACTTTTCGAATTTAGGAATGTGGAATAAGTCAAGGGGTATGAATACTTTCTCAAGGCACTCACTGTATGTATTGTATACAGCAGGGGTGTCGAACTCACTTTGCCCAGGGTGCCAAATTCAGTCTTCAACGAGGTCCGGAGAGGCGCACAGAAAATATGTTATATTTCCTTGCCGTCCAAATTTGTTTTTGTTTTTGGAATTCTCAATGCTCTCTGGCTGTCTAGTGATTGTTAGTGAGCTGGACAGTCAAGAAACTGCATGAATATAGATCCATTACCATTTCTACACAGTTTGGATTTGGTTTTATCTTTTAAATTTTCCTCAAACCGCCAGATTGGACCACCTCGTGAGCTGGATCCGGCCTGCGAGCCATATGTTTGACATCCCTGGTATACAGTATTTGGTGCTGGTATCTCACCATGCTATTGAAGGGTTGTGTTGGTGAAAAAGTGAATTCTGGTGTACAGTATTTTGACCAATCTTTATTGTTTTTTTCCTTCTTGTGTTTCCTTCCTCCCTTGTTTTATTCCCACCCTTTTTCCTTGACGTTTTGCTCAGGCCATTCCTTCTCACGGTTTCCATCAGTTTAAAAGCAACAGTCTCGATGTGTTACAGAGACGTATTGAGGAGCTGCAGGTCTGTCCATCTGTCCTGTCTTTACGTCTGTCTGTCTATCTGTCTCGTCTCTTACTTCCCACCTGTTGTCCTCTACTGACCTTGCCTAAACACACTGTCAACTAAATGCATGATCAAACGTGTCTTTGATTCATCATCACACACAGTAACTGCCATTAATTCACAACAAGCAAATAGCTGCTCACAAAGTCTCCATGAGAAATAGTAGTTCAGTATTACTGTTAAAAAAACAACAACATCAACAGCAAGCTGGGTGTGAAGCTCTACTTATGGCATGGTTTAGTTGTTGTTTTTATCTTATAAATGTTCCATCCATGTCCTTCTTTTTCTAATTTATCCACCGTCATTAGGGATGGGGGAAAAAATTGATACAGTTACATGTCACAATATTATTTTGGGATTGATATTTCGATTTGTAAAAAAAGTTTGTAAAAAGGGCTAGTTGTCTATACGCCGGTATTTTTCATCCTATATCTTTTTAAATAGTGACCCAACATGTTTTCAGCACTTTTATTTCCCTCACTGATCAAAACTCGTTCTTTCATGTTGTCTCTTGTCTCTCTCAGATATATAGAGAGCAATATGTTTGGAACATCAAATTGCAATAAAATCGCAGTATAGAATCACAAAACATATGGTATAGGCACTTAAGTATGGTGATAATATCGTATCGTGAGGCCCCTCTCAATTCCCAGCCCTAACCATCATCATATCATCCCTGACATGTTTGTTTCCTAAACCAACTATTTACCATTTTGCTCATATTATTATTATTCCTGTATGTACACGTCCAGGCCCCAGGGCGTAGCTAGGTATTTGGGACATAGTCTCCTCATGCCAGGCACTTGTCCCCCTCAAGGGCCTTTGGGTTAGTCCCTCTGTACCTCGTGTCTTCTCCGCCAGCCGATGCTCAGGGCTCTGATTTGTTCTGCCTCAGACAGCTTCAGAGTTGTGTCAGCTTTTCCCATGGGGACTCAGGCTCTGCCGTGCGGCCACGCAGAAATTCTGTGTACTTTAGCAAATGGGTTGCTTTGAAAACGTGTGAATGGGTTCAGACACACATTGAGCCTGCTCTGCCTCGGCCGCTGCTCACTTTAGCCAGGCCCTCACGGTTGGCAAGGCCGGAGCTAAGCAGCTTTGTCCACGGATGTAAGGCACACTACCACCACCCCCAGGATACTGTAATCCACCCAGCTCAGCCACACCCCTTTAAATTCTGTCTCCAGCCACACCCCTTTAAATTCTCTCTCCAGACACACCCCTTTAAATTCTCTCTCTAGAGTCTAGACACACCCCTTTAAATAATGTCTTTAGGTGTACTCTATTCTCAGCCGTAACACTGGTCCACTGTTCACGTTGATGGTTGTAATACTGTATGGTTGTAAGGTTGTAAATGATAGTAAGGTCCACCACTCTGTCCATTATAGTTCAAGTGTAAAGTAGTTGCTTAGGGACTCAATTTGACATTTCTGTGCCGTGAACAGGCTGACTATTTTCCCGTTAGAATAGAGTTGGTCCACTGTCTTACAATTGTGTTGATTGTACATTGGGATTCATTTAGAAATGAAGGCATAGAGTTGATGTAGTGAGTGGTTGTAAGTATTAGTAAACATCTGTAATGCATTTCCAGTGATTTCATACTGTACATAGATAGAGGAGCTTTGTATTGCTTGAAGGCATTGTATTGGCTCAAAGCACTATGTCTAATATGTCAATTCCATAACAGTTTCCCAGTCCTGTCATCATTGTACTGAATCATTTTAACAACTCAACAACAATTATTTCAAGTATACAAAAGTATACAATAACATGTGCTGCTATACCTACTGTAGTGTCTGCTACTGTAGTGTATCCTCCTGAAGTGTATGACTACCTACTGTAGTGTATCCTGCTGTAGTGTATCCTACTGAAGTGTATGACTACCTACTGTAGTGTATCCTGCTGTAGTGTATCCTACTGAAGTGTATGACTACCTACTGTAGTGTATCCTGCTGTAGTGTATGACTACCTACTGCAGTGTATCCTACTGTAGTGTATCCTACTGTAGTGTATCCTACTGTAGTGTATCCTACTGTAGTGTATCTTACTGTAGTGTATGACTACCTACTGTAGTGTATCCTACTGTAGTGTATCCTACTGTAGTGTATCCTGCTGTAGTGTATGACTACCTACTGTAGTGTATCCTGCTGTAGTGTATGACTACCTACTGTAGTGTACCCTACTATAGTGTATGACTACCTACTGTAGTGTACCCTTCTGTAGTGTATGACTACCTACTGTAGTGTATCCTGCTGTAGTGTATGACTACCTACTGTAGTGTACCCTACTGTAGTGTATGACTACCTACTGTAGTGTATCCTGCTGTAGTGTATCCTACTGAAGTGTACCCTACTGTAGTGTATGACTACCTACTGTAGTGTACCCTTCTGTAGTGTATGACTACCCACTGTAGTGTATCCTGCTGTAGTGTATGACTACCTACTGTAGTGTACCCTACTGTAGTGTATGACTACCTACTGTAGTGTATCCTGCTGTAGTGTATCCTACTGAAGTGTACCCTACTGTAGTGTATGACTACCTACTGTAGTGTACCTACTGTATGTCATTGGTACCTACTGTATGTCAACTGTTTCAATAGTGATCATTATTTGTTGTCAAATTAACATTTTTAACTGTGAAATCATTATAGTAATGTTGATATACCTAAACATTACTTTTCTCTTCAACCAACAATGAACTGGTTAGATCTTTTTGTTTTCTTTCACGCAAACCACAACAATAACTGAAAAGCTATTTTTAATGATCATAACACAAACATTATTACCACGCACACACCATTTAACAATGCTGTATACTGTATATGCTGAAGATCCACCCCTCTGTGCTTTTGTTGGTATTGATTTGAAATTATATCAAGTGTGTCTGTTGTTCGCACCTTTGTGGGTTTATACAGTGGTTATACAATGTTTAAACAGTAGGTGTTGGTCCAAAGGTAAGAAATCTGCTAAGGCCGTTGTGACATATTCTTCATCCCTCTCCATGCTCGTTGCTGTGTCCTCTCTAGACCCGTATGGAGCGTACAGACATTGGCACCCTTCTCATCCCCAACATCAAGTCCTCTGACTCAGGCACCTACCTGTGTGTCGGAACCAACTCCATAGGATCCTCAGAGGCTCGCATCGAGGTCACCGTCAATAGAGGTGAGAGGTCACTCCAGGGTCATGTTCAGTAGGGCACTCGTTTAAAAAAAAGTTTTGCAACGTACGTAAATCGGAAAACGGCTGTTTGTTATTGGAAAGGTAGTTCAGATTACATCAATGTTTTAATCTGTTTCAAAATGCTTTCTCCCTACTGGGCATGACCCAGGAGCTTGCTGCTGCTGTGTGTTGATAGTAATTTAACATTAGTAAATATCTGTGTTCTGTGGTTGTGTAGCAATAGGAGGAGACACCATCTCGTCAGCCATCACCATCCAGCCCTCCATAGCTGACGTCCAGGAGGGACAGTCTCTGGACCTTAACTGTTTTGTCCCTGGTAACCCCCCACCTGCTGTCACCTGGAGGAGGTCTAGTGGACGCCTGTCTGCCAATCACCAGGTTGGAATATACACATATTCTCTTACTAGGGTTGAACAATTCTGGAACCCTTCCCAAAGTTCCCAGGTTTTGGTTTTCCCAAAGTTCCCAACATGGATTTCTGAAAACCCAGGAACTTTGGGACCTTACCTGTAACATACAAATGCTTCCAACTGTTCACGTAAATGTACTGTAGTCGCGTGATGATATGGTATCTTTACTGTTTAGGAAGCTCAAATCTCTATGAAAAATCTGTTGAAGGGATAGTGGGACATTTTGCTAGCTAGCATGCTAGTTGGTTCTGCAGACTTCCAGTCATTGCGCTAACGCTAGTTAGCAATTGCATCAGAAACGACCTTCAACTTCATTAAAACTGAAAGCAGAGACATAAAAATGGTATCCATGAGTTCATCTGACTCTGGGGAAGTTGAACAAAGTAATTTCCAACATGTCGCACTATCCCTTTAATGAAGACTGTTTATTTCAGCTGAATATTCAGCAGGATAATTCCCATTGTGCCTAACAGGTTCTGGGTACCCAGCTGCGTATCCTCTCTGCCAGCCCAGATGACTCTGGGGAGTATATCTGTCGTGTGGAGGCAGGGCCTGGTACTCCTGTCCGCCAGGCCTCAGTCTCTGTCTCAGTCACAGCCACCTCCTCTCGTAAGTCAGCAAGCCATTCTCTCTGTGACAGTACACTGGCTTGACAATGGAACTATCCTCTCCACTGATATCACTGGGGATGGTGGTGAAGCAGTCCGAGGCACATGCAGTAGGAACAACTGTGTAATTTATTTAGTGGCCTTTCGTCATGTAGAGTATTACTTTTCCAGTTGTGTTTAATTCCAACCCTCCTTAAAGTGACCTCAGAGTGTATGCTTTACTTTTCCACACTGTGCCATGATCTCATCCTGGTTCAAACCTTCCTGGGTTTCTGGTTTGTCATGTTCTGTATATGCTTCTAAATTCCAATGCTTCCAATAAAAACCATAGACCTAAAGTGTCATGATCTGGTACTTACAGTACACCCTCTTGTAAATGTTGTAGGATGACTGGAGTGAGTAGAGGAAACATTATCCTGTTGTAATGTTTGTGGTGGTGTGTGTTCCGTGGAGCAGGCCTGCAGACCCCTATCATCTCCATTGAGCCCCACAGTGCAGCGGTGCGACAGGGAGAGTCAGCCAGCTTCAAGTGTCGGGTCTACAGTGGAGCACAGCCCGTTCGCCTGGAGTGGAAACTGTCCAACAACCAGCCACTTCCTGGTGAGGCCCCTCCCACACACACACATACTGTTACACTGTTATTCTCTGACTGGAGGATACTGAATCAGTCAATTAAATTCCATACAGCAGAAAGGCATTTAGTCAGATTCATGTCAGATGTCAGAATCATGTCATTATCCACACATGCAAACTATCTGCAATATAACAGTAATGACAACATATAGTCTGTATCCAATTACTGTTCTTTCATATTTAGCTATGTTTTTAATTTGACACACAGTTGCTGCTTTTAAGAGATGTACTTGATAGACTAAATTATTCCCTATGCCACCTGTCATTCTGTAGACAATGTGAAGATTGACCATTACGGCTCTGTCCTCATCATCACTGATGCCCGCCCTAGCAACCAGGGCACCTACCGCTGTGTGGCTAGCAACTTGTTTGGAATCACCCAGAGCATGGTCTCTTTGATTGTCAGAGGTATGGTGTAGTCACACACCCACACACACGCACACACACACATATATGGTGTTGATGTTTATGGTGTGGTTCAGTATGAGCAGCTGCTCTCTGTCGATGAACTAAGGGCCCCCCATGGTGGTTGTCATGGTAAAGGAAAGGACTTATGGTTGTTTATTTGGGTGATGTCATCCTTCCTTCCAGAGTCTCCCGTAGCGACTGTCACCCCTCAGGGGCCCGTGCGAGTCAGGGTGGGTGAACCCATCAATCTGGAGTGCCAGGCCTCCGGGGAGCCACGGCCATCTGTCACATGGCACAGGCTGGACAACGCCCGCAAGACCATGCTGAGTAGCCCTGTGCCCATGGAGTCCAACGCTGTCATGCAGGTACTGTACTGGATCTGTCTTAATTTTTACTGAGATGTTGTACTGTACAGGCAAAAGGTAGCCTAGTGGTTAAGAGCTTTGGGCCAGTAACCGACAGGTTGCTGGTTCGAATCCCAGACCTGATTAGGTAAAAATCTGTCGATATGCCCTTGAGCAAGGCACTTAACCCTAATTGCTCTGGATAAGAGTGTCTACTAAATGACAAGTGAAATGTATGTGGAAGAATAAAGGTTTCCTAAACACAGATTAAGCCTAGATTCCAAATTCAATGTGCTTCTTGCTCTAAAACCAGGCTTAATCTCTGTATGAGTAACCAGCCCTTAGTGTTAGGATGTAATACATTTTTGTGCTAAGATATATTACATTGGGTGTGCTATTTATTCTATGATGGGCAAGCGCAGTAAAGCTGTTGTCATGACGTGCCCTTGGCGGGGAGGATCATAGACCCCCTCTCTCTATCTCTCTCCACAGTGTAATGATGGTCATAAGTACTCTGCTTATGGGCCTGTAGTATTGAGATTGGAATGTGTGACTGTGGGACACAGAGAGAGACTTGGCCAAACTTTAACATCAAAAGGGTGAATAATTCAACAGTATTTCTGTATTCCAAACATTTGGAATGGTCTTGGGGTATTTAAAGAACGTAACTGAAGACGGTAGGACAACATAACAGTATCTCTTTATATCTTTATAATTTATATATTTCCCAGTTGTCAGGGTCACATCCAAATGTGGGGGGAACGTATATGATTAAATATTAAACTATTTTTGAGAAAATGTAATGTGATGTTAGCTTTCTAAAGGAGAGAATTGTTTTTCATATGAAGTCTTAACAAAGTCAGTGGCCAAGCCCACGTGAGCACAGACATTACATCGGCGTCATGGAACGCCCACTTTTCCCAGAAGTGTATGAAACCCACTTCCGACAAAATGTACATTAGACCAGTTACGTGCAGCGCCAGCTGAATACGTTACAAATGGTTAAGAAATCTACCACTCTAGAGACAAAAACGTGCAGATTTGCTGCCGGAGTGTAAACATGGTTTAAGACTCTAGAAGCGAACAAGACCGACAGCGTGTGCTGAGAGGGACGTAATGGCTAGAACTCTACTTTCAACAGAGAAGAAGGAAATCTCTACAAAACTAAAGACTACACAGTCAGTCTGCAGTTGTTTAAGTACTTTAGTCTGGTAAACGCGACCGATCGAACAACCGAATGGTACTCATAGGGAATACTCTCCATTCTGGAGAACATTTACCTATCGAGCGACCATTGGTACGCTTGATGTATCCATTATAACAAGCTACAACTACTAAAGACTTTGATCTCTGGTGGACAAAACAGAGACTTTCTGTCGACTGACTTTCCAGCAGACGGACCGGCGGTCACAGAGAGAAACAACAAAGGCCTACACTCGTAAATATGTAAATTGCAATTCCTTTTTGAATGAGCGGCTGTTCATGTGCAAAGTGTTAGCATTTCCATGAGCCTAGTTATCAGATGTGTGTACGATAATGGAGTCCTTTGTCTGTTCTCCATTTTCATTTGGTGTACAAAGCCATCATATCGGTTTAGTCCACTAGGGACTTTTCAGTGTATGTTAGTAACCAATGTATCAAATCAAATCAAACTTTATTCGTCACATGTGCCGAATACAATAAGTGTAGACCTTACAGTGAAATGCTTACTGACAAGCCTTTAACCAACAGTGCAGTTCAAGAAGAGTTAAGAAAATATTTACCAAATAAACAAAAGTAAAAAAAAAAGGTTACACAATAACATCGGTACCGGTACCGAGTCAGTGTGCGGGAGTACAGGTTAGTTGAGGTAATTTGTACACATAGGTAGGGGTGAAGTGACTATGCATAGATAATAAACAGCGAATAGAAGCAGTGTACAAAATAAATGGAGGCGGGTGTCAATGTAATAGTCCGGTGGCCATTTGATTAATTGTTCAGCAGTCTTATGGCTTGGGGGTAGAAGCTGTTAAGGAGCCTTTTGGTCCTAGACTTGGCGCTTCGGTACTGCTTGCCGTGCGGAAGCAGAGAATACAGTCTATGGCTTGCATGACTGGAGTCTCTGACAATTTTATGGGCTTTTCTCTGACACCGCCTATTATATAGGTCCTGGATGGCAGGAAGCTTGGCCCCAGTGAGGGCTGTAAGCACTACCCACTGTAGTGCCTTGCAGTCAGATGCCGAGCAGTTGCCATACCAGGCGGTGAGGCAACCGGTCAGGATGCTCTCGACTGTACAGCTGTAGAACCTTTTGAGGATCTGGGGACCCATGCCAAATCTTTTCAGTCTCCTGAGGGGGAAAAGGTTTTGTCATACCCTCTTCACGACTGTCTTGGTGTGTTTGGACCATGATAGTTTGTTGGTGATGTGAAAATCAGATATGAAAATATCTGAAGAGAGTTACATTCGGGAAATAGTAACTCTTTAAACAACATTTTCCTGTGGTGCCTCGACTTCCTAGTTAATTAATGTGTACGTGATTAGTTTAATCATGTAAAAATTACACCTAGAGAATTGATTTGATAATATAACAGTCTTCACATTAATGATAGTCCAAAAGACACGACACGGTCTTCCCCTCCCAGGTCCTAGTGGCCCGTCCAGAAGACAGTGGCACCTACGTGTGCACGGCCCGCAACAACGAGGGCACCACCGAGACCAGGGTGGAAGTGATCGTGGAAGGGGGTGCCCAGGTGCCCACCTCGCCCCGTGCCTCTGTGCCAGAACCCCTTATGTTGGTGGTGGAGGGACAGACCACCACACTGAGATGTGACGCTCACGGTAACTGATGCACTTCCAAATTACACTAATGATTATTCAGCAAATAATAACTGAGTTCCCAGGTTTTGATTGTATTGATACTTGTTAGTACAGAGAATACATCCTACAAATGAGAGCTGAGATGAACTTCCATGTCATAGACACCTCATCTTTTCTAAGAGCATACAACTGGCATTACAAAACATTTACAAATCATTTACGTTTACTTAAGTCCTTTTTATACACTGATATTGTGATTTCCCTCCCTCCCAAGGCTTCCCCGCCCCTAAGATCACGTGGTCTAAGCTGCGCGCCCCTCTCCCCTGGAGACATAAGGTAGTGGACAACACCCTAGTCCTGCCCAATGTTGGCCGGGCAGACTCTGGAGAGTACATCTGTAACGCCACCAACAACATGGGCACCACAGAGGTCACCATCATGCTGGATGTGGAGAGTGAGTCTGATAAACAGATTGTATTAGCCTGGTCCCAAATCTTTTTGTGATGCTTAGCCAACTCGTGTTAATCGTGATCGTGTTGGCTATAAAAATCTGGAACCAAAGAGATCTGGGTCCCGGTTAGGGTTTCATCACTGCTGGTTCCAGTCTGCACAGAACTATTGTGGAGATTTATATAGATTATTAACACCAGTAAAACTCAATGACACAGCTCATGAATCACATCTCACCATTCATAAATGTGACCTCACATCTCTATGCAAGCTTAAGTCTAATTTAGTGATTTGCTTTTACGTTTTATAAAAATATAGACTTATAGCTTCAAAATCTATCAACTGTAGTTGGATGAAACATGGGTTGTGCTGTAAAACCACTCAGGGGACAAGTAGGAAAAAAAGCCCTTGAAAGATTTTGCTGAGATTTTCACACTTGCTGGAGACTTCTTCTTTGTTTAAGCCCATTCAGCATCTTTCACGCCCTTTTAAGCCTTAGCCCCACCCATGTAAATGCATATGAGTCAGCATGGCATTGCTCCAGAAAGTAATCTCTCTACTTAAACTTTCTCCAACTGAGCTTTGTCGATAGCACCAGCTAAATTTGCAGGTTGACGTTTATTGTCATGTATCTTGCCCTAGAGGCAAAACTGAGCGACATTAAAGGTTGGGGTTAGGCATTAGGGTTAGCAGTGTGGTTAAAGTTAGGATTAGGTTTAAAATGATTTTATGTCTTTGTGGCTGTGCGAGCTACTGACCACTCTGCAGAGCTGCCTCTAAGTCAAGATTCATGACTATAAATGCCAGCCTACACTAAATTCAGGGCAACAATGTTGCTGAGAGCTGTAGCAACACTTTTGCAGTTGTCCATAACTATATCTTTCCAAAAATCTGCGCAAGCGAAGATGATCTATATACTGACCAAGGAAACCCCATTCTATTATACATGTAGGCAGAAGCCTGTGATATGATAGAGCAAACATCTCTCGGCATATCCAGCCCCTCCATTATCACAGCCAATCATGGCAAGCCAGGAGGATTATGTTTTTCTTCCTGTATTGCTATATACTTTCTCCTTGGCTAAATTAGGCTCATCATTTATATTTTTTATTAATATTTACAGATCACCTACAATTTTTTTAAGGCACATGAAAGTTCACATGTTCAAGAAGGCATATCTGAAAAAACGTAGAAAATGAAAAGAATTTTGCCCTTACTGTGAAGTCGGAACCAAATGTCCAGCTTCCTGAATCAAGTCACAAATCATCATCTATTCCTAATACTAGTTAGTCACTTTAGTATCTCTAACCTTCCATGTCTGATGCAGCTCCTCCCTATGCCACCTCCCTGCCCGACGACGTGGCAGTGCGTGTGGGCGAGGTGATCCGACTGCAGTGCCTGGCCCATGGTACTCCCCCGCTGCTCTTCCAGTGGACCAAGCTGAATGGCAGCCTGTCCACCAGGGCTGACGTCCAAGGAGGAGACCTCCAGATCAACCTGGCCACAGCCGAGGACGCTGGCACTTACAAGTGTGTCTCCACCAACAAAGTGGGCACCAGTGAAGCACATGCCAAGGTTACAGTAAGATGTAAGTACCGTCCCCAAATGACTCTACAGTAAGGTACCTATTTGTTACCATAAACACTTATGGACACAGACACCTTCAGTGAATAAGCACACAAACACTCCCTTATTGTGTATGTGTGTGTGCGTCTTTGTGTGAATGCACGTGTGTGTGTGCACTTGCCTGACTGTGTGTGTGTGTGTGTGTGTGTAGCGCCCCTAGTGGTGCGTGTGTCTCCTCAGGTAGAGGTGAAGGCCCAGGGTAGTGCTGTGGAGTTCACCTGCTCTGCTGCAGGAGGCCTGGGGACCACCATGGAGTGGCTGAAGGAGGGAGGAGCCCTGCCCCCCAACCATCACATCAAAGACGGAGTGCTGAGGTGAGAGAGCCAGGAGTCACTTTACAGCAGGCTTAGTGGTGCAGCGGTCTAAGGCACTGCATCTCAGTGGTAGAGGCGTCACTACAGACACCCTGGTTCGAATCCAGGCTATATCACAACCGGCCATGATTGGGACTCCCATAGGGTGGCGTAAACCTGGGTTTGGCAGATATAGGCCGTCATTGTAAATATGAATTTGTTCTTAACTGACTTGCCTAGTTAAATAAATTGATGATCCTGGATCATTGCAGTTAAATGATGAATCAGGATCAACACAGTTAAATGACAATCCAGGATCAACAAAGTTAAATGACAATCCAGCATCAACACAGTTAAATGATGATCCAGGATCAATACAGTTAAATGATGATCCAGGATCAATGCAGTTAAATGATGATCCAGGATCATGTTCCTCTTGATTAAATCAGGACGTGCATTTGGGTTGTCTACCTGTATTGAGTTTGAGTTTATTTTGACAGGGACAGTGCAAATTAATCAACGTTTCAGTAAAAGTGCCGGTTTTAGCCAGCCGGCTAATTTTCAACCGCAGTCCCTGGGCAGGTTATTAAAAACAATTACAATACAGACAATCAATGAGCACACGCAGAGCAACATAGGACAAGCAAGACATAGCATGCAGACAGAGCAACATAGCACAAAAAGCAACAAGACAAAAACCATAAAAGCAACAGTGTTTCCACACCTCACAAGCTACAGACACCATGGAAAGCAGCAATACACAGCTAGGGATTATGTTCACAAATCTGATTGACCTTTAGCCATGTCTTAATATTTTTTGTGAAAGTGTGATAGGTGGTGCAGTTATGTGTGTCTGATGGCAGTGTATTCCAGACATGGGAAGCTCTCACAGAGAAAGCAGATTGACTAAAGGTGCTTTTCCTTAAGGGAACTATACAGTCACCTCTCATGGCAGACCATGTGGATCTGCTGCCATATGTTTGGGTTTTCTGTCTAACAAAAGTACTAAGTGGAGGGGGAGCCAGGCCATTTAGGATCTTGAATACAAGACATGCGTCAGTGTATTGCACAAGATTTTCCCAACTCAGGAGCTCATGCTTTCTGAGGATGTAACAGTGATGATGACTATTGGGCTTCCTATCAAGCACTTTGAGAGCCTGTTTGTAGACAGACTGAATGGGTTTTAATGTTGTACAGCAAGCTTGGGCCCAACTAGTCAAGCAGTATGTTAAGTGAGGGAGTATTATAGATTAAAAGTACAATTTTGCTACCTCTGTAGTCAAACAATTTCTTATAAATCGGAAATTAGCTAGGTTGAATTTGGTTATTTGAATTACCTTTTTCACCTGCTTTTTAAAAGAGAGGTTGGAATCAAGTATGATGCCAAGGCACTTAAAATCAGATACCACCTGGAGCTTCTCCCCTGACACATAGACATCTGGCTCAGTAGCATCTGTTGCCCTCTTTGTGAAGAACATGCAGACAGTTTTTTTTTACATTGAGATGCAAACACGAGTTACTGAGCCACTTTGTAACCTGGACCATTACAGTAGTGAGTTCTTGTGCAGCTTGTTGTTTGCTCGTTGCATGCACATATATCACTGTATCATCTGCATACATTTGAACTTCAGACCCAGTACAGACAGAAGGCAGATCATTAATGTACAGGCTGAACAGGAGGGGCCCCAGTATTGACCCTTGGGGCACGCCCACATCATAGCTAAGAGTGGGCGACAGCTCATTGCTCACTCTGACACACTGAGTTCTGCCTTCAAGGTATGATTTCATCCACCTCAAGGCATCGGGGGAAAAGTTGAACTTGGACAATTTTGTGATGAGAACCTCATGGTTAACAGTATCAAAAGCCTTCCTTAGGTCCAGAAACACAGCCCCAACAACGCCCCCTTTGTCCATTTTCCAATCTGATCCATGTGTGTTTTGTGTAGGATTGAGAACCTGGATCAGAGCAACGAGGGTGTCTACATCTGCAGAGCCACCAGTGTTCATGGCCAGGCTCAGGATACCGCCAAGCTCACCATCCAAGGTTTGTCCAACACCCTCATACAACCATTGACTCTGTCACAACCCATATTTATAACAGAATATTTTGTATAGCCCCACTATGCAATCCCTCTCAATGATCTGGGAATCACATAGATGTATATCTCTATAAATGGCTCTGCAATTATCTTTATTTTTACAGTATTAATTCAGTGTTTGTATGAACCCTCTCTCTCCTCTCCCCATTGCCTGCAGCCCTTCCCAAGGTAATGATCAACGTGCGTACCTCAGTGCAGACTGTCATGGTTGGTAACTCGGTGGAGTTTGAGTGCCAGGCCATCGGCGAGCCCCAGCCTACGGTGCGCTGGAGCAAGGTGGGAGGGCTGCTACCGGCACACATTGTGGTGAAGGGCGGCATGCTTAAGATCGAACAGGTGACAGACGCTGACGCTGGACAGTACCGCTGCACTGCCACCAACGATGTGGGCTCTGTGCAGTCCCAGGTGGTCCTCAATGTCCAGTGTGAGTAGAAAAAGGAGTGTACTGGTCCTGTACGTCTGCAAACACACACAAGCACACACACACGCACACAGACACACGCATACACAAACACACACACACTCACAGACACACACATACACAAACACACACAGACACACACGCATGCACAGACACACGCATACACAAAGACACACACACACGCACACACACATGCACAGACACACACTCCTATAGCTCTTGTCCCCTCTGACCATGTATGAACATTATGAACATTTTAAAATCTTGTCCATGTTCTGTTATAATCTGCACCCGGCACAGCCAGAAGAGGACTGGCCACCCCTCACAGCCTGGTTCCTCTCTAGGTTTCTTCCTAGGTTTTGGCCTTTCTAGGGAGTTTTTCCTAGCCACCGTGCTTTTACACCTGCATTGCTTGCTGTTTGGGGTTTTAGGCTGGGTTTCTGTACAGCACTCTGTGACATCAGCTGATGTAAGGGGGGCATTATAAATACATTTGATTTGATTTGATTTGATGATTGACAGATGTTTGTTTGTAAAGCCCTACCCCAGATTGCAGCTCTGCCAGAGCTGAAGGAAGTGACAGTGGGATCTGATGCTGTCCTGCCCTGTGTGGCATCAGGATACCCAGTGCCTGCCATCAAATGGTCCAAGGTAACCAACACCCTATCAGTGCAACGGAAAACAAACTAGTGAAGTTGGTGCCTATCTGTTTCTGACTATTTTCCATCTACAGTATGTGCCTTGTGAACAGGATCCTGATTTGACTTTTTGTAACATGTTCTGTGCATCCTTCTCTCTGTAGCTGGATGGGGAGCTTCCTCCTAAGTGTATACAGTTAGTCAACACCTTGACGGTTCCTGGATTGACCCACGAGGATTCTGGGACATACGTGTGCACTGCCTCCAACAAGCAGGGAAAAGTGGAGGCCTTCACCACCCTCAAAGTCCATGGTCAGTCAGCTCTATAGAAACTGTGGAAGAGAATATAAGATTGTTGCCTGTATCCAACTCTATGATTCCCTGTTCCATGTCTGTAGTTCATAGACAGTCAGTTCAATCAGAGGGGAACTTTAAATATTGGCAGTACCTAACTATAACTCCTCTATCTCTACAGATCGAGTGATGCCCCATTTCACCCAGGAGCCCCAGTCCTATCTCACTCTGCCCACCATCAAGAACGCCTACAAGTCCTTCAGCATCAAGATCAGCTTCAGGCCAGACAATCCTGATGGTGAGAATTCAGTCACATTGGTATAATCAGATTAATGTACTAGACTAATGTTTTTGTCTGTAGAGTTTCGGTGCCAGTGGATTCGTGCACTTTTGTGATTCAATGATACTGCATCTGTTATGATCTTATCTTGTGTCCTTTAGTACGTTG
Organism: Brachymystax lenok tsinlingensis; assembly: GCA_030435695.1. Classification (NCBI taxonomy): domain Eukaryota; kingdom Metazoa; phylum Chordata; class Actinopteri; order Salmoniformes; family Salmonidae; genus Brachymystax; species Brachymystax lenok. The sequence continues at coordinate 16,831,562 of CM059802.1, forward strand.
TCGTTCCTTATTTTTGTCTTGTTTGTCATTTATTGACGTTTTCCCATGTATGATTTTACCCTCCTGTTCTTCTATCTCTCCACAATCTCCCTCTCTTCTCACCTATGCGGTGTGAAGGTCTCATACTGTATGCGGGTGAGTCGCAGTGCTGTAACTCACACACTCAAGAATGAAGCAGGTGTTGCTTTTTGGGCTAAAAGTCCAGAAAAGCCACCAGTGATGTTTACCTTTTACCTTGCTATAAGGCATTGTAATGTAGAGTACAGCTGGTAGCAGTGAGAGAGAAGCCTATGGAGAATGGCCTATGTCCTTATTCAGGCATGATGGTTGTATTGGCAGCCCCCCCGCTCGTCAGTCCATTACAGTCATTGGCCTAATGGTGTCGACATGGTACGATGCCGATGCATGGAAAGATGGCCGTTATTACAATCCATTTCATCACTCTGCATCAGCTTATACCAACAGGATTGCAATGCTGCTTCCAAAGACACACTTTATTATTGCAAAATGAATGAAATACAATGTCTTATTAGCCTATACAATGAATGAGCCTCATAATGGACATTGTGCAGGATTGTATGTGGCTATAGGCATTTGTCTTCCCAGTTCTGGCGCTAGTACAGAGCACAGTGCCACCAGCAAGATGGGGTGCTTCAATGGGTGACACACATACTCTTTATGGATACCAACTTTATGGAAGTTATACAGAGTGAACAGAAGAACAAAGAAACAATTGTGCTGCATTTAAGCTCTATCCTCTTCCCTTTCAGAGCCATATATGTTAGGGATATGCTTATGTTTAAGAGGCATGGTTTTAGACTGCCCTGGCTTTGACCTTGATGATGATGATGGCCACGGTGCTGGTTGGGAAGAGTTTAGCAGAGCATGTGTCGTTGGCATGCAGCCTGTGTGAAGGCAGAGCTAGACCAGACCAGACAGAGCAATGCCCCAGGGCAGCAGATACTAGAACCTGGCTTTGACTGTCCCAAGCTTGGCCCTAAACCTGCTAGCATGCAGCTTTTTTGACTGAGTGACCTCAGCTCTCACCCTGGTGCCTCTGCTTCTGACTGGCTCTAGGAGGGTAGGTGTGTGAACAAAATTAATTGTATCTCTACTGGTCCACCAGGTATGATCATCTATAACGGACAGAAGAGGACCATGGGAGCAGACTTCATCTCTTTGGGGCTGGTGGGAGGCAGGCCTGAGTTCAGGTGAGCACCTGGCTGTGTCATTCTGGAGCATTAGGGGTTGCTATGCACGCTATATGAGCTCAATGTGTAAGAATAAACAAGCTATTGATGAATGGTAACTTAAACTGACATTAGAGTCTGTCAATGTTGATGCTGATCATGATCATGATGACAGTGACAATGATAATAACGATAATTATAGAAATAACGCTAACTATTTTCTCCCGGTAGGTTTGACGTGGGTTCTGGCATGGCCACCATCCGCTACCCCACAACCATCAAACTAGGAGAGTTCCATACCATAGAACTCCACCGCAACCAGACACAGGGCTCCATCATAGTGGACAGAGAGGCTCCAGTCAACGGAAGCTCACAGGTAGTTTTACATTATATATTTTGTTATCCAGAGACTGTTGAACAATATTATTCAGACAAAAATATCCAACAGAAGCTCCCAGGTCGTTTTTCATAGTCAGTTATAGACTGTTGAAATAATACAAAGTACATATCCAGGAGATTAATCCATGAACACTGTTTTCTTGTCTCGTATCACAGGGCAAGTTCCAGGGGCTGGATCTGAATGAGGAGTTGTATGTGGGTGGTTACCCCAACTACACCCTCCTGGAAAAGACCGCTAGCCTCAAGACTGGCTTCATTGGTTAGAGATCATTGTTAACAACAGTACTACACACTGGTGACACTGTATGGAGTGATATTAGTGAAATTCAATCATTTTGAATTGTTATAGAGCTATTGTTCACTGTTTTGGAATGTTCTCATTGGTTCATGGTTTAAGGTTCATGGTTCTTGTTCTTGTTCTGTCCAGGCTGCATCCGTAAGCTGGTCATCCAAGGTGATGAGGTCATCTTCAAGGATCTGGATCGCAGCTCTACGGGCGTGTCCAACTGTCCTGTCTGCACTGACCGCCCCTGTCAGGTCAGCTGACCACCACTACCTCAGACCCCACTTGTTAAATACAATTCATTAATTGTGATGTTTTGTTTCAGAATGGAGGGATATGCCAGGACTCTGATGCCAGTCTGTACAAGTGTAGCTGTCCCAGAGGATTCACAGGAAGTAACTGCCAGCACCACTCCTCCCTGCACTGCCACCCAGAGGCTTGTGGACCAGACGCCACCTGCATCAACCGTCAGAACACCCTGGGCTACGACTGCCGATGCCACTTGGGGAAGTCTGGAAACAAGTGCATGGACGGTAAGGGAAGCAGGTTATTTTCCTTTGCAATGTTCCCTCCTGGAGTGGGCAAGCCTATGCCCACCCGAAGGTGGTAGAACAGCGGCTCGCCCCACACGGGCCTCTGATGGCAATATGACAGCAGACCTCCCTTCCCTTGTTTGCTCTATCGTATAACCATTGAGGCATGATCCCACTTTCTTACTAGACATCTTGTTGATGTTTGTTTCCTCTAGGTGAATTGGTGACTACTCCCCTGTTTGACGGTATGGACTCGTACATTGCGTACCCTCCTCTGACCAACATCCACAACGAGCTGCACATCGAGATGGAGTTCAAACCCATGGACCTGGACGGTCTGATGTTCTTCAGCGTGGGCAAGAAGATGAAGACGGAGGACTTTGTCTCCCTAGAGATGGTGGATGGACACGTGCAGTTCCGCTATGAACTGGGGACTGGTGAGAGCATAGATATTCAATATAATACTGTATACTGCATAGTACACAATAAGAAGTTTTATTATGAACTTTGGGATTTTGGCAATGAGGCACTTTATCTACTTCCCCAGAGTCAGATGAACTCATGGATAGCATGTTTATGTCTCTGCTTGCAGTTTGAAGGAAGTTGCTAGCGCAATTGCTAACTAGCGTTAGCGCAATGACTGGAAGTCATTGCCCAGTCATTGCACTCCTAGCATGCTAGGAGATACCATAGACTTCTAGTCATTGCGTAAATGATAGTTAGTGTTGGCCCGCGAAACTACCTCTAACTTCCTTCATACTTGACACAGAGACATAAAAATGGTATCCAAGAGTTAATCATTGCCAAAATCCTGAATAATTCCTTTAACTAATAGATTGAGTCTCCTGAAACTCTGTTGACCTATATAATCATTGTCTCTAGATTAAGTATCTCCGCTGTTTCGTTGGCCTAGTTTTCACACTAAGCTCCTCTCAGGCATCAACAAAACAGTGGAAAAGCTCAGACATAGTGCGATAGTGGAAACCATGCTACTGTCTTTGTTTCCAGGCCAAGCTGTCCTGCGCAGTCCTGAGCCGGTCACCCTGGGCCAGTGGCACCGCTTGGAAGCCGGGCGCCTCGACAAGGACGGCTCTCTGAAGATTGATGGTGGCCGGGAGGTCAGGAGGTCCTCTCCAGGCAAGGCCCAGGGCCTGAATATTCACACCCCCATGTACCTAGGAGGAGTCCCCAACATCGACATCATACCCAAGGCCCTTAACATCAGTGTTCTCTACGATGGATGCATAGGAGAGGTGAGCTCAACACACTCACAGCAGGAGCAATGATGGCCTTTATTATAATTCATAAGCACTTATGTCATGTTTATAACCACCATATTACTACATCAGCGTCACATATCCACACAGTCACAGAACATCAATAGTAAAAAAAAAAAACATGAAATTGTCTTCTTTTCCCTGATCGTTTGACTTGAATAATTGGACTTGTTTGGACCTCTAACCCTCTGTGTTGTCGGTTGTCCAGGTGTCCATCAACGGTAAGAAGGTGGACCTGTCCTACAGCTTCACAGACAGCATGGCCATCATCCAGTGTAAGGACAACAGTCCCTGTGACCGCAACCCCTGTCTAAATGGGGCCAGCTGCATGCCGAGCGCCGAGTATGAGTACCAGTGTCTCTGCAAGGACGGCTTCGAGGGTGAGTCCATTGTATAGTTAAATTAAGTACAATCTATGGGATTTCAGTAGATTGATTTAATAATTGGCATTCAATAACCCTATTCTGAAAATTATCTTTCCCAAACGACATAACTGGCGTGTGTATCTCTCCCCCTAATGCCACTTTGACCCCTCTAATTGCTGACCCCTGTCTCTGTGCCCTCTCCAGGTGAGCGATGTGAGGTGTTGAAGGATATCTGCCAGAGCAGTGACCAGTGCCAGAACGGAGGCAGCTGTGTCAACAGCCAGTGTGTGTGTCCTGTAGGCTTCAATGGCCCCGTCTGTGGAGAGAGTGAGTACTGCTCTCTTCCCCTCCTATACACTACACACACACAGAACCATTCCACTATATATTCTAGTCCCCTCCTATACACTACACACACACAGAAGCATTCCACTATATATTCGAGTCCCCTCCTATACACTACATACACACAACCATTCCACTATATATTCTAGTCCCCTCCTATACCCTACACACATGCAACCATTCCACTATATATTCTAGTCCCCTCCTACACACTACACACACACAACCATTCCACTATATATTCTAGTCCCCTCCTAAACACTATACACCACACACACACACAACCATTCCACTATATATTCTAGTCCCCTCCTATACACTACACACGCAACCATTCCACTATCTATTCTAGTCCCCTCCTATACACTACACACACGCAACCATTCCACTATATATTCTAGTCCCCTCCTATACACTACACACACAACCATTCCACTATCTATTCTAGTCCCATTAGATGTGACTTTACTATCATAGACAGTGAGGGAGACTAGCAGATCAAATGGAACAATTCTGGATAGAGTATCTGGATAAGAAATCATTGTAACCTAATTACCTAATTATGACACTTTGACTGGGTTCACATATAGTACTTTTGTTTTCTATCAATTAGTCCAACAATTGCACTGTTGCCATAAATGCTGATGTATGGTATAATTGTGATTGCTGATTTTGTTTGTAGCGCTGTTTCTTCATTAGGAGATATAGACATCTCTGGGCATACCATCAAATCACTTCACAGCAGCACTGTGTATATGTTAGCTTAGAATACACCCCTATAATCTTGACAGAGATATTAGTTACCAGTAGACATAACAATCTCTCTCCCATGGACCATTGCATTAGTTAGGCCTCAACCAGACCCCTCGTCTAAGGAATGGGCCCATATGAAGATGATTCTCCACACTCTAAACTCCACAACATAACATCAGAAAGCTATTCTACTCTATAGGATCCAGAAGTGGTCTGTAGTGTTGGGTGTCAAAGCCACATGATCTGGTGTGTCTTACCCCTGCCCTCTAATGGCTATATTCCACACACACAGGCCAGGTCTCCAGCTTCGCCGATGCCCTGTGGAATTTGGAGGGTAGCGGGGGGAATGGTACAGTATCCCTCCCTTCAGTTCTGCCTGATACAACCGTGACTAACCGTCAGGGGCCCATCTGATCGACCTAAGGGCCCCCGAGAGCCCCCGCATGGCCCCCGCCGCCAGCCTAACACACACTCAGCAAATCAGACAAACTTACACAACATTGTACTACCAAAACAACGCTACACATTTATATTCTCAACTGGTGGCTGGGGTTCCTATCCTGTGAAATGTTGGGAGGGGGAATTCTATGTTGTTAAAGGCTAAGGGTACGGTAGTATGAAGATGATATTGCGTCTTCTTGCGGTTGTGTATTATTGGGGTTTGGCCCTTTGACACTTTGTCTCTCTCTTGTTTGAGATACTGTGTATGTTTTAGAGATGCAAGAAATGTAGAATTCCTATTTTGTCCTCTCCTAAACAAGCGTCCTGTCGAGTCTGTGACATAACCAACTACTTACTGCAACATCTTCCATACTGCCGTCTTCCAAACTGCCTGTCCAAATCAACAGAACAACTGTTTTTATTCTCCACTTCTGCTCTCCTTCGTTGGAAACTGAGAATGTGAAATGCATTATTTTCTACCCATTGGAACAAGGATGTTCGTTGTCAGTTACTAACCACTAAAAGTATTTTTAGGAAAGTCTTATGATGTGAGAACCGTTTGGGTGAGTTGAAACTCCTTTGAAGATGATAACTATGCATGGAGCACTCGATCGCCTGGGTCCACACTGCACTGAGATGCCTGTCTCGCTTGACTCTACAGACCTAGTGTGTGTGATGAATGACATGTACAATGGAGAATGTCGTCTGACTGTGGTATTTTGTACAGTTTGTCTGTCAATACAGAATTTTCAATCTGCAACATTAGTATAAAATACTGTGTTGAGGAATGTGTCGAAAGTAGAGCTATTTAAAAATATAAATACAAATATTGATAAGAACATTTATTTGTCTTTTTCCCTCTTTCTTAACTCTTGTGTACTAACTACTGTTAGTTTCTAACTGAGCCAGTTGGACGGAGGTTCTATTCACCCTGCTGCCACCGGAGGGAGCGCTAACACTAAGGATCAATATAGCAACATACAGGAAAATGAGGTGTTGTGTTTTCTACTCTGTTTTTATAGATGCCCCCATTGAGTATGCAGTTAAATTCTATGACAACGGTTACCTTTCTCTTCCCAAGACTATCTTCCCCAGAAGGTGAGCCAGAGTTTCCAGAGTGGAGAAGGAAGTAACTTTATTTAAGCTGTATCAGTTTCCTTCTCTACAATAGCATTCAGACCCCTTTACTTTTTCCAAATTTTGTTACGTTACAGCCTTATTGTAAAATTGATGAAATAGTTTTATTCCTCATCAATCTACACACAATACCCCATAATGACAAAGCAAAAACTGTTTTTTGGACGTTTTTGCTAATGTATTAAAAATTCAACGCTGAAATATCACATTTACATAAGTATTCAGACACTTTACTCAGTACATTGTTGAAGCACCTTTGGCAGCGATTACAGCCTCGAGTCTTCTTGGGTATGACGCTATTAGCTTGGCACACCTGTATTTGGAAAGTTTTTCCCATAATTCTCTGCAGATCATCTCAACCTCTGTCAGGTTGCATGTGGAGCGTGTGGAACTTTTTTCAGGTCTCTCCAGAGATGTTTGATCAGGTTCAAGTCCGAGCTCTGGCTGGGCCACTCAAGGACATTCAGAGACTTGTCCCAAAACCACTCCTGTGTTGTCTTGGCTATGGGCTTAAGGTCGTTGTCCTGTTGGAAGGTGAACCTTCGCCTCAGTCTGAGGTCCTGAGTGCGCTGTTGCAGGTTTTCATCAAGGATGCTTCACCGTAGGGATGGTGTCAGGTTTCCTCCTGACGTGACGCTTGGCATTCAGGCCAAAGATTTCAATCTTGTTTCTCATGGTCTGAGAGTATTTTAGGTGCCTTTTGGCAAACTCCAAGCGGGCTGTCATGCGTCTTTTACTGAGGAGTGGCTTCCGTCGGGCCTCCACCATAAAGGCCTGATTGGTATACTGCTGTAGAGATGGTCGTCCTTCTGGAAGGTTCTCCCTTCTACACAGAGGAACTCTGGAGCTCTGTCAAAGTGAACATCGGGTTCTTGGTCACTTCCCTGACCAAGGCCCTTCTCCCCCGATTGCTCAGTTTGGCCAGGTGGCCAGCTCTCGGAAGAGTCTTGGTGGTTCCAAACTTCTTCCATTTAAGAATGATGGAGGCCACTGTGTTTTTGGGGACCTTCAATGCTGCAGAAATGTTAAGGTACCCTTCCCCAGATCTGTGCCTCGACACAATCCTGTCTCGGAGCTCTACGGACAATTCCTTTGACCTCATGTTTTTATTTTTTCTCTGACATGCATTGTCAACTATGGCACCTTATATAGATAGGTATGTGCCTTTCCAAATCATTTCCAATCAATTGAATTTACCACTGGTGGACTCCAATCAAGATCAATGTAAAAAGGATGCACCTGAGTTCAATTTCAAGTCTCATAGTAAAGGGTCTGAATACTTATGTAAACATATATATTTCTGTTCTTTATTTTACTACATTTGTAAACATTTTCTAAAAAACTGTTTTCTCTTTGTCATTATGGGGTATTGTGTGTAGATTAATGAGGCGTTTTTTTTCTCAAATTTAATCCATTTTAGAATAAGGCTGTAACATAACAACATGTGAAAAAAAAGGAAGGGGTCTGAATACTTTCAGAATGCACTGTATGTGTGTTATAATGTCTGTGTGTGTATGTGTGTTATAATGTCTGTGTGTGTATGTGTGTTATAATGTCTGTGTGTGTATGTGTGTTATAATGTCTGTGTGTGTATGTGTGTTATAATGTCTGTGTCTGTATGTGTGTTATAATGTCTGTGTGTGTATGTGTGTTATAATGTCTGTGTGTGTATGTGTGTTATAATTATCTGTGTGTGTATGTGTGTTATAATGTCTGTGTGTGTATGTGTGTTATAATGTCTGTGTGTGTATGTGTGTTATAATGTCTGTGTCTGTATGTGTGTTATAATGTCTGTGTGTGTATGTGTGTTATAATGTCTGTGTGTGTATGTGTGTTATAATGTCTGTGTGTGTATGTGTGTTATAATGTCTGTGTGTGTATGTGTGTTATAATGTCTGTGTGTGTATGTGTGTTATAATGTCTGTGTGTGTATGTGTGTTATAATGTCTGTGTGTGTATGTGTGTTATAATGTCTGTGTGTGTATGTGTGTTATAATGTCTGTGTCTGTATGTGTGTTATAATGTCTGTGTGTGTATGTGTGTTATAATGTCTGTGTGTGTGTATGTGTGTTATAATGTCTGTGTGTGTATGTGTGTTATAATGTCTGTGTCTGTATGTGTGTTATAATGTCTGTGTGTGTATGTGTGTTATAATGTCTGTGTGTCTATGTGTGTTATAATGTCTGTGTGTGTATGTGTGTTATAATGTCTGTGTGTGTATGTGTGTTATAATGTCTGTGTGTGTATGTGTGTTATAATGTCTGTGTGTGTATGTGTGTTATAATGTCTGTGTGTGTATGTGTGTTATAATGTCTGTGTGTGTATGTGTGTTATAATGTCTGTGTGTGTGTATGTGTGTTATAATGTCTGTGTGTGTATGTGTGTTATAATGTCTGTGTGTGTATGTGTGTTATAATGTCTGTGTGTGTATGTGTGTTATAATGTCTGTGTGTGTGTATGTGTGTTATAATGTCTGTGTGTGTATGTGTGTTATAATGTCTGTGTGTGTATGTGTGTTATAATGTCTGTGTGTGTGTATGTGTGTTATAATGTCTGTGTGTGTATGTGTGTTATAATGTCTGTGTGTGTATGTGTGTTATAATGTCTGTGTGTGTATGTGTGTTATAATGTCTGTGTGTGTATGTGTGTTATAATGTCTGTGTGTGTATGTGTGTTATAATGTCTGTGTGTGTATGTGTGTTATAATGTCTGTCTGTATGTGTGTTATAATGTCTGTGTCTGTATGTGTGTTATAATGTCTGTGTGTGTATGTGTGTTATAATGTCTGTGTGTGTATGTGTGTTATAATGTCTGTGTGTGTATGTGTGTTATAATGTCTGTGTCTGTATGTGTGTTATAATGTCTGTGTGTGTATGTGTGTTATAATGTCTGTGTGTGTATGTGTGTTATAATGTCTGTGTCTGTATGTGTGTTATAATGTTTATGTGTGTATGTGTGTTATAATGTCTGTGTGTTTATGTGTGTTATAATGTCTGTGTGTGTATGTGTGTTATAATGTCTGTGTGTGTATGTGTGTTATAATGTCTGTGTGTGTATGTGTGTTATAATGTCTGTGTGTGTATGTGTGTTATAATGTCTGTGTGTGTATGTGTGTTATAATGTCTGTGTGTGTTTGTGTGTTATAATGTCTGTGTGTGTTTGTGTGTTATAATGTCTGTGTGTGTATGTGTGTTATAATGTCTGTGTGTGTATGTGTGTTATAATGTCTGTGTCTGTATGTGTGTTATAATGTCTGTGTCTGTATGTGTGTTATAATGTCTGTGTGTCTATGTGTGTTATAATGTCTGTGTCTGTATGTGTGTTATAATGTCTGTGTGTGTATGTGTGTTATAATGTCTGTGTGTGTATGTGTGTTATAATGTCTGTGTCTGTATGTGTGTTATAATGTCTGTGTCTCTATGTGTGTTATAATGTCTGTGTCTGTATGTGTGTTATAATGTCTGTGTGTCTATGTGTGTTATAATGTCTGTGTCTGTATGTGTGTTATAATGTCTGTGTGTGTATGTGTGTTATAATGTCTGTGTGTGTGTATGTGTGTTCTAATGTCTGTGTGTGTATGTGTGTTATAATGTCTGTGTGTGTATGTGTGTTATAATGTCTGTGACTGTATGTGTGTTATAATGTCTGTGTGTGTATGTGTGTTATAATGTCTGTGTGTGTATGTGTGTTATAATGTCTGTGTGTGTATGTGTGTTATAATGTCTGTGTGTGTATGTGTGTTATAATGTCTGTGTGTGTATGTGTGTTATAATGTCTGTGTCTGTATGTGTGTTATAATGTCTGTGTGCGTATGTGTGTTATAATGTCTGTGTCTGTATGTGTGTTATAATGTCTGTGTGTCTATGTGTGTTATAATGTCTGTGTGCCTATGTGTGTTATAATGTCTGTGTGCGTATGTGTGTTATAATGTCTGTGTGTGTATGTGTGTTATAATGTCTGTGTGTGTATGTGTGTTATAATGTCTGTGTGTGTATGTGTGTTATAATGTCTGTGTGTGTATGTGTGTTATAATGTCTGTGTGTGTGTATGTGTGTTATAATGTCTGTGTCTCTATGTGTGTTATAATGTCTGTGTCTGTATGTGTGTTATAATGTCTGTGTGTCTATGTGTGTTATAATGTCTGTGTCTGTATGTGTGTTATAATGTCTGTGTGTGTATGTGTGTTATAATGTCTGTGTGTGTATGTGTGTTATAATGTCTGTGTGTGTATGTGTGTTATAATGTCTGTGTCTGTATGTGTGTTATAATGTCTCTGTGTGTATGTGTGTTATAATGTCTGTGTCTGTATGTGTGTTATAATGTCTGTGTGTCTATGTGTGTTATAATGTCTGTGTCTGTATGTGTGTTATAATGTCTGTGTGCGTATGTGTGTTATAATGTCTGTGTCTGTATGTGTGTTATAATGTCTCTGTGTGTATGTGTGTTATAATGTCTGTGTCTGTATGTGTGTTATAATGTCTGTGTGTGTATGTGTGTTATAATGTTTGTGTGTGTATGTGTGTTATAATGTCTGTGTGTGTATGTGTGTTATAATGTCTGTGTCTGTATGTGTGTTATAATGTCTGTGTCTCTATGTGTGTTATAATGTCTGTGTCTGTATGTGTGTTATAATGTCTGTGTGTCTATGTGTGTTATAATGTCTGTGTCTGTATGTGTGTTATAATGTCTGTGTGTGTATGTGTGTTATAATGTCTGTGTGTGTATGTGTGTTATAATGTCTGTGTGTGTATGTGTGTTATAATGTCTGTGTCTGTATGTGTGTTATAATGTCTCTGTGTGTATGTGTGTTATAATGTCTGTGTCTGTATGTGTGCTATAATGTCTGTGTGTGTATGTGTGTTATAATGTCTGTGTGTGTATGTGTGTTATAATGTCTGTGTCTGTATGTGTGTTATAATGTCTCTGTCTGAATGTGTGTTATAATGTCTGTGTGTGTATGTGTGTTATAATGTCTGTGTGTGTATGTGTGTTATAATGTCTGTGTGTGTATGTGTGTTATAATGTCTGTGTGTGTATGTGTGTTATAATGTCTGTGTGTGTATGTGTGTTATAATGTCTGTGTGTGTATGTGTGTTATAATGTATGTGTGTGTATGTGTGTTATAATGTATGTGTGTCTATGTGTGTTATAATGTATGTGTGTCTATGTGTGTTATAATGTCTGTGTGTCTATGTGTGTTATAATGTCTGTGTCTGTATGTGTGTTATAATGTCTGTGTCTGTATGTGTGTTATTTATGTCTGTGTCTGTATGTGTGTTATAATGTCTGTGTCTGTATGTGTGTTATAATGTCTGTGTGTGTATGTGTGTTATAATGTCTGTGTGTGTATGTGTGTTATAATGTCTTTGTGTGTATGTGTGTTATAATGTCTGTGTGTGTATGTGTGTTATAATGTCTGTGTCTGTATGTGTGTTATAATGTCTGTGTGTGTATGTGTGTTATAATGTCTGTGTGTGTATGTGTGTTATAATGTCTGTGTGTGTGTGTTATAATGTCTGTGTGTGTATGTGTGTTATAATGTCTGTGTGTGTATGTGTGTTATAATGTCTGTGTGTGTATGTGTGTTATATTGTCTGTGTGTCTATGTGTGTTATAATGTCTGTGTGTGTATGTGTGTTATAATGTCTGTGTGTCTATGTGTGTTATAATGTTTGTGTCTGTATGTGTGTTATAATGTCTGTGTCTGTATGTGTGTTATAATGTCTGTGTCTGTATGTGTGTTATACTGTCTGTGTCTGTATGTGTGTTATAATGTCTGTGTGTGTATGTGTGTTATAATGTCTGTGTCTGTATGTGTGTTATAATGTCTGTGTCTGTATGTGTGTTATAATGTCTGTGTGTGTATGTGTGTTATAATGTCTGTGTGTGTATGTGTGTTATAATGTCTGTGTCTGTATGTGTGTTATAATGTCTGTGTCTGTATGTGTGTTATACTGTCTGTGTCTGTATGTGTGTTATAATGTCTGTGTGTGTATGTGTGTGTATGTGTGTCTGTGTGTGTATGTGTGATTTGATTTGATTTGTTATAATGTCTGTGTGTGTATGTGTGTTATAATGTCTGTGTGTGTATGTGTGTGTTGTGTGTTGCAGCGGCCCTGACACTCCAGAGACCATTGAGCTGGAAATCAAGGTCAACACCAACTTCAAAGAGGGCTTGATCCTGTGGCAGGGAGTGGTATGTCCTATCCTGGCCACCGTACTCATGCACCCCCGGGGCAATTCTCAGCACTATTTATCATCCTTACTATCTAATCACATATTTACCAATAACGTACCATACAGCACTTTGATTCAGCACTTCCGTTTACACTCACTGTCATTAATAATAATAATTAGAATAATACATTTGATTTGTGTCTCGCTTTTCTAAGACTAAAAGAGGTTCACTGGCATTCAACCGCTCTTTTCCTTTTGGTTGTTTCTAACGTTGTTAACTGGCTTTCACAGCTCACTTCTTTCTCATTGCATTGAGATTGATGTAACTTACAGACTGGCTGTCGGTTTGGCATGTTGGCTCTGAGCGAGCCACGTCACAGTTCCAGGTCCAGGCATGGTTTGGCATGGTTTTGACAGCGCTGTTTTGATTGACTGCACTGCATGTTGCCTGGTTGTTGCTTTGCCTCTCTAACCCGAGCCCCCTCCCATCTTCCCTAGGAGTCAGTTAATGGCGCTAGCCATTTCCGCAAGATGCATGCTAGTAAAAAGGTATCCACCTCACCAAAACACCTGGTAAATATGGTATATTTCAGGATATGTACTTCATGTATAGATGTATTGTAAGATGATTTGACAGTCTTATACTATATCTACACCATAACTATGGAATACATGTTTTGAACTTGAGTCAATATGTGTTGTTTTCTCCGGCTGGAGATGCCTACTACCTTAAATTAACAAATCAATTAAATCAATCAATCCTTAACAATAATATGTATGTAGTATAATATGCACCATGGCTGTGACAGCTTCAATGCTCATTGTTATGCTGCATGTAACATTTGTTCTGTACTACCAAAAGGAGCTTGATTCAGGTGTGTGATCAAAGTTTGAATAGGTCTAAAAATATATTTGTGTGTATCTTATACAATACAGGGAACTCCACAAGTCTGAATACAAAACCTGTGCACTCAGTATATGAAAAAATCCATTATGGTTTTAATATATGATCCAGATATACAGTATGTTAGATATGCTGTACAGTATATCCCCCATACTCAACTGGCTGACCGCGGTCCGATTTGGACCCAGAATGGGGTCAATACGGACCGCGGTTCTCAACTACACGGTTGGGCTTCGAACCCTGGTATCATATAAACACACATAAGACATGGATATTTTGATTATTGCAGGAAATGAGATTTAAAACTGAAAAACAAAATCTCTTCCCCATGCAAAATGTGAAGAATTGTGGGAAATTAGGTTTAAAATTGCTCAGTTTTCTCTCCTCCAACAAGAACGGTGTGAGCAGTTTGGGGTTGCAAGATGGGGGTTTGTTACTACCCCGAAAAATTACAATATTCATCTGGACCTTTGCCACCTAGGAAATGTGTCTGACCAGACCTTCTCAAGTAGTATTTGAGTACACCTGCTGTATATGATACAGAATATGCTATTTTACTGTCTGTCATTACACTGTCATAACTTTCCTATAATTTGTCATCTAAATAACTTTATTTCCAGGAACTTGGAGATCAAGGCAAGGGAAAGGACTTTATCAGTCTTGGTCTGCAAAACGGACACTTAGTTTTCAGGTAAGAAAGAATCACTGTCATCACTGTTTTTGTTCTTGATTATGGTGATATCCTAAGGAATATGCCCATGCTGTTCGTTTATCTGACGTAACGTAAGTATTGTTTGCACCAGTCCTAAATAAGCACATATGGTGGGGTCCGAAATTATTGACACCCTTGATAGAGATGAGCAAGAATGACTGTATAAAATAAATACTATACTGAGCTATATTGTGCACTCATCTTTATCAAGGGTGTCAGTAACTGTAGGTCTTTATTCTCCTCTATGTAGTCCCAGTAGTAATGCTGCTGTTGTGTGTTCCCTGTCTGTCCACAGCTACCAGCTGGGCAGTGGTGAGTCTCAGATCCAGTCCAGAGAGCCCATCAACGATGGCAGGTGGCACAAGGTCACTGCTGTGAGGTAACGTCCAGTACATGACCTTCCACTCTCATGCTCTGTTACACCTTATATTATTCACCTCTTATTCCACATACAGTGGAAGATCTACTTTTAATAGAATAGAAAATGTTTATATTTTTAGTAGTGATTTCTTTTCTCAACGAATGTTCTCTGTGCTTCGTGATGAAGTGTACTGATTATCTGTGTGTGATCAGAACTGGTAAACAGGGATATATTCAGATAGACGGAGGAGCCATTCGACAAGGACAATCACAAGGCAAAAGCATCATGGTGAACACCAAAGGCAACGTATACCTGGGTACGTGTCCTCCTTCCCGTTAGAGACATGTTGGGAAAATGTCAAGTATTCATTTTCAAGGTCTCCAAAGAGTTGATATTGTGTCTTGTCTAAGGACATGCACTGAGGTTGTGTGTGTGCGTGTGCGTGTACTCATGTATGTGTTTGTGTGTTACAGGAGGCGCTCCGGACATATCTGCGATGACGGGAGGGAGGTTCTCCTCGGGGCTCGAAGGCTGTGTGAGGAACCTGTCTCTGATGAATGCCCGGCCGGGAGAGCAGCTAGCCAGACCCATCGAGCTGCAGGCCACCGCAGAGAATGGCATCAACGTGGGCCGTTGCTCCTCATAGACCTACAGCACCCCCCCCCACAAACACACACACGGAGACTATGGAGAAAAGACACACATTCACAGTTACACGCAAACACACAGAGACTTACATACATGCATACACACAGTCAGTTTGATACAAACGTGGTGCTTTGCTCCTACCAAAAACAAAGATACACAACACAAAATGATATTTTGCTCTATGTGCATTAAACCAAAAAAAAAAGAGAAAAAATGAAATGATATTAACAAGTCTTCACTTCCTCAGTGTTGTATTGTCAATGAAGGTCAAGGACTATTAACACAGATCCAGTACAGTTTACATACTCCTGGCAGTAGCTTTTAGCCATGACAACAAGAGAGTAAAACGCTATAGGCCTTCTACGATGGGTCAGATCCTATGGAGTTGGAGATGTTTTTACAGCACTGAATTTTTATTTATATACATATAAATATATATTATATATTTGTGGGGGAAACATGCAAACTAACCATAAATGCTCTTCTTTGTCCTAGAGTTGATTCTGGGTTCTAATACTGTGTGTCCAGGGCTTTTTTAAGGGCCTAGTTGTGTTAGTACTTGAAGACATTTAGGCCTTCTACTTTCTTCTTCACTTCTGTAGGGGAACCTGAGGGGCGAGCATGCTCACAGCATTGTCACACTCATTGGTAGAGAGGTCACAGAGGTCACGTCACAAAGCAGCATCAAGACACATCTCAGGGGAAGACAGGATTTTAAAAACGAACAGAACGCTATTAGAAGTAATGGTGCTTTTCAATTCTGCCAAATCATTTCTGATCTGATTCTAAAATCACTTGCCTTCCCACACCTAGCATGGTTGCCTCTTTTGTGTCTGTAAGTAGTTTTATTAAAACTTGGTGCTATTAAGTCAGACATGAAAATGTAGTACATGTGTTGTTACATTTACTTCATTTCTACATTTGAAATAATATCAGTGTAAAACACATGCTACACTTGCCTACTTTCTTTCACCTCTCCTGAGGTTGGGGAGGTTGTGTTGTTCTGCAGATTAAATCTGAGGTTTATTTGAGCATTTTTAGTGTGACTCAGTCTCCTCATGAGTCCTATTTGATTGAGTAGATCTCAAAAGATGTCAAGGTGGTGTTTTAAAGAATTAATGTAGATTGTATTTGGAAGTTTTTTTATTATGAGTGGTTCTGAAAGTTCTAAGACATTTTGTCATTTTGCTTCTGCAGTCACAATCATGTGCTTATTATTTGCAAGTCAGGTAAGAGATCAGTTTAGTCTGGGTATGTGGGAGTCCCAGGACCGACTTTGGGAACACCTGATTTAGTAGACGCTCTTATCTAGAGCAACTTACAGTAGTGCACTGTACATTTTTCATACTGGTCTGCCGTGGGAATCGTACCCACAACCCTGGTGTTGCAAGCGCCATGCTCTACCAACTGAGCCACACGGGACCATATTTTCATCCCTATATGACATGTGTTTACTGTATCTGATTGTACTGAATGCGTGTGAACTGTGTACTGTTACTCTATGTGTGTGTACTTTATGTCCGCGTCTCACATCTAAATCCTCAGGAGGGTTAACGCAGAACTGCGTCAAGATGTTCCTCAATAATTTTCAGGTTCAGTAGCAACTATCATCAGTAGGTCTCATAGAACTAACAGGTCTGATATGGAACTCTAGCAGCTGCATAATTTTGTTAGCTGTTGTACCTAACGCACTATGCAAGCATATTCATACCAAAATATTTTGAAATGGATATGGCTTCCATAACTTGGGGTAGACAGATTGGATGAGACGAACAGTAGACATACAGCAGACAGAGTAGATGACTTCAGCAGTGGGAGAATGCAGTTGATACCTGCCTGGTAGGGTGCATGCTAGATGTGACCTATGGAGCTCCAATGAGCATGCTCGCCCACACTGGTTGACCGCATGACAAATATGGCATCATAGCTCACTTCATGAGATTCACAAACTTTTCAAATTTTGTAAGTTTAAGATTAGGTTGATTAATATTCTAAAAATGAGCACTATCATGTCACTTAAAGTTGCTTCATTTTTATTTATTTTTGTTTCTTTATTTTATTCATTTCTGTTGTTTATTTCAGGCTTGATTCTGCTGTTGTAGAGCAATCAGAAAAGCTTGCCATTATTTTTTTTCTTGCGTTATTGTGTATTCTCTCCCCACATCCCCCTGTTCCCTTCATGTCGGATTTTTAATACCGTTCTTCCAAGTGTCTTCCCCAACTGGAGTTCCCACCATGACATATACAGTCTCAGTGGAGTGTCTGTGGAACAGCTGGGGTAACTGACAGTAACATCAGCCCGAGAAGGGGTTGTCAACTGCTTTGTGCCAGACCCAAATACATCTATGTGTATCTATAGATCTATATGTACAGTATGGCTCTGGTTTGAGATGACAAAATGGAGGATTTTAGGCTCTGTATGTCACATTGAGTAGAGTTACCATTACTCATTGGGAAAGGTTACAATGTGTTTATTGTGTAATTGACCGGGGTAAACACTGCATAAACACAGATGAGAAAAACATCACAAACCATTAATACATTGAATGCCCTATTTGTGTTGTCTTAAATCATAAGATATAATTGGGTAGGGTTGGTGTACTGAGTGTGTATAAAGTACATATGGGCACTCATCATTGATGAAGATATTATTTCACCTTTTTTGACATTTTTAATATTGTCTCATGTTTCATTTTTTGGATTAAAAACATGTTGAAAAATACTGTCACAAATTTCAAGTGAATGGAAGTGTACTACACATAATATTATTGTCCATTGGATGATACTGCTCTTGTTCCTGACTGGACCATTTCCAGTGTTGAAAGTAAGGACTCTTCCCCTCCCTCAGTGTTTCTTCATTAAAACAACATTCATGTGCTATTTAGAATCTTGTGAGTCGTGTTCTTTTCCCAGTCATAATATTTTTACCCAGTTCTATTATTATTTTCTTGTATCATTTTTTAAACATTCTACAGACAGTTGTCCAATATATTCCTCCTTTATCTACTAATTCACTTTCAGATATAGCACGCTCCAGTCCCAGGATATTCAAATCAAAACAAATGTTATTTGTCACAGGTGTAGACCTTACAGTGAAATGCTTACTTACAAGCCCTTAACCAACAATGCAGTTTTAAGAAAAGACCCCCAAAAAAGTAAGAGATAAGAATAACAAATGATTAAAGAGCAGCAGTAAATAACAATAGCGGGGCTATATACAGGGGGTACCGGTACAGAGTCAATGTGCGGAGGCATTCCAGGAATGATACGATTGATAAGATTGAATGCAACGATTGTTACCCTTAATCGTCATTATGTTCGCTCATCATCTTTAGTAGGCCAGCTCTTTACCCAGGACCCGAGACAGTGTGATTCTCTATTACTCTATTACCAGGCAATGTTCCTCATGGAAGTTAGACCCAAATCAGGTTTCTGATATGGATAGCCTCAGGACCATAGAGATCTCTTATTACTGTATATTATGATTATCAGATTAGATAACGCATGGCAAATGTTTATATAATAAGTAACCGTGGCAGCATTTAAAAATGCTTTTATATTACATTTTTACTGCTCTGTTCTACCAGCATTACATACACATTACATTGCAACCGTGGAAGAGGAAGCATCCCAACAAATAGGTCCCATGAACACAAAGAAAAGTTAAGTTGTTATTGATTACTGGCCATGTAACATTGGAGACATACTACTGTATGCACATTGGCCAAATGTCAGAAGAGACGACAGAAGACACATTCTTGCAGTTACAGCAAGTCAAACTAGTAATTGTTGAATTCACATTTGCTGCTGGGACTGCACGAGACCTTCTAGCCTTGGGATACATAAACTATATGTACAAAGGTATGTGGACACCCCTTCAAATGAGTGGATTCGGCTTTTTCAGCCACACAAGTTGCTGACAGGTGTATAAAATCGAGCACACAGCCATGTAATCTCCATAGACAAACATTGGCAGAAGAACAGCCTTACTGAAGAGCTCAGTGACATTCAACATGGCACGATCATAAGATGCCATCTTTCCAACATCTTAGTTCATCAAATTTCTTCCCTGCTAGAGCTTCCCCGGTAAACTGTAAGTGCTGTTATTGTGAAGTGGAAATGTCTAGGAACAACAACGGCACAGCCGCGAAGTGGTAGGCCACACAAGCTCACAGAATGGGATTGCCAAGTGCTGAAGTGCGTAATGCCTAAAAATCTGTCCTCGGTTGCAACACGTCACTACCGAGTTCCAAACTGCCTCTGGAAGCAACGTCAGCACAAGAACTGTTTGTCGGGAGCCTCATGAAATGGGTTTCCATGCAGCCGCACACAAGCTTTGGGGTGGCAGATAGCCTAGTGGTTAGAGCGTTGGACTAGTAACCAGAGCTGACAAGGTAAAAATCTGTCGTTCTGCCTTTGAACAAGGCAGTTAACCCACTGTTCCTAGGCTGTCATTGTAAATAATAATTTTTTCTTAACTGACTTGCCTAATTAAATAAAGGTAAAATAGAAAAAAAAGAAAATAAGACCGCAATGCCAAGCATTGGGTGGAGTGGTGTATCGGACTCTGGAGCAGTGGAAACACGTTCTCTAGAGTATTGAATCACGTGGAAACACGTTCTCTAGAGTATTGAATCACGCTTCACCACCTGGCAGTCTGACGGACGAATCTGGGTTTGGTGGATGTCAGGAGAACGCTATCTGCCCCAATGCATAGAGCGAACTGTAAGGTTTGGTAGAGGAGGAATAAAGATCTGGGGCTGTATTTCATGGTTCAGGCCCTTTAGTTCCAGTGAAGGGAAATCTTAAATGCTACAGTACACAATGACATTCTAGATAATGCTGTGCTTCCAACTTTGTGGCAACAGTTTGGGGAATGTCACTTTCCTGTTTCAACATGACAATTCCATGACAACATGATAACCTCACAAAGCGAGGTCCATATAGAAATGGTTTGTCGAGATTGGTGTGGAAGAACTTGACTGGCCTGCACAGAGCCCTGACCTCAACCCCATTGAACACCTTTGGAATCCCGATTGCGAGCCAGGCCTAATCGCCCAACATCAGTGCCTGACCTCACTAATGTTCTTGTGGCTGAATGGAAGCAAGTCCCTGCAGCAATGTTTCAACATCTAGTGGAAAGCCTTCCCAGAAAAGTGGAGGCTGTTATAGAAGCAAAGGGGGGACCAATGCCATATTAATGCTAATAATTTTGGAATGAGATGTTTGATGAGCAGGTGTCCACATACTTTTGGTCATGTATTGTACTTCCAGAGACAATCCCTTGACAATGGATGGTTACATAACAAGATTAAATGCACCTTAGCCTGTTCTCAAGAAGCGTGGAAGGCTGCGCTGAAATGAAGTGTTGTGTCTTTAGCATCATAAAATGTGAAGACTGTTATTGTATCAAATCAATTCTCTGTAAATATTATTAAGTGATTAAACTAATCATGTAAATTTAATTAACTAGGAAGCTGGAGCACCACGGAAAATGTTCAGATTACAAAGTTATAACTCTTCAGATATTTGAATATCTGATCAATTATACGTCTATTAATTCATTATTATTATTACCTTCCTCAGTCTCATCTGAACGTCGTAAATTGTTGGTTATCTGCACGAACCCAGCCTCTACTATGAATAATCCATACACCAATTGGCTCAATTATTTATTTACTAACTAACTAAATAATCACAGAAATACATAATCAAACAGTAGATATTGGTTACTAACAATGATAGGAAAGAGTCCCTAGTGAGCTAAGTGGACAATGGGAAAGGGGGTGGGACTGAGAAAGAGAGGGAAAGACAAATGGATTCATTACACACAGTCTATAATTATATACATTGAAATGCTAATCCTTTGCACATGAACGGCCGCTCATTCGAGAATAATTGCAAGTATATATTTACGCCGCCCGTATGTCATTGTTGTCTTCTCTGTTGGAATCCGATCCGTCTGCTGGAGTTCATCAGAGTCTCTCTGGTTGCGTTTCCCAGAAGATCAAAGTATTTTGTGATTAGAATGGATACTTCAGAGTACCATTCAGAAATGTTCTCATAGAATAGATGTTTTGGCGGTTGTCTGTATTCTCGTCTTCAGTTTACGTAATTTCTAGCTGCAGACTAGTAATTCATGTCTAAAATTTGCTCTTATTCTGTAGGGATTGAAAGTCTAGCCAATGTAGCCAATGCTCCACGTGGAATAGTGTAATTTGGTACTTCACATACCGGCATCATCCGGCATGTTTTGGTCTCATAAATTCAACCATTTGCAACCTCAGCTCACGCTGGGGTTTGCTTAGTCTTAACTATTCTTCATCAGGAGTGGGTTTTATCTGTAACAGTAGAAAATGGTGGTCCATGATGCTGTCTGGGCTCACGGGGGTGTGGCCACTGACTAGTTAATCTTTATATGAAAAACCCATACTCCCATTTAGAAGGTTAACATCACATCTTTTCACAAATAGTTTCATGTTTAATCACATACGTTTCACAATATTTAGATGTAAACCTGATAGCTGGGAAATACACTTTAAGAGGTACCATTATGTGTGTTTCCTGTCTTTCATGAGATCACCAAATGAAACACACTCAACATAACTGTCCCGTAAGTGTCCACGGACCATTCCCGCACTCTCAAAAGTAGACATATTGTTTAATTCTCCCATTTTGGGGATTTAGGAGTTTGACCAAGTGAAGTCCCTTGTTCTCTCTCTGTGCTCTCTCTGCATGACCAGGGGGAGAGAGTCTCTGCCAGGAATTTACAACCTGAGACAATAAAACTTGGGAGTATGAGAGAGAGAGAGAGAGAGTGAGAGAGAGGGGGAAGCCACGATGTACACCCAGAAAGGGACACGTCATGACAGAAGTTACAAATCAATGTCACATTCAAGTGTGAGGACGAGTAACCATGTCACATTATGTAGGGAGATTTCTAACCCTAGGGTCAAAAGCAAAAGTGATACTTTGGTTGTGGTGAGAGTTCACTTTCATGGTTCATGTCACAATGACTGTGTTTATGTAAAAAGTATTATGCCATTGGGCATTTCTATTCAGTGTGGTTGACAAGGGATCAAGGTTCAGGTGAAGATCAAAGGTCAAATATTGTTTACACATAACGTCAATACATCTGCAACATTACTCGTTCTTTTTCTCTTTATTTTCCTAAATATTCACATTCAAGTGTAAAATCCCAAAATGTAAATTGTATTTAGGTATACTACAGAGTCACTGGTGTTGATCTTCTGTGTCTTTCACTAATGTTGAGCCCTGAGACTGAAAGGAAACTTATCGGTAACGGCATATCTTTTGCATCTAGTATTTTATGATATCGTACATCTTCACACCAAGCTCAACAAGAATACTGTGGCGTACAGCAGGTCAGCCACCAGGGGGAGACTTGTCGAGGCCTGGTGACAGATGGAGTATACATCACGAGGCGATGGCTTCATCTGCTGGACGTGCCAGGTCTCGACGGGCTCTCTGGCCAGGACTAATTGGGGCTGATTGGGAGCTGGTGAGTAATCAAGGGCTGATTACTCACCAACTGTGCAAGTCCCATAAAGCTGCCAGAAGGGCAACACACAGGGAGACTGGGGGGCAGAAAGGACTCCCGTATAGCTGGAGGGATGGTGACTGAAGTAACAGGAGTGAGTTCAGTTTTTGATCCCCACAGGATACAGCAAGACCCGGAGCCCAGAAGGCGGTAACCCGGAGAGGGTCTCATGGGGGAGACCTTTTCTTTTTAAATTGTTTTTAATAAACACCTTTGAAACTGAGCTAATCCTACTCTGTCTATGGCTGATCTGTGTAAACGTCTTGACTCAACCCCCTGGTCTGCCACAATACATTCATGTTAACTAGACTGAGGAGGGTTGTGTACCTGGGACCTCATTTTTATGACAAGCAAGCGGGGAGGCCGGTGACATCAGAGTGCACCCATCAGGCCAACTCCTTAAAGTTTGCAGTTGAAGTTTGCAAAAACATTGTACCCTTATTGTGTGAGCATTACTGTATTTCTACTTAGGCTATTGTTTTTCAAAAGGCAAGGTAAAAAAATTGCTGGAGTGCATCTTTAAGTACAGAATCTATAGATGGACTATCCTGATACTGTCACAAAATATGTGATTATTTATCCACATTGTGTTTTAAACATCAGGTCATCTACATGCTACAGATTCCTGGTGATACATCATCTTGACAGCTGGTGAGTTCCTATCAGAAAACCAACCCTCGCTATGGCCGAGGGCCTATAGGGAATGATGTAAAACAACAACGCGCCTGTGTTGCCAGTTATTCTAAACTCTTCCTTGTTACTTAACAAAGCAGATTGTTAACTGCAGAAAGCTGAGGAAAGTGGTGACACCAAGCAGGTGATATGTTCTTCCTGTGGCAGTCCAATACGTGTGGAGTCCTCCCTAGGACTAACAAATAAACATCCAGAGAGGTGTACAGGTAGGTGTCTGTCCTAATATGGAAACCTTATAGAGGACCGACACATAGTCTGATGCTTCTATCTCTCTACTGTTACTAATGAGTCACTCTCATCCTCTTGGTGGGGTGGAAAGGCATATAACTTGATCTATGTGCATCTCTCCTATTCCAAATTGGAGCTATCTGCCTCTATCCTGTGTACCAAAATGCAAAGTTTGCCAAGTTTTAGAACGCTAAATTTCCTATATTCTCTGAGACCAACAGTACATGTATGCATATTATGTACAGTAATTGAATCTCAACCACTATTCCTCCTCCTACTTGTAAAAATCATTGTTTAGCTATTTCACCAATCACATTCCAGCAAAGAGTAGCATACATTATCATCTAAATCTAAATCATAATCTCCTATTTTTCACTCCTTTCAATTGCTAATCCGTGTATTATGTTTAAAATCCTCTCGCCTCACATTGTAAAACAATAAAACATGCTCTGATAGGCGGCAGGTAGCCTAGGGAGGTGGCAGGTAGCCTAGTGGTGTAGAGCGTTGGACTTGTAACTGGAGGGTTGCAAGTTCGAATCCCTGAGCTGACAACGTAAAAATCTATCATTCTTCCCCTGAACAAGGCAGTTAACTCCCTGGGCACTGTGGATGTTGATTAAGGCAGCCCCCCGCACCTCTCTGATTCAGAGGGGTTGGGTTAAATGTGGAAGACACATTTCAGTTGAAGGCATTCAGTTGTACAGGTGACTTTGATGTGTATCCATTTCCAAACATAAAGGAGGGTTTTGTGAGGACAGGGGGGGTGGAACAGAGCTTTTGATGGACAGTGATAGTTAAAGAGTTGTAAGAACGATTTAGCAGGTCTACTGAGCCATTTACCTGAAAACTACGTAAAAAGACAACGATCATGTTGCCTCGCATAACAATGTTTTGAAGGTGCTGTTGTTGTGGTCCCTGTTCAGGCAAATCCAGGAAAGTCACACTCTGAACAACAGGGTGCAGAGAAAAAGGGGGATTAGGCCTACTGGAGAAACTTGAACTTCCTGAGAACACCCTACAAGAGGGGAGGAGGACATTTGGTGAGGAAGATGCAACTGGGTCATGTTCATTCATGTTTGTAGTAAAACGTTTTGCAACAGAAAAGTTCAGATAGTACCTGGAATTAAATTTCTGTCTGTTTTCATCCGTTTGTGCCTACAGAACATAATCCTGTTGGCAGAAAGCTACTACTCCCTGTTGGATTGATTCTACATGACTGGCTCATCCCATGTGGTGTGTCTCAAGGTTAGGGGAGGAGCTAATTACGGCCCATACAAGAAGTCTGTTACAGTTGAAGTCTAAAGTTTACATACACCTTATCCAAATACATTTAAACTCAGTTTTTCACAATTCCTGACATTTATTCCTGGTAAAAATTCCCTGTCTTAGGTCAGTTAGGATAACCACTTTATTTTAAGAATGTGAAATGTCAGAGAAAATGATTTATTTCAGCTTTTATTTCTTTCATCACATTCCCAGTGGGTCAGAAGTTTACATACACTCAATTAGTATGTGGTAGCATTGCCTTTAAATTGTTTAACTTGGGTCAAACGTTTCGGGTAGCCTTCCACAAGCTTCCCACAATAAGTTGGGTGAATTTTGGCCCATTCCTCCTGACAGAGCTTTTAACTGAGTCAGGTTTGTAGGCCTCCTTGCTCGCACGTGCTTTTTCAGTTCTGCCCACAGATTTTCTATAGGAGTGAGGTCAGGGCTTTGTGATGGCCACTCCAATACCTTGAGTTTGTTGTCCTTAAGCCATTTTGCCACAACTTTGGAAGTATGCTTGTGGTCATTGTCCATTTGGAATAGTCATTTGCGACCAAGCTTTAACTTATTGACTGATGTCTTGAGATGTTGCTTCAATATATCCACTTCATTTTCCTGCCTCATGATGCCATCTATTTTGTAAAGTGCACCAGTCCCTCCTGCAGCAAAGCACCCCCACAACATGATGCTGCCACACCCGTGCTTCATGGTTGGGATGGTGTTCTTCGGCTTGCAAGCCTCCCCCTTTTTCCTCCAAACATAAGAATGGTCATTATGGCCAAACAGTTCTATTTTTCTCCAAAAAGTACCATCTTTGTCCCCATGTGCAGTTGCAAACCGTAGTCTGGCTTTTCTATGGTGATTTTGGAGCAGGGGGCTTCTTCCTTGCTGAGTGGCCTTCCAGGTTATGTCGATATTGGACTCGTTTGGCTGTGGATATAGATACTTTTGTACCTGTTTCCTCCAGCATCTTCACAAGGTCCTTTGCTGTTGTTCTGGGATTGATTTGCACTTTTCGCACCAAAGTACGTTCATCTCTAGGAGACAGAACGCATCTCCTTCCTGAGCGGTATGACGGCTGTGTGGTCCCATGGTGTTTATATTGGTGTACTATTGTTTGTACAGATGAATGTGGTACCTTCAGGCGTTTGAAAATTGCTCCCAGGGATGAACCAGACTTGTGGAGGTCTACAATTTTTGGCTGGCTGATTTCTTTTGATTTTCACATGATGTCAAGCAAAGAGGCACTGAGTTTGAAGGTAGGCCTTGAAATACATCCACAGGTACACCTCCAATTGACTCAAATTATGTCAGTTAGCCTATCAGAAGCTTCTAAAGCCATGACATCATTTTCTGGAAATTTCCAAGGTGTTTAAAGGCACAGTCAATTTAGTGTATGTGAACTTCTGACCCACTGGAATTGTGATACAGTGAATTATAAGTGAAATAATCTGTCTGTAAACAATTGTTGGAAAAATTACTTGTGTCATGCACTAAGTAGATGTCCTAACCAACTTTTTTTAATTTGTGGAGTGGTTGAAAAATGAGTTTTACTGACTCCAACCTAGGTGTATATTAACTTCCGACATCAACTGTATATAAAGGATACCAGGGGACCAAACCTATTGTTCAGATGCTCATTCAAAGGTGACAGTCTTCAACTTGATAATGAAGAGGGATTGGCCCTGCCTCCATTCCAGTCAATATAACATATTTCACCTGCAGATGAGGACCTGTGCTCTTACAACTACAGAAACCTTCTCGTGAGTATTACTTATTACTATTATTGGTTATTAATTTACCAAAATTAATGTTTACATGAGGATGTTTAATTTTATTCAAATTTCTTTAATAGCTATTGTACTTTCTAATCCCTTTCATTGGTAAAATGAAAAACGCATATATTTGTAATAATTTATAAATAATTTACTCTGCCATTGAAAATATTATGTGTAAAACCTTTTTTCAGTTTTCTTGCAGAATTCTTGCTTTGAAAACTGAAATTACAATAATGTTAACTTGAAGTATGTATTTGTAAGGGGCTTAATACAGTTGTATTCCAGCCACTAGGGGGTACTCTGGTGAAGCCCATGGGA
This sequence comes from Brachymystax lenok tsinlingensis, assembly GCA_030435695.1. Lineage (NCBI taxonomy): Eukaryota > Metazoa > Chordata > Actinopteri > Salmoniformes > Salmonidae > Brachymystax > Brachymystax lenok. The sequence goes on from CM059802.1 coordinate 16,858,931, forward strand.
AATAAAAAAATATAGTTTAAGTGAATTGGGAAGAGGAAGAATGAAAAGAACTAAAGAAAGACTGTAAACGGCTGTTACCTGTGCTGACATGATTAAAAGTGAAGTAAACCTTACTTTTCGCATTGTAGTTTATATTATAAGCTCATTGGAAGGGTAACAAATTATTGATCAATTAGATTGTTAATACAACATAATATGTATTTATATTATTTTAAATGGCTGTACAATGTTCAGAAAATAATGTGTGATCTCTTTCAAATCTATTCATACACAAGTGAAATGTCTTCTTTTTTTTGTTGCTCATTTTCATATCTTTGCAATTTGGTCTGTTATTGCTGCAAACGCCCATACCTTTACCTCTGGTTTGGAGAGTAAGTACCATCTAATGATAACACACAGCATTATACCTGTCAAAGTCTACAATATCAGTGTTTTAGTTATAGGGGCAACCTGCAGTTGGAAAAATATAACTTATAAATGCCTCATGAGCTAATTTCAACTGTTGTACCACATCAGAACCCAAAATATAAGCTGTTTTTACTCCAATGTTTGTAAACAAAGCAAATGTAAACAACCACTGTATAGCCTCAAAACATGGGTAAAACTATCATTTTGATATCATGGTTGGTCAGTCCTTCCATCCACAGCCCTGTCTAATAATTTGAGAGTGGTTATATTCCTCCAGGCCCATCCCTGAGCTTTTTACCAAAACAAAGGCGGGGTCACCCACTTTGTTATTGTTTCAACAGCGTATTGGCCCTTTAAGAGTTTCTCCAGTATCTCAGCTCAGCTGTCTCTTTGTCCTGGTCCTCTCAGCCTGCAAGACTGCCTGGTTCAATGGTGGTAAGGTGACCTCGGAGGGGGACTCAGAGCTCTTCAGTGACCTGAGAAGGAACCTCAGGAGAGGGATCTGTCCTAGGCCTGTGGACATGGAGGTTCAGACCCTCTCTGGCATCAAGTCTCAGCACACTAAAAACACATTCCACAGGTAGAGTGGCCGCCTTAATGACCTGATCATAACTGTGTTGTCATAACTGTACCTGATCATAACTGTGTTGTCATAACTACCTGATCATAACTGGGTTGTCATAACTGTACCTGCTCATAACTGTTTTGTCATAACTGTACCTGCAAAAGAAACCCTAGGAATATCAGACGTCAGGGACATCCTACACTCATTGAAAAAATATGCTATCCAGAACCTAAAAGGGTTTTTCGGCTGTCCCCATATGAGAACCTTTTTAAGAACTATTTTTGGTTCCAGGTAGAACTCTTTTGGTTACAAGTAGAACCCTTTACACAGAGGGTTCTACATGGAATCCAAAAGAGTTCTACCTGGAACCAAAAAGGGCTTCTACCTGAAACCAAAAAGAGTTATCCAATGGGGACAGCCAAATAACCATTTTGGAACCCTTTTTCTAAGCGTGTAGCTTGGGGTCAATTCCATTTCAATCCAGACAGTTAATTCAGGAGGTTTAAAGATATTTTCCTCATGAAGAATTGGAATGTCGGTTTATTTCCTGAATTACCTGAATTTAAATGGAATTGATCCCAACCTAGGATGTCAATCACGTCTGATATTCCCAGGGTTTCCTTTGCAGGTACAGTAAATCAGAGTGCCTTGTTTGCCTGAACTCAGAGCAGCAGCGGAGAGAGACCGTGTGACGATTACAAAGTCATGTGGACCTGCACAGGAACATTCTGTTCAGGTAGGCATCAATGCTGAAACCTAAATGTGCCGTAGCAGGACCATAGATGGTGATGGATTATCTTATTACGTTGGTTATTAAACTAAACATATTGATAGCATACTATTACTATACAATCCTTTATATAATACTGCATATAGTAGAATGAATAATGTAATAAGGGAATTTACTTTTAATATTTCATGGAATATGACATATGTTGAGCCAGACATTGGGTCCAGATGCTGTACGCTGACAGCCAGGTTGACTGACTGTTATGCGTTCATTGATCTAAAGTGCAAATGCAGTTTGAGGCTTTGACTACAATTGATGGTTGTTTTATGATGCCACCTACAGGTTTGCTTGTGTAAATTCAGACCAGAGAAGTGGAAGCTGTAAGAACTACAGTCCGGTTCACATGCCCTGCAGAGTTTTGTCAAGGTTGGAATCCTATATTAGCTGTCAGATAATAGAAACTTACCCCAAGAAGTGTCCTCGATAGACCAAATGTGTTTGTCTCCAAACTATTTTTGAGATGCAACATACTCATTCTCCCACATGTCCATGGTACATGGCAATGCCAAAGCTTGGAGACAAACAAACAAACTATATTTTAGCTTTAATCATTATAATGAATTACTGTGAATCTGTAGCTCAAGCACTAGTTCAAGTTTCAGGGTTTTTGTTGTTTTGAAAACACAAGGCTGCTCTCATATTGTTTGTGTTCTAGAACCTTTGTTGATGGTAGAATCCCTTTTCAAATGTCATGTTTTATTATAGGTTTAATGTTCTAGTCTTTTAGGGGTGTGGGACACGGTGGCTGAACAGTGATTACCCATCAGATGAGGGCGACCTGGAGTCCATACCCCAACTGCTGCAGATGTTTCCTGGTCAAGTGTGTAGAAGCCCCATCAGCATCGAGGCCCAGACCAACTTTGGGATATCTGGTCAGCACGCTGGAGACACCTTCCTCTCGTGAGCAGCTCCTCTAACCTCAACCCTAACCCTAACTTCATGTCCACATTCTGGTTAAACCCTAGCCCTAGCTTCATGTCCACATTATGGTTAAACCCTAACCCTAGCTTCATGTCCACATTCTGGTTAAACCCTAACCCTAGCCTCAAACCTAGCCCTAGCTTCATGTCCACATCCTGGCTCAACCCTAACCCTAGCTTCATGTCCACATTCTGGTTAAACCCTAACCCTAGCCTCAAACCTAGCCCTAGCTTCATGTCCACATCCTGACTCAACCCTAACCCTAGCTTCATGTCCACATTCTGGTTAAACCCTAGCCTCAACCCAAACCCTAGCTTCATGTCCACATTCTGGTTAAACCCTAACCCTAGCTTCATGTCCACATTCTGGTTAAACCCTAACCCTAGCCTCAACCCTAACCCTAGCTTCATGTCCACATTCTGGTTAAACCCTAACCCTAGCCTCAACCCTAACCCTAGCTTCATGTCCACATTCTGGTTAAACCCTAACCCTAGCCTCAACCCTAACCCTAGCCCATTAATGTTAATGTCATTTCAGAGTTTGTTTTGTTTTTATATTGAGTTTTAAATGTACTTCCACACTCGTAGTGAGAAAAAGTTTAAACACAAACTTTGACTTTCCTCTGAAGTGACAGTGATTATTTAAGTTCTTTGCTCAGCTATGATGTCACATTTGGGTTTGTCTGCATCAACTCTAAACAAAAAGAAGTGGACAGTGCAAGGACTACCACGTGATGCTAACCTGTCCCTCTGATTTCTGCCAAGGTAAATCCTCCTCACATACTCTATTGCAAGGTCCATGCAGGAGAAACATCTTTAATTGCGTTTGTCTTTATTCAAGCTGATATGTGATATGCAACTGCAGAACGCTATATATCCATGGTTTAACTGGAATGGAATGTTCCTATCCTGTATATTTTACTGTGATATATGGTTGTTTCACAAAGCTATATTAAGATGAATGCACTTACAGTACTGTAAGTCCCTCTGGATAAGAGCATCTGCTACACTATTAAAATGTCAAATGTAAATGTTTTACATACAGATCTCATATTACTGTATTTTTTATTTGAATGATGCCATAAATGTATCATTTGTACAGTTCTTCATAAAGAATGTAGTTATTTGTTTCATTTGACTGTGTAAAACCCAACAGTACTACTAGATGAGGCAGATATATAGCATATTGCAAAAGAACATGATTATTTGTCTCTCTGAAATTAAACCATCAAGTGATAGATTTTAAATAAATACATGTCTGTCATTAAACAACCCCATGCCATGATTAGATAGTGAAAAAACACAGCAATATCTATCATTAATTCTTTAAACAATTAAAGCAAATTTACCAACATTTATGAAAATGTCTATATATTCAACTAAACTTAAGAACCGTGTTTATAAATAAGAACACTTGCACCACATCAAACTAGAGCATAATAAGTTAAGCATAACACAAAACGTATTGATAGAGGTGACTACATGTTGCTATCTACAATGTGTCCTCTTTACTGAGCTGGTTTTGCCTGTGTGACAGGTTGCAGGACCCGTTGGTTTGACTTGGACAATCGTATTGGGCGGGGCGACTATGAGACCGTGCTTCAGCTGCAGATGGAATACCCCAATGAGGTCTGTTCCCAGCCTGTGGCCATCGAAGCCATGACCGTGTCTGATACCCCCGCCATACAAAACGGAGATGTCCTCCAAGTGTAAGGCGTTCATACTGTACCCGCTCACAGATGACTTAGTGATCTCTATGATGTGTCACTGACATCCAATGATATCCAATAACAAACAATAACAAACTAGGTATTGATTTAAAGGGTCAATATCCTTCACAATTCCAACCTACATTTTACATATTAAATTAGCTTACATTCACATTTCCAAAGCTGTATGTGTAGATCATCAGGAGTTAACGCATGCCCATAGCTACTAAATTATTTGCCTGTATGTGTTTTCCAAGTATGATGCCACTCACGGATTTGCCTGTGTGAATGCAGAGCAAGATGGTAGACTCTGTCAGGACTACAAAGTCTGTAGTCCTGACCTCAGGCATTCTGCTCAGTGGACGACCAATGAGAACCAATCCACATGAAAGCAAAAAGAACCCGAGTTCTGCGCCGAATGGGACAAATTTGCTTTTGGTCTGAGTTACTTTATCTATGAAGGAGCTATAATTCCTAATGGCTGCTATAGAATATAACATGTAAAAGCAATCCTTCGTCTGCTTTACTTCTGACCTGTAAAAGTAAAATACTTGAGTCTATGTGGAACAGGGTTGGGATCAATTTAATTTCAATTCCAGTCAATTCAGAAAGTAAACCAAATTCCAATTCCTCTTCCAAATGTTCCTTGTTTAAAAACATTGAAGAGAATTGGAAAATCAGTGTATTTCCTGAATTGGATTGAATTAAAATGGAATTGACTCCAACCCTGATGTTGAGTTGATATCTTAACGTACATTTCTTCACGTTAACATCAGCAAATATGTAGTATCATGTTTCCTTTCATGTACTATATATTGTAGCCTACAGGTCAACTACAATTACTGTAAGCCATAGTGTGTAAAAAAGACAATGATCAGAGAGGCACAGACAGTTATCAAAAATTCAACGTCTACACACAATGTAGTCAACATTTGGATGGCTAGACTCATGGGGGATGCCAAGACAACAGGCATAGTGCCAACTGTAAAGTTTGGTGGAGGAGGAATAATGGTATGGGGCTGTTTTTCATGGTTTGGACTAGGGCCCTTAGTTCCAATGAAGGGAAATCTTAAAGCTACAGGATACAATGACATTCTAAACAATTGTGCTTCCAACTTTCCTTTTTAGCATGACAGTGCCCCCGTGCACAAATGGCCATACAGAAATGGTTTGTCGAGATCGGTGTGGAAGAACTTGACTGGCCTGCACAGAGCCCTGACCTAAACTCCATCGAACACCTTTGGGATGAATTGGAATGACGACTGCGAGCCAGGCCTAATCGCCCAACATTAGTGCCAAACCTCACTAATGCTTTTGTGGCTAAATGGAAGTAAGTCCCCACAGCAATGTTCCAAAATCTAGTGGAAAGTCTTCCCATAAGAGTCAAGGCTGTTATAGCAGCAAAGGGGGGACCAACCCCATATTAATAATGCCCTTGATTTGGAATGAGAAGTTCGACGAGCAGGTGTCCACATACTTTTGGTCTTGGAGGTAAGTTTGTTCATTACAATGGCCTGACCAAGAATGGACCGTTTGGTGCGTCACATCCGGTGGAATATTCTAGCGGATTCGTCTGTGGGGCTTTAAAAGCAGGCGCGCTGAGACGCAAAGTGAGATACTTTTGACAGGAGAACCATTATTGGAATGCGATAAAACAACCACCATGTACACATGAAGAAGTAACTATTACAGAAGAGAGATTTATTTAATACGATTGTTTAGTTCCATTCAAGACGTGTAAATCTTTTGTACTATTTTAGCAGCATCTTTAGGTCATTCCAGGTAAGTACAACTGTTTAAACTAACCTCATATCAGCTTACATAGTGTGCATAAAACCAATTATTGTCACCCATATGCAATTTTTACGAGCATTTCAGTCAATTTTATTTAGAGAGGCTATGGATGAGTTTGTCCTCAATGTGTGACGCACTTTGTATAAAATACATTTTGCAGCAACCATTTTGTTTTTGTATTTTGAAAATAATTAAAGATTTAATAATACTATTATGTACAGTGAGAATGATGCGTTTAGCGCCCGACTTTACCCAATGTATAGACTATTGATCGTAGTGAGCAATTTATGAAGATGCGCGTGGCTCTGGTGCTGAAGAAACTGCGTAGTGTGCGCACACCCACCGGATCAACCTATAGGCTACTGCCGAGCACATTGTTGACTTGTTATCTGTTGTAGCTAGATAATCTAGTACTTTGACTGTGTTTAGGAACTTGTAGTAGTTATAATTTTGAAAATGTACAATAAATATTGCTTTTGAAATAGATTTTCCTTTGGAAATGAAATTGCTATTATTTTGGAGCGTTTTTGACTAGAATAGATGAGGCTGCTATGGCTTGGTACATTGTGAGCCTAATGTTATTTTTGTGAATGAATGAATGTTTCCGACAGATTAATTTGATATATAATTATCCGAGAAATTGGTGGTTGATTGAGTTACTTTAGGCATAGGCCTACAGTGTTTTATTTATGCCTAGATCAGAGTCCCTACGATAATAATTAGATGGCTCAGTCAATTATCAACTGCAGGGGGATTGAACCAGTAGCGAAATTGTCTTGTAGCCTACCATAATGGACAAATATAGACCTCAAACCTGGAGCTCTGAATATACCACGATTATGTGCACCATTGTTATAGCAGTCATTGTAATGTAATATGTTATGAAGTTGACTATACATTAGGACAGATGATACAAATGAAAATAAAGTAAAATCAAAGTGCAGCAAATTGTTCTCTTTTAGTCGACTGGGTTATCTCACTATGGGACACGCCCTCTTGCGGGTCATTGGTTGAAGTCTTATTCAATCACTCCTATTTGCCATATCTTCAATTTAAGCCTACTGGAAAGTGTGTGCCCTCAGGTTTGGAGGGAAGCAAAAGTCATTCCGAACCATATGATAGTAAAGCCCCCTTTACTGGCTCAAATAGCCGACCAATCAGCCTGTTACCAACCCTTAGTAAACTTTTAGAAAATATTGCGTTTGACCAGATACAATGATATTTTACAGTAAACAAATTGACAGACTTTCAGCATGCTTATATAAAAGGGCATTCAACAAGCACTTACATTTTTTTTTTAACTAGGCAAGTTAGTTAAGAACAAATTCTGATTTTCAATGACAGCCTAGGAACAGTGGGTTAACTGCCTGTACATGGGCAGAACGACAGATTTGTACCTTGTCAGCTCAGGGACTTGATCTTGCAACCTTTCAGTTACTAGTCCAATGCTCTATCCACTAGGCTACCTGCCACCCATGCTGCCACTTACACAAATGACTGGTGATTGGCTGAGAAATTGATGCTAAAAAGATTGTGGGGGCTGTTTTGTTAGACCTCAGTGCGGCTTTTGACATTTTCCTTGCCCCAAAAAACAATACCGCTAAACAAAAATGTGCAGCCTTTTAAGCATTCTAAAATAGTTAATACACACACAGACGCAGCGATCTAAGGCACAGCATCTCAGTGCAAGAGGCATCACTACAGTCCCTGGTTCGAATCCAGGCTGTATCACATCCGGCTGTGATTGGGAGTCCCATAGGGCAGCACACAATTGGCCCAGCATCGTCCGGGGTAGGTGTCATTGTAAATAATAATTCGTTCTTAACTAAATTGCCTAGTTAAAGGTTACACATACACACCACACTAACAAAAAAGTTAGTTTGTTGGCATTTACGTATGTCCCCATTACCAGTAAAACATGAATAGGTTTTGATGATTTCATTTACTTGCTGTGCTGTTTCGTTGTTCAGTCGTTTCATTCTCAACCAGGATTTCATCATACATGTCAAGCAGTGAAGTTTCAGCTCTGTCTGTCCGTGGCCTCTCTTCCTCAGTGCGCACTGTCACTGTGTCCGTTTCCATCTTGTCCAGCTGTGTATGTAACATTTCACGTTAACCCTGTTTGTCTGCATCGAAGTAGCGGTCCTTGTACCTAGCATCGAGCATGGTAAAGAGGCTCAGAGAGAATGCCACCGAATCGCTTGTTCACAGCCTCAAGTATTTTTGGAAGTTTTAACCCCACGGTCTCTGTCGGCAGTATTGTTGAGCAGGTGTTTCAATGCCATGACAGAGGGTATCATGTCTGCTGCAGATGCAGTTGATGAGCTTATTTCCCGAGTCAGTTGTTCGAATGGAGCCAGTAGTTCTCAAATGCTATTGAAATTGCAGCAGTGGTATGAGAACCAGCACATTCTTGAGCATGCAATACGGCTTTCCTCAGTACGAAATCCTTGTCGACCCATTGTGCTGTCAGACTCATAATGCTCATGGGGCTGACATCGCTGGTCCAAATATCAGTAGTGAAGCTCATGGATGTAAGTTTAAACAATAATTCAACGACAATTCCATTATCTTGGCGTTAATGGATTTCACCTTTGAGTTGTCTCGCTGAAAATGTCTTACTCTTTCAAATGACTGCTCGACTTGAACTTGTTTAGTTGTTGGAAGCGTGCGCTTAGTATTTTTCTGCTTTTGTCTGTGTAACGCTGTCTTTTTCATTACGTCATCTACTTACATTATATAGGTATGCACGTCAGCTTTGACATCGGTTTTGCACATCAGCTTTAAACTAGACATCGGGCCGATGTTGGCATTTTTGGCTAATATCTGCCGATTCCGATATATCGTGCATCCCTATGTGTTATGGCTTTACACCCCTGCTATATTGTGGACCAAGAGTTAACTGTCTAACAGAACACAGAGGGTGTTTAATGGAAGCCTCCAACATAATCCAGGAATTCTCCAAGGCAGCTGTCTAGGCCCATAACTTTGTTTCAATCTTTACTAATGAATTGCCACTGGCTTTGAGGAAAGCCAGAGTGTCTATGTATGTGGATGACTCAACAGCTACTACAGCGGATGAAATTAATGCAACACTTAACAAAGAGTTCCAATTAGTTAGAGTGGGTGGCAAGGAATAAGTTAGTCCTAAATATTTCTAAAACTAAAAGCATTGTATTTGGGACAAATCATTCACTAAACCCTAAACCTCAACTAAATCTTATAATTAATCATGTGGAAATTGAGCAAGTTGAGATGACTAAACTGCTTGGAGTAACCCTAGATTGTAAACTGCCATGGTCAAAGCATAGTGATACTTCTCCCCATCTTAGTTACTGCTGTATGTCCATGATAAGGCGCTGCTCTACCTTCTTGACAGCACTGTCAACAAGGCAGGTCATACAGGCCCTAGTTTTGTCGCACCTGGACAACTGTTCAGTCGTGTGGTCAGGTGCCACAAAGGGCCGCACGGCTGGCCATTGGATGAACACAGAGAGCTAATATTAATAATATGCATGTCAATCTCTCCTGGCTCAAAGTGGAGGAGAGATTGACTTCATCACTGCTTGTATTTATGAGAGGTATTGACAAGTTGAATGCACCGAGCTGTCTGTTTGAACTACTGGCGCACAGCTTGGACACCCATGCATACCCCACAAGACGTGCCACCAGAGGTCTCTTCACAGTCCCCAAGTCCAGAACAGACTATGGAAGGCGCACTGTACTAAATAGAGCCATGACTACATGGAACTCTATTCCGCATCAAGTAACTCAAGCAAGCAGTAAAATTAGATTTAAAAAAACATATTAACCCTCTATGGAACAGTTGGGACTGTGAAGCAACACAAACATAGATGCATACACACACCGGGGACTGTGAAGCAACACAAACATAAGCGCACACACGATAGCATACGCACTATACACACGTACACATGGATTTTTGTACTGTATATATGTGGTGGAGTAGGGGCCTGAGGGCACACAGTCTGTGAATGTATTGTAATGTTTTAAAAATGTTATGAACTGCCTTAACTTTGCTGGACCCCAGGAAGAGTAGCTGCTGCCTTGGCAGCCGCTAATGGGGATCCATAATAAATACAAATACCTAACCGGCCAATCAGAGCTTTGTGGGTGTATGCCCCGCGTGTCTATATAGAGCTTTGTGGGCGTATGCCCTGTGTGTGTCACATTATATAATGATAGGAGACCGGTGCAGGAATACGAAAAAATATATTTTTCTCTACACAAAAAGGAGGACTTAGTACTTCATGAACATGATGGGGACGAAGCCCAAAACAAACGCGCGTGCGTGCGATATATACACTGCTCAAAAAAATAAAGGGAACACTAAAATAACACATCCTAGATTTGAATGAATGAAATAATCTTATTCAATACTTTTTTCTTTACATAGTTGAATGTGCTGACAACAAAATTACACAAAAATTATCAATGGAAATCAAATGTGTCAACCCATGGAGGTCTGGATTTGGAGTCACACTCAAAATTAAAGTGGAAAACCACACTACAGGCTGATCCAACTTTGATGTAATGTCCTTAAAACAAGTCAAAATGAGGCTCAGTAGTGTGTGTGGCCTCCACGTGCCTGTATGACCTCCCTACAACGCCTGGGCATGCTCCTGATGAGGTGGCGGATGGTCTCCTGAGGGATCTCCTCCCAGACCTGGACTAAAGCATCCGCCAACTCCTGGACAGTCTGTGGTGCAACGTGGCGTTGGTGGATGGAGCGAGACATGATGTCCCAGATGTGCTCAATTGGATTCAGGTCTGGGGAACGGGCGGGCCAGTCCATAGCATCAATGCCTTCCTCTTGCAGGAACTGCTGACACACTCCAGCCACAAGAGGTCTAGCATTGTCTTGCATTAGGAGGAACCCAGGGCCAACCGCACCAGCATATGGTCTCACAAGGGGTCTGAGGATCTCATCTCGGTACCTAATGGCAGTTAGGCTACCTCTGGCGAGCACATGGAGGGCTGTGCGGCCCCCCAAAGAAATGCCACCCCACACCATGACTGACCCACCGCCAAACCGGTCATGCTGGAGGATGTTGCAGGCAGCAGAACGTTCTCCACGGCGTCTCCAGACTCTGTCACGTCTGTCACATGTGCTGTGTGAACCTGCTTTCATCTGTGAAGAGCACAGGGCGCCAATGGCGAATTTGCCAATCTTGGTGTTCTCTGGCAAATGCTAAACGTCCTGCACGGTGTTGGGCTGTAAGCACAACCCCCACCTGTGGACGTCGGGCCCTCATACCACCCTCATGGAGTCTGTTTCTGACCGTTTGAGCAGACACATGCACATTTGTGGCCTGCTGGAGGTCATTTTGCAGGGCTCTGGCAGTGCTCCTCCTTGCACAAAGGCGGAAGGAGGCGGTCCTGCTGCTGGGTTGTTGCCCTCCTACGGCCTCCTCCACGTCTCCTGATGTACTGGCCTGTCTCCTGGTAGCGCCTCCATGCTCTGGACACTACGCTGACAGACACAGCAAACCTTCTTGCCACAGCTCGCATTGATGTGCCATCCTGGATGAGCTGCACTACCTGAGCCACTTGTGTGGGTTGTAGACTCCGTCTCATGCTACCACTAGAGTGAAAGCACCGCCAGCATTCAAAAGTGACCAAAACATCAGCCAGGAAGCATAGGAACTGAGAAGTGGTCTGTGGTCACCACCTGCAGAACCACTCCTTTATTGGGGGTGTCTTGCTAATTGCCTATAATTTCCACCTGTTGTCTATTCCATTTGCACAACAGCATGTGAAATTTATTGTCAATCAGTGTTGCTTCCTAAGTGGACAGTTTGATTTCACAGAAGTGTGATTGACTTGGAGTTACATTGTGTTGTTTAAGTGTTCCCTTTATTTTTTTGAGCAGTGTATTTCACAGGGCTGTAACCCAAACAAAGAGCGAGGTGTGAACCTCTAATATATATTTTTAGAATTGTCTTATTTTACCTTTATTTAGCTAGGCAAGTCAGTTAAAAACCAATTCTTATTTTCAATGACAGCCTAGGAACAGTGGGTAAACTGCCTTGTTCAGGGGCAGAACATTTTTTTTATCTTGTCAGCTCTGGGATTCGATCTTGCAACCTTATAGACAGGACGAGACCTGTAATAACAATACCTCCGGAGCTGGTGAACGGAATGAGCAGCAGTACCTTGGGAATCCGTGACAGCGTGTCTATATAAGACCCTGCACTGTTCTGGTTACTCAATTCTTCACGAGTACAATTTGTAGGGGTCCCCCCACATGTTATGGGAATAGTGCAGTCCACTGCACAGAGGGAAATGGCCCGAGTCCTCAGAGACGAGATACAGTCTCTGTCGGCCAAGGGAGCCGTACGCGTGGTACCAAGGGAGGAAGCTCACCAGGGCTTCTTTAGCCATTATTTCTTAGTTCCCAAAAAAGGGGGAAGGTGGTACGCCCCGTCCTGGATTTATGACACCTCAACAAGCATCTGAGTCTACAGATTTTGAATGCTATCGCATGCTGTTAGATTCGATTCGTCCGAACGAGTCTTCACCACAATTCTTATTTCCACATCAGACTGCACACAGGAGATATCTAAGGTTTGCCTTTGAGGGCATAGTCTACGAATATCTCGCCTTACCATTCGGTCTGTCCCTTGCCCCACAGACATTCACAAAGTGTGCCGAAGCCACCCTAGCCCCCATATGGGAGAGAGGCTTAAGAGTCCTGATGTACTTCGATGACTGGTTGATCTGCGCGGGGACTCGGGCTCAGGCAGCGGCGCATATAGCCCGGGTGTCGACGCACTGGCTCGCTCTAGACTTAAGTATAAATCGCACCCAAAGTTTGCTCTTACCAATGCATCAGAAAATCTTTTTGGGATTGTCTCTGGACTCTGTAGCCTGTCGAGCAGCCCTCACCATGGAATGAGAGACGTATTTTTGCCACTGCCTCTGTGTTTTGGCCAGCAACATCAGTTACGTACTGGATGTGTCTTGGGCTCATGTCCTCCATGATTGACTGGTCAGGTCGGACAGTATGTCTACGGTAGTGTATATCAACCGCCAAAGAGGAAAACTGGTGCAGATTTACTGTGGAGTGGCGACTTCATCCCAAAGTTGTCGGGGAGGTGTGGGAGCATTACGCCAGGGCTGCCGTTGATCTGTACGGATCGCAAGACAACGCGCACTGTAGCTTGTTCTTCGCGACTAGATCACAACGTGGCCAAACATGCTTATATACGCCTTCCCGCCAGTGGGCCTGGTTTGTTTTATTCCCCCCACTCCTTGACAGAGTGCATTCCTCCTTGACAGAGCGAGAGGACTATCCTTCATTCTGATAGCCCCGCATTGGCCTGGGAAGTGATAGCTGGTGGAGATTGTACAGTACCTCTCCTGTACACGCAACTATGGCAACTATCTGCTATCCCAAGCACAGGGTGAAATATTCCACACTCATCCCGTGTGGTAGGTCAACTTAGACTCGATGGGCTTGCCTCCGAACTTGGTTGCCACAATTCAGAGCGCCCCTTTTACAAGAGGTAAGGTATACTTGGTGGCGATCTCAGCCTGCCATGTAGGACTAGGTGAGACGACGTTTTATCCAGGGGAGTCTCTGTCCGGTCTCCAAGCCACTTGCCCCATCATGGGCCTTGGCACTGGTTCCAGATGCAATTACATGGAGACTGTGGCTCTTAAGACTCCGTCTTATAAGATGGCCCTGTTGCTCTCGGCCACGGCCAAGCGCTTTAACGATCTTCATGCGCTCTGTTTATTTGTGCGGCGGCTAGTTGGGCTTCCCCTCACACCTTTTGAGGTTCTATTGCCTGGATGTTACTGCCCCCTCCCTGGCGCACACAGTCCTTGGAGTAAGATGGATCAGGTACATTACCATGTACTGTATCTAACAATACAAAATGTATAATACCAGCATACATTGTAATGTTGTGTGTGTGTCTGTCCACTGTCCGCGTTGTTCCATAAGGTGTTGTTTTTACTGCTTAATTGAGTTACTTGATGTGGCATAGAGTTCCATGTAGTCATGGCTCTATGTAATACTGTGCATTTCCCAGAGTCTGTTCTGGACTGTGAAGAAACTCATGGTGGCATGTCTTGTGAGGTGTCTGAGCTGTTTGCTAGTCGTTTTAAGTTGATGGGTCATTTATAACAAAACCTTTTGATATAGCCAATAATTTCACTGGTAAAGTGGACAAACTGAAGTGAAATAACATTGAACTGTGAACCATCATTTTTGTGTATTGAAGATCTAATAATGAAAGAGGATTTCTGTTTTGAATTTGGTTAAGTTTGTTTGGAAGAGGAGGAAAAACAATTGTTATGCATCAATAATGATGAGCCACCAGGTATAGACAACTGTCACAATCTTCAGTGACGGACCAAGGCGCAGCGTGCCGGGTTGAGTTAAACATGATTTATTAGTAAACTCACTCAGAACAAAAACAACAAACGAAGATCAAAAGGTGTAGCACCAACGGTACATACACAATAACAGAGTCAACTTCCCACAAGGAAAGAAAGAAAAAAGGGCTACTAAAGTATGGCTCCCAATCAGAGACAACAATGGACAGCTGTCCCTGATTGAGAGCCCTACCCGGCCAACAACAAAGAAATACAAAAACTAGAACATAGAATGCCCACCCCAAATCACACCCTGACCAAACCAAAAAGAGACATAAACAGGCTCCTACAGGTCAGGGCGTGACAACAACTTAGATGGTGAACTATTGGGAATGGTAGCGGACTGTATTGCCACCCCTATTTGCCTTGTTTTTAACCAAAACCTAAAGGAGTGTTTGGTGTGTGTCCACAGGCGTGCAAGGAAGTAATTACACTACCTAAAAATAGTAAAGCACCCTTTGCTGGCTCTAACAGCCACCCAATCAGTTTGCTGCCTGTTCTTAGTAAACTGAGTAATTTTTTTTAACAAAAACTTGTTCTTTGAAAAATAGCATTGTGAACTACTGACTTTCAGCATGCATTTAGGGAAGGGCACTCAACTTGTACTGTACTGACTCGGATGACTGATTGGCTAAAATAAATGGATAATAAGATAGTTGGAGCTGCTTCTCTAACATCAGATATGTACAGTGCGGTATCTCTCAGGGCAGTAGCCTTGGTCCATTATTTTTTACAAATGATGTACCACAAATGATTAGCCAAACTAAAATGATTATGTATGCTGATGTTTGCACTTTCTACACATCAGCACCTACAGCCAGTGTTTTCACTGAGACTCTTAGCAAGGTGTTAGTGTCAGAATTGGTCATTAACAATAAACTGGTCTTAAATACTTTTAAAACCAAAAGCATTCTATTTGGTTTAAACCATTCTTAGACCTAAACCTCAACTGGAGTTGTGCATAAAGGGTGTGACCATGAACACGTTGAAAAACTGAACTCCTAGGAGGATATCATAGTCAAATTATATTGACAAAGTTGGGGAGAGGTATGTCTTATGAAAAAAAATCTGTTCTGCGTTTTTGACACACAGATGCACTGTACTAGTTATTCAGGCTCTGATCTTGTCCCATCTTGACTACTGTTTGATAATATGGTCAGGTGCAGCAAAGAAAGACCTAGCAAAGCTGCAGCTGGCTCAAAACAAAGCAGCACGCTTTGCCCTTAACACAGCTACCATCAACAACATGCATGATAGTGTTTAATGGTTGAGGAGAAATTGACTACTTCTCTTCTAGTCTTTTTAAGAAACGTGTGTGACAATGCCTAACCACTTGTATAATCTATTTGCATACGCTTCAAACAGACGTACATACCCCATCAGACATGTGACGATGGATTTCTTCAATACCCAAACAAAAAGACACACTAAATGCGTCGCTCAGTTATGTATAAAGTCATTGTGGAAAGCTCAGCCACCAGAGTTTACTCTGGCAAAAAGTAAGTTTAACTCGATAAAATTATCAACAACATATTGTATCACAGCGCCTCTTCTCTCTAAAGATCTAATTTAACTGTACTGTATATATGAATATGTATTTATGAATAGTGTAAATAGCATTTTTGTTGTCTGTCTTTCCAGTAACTTTTTTTACATTTAATATCTATTGATGTTCTTGTCTTACTGTTCTGAGTCATGTATTTGTACATTTTATGTGGACCCCAGGAAGAGTAGCTGCTGCATGTTCAGCAGCTAATGGGGATCCTTTTAAGTATGCTTTTCAGTCCAGAACTAGGCTTAATCTGTTTCTTGGAAACAGTCCCTAAATGTTGTATTTTTTCCAGCTGCTGTGCTGTGGGCAGACTGACGCAGAGAGAACCATGATTCTGCTGACTCCATCCTCTGGTAAGTGCTTGTTTTTGGGTGCCCCTGGGAAAACGTGCATGACAAGGTTTTGATTATTTGTGTCAACACTAGAGCTCCTGGTAAGAATCATGCAAAACTTGTATCCTGTTTTACAAGTGTGGTGGTAATGTACTGTAGTATGCAGTATTTAAGGGTAGATACAGTAGATGGAAATAGTCAAGCCCAAAGGGTCAAGGCAAAGACAGACGTATGTGACAAGCCGGGTTGAGGACAGCTATGAGCTACTAGGCATGATGATGATAATAATGTGTTTAGGTGCTGTAGCTAACATGGACGTGAGTGTAGTTTTTTCACATCTGAGATCACATTTTTCCCTTATACTTGTACTAGATTAGAGTTATAGCAGGTTGTCCACTTTGAATTGATACAGTGGATAATACATATTGTTACTAATCAATATTTGTGATTATGTAGATTTTAATTTAATGATATAGCAATATCCTTAAGTTTTATTTGTTGATGTACTGTTGCACCTTTTTTTCTAAGAGTGTAGGATCAGGTCCCCCCCCTTTCTTATTCATTATAATCTAAAAGGGAAAACTGGTCCTAGATCAGCACTTCTACTCTGAGATATGGGCCCAGAAATACTACCTTAAAAGTGTGAATGTGTCTAGCTCTGGCTTAGTATTTGTCAGTGGTGAGACCGTATTGACTGGCTGGATAAGGGATCAGACCTGGTGTATCCTTTCCACTGAGTTGTGAAGCACAAGATGGCTATTTTTATTTTTTCCGGAAGAGTAAGAAGTATGTTTCTGTCCTATTTTCAAATATTTGTTGACGTTCTAGGCTAAACAGACACAGCTTAGTGGAAGATACTGTAAATATATCTGGTTATTGATTCAGCATAGTTTACCATTTTGGGTTTTCTGGTTAGGTTGTCGAAAGCCAGGTTAATGTAAATCGGAAATGAGAAGCATGCTTGTCAAGTTAACTTAACTTCTTCTTAGAAGTTGTTGTTGGCTTGTGCTTTGTCTCATACACTGTTTTCTTTCAGATGAAGAGTCTGTTGAACTCGACTGGCTTTGGAATCACACGAAGTTCTGTGTGCAAAACAGAATAGTAGGAACATGACTTTAACCCTTTTTCACATACAGACGTTAAGCTTTTTATTTATGTTTATTTTATTTAGTGCTATGTGTGTCTTTGTCTGCGAAGACAACCTCTTTGCTACTTTTATCACTTCAGTTTATTAACTTCTGTGTGAAATCTAAACTCCCTAGCAGAGCCACAGACACTCAAGAATAAAGAGCCCTTTGTTTGCCTTAATTAAAAACCCTCACAGCATTGCAAGGAACAAAAACAGTTCTGGCCATAGTGAAGCAGCTTGCATCATTAGACCTTCCAGCTTGCTAAGTAAGATGACCTATGCATGATGCCTTTCAATATATTTCAAGATTCTGTCATTATTAATTCAATGAGAGTCAAATTAAATTGCCCTCACATTCTTTCTTTGATTACTTTAATAACTGTGATGGAATTACTCCGTATTATACAGTTACTTCTGATTGTTATAACAATACTTGGTTCCCACATAACAAATGTATAAGGAAACTGTATTTGCAAGTAATTACTATGCCATTTCTACAAACTATGACAAAGACAGACAACAGGCGAACTGTTAAATATTGATTATTTTTAATAGCTACCCATCCATGTGAAAGTTGCTGCCATGTGTTTGTCATTGTTCCAGGTCACTGGTTTTGCCAGTCAACCAGCTTAATGATTCAACAGCCCAGTAGAGTCAATATCTCAAAGTTGCACTATAGTACTATGTGTGGAGGATAGTCCATTACTATAGTATAGTACTATGTGTGGACAGTCCATTACTAAATCATAGTAATATGTATGCACAGTCCCTTACCCCCTCCCCACCAGTCTGTCTCTGCTATAAATGTACTATACACTATCGGTCAAAAGTTGTAGAACACCTACTCATTCAAGGGTTTTCTTTATTTTTACTATTTTCTACATTGTAGAATAATAGGGAAGACATCTATGAAATAACACATGTAGTAACCAAAAAAGTATTAAACAAATCAAAATATATTTCAGATTCTTCAAATAGCCACCCTTTGCCTTTGACAGCTTTGCACACTCTTGGCATTCTCTCAACCAGCTTCACCTGGAATACTTTTCCAACAGTCTTAAAGGAGTTCCCACATATGCTGAGCACTTGTTGGCTGCTTTTCCTTCCCTTTGCGGTCCGACTCATCCCAAACCATCTCAATTGGGTTGAGGTCGGGTGATTGTGGAGGCCAGGCCATCTGATGCAGCACTCCATCACTCTCCTTGGTCAAATAGCCCTTACACAGCCTGGAGGTGTGTTGGGTCATTGTCCTGTTGAAAAACAAATGATAGTCCCACTAAGTGCAAACCAGATGGAATGCCGTATCTCTGCAGAATGCTGTGGTAGCCATGCTGGTTAAGTGTGCCTTGAATTCTAAATAAATCACAGACCGTGTCACCAGCAAAGCACCTTAGAATTCCAGACCAATGTCCACCGGTCTAATGTCCATTGCTCGTGTTCCTTGGCCCAAGCAAGTCTCTTATTATTAGTGTCCTTTAGTAGTGGTTTCTTTGCAGAAATTCGACCATGAAGGCCTGATTCACACAGCCCCCTTTGAACAGTTGATGTTGAGATGTGTCTGTTACTTGAACTCTGAAGCATTTACAGTTGAGGTTGGAAGTTTACATACATACTCCTTAGCCAAATACATTTAAACTCAGTTTTTCACAATTACGGACATTTAATCCTAGTAAAAATTCCATGTCTTAGGTCAGTTAGGATCACCACTTTATTTTAAGAGTGTGAAATGCCAGAATAATAGTAGAGTGATTTATTTCAGCTTTAATTTATTTAATCACATTCCCAGTGGGTCAGAAGTTTACATGATCAATTAGTATTTGGTAGCATTGCCTTTAAATTGTTTAACTTGGGTCAAACGTTTCGGGTAGCCTTCCACAAGCTTCCCACGATAAGTTGGGGGAATTTTGGCCCATCCCTTCTGACAGCTGGTGTAACTGAGTCAGGTTTTGTTTTACTGTAAATATAGATACTTTTGTACCTGTTTCCTCCAGCATCTTCACAAGGTCCTTTGCTGTTCTGGGATTGATTTGCACTTTTTTCACCAAAGTACGTTAGTCTCTAGGAGACAGAACGCGTCTCCTTTCTGAGCGGTATGACGGCTGCATGGTCCCATGATGTTTATACTTGCATACTATTGTTTGTACAGATGAACGTGGTACCTTCAGGTGTTTGGAAATTGCTCCCAAGAATGAACCAGACTTGTGGAGGTCTACAATTTTCTGAGGTCTTGGCTGATTTATTTAGATTTTCCCATGTCAAGCAAAGAGGCACTGAGTTTGAAGGTAGGCCTTGAAATACATCCACAGGTACAACTCCAATTGACTCAAAAATGTAAATTAGCCTATCAGAAGCTTCTAAAGCCATGACATCATTTTCTGGAATTTTCCAAGCTGTTTAAAGGCACAGTCAACTTAGTGTTTGTAAACGTCTGACCCACTGGAATTGTGATACAGTGAAATAATCTGTCTGTAAACAATTGTTGGAAAAATTACTTGTGTCATGCACAAAGTAGATGTCCTAACTGACTTTTTGAAATTTGTGGATTGGTTGAAAAACGAGTTTTAATGACACCAACCTAAGTGTATGTAAACTTCTGACTTCAATTTCAGAACAATTTCTGTGACAATTTCTGAGCCTGGCAACTCTAATGAACTTATCCTTTGCAGCAGAGGTAACTCTGGGTCTTCCATTCCTGTGGCGGTCCTCATGAGGGCCAGTTTCATCATAGCGCTTGATGGTTTTTGTGACTGCACTTTCAAGTTCTTGACATTTTCCGTATTGACTGACCTTCAAGTAATGGACTGTCATTTCTCTTTGCTTATTTGAGCTGTTCTTGACATAATATGGACTTGGCCTTTTACCAAATAGGGCTATCTTCTGTATCCCCCCTACCTCGTCACAACACAACTGATGGGCTCAAACGCATTAAGAAGGGAAAAAAATCCACAAATTAACTTTTAAGAAGGCACACCTGTTAATTGAAATGCATTCCAGGTGACTACCCCAGGAAGCTGGTTGAGAGAATGCCAAGCGTGAAAAGCTGTCATCAAGGCAAAGGGTGGCTACTTTGAAGAATCTGATTTGTTTAACACTTTTTTTTGGTTACTACATGATTCCATATGTGTTATTTCATAGTTTTGAAGTCTTCACTACTAATATACAATGTAGAAAATAGTAAAAATAAAGAAACCCTTGAATGAGTAGGTGTTCTAAAACTTTTGACCAGTAGTGTATATTTGCAAAATAAGTATAACTTGAGTCAATATGACTATGACAATATTGACACTATCAAATGGTGTTTACTGTACGTACTGGCCAGCCTCTTCATTTGAATGTTTTATTCTGAAAAGTGGAATAGTCTATCGAATGGTGGCTCTCCAATAAACGTACATACTACTTGGTAAGTGCTACTACTTTTTATTAGTTAAATGAATCAGTTTTGTATAGGTTTGTAAATAATGTACAATTTGTATATTAAATCCCATTTCTTTGCAAATGTTCATTCTTTGATAATGAAATACATGATGTAATACTGTGTGCTTCAAAAAAAAAAAAATGTTACAATCTAAACCACTTGTGAAATGTATTTAGGTTCTACCATATACTCAATCTGCTGGTTACAAGTGCTACTGTAGGTTGAATGCTGTAGGGTGGGTGCATGGGGCTTTACTTTGGCCCCCATCTTTTTTCCATATCTTGGTACAGCTGCTGATTGCTGTCCTGGTCTTGAGGAGGGGCCACATAAGTAGCAAGTTATGAACCAAATGAGCCAAACAAGTTAAACTGATCATTTGCAAAAAATATTGGTTATAGCAATGATTATTTTGCATGTTTGGTTTGTTTGACATCCATTTAAACAGGATAGCACTTTGCCATACTGTACAGCAGTATAAGTATGGCCATCAGATATGATATTGTCCTATCATATCTGTAGTATTTTAGCAACAATCCTCTTCAGAGCAGCTAAGTGAATCAAAAATAGACCACCAGATAATAGCAATCACTGTCCTCACTGTTCTCAGGTTTCTTCCAGCACACCAATAAACTCTTTCTGAGCGAGCAGGCCACTGGTGTCCAGCTCAAGGAATTTGTACGCAAAAATGCAGCCAATGCTCTGTCTATGGCCAACATGCTTATGGGAATGGCCTCTATTCTCTGCAGCCTGAACGGGTGAGTGAACACACATTTCAGTATCTGATTTTCTTTAAGAAACTATAGTATGGATTGAGTGTTTCTACTAGTAAATGGATTTGTAAGTGGCAGTATTATGTTACAATAGCGTATATCTTTGTTAATCTGTGAGGCATATTTTTTTTCAAAACAAATTTGACACAGTTGACACATGTCCTGCCAAAAAAGCTGAGCTGTTGAGGGAAGACCAAGGTTAAGCTGCTTGTATTAATAAGGCCAGGTCATCTGGCCTTCAGCTCTAAAACATTATACAGCACACTTCAAACACCACCCTTAAAGTGTTATTGAAGTTAAATATACACTCGTGGCCAGTTTTTATTAGGTATACCCATCTAGTACCGGGTCAGACCCCCCGTTGCCTCCAGAACAGCCTAAATTCTTCAGGGCATGGATTCTACAAGGTGTAGCATTCAGTTGCTCAATTATCAAGGGACCTAATGTGTGCCAGGAAACAATTCCCCACACCACTGCCACCAACCTGTACTGTTGTCATCAGGCAGGATGGGGCCATGGACTCATGCTGCTTATGCCAAATCCTGACTCTGCCACCAGTATGACTTAACAGGAACTGGGATTTGTTGGACCAGGCAATGTTTTTCCACTCCTCAAATGTCCAGTGTTTGTGATCGCTTGCCCACTGGAGCCACTTCTTTGTTGTTTTAGCTGATAGGAGTGGAACCTGTTGTGGTCGTCTGATGCAATAGCCCATCCGTGACAAGGACCAACGAGTTGTACTGTGCCGTTATTTGCCAGTTTGTGGCTGCCTGTTAACTTGCACGATTTTTGCCATTCTCCTTCGACCTCTCATCAACGAGCTGTTTCCACGCACAGGACTGCTGCTGACTGGATGTTTTTTGCACCATTCTCGGTAACCTTAGACTAGGGGTCTCCAACCTTTTCTAGCATGAGAGCTACTTACATTTTTTAAAACATGTTATTTTTTTCGAATAGGCACATTCTTCTCTCCCCTGCAACTCTTCCCTGGGTCCTTAGTGTACAAGAGAAAGTAGTGCACTGTTTTCTGTCAATATACCTGGTAAAATAATGGTTAATAAACAACTTTAAGGGGGCACTATAAAATCAAGATTTTTTTTTTTCAAATTGTTTTATAATTTCCCAAATTATTTTGTCATTGTTATTTTTTTGCTGTTTTAGATATTTTTTGTGGTTTCGCTCAATTACAATTGTTCATAGAAAAATAATGAAACTGGATGTTCTGAGTTCATGTCGATGGTTAAATAACATTAGAATACAATGTTATTTTGCCTTTTGGTGAACAACAAAAGTGTTTGCTTATTTTTTTATTTAAGCAATGGCTTTTTTTTGGCCACTTCCGTAAAGCCCAGCTCTGTGGAGTGTACAGCTTAGTTGTCCTATGAACAGATACTCCAATCTCCGCTGTGGAGCTTTGCAGATCCTTCAGGGTTATCTTTGGTCTCTTTGTTGCCTCTGATTAATGCCCTCCTTGCCTGGTCCATGAGTTTTGGTGGGCGGCCCTCTCTTGCCAGGTTTGTTGTGGTGGCATATTCTTTCATTTTTTTATAATGGATTTAATGGTGCTCTGTGGGATTTTTTTATAACCCAACCCTGATCTGTACTTCGCCACAAATTTGTCCCTGACCTGTTTGGAGAGCTCCTTGGTCTTCATGGTGCTGCTTGGTGGTGTTGCAGACTCTGGGGCCTTTCAGAACAGGTGTGTATATATATACTGAGATCATGTGACACTTAGATTGCACACAGGTGGTTCTGTACTACTGCCACTCATTTCATTGCCGTTTGCATATAAAAAAACAATAGATATAAATGACATTAACTCATGATATACTTCTGCCAGGTCTGCCTACTTTGCAGTTAACATTTAATTGAGAAGGTTTTGGGGGGGAAAGTATTTCTGTCAACACACGAGACGGTAATCACATCAACTGGCTACACACAGTGATAGACAAATGTGCACACCACACAGATAGACTGGGCTATATTGCTGAAAATCTGTTTGCCATTTTTAAGCCAAAAGTGGCTCACCAGGGGTGGGATAGTGTTAATGTTGCGTTTGATTAGATAGTAGCTGGGAACTTGATACCTGTATTTGTTTATGACAGTTTGCGGTGGAACATGTGAATTGCATGTACTTTCAGAATTGTTTGGTGAGCTACTCCGTGGGTTGGGCTATGAACTATTGGTAGCTCGCAATCAACCTGTTGGAAACCCCTGCCTTAGACACTGTAGTGCGTGGAAAAACCCAGGATGCTGACCGTTTCTGTGATACTGGAACCAGCGCGCCTGTTACTGACAATCATACCATGCTCAAAGTCGCTTAGGTCACTTGTTTTGCCCAATCTAACGTTCAAATGAACAGTAACTGAATGCCTCGACGTCTGCCTGCTTTATGCCTCGACGTCTGCCTGCTGTCTTTAGGAGCAAACCATTTTCATGAACTGGCCACTGAGTGTACATGGCGTTGACAAGCCCTAAGTAAGCAGCTAAGTAAGTAGAAGATACAGCATATCTTCTGCCAACAAGCATCCCTCTCAGTGTGACATTGTCCTAAGTAGGTCCAGTTGTAACAAACAAGTAATGCGTAGGTTATAATTGTGTAATTACAGTTTTATCATGTAATGTCTTAGAAGGTGCCTAGTGATTTCTGTATTGTAAAATAAAATTCTACCCAATATTTTACCCTCATTTTCCAGCCACCAACATGCTGCCTGCTGGCTGGTCCTGATTGGCTACCTGCTGGATTTGGCAGACGGGGCAGTTGCCAGGCGACTGGATGCATGCTCTGCACTAGGTGAGTGGAGTGGTGTCCATTTACCAGGGTAAACATCCACAGGCACGCTGATGCACTAGCCTGAAACATGTTAGTTTGGAAATGACTATTAAGAGGGCAAGACCACACAAACATATGGAACCAGGTTAGTGATGCACACAGCCCAGCCCTCTACTACAGTCACTGGTCATTATAGATGATGGATCAAAAGGCAACAGTTACTCCTTAAAAGACAGAAAAAGGAGGCATGTATAATGCAGAGAAGTTAATTTACCGATGTATTTACATGTTTTACAGCGGTAGAAGCAGATCAGCATACACTCTTAGAAAAATCTAGAACCTACAAAGATTCTTTGGCTGTCTTTATAGGAGAACCATTTGAAGAACCCTTTTGGTTCCAGGTAGAACCCTTTCTACAGAGTTCTACATGGAACCAAAAAAAGGGTTCTCCTATGGGGACAGCCGAATAACCCTTTTGGAAGTAGATACAGTGCCTTCAGAAAGTATTCACACCTCTTGACTTGTTCTACATTTTGTTGTGATACAGCCTGGGTTTTAAATGGATTAAATTGAGATTTTGTATCACTGGTTTACACACAATACCCAATACAGTCAAAGTGGGATTATGTTTTTAGACATGTTTCAGATTCAACAACAAAGACCAGGGAGGTTTTCAAAGAAGGGCACCTATTGGTAGAAAAAAGTTGAATATTTCTTTGAGCATGAAGTTATTAATTACACTTTGGATGGTGTATCAATACACCCAGTTACTACAAAGATACAGGCGTCCTTCCTAACTCAGTTACCGGAGAGGAAGGAAACCAGTCAGGGATTTCACCAGTTTAACAGCTGTGATAAGAGAACTGAGGATTGATCAACAATATTGTAGTTACTCCACAATTCAAACCTAATTGACAGTAAAAAAGGAAGCCTATACAGAATACAAGTATTCTACAACATGCATCCTGTTTGCAATAAGGCACTAAAGTAAAACTGCAAAAAATGTGGCAAAGCATTTAACTTTTTGTCCTGAATACAAAGTGTTATGTTTGGGGTAAATCCAATAATGCATTACTGAGTACCACTCTCCTTATTTTCAAGCATAGGGGTGGCTGCATCATGTTATGGATGGACTTATAATTGTTAAGGACTGGGGAGTTTTTCAGGAGAAAATAATTACGGGATTTGAGCATAGCACAGGCAAAATCTTAAAGGAAAAACTGCTTCAGGTGTGCAAAGCTCTTAGACTTACCCAGAAAGAATCACAGTTGTAATTGCTGCCAAATGGTGGTTCTAACATGTATCGACTCAGTGCTGTGAATACTTATGTTAATGGATTTTCTATATTTCATTTTCAATAAATGTGCAAACATTTCTAAAAACATGTTTAAACTGTCATTATGGAGTATTGGGTGTAAATGGGTGAGAATGTTTGTTTTAATCCATTTATAATTCAGGCTGTAACACAATAAGGTGAGCTGTGTGATTACTTTCAGAAGGCACTGTAAGTGACAGCAGAGAACTGGTTTTCCTTCTGAAGACCACATGAAAAAACATTCTTAAATGAAATGAAGAATCCAAAAGGCACCTAAGTGACAGCAAACCAAAAAACGTTGAATTGCATTAAGTGTACTTGCTGTCACTTTGCTATCCTGATCTGCATCTATCTTTGTATGTAGTTCAATAAATTATATTTTCTGCATTGCAATGGCCCCATGTTGTTGAATTCCCTCAGCCGTAGGGCTATTTAAAAGACTTGTGTATTATTAAGAAATGGCATAGCTAACGTTTCCATACTCATTGTATCCGACACAGCACATTCTCAAATGATCACAACATAAAAGTACATACTTTGTACATGACAACCTCCTGTGTGCAGATAGTCACGTCTACACTACCGTGGTCGCCACGGCTGCCTGAAATAGCTCCCAGCAGGTGCACCACAATGCGTCGTCACCCGGACATTTCAAGGGCTTTGGCTTTGTGTCCCGACAGTATTTTTCTGCATGACTTTGCAGGTGGGTGTTGTTGTACCCCTCCCCTTTTTGTGTCAATTGAACAATCACTTTACAATTAAGCAGTCTAATTCGGGGAGATCATGCTCCAATTGTCTGTTTTATCCCAATGCTTTGGGCTCTCAGCATATCTGAAATTGTTGACCCCTGTGCTGTGGAATTCCATCTCGTTCATTGGAGCTGGGGTCAGAATCACCTCATGCTCGTCGCTCGGTGAAAACATTCTCCCTGCTCAGGGGGGACAAATAGACTGTGGCATTTGGGAATGTTGTTTACAGAGGAAAGTGGCAGGCCTGTAAGGTTGACACCGAACTGTCCACTACAGACAAACACATGCGCACACACATTCACGCATGCACACACGCGCACATACTCACACACTGATAAGTAGGCTATTGGCATAAACAAGATTATATAAACTTGTTTTACCTTATGTAAGAAGGCATTAGCAGTGAAGTAGCCTCACAGCAGTAGCATGTTCATTTGTGATCTGTGTGACTCGAAGTCATGAGACAAATGTATAACTAGTCACTTCCTGTCTTTCTGGTTCAGGTGCTAAACTGGATGATTTTGCAGATTTCACAACCTTTGGGATTGCAACTTCATTGCTCCTGAGGACACATGCCTTAATGGACAACATCCTGTGCATGTGCTATGTCCTGTCTGTGATTGTCCGACTCTGCTTCTTCTCCAGCGGTAAGGAAAGCTATCAAAGAGGGAAAAAAGCATGGTATCCCTTGTGAAATGCTAGGATAATAGCATGATCAATTTCTAGACAGTCTACAAAAACATCTCTTTGTGTATTTGCTATTCAGAAAGAACTAATCTTTGGGTATTTCAGATTCAGAAGTCCTTATGTGGGTTCGGGCTTTCTGTGGTTATTCATCTCCAGGCATCCCCTTCATGTACCGTGGCCTGCCATGTATCTACTCTTCTGCCATCCTTGCCTGTCTCTCCCTGCTGACCGGAGGTAACATGGTGATCCTGCGGGTCACTGCTGTGGCAATGATCCTCTTCATGGTCAACCAGGGCTTCTACCCTCACGACAGGGTCCTGGAGTCACAGGCCTGGAAGAAGGTGGTCTACGCTGGAGGTAATACTCGAGACCAGTGTTTCTTAATCCTGGTCCAGGGGACCCAAAGGAGTGCACAATTTAGTTGTTGCCCTAGCACTACACATCTTATTCAACTGATCAAATGTTTGATTATGAGTTAATTAGTGGAATCAGATGTGTAGTGCTAGCCTCATACAACCAGCCTGAACTCACAAGCTTACATAAATGATTTGCTACATGGATCAATTATGTAAGCTCACAAGATCAGGCTGGTTGTACTAGGCTAGTGTAGAAACTTAAGAAACTGAACCAGTAAGATAGTGTCGTGGAAAATTCAGTACTGAGAGAGATTTGGTCATTTCTTCAAACAATCATCTTTATTTAATATTGATTAATTGTTGCAATAACCCTCCTCCCCACCCTTGAGTGTTGGACTGAGTAACCAAACCTTTACACAAATGCAGAGTACTATATATAGCTGACACTAACAATGCTCAGTCATGGTTGGTTCAACCCCCCTCAAGCAGACCAAGGAGTATCATAAGCCACTCTGGCTTCGTCCTGTCGTTATCTGCACTTGGGTTGTTGTCTTAACCCCGCCCTGGCATAGTTTCCCCGATGCAAGAATGCTTTGGAGACAATGAGGGATTGTTCTACTCCTAAGCTATCTCTAGTAAAACATTGTCTCTGTAATGCAGTCTTTAACCCATGTGTCAGCTCAAGCCATCTCCAATGACTATACGCCCAGATTAGCTGCAGGGAACTAGAGTGGAGCCCATGAAAACACAGACACTAGCAGGACAGAAATGTCTTACCATTAGTTAAATATACATTTTTAACCATCAATATCAAATAAACCAGGTAAATATGTCATTTTCTATCACAATAGGTAGTAGAGAGGAATTGAATTAGCTGTTGAAAAATAAAGGCCAAGGCTTGAACCGCCCTGTTTCCCGCCCCCTCCTGGACGCCTCTTCCCTTGAGCTAAACAGCCGTATCACGTTCTGCGCATCATGTGTTACGTAGCTGCTGACTTCACGTCTCTCACTTTACTCACTGTCAGTCGTGAATGATAATTCTTCAAGTTTTACCGGAAACATCCATGCTGCATGCCAACCATTTAGATCTCAATCAGTTACATGGGAATGTGCATTTTAGATATTCTTGAATTATGTACAGTGTTTCGTGAGAGAATTTTAAAGCAGACGGAGCTAAACTGCAGTATTCTTGTGTTTTTTGTTTCACTCAAAGCATGTTATACCTAGTGGCGCATGCTGTGTAGTTTTGGCCGCATAAGAGAAAAATGCAACCATTCAGACAATCATCCTAAAATCTCATAAGAAATTAGTTGGCTGTTTTTGTCTTACATTAATGTTAGCATATTATATTTGGTTATGTAGAATACTAATGAAACATTATGTTACCTTGCAGACATTGATTCAGCTTTGTTCTAACTTTATTAAACAAGCACCATTCTCCATTTATTGAAATTCGCTAGAGTAGACTGTTTTCTCGGCTGGTCGTTCTTGAATTGCGGTGTCATTTAGATTATTATTATTTTTTTTATAAATGTATTTGGTAACATCTTCCCATTTTTAAATCAACTAATATGTCAGCTTCATGACTTTAAATAGTTTTGACAATTTTGATAACATTGTGAGACCAGTAGGAATAGAAACACCAATGATACATTTTAGGTAAATTAGGATTGTCTTAATTGGAGGCCACAGATTGTCAAATCTAAGGTAATTAAAACTTTAAAGAAATATTTACTTAAGTGATATGATTAATCACAATGTAATTTCCCTTCATTTAAATTGAGTAACACCAAGTGACACTTTGGATTTAGGCACACCAAAATGATCAATGGAGTCCTCAAATTTATGA
This sequence comes from Brachymystax lenok tsinlingensis, assembly GCA_030435695.1. Taxonomy (NCBI): domain Eukaryota; kingdom Metazoa; phylum Chordata; class Actinopteri; order Salmoniformes; family Salmonidae; genus Brachymystax; species Brachymystax lenok. The sequence goes on from CM059802.1 coordinate 16,888,450, forward strand.
CATATTAAAAGGGTGTGATTAGCTAGTAATTTTCTTTAATATAGACCCCTCCCTAATAAGTTTGCCACTGGAGGGAATGCTCAAGGTCCTTGTATGAGTGATTTTCCACGCTGCAACACCAATTACCTAAAACCTAGGTATTTAAATAGTTATTTGTTTTTATTGATCTCTACGATTTTGTTTATTTTCTAGCATTTAAAATAATAGATAAACCTCTCAATCCCCAAAACATGTCACTACAACTCTACCGGGTTACTACTGGGGCAAGCCAATTTGACTTCCCTAAGTATTGTAAACAATACATAAACATCACGTTTTTCAGTATAAATGGCTCGCTTTGTTTTATCATTGATAAAACGTTTGATATAACATGTATGATGTGTGGCAATTTGTCCTTTTAAAGAGTTTTTCATGGTTGCAAAGGGGAAGGAGCAAATGCCACCGTAATTCAAGAACAACTCAGGTGATAGGCTATTAATGACAACATGCCCATCAATTCAAGTGATCAGTCTGCTGCATATAGGTTACAATGTGTGTGGGTGGTAAATTTGATTGTTTATAGTTACAACAATTTGGCGAAGTTTGTACACCAGACCAAGATGTTCAATCGTGTGCAGTGTGAGTGAGAACAGGAAAGCGGGGCAAGTGGCAGCAGAAGCACTAGCATCTACGAAAACTTTTTTACGTAGTGTAGAGAAGGCTTGGTTGTTTATCTGTCAGGAAGATGCATCCAGAGAATTCGCCAAGCAGCCACTCCATTAAAATAAAGCCTGGGAAACACTTTTCTGTAAAAACTAAAATGGTACATTGGATGTTAGAGGTGTTAAAACAAATGTATGTTTGGTCCTGTAAAATCTCTTGGGATGTTGATACCAGGTACTTTACGCATGTGAGCAGTATAGAGTCCTCACTTCAGAATAACAGTTCATACTTAAATCTCAATTGAAAGTTTGAAGTTTATTCCTGTTTCAGATCACAAAAATCCAGCAATGAGAAAGGTAGGCTATTTGTTTAGCTAGGCTATTCATCACATGTTTCTGTTTTGTTTTGCAGGAGTTGTCATGGTGTTCTGTTCCTCTTTCCCTCCGGCATGTGTGTACTACCTGTTGTGGTCTGTGTCCTACATTTTGTTTCCAACAACTCTATGGAGCTGCAAAGTGTAGTAGCCATTAAAGGCCTTGCTAAAAATTCACACTCGCACATGGCTTGTCAACAGGCTGTCCAGTGGGGTTAATTAACTAAAGCGCCCAGACTGCTGCTGCTAGCTATCCACAGCGGATCGAAACAGGACGTAAGAGGACGTTGTAATGTTTTTGTAAGATTGAACTGCCTTTTTCATCATGAACACTTGATGGATAATGTGCTGTACCTTAGCCATTTTGTTTTTGAATAAGATAGGGTTTTGGTATCTGTAGCTATTATGTTTGTACAATACAACTGCAGAGTTGTACTGTCTAGTGTGTGTGTGTGTGTGTGTGTACTGTATCATCCTCATGCACAAATTGTGCTTGAGATGACTACAACAATAATACTAAAAAAGTATTTTCATTAATAAAGTAATCTAGAAACAGTTTTTACTGTAAGAATAAGAGAATGTCAGCAGAGCTTTTGCAGTAAAAAAAATCATGACCCCCTTTTATTTTACTAAACATGCTAGATTCAAACATATGGCATGCTCTGAATTTGTAAGATATTTGTAATAAAATGTTTTTCATTATATTACAGATACAAACGAAGTCCATTATATCATGTTTTTTTAATTATGGAAGACACTCTACCATCTGTAGATCTTATGTTCTACTGTACTTAAAATAACTCTACCAAAGTGATTGTACATAATGAATTGTGTGTGGATATATGGGATTGTTGAGAAATATTTATTTTTTATTTTCCAATCAACACCAAATTTGTTGTTTTTGAGCATCAACTGCGGTCTTTAATCAGAATAGTATTTTTTTTTCTTTAAAATGTTCTAGCCATTTTGAGACAAGATTAGTTTGCTTTTATTGCAAGCAAAATATAATAGTGCTTTAATTTAATCGTGTTTACGTTCCCACCAGATATACAGTGTCCTCTGTTATTGGGACAGTGAAGCATTTTTTCTTCTTTTTTTGAACTCAAACAATGACTGAGGTTAAAGTGCAGACTGTCAGCTTTAATGTGAGGGTATTTCATCCATACTGGGTGAACCGTTTAGAAATTACATCAAAAACAAAACTAATTCACTTGTGTAGTAAAGCGTTACGTTTTTGGTCCCATATTCATAGCACGCAATGATTACATAAAGCTTTTGACTCTACAAACTGTTGGATGCATTTGCTGTTTGTATTATTCATCCTGGATTATCTGTGATTGTGGTTGCATCCACATTGATATAGAAGTGTTTAGAAACATTCTATTATTTTCAATAAAAGTCACAAAAAAATGACACAATACATTATCTACCATTAATTTCTATTGGGCAGAAAATAATCTGAAACACAACTAAAATAAAGAGCAAATGCATCCAACAAAGTTGCAGAGTCACAAGCTTGACATGGTGTGCTTTACTACTTTAATACACAAGTGAATTTGTCCCTCACATTTTAGGGAAGCAATGTACAAAAAGTCCTGTAACTTCTAAATGGCTCACCTGCTATTGATTAAATACCCTCAAATTAAAGCTGAGGGTCTGCACTCTAACCTCATAGTCATTGTTTGATTTCAAATCCAAACTTTTGGAGTATAGAGTCAATAGAAGAAAATAATTACAGAAGGCACTGTATATTAAAATGATCATAGGCTAGCAATGGTGAATACAATAATGAGCATTCATATAAAATAACTGAGTTCTTATTAAATGCCCACACCAGTAGAAATCAACTTTTTTTTTTTTCGAGTGGAAAGACGATGGCCAGAGTTTACCCATTAAGTTTGACAATGATTTAAGTCAAAGTATATTTGGGCTTGAAGTGACATCTGAACTGCCCACTTTTTCCAAATCCGTGTGAATGCGGTGTCTTTTCCTATGACGTACACGTTATTTTCAGCCTACCGTTTTGTTTCAGGGCTGGGTTTTATCTGAATATTACCACCCACCAGCATGGCATTGTTGATTATTCAGAAACCGCAGCAAAGATTATTTATCTTGCACCATGTTGAGCCAAACAGCCCTCGGACCACTCGACTGCCGAACCATGGAGCATATAAAAAAAATCGATATATTTTACCATAAAATTATCATAAGCCATTGGATAATTTGTCGATTTTCACTGTATTAGAGATATATGGTATATTGCGTGATATGTTAGCATTTCGCAAACTCGCTACCACTGTCGCCCCAAGATGAACGGTTTTGCCTCACTACACGCTCCACTGCTTTGATTGGTGCAATGTTTGCTAGAAACCACAAGTGTCTATGCAGATAATGAAAAGGGACCCGCAAAAGAGAATTGAAGGAACTTCTAGACGAATTGGTTGTTTAGCCACAAAACCGCCGCGTGCCCAACTATGGGGTATAACAGACAGGGTTGGCTTAGATTGACAACAAAACTATATTTAATCTCCAATGTTTATTGAAAACATAAATACATTTGCACAATAAGCACTTGTCCCTCATACATCGTTGTTGGTTAGCGAATTTCTGCCAAATTAGCATGACATGAAATCAGTCGGAACACTTTAAAACAAGGCACGGTAAGAACAAAAAAAACTAGCTAAAACAAGCCATTTACGATTTCCCACATGGCAATTTGTCATTGTTGCTAGTTATCTGCCCAACCAGAATCACGACACACGGACTTCTGCCCCATTGAAGCGTACGCATTGTTGTCGTGACGTCAGCTACATGTAATTTGTGGTGTGTTATTTCACTTCCCCTGTGAGAACAATGAGCACTTGGTTTTGCAGTGCCGCATCTGAAAACTGCCAGCAGCCTACCTAACTAAGTTTCCACCGTGTCCATTACAACGTAGACAAATGCATATCAGCTATCTTTCAATAGTTATCCATATTTAACCGAGCTTGACCTTATTCATTCAAACTATTTCAATGGTGGATTCGCAGCTACAAATTATGGAAGATGCCAAAACTTGAGATAACAGATGGCGAAGTCAAAGATAAGCCAGTGGTTTCCAGCTGTTTCAAAGTTTTCCCTAAACCAATGCTTATGACAAATCCAGCTCCAGGACGAGCTATAGAGCCAGCTGACTAATCTTTTGAATACGGTGGAGTAAAAAACAGATGATGTTAGCTAAATAAGGTTAGAAAGACAGCTGTCAGTGCCCTTATTCATTGATGTGTATCAACTCCACATAGACAGTCCCACCCTAAATTTGTGAATATGTATGTATAAGTAGCTTTCGTCATTCTTCGGGGGTCAACCCTAAATGTGCATTTCCTCTTTAGGATAGGAAATTATGTTGAAATAGTGGCGGCAACTTCCTGTGGGGGGCTCCTTTGAAGCAGGGGTTCCCAAACCTTTTCACTCAGGCCCCCCTTCCAGCATTGGGGAACATCCTGCACCCTGTCTATTTCTATGGGCACAAGCACTATTCATGACATAAACTGTTCACACCCCTCTTGTTGGCGGAGAGAATGACATGTCTATGTATTCATGTGATATTCGAAAGATTCAAACATTACAACAAAATCTATGGGCAAAGAAACCTAGCTAAAAAACGTTATCTGACATGGGCTAGTTGATCTGGACATTCCTGACAAGTTATCAATAGCTCTCTAAGCAAGGTATGCAATGACTTACATGAAAAGGGGAAAACTGATGATGCATTTTGAAATTTCACCTTGTGCATTCTACTAATACTCTTGAAAGTTGTACCTTGAAAGCTGGACTGCATTCCCCCTGCCGACCCCTTGGGCAAGCCTCAGTTTGGCCACCACTTCTTTAAAGGCCCAGTGTGGTCAAAAACATGATTTTGCTGTGTGATATATATATATACACACATGTCCACACTACGAGGTTGTAATAATACAGTGAAATTGTGAAAATGATAATGGCCTTTTAGTGTGAGCTGTTTGAAAATAGCCTGTTTTGGTGGGATGGAGTTTGGCCTGCCTGGTGACATCCCCAGACAGTAAATTAGTTAATTGACCAATAAGAAAGAGTTAAAATTCTCTCTGCCAACAGCTAGTTTCCCTCCCCACTCTCACAGTCCTTTTATTTTTTTCTTACACATGACATTGTGGTCAGACTTTATCTCCTGTGAACGTAGCTTTATATTTGGTGTTTGCGCACCTCTGCTTCTGTTTTAGGAGGCTTTGCACTTTCAGTAGTACATAATAAAAAAATGCATTACCATCCCATTGCTTTTATTAACCTAAGGTACAGTGAAGTTATTCTTTTTTTTTTTGTTCAGTTGATAACCTGTACCCTTTCACACTATAGTGCCAGCCCGAACCATTCTGTGCTGGCTTAGACGTATTCCTTTCCCGCTGTCATTTCCAGTACAATTTCAACAACTATAGTGGGTGTGTAACCAGTCCTGCACAGATCATCTTGGCTTGGTTCGGCTCAGCCCAGCTCAGTAGTGTGAAAACGTTTTGCAGTTACCTTTAAGCGTGAGTCACGAGGACAAAAATGTTTTCCGGAATATTCCTTTTCTTGATCAATTTCCGCATGCCTCTGTGTGTTATTCTGAAAATGGTGGTTTGTACCTCTCTTTAGAATGAGTGTGTGATGGAGACAATGTGAGGATGGGTTTGTTTTGAATTGGCTTAAGAGACTGACTGACAATAGCAACAGGACAGTAAAACTAGAAATGTCACCTCCACGTCATCCAAACTGTGTGTTTGTTGGCATCATGGTCAATGATAAGCAATGTTATGAAAATCAACAGTGTGGAGTGTGTGCAGTACAGTACAGTGTGCAGTACAGTACAGTTAATGCCCAGTTGTGGGCATTAACTGTATGGCTACAACACTACATGTCTCATTACTACCGTTAAAGGCACAAGAGTGATCCTCACCCAATTATAAACTAGTAAAACATCTTATGAAGATCTCTATTTTAAATTCTGTAAATGTTTTGACAATTAAAGTGGTGATATAATGACTTGCCTGGTTTCATGACACTGGGGACAATATGACATCCAGAACACTATTCTTACATTTGTACAATTTCTTAAAATATGTTCACTTGTGATGGCCTAAAAATGTAAGGAGACAATAACATTATAGTGGCAGATATTTTTTTCCTGACATCCATTTATGTGCTAAAAGGGACACATCCAAAAATCTTACAATAAGGCTTTGTTGAATCCTCCATACAATACTTCCACACCCTCATCACCCTCATTATGTCAACCCATTTACAACATTTCATTTCAACATCATAAAATAATCTCTCTGAAAGTTTATAACACGTTTGATACAACAGTACAGTACACATCAACCTGAAATCAACTACAGCCATGCTTTGTCATGGACTCACTCCTTGCTTCTAGCTCCTTCATTCATGAATGTGATGCCTTGGGCTAGATATTTAGTGCAGGATACCTGCCCTCTTGATGTAGTCAATGATGTCCATGCCCTCTGGGATGTAGATGTCTGTAGTGCCAGCAAGGTATGTGTAAGTCCCCAGAAGCTTGATGATGGCGGAGAACACAGGCCGGTCCTTGAAGCTCCACATCCAGCAGTACTTCATCAGGTCATACCTGGAGAGAGAGACAGGTGAATAGAATAGAATGAGAGAGACTAATTAGATTAAATAGGCAACTACAACATGGAGTCATTACCCAGCTAATAATGGGCTTTACATCAGATATGGTGTAATTACATGTATATTCTTATGGTTTAATGTGAATATTATAGACATTAGACTGTTTTTGGCCAGGGATGGGCACAGACTTACAAGGGTCCTCCACAGTTGTCTGGCTTCTTCATCCTGTATGATTTCTGTAGGTGGAGGAAAACACACTCCGGCTCCAGATCAGGGTAGGGGGGAGAGCCTGAGAGAGCAATATGAAAAAATATATATATATTGAAGACTACTAAAACAAAAACAAACAAAAAACCTAACTGAAAATATTGTTGTCTTATTGTAGAGGTAGGCCTACATTTGCAAAATTACTTGAATCAGAAGTAACAGTTACCCAATGTGATCAATTCATACAGAAAGATTCCAAAAGACCATCTGAGAGGGAGAGAAAACAAGTTATCAAGCAAAAAACATCTGAAAGTCATGTAGAAATATTTTGTCAGAACATTAATAAAACCAAACAAACATTTGGTTAATGTATACTCTACGCTACAAGCCAGATTCCCAAACACAGGTTAAGTTAAGTCTTGGACAAAAAAAAAACAATTTCAATGGAGATTATTTCATTGAGAATGCTATAGTCCAGGAATGGGCATAATCTGTGTCTGGGAAAGGGGCCTACATGACCCAAAACTCACACATCACTCCTGTCTGTGGTTGGGTGCTTCATCATCCTCTCTGGAGCCTGCCATTTGAGAGGGACCTCAGCTGTTCTGCGATTGGCCAGCTTGTCATTCTGGCACCTGCGATTGGCCAGTTTGTCAGTCTGGTGCTGGCGGATCTCGAAGGCCAGGCCCAATCCAGACACCCTCACAGAGAACCCTGGACCAATCAGGACGTTCTGTGCAGCAACATTACCATGTACAAGCCTGTGCTCTGACAACAGATAGTCCTGAAAGAAGATTGTAAAAAAAAAAACATTGTAACATTAATGATGTGCTTGAATGCAGACACCTGGATATAGTTGATGTGATACTTTTAAATTGCTTGGATTGCATGCTCATAGTCATTGTATTCTAGCAACTGACTGCGGTACCAATGTTTTCCATGAGGTGTCGTTTATTGACAATGAAACTGTCACATTGGTATCCTATAAGCACCTAGGACATTACACTGTATTCACTGCAAAGAGCTTGTTGTGGTACTGTATTTTGGCCTTCCATTGGATATTAGATCTCTCCAAATGCTACAGAAAAGGACTTACCAGGCCTGCTGCCACCTGTTTTGCCACCAAAAACACTGATCTCTCTGAAAAGTGTTGCAGTGGATCCAAGGACTCCGAATCACTCTGGAGAACAGGGAAATTAATTATTATTCAGTCAACTCAGGGGGATGCTCAGTATTAAATATCTGAAATTAAAGTGACCAATTATTTCTCTGTAGACCATTTAATTAATGACTTCAATTTGAATTAAATGTAACTTAAAAATTGAATAATAATGAATGAACATCATATTGAGAATAGAAATACAGTATTATTCATATTCAACATGCTTGATTAGTCAGGGCTCTGGTGAGTATGATTTCCAATGTATTTGTTACAGCAAATAAACTTGAACTTAAAGTCCCACCCATTGTTGTCTTACATCTCTCAGGGTCCAGAGGTAGTGCAGAAGGTTGCCAGGACTACAGGCCTCCAGTACCAGGTACATGGGTAGTCTCTGTGTCTGACAGTACAGCATCCGGACCAGGTTCTGGTGTTTACACACGGTACCATGGAAAAGGATCCAGTCAACAAACTCCTTTGCCTCAGGCTGATTTATGCCTCCTGAAAGGAGATGTTTTTTTTTTTACCTTCATTTAACTAGGCAAGTCAGTTAAGAACAATTTCTTATTTACAATAACGGCCTACCCCGGCCAAACGCTAACCCGGAAGACCCTGGGCCAATTGTGCGTCGCCCTATGGGACATCCAATAACGTCCGGTTGTGATATAGCCTGGAATCGAACCAGGGTCAGTAGTGATGCCTCTAGCACTTAGATGCAGTGCCTTAGACCACTGCGCCACTTGAACCAAAGTTTTCAACTTCTTAAAGAAGGAACAAGATCATAAAAATGCAAATCCATTGCAGTGGGATCCTCTAGGAGTAAAATTCTAAAATTCTGTATGTTTTTACCTGCGAGGTACACACAACTCTCCCGTACCTCAAACTTGATTGGGGCAATCTCTCCAAAAATATGCAACAATGTCCCACGCACAGCCTGTATAAAACTGTACAAGCATATACCTCTGAGTGTCTTGACCAATACAGCACTGGGTATATCCTTTCTTCTCATTGTGCCTCTGCAGATAGGACCATAGTAGCCAGTCTGCCAGAACTCCAGCCCCTCCAGAGTACATTCTTCTGGGATCTCCCATGGACTCACTGGGCTACTGGCCTCACACTCCTGACCTGCTGGATGCAAAGCAGTACTGTGCTAAACATTTGTGATAACATGCATTTGAATTTCAACTTGAAGTTGTTTCTTGAGGCTGATATTTTAATATTTGTACAATGTCCTGTGCCTTCCTTGGCAGTAGAGGGCTCATGGTTTAGAGTGTGCATACTGATGCAGTGTTGATATGAACAGGAACAGATTTCATTAACAATTATTCTTACGCAATAATTCACTGTGGTGAATTGACTAGACAATATTACAGATCTAACACAGGTTGATATTTCCAATAGGTTTAGGTTTACCATGATTGGTGTAATGGGCAGGGATGGAGGTCCTCTCTGGTGCTGCTCTTCTTCTATTGAAGAGACTGCACAGTATGCTGATCACAACAACCACTGTGCTGAGAGCCAGGAGAGTGGGGATAATGATCACAGCTAATGTGCCTGATCCTTCCTCATCTGAATACATACACACAGTACAGATGCTATGAGGGGAACACAACACAATCAGTGTAACTGGTGCACTCAGACAGACAACTGGTACATCAAACTTGGCTCTTGTTGCACATCTAATATTTTATCTGAGCTGGTGTTGATGTGACTGTTGTAGTTTCCACATGGGAACATAAAAGACTTACAGCACAGAGGGTCTGAGGTGTTGTTACATGGAGACGCCTGCACATCCATAGATTAAAGATGGTTCTTACCATTTCTCACATCTTCAGGAAGAGAGATTAATGCAACATAAGGCCTAGAAATAGAAGAATATAATCAACATAGTATTCTTTTGGTCTATAAACACTTTTATGATGGGAGCATTCATTCAGAGGCAGTCAGGTAAAAGCTATAATGGTTGACCAGCAAAAATCATAATAATGCTAATATTATACAATAATTGCACAGCATCAATACAAGATGACAAATCAGGTCGTTAGTTTACTTTAACATTTCAACAACAGGAAGTACTGCTGTAGTCATTTTGCAATGGCCTAGACCAGTGGTTCCCAACCTTTTTCAGTTACTGTACAATCAACGGAATTTTGCTCTGTCCAGGAATACCCCTGAAGTACCCCTTCATGATAATTTTACCAGTAGGCCTATAGTCTCATGAGTCTTCTCAAGTACTCCTGTGGATAGGCCAAGTACTCCTACAGTAGGTGTCCTACCCCTGGTTGGGAACTACTGGCAAATACCACATAACAAAAAAAACATACTCTAATTTTCAACTCACGTAAAATATCATAAGCACATACAGATACAAGCTGATGGGATAAAGCCAACACCTGACCATCGTGCCAATTACCCATAGGCCTACTAATTGGTCTTGCAAGCAAGAAAGAGAGCTGTAAGAACAACAGCGCGTCCTCACAGATACCAAATGAAACTGAAGTTATGAACGCCGGCAACTTACCAGGGAGATATCAGGACAGATGGAAAATGTGTCTCCATATGCCTACCTCTAATTTTTGATTGAGCTCTCGTGACAACAGTTTTTAGAAAATACACACCTTTCTAACGTCGAATGCCCTCTGCTCTGGTTGAGAGGGCAATGACCATGAAGGTGACCGCGGTAAGTTGACTGACTGTTAATTATTAACACGGGGACATTGTGCCTAACTGTTTATTTAACTATTTAGATAATATTGAGGGGAAACGTGATGTGATATTTGTCTAGTACGCCTGCTTGTCGAATGTGTCCTCCATTCACAGGTGTCCCCATCATAGACTTAGACATCGCATCATTGTATCTGTTCCGTTATGTCGTATATATTTCAAAATGCGTACAAAATATTTTGTAAGTATCCTAAAATGCATTCCAAAAATATATTTTAAATGTCTATTTTCCGTATTGGGTCTACCGTTTCCGGAAGCACCTTTAATTTCGTGGACTTGGTTCACTCAAACATCGTTTTATGCTTTGTTTTACTATTGACAGTTACAGATTTTTGGGGGGATTGGGTATCGATTTGTTCTCCTTAAATATTAGTTTAGTGATGGGCATTCCGGATCTTTTCAGTGAGCCGGCTCGTTCGGCTCAGCTCACCAAAAAGAGCCGGCTCTGTTGGCTCCCAAACAGCTCTTTAAATTTTTGTTTTTGTATTTTTTCAAAGTCAAACAAATTTGACTATGATTGGTGTTAAAACGATTCTAATTAAATGAAATCATACTCTACCTTAACCACAATGTACTTAAAAATGCAATTGTTTGGTTTGTTTTGAAAAAGAATGCTATTAAACATTTGCATTTAAAGTATAACTTAATGTATATAAACAAAGTGCATATACATCTAACCATTCAAAAGGAATACAATCTGAACAGCATAATAGAATATTGCACCGTATCAAAGAAAAATAAATAGCAAAACTGCAGTATCCCACAAATTGAAATAAATGCAAAAAAGGATGCTATTACACATGTGCATTTAAAGTACAACTTTTTTATGTATATAAACAAAGTGCATATAAATCGAATCGAGAAGACCCTCTCAGAGGGAACGGATGTGGCCACTATGCAGTCTCCCTGTCATGACTTTAGTAAGCCGTGGGTAGACAGAGGCCTTGTTCTTCCACCAGCTCAGAAGATCTGCAGATCTTTGGAAGAGGGGCTCCTCCAAATAGGATTGGACCTCCATTGTGGCATCTGCTGAGGGATTCCTTCGTGCTGCATCCCCAGTTGCTCTCTCGTCAAACAGCATCCAAACAACACTATTGGCACTATTGCTGGTGCTTCTGCTCCATCTGATCCTTCTTTTTCCTGTTGCCCTGGCGGGGCTGTCCCTCCCTGCTGCTGAGGTTATTCTTTGAAGAGCCTCATCAATCGCTCTGGCATCACTGAAGGCTAGCTTCTTAAACCTGGGGTCAAGTGCAGCGGTTTCTGATTGCACGTTATTATATTCCGCTCTGTGGTTCTTTCTGTCCATTGATGGACATAGGGTGTCCATCAACTCTGTCACGTGTCCTGTGGTTACATTTGCTTCTCTTTGGCTGCTGACTGTGATTCGCTGCAGACTCTTACACAGGAGTATCATTTTTGAGGCTGTCACATAGCTGAAAAGAGAGAACAGTAACTTGTTAGTTCAGGTTAATGTTTTATCTACTGACACTACATTCTCTTCTACTGCCAATATACATATATAATACTGGATTAAATAATTATGTAGTAATAACTGCTTACTGTACCTCTCTCCACTGATCTCCACAGTGACCTGCTCAAAGGGTTCCAGGACTCTGCACACCTCCTCCACCACCTCCCATTCTTCTTGGGTCAAAGCATCAACAGGTGCATTGACAATTGCCAGGGTAGAGATGATGGCATCCTTTTGACTCAAGAAACCGCTTCAATATATAAAATGTTGAATTCCACCTTGTAGAGCAGTCTTGTTTAGGCCTCATCTCAGGCATCTCCATCTGGCATTGTGTAGAATTTAGTTTTTCACCTACTGTGCTCCTGTGGACGTATTCCACAGCTGCTTTTACTTTGTCCACAGTGGGCTTCATCACCTTCTGAGTATCTCTTACAATCAGGTTGATTGTGTGGGCAAGACATGGATGATGGGTCCATTTAAAAATGTTCATGGCTTTGGTTATGTTATTGTTGATAAGACAACAGACCCCTTTTCCATCTACTTGCCATTCTCTGGCCGCTCTCAACAGTTCCTCTGCCAAGTTCTCTGAGGTGTCTGTTGCTGAACTCAAAGCAGTCCAAAAGACAACGAAAAATCTTCAATGAAGAGAAATATAACCGACATGTAAGAAGTGGTTACCCTTGATGTCCAGCAGTCAGTGGTAAGGCAAACTGCTGTAGCTTTTTGGACTCTTTCCCGCACTGAAGCCTGTGTGCTTTCATACAGTTGTGGAATAAGTGATTTTGAAAGTGTTTTCCTGCTTGGAATTGTGTACATTGGATTTAGACTACTGCTATAATTTCTAAAACCTCTGTCCTCCATGATCAAAATGGCTGCAAATCGGTGTCAATCATTTTAGCCAATGCAATATCAATTTGGCCTTGTTTTGCTACAGACATAGACTTTGGCATAAACTGGTCCATAGAAGACTGTTGCTGTGGGTCCCGGAGTAAGCCTGCTTGACTGAGTGGATAGGAGATGCTGGCTATCACTAGCAGGCCCGCTGGGTGCACAGTTCGCATATGCCAGTGTAGGTTGTGCGTAGCTTCATGAGATTTTGTTTTGGCAAATTCTACACTGTGCTCTAACATTGTCTACATTATTCAAATGTATCCAAATGCTACTGTGCTTCTGACTCATTTCCCAGTTGTTTTCATAGCTGTCCTTCCTCTCTCTCCTGTGCTGCTAAGTGTGTGACTGTGAGTTGGCTCGGCCCTTCCTCACGCATCTTTGGTTCATTGGTTGACACTGCGTGTCTGACGGGAACAACAGGTGAAGCTGTTAGTCTGAGCAGACAGTCAGAACGAATGTGTGCGCTTGAGCATTTAGGCCTATATTTAATTTCTTTTTTCATTCTTTGAATTAGTTAATTCTATTCATTTAAATCTTTTGATTTATTCATATCTTCATTGTTTTATATTTTTATAAAGAGATTTCTCTTCTGATATGCGAGCCGGCTCTTAAAGCTGACTCGTTCGCGAACGACCCATCACAATTAGTTATCTGATTTATTTGTTTCGGTCTCTTAACCTTACGCCGCCAGCTCCTGATATCAGGGCATAAAAAAACGATAATATGATTCCTGAATTAGCCAAGTTGCATGTGCATCCAGATATTTTTAGGTCGTCATTGTAAGTAAGAATTTGTTCTTAACTGACTTGCCTAGTTAAGTAAAATAAATACAAATAGTGTTCCCTGGCTCAACTAGCTGGCTAGCTGAACTATGCCAGTGTTCGTCCCCATTGCCAAACTTCATAAATACTGCACCCTCAACTTCAAAACGTATTTGCTAGTTATACAATCATGTAACTAAGAAAGTTGCTGGAAAGAAACTTAAATTATTTCTTGTTTTGTTGCATTGTCATGACTGGATTGAGCTATCTGTCGTAAGACAATGGTGATGAAGGATATCAATGCTAGGATCCAAGTTAATTTGAGGAAATAAGTCAATGGAAAAAAATTGACTAGGCCCTAATGTATGGATTTCACATGACTGGGAATACAGATATACATCTGTTGGTCACAGATACCAAAAAAAAGGTAGAGGTGTGGATCAGAAAATCAGTCAGTAACTGGTGTGACCATTTACCTCATGCAGCGCGACACATCTCCTTCGCATACAGTTGATCAGGCTGTTGATTTTGGCCTGTGGAATGTTGTCCCACTCCTCTTCAATGGCTGTGCAAAGTTGCTGGATATTGGCAGGAACTGGAACACTGTCATACACGTCGATCCAGAGCATCCCAAACATTCTCAATGGGTTACATGTCTGGTATGCAGGCCATGGAAGAACTGGGACACTTTCAGCTTCCAGGAATTGTGTACAGATCCTTGAGACATGAGGCCGTGCATTATCATGCTGAAACTTCAGATAGTGGTGGATGAATGGCATGACAACGGGCCTCAGGATCTCGTCACGGTATCTCTGTGCATTCAAATTGCCATCGATACAATGCAATTCTGTCCGTAGCTCATGCCTGCCCATACCATTATCCCAGTGCCACCATGGGGTACTCAGTTCATAGCATTGACATCAGCAAGCCTCTAGCCGGTACAGCTGAAACCGGGATTCATCCGTGAAGAGTACACTTCTCCAGCGTGCCAGTGGCCATTGAAGATGAGCACTTGCCCACTGAAGTCGGTTACGACGCCAAACTGCAGTCAGGTCAAGACCTGGTGAGGACGAGGAGCACGCAGATGAGTTTCCCTGAGACGGTTTCTGAATTGTTTGTGCAGATATTTTACTGTACATATAATGTGATTTGACGTCATTTTATCTGTGGCCAATGACCTTGAGCCTTCTTGGAAGGGCACTTGTAATATAACTCTATGGCAGGACCCAAAGGGCTGAAATTTTGGATGTCTACCCTTACTAAAGACTTAAACTTGGGGATGACGTACTGTCCCCATGAGTGAACACTGAGCCAGTCACGTACTGTCCCCATGAGTGAACACTGAGCCAATCATGACGCAATGCTCCTATTTTCTGCTGGCTCTTCCCACCACCACAGAAAGCACTGAGCTAGGCTGAAACACCTGCATTTTGGAGCTGCCTTACTCAAGAAAGCAGTTCTATTAACTGTATGATATAAAAAAATGTTTTACATTGTTTGCAAACTGATATGTGACACCTATTAATGCCAAAATAACATGCAAAACAGGCAAGCTCAAAAATGTGGGGCTCAATGTGTGGCTCCACTGCCCCAATGACATGACATCACATCAACCTAGGCTCTCAAGAACACAGATAAGAAATGGACAGTTCATATTCGGACATTAATGTTTTAGTCCATGAATGGGGAATTAATGGAGGAGAAGCGCATTTGTAAACTAGTTCACACAGGTTGCGATGCATCTGGAACGAAAGGGCTTTTCAATCATACTAATGTGTGATGGCTTACTGCCAATTTGTCCCCCTGTCCAGATGCATCACAGAGTACATGAGTGAAGTTGAGCAGTTGGAGATCCTGCTCCACATCCTTTCCAAACACTCCACTAAAATTGCCTCACACTCACAGGGTAAAAGAAAGTGCAGCTCCAAATTAGCTCCATTTCATTATAATCACAATTTAACCAACACCAATCTATTTTTTGTGACATCCTGGACCTACCATTTGGTTTTGAGTTACTGAAACCAAACCTTATGATTTGAATGAAAAGTATTTGAATAAACATGAAAAGGTGAATGTAAGAAGCACACATCATTTATCATATTTTCAAATAGGCTACATGTCATATTAAACAGCATGTAAAAACTCTAAATAGGTCAGGAGCCAAACGGGGAGCCTAAGAAGAAACAAAAATGAATTATTTAGGCTCCATTATTTCAAGGCTTTAGCCTATACAAAGAAATACATTGAAGCATGTACGAGGCGACACAATAGGCTGGTAGGGACATAAAGCATTGAGCATTTAAACAACAGTTTGTTGTATCATTACGTTCTATAAATTGCGCATATAGGCTGACTTCCATGTTTTATTTGTATTTCATTTGAAGTAAAATTACTTTAATTATTTTCTTTTTGGGGGGGGCGGCGGCAGCAGTCTGTGGCTTCAGGCTCATGGGATGGTGCCTGGAGAGCAGGCCAGCCGCAGAGAATATCCTCTCCACACTTGCAGAGCCACTGGGGATGCTAAACACCCTTTTGGTCACTCTTGCCAGGGTGGGCAGAGATTCAGTTCTATTTTTCTAGAGGTAGGCATAAATGTTTTTAGGCAAAATAATTCAATCAAAACAGAAAGCTCCTTGAATGTGGGAATATGCCAGGCCTACTGGGCCAAAATCAATTATGGCCTATTGTATAGATAATAGAACAGAAATTAATGAAACGTTTTAAGAGATCTTATTTTTAGTTTATAACTAATTGTAAAGTATTTATCTACCCACGTCGTTCCTTTTAGCATGTGCACGTAGTCCACATCATGCTTTTGGGATACGTCTTTTCAGATAGCACAATGATTCTTTAGTTGTGGACACTACATCACCGCACTCCCTCTCTTGGTCCCCATCTTTGTAAGTCACCTTTTATTTTGCATCTGTGTGTTTAATCAGTTTCTTTATGAAAATATTTAGCGAACTCCATCCATGACTGTAGCTAAAGCAAGGTGCTATAGCAGCCGGAGGGGGAAGGGGGTTAGAATCGTCCTAACGGCCTGTGTACTAATACAACTAACGTTTTCTGGTTTTGGGAAAAAAGTAAACATCCAGAGAGCCTCTGTATTGCAACCCACCCCCTACTCCCATGAAATGGTTCGGTCCTGCCCCAAACCAGGCACGACTTGCTAGCAGTGAATTGTGAGTGAGGAGTGCCGGTGGAGCATCATGTCTCAGCTTCCTAAAGAAACATCTGGCTTCCAAAAACGAAAAGAAAGACAGAAAAGAAAGGGTGACAGTATGTCACCCAATTTTTCACAAAGGAAGGTGGTTGTAGTCCGTGAGTGGTGGAAATGAACCTGTTAGCTGGACACTAGGTTCCACACCACTGCAAAAATTGTTGAATCATTTTCTGCTGTTCTGAAAGTTGGGCAGATTAGTAAGGATGAAATATCTTCTGTGTGCCAACCACTGATCATGAAGTATTCCAGAGATCTTACACCTGAGTTTCAAAATGAAGACAGACACCTGAACACTGTATATGCTGCCACCTTCCCTCCTAACTTGTCCCCTCTTGGTCTCCTGAACGCAATTTGTAAGATGCAGCTGCAATGCATTTTTGGACAAGTGTGTATTGCTTTATGTATATTTTGCACACTGCCTGTGACTGCTGCTGGTGGTGAGAGCTTTCAGTAAGCTAAAACTGACAAACTATTTGAGGTCCACTATGTCTCAGGACAGGCTTTGCAGTCAGTTAGCTAGAAAGCTGGACTTCAAAGACTTGATCAGGGACTTTGCTAGCAAGAAGGCTCGGCGCTGGGCTCTTGGTGAGTAAGGCTGAGCAAGGGCCAGTGATAACTGTTAAATGGCATGGCTGTGGATATTGGATCACTACACACATGATGCCCACAGGCTGAGAACAAGACTGAGAACAGACTGAGAACAAGATATATCTCAAAGTAATGGCTGGATTGCCATAAAATTTGTTGTGCGCAATCAAGACCCCAAGTGGAGGAAACCTATTGATTTGGTGACCACATGACCTTCCCTTTTCATTTCCATTTCCACTTTTACAGCGGCTTATTTTCTAGTTGGTATGTATACTTAGTTAAAAAATCGGCTGCTGATTTTATTATTTTGTATAGATTGTAATTTTATGACATTCTATAGATGATAGTGTTAATTTATTTTAATTTAAGAGGTTACTGTATATTTAAGTTATACTTTAAGTTATTCATTAATGTTAAGAGAATTTTCCATTAAATGTAATTTTAATGGTAACATTCTTGAGACTGTAAAATATGGCCTTTAGCACATTTCTTATAGAGGGTATCAGTCTTGCATCAAATAGTGAATTCCACTGTATGCAGAATGCTCACTGTCAGTAAATAAGCCTGCAAAGGTAGTTATTTAAAGCTTTGATTGGGTTCTGGAGGTGTGTGGTTACCGCAATTGGCAGGGTTGGTGTGGCCCAATGTGATTTTCATGGGGCCCAAAATTCCTGGCGGTGCCCCAGATAGCAGCACACACGTAGGCATGCGTTAAGGTCATGAAGTGAGCGCTACTGGAGCGAAATTAGAGCGGGCGACAAGGCCGATGCTCAACCTTTGGGAATCACGCTCCAGTGAAATTGGGCACGCTACGCTCTGCTCACGTACTCTGATCAGAACTAGGCTATATAGGCCTCGTGCATATACACATTTTCAGGATCTACATGATTTAACCACAAGATGGCACAGTCACGCAATAATTGACCCATTGAGTGTGACCTGACATCCCTCTATAGATGACTAGAGAAAATGGATAGGATTTTTCTGTTGGCCCTAAAGTATTAAAACCGTGAATTACTTACCTTCAGCGAATGCATTTGCAATTGCACTGTCCTGTTTAACTTATTACTGCAAAACTTTACCATTCAATTACAAACCAGTAATGTAACTATCTACCGAGGAATGTGTAGTTACAGGTATAAGGTTAATTTAGTTGAGCGCATCTGTAGCCTACAATAATAATGTGATATTGTTGCAATAGTTCACCTACTGGGCGCGCTCGATTTGCCTGCTTTGCGTGCCGGGTCCCAAAATGTTCCCGAAGAACGACTGAGAACTCTGTCTAATCGCACTCTTGACGACCTAAAATGAACCGCGTCTATTGAAAAGGGATTGCGCGGAAACCCCGCCCAATTATTTTCCATTGGTTGATTTGCAATGTTTTACTCCTGTCCCATGATCTGATTGGAGGTGGAGCCAATCCCCGGCTGTCATTTGAGGCTGGATTGGTTTTTCTTCAAGAAATCAACATGTTGAGAACGAGTAAAAAAAGTTTAGGCCGTTCCTAAACTTATGGCTGGTTTCACTGCCTGCTGCGCCTTTAGAAATATACCTTGCTGTGTGAGCGACTGGGCTGAATCGGAGACGAGACTACATGGGGCGTCACAACTCCCGAGACCGCGCGCTTCTGAGCTGGGTTTACGAGGGCTGAAGAATAAGGAGCAAATTGCCAGCAGTAGACTACACTACGCGAGTTCTGCGAATATATTCGCTACAGGGGCCAGGTATGTTTGTTCGTTTCCAAGGATAAGGATTGCGTCTCTGATATCACGGTTGAGGATGTAGAACAGGTGCGTGGAACTAAGCTGGGACCTGGCTAATTTTGGAAGAATAATTGTAGGCTACATTCGGACAATAGTTGTGTATGCTCAATTCAACGATATAGTAGTTTGAGGATATGTTGTTCATCAAATTGATACATCGACTCTGTCTCAAGTGGAGTTTAGGCTATGTGAGTAGCGTATCATAGGCTCAACTACGGATCAGTACAACATTTACGTATTGGCTATTGTGCATAATAGACTATTAGACAACTGTTTTAGACCGATTCACTGAAAGTGAAGTAGGTTACTGTTTCAGAAGTAGAGTTTCTTTGCTCAACCAGCCAATAATCTAGCGCGAGTTACAACCCAAGCTACCCCGCGATTGATCTTGCCTCCTGCGATAACACTGACGCAGAGAATCGTGCACTATAGTCTACTATTGAATTGCAGACAGTAATTCAATGTATGGGATGTTCATACGGATAAGGCTTTGAAATGACAGCTGCTCAAGGAATGGAATACAACCACAGTGAACAGATTGCCTCATCTCGGTGCAAAAATAATATTTTGCGTGTTTGCGTTTTAGGAAAATAACTGCTTGTCTCGTCTCTCAAATAACCAGTGTCTGGGACTCAAGGATTACACGAGGGGTCAAACATGTCCAAAACTCTGAAGAAGAAGAAGCATTGGTCAGGCAAAGTCCAGGAGTGCGCCGTGTCATGGGGGAATGCCGGGGAGTTCGGCTCGGTTGTGGAGGTACTAGGGGGAGCGGAGCTAGGATACTTCCCGTACCTGGGACAGGTGACTACCGAGGCGATGGTCTGTCACGTCGGGAGGTTACCGAACAGCGGGGACGTGCTTCTGGAAGTGAACGGCACCCCTGTCAGTGGCCTGACCAACCGAGACACCCTTGCTGTCATCCGCCACTTTCGGGAGCCCATCCGTATCAAGACTGTCAAACCAGGTATGTCAAGTGTTTGCGCTCATACGGTTGAGGTTTTGTAACCTGCTATACTTTCCAATGTTAGGCATTTTATCATGAGACGTCAGTTTCATACTATGGCATACTGAATTAATAACCCAAGCGTGGTCTGGTCTGAGAAAAGGCAGGGGGAATTGGTTATCATACAAAGCCAAATGGATTCCACAAGTCACATACATGTGCACTGCAGTGACAACATGCGTTCTAGTTATCACTGACCCCTTATAGTCACCCAGAAGCCTCTCTTAATGTCACTCACTCCCTCTCTCTGTGCTGTACTTTAGGTGTAGGCCTATGTGCCATGGGCAGTGAATGGCCTGGGTCACGGCTGTGAGGTTGACTGGGCTCAGCATCACAGCACACTGATGTGTGGTTGGAATGGAATAAATAAGACAAGCTTGTAGTTGGGCTGCATCATTGCAGCTGAGGCCCAGGCCTCCAGGGTAGTGAGAGGATCAGGTGTGGGGGGGGGTTGTGGTGTGTGACTGTCTGTCTCCGACTCTCCCATGACGACTTATGCCAGTGCCTCCAAGCTAATAACAAAATTGAAGTACAGCAGGGGATTTATAGGCTGTAGTTGTGCTAAGAGTTTTGTAGTTCAACGTAACGTGTTCATTACTTTAGCTTGAATCGGCACTATCAAATCTGCGTGTAATGTAATCCTTTGTTTTGGATAGACAGATGTTGTCCATCGTTCTCCCTCAGCCTTCCTTTGCCCTGTTCTTGCTACACAACATCCTTGCATTCTCTTCAATAGCCTACATCTTCTCCATGTCGTGTAGTTACTGATTTAGTCAAATCTCATTGATGTTATCCTGCTTCCTCGTCTAATCTGTTTTCATGCATAGACTTCATTTTTCTTAGTTAAACTCATTCCATGGCGGGAGGGCCTAGTGTCTGAATATTTTTTTTTCCCCTTTCAATTAAGACTTAGACAACCAGGTGACAGGAGTTTGGTGGTGCCTTAACTGGGGAGAATGGGTTCATGGTAATGACTGGAGCGGAATAGGTGGAATGGTATCAAATAAATATAACACATTGTTTCCTGGTGTTTGATGCCATTCCATTTGCATCGTTCCAGACGTTATGAGCCGTCCTCCCCTCAGCAGCCTCCTGTGGTGCCTTAAAGTCATCATCTCATCTCTGCTCAGGCAGTAGCAACCAGCCAGACAATGTTATCTCTGTGCTCCCCGTACTGTCTTTAGTCCTCCCATTTAGCAAGGCTAGCCTGCCTAAATATGCTACAAAGCTGTCTGACGAAATCATCTTCCAAGTTATTCAAAGTAGATGAGGCATACTTTCACATACTGTCTTAATCCCGCTCTCTCGTTGTGTACATTCCTCTCTCATGCAGTCTGTGTATCTAACGTAGCAGGCGTAAAAGTATATTAATCTCTGTACGAGCTGTAAAGAACAGGCGCTATGGTCATTGTATTTAATTACCACGGTTTCTGCGCTGAACTAGGTTGACTATTCGCTTAATGAAAACTACAACTCCCTTCAGCCCAGCCTTCCACATAGTTCTTGACTTGATTTCTCGGGTGAATTATTATTTAATTTCTCACTAGAGAAACCACTTGTTGGGCTCACCAAAAAATCTCTGTTCAGAAGTAAAGTTTTATTAGTCGTATGTACGGGATACACATGGTATACATCGTCACACGAAATGCTTACTTGCAGGTTCCTTCTCGTCAATGCAACAACAATAAAAAGATAAAAATGCGAACACAAAGTAAATGACTCAGTAGAATGTAATAAATATTTTAGCATAAGTATAATACAGGACACCACCATTTATAGTCCAATATTTACATGTGAATCGGGGGGATAGGTTGGGCAGTGTATAAACAGAGCAATATAAAAGGTTGTATAGCATGCATGTGTGCTAATGTGCAGGTGGTCAGTCCAGTTCAAGTGTTCAGCAGTCTGATGTCTTGTAGATACCAACAGGCTCATAGACGGTTTCATTCAAACCTCATGCTCCAATACTGTCTGCTCGATGGTAATGGGAGAGAACAGCTTGTGTATGGGGTCCTTGATAATGTGGTGTGCCTTCCTAAGGTACCTTTTCGAGTCCTGGATGTTTGGGAGCACGGCCACTAATGTACTGGGCTGTCTTGACAACCCGCAGGAGGGCCTTGCGGTCGTGGATGGAGCAATTCCATACCAGGCCTTGATGCAACCGGTCAGGACACTCTTGATAGTGCAGCGGTAGTATTTGGAGAGGACCTGGGCTGGCATGCCAGATTTCTTCAGCCGCCTTAGGAAGTAGAGACGCTGTTGCGCCCTTTTGACCAGAGTGGGGGTGGTGTTGGTCCATGACAAGTCCTTGGTGATGTGGACACTGAGGAACTTAACTTGGGACTCGCTCTACTGCAGTCCTGTTGATGTGGATCTGGGCATGTTCTAGTGTTTTCCACAAGTATGTAGAGTAGCCAGCCCAATAGAAAAAGTAGCCAACCGGGCGGCCCTCAATGTTTGGCTGAATGAGCTCTATTTTGGTGGCCTCTGGTGCGTTCTTATGCCTTGATTCCATCAGGACTACACAGTGAAATTATTGAATACTTTATCAAGTTCACCTCCCAGAATGAAAACATTTGTTGTGGTATTGTGTAGAACGACATTACCTTAAATGACACATGAATTCAGTGTAATGTTAGTCGTTTTAAATATGTTCTAGTCCTGTATGATTATGACTGTTGTCTAAGAGAACGTTAAACCTTTTAGATTAGACTTATTGAAAGTTTTACTGCAAGAAACGAATTACTGCTGTTGAAATTATGCATTTTATTTAAAAAAAGTCACGGTCAATTAAAAAAAAATAGAACACCAATGTTTTTCTAAGTCCACAACAATGTTTAAACCTTTTGAGGTCTGGAAAAAATCTGTGCAATTTTGATTTTGGGGTGTAGTTACCCTTCAATTCAAGTCTGCAGCTAGTAAGAGGCTGTTTACCATCACGTGCAATAAAAAAAAAACAATGATAGAGTTAGCAAAAACTGGTGGACACATGCACAGACAGGGGCATTCTTGCCTCTTCAGAAGGTTACAGGAAATATAGTCAGTGATTCATTCTGTTCATGTCTTATGATAAACTTGGCCTTGATACATTTAGTTAGTTCCCTACTAAGGTCAATCATTTTTTAAAATTCTGTTTTAATTCTTGGATTCCGTGAGGGCCCTAATTATTATATTTGTACCCGAATGAGACTCTCCACTACTATTATTGTTCCTGCAGTCATCTTCATTCACCATCTTCATAGAATTTTCATAATTTATCTGTATATGGTTGTCAAAAAGCCTAGGCCTACCAGTAGTCTATGCAAATTAGGGAGCCAAATAAACGGCTCTCACGGATGCGATTTGGTAGGCTACACTGACTGACGAGACGAGTCACTCATTTTAGTGTCACTGTCTGGCAAGCTATACATCCTTGAATATCCTTTGGTTTACTTGTCCTGATGCGATACCATGGACATAACCACATTGCATGATTTATGAATGGCAAAGGGATTTAGGAGATCAGCTTTATTCAGTCAGTTCGACACCTTTTTATAACCTAGACAACACTTGGTTTTCAGTTGTCAATCACAGCACAGTAAATAGCCTACTATGCGCCACGACTCCACGTTGTTTGCTATGCGAAACAGGAAAGAAAATGTTCCAGAACAATAACAACAACAATAATTGGGCTAAATCGTGGATTTCGACTCATCGTTACCACTGACGGTACATTACATGGGACATTGCAAATTCTCAAGCATCATACTCCATGTAAAGAAATTAGACCGCAACCAATCACAGGACACACAAACCGTACTGGGACACGGTACAGACAGCAGACTGCGTTTCCCTGTCATTGCTCGCTTTGTGACTGACAGGAGCCTGTCCTATCAATAGATCACTAGAAGTTGTATATTTTTAATTCTCGTGAGAGAGGGCTCGACGGACTAGCAAATTGTAACTTTTAAATGAACAGTAGCCTATGAGCTGGAAAAAGTAGCCAGTTTTTAAATGGTCTGTAACCGACTGATTAGCCTACAGCCGGCGCGAATGGGAAAACACTATGTTCCCTCTGCTTCTTGACATCAACAATCAACTCCTTTGTTTTGCTGACTTTGCGGGAGAGGTTGTTGTCATGACACCACAATGCCAGTTCACATACCTCATCCCTATAGGCTGACTCGTCATTGTTGGTTATCAGGCCTAAAACCATGGTGTCCTTAGCAAACTTGTTGGTGTTGTGCAAAGCTGGTAATGTGTCATTGGATTCGCCCCAAATGTAACACTTTTTATAGAGTAAAAAAAGTTTATTGCATTGTCACATTTTTTGCAGTATTCCTTTAGTACCTTGTTACAAACATGATGCATGTTTTGGAATCTATTTACTCTGTACAGGCTTCCTTTATTTCACTCTGTCAATTAGGTTAGTATTGTGGAGTAACTACAATGTTGTTGATCCATCCTCAGATTTCTCCTATCACAGCCAATAAACTCTGTAACCGTTTTAAATTCACCATTGGCCTCATGGTGACATCCCTGAGCCGTTTCCTTCCTCTTCGGAAAATGCGTTAAGGACGCCTATCTTTTTGTAGTGATTATTGATAACCATCCAAAGTGTAATAACTTCACCATGCTCAAAGGGATATTCACTGTCTGCTTTTTATTTTTACCCATCTACCAATAGGTGCCCTTTGCGAGGCATTGGAAAACCTTCCTGGTCTTGGTTGAATCTGTGTTTAAAATTCAGTGTTCGACTGAGGGACCTTAGATGTGTAGGGTACAGAGGTGAGGTAGTCATTCAAAAATAATGTTAAACACATTTATTGCACACGGTGAGTTCATGCAGCATATGTGACTGGGTAAGCACACTTTTACTCCTGAGTATGTATTGACAAGATGTTTCAGGTAATTTGTAAACATTTAGAAAAACATAATTTCACTTTGACATTTGTGTGTGTGTGTAGGCCAGTGACAAAAAAAATCTCTATTTTAAATTCTGGCTGTAACACAACAAAATTTGAAAAAAGTCAAGGGGTGTGGGTGGATACTTTCTGAAGGCACTCTAGGTGTTCTTCTTGTCCCAGATGTGTAGGGCTATTGCGGTGGCTGTATTACCGGCGATCACGAGTCATGAAGGCAGTCAAATTCCTCGTGACCGTCTAGTCGCGGTAATTAGGCTTCTCCAAGCTCTGCTGCTGCTGGTTATTAGTAGCCTATCAAACTTGTTAACTGCCTGTTACTCAGCACTCCTGTCCCTCTAATCACTCTGACGTCAACACAAATGTAATCGCAAATCTAATCAAACACCTCATGAGAGCTCATGTTGCGTGACATTTCTATAGGCTATGTAAGAAAACAGTGATGGCCTCTACTAAAAGAGGATCTCATCAGCTTTCTATAGGCTAGGCCTACTATATTTTATTTCTCAACTTTCCTAATATCAAGCACATTGCTTATATTTACAACGGGAGTATAGCTGACATGAACAGGAAAAGCGTCCTCCATTCACTATTTAACGGGTTCGGTGTCGCTATACCAGGACGTTTGTTGCTAACGTGCGCTAATGCAACTAGAATGACGTTAAAAGTAACATCCTGCGTTCCAAGACATGTCTTATGTGCAAAAAGCTTAGATTAACAAAATGTAAATGCACTGTCCAATTTACAGTAGCGTGTTACAGTGAAAACAATAGCATGGTATTTTTGAGTTGAGTAACAACAACTTTCATCATGGCACTTGGTTTGATACGTTCACCTCTGAAGGTAAATAATGTACTTCCATTCAGTAGTTTTGCTCTGATTTGTCATTCTGAAGGTCCTAGAGATAAAATGTAGCATAGATTTGTTAGATAAAATCTATTTTTATATTCAAATGTAGGATCTGGGTTCTACAGTTTCATCCCACGCTTCCTGAAGCACCTCCCACAAGTTGGATTAGCTTGATGGGCACGTCTTGCGTACCATACGGTCAAGCTGCTCCCACAACGGCTCAATAGGGTGACTGTGCTGGCCACTGCATTATAGACAGATTATCAGCTAACTGCTTCTTCCCTAAATAGTTATTGTGTGGAGCTGTGCTTTGGGTCATTGTCCTGTTTTGGCTCCAATTAAGAGCCGTCCACAGGGTATGGCAAGGTGTTGCAAAAGGGAGCGATAGCCTTCCTCCTTCAAGATCCCTGTACAAATCTCCCACGTTATCACCCCCAGACCATAACATTGCCTCCACCATGCTTGACAGATGGCGTCAAGCACTCCTCCAGCATCTTAATTTTTTCTGCGTCTCACGAATGTTCTTCTGTGATCCAAACGCATACTTAGATTTGTCTGTCCATAACACCTTTTTTTTCAATCTTCCTCTGTCCAGTGTCTGTTCTTTTGCCCATCTTAATCTTTTATTTTTATTGGCCAGTCTGCGATATGGCTTATTCTTTGCAACTCTGCCTAGAAGGCCAGCATCCCGGAGTCGCCTCTTCACTGTTGACGTTGAGACTGGTGTTTTGCGGGTACTATTTGATAAAGCTGCCAGTTGAGGATTTGTGAGGCGTCTGTTTCTCAAACTAGACACTCTAATGTACTTGTCCTCTTGCTCAGTTGTGCACCGGGGCCTACCACTCTTTATATTCTGGTTATATACAGTTTTCGCTGTTCTGTGAAGGGAGTAGTACACAGTGTTGTATGAGCTCTTCAGTTTCTTGGCAATTTCTCCGCATGGAATAGCCTTCATTTCTCAGAACAAGTATAGACTGACGAGTTTCAGGAGAAAGTTCTTTGTTTCTGGCCATTTTGAGCCTGTAATCGAACCCCTAAATGCTGATGCTCCAGATACTCAATTAGTCTAAAGGCCAGTGTTATTGCTTCTTTAATCAGTACATCAGTTTTCATCTGTGCTAACATAATTGCATAAGGGTTTTCTAATGATCAATTAGCCTTTTAAAATGATCAACTTTGATTAGCTAACACAACGTGCCATTGGAACACAGGAGTGATGGTTGCTGATAATGGGCCTCTGTACGTCGATGTAGATATTTCATACCAAGTCTGCAGTTTCCAGCAACAAGTCATTTACAACATTAACAATGTCTAAACTGTGTTTATGATCAATTTGATATTTGAATGGACAAAATTGCTTTTCTTTCAAAAACAAGAATTTCTAAGTGACCTCAAACATTTTGAGGTATGTATGGTACAGTTGAAGTAAACCACTCCACAAATTTCTTGTTAACAAACTATAGTTTTGGCAAGTCGGTTAGGACATCTACTTTGTCCATGACACAAGTAATTTTTCCAACAATTGTTTAGACAGATTATTTCACTTATAATTCACTATCACAATTCCAGTGGGTCAGAAGTTTACATACACGAAGTTGACTGTGCCTTTTAAACAGCTTGGAAAATTCCAGATGTCATGGCTTTAGAAGCTTCTGATAGGCTAACTGACATAATTTGAGTCAACTGGAGGTGTACCTGTGGATGTATTTCAAGGCCTACCTTCAAACTCAGTGCCTCTTTGCTTGACCTCATGGGGATATCAAAATAAATCAGCCAAGACCTCAGAAAATAAAATTGTAGACCTCCAAGTCTGGTTCATCCTTGGGAGCAATTTCCAAAAGCCTGAAGGTACCACGTTCATCTGTACAAACAATAGCACGCAAGTATAAACACCATGGGACCACGCAGTGGTCATACCGCTCAGGAAGGAGACTCGTTCCGTCTCCTAGAGATGAATTTACTTTGGTGTGAAAAGTGCAAATCAATCCCAGAACAACAGCAAAGGACCTTGTGAAGATGCTGGAGGAAACGGCTACAAAAGTATCTATATCCACAGTAAAACGACTCATATCGACATAACCTGAACGTTCTCTCAGCAAGGAAGTAGCCACTGCTCCAAAACCGCCATAAAAAAGCCAGACTACAATTTGCAACTGCACATGGGGACAAAGATTGTACTTTTTGTAGAAATGTCCTCTGGTCTGATGGGGGAAAAAGAATTGAACTGTTTGGCCATAATGACCATTGTTTTGTTTGGAGGAAAAAGGGGGAGGCTTGCAAGCCAAAGAACACTATCCCAACCGTGAAGCACGGGATGGCAGTATCATGTTGTGGGGGTGCTTTGCTGCCTTACAATATATAAAAAAAATCCAAATATATATATATCTCCCATTTGTAGAACTAAAGTTACATAACTCAATTAAGCATATAGGAGTACCTATTTCTTTGTTAACCACTGAACACAGAATAGCCGCATGTGAGCACTCCCTCAAATCGTTTGGAGAGTATATCCTTTCTATTTTATTCAGCTTTGTTCTATTGTATTCTTCATACTATTAAATAATTCCACGGAATTCTAAGCAAATCTTGTCTGCTAAGTGAACTAGTGCAGCCCACAGCTGTTTGGCATAGCCAGATTAGGACCTAACATAAGGACAACTGAGTACGTTCTTCTGAAATATAAATTTTCTTCATATCATGCTTCTTTAGACTTGTCTAAAATAATGGATTTATTATACTTTTTTTAATGTAGATGTTCCAAATGTCTGCATCAGTGGCTTGTAGGCTATGTGTGGAAGCCAGGAGATGCTAAATGTGTTTTATTAATTAATGGTCAATTACCGTGAGACCCACCAAGTTATTTACTTGACAATCACCAGCTGACAAAATTGTGACACTGCCACAGCCCTAGTTACGGCCATATAAATGATGATGGAAATGGAATCTTCCGCGGATCTGTTGGCGCGGTAGGCAATTTGGAGTGGGTCCATTGTGCCTGGCATGTGGGCCATGACCAGCCTCTCGAAGCACTTCATGATGACTGAGGCCAGTGTGACGGGTCATTTGGGCATGTCACCTTGTTTTTCTTTGGCACTGGGACGATGGTCTTCTTTTAAAGCAGGTGGCGACTACAGCCTAGGACAGAGTCAGGCTGAAGACGCCCGCTAGCTGGTCAGCACACACTCTGAGGACGCGGCCAGGGATGCCTTCTATGCCAGCCGCTTTGTGATTATTCACACTTTTGTAGGGCACTATGTAAGGAATAGGATGCCATCTGGGATGCCGCCATGGTCTGAGTGAAGAGGCATTCTGAAGTAACACTTAGCTGGAGTATGTTTATGGTGCCAGAGCGGAGCCAGGCCTGCAGCCTTGAAGTGAGTCCAAGTCTAATGAATTCAATCACAGCCTTAAATCCCCAATCTGCTGTGCTGGTGTTACTACTGTAAACTATAGTCCTGAGAGGCCAGGGTAGACCTAAAAGGCTATAGGCTACAATCACCAGGTGTTTGCTTCAGGGGCTGTCATTCTGTAGTGTGGTGAGTGGTAACCATGGCAACACAGTCCATTTGTTGGCTGGCCGTGTGTGGTGAGACACCTGAGACTTAAGTGTTCTCTAATGGCAGGTGAGTTGTTGTGGTTCCTCTAGGTTTCTTCCTAGGTTCCTGCCTTTCTAGCCACAGTGCTTTACATCTGCATTGCTTGCTGTTTGGGATTTTAGACTGGGTTTCTGTATAGCACTTTGACATCGGCTGATGTAAAAAGGGCTTTATAAATACATATGATTTAATTTGATGGATTGCATGTCTTTGTGCCTACAATGAGTGACTGCAGTATTGCACAGAGGATTTCGATATACTCCATCTCAGATTGATTTAAATGTTCATGTTTAAGGAATACTATTCTAATCTGTTTCTATTTTGTTTAAATAAAATTTGATATTTGAGAAATTAGGCTAATTGATTTCACCCAAATTGGCCATATTTCTTTATTTATAGGGTTCATATAATCGTCAATAAATATAGTAATTTACATCAAATTTGAACCGTAATTCTTCCTAATAATGGAGAAGACATAAGGAATTCAATAAAATGATCCATAGCTACCCATGGACCTCCCACACCATCAACCAGTTTACAGTATCAGTTCTCAACCTTGGTAGAAGAATACCTTGAAGCAAGGGTACACTGTAGAAGGATATGGTAGATCCCCTGTGAACCTTAGATAATAGGAGTGGGTGTGCCATTGATTACTGATGTGTTCTTCAGTGAACTGTTCTGTGCTTGTTGTGGCCTCATTAGGCTATAGTTAATGGATAGCAGTCCAGTCGCCCTCAGCTCGCCCTGCTAAGGTAGAATGGCAACATAGCACTCCGTTTTTTGGCCAGGGAAATTCCTAATACACTAAATGTAGGTGGTCTGGAAATGTGTAATTTTGTACAACCAAAATTGAGACAAAGTGGGCAATAAAAGTAAATTGCATTCACCATTTTATTGTCTCTTGTCCATTAAAGGAAGTAAGTTATGGAATCTGCTGGTTACCTCAGATTCAAGTGGGCTAGAAAGCTATGTTATTTTTTTTGTTTTATCTT
Source organism: Brachymystax lenok tsinlingensis (assembly GCA_030435695.1). Lineage (NCBI taxonomy): Eukaryota > Metazoa > Chordata > Actinopteri > Salmoniformes > Salmonidae > Brachymystax > Brachymystax lenok. Next base: position 16,919,233 of record CM059802.1, read on the forward strand.
AGTATTCTGCAGTTAGGCACATGTGTATTAAACAGCCCAGCCTTGTCTTGTTATGCTAGAACTGTTAATGAGAGAACCAATTCACACTGGTTTTACCATCTCCTGCCCAGCGGAGTACTGCTGCAGCATATGGTGTTTAATGTGGTCTGTCTTGCAGTGCAACAGTTTTATGGTATTTTATTAGGATCCCCATTAGCTGTTGCAAAAGCAGCAGCTACTCTTCCTGGAAACCACACAAAATATGACATAATACAGAACATTAATAAACAAGTAGAGAACTACATCAATTGACATCAAATGGGCTGGCTGTTTTAACTAGCTGAAGGTATCCGATGCTTTACTCTACCAACAACCTCTATAGCTTCTGTCCAGTGCTCTTAAACACATTTCTGCATTGATGGACAAAGTTGTATCTATGAAATCTAAGCGATATTCTCTATACACTGGCAAGAAACTCTTCCTTTTTAACCGAACATTTCAGCATGTGTATTTGTGTAGAACGGTACCCCAGCCCTCACAATTTATCACTGAAATAGACCACCACTACCAGAAAAAGTTATGAAAACTACACTTATAAATCGAATTGTATTTGTCACATGTGCCAAATACAACAGGTGTAGATCTTACAGTGAAATGCTTACTTACAAGCCCTTAATCAACAATGCAATTTTAAGAAAAAGAAGTGTAAAGTAGAAAATAAAAGTAACATAATTAAAGAGCAGCAGTAAAATAACAATAGCGAGGCTATATACAGGGGGTACTGGTCCAAAGTCAATGTGCGAGGGCAACGGTTAGTCGAGGTAATATGTTCATGTAGGTAGACTTATTAAAGTGACTGTGCATAGATAGTAAACCGAGTAGCAGCAGTGTAAAAGAGGGGTCTGGGTAGCCATTTTGATTAGCTGTTCAGGAGTCTTGTTGCTTGTGGGTAGAAGCTGTTTAGAAGCCTCTTGGACCTAGAATTGGTGCTCTGGTACAGCTTGCCATGCGGTAGCTGAGAGAACAGTCTATGACTAGGGTGGCTGGAGTCTTTGACAATTTTTAGGGCCTTCCTCTGATGCTGCATGGTACAGTATAGAGGTCCTGGATGGCAGGAAGCTTGGCCCCAGTGATGTACGCACTATCCTCTAGTGCCTTGCGGTCAGAGGCCGAGCAGTTGCCATACCAGGCAGTGATGCAACCAGTCAGGATGCTCTCCCATGGTGCAGCTGTAGAACATTTTGAGGATCTGCGGACCTATGCCAAATCTTTTCAGTCTCCCGATGGGTAATAGGCTTTGTCGTGCCCTCTTCACAACTGTGTTTGGACCATGATTAGTTTGTTGGTGATGTGGACACCAAGGAGCTTGAAGAATGGGGGTGTGCTCTGTCCATTTCTTGTAGTCCACAATCATCTCCTTTTGTCTTGATCACGTTGAGGGAGAGGTTGTTGTCCTGGCACCACACGGCCATGTCTCTGTCTCGTCATTGTTGGTGTTCAGGCCTACCACTGTTATCATTGGCTAACTTGATCATGGTGTTGGAGTTGTGCCTAGTCATGTGTGAACAGCGAGTACAGGAGGGGACTGAGCACGCACCCCTGAGGGGCCCCCTGTGTTGAGGATCAGCGTGGCAGATGTGTTGTTACCTACCCTTAACTTGTTAGGGAGTGGCAGCTGAGGGGTCGGTTTTGGAGAGCCTGGCGTGCCCAAAGTAAAATGCCTCTCATTCAGGCCCAGAAAATAGGATATCCATATATTTGGTACCATTGGATAGGAAACACTCTGAATTTTCCAAAACTGTTAACCATCTGTCTGTGAGTAAAACAGAACGCATATAGCAGGCGAAACCCCGAGGAATTTCTGTCCTGGAAAAAGTGATTTTGACACATTGCTCATTTGGGCACCCCTCCCTCATGAAAATGACCATATAAGGGCATATGAATGCAGTACCCATCGCTTCCTTTAGATGTCAACAGTCTCGAGACAGAGTGTATTTTTATTTTGGATGAATAAGACCAGAGAAGAAGAGCAAACAAGGAAGTCACTCTGTCATGTAAACAGTACCCAGTGCGCGCGCCCGCCCGACAAGGCACGCAGTGTCTTTTTTTACCGTCGTTATCGATCAGTTTATATTCCGGTTGATTTATAATAGTAAATATACGTAAAAGTGTTCCTAAGGATACATTTAAAACTGTTTGATTGTTCTTGGACAAGTTTATAGGTATAAGATGAACGAGTTTGCGTCACGTTTCAATGGAGGAGTGGAGGCTGTCGTTTCTGATTATAACGCGCGAACCAAATGGAGGATTTATGGATAAAATACATTACTTTTTCTAACAAAAGAACCATGGATTGTCTTTGTTGGACACTTAGGATGACCTCAGCAGAAGTTCTTCAACAGGTAATTGATTTGTTTTCGCTGTGAAATGTGTTATGTGTGTGCCGTGATGGCTAATCGATACATGGCTATGGGAAAAATATGTGAGGTGCTACTCTCAAACAATCAAATGTGCTGCTTTTGCCGTAAAGCCTTTTTGAAATCTGACAACGCTGTGATATTGCCAAGAAACAGAGCTTTTGATGAGTATGGAACACTTGTATATTGGTGGATGTTTAATAATTCAACTTTTGGATTTTGAATTTGGCGCCTTACATTTTACCTGGTAGTGTCGGGAGCAGCCCGCTAGCGCCCCAGTGATCCCTGAGAAGTTAACACCTGGGGGCGGACCGTCAGGAAGTCCAGGATACAGAAGGTCCAACTCTGTAAATGACTAGTGTTGGTTTCTTCGTAAATGTGTGTTGTGAAACACTGACAGTAACCGCATTACACGTCTTCATCCCTGTTTCTTTTTCTTCAGCTATAATCAACTGTGTTCCCCACATACCACAACAGTCCCTGAGAAAATCTAATAAAACAGTGTTCTCTCTCTATCGCTTGCTCTTTTTTTTTTTTTTTCTCAGGTAAAAGCTCATATTTAAAGAATGTCCCATGGCAGAGTCGGGAGAAGCCAGCCGTGTACAATTCATTTTGTGATGCTATCACTGAGAGGGGTGGGGGCATAGCTTTGCCTCGGGTGGTGCCTTTCACAGTGCCCTACCAGAACAGAAGCGAGACAGAGGTCACAACGTCCTACTTCTGTCATGCATGGCATGGAGCAGAGGCGCTCAATCAATGACAACTGACCTGTCACATAGAGGGGCTTATCTCTAAACCCCATTGACTTGTGACAACATTCTGATGATTTATAGCTCATCATGATTATAGACCATGGACTGCAATTGATAAAGGAATTTTAATGGCATTGTTAGATTCTCCCTGGCCTGCTTATAAGGGTTATACGCCTCCCCAACTCCCTTTCGTTGGTGACCCACTGCATTCCTAATACAGATGGAAAACCTCTTGAGTTCTTGTCTTTGTGTGAGTATCACAGACCTGACTGGCTCTTTCCCCAACCCTGTCACCCTCCTCTATCCCGTCCGTCCGCCAGGCCGTCAGTGGGGAAGGAGTAAGAGCGAGTGGATGGGTGCGCTGAGGCCCCAGCAGCTACTAGTGTCTGTCTGTCTCCTCCCTCCCTCTCTGCCTCTCCTTCTCTCACCCCTGGCACGGCCCACTCTTGCAACAGTAGCAGCTCACACTCAGCACTAAGGTGGCTATATGGGCTGACTTCCAGATTGTCTTTATTGCAGTTGCGTTCCCAGGTTCACTATATTGCAGTCATGCTGTGCAGATGATCAGTTCTCACAATGCCTAAAGAAATGCTTAACTTCACGAACATCTCCAAAGATGGCTTGAACTTTTTAATGGTTACTGAAGTTTTTAAACATTCTCCAGAGATCTGATCATCAGCACCACAGTGTACTTCCCACTCCTTCGTTCCCACACTGCAGAGCATGAGAGACACACAAACACTCTACTCCTCCTATCTTCCTGAGACAGGGGTTGAGGGAACCAGGGAAGACTTCAAGAGGTGGTGCCAGTCTATTTGGCCAACACTTGTCGTTCCCATCACAGCTGTTAGTGTTTGAAATGAGTTGTACTGCTCCCTGTTTGCCTGACAGAGAGCGGACTCTTAATGACTAGTGACGACCCGCCAACTGGAGAATGCCTAGCGTCCCTGGCTCTTGTTATTTATCCCTGTTTTATTGTTGTGGCTCTGGCTGTCATGGCCGAGACCGTCTGCCTGGTAATGAATACGGCCTGCAACAATGATGACTGTGGTCTCTTCTCACTGCGTCATTATCTAAAGGAAAGGGGATGCAGCACATGTTTAAGCAGTGGAGGCTGCTGAGGGAAGGACTGCTCATAATAATGTCTGGAAAGAAGCAATTGGAATGGCATCAAACACATCAAAGCCATGTTTGACGTATTTCATACGACTCCGTTCCAGCCATTACCACAGACTCGTCCTCCCCAATTAAGGTGCCACCAACCTCCTGTGGTCTCTGGGTACATAGATGCCTGTGGAAGTGCCGTACTGTTCAATTCAGTGGTGTACCACCAGGCAGAGACATCATGGCTATTGTTTATTCCCCTAGAGATAAGATGAGGTCCGTATAAATAACATCACACACTAGTGTTGCACAGTATACCGAAACGTTGGTACTTTAAAAATAAACTGTTTGGTACTAGAATTTGTTACTTTCGGTACTTCTGTCAAATGTGTATCACGTAATTGAGAGGATCAAGTCTGTATCAGCGCAGTCCCTTCCAGCACAGTGCCTGCTTCACTTACTCATTAATTGTTATATCTGTCTGGGCTCCAGTAGCTACCCAGTCCCCGCAGAAGTTGAACACTTGAATAATGCAACAAAGCATGTAGAACTGTTTGCAAACAATGTTTGATACCGTTCCATTGATTCCATTCTAGCCATTACAATGAGCCCGTCCTCCTATAGCTCATCCCGCCAGCCTCCTCCTGATGTCCATATGGGCTAGAACACTTTTACAATGTAAGATGAAACCGGAAGCTTCCAGCTTGAATTGTAGGCTAATGTGCCTTGCTAGCTTACAGCTAAATTCACTTTTCACTATGGAATCTAGGTTTCCACTAGATTCCATAGAGGGGGGAAAGATATCTGTGACCAACGATGCATATCTGTATTCCCAGTTGGGAAATCCATAGATTAGGGCCTTAATCATTTATTTCAATTGACTGATTTCCTCACATGAGCTGTAACAGAATTTTTGGGGGAAATTGTTGCATGTTGTTTTTGTTTTGGTGTAGAATGAATAAAACAAGTTTAGTTTATAATGACGTGGACAGTCCCTTTTGATTAAAAAGAGCAGCTTTAGCCTCTACGGCTAATTTCCAGCTGTAGTCCCCGGCCAGTTGTCAATAGGCATACATCAAATAAAATACATTACATTTACAGCAGGACTAAACAAGAGGGAGTAGACATACTAAACGCGTGGCACACAATTGAGGCAAGCAAGAAACAAGCAAGCACAGATTGCAAAGACATAAAAACAGTTCATGCAATAAAACAGTACAAATCAACAAAGAATAATCACACAGAGACCACATTGAAGCACATACAGGACATAACATTGAGGCTGGCAGCAAGGATCAAGTGGCAGCAGCATGACCATGTCACATCAAATACACATCACATCTGTGAAATTAATGTGTGCAGTTATAATTGTCGGACAGACAGTTTTTAAGGTGTATAGTAAAGGTGGAATATGTATGTCTTTAATTGTAGTGGGCAGTGAGTTCCAGTTTTGTATTGCTGTAACAAAATGATAATTGACCAAATGTGCTTTTTCTAAATGGGATTAGAAGGTCACCTCGTGTGGTGCTTCTGGTGATCTGCCTGCTAGTATTACGTTGGATTATAAATGAATTAAAAGGAGCAGGAGCGGTATTATGCAGAATTTTGTAGACCAAACAGATGTTTTTATATTTGATTACATCTTCCCAGCTTAGCAGTTTATGATTATTAAGGATAATACAATGATGTAAACTGTTAGGCTTCTGGTCCAAAGCTTTGAGAGTTTTTTTTTTATAAAGAGTTGCTAATGGCTTTAGTGATGAGCTGTTAGTTTGTCCCCATTCAAGTCAATGATGACATTATCAGTGGACTGGCAGCCATTGTGAGTGTAGCCATAGGAACAAAGAAGGAAATAAAAGCATCAAGTGTACCCACCAATATGTGCTGTGAGTTGAGTCAACTCAACTGACATTACAAAAAATACATGTGCCACACACACTCTGTCACAAGGAATATTAACCCCCAGCTTAACGCCAAAGTGTATGAGTCAATGGCCTGAGAATATAATGCAGCTGTTCAAGCAATGCATCCTGGACAGATAAGTAGTCACCTCGGGAGATGTTTCCCTTTCTCTCCGTTCAGCCGTAAACGAACGAATGCTGTTTGTCATTCCCCTGTGCAGCATAATGATCCCTGTCACGGACACACAGATAAGCAGCTAATTGCTGATGGTTTGACGGGAGATATGTAAAGGAGGTAGGGAGAGAAGGGAAGATTGGATGGTGTGTGCACAGAGGGGCCGCCCTAGCCCTTGATCATGACTCAGGTCCATTTTAATTACATGAGTCATTGGATGAACGTGTCTTCTGTACGGGGGGAGTTTTGTTAAAAAGCCTGTTTGAAGATTAACTCGCATCGCTTGCGTTATGGTTTTGGAAGCATAAACACTTTCATATCAGTGAGACATTTCCAAAAACAAAAGGTTAAATTGATACAAACTTTTTTAGGTTAGTGTTCCCACACTGACATATTTCCATGTTACATCAGGTGTTTACAGAAGATAGATGGAAGACAGAGGGACCACCTGTGCTAAATAGCGTTCTATCATGCTCCAACACCTGTTGTAATGGAAGAAGGCCGCCAGAAATGTTGTCACTGAAAAATTCTGTTGGCTCTAACTGATAAAGCAGGTTAAAACCGTGTATAGTAAGTGTATATTTTGCATTTGTTAAATTATTTTGAACTGATATGAAAGTAAATGGCTTTATGTTTCTGGAACCATATCGCAGTTTGAGAATCGACCTTAAGGAGTAATGGACCTTAAGGAGTAATGGTAAGCTCTTTAACAGTACAGCTTGGGCAGACCTGCGTGGATAGAGGAGTAGATGACTGGAAGGGGCCTATTGGCCAATTTGGCCTGAGTACAAGATGCCATTGTACACTGAAGAGGCACCGAGGGGCAAGGGGAGGAGTGGCAGCTGGCATCTCTGCCCAAAATCTCCTGACCAGAACATTTCTTGCTGAAGGAGATGCAGAGATAAAAGGGATCAGAAATGCAAATAAACAAAGCGAAGTATAGAGAGCGAGAGAATGTGACTAAGATTGGTGGTGTGTGTGTGTGTGTGTAGTACTAGTGTCTGTGCCTCTTGTGTTACTAGAAGACCTATTATTATTCCTTCCTAGCCTGACTAACGCTCCCCTCCGCTAGAGAACAGGCAGTTGGCTTTTTGGAAACTTAATGTCTGCAATTAACTCTCTCTGCCCTCCTTGTGAGCCGCCAGTGTGTCCACGTGCTTAAGAATGAGATTGGGATTGTTTCTTCACTTCTAGTGGCCTTTTGAGGAGAAGTGCATTCAGAACGATGGGATTTGTTGCTTTATTCCTGCAAGCTGGGGTTTGATGTTGATGAGGTCACTGATTCTCCTTCCCTCTGTAATCATTCAGATGTCCACAAATGTTCCTTAGTTACCACTCACGCTGTTCTGTGACAACACAGGTGTATGGCCCTGCTGATTGTATTTTTACAGCACTTTGTTTTTTTCTTTGATTTATTCTCTGCCCACTGCTGTCTTTGTGTTCTTGGGCTTGCCGCTTGCCCTTTTCTCTTCCTGGATGTGTTAGTCTCAGGCCTGGCAGGGCCATGGTGGCACATTGGTCCACTGCCCTGATAGGCCTTGCTCAATTGCCTCTGGGGTCTGTGCCAGGCTGCCAGCTCAACCCACTCAGCTGTTTGGCACTGCCATTCCACCTTGAATTTATTTGGGCCACACCAGCCTACCTTCAAATCACCTACCCACTCAGCCAGCCAGTCAGTTATTGTTCTGTGTTGCCACAGCTGTTGGCAGCTCTGATTTGTGCCTACCATGGGAACTTTGAGGGTGGTGTATCTGGTATTGCGCCCACTGAATTTAAAGTTAAGCTGCGGGTGCAGGACACGTGTGTTCACGGAGGGGGCAAATACAGGGGATAAGGTTTAATGCAGTTGAGACACAGAAACGAACTGAAGTTCCGAGTGGTTCTGAGAAAGGAAAACTGAACACCGATTCATTATTACCGATCTCTACAGGGTTACCTGGCTGGAGTCGATCTCAAGTTCGAATTGGTTGCTGATGGGAGATACATTTTTAAACCCTGTCATGATATTGGATTGGCCTATTGCAGTATACTATGCTCCAGATAGAGAAGTGTCCTCATCAGAATTCATGGATGCCAGGATTTCTGCTCAGGCAGCTTGTTCGGTTTTCTAACAGCTTATTGATCGGACCAGTCTGAACCGGTTAAGCCAGCGTCCATAGCATAGCGGCAGGGCAACTGATCTCTGTTTAAAGGACATACACACACACACACACACACACACACACACACTACAGTGGAGCTGCAAGCCATCCTGTGTAGCATACAGGGTTATTTATGTATTTTCTTAGCAAGTATATCTTTACTGGTCGTTGTAAAGTATTTCATTGGCATGTTGTCCACCATCGTGAGCCTGCAGATTCAAAGACTGCATGTCTATTCGGTTGGTGGAAGCATTTTTTGCAAAAGCACACATTCTCTTTATTCAGTCCACGATTGTCATTTCCCGTTCTTCACTAATAGGCACATCCCTCCTGATGAATTGCAAGTTGTTTGCTCCTGAAAGGTGGATGCATTTTATATAATCAGATGAAAGCACAAGGCTGCATGGCCTCTGTGTAGCTCATGCTCAGTTCAACTTCACTAGCACCCCTCAGTACGGGGCCTCTAAGGTTCCTTCTGAGATTGGCTCTTTCAACTGGATTGGTCTTTGTAAGAAGATGAATGGTGGTTCTATGTATTATCCCTTTGATTATGTGACTGTTGGAGTGGCCATTACCAGTAATCATTCAGTACTTTTCATGCAGGAGAAAGTGGGATCTGGATCACTGATTGCCTCGGTGTATAATGGCACAAAATGAAAACTGTTCCGCTCTCATGCACCTTTCTTCACAGACCGCATCTCGTCATCTCTCCTTCACTGTGAGTATGGATCTTTCAGCTGGAATGTCCGAATTCTCACACACCCACTGAGAACCTGTGACCATTGACTGAACCCATGGTTGTCCCAAGAGAACTATGTTCCCTCCTTGATCATTGCGTCTCTGCACACCTTATTTCCTGAGATAGGATTATGTAAACTCCAAGCTGAGAGAACATGCTCTAAGCAGCACCATATGTAAAACTGCCTTCAGTTAACTTTTAATAGCAACAATGTGTCACAAGAAATAGATCTGTCAGCTCTGATGGCAGCAAGTGAGTTCTCCCAAGGTGATTTTCAAAAAGTGCTTCAAAAATCATTTTCTGTCAAACTGCTTTACATAAGCAGTAAAAATGTGTCCCACTCAAAGAACAAGCGGTACAGTTCTGTCTGATTAGTGTGGAATTGTTTAATATATCAAGTGATTTAAACATTGCATAGATATATAACAATGACATGACGTGCGTTGTGTCCCACCACCCGCCAACCCCTTTTTACGCTACTGCTACTCTGTTCATCATATATGCATAGTCACTTTAACCATAACTACATGTACATAAACTACCTCAATCAGCCTGACTAACCGGTGTCTGTATGTAGCCTTGCTACTTTTATAGCCTCGCTACTGTGTTATTTCTTTACTTACCTATTGTTCACCTAATACCTTTTTTTTTTTTTTTGCACTATTGGTTAGAGCCTGTAAGTAAGCATTTCACTAAGGTCTACACCTGTTGTATTCGACGCACCTGACAAACGTTGATTTGACGTGTCAAACAAAATGTTCCATAGTACAGTGACATAAGTTGCTCCCCAATATTTGTTACAATATAGCTCCCTTGCATATTGTGTAAAAGACTAGGTTAATATTTGTATGAAATTTGAGTCATGTAAGGAATGCAGATATGTAAAGTTTGATGGTGAGAACCGAACACTGTGTGCAGACGGGGAGGAGTGTATCGTTACCAACAGGTGTTTTGTTCTGGCTGCCACCTCACATTGTTTCCATTTGGCCTTTTGGAGCTGTGTGGAGAGAGGAGTACATGATATCCTCTACTTCAGTGTTTCCTTACTGTTTGTCTTTAATCCTTAGAATAATAGGATTTTCTACACTGAACAAAAATATTCACGCAACATTTTCAAAGATTCTACTGAGATATAGTTCATATAAGGAAATCAGTCAATTGAAAGGAATTAAGTATCTATAGATTAAGTGACTGTGAATACAGATGTGCATCTGTTTGTCACAGACTCTTTAAAAAAAGGTAGGGGTGTGGATCAGAACACCAGTCAGTATCTGTCATGCAGCGCAACACATCTACTTCACATAGAGTTCATCAGGCTGTTTAGTGTGGAATGTTGTCCCACTCCTGGATATTGGCGGGAACTGGAACTTTCTATCGTACACATCGATCCAGAGCATCCAAATATGCTCAATGGGTAACATGTCTGGTGATTATACTTGGCCATGGAAGAACTGGGCCATTTTTAGCTTCCAGGAATTGTGTACAGATCCTTGCAACATGGGGCTGTGCATTTATTATGCTGAAACATGAGATGATGGCAGCGGATGAATGGCACGACAATGAGCCTCAGGATCTCATCACGGTAACTCTGTGCATTCAAATTGCCATCAATAAAATGCAAGTGTGTTCATTGTCCATAGCTGACATCAGCAAACCGCTCACCCACGCCATACATGTGGTCTGCGGTTGTGAGGCTGGTTGGACGTACTGCCGAATAAACTAAAATGATGTTGGAGGCAGCTTAAGGTAGAGAAATGAACATTAAATTATCTGGCTACATCTCTGGTGGGCATTCCTGCAGTCAGCATGCCAATTGCACGTTCCCTGAACTTGACATCTGTAGCGTTGTGACACAACTGCACATTTTTGTGGCCTTTTATGTCCCCAGCACAAGGTGCACCTGTGTAATGATCATGAGCATTTTACCATCCAACCTAGAACGGAGTGAGTGATGTTTAGTCTGAAGCTACTTTTTAAAGCCAAGAAGAAAAATGACTGATAGTGGTTCCTCTAAAAGTTGCGAGCTTAAACTGCGGGACTTAGAGGTACCCAGCGTCACGGCTTCATTGCTACAGACCACCACAAGGGGAGTTAGAGCACTCATTATGCATTTGGGTCCCAAGGTTTTTATATGACCAATCAAATCGAGTGGTTCCAATGACCCGTCCCTGGTGACTTTCTTCAGCAAAGATGGCTGACAAAACATTACGGTGGAAGCAAATGTAAGTAGTTATAACATAACGAGTCAAGCAAAATATTTACAATTGAGAGGAATATGTTAGTTAATGTAGAAAAACAATTATTTTTTTGTCAAAGTAAATTTTACGAAAATTGCTATTTAGCAAGTTAGCTGACTAGGTAACATTAGCCAGCTAGCTAGTGTTATGACATGAATTTGTAGTTCATGTTTAATGTTTTAGGGACTCCTGAGAGAACCAGCAGCCCAGGCTGTCGTCTTGTGAAACAGTGGATGTAAATAATCTAGCTAGCTAAAGCATTTACTGACAATTGAATGTACAATTGTGTTAGCTTGCCTTGCTTATTTTTGCCATGCAGTGCAGCCGAAGTAACATAGCTAGCTAGCTAACTATTTATTTGCTTATTGTGTAGTAGAGGATAAAAATAACTATGCCTATGGATGTGTAGCTAGCTACATTATGTAGCTGATCTGTGTATGGACCCTAAAACCTTGGTATGAATATTTTTCCAGAACCTATGAACCTCAGCTATCATAGTTGTTGAATGCCATTAATGAAGCCTATGGGAGTAGAATATAATAACTTTGTCAGGGATGCAAGTCCTATATACATGTACTGTAGTTATTACTACGCATGAGATCCCCACATTGTAGCCTGTACATTGAATATATTCACTGATCATGTACACTTCCTTGGCACATAAAGGTGCGGTTCAGGTATGAATCTCTGAGACATTATTTTTCAGTCATATCAAACTCCATTATTTGAATGATGCTGTGTCTGCATGCATGTATTACAAATTTACACTTCAACAGTGTTTACCGCTCCTCGAACATCAATGATTCCACATTGTAACTATGCAATAGACTAGAAACATTATTTAAGGCTGATTTGTAATTCATATATACAGAATATAAACCAGTACACTACACCTATGCATATTTAACTCCCTTCATCTGAGGACACAGGATAGGTTCCAATTCCAATGAGATACTTAATTTCAACCAGTGGAGAATGTGAAACGTTTTATTGAAAGATCATATCCAGTTGTTATAAATACATAATACATGTATTATAAATATTATCATTGTAACATATTATAAATACAATTTCAATCTGTATTTCAATGCACGTATGGTGTGCATTATTTAAAAAAAAAAAAAGATGACGATAGAGGTGTAGAGGACAGAAAAGGAAAGAGGTTAAACAGAGGAGCAGGGAAGACAGCATATGATTAATGAATTACAGTGCTATCCTAATATATTCTTTCAGTTCAACACAATTACATAGTGTCTCTAGTGGTGTCTCCTGACCAGTCTTGGGCTCCCAGTCGGCCCGAAGGTTATCTTAAGAGTGGGTGAGGTGGCGATGAAGGGACTGGCTTCCTCTCACATCAAAACATACCTTCAGACGAGCGACAGATGTGTATAGAGAGAGAGAGCATGACTAAGCTATGTTTTTTTTATTCTAACACGGTCAGTCATCATAATCATCAGGAGGTGAAATGCAAAACTGACCTTGGATCATTAACTCTGGGACTACTACATCTCTATCTATATTTCAATGTACAGTAAAGCATCTCTTTAATAATACTTCCTGTATACTATAAGTAATATATCCCTTAAAGCAAATCATGATCACATTGGATAGATGCATGTGACAATAGCAGGAGCATATCAAGGATAGTGTCACAAATTAATACATAAATACCACTTGAAGCTTGATGATGACTTGATCATTTGAATCAGCTGTGTAGTGCTAAGGCAAAAACAAAAGTGTGCACCCCTTTGAGTCCCCAGGACCAGGACTGAGAACCACTGCTCTTCATTGGGACCTATTCATCTGCAGACAGGCTTTCACTGCTCTCTGTATCTGAGGACAGAAAACCTCACAAGAAATAGACTACACAAAGTACCTGCTCTATCCAGAATAGCCTACTCTCTCACTTTGACAGCTGGGCCTGCTATCCTTTCACCCTCCTCCAAAAAATACAGATGTTTGCCATTATCAAGAGTGGCACTGGGGCTAAAACAATATCCTACATAGTGTGGGAGGACTGCACCTTAAAAGGCTGGAGACTCATAACTAATCGAAGAGCATGCATGTATATGTCCTGACCAAATGATAAGGAGTCAGCGGTAGAGTTCACTTGACGTTGCAGCACAGCAAGATTCTCAGTAGACAGGGCGCATGGAATGTCGGGAACAATGACCCCATTATCAGTGATTCCAGATTATCCTCCTGATAAAGCAGGTCCTCCACATGCTGAATCTGGAATGCTCAAAAGAAACATATGTGAAATTAGTGATGATAAATTTGGCAGCAACAGGAGCTTGATAGTCCAGTGAAAATGGCTGAGTGTTTATGTGGTGTAAATCTTAAAATTAGCTGCTGACATAAGGTTTTTTAATTAATGCATGTCAGACAGGTTCCATGTACCAGACAGGCAGAGACGACGAGAGAATAAGAACACAGAACAGTTTAATTACCTCTGGTTATGGACTCTTTTGCCAGCAATAAAGCTTCCACGGCCTGTTCCTCAGACAGTGAACATCTGGCAATATCTACATTTTTGACCCCTTGGTCAGCTCGCACTCAAAGTAAATAAAATAGCTTATTTTTTGTAGATATGAAAACAATAACTAAGATGACCGTTCAATCTAAAGCAGCAGATGTCATTTTCAGGATACGTCAAAACAGCACATCATTCTGGCGAGGTTTGATGAGGAAGATGTCATAGGTTTTTAAACAGAAATTAACTCCTCACAATATGCACAATAAAAGTTATTTTTTCCATTTTACTATATCAATATTTACCTTGAAGGTCATCCATTTCTTCCAACTACACCCATAAGGTATCCAAAAGCAGTTGCAGCGTTGTTATTGGAGGCAGTGTCCAGATAGAACATCTATACAAGAGGTAGCCTACGCTTAACACCAGACTGGTATTGTGGTTGTTCATTAGGTGATGGGAAATATGCATACAAAATAATATACTTACCTACCTTGAAAATCAATCTATACCGCCTAAGATGACAAAGTTGTGTCTTGAAAAAAAGCATTGGAATTAAAGTGAAATGTTTTACCTGTTAACCTGCTTCATTATTTATGTATTACCAGTTGATTAAGAACAATTCCAAATCATCATTGAAATTTTGCCTACGAATAAGTAAGAAAGTTAAAATAACTTCTTAGATTTGGAGACATACGTCTTAGTACCTTATCAATTTATGATTTTTATCAATGTGGATGAGAGACGGGAGCAGGAACAGAGTATCTTTGCCGAACAATGCAACAAAGCTGTGCTGCTTACCTGAACGCCATCATCACACAGTCCTTCGTAGGTGTCCGCTATGACGTCCTTTGTGTCGGAAAGAATGGCTGGTTGTAGCCAAACTGACACTCAAAAATTGTCCAAAATGGAAGGTGGTTGATAACTCAAATTTAATTTTGGAATTTTTCTCTTTTACAAAATATTTGATTGCAAACATTTTTTTTTTAACTTTGAAGCCTTGCTTTTCCTTTCAGAACAATATTTTTTTTATTTAAACTCTCTACGGGATTGGTGTCCCCGTGGGATGATTGAGCTAATGTGATTAGCATGAGGTTGTTAGTAACAAAATAATTCCCAGGACATAGACATGTCTAATATGGGCAGAAGGCTTAAATTCTTGTTAATCTAGCTGCACTGTCCAATTTACAGTAGCTATTACAGTGAAAGAATACCATTCTATTGTTTTTTGGAGTGCACAATTATGAACTTGAAAACATTTGGGTAGTCTTGATACAACATTTTGAACAGATATGCAATGGTTCATTGGATCAGTTTAAAACTTTACACATACAGTGCTGCCATCTAGTGGCCAAAATCTAAATTGTGTCTGGGCTGGAATAATACATCATGGCCTTTCTCTTGCATTTCAAAGACTATGTGGATGGGTGGCAGGTAGCCTAGCGGTTAAGTGCATTGGGCCAGAAACCGAAAGGTCACTGGTTCAAATCCCCGAGCTGATTAGGTGAAATAGCTGCTGATGTGCCCTTGAACAAGGCACTTAACCCTAATTGCACCAGTAAGCGGCTCTGGATAAGAGTGTGTGCTAAATGAATAAAATGCAGCAGCGGTGGCGTCAAGATCACCAGTATGTAACAGACGTGATGGATGAAGGCGTGCTGTGAATACTGCATACTCCACAGTATGAAGGGGGCCAGCC
Organism: Brachymystax lenok tsinlingensis; assembly: GCA_030435695.1. NCBI lineage: Eukaryota > Metazoa > Chordata > Actinopteri > Salmoniformes > Salmonidae > Brachymystax > Brachymystax lenok. The sequence continues at coordinate 16,934,850 of CM059802.1, forward strand.
AGGCGCTGGGTAATTGGGACGGGACGACTTTCATCCAGCTTGAGGGTAGGAGGAGGAAGTACTAGTTGGCCTTTCTTGGAAACTAATCGCTCAGTTTCTATAGCCATGGTGAGCAAATTACCTTCCCCAAAGACCCCTGGAACCACATAACAATGCCTGGTGCTGGAGAGAGAGAGAACTGAAACAATGTCCCTTAGCCTGTTAATGATTGAAGAGGGCTGCATTGTGTGTGTGTGTGTGTGTGTGTGTGTGTGTGTGTGCGTGTGTGTGTGCGTGCATTGTAATGGAAACCACTATGTTAATGTGTCCTGTTATGCAAAGTCCAAGAGAATGGAGACATGGTTTTGAGGTAATTCCATAATAGAGTTGCTGATAAGATTGTTGTAACTCCTGGTCGCTAATGATCCAACTGGGGGGAGTGTTTCAGACACATCTTAAAAGTTCAGCGTAGACCATGCTGTGTGTGGAATATACAAGCTGGGTGAGTTTACATGATCACTGGGCTTTTGTTGGTGACAACTATAGCTCTAAGGTGCCTCACTTTGGCAAATATAATTTCTGATGAGTAAAAATAAAGTCCTTCCAAATGTAATGTGATCTCAATTATTCACCACCAGGGTTGTGTTCAGCAGGGCATACAGTAGCAAAACGTTTATAAACTAAAAATGAGAATAAGTTCATGTAGTCCCTCCCTATTTCAGTCCGTTTTCTTCTGTTTGGTACCTAATGAACACAACCCAGGTCTGGTCCAGTTCCCAACTGTGTGAGATTAGATCTAAACAGTAGCAGAAATGAAGGCAAAACAAACTGAGCTAGTCTGAAGTGAGAGGAAATTAGGGTTTGTTGTGTGATTGATTTGTCAAAAGAACAATTAGTGAAAAAAAAAAAAATCTGAATTGGGCTGCCTGTCTAAATGCAGCCTTTGTCCTTTTTTACCCTGTATTAGTACTTTATTTTTTACCCTGAAGAAACATCCTGGAGGACCATCTGACACAATTACATCTCTATGAGAAATATCTCTATGGAAATGAGAGAATGTATTGTTGGAAAAAGTGAAATGTTAAGGAAATGTTTTTCCCGGTGTGTTTAAATGTTCACCATGGTGAAAGAAGTAGGTGGTATACAGAGATCCTATTACATTGCTAGAGGGGCTATGTCATCAACCCTCAAAGTTCCTGAATTGGGTGAATTCGGGGAGAATTCCAAACCAGTCTAATTGGAATGAATGGCAGTATAGGCATAATTCAGATTTTACTTATGCATGAAATGAAAAGTAAGCTAAGTGATATCAGAAATTGTGTAATATAATTATTTAACAGATTTAATAAAAATGTCTGTATAAATAGCCTCTATATGTAAAACTGACCAATTTTAGTATTCTTGTAAAGCTGTGAGTGCCATTATAGGATTCAATATCAGTACTTGTTGCATTTACAACTTGTATAAGTCCTATCGTCAACTGATTTCAGCCAGTGTATGGCTGTGGATTGACTGCATTGCTTGAATGGAATGTTGGCATATTGGCAGTTAATTTGAAAAATGTATGGAATCATTCCTCAAACTGTTTAGCTAGCTACAATAGCTAACAAACACACTGCAGATGAATTCTTCAAATTCCTTATTTTACACTATCATGTTTGACCAACTCCCTGACCTTTATCCCGTCATAAGAAGGTTCATGTCCATTCTAGTATTGTAATTCTATGGTGGAACATAACTTAGTGACTTGGCGCATAGAATGGCCTTGGGATGGCTTCCTCTAAAATATATCTGAGAAATCCAACTTCCTTTGCCTGATTCTTAGGCCAATTCCTTTGTCCAGGCTCCAAGATGACGCTATGAGCTGGAATTTTGATATGTTGGCATGTGGTGAATGGTTCCCCTCTCCAGGATCCCCATTTACACCTCACAATGCCATTGAATGTCAAGGTTCCCATGAAGTCATCCCAGACCACATATGAGACGTGAGGAAATGTGTCCCCTACTCCATGCGGTCCAATAAATGGCCTTCCTCACAGAAAGAGCCTGCACTCCAGCCAAACGGCTTCCTACAAAGCAGGAAGGAAAGGGACCAGGAAGTAATGTAGCACTACTGCACAGAGGCTAGATACCATCTATAGACCCAAGGCAATACTCGCCTAACAATAACAATGCTCTAATAGCAGTAATGAGATTACATCAAAATCCTGGAAAAATCTGCTTTGAAGCGAGGAGATATCGTTTTGTTGCCAAGCAATCAGAGGCCAATTACCCTGGGGTAAATCCATTTGAATTCAATCACTTTTTGACAGCACCCCTTCTGATTTGAACAAAGCCTTCCATAAATATTTGCCCATTGTAGAAGTGCTCAGAAAGAAACTTTTTGGACTTGAATGCCAAACCATTCAAGAGATTAAAGGTGCTCAGAGTTGACTTATTTTGCATACCCCACCATACCATGAGACATCCGTGTCTTTTTTTTTTAATTGACATTTATTTACCTAAAAATGTAAATTATCTAAAAACGCATAAACTCAGATTTTTTCTTTAGACCCATTTTTGCATCTGATGTTTTTGTGTTGTGCTCACCATCCGTTGAGACATGCTTTTGAATACAGGGTAACTGTCATGTTTTGGCTGATAAATGTAATAAAATGGGAATCAAATTGAAATGTCAACTTTAAAATCGTACCACAAAGATGATTTGGAGGTCCACATATCAAAGAATGTTGACTTGAATGGGAATATCTGTTTTACATTATAGTGTCAATCCTCCATAAGATACCTATTGAAATCATAGAAATACAGATATAGAATATACATGACCATTTAAGTTGACAAATCAATGGTGGGTGGCCCCGGTGGCCATCTTTATGGTAGTAATTAGAAGTAAAAATTCTATTGAATTTAAATGGTGTACCAGCGAAATTGCAGTGGTCTGAAGGGATAGGTAGTTTCTATCTATGATTGAAATGACACCCACCCTGTATTCAAGAGAATGTTGTGTCTCAACCGATGGCGGCCACAACACAAAAACCTCAGATTATGTAAAGTAGGGTCTAAATTACAACATATGAAACTAATCTGAGTACACGCTTTTTCAGATAATTGACGTTAAAGGTAAAAAAAAAGTTTGACAACCCTGTACGTAAGCTTTTAAATGATAAACTCAACCGTTTTATATTTTCCAGTGATGAAGACATGGATGTCTCATGGTATGGTCCTGGATCATTGTTATTCTAATTTCCGTGATGCATACAAGGCTATTCTCCGCCCTCCTTTCGGCAAGTCTGACCATGACTTCATTTTGTTGCTCCTAGCCTACAGACAGAAACTTAAACAGGAAACACCCGTTCTCAGGTCTGTTCAACGCTGGTCCAACCAATCTGATTCCACGCTGCAAGATTGCTTCCGAGCACATGGACTGGGATATGTTCCGGATAGCATCTGACAACAACATTGATGTATACGCTGATTCGGTGAGCGAGTTTATTAGCAAGTGCATCAGTGATGTTGTACCCATAGCAACTATTAAAATCTTCCCCAACCAGAAACCGTGGATTGATGGCAGCATTCGCGCAAAACTGAAAGCGCAAACCACTGCTTTTAACCAGGGTAAGGCGACCGGAAACATGACTGAATACAAACAGTGTAGCTATTCCCTCCGCAAGGCAATCAAACAAGCTAAGCGTCACTATAGAGACAAAGTAGAGTCACAATTCAACGGCTCAGACACGAGAGGAATGTGGCAGGGTCTATAGTCAATCACGGACTACAAAAAGAAAACCAGCCCCATCACGCACCACGACGTCCTGCTCCCAGACAAACTAAACTTCTTTGCTCGCTTTGAGGACAATACAGTGCCACCGACACGGCCCGCTACCAAAACCTGCGGGCTCACCTTCACCGCAGCCAACATGAGTAAAAGGCTGCTGGCCAAGATGGCATCCCTGGCTGTGTCCTCAGAGCGTGCGCAGACCAGCTGGCTGGTGTGTTTACGGACATATTCAATCAGACCCTATCCCAGTCTGCTGTTCCCACATGCTTCAAGAGGGCCACCATTGTTCCTGTTCCCAAGAAAGCTAAGGTAACTGAGATAAATGACTATCGCCCCGTAGCACTCCCTTTCATCATCATGAAGTGCTTTGAGAGACTAGTCAAGGATCATATCACCTCCATCCTGCCAGACACCCTGGACCCACTCCAATTTGCTTACCGTCCCAATAGGTCCACAGAAGACGCAATCACACTGCATACTGCCCTAACCCATCTGGACAAGAGGAATACTTATGTAAGAATGCTGTTCATCGACTACAGCTCAGCATTTAACACCATAGTTCCCTCCAAGCTCGTCATTAAGCTCGAGACCCTAGGTCTCGACCCAGCCCTGTGCAACTGGGTCCTGGACTTCCTGACGGGCCGGCCCCAGGTGGTGAGGGTAGGAAACAACCTCTCCACCCCGCTGATCCTCAACACTGGGGTCCCACAAGGGTGCATTCTCAGCCCTCTCCTGTACTCCCTGTTTACCCATGACTGCGTGGCCAAGCACGCATCCAACTCAATCATCAAGTTTGCTGACGACACTACAGTGGTAGGCTTGATTACCAACAACGATGAGACGGCCTACAGGGAGGAGGTGAGGGTGGTGTCAGGAAAACGTCAACAAAACAAAGGAGATGATCGTGGACTTCAGGAAACAGCAGAGAGAGCACCCCCCTATCCACATCAACGGACAGTAGTGGAGAAGGTGGAACGTTTTAAGTTCCTCGGCGTACACATCACGGACAAACTGAAATGGTCCACCCACACAGACAGCGTGGTGAAGAAGGCGCAACAGCGCCTCTTCAACCTCAGGTGGCTGAAGAAATTCGGCTTGCCACCAAAAACACTCACAAACTTCTACAGATGCACAATCGAGAGCATCCTGTCGGGCTGTATCACCGCCTGGTACGGCAACTGCTCCGCCCACAACCGTAGGGCTCTCCAGAGGGTAGTGAGGACTGCACAACGCATCACCGGGGGTAAACTACCTGCCCTCTAGGACACCTACACCACCCGATGTCACAGGAAGGCCAAAAAGATCATCAAGGACAACAACCACCCGAGCCACTGCCTGTTCACCCCGCTATCATCCAGAAGGCGAGGTCAGTACAGGTGCATCAAAGCTGGGACCGAGAGACTGAAAAACAGCTTTTATCTCAAGGCCATCAGACTGTTAAACAGCCATCACTAACATTGAGTGGCTGCTGCCAACATACTGACTTAAATCTCTAGCCACTTTAAATAATATAAAATTGGATGTAACAAATGTATCACTAGCCACTTTAAACAATTTTGTATATAATGTTTACATATCCGACATTACTCTTATCAAATGTTTACACTGTACTCTAACCCATCTACTGAATCTTGCCTATGCCGTTCGGCCATCGACTCAAATCTCTAGCCACTTTAATAATTAAAATTGGATGGAATAAATGCATCACTAGCCACTTTAAACGATGCCATTTATATAATATTTACATATCCTACATTACTCATCTCATTTGTATATACTGTACTCCATACCATCTACTGCATCTTGCCTATGCCGGTCAGCCATCGCTCATCCATATATATACACTGCTCAAAAAAAAGGGAACACCAAAATAACACATCATAGATCTGAATGAATGAAATAATCGTATTAAATACTTTTTTCTTTACGTAGTTGAATGTGCTGACAACAAAATCACACAAAAATTATCAATGGAAATCACATTTATCAACCCATGGAGGTCTGGATTTGGAGTCACACTCAAAATTAAAGTGGAAAACCACACTACAGGCTGATCCAACTTTGATGTAATGTCCTTAAAACAAGTCAAAATGAGGCTCAGTAGTGTGTGTGGCCTCCACGTGCCTGAATGACCTCCCTACAACGCCTGGGCATGCTCCTGATGAGGTGGCGGATGGTCTCCTGAGGGATCTCCTCCCAGACCTGGACTAAAGCATCCGCCAACTCCTGGACAGCCTGTGGTGCAACGTGGCGTTGGTGGATGGAGCGAGACATGATGTGCTCAATTGGATTCAGGTCTGGGGAACGGGCGGGCCAGTCCTTAGCATCAATGCCTTCCTCTTGCAGGAACTGCTGACCCACTCCAGCCACATGAGGTCTAGCATTGTCTTGCATTAGGAGGAACCCAGGGCCAACCGCACCAGCATATGGTCTCACAAGGGGTCTGAGGATCTCATCTCGGTACCTAATGGCAGTCAGGCTACCTCTGGCGAGCACATGGAGGGCTGTGCGGCCCCCCAAAGAAATGCCACCCCACACCATGACTGACCCACCGCCAAACCGGTCATGCTGGAGGATGTTGCAGGCAGCAGAACGTTCTCCACGGCGTCTCCAGACTCTGTCACGTCTGTCACGTGCTCAGTGTGAACCTGCTTTCATCTGTGAAGAGCACAGGGCGCCAGTGGCGAATTTACCAATCTTGGTGTTCTCTGGCAAATGGCAAACGTCCTGCACGGTGTTGGGCTGTAAGCACAACCCCACCTGTGGACGTTGGGCCCTCATACCACCCTCATGGAGTCTGTTTCTGACCGTTTGATCAGACACATGCACATTTGTGGCCTGCTGGAGGTCATTTTGCAGGGCTCTGGCAGTGCTCCTCCTTGCACAAAGGCGGAGGTAGTGGTCCTGCTGCTGGGTTGTTGCCCTCCACGGCCTCCTCCACGTCTCCTGATGTACTGGCCTGTCTCCTGGTAGCGCCTCCATGCTCTGGACACTACGCTGACAGACACAGCAAACCTTCTTGCCACAGCTCGCATTGATGTGCCATCCTGGATGAGCTGCACTACCTGAGCCACTTGTGTGGGTTGTAGACTCCGTCTCATGCTACCACTAGAGTGAAAGCACCGCCAGCATTCAAAAGTGACCAAAACATCAACCAGGAAGCATAGGAACTGAGAAGTGGTCTGTGGTCACCACCTTCAGAACCACTCCTTTATTGGGGGTGTCTTGCTAATTGCCTATAATTTCCACCTGTTGTCTATTCCATTTGCACAACAGCATGTGAAATTTATTGTCAATCAGTGTTGCTTCCTAAGTGGACAGTTTGATTTCACAGAAGTGTGATTGACTTGGAGTTACATTGTGTTGTTTAAGTGTTCCCTTTATTTTTTTGAGCAGTGTGTGTGTGTGTGTGTGTGTGTGTGTGTGTGTGTGTGTGTGTGTTTACATACTCGTATTCATTCCTTTACTCTTGTGTGTGTACATACTCGTATTCATTCCTTTACTCGTTCGTGTGTGTGTGTGTGTGTGTGTGTGTGTGTGTGTATATAAGGTAGTTGTTGTGAATTTGTTAGATACTACTGCATGGTTGGAACTAGAAGCACAAGCATTTCGCTACACTCACATGAACATCTGCTAACCATGTATGTAACAAATAAAATTTGATTTGGTGGGGTATGCAGAAGGCGTCAACTTTTAGCGCCTTTATCTCATGAATGGTTTGGTATTCAGGTCCATAAAGACACTTTCTGACCACTTCTTCCACGTGCAAACATATATACAAAGTTTTGTTTCAATCAAAAGGGATGCTGTCAAAAAGTGGTTGAATTCAAATGGATTCACCCCCTTTTCAATAGAGGTGGCTATCAGACCTAGAGGAACAAAGAGAAACCCTTACATCAACTGGGCAATAATTTGTCTGAAAAGCTACTTAAGCACATCTAACAGGGGAGTGAGTGTCTTGCAGAAGAGTACAAAACACCATTTGCAAAACATATCTGAACACTCACATGTAAAAAGCACATGAAGACATTAAGCAAGTCCCATTAGCTATACGGAACAAAAATAAATGCAACTATTTCAAAGATTTTACTGAGTAAAGAGTTCATATAAGGAAATCAGTCTATTTAAATATATTCATTAACCCCTAATCTATGGATTTCACATAACTGTGCAGGGGTGCAGCCATGGGTGGGCTTTGGAGTACATAGGCCCACCCACTTGGCAGCCAGGCCCACCCATTGGGGAGCCAGGCCCTGCCAATCAGGGCCTGGCTACAAAAGGGCTTTATTACAGACAGAAATGCACCCCAGCGATCCCACAGGTGAAGAAACCGGATGTGGAGGTCCTGGGCTGGCGTGGTTACACGTGATCTGCGGTTTTTGAGGCCGGTTGCACATACTGTCAAATTCTCTAAAATGACGGAGGCACCTTATGGTAGAGAAATTAATATTCAACAGCTCTGGTGGACATTCCTGCAGTCAGCATGCCAATTGCACGCTTCCTCAACTTGAAACATCTGTGGTATTGTGTTGTGTGACAAAACTGCACATTTTAAAGTGGCCTTTTATTGTCCCCAGCACGCTCTAGCGACTCCTTGTGGCGGGTCATGTTTTGGAGGACGCATGACTCGACCTTCGCTTCTCCCGTTGCAGTAATGAGACAAGCTTGTAATCACAAAATTGGGGAGAAAAAAGGGGATTTTTCTTTAAATAAAGAATATATACTAAAAAAGAATGATGCATGTAGACTTTTACATTAAACATTCCTCACACCAACATTAGAAGTAGGCAATAACATTGTATAGGCTTTTACATACTTTGGAAGAAGAGGCATAACAATGTTCAAGGCAGTGAATACAAAACCTGAGCCAGTATTCCTTGCCATCTATTCTTTACTTATGTTGTCCAAAGTTAAAGCTGTTTTATGACCTTCACTTAAGTAAATGTAGTGTTTGGCACCCCTTAAATAAGAGGTTTTCCCTGCATTTTCTGATTTGCTATGTGGCATAGAGGTTGTTTAATGGTGCAGGGGAAGGAAAGCTGCTGTCTGGGTTATTGATTGAAGCCAAATGAAGAAGTCAACTCGTTTCCACCCTTCAGATGCCTCTCCTCAGCCCTAAATTATACAAAATAATGGCCTTCTCTTTCACACACACACAGATATCTGTAGCAGACGCACACAGATACATGGACACACACATGCACTAGGGCTGGCACAATAATCATATTATGGACAATAACCGTGAACTAAAAAACTAATTGTCATCATTGTCTTAACTTTATTTTCAGGTAGATGGAGTTTACCCAATAGAGGTTTTAGATTTTTATATGAAGAGGGTAAAGTTGGTAATCATTTTACAAGCAGAACGGCATGGTCAGGACAAGAAGCTTAATTTCCAAAAGTTGATATCGATCAGAACCATTTGTTTTAGAGACAGAGGTATGACCAAAGCTGTGCTTTATTCATTAGGTATGTCGTAGCTAATTTTCAAATATGCATTATATGATACATTACAAGCTTAAAAAAAAAAAAAAAAAAAGATGCACACATTGTCAACACTCACAGTCAACACACACTAAAATCAGTCGATACCCCATCAGCTCTAAATTAATGAGGCATCCAGAGACTATGTTGGTAATGAGACTTAGAAATGCTTAGACATTTTTCTTTCTCCAAGACCGAAAACCCAACAACCTTTTAGGGGGAGAGACACACTCCTTCACCTTTGAACAAGGGGAGTGGAAGCGTTGAAACAGGTAAACAATGTAATTTGGAGAATGTCATGTGGCGACAGCTGAATGAGAGGGGGAAAGAAAACGATAAGTCAAAGGCAGAGAAGACTGCGGAGGAGGAGATGAGAGAGAACAGAACGCAACACAGACCAATTACCTGCTACGTTTCCCCTCTCCAGCCACAGAGGAGAGAGACGGTGAGAAAGAATGAAAGAAACAGACACAGTGGGAGAGTGAGAGAAGAGATGCGGGAAGACCGGAGAGAGAGCGGTGGGAGAGGGGGGCTGAATGTGTCAGAGTGAGTGGGGTTGTCAGCGGATGAGAGTCACCCCCTCTGATTCAATCATTTTGACATGCAGGTGGGTCCCTTTGTGTCCAGGCCAATAACACAGCACACAGGGTTAGCCACATAGGGAGTGTTCACATGTCCATCACGGCAGCCACCGACAGCAGAGGAGCTGAGTGGTCCCAAGGAGATGCATGCAAGCTTCCCATTTGGACATTGCACTACAAAATCAAAGCTTGTGAGACGACCCTTTAAGGACTCAAAAGTGTATGGAGTGCTTATTATTGGGATGAGGAGACTATTGTTGGTGATTGTCAATGGCTTGCTCTTTTGTTGGGGATAGGAGTCAGAGCTAACAAGGAAAAGAACCCAATAGCCAAACACAATGTTTCATTTCCAGGTCATTTTCATAGCAGAGGAACCAGGAGAGTATGTACAATTGGTGCATTATAGACAACTATTCCGCATGTAATCACGTTTCAATAAGTAACACTCTCTCAAGCAATCAATATTCTCCCGTGTAGAAATCGATGCTCACAATGTCAGAGACTGTGTCGGTCTCTGTGTGTGCAGAACAGAGATGCATGAAGATGGGATATATACAGAGAGGATACTGGGTGGGGGGTGGTATGAAAACCGATTTGAGATCACAGGTTGTATTTTGGAGATTAGCTTCCCTTGAGGCCACAGTGCAGCTAAGCAGAAAATGCTCTTAAATAAGACAGCTGGTCAGTAATTATAAAACAGCAGTGGATGAACCAGTTCCCTCTAAGGCAGTAATTCAGCCCTGAGGCCAGACTTTAGGCCAGGCTGTGGACAGAGAGCAGCCACTGGTCACTAAATCATGCTAATGCTGGCTGCTTGGACCGGACCGAGCCGGTTGGGGTAAGAGGGGGGTAAATCAAGAAGTAAATGCCAAAAGATAGTGAGATACGGTTCAGTGGTTTGGTGTAAGTATTAACAAAGAGTCTATGAGACGGAGTGCTAATGTAGGATCAGGTCTTCCACATTCATTATTTTTAAAAGGGACTCCTAGACGCTTTGTGAATACAGGCCCTAATCTAGTCGCCAAACATGATGCAATTATGTTGATGCAACACAATATAAGGCTTGACAGACAACTATTATCACCATGAGCGTCCCTTTATTTCAGCTAGCTAAGCATGCTTAAGATGAAGGCAAAACACAGACATGGTGTGATGGTGATAATTGGAAGATTATGGCTGTCGCTCGACATTTAAAAAAAAATGCGTCCTTTAGGATTACTGAAATCCTTTAGGAAATTGGCCCTAATCCCAAACAAATCCAATGGGATAATTGAATGTAATTCATTGGATGATGATATGCCTTTGAACCAGAGCATGGCAGACCTTTGTTCTTACACTTCGTTGGGTTCCAACCCTGTAAAGACGACATGAGGCCAAGTGTCTTAATGACCAACCATGTCTCATCCCCTGATTACACATCAGAGCTAGCTATGTTATCAATGGTAAGCACCACGGCAACAAGCTTGCGTCACCTCAGCAGTGCCATGGCAACCCGTGTTTACTATGTGTACGTCAGTGCTCCCGGATCCCTTCCTCCTTTCAGCTCTTCCCCCCAGCCCCCAGTGCTGTTGCTCCACTACACTCATGATCAGCCCTCCTGAGCTGGCCTGCTGGGACAGCTGGAAGTGATGCTGCTCAACATGCCCAAATTCTCCACAGATAGGGCTACGTCGTGGGCTCCTCCTAGCCCTGCCTGCTGAACTAGGCTGGGCGTGCTGCTGGTCATCAGATCCAAATCCTCCACAGAAAGATACACCACCATGGGCTACTCCTCCTGCCCCCCTTTTGGGCCTGTATCCTGCTGGGTGTGCTGCTGCTTATAAGACCCAAAACCTCCAAGATATCTAGGCCGTGGGCTTGTAAAGTGGGCCTTGCCCCCTCTGTCCAACCTCCCTCTTACCCCTGTAGCTTGTTGCCAGTTAGCCTGGCTTATGACTCAACCCAGACCTCAACCCTGCACTCAGTCCAAAACCCCTTACATAAACAGATCAAGTGAGGGTCATATGCTCCCATGTCTCCTAATGCAAAAGGACACCCCCGCACACCACATCCCCTCTCAGCTCCAAGACAGCGAGAGCGATTTTGTCCAGAGGCCATTGTTTACAGAGAGCCAGTCACAGAGACTATTAACACCACCCTCCTCTCTGAGCCCTAGCCTCGTTCTTATGACTCAACCATTGTTATCAGCCAACTGACATTTTTCTTAAATTAATTCCTTATGACAGAGGTCATCAGGAGAGAGAGGGAAAAAATGCCAACAGAAGATTTTTCCATTATTAAATGAATACAAGCTGTAGTATGACCAGTTTCATTCCAATATTTGTAGGGAAGGGAAACCCTAAAAAAGAAAAGGCCTTAGCTAGCTATTGTGAAAGCTTTTCTGGAAAGGTACAAGGGAAGGTTGGAATTTACCGTAGATTGCCCTATTGATTGGCCAGCCACACTGAGACAAGCGACAGTATGCCTCGTCTGTAATTTCCTACAATACTTACTGAGATGAACAAAGCAAAGGACAGGGTTTCAGTAGATGGCACTGTGAAACAGTCCCTTAACCTCTTAGGGCTAGGGGGAAGTTTTCGGAAGTACGGAGAGTCTGACGTAAACTGCCTGTTACTCAGGCCCAGAAGCTAGGATATGCATATAATAGGTAGTATTGGATAGAAAACACTCTTAAAATAATGTCTGTGAGTATAACAGAACTGATATGGCAGGCGAAACCCTGGAAAATTTGCTTTTTTAGGTCAGTCTTTCCATTGACTTGCTATTGACTTCAGAGGTAATTAGCTCCCAGATTGCAGTTCCTATGGCTTCCACTAGACGTCAACAGTCTTTAGACATGGTTTCAGGCTGTTTAAAAAAAAAAAAAAAAGTAATAGAAGTTCTTACAAGTGGCTGAGGAAAAGGGCACTACATTTTTGCGCGCATGAATGGGTGTGCGCTCCTCGTTAGCTTCGAATTCCTTGGTGTCCACATCACCAACGCAACGAACTATCATGGTCCCAACACAAAGGCAGCCGTGAAGAGGGCACGACAACGCCTATTCCCTCAGGAGACTGAAAAGATTTGGCATGGGTCCTCAGATTGTCAAAAAGTTATACAGCTGCACCATCGAGAGCATCCTGACTGCTTGCATCACTGCCTGGTATGGAAACTGCTCGGCCTCCGAACGCAAGGCATAGGGTAGTGCTTACGGCCCAGTACATCTCTGGGGCCAAGCTTCCTGCCATCCAGGACCTCTATACCAGGCGGTGTCAGAGGAAGGACCTAAAATTGCCAAAGGGTCCAGCCACCCTAGTCATAGACTGTCTTCTCTGCTACCACACGGCAAGCGGTACCGGAGCGCCAAGTCTAGGTCCAAAAAGCTTCTTAACAGCTTCTACCCCCAAGCCATAAGACTCCTGAACAGCTAATCAAATGGCTACCCGGACCCCCCTCGCTACTGTTACTCTTTAATTTGGTTATTATTCTATTTTCTTACATTTTTACTTCAGTTCATTTTAGTAAATACTTTAACACTTTTTTTTCTTAAAACTGCCTGGTTGGTTAAGGGCTTGTAAACATTTCACTGTAAGCATTTCACTGTAAGGTCTACACCTGTTGTATTCAGTGCATGTGACAAATACTTTTTTAATTTGACATGTCAATCATGTTGGTACAAACAGACTGGGGACCATGCTAGAGCATCCCCACTTTCACCTCCACATTTCGAAGGTCGAGAGCCGTGCGTCCTCCGAAACACAACCCAACCAAGCTACACTGCTTCTTGACACAATGCCCACTTAACCCGGAAGCCAGCTGCTCCAATGTGTCAGAGGAAACACCGTACACCTGGCGACCGTGTCAGCGTGCACTGCGCCCAGCCACAGGAGTCGCTAGTGTGCGATGGGAAAAGGACATCCCTGCCGCCAAACCCTCCCCTAACGCGGACGACGCTTGGCCAATTGTTTACCGCCACATGGGTCTCCCTGTCGCAAACCACTCGGGAGGCCCTTTCACCTGCACATTAACCAATAGAAGGGCATCATTCGTTTAGAATATTGTTCCCACAGCCCTACTGTGTGCTTCTGTGCATACAGTATACCACTGTGTTTTATCTGGGGTTTATGACTGCAGAGAGCACTGCATGACTGAGACCAGACCCAATCTCTCTCCACAGCAGAACTTTCTTATCACCATGTCCACAAGCAGAGCCCTTAGTCACCACCTGTGCCCCATGCTCTCTCCAGTTCCCTAGTCCCCACACACACGCACGCACGCACGCACTCATAACGTGCCTCTTCGCTCCAGCCAACCCCTTATCTGAGCAGCAAGCAGCTGCAGTAATGAAGGCTGCTTCAGAGACAAATTGCCTGGTGAGAGTGCAGTGCAAAGTAGAGCTGGAAATGGTGATTGCACCAAAGATTGCACAGTGTAACCAACCAACCCACGGTCAGGACTCTTGAGAGGGGAGGAGGACACCCATGCTGTTGTACTTGGAGATGGAGGTTTGGGTTGTTTCCTGGAGCTCAAGATGTCTGTCTGGCCTTAGCCCCAAGTCTTTAGGGACTGACCTCCTAGACCTAGGTGACACTAACTTTGATGGATGTGTTTGTTCTCCTGGAGCCGGTTGTTCTGCCCCCATTCATCCCTATCAGACATTGCTCTGTTGATTAATTTATCCATGCCTGTGTCTGTTCCTCAGGATCAGCCAGGTCCAACATACATGCACTGTGAGAATAATGAGATGGTTCATGTTCTACAACATCAGACCAATCATCTTCATGGAACACATTTTTCAGCAACATTCTAAGAAACTCTGATTCAACCTGGAACGTGAACTGTGATCGGCGCCTCACTAAAATAGCCCGGTGCAAAACTAAAATAAGATCTAGAGAAGGACTGACAGCTTCATGATTAATTGGGTGGTAGAGATCAGCCTATTGCTCCTGCAGTGATGTATAGAAGATAATCAGCATGTCTGCAATGCGGATGGACAGTTGGTCGTCCAGATCCCAGGTGACAGATCTGGGGTGTTCCATCCATGAGGTCACTGCTCTGTGAAGTCATTAGCGTTCTTACGGCTGCCTTATGTGTGTTCTCCTCTGCCTGTTACTGTCAGACCCCTTGGCGCTATGGCAACCATGCTCAGAGAGGAGGGGAGGAAGGAGGAGGTGGCTGTGACAGAAACAGTGGTAGTGGTATGAGTGAGTGGAGAAAAAGACAACATTGTCCTGCTCCTCCACAGAGAACAGGAAGGGGACAGTAGCAGGTCACTAGGGGCTAATGAGCTATGGAGTCACTACATTAGCTAAGAAGGATGCATAGTGTAGTGTACGTCACCAGCTCTGACTAATACACGGGGGAAGAGAGCAGGCGAACGTGCCTCAGCTCCGAGATGAGAGAGATCTACCTCAGGCGTGAACGTAAAGGGTAAGAGTCAAAAGCAGAGGGCAACCTACAGTACTACCAAGATGGAGGAAGAGAAGGAGGGCGCTAAAATTGGTCATTCCTTTTGTAGTGTCTTATCCTACACAAGCGTTTTCTGGGGAATCATTACAGCATGTGTAGCTTCCCTTTTGTGTATACCGTTTTAAAGCATTTGTTCTTCACGGTACAAAATTACCATTAAATGACCACTGCTGATGTCCATTCATTGACCACTGATTGTTGACATGCGTACAGTATAATAAATTCCTGGTTGTATTTTGGAGAAGAACATTTTGGAATGCAATGACGTATGAATGGCTTAAGAGATCTTTTTAATCATCATGTATGTACCAGATGTACGCTACTCTTAAAAACGTGGTATTTGTCTGCCATTTGAGGTTTACGGCCTCCAAAATCACAAAAAAAAAAACTAAGTCAGATGAGTCCCGTCAAATGGACCTGGATATGGGTAAGCCTGAACTAAAAAAACAGCTTTAGCTTACTTTACCTAACCCCTGCCTAGCCCAGAGCCTGTGCAGGCACAAAACAAAACAGACAAGTGTTGCAGAAGGCTGTAGCGCCATGGTTCTCCATGGTTCTCCAGGTCTGGAGAGGTCAGAGTGCTGAAACTCCCCTGTTCTGACATTTATTTACAGTTATACAATGGGTGGGTCTAATCCTGAATGCTGATTGGTTAAAACCGCATCCAGCCGGTGTCTATTCCACAAGTTACCACCTGCTAAATCTATGACGTTAAAATGCCTATTTACTCTGTTCCATCTGACTGCGCAATCTACTGTCTCATCAACCCAGCCAGGTAACTTATAAACTTGATCTCCACTATAAAAAGCATCTAGACATTATTTTACATTTCTTTTAGACTAACATTTAGTTTTCAACATCGGAGATTTGTATAAACCTTGCAGTCTGTCTCTCCGACATTTGCAATATTGTTTCAATATTCAAATTTGATCTCCAGCTGTCCCATAGTAATGAATGTGTCAGGATGAGACAGACAGGCAGGCAGTGTTTCTCAACCAGTCGAAATCATGAATCAGCTGGCATCGTTTTTATGGATACATACAAAGATAATGTAATTTGAAAAAAGGTCAAACGTAACAGGGATAAGGGATAAGAATGTTGCCAGCCAGTATGGTAATGGTACATTTAGAACGGCTGGGTCGCATCCACAGATACAGAACAAAAAGACTAAACGACTGGGTCGCATCTCTAGATTTGTGTCGGGACTATATATTGTGGATTATGAATAAATTAATCAAAATTGCATTTTTTTTATAAAAATATGTTAATCATTATTTGAATATGTCTGTAACATATTATCCCTATACATATAATGCCCTCGAAGCCTGTGTTTGGAGGATATATTTGTCTCTGCCCTGTCAACACCCGTGCCAATATATCCTCCACAACACCAGCTTCTCTGGCATTATCACTTAAAAAAAAAACATGAGGCAGCAGAGAAAGAGTGATGGGCAGTAGCAGAAGGGAAGATCAAGTATTATAAACTTGGTGGTTCGAGCCCTGAATGCTGATTGGCTGACAGCCGTGGTATATCAGACTGTTTACCACCGGTATGACAAAACATGTATTTTTACTGCTCTAACAAATCAAATTTTCCTGGGGAACAGTGCAAGAAATAATACTTAAAAAAAAAAAAAAGAAAAGCACATTTTATGTTCATTAAAATAACATAAAATTTATCAGAAATACAGTGTAGACATTGTTAATGTTGTAAATGACTTCAGTTGCTGGAAACGGCTTATTTTTTATGGAATATCTACATAGGTGTACAGAGGCCCATTATCAGCAACCATCACTTACTCCTGTGTTCCAATGGCACGTTGTGTTAGCTAATCAAAGTTTATTATTTTAAAAGGCTAATTGATCATTAGAAAACCCTTTTGCAATTAACTAAAGAAGCAATAAAACTGGATAAAACAGATGGAAAAGGGGTATACGAA
The DNA here is from genome assembly GCA_030435695.1 of Brachymystax lenok tsinlingensis. Classification (NCBI taxonomy): domain Eukaryota; kingdom Metazoa; phylum Chordata; class Actinopteri; order Salmoniformes; family Salmonidae; genus Brachymystax; species Brachymystax lenok. Next base: position 16,952,060 of record CM059802.1, read on the forward strand.
AACCTCTCACTGACAAAATCTTAAAAAGGTATCCGAAATACATCAAAACACGAAGTTGACGTGAAGACCCATGCCAACTAATAAACACATTTAGTTTTGGAAAAATGGTTTACCTTCTGTACGTTTAAGAAATAGTGCCTTGTAATTCCATTACCAAAAACCACACATATACAGTGGGGAAAAAAAGTATTTAGTCAGCCACCAATTGTGCAAGTTCTCTCACTTAAAAAGATGAGAGAGGCCTGTAATTTTCATCATAGGTACACTTCAACTATGACAGACAAAATGAGGAAAAAAAATCCAGAAAATCACATTGTAGGATTTTTTATGAATTTATTTGCAAATTATGGTGGAAAATAAGTATTTGGTCAATAACAAAAGTTTATCTCAATACTTTGTTATATACCCTTTGTTGGCAATGACAGAGGTCAAACGTTTTCTGTAAGTCTTCACAAGGTTTTCACACACGGTTGCTGGTATTTTGGCCCATTCCTCCATGCAGATCTCCTCTAGAGCAGTGATGTTTTGGGGCTGTCGCTGGGCAACACGGACTTTCAAAGATTTTCTATGGGGTTGAGATCTGGAGACTGGCTAGGCCACTCCAGGACCTTGAAATGCTTCTTCGAAGCCACTCCTTCATTGCCCGGGCGGTGTGTTTGGGATCATTGTCATGCTGAAAGACCCAGCCACGTTTCATCTTCAATGCCCTTGCTGATGGAAGGAGGTTTTCACTCAAAATCTCACGATACATGGCCCCATTAATTCTTTCCTTTACACGGATCAGTCGTCCTGGTCCCTTTGCAGAAAAACAGCCCCAAAGCATGATGTTTCCACCCCATGCTTCACAGTAGGTATGGTGTTCTTTGGATGCAACTCAGCATTCTTTGTCCTCCAAACACGACGAGTTGAGTTTTTACCAAAAAGTTCTATTTTGGTTTCATCTGACATTCTCACAATCCTCATCTGGATCATCCAAATGCTCTCTAGCAAACTTTAGACGGGCCTGAACATGTACTGGCTTAAGCAGGGGGACACGTCTGGCACTGCAGGATTTGAGTCCCTGGCGGCGTAGTGTGTTACTGATGGTAGGCTTTGTTACTTTGGTCCCAGCTCTCTGCAGGTCATTCACTAGGTCCCCCCGTGTGGTTCTGGGATTTCTGCTCATCGTTCTTGTGATCATTTTGACCCCACGGGGTGAGATCTTGCGTGGAGCCCCAGATCGAGGAAGATTATCAGTGGTCTTGTATGTCTTCCATTTCCTAATAATTGCTCCCACAGTTGATTTCTTCAAACCAAGTTGCTTACCTATTGCAGATTCAGTCTTCCCAACCTGGTGCAGGTCTACAATTTTGTTTCTGGTGTCCTTTGACAGCTCTTTGGTCTTGGCCATAGTGGAGTTTGGAGTGTGACTGTTTGAGGTTGTGGACAGGTGTCTTTTATACTGATAACAAGTTCAAACAGGTGCCATTAATACAGGTAACGAGTGGAGGACAGAGGAGCCTCTTAAAGAAGAAGTTACAGGTCTGTGAGAGCCAGAAATCTTGCTTGTTTGTATGTGACCAAATACTTATTTTCCACCATAATTTGCAAATAAATTCATTACAAATCCTACAATGTGATTTTCTGGATTGTTTTCCCTCATTTTGTCTGTCATAGTTGAAGTGTACCTATGATGAAAATTACAGGCCTCTCTCATCTTTTTAAGTGAGAGAACTTGCACAATTGGTGGCTGACTAAATACTTTTTTTCCCCACTGTATGTTCTAAGGTTTCTCCCTCATGGAGGATGCTGAAAGTTCAGAAGTAAAAAGTAATGCTGGACCTACCAATTAGCTAGTGTTGTTACTGATATACATTTTGTTTATGAATTATTAAGTGATTACAACTTGTAATTCTGTTAGCAAATTGGTAACCGAATTACCAACAAAAATATTCAGTAACGGAATTACTGTAACCGAATTGGCTGCAATGGGAAATCATAATAATACTCACGAACCACAGTTGGGTCTCCTGCTACTGTCCTCCCTTCCACTGGCATACGGTTATGTTCAGCTCATAGGGTCACCTGCTACTGTCCTCCATTCCACTGGCATACGGTTATGTTCAGCTCATAGGGTCTCCTGCTACTGTCCTCCATTCCACTGGCATACGGTTATGTTCAGCTCATAGGGTCTCCTGCTACTGTCCTCCCTTCCACTGGCATACGGTTATGTTCAGCTCATAGGGTCTCCTGCTACTGTCCTCTCTTCCACTGGCATACGGTTATGTTCAGCTCATAGGGTCTCCTGCTACTGTCCTCTCTTCCACTGGCATACTGTTATGTTCAGCTCATAACTTTCTCTTTTGGTTGTGACGTGGTCAAACCAAGAGTGTTAAATTAGTCTGAGTCTCCAGTTAATGTCAGCTCTCAGATCTTACTGACACCTACCCATGAGCCCCCGCTTTCCATTTACTGTAACCAGCATCCTCACCCACTGAGCACCGACCGACACTGGACCTCCACGGACGTTGAAAAGTAGTTGAAATTTGGTCAGTCCACCCTGACCTTGATGTTAACGTCCACAGATGGACCGAACCAAATCGGAACCAATCATAGACATATGTTTGACAAGTTTGGATAGCAGTAGAACATAGTACAATACTGTACAGTGATTAGAACACAATATAATACAGTAAGTAGTATAGATTTCTGTGTCGTATATATCAGGGACCCATACATTACCATAATTCTGTTAACCGGGTGTAAATCCACATAATTTACTGTAGTTCAAAAACCAAAATAGATTTTTTTTCCAAACTGAAGGTGTAATGTCAAAGCTGAGGCCCCATTCTTTCTGCAGACATCACTGAATCTTCATTCAAATCAAAGTTTATTTGTCACGTGCGCCGAGTACAACAGGTGTACAGTGAAATGCTTACTTACAGGCTCTAACCAACAGTGCTAAAAAGGTATTAGGTGAACAATAGGTAAGTAAATAAATAAAAACACCAGTATAAAGACAGTGAAAAATAACAATAGCGAGGCTATATACAGTAGCGAGGCTATAAAAGTAGCGAGGCAACATACAGAGACCGGTTAGTCGGGCTGATTTGAGGTAGTATTTACATGTAGATATGGTTAAAGTGACTATGCATATATGATGAACAGAGAGTAGCAGTAGCGTAAAAAAGAGGGGTTGGCGGGTGGTGGGTGGCGGGACACATTGCAGATAGCCCGGTTAGCCAATGACAAGGGCCTTCCTCTGACACCGCCTGGTGTAGAGGTCCTGGATGGCAGGCAGCTTAGCCCCAGTGATGTTCTGGGCCGTACACACTACCCTGTGTAGTGCCTTGCGGTCGGAGGCCGAGCAATTGCTGTACCAGGCAGTGATGCAACCAGTCAGGATGCTCTCGATGTTGCAGCTGTAGAACCTTTAGAACCTCTTTTTAGTTTTCTGAGGGGGAATAGGCTTTGTCGTGCCCTCTTCACGACTGTCTTGGTGTGTTTGGACCATTCTAGTTTGTTGGTGAGAATGGGGGCGTGCTTGGTCCTCCTTTTCCTGTAGTCCACAATCATCTCCTTAGTCTTGGTTACGAATAGGGATAGGTTGTTATTCTGGCACCACCCGGCCAGGTCTCTGACCTCCTCCCTATAGGCTGTCTCTTCGTTGATCAGGCCTACCACTGTTGTGTCGTCTGCAAACTTAATGATGGTGTTGGAGTCGTGCCTGGACATGCAGTCGTGGTGAACAGAGAGTACAGGAGGGGACTGAGCACGCACCCCTTGGGGGCTCCAGTGTTGAGGATCAGCGTGATAGATGTGTCGCTACCTCCCCTCACCACCTGGAGGCGGCCCATCAGGAAGTCCAGGATCCAGTTGCAGAGCAGTGTGGAGTGCAATAGAGATTGCATCATCTGTGGATCTGTTTGGGCGGTATGCAAATTGGAGTGGGTATAGGGTTTCTGAGATGATGGTGTTGATGTGAGCCATTGCCAGCCTTTCAAAGCACTTCATGGCTACAGACGTGAGTGCTACGCATCTGTAGTCATTTAGGCAGGTTGCCTTTGTGTTCTTGGGCACAGGGACTATGGTGGTCTGCTTGAAGCATTTTGGTATTACAAACTCAATCAGGGACATGTTGAAAATGTCAGTGAAGACACCTGCCAGTTGGTCAGCACATTCCCAGAGCACATGTCCTGGTAATCCGTCTGGCCCCGCAGCCTTGTGAATGATGACCTGTTTAAAGGTCTTACTCACGTCGGCTACGGAGAGTGTGATCACACAGTCGTCCGGAACAGCTGATGCTCTCATGCATGCCTCAGAGTTGCTTGCCTTGAAGCGAGCATAGAATTGATTTAGCTCGTCTGGTAGGCTCGTGTCAATGGGCAGCTCGCGGCTGTGCTTCCCTTTTGTTGTCTGTAAGCCCTGACACATATAAGACGAGCGTCGGAGCCGGTGTAATATGATTAAATCTTAGCCCTGTATTGACGCTTTGCGTGTTTGATGGTTCGTTACAGGGCATAGCAGTATTTCTTATAAGCTTCTGGGTTAGAGTCCCGCACCTTGAAAGCGGCAGCTCTACCCTTTAGCTCAGTGCGAATGTTGCCTGTAATCCATGGCTTCTGTTTGGGGTATGTATGTACAGTCACTGTGGGGACGACTTCCTCAATGCACTTATTGATAAAGCCAGTGACTGATGTGGCGTACTCCTCAATGCCATGGTAAGAATCCCGGAACATGTTCCAGTCTGTGATAGCAAAACAGTCCTGTAGTTTAGCATCTGCTTCATCTGACCACTTTTTTATAGACCGAGTCACTGGTGTTTCCTGCTTTAATTTTTGCTTGTAAGCAGGAATCAGGAGGATAGAGTTGTGGTCGGATTTTCCAAATGGAGGGCGAGGGAGAACTTTGTACGTGGTCACAACCTGAGGGAGATTATACTGTAATTCCATGACTAAGATTTGCATCTGCACAGTTCTATCACTTTATAAATCTTCAATGAAAAGTATTAAATCTAGTCCTTGTGCATAGAGTTGTATGGTTGAAATCAATGGTTTTTGTTTGGCATAGTTTTTCCACTTAAAAATATTAGTTAAAGCACAATTCCGTTAACTTTCAAAATACAGAAATACAGCCGGTATGATGACTTTTGCATTTCAAAAGATGTATATCTTGACAACTTGATTGCTAACATGCAAAACATTTAGGGACTATCAACAGTGGACTAATGAAACAAATACCAAAAGATAGGTGGAGTTTTCATTTAACCACGAAGAGAAACGAACACAAAGTGGAAGTGGAGAACGGATGACGGAACTCTTTATGGTCTTAATTTTACAACGATTTTTCAGAGTGCCTCAAGCTGCCTCCGGACCAGCTTCTAGTTGGAGGGCAGAGGGGGACGATGGAGTGAGACAGGTCCAAGAATAAATGGAACACATTCTTGGCCCTGCTGGTTAATGTGATGGGCTGATGGAGGCTGAGCTCAGCAGAGGGCTGGAGGGTTCTCTCTCACTCTCTGTGGCTGTCCAGGCGTCCTCTGTAAGGGCCAATGTCCTGGCAATCCGTACTTAGCATCGCGGTCTGTTCTTCAGTCCATGGCCGTTTCCCAAATGGTACACTATTCTCTATTTAGGGCACTACTTTTGACCAGTCCTATGGACTCATACATAGGGAATAGGGTGACATTTGAGACGTACCCCTTCAGTTCTTCAGGTGAAGTGCACCGCTACGGTATCTGCCGGGCCTCAGCTTTAATGCAGTTTTGACCAAGCTGCTGGCCAATGCTAATATAGGAAACTATACCGTTCTAGAGGGGAAGAACAGTGGGTGGGAGTGCATACCCTTTCTTGCCATGTGCACATTACAAAGGCGCTGCTCCACAAGTCACCCCTGCTGCTGAAAATTACAATGGATCATTCCTCTGATCTGTCCTTCTTTGTATGTGGAGACACGTTTAAAGGTGTGTCAGTCAGGGAATATTAGATTTGAGCATGCCCTTTTCACACAAACGCACATACAAAACACCCACTGTCCCCAATCCCAGTAAAACTGCTCTCAATCACATCAGTTCTGGCCTGGCTCCAGTGGAACGAGGGAGGAAAGCCAACAGAGAGCAGAGTGAGAACACCAGCAGTGAGAAGAGGCATGTGTGGAGAAAGGCCTTGAAATTAGCAGGCACTGACTAATGGACTGAGAAATGTCAGGAAACACAGGCTGCATGGAGGGGAGAAAAAAAGAAGAAAAAAAACTACAAGGAAGAGTCTTTGTTTGCTGTTGTCCTGGTCTGTGTGACTGACCGCTCTCCACCTGTTGCAGGGAGAAAAGGGAAAATCTGCCCTTTCATTTTATAACAAATGTTCTACACAAGTATGGAATTTCACACACAGTATGGGCTTCACTAAACTAATTATAAAGAGAGGAAGGAGGGAGAGACAAGACAAACTAGCCTAAGTACACATTGTTGCTTTTAATGCTCTTCTCCAGGCAGACGCATAGACAACCTGCAGACTCAGGTCTCCACGCTTTCCTTCATTTCCCACATGCACACACGCCTTGATAGTTCACGAGCATAGTACCAAGTCAGTGTATTTTCAAGTTGAAGTTTTAATGTCTCGTGCACAAGCACAGTAAAATGCCTTTCTTGCAAGCTCCAAACCCAACACTGCAGTAATCAATATCGATGTAGCACAAACAAATAAGTTAGAGCAAAAACATTCAATAAAATAAGAAAAACAAAAGTAAGCATAATATATACAGGGTCAGTTCCAGTACCATATTTACAATGTGTAGGGTTAATGGCGTGATAGAGGTAGCTAAGTATAGGAGTAAGGTGACTAGGCATCAGGATATTTGATAAACAGAGTAGCAGCAGCAACATAAATTATGATTTTGTTTGAGTGTGTGTGTGTGCACAGATGTATGTGCATGTTATGTGTGTGTTGGTGTCAGTGTGCGTGAGTATGAATAGATAGTGCAAAAATAAAATACAAAGGTAACTCAGATAGTCAGTGTAGCCGTTCTGTTAGCTATTTAGCAGTCTTTTGGCTTGGGGATAGAAGCTGTTCAGGAGCATGTTGGTGTCAGACTTGATGCACCGGTAATGTGCGGAAGCAGAGTCTATGGCTTGGATGGCTGGAGTCTAACGATTTTCCGGGCCTTCCTTTCACACTGCCTTATGTAGAGGTCCTGGATGGCAGGGACCTCGGCCCCCCTCTGTAGCGCCACGTGATCGAGGGCGGTGCTGTTGCCATAACAATGCAGCCATTCAAGATGCTCTCAATTAATTATTATTCATTCTTTTTTTGTATTTGAGGGCCCATGCCATACCTTTAACTTCCTGAGGAGGATGAGGCGCTTTCGCACCTTCTTTATGACTGTGCACATGAGTGGACCATTTTAAGTCCTTAGTGATTTGAACATGCTCCACTACAGCCCCGATGTGGCTGGGGCTGTGCTCCTATCCACATCGTATGAGTGAATGGGGATGCTGTGTGTGTGTTGGAGTGGAGGTTTTCATTAAGTAACGGCACAACTGCGGGTTCCAGCTAAGCTAAATTGCATCTGCCACGAATATACTCCCCTTGTTCTTCCCCTGACCTTGAGACGAGAACCAGCGAGGCATGCAACACAACCACCTGATCCTTGAATACACGTACGCACACTATTCACACCTGATTACAGTCTGATTCCTCCCTGAGTTTTGGGAGTGAATGTATTGTATAATAGCAATTACATCGATAATTGGGTAACACTTTACAACCAGTGTCATAACCATGTCATGACATATTTAGACCTGTTGTGACATACAGTACATTGCGTTATTTTATGGCTAGTTATGACACCTATATAAAAGTGTCAACCTACGACACAAGGCAAAACATTCCATTACACCATGGCCTAAGTGTCAACAGTATGTTTATGATATACAGCACCAGTCAAAAGTTGATACACCTACTCATTCAAGGGTTTTTCTTTTTTTAAACTTTTTTTCTACATTGTAGAATTATATCAAATACATCAAAACACATGAACACATATGAAATCATGTAGTAACCAAAAAAGTGTTACACAAATCAAAATATATTTTATATTTGAGATTCTTCAAAGTAGCCACCCTTTGCCTTTGACAGCTTTGCACAACGTTGGCATTCTCTCAACCAGCTTCATGAGATAATTGAAATGCATTCCAGGTGACGAACACCTGTGCCTTGTTACAGTTTTTTTGCGATTGCTTACACACTTGTTGCTGAATTTGGCTCATTGTGTCAACTCTAGACACAAGCCAAATAAGACAATGCTTAGAGATAAACATCTCACTTCTATGTCAAAATGAAACTCTGCAATCAAAACCTAACAATCCCTTATAAAAATTGTATTTTTTCAACAAAATGATACACACATGCTCTTTCAAAGCAGCAACAACACACTGCAATGTATTGCCCTGGCCACATCTGCAGTCCTCATGCCTCCTTCACGCAGATGAGCAGGGACCCTAGGCATCTTTCTATTTTGTGTTTTTCAGAGTCAGTAGAAAGGCCTCTTTAGTGTCCTAAGTTTTCAGAACTGTGACCTTAATTGCCTACCGTCTGTAAGCTGTTAGTGTCTTAACGACCGTTCCACAGGTTCATGTTCATTAATTGTTTATGGTTCATTGAACAAGCATGGGAAACAGTGTTTTTAAACAAATTAGCTTTGAAAGACAGGGTCCTGAAAAAGGGATCTTTCTTTTTTTTGCTGAGTTTGTCTCCGTCTATTGCCTGGTCCCCTTCTTTGTTCTTGTCCTTGTCCTCTCTCACTGCCTCCATGTTTGCAAAGATCTCACAAAAGTTTATTTGTAGTGCTAAGGCTCAGACTAATTGGTGTTCAATTCAAGTGTTTGTGTTGCCAATTTCCGGTATGTTTTGCATTTTGAATAGAAGTATTTTCCCAATGATTGCAAGAGATTTCATTCAGAAGTGTCTGTAAGAAACTGTGTAGTGTTTTACAAGTGTGTTGCAGAATTGCAAACAAAGTACAAAGCGTGTTTGTACTTTTGGTGCCTTTGTTGAAGGCATGGTTACAAAAGTTAAGGTTTTGATGCTTTTGTCTAAGCATTCACTTTCCGAGTGTAAGCAATCGGCAAAAACTGTAAAGTTAATTTGTGGAATGTTTTTAATGCGTGTAATGGGAATTTTAATGTTTGCTTTTCTTATTACTAATTTCTGTGTTCTATTCATGTGCTGTTCTATAAACCAATTTCTGTGTTCACGAAGTGACTGACTGAAGGAATCCTCACTATCGGTAGCTGCAATTTGGCAGTACGCCCTGACATTGTTTTGAGAACGAACTAAAGATATCTTAGTTTCTAGGTGTCAGCTTAGAGAAGCCTCGTGAGATATTGGTCTGTCACATGTTTTGAAACAGTATTGGTTGGTCACATGAATGAAACAAAACGGTAATGATTTATTAATTATGCTAAATCATGCAAATATAACTTGTCTGTATATAGCCATATATAAGACAACTGCTGGGTCTGCCCAGGAAGAGCTCCTGATTGACATGTGTATTATGGTGCATTGAGTTGTTTGGAACCTCTCCAGCGTGCTGACAATAAACAATGCTTCATTTAAGGTTGACTTTGAGTGTCCCTGTGTAAGAATTTTTGTGACAAGGTAGGGGTGGTATACAGAAGATAGCCCTTAAAAGATTAAGTCCATATTATGGAAAGAACCGCTCAAATAAGCAAAGAGAAGCGACAGTCCATTACTGTAAGACATGTTCAGTCAATCAGGAAAATGTCAAGAACTTTGAGAGTTTCTTCAAGTGCAGTCGCAAGAACCATCAAGAACTATGATGAAACTCGCTCTCATGAGGACCACCAAAAGGAAAGGAAGACCCAGAGTTACCTCAGCTGCAGAGGATAAATTCATTAGTTATCAGTCTCAGAAATTGCAGCCCAAATAAATGCTTCAGAGTTCAAGTAACAGACACATCTCAACATCAACTGTTCAGAGATCGCATGAATCAGACCTTCATGGTCGATTTGCTGCAAAGAAACCACTCCTAAAGGACTGCAGAGTGAAGGAAAAACAGCCAACAAGCGCTCAGCATATGTGGGAACTTCAAGACTGTTGGAAAAGCATTCCTCGTGAAGCTGGTTGAGAGAATGCCAAGTGTGCGCAAAGCTGTCTTCAAAGGGTGGCTACTTTGAAGAATTTAAACTATATTTAAACGCATTTTTGGTTACTACATGATTCCATGTGTTATTTCATACTTTGTAGAAAATAGTAAAAATAAAGAAAAACCCTTGAATGAGTAAGTGTGTCAACCTTTGACTGGTACTATATTTTAAATTTATATTTTAATTGAATATGTTAAATTCTCATTGTAATTGCACACGCATTGATGTCAGACATGCATCTACCCCAATGATCTGTTGCTGATGACTGGGATGAATGCATGAGCAGATTTCAGGAGCAGGACAACACCCCCTCTTTTTCTACATGACACGCCTATCTGGCTTATAAGATTATGATGGTTATAATGCTTCTTGAACATGAAGTTTATTTTCTTATTCTAAGTAAAGCGACAGGATGGTCAGAATGCTTCTTGACCGTGCCATAAAGTGTATTTTCTGCAAGTTATTTAAAGTGATTAAAAATACATGACTATAAAGAATTTATTACGACAAAAACGAACGATTTAAGAGACTTATTGGCAAGGAAAAAACTCATTTTAATAAACGTGGGTTGACACTTATGTAGGTGTCCTAACCAGCCATAAAATAACAATATATGTAACGGGTGTAAATATATGGGTCTTGACAGTTATGACTATATTATTTCAGGTTATGACAAGTTGTCAGTTATTACATTTGGCATGGTTATGACCATGTCATAACGTGCTATGATACTGGGTGTCAAGTAAAGTGTAACTCATAATTGTTACCCAGTCTGATGTAACTCTTGCATTATTCATGATGTAAGACTCTTGCATTATGAAATACATCTCTTGCATTATTCACTGTGGCTAAAATAGCACATCCACTGCAGCCTCTGAAGCTCACAACCCATTTCTCCAGTCTTCCTATTCCACTCTATACCAGCAGGTCCAATTCGGAATAGTGAGTCAGAGACAAACACACTTAGCAATTCTAGAGCCAATAGTCACAGACACACCACTGTGTCTACTGGTGCCTCGCCAAGCCTGGAGACAAGTGGGGATGTCGTTCACCATACGGAATGAACACAGAGTATAGTGATGCTGGTGCACAATAGCAGTTGAGGCAAACTGAATGAAGAGGAGAAAGGAGAGGGAGAAGAGAGGAAAGATGAGAAAGAAGAGATGAGAAAGAAGAAATACAACTTCCAAAGAATGCATAATCGGCTTAACGTCATTGGCTCTTATTAATCATATCAAAGCTACAATGACTTCAAAAAGGCTAATTTCACCAGTCAGAGTTTTGGCCTCAACACATTATGCAACGTTAACCTTCTCTTGAAATTAGCTGTGCAGTCAGTGATGCCTCTGTAGAACGACCTACTTAAGTAGCACCACATTACACCAATTCCTTGCATGTGAACAGAAATGTCTGAGTCCTATGGGATGGAGACCAAAGCTCCTACAATATGGGAAGTTGCCTCGCCCTCAATTGTGCTCAGCTTTGCAAAAAGATTGCTGTGACTAGTCTACAGTATAATTCAAATGCTATGCTGGCTAAGGTGGATGGTGTATTCATTGTATGTGGACCCTACATGGCAAAATGAGTGGCCACTGTAGTGTAGGGAAAACACAGGGTCTTGGTTTCTGTTTAAACCGTCCACAGGAATGTTGAAACAGTTCATGTTTACTGGCTGTAAAGGGACCAAAGGACAAATGTGAATGTTTGAGGATGCATAGTGGAAAGTAGCCTATGCTCACACTTCCAAACAGAAGACTACAAGAAAAAAAATATTTAATTTGATAGCAGTTGACAACATGTGTTAGAACAAGCCTGACAAGCAGCACACAAATTGTGTCTCAAGCATGAATTGATTTAGTCAGAATCAAATGGGACCAAATTTTGAGCAGCAGTGGACTTTGGTCAGTGGAGAAAACTGAGAGACAAACCTTGGCACACACACACACACACACACACACAAAATATTAATCTGAGTCATCAAACAGCAGCTGTTAAAAGTGCAGTACACTCATCACGCAGTACATACATTTTGCATTGACATTTTAGTCATTTAGCAGACGCTCTTATCCAGAGCGACTTACAGTAGTGAGCGCATACATTTTAATACTTTTTTCATACTGGTTCTTTGTGGGAATTGAACCCACAACCCTAACGCTGCAAGTGCCACGCTCTAACAACTGATCTACACGGGCCTACATACAGTGGGGAAAAAAAGTATTTAGTCAGCCACCAATTGTGCAAGTTCTCTCACTTAAAAAGATGAGAGAGGCCTGTAATTTTCATCATAGGTACACTTCAACTATGACAGACAAAATGAGGAAAAGAAATCCAGAAAATCACATTGTAGGATTTTTAATGAATTTATTTGCAAATTATGGTGGAAAATAAGTATTTGGTCACATACAAACAAGCAAGATTTCTGGCTCTCACAGACCTGTAACTTCTTCTTTAAGAGGCTTCTCTGTCCTCCACTCGTTACCTGTATTAATGGCACCTGTTTGAACTTGTTATCAGTATAAAAGACACCTGTCCACAACCTCAAACAGTCACACTCCAAACTCCACTATGGCCAAGACCAAAGAGCTGTCAAAGGACACCAGAAACCAAATTGTAGACCTGCACCAGGTTGGGAAGACTGAATCTGCAATAGGTAAGCAGCTTGGTTTGAAGAAATCAACTGTGGGAGCAATTATTAGGAAATGGAAGACATACAAGACCACTGATAATCTTCCTCGATCTGGGGCTCCACGCAAGATCTCACCCGTGGGTCAAAATGATCACAAGAACGGTGAGCAAAAATCCCAGAACCACACGGGGACGTAGTGAATGACCTGCAGAGAGCTGGGACCAAAGTAACAAAGCCTACCATCAGTAACACACTACGCCGCCAGGACTCAAATCCTGCAGTGCCAGACGTGTCCCCCTGCTTAAGCCAGTACATGTTCAGGCCCGTCTAAAGTTTGCGAGAGAGCATTTGGATGATCCAGATGAGGATTGGGAGAATGTCAGATGAAACCAAAATAGAACTTTTGGTAAAAACTCAACTCGTCGTGTTTGGAGGACAAAGAATGCTGAGTTGCATCCAAAGAACACCATACCTACTGTGAAGCATGGGGGTGGAAACATCATGCTTTGGGGCTGTTTTTCTGCAAAGGGACCAGGACGACTGATCCGTGTAAAGGAAAGAATGAATGGGGCCATGTATCGTGAGATTTTGAGTGAAAACCTCCTTCCATCAGCAAGGGCATTGAAGATGAAAGCGTGGCTGGGTCTTTCAGCATGACAATGATCCCAAACACACCGCTCGGGCAACGAAGGAGTGCCTTCGTAAGAAGCATTTCAAGGTCCTGGAGTGGCCTAGCCAGTCTCCAGATCTCAACCCCATAGAAAATCTTTGAAAGTCCGTGTTGCCCAGCGACAGCCCCAAAACATCACTGCTCTAGAGGAGATCTGCATGGAGGAATGGGCCAAAATACCAGCAACCGTGTGTGAAAACCTTGTGAAGACTTACAGAAAACGTTTGACCTCTGTCATTGCCAACAAAGGGTATATAACAAAGTATTGAGATAAACTTTTGTTATTGACCAAATACTTATTTTCCACCATAATTTGCAAATAAATTCATAAAAAATCCTACAATGTGATTTTCTGGATTTTTTTTCCTCATTTTGTCTGTCATAGTTGAAGTGTACCTATGATGAAAATTACAGGCCTCTCTCATCTTTTTAAGTGAGAGAACTTGCACAATTGGTGGCTGACTAAATACTTTTTTTCCCCACTGTACATGGGCCCTCAGTCAGTCACACCAGCCAACTCTACAACATAATGGCACAGCATTAGGGAAAAACATGAACCCAAATTACGGCAATTGTATACGATCACCGGGAAATGTCATGACATTGTGTCTACTGCTGTGAATGGGGCAGATCTAGTCATTCAGCCATATCTCTCTGCTTCACAGTGCCATTAATGCAGTAGAGCTGGCTGGTGCTACTGACAGGAGAGTGAGGCATACTGAGACAGTTGTCTGGTGGCGTAATTTGGGTTTCTGTTTTCCCCTAATGCAGTCTTCTGATGACTCTAGTCCAGCTCTCCCCTGGCTGGTGTAGAGCCTGGCTCATCTCTCCGCAGCGGGAGGGAGAGGAGGGTTGTTTGTCTGAGCCATCTTCATCTCTTGCTGCTACTTTGGCTGATGGCTGGCTGGGAACTGCTGTGAACGTCATCGATTCATCTCTCACACACACACCCACACCCAACGCCTCTCCGACAATAGACAATATGGTATCTGTGCCACCACACTACAGTGACATTCAATCTCTCACATTCCTATAAAAAGGGGGACTCGAGGTAAGTGCACTGACGGTATGTTGTGGCGTGGGTGTTGAGGCATAGGGTTAAAGGAGAAGGCATCTGCAGTGCTCCAGCAGCCCTTTCCTCTCCGCCCGTCTGCCTCTTCTTGTTCACTAAACAGGGCCCCACGAACAACAACCCTACTATACAACTCTCATGCAGCACGGGCTGCATGGCATACTGAATACTGAGGTCCAGACAAATACCCCGCTGAGTCGCCTTCCCGACCTGGGCTCGTACTTACAAGGAGTGCTGATCTAGGATCAGCTGTGCCTTTCAAATTATACTGAAAAAGCACTTCTACTCTGAGATGCGTTGTGAATACAGGCCCAGACACCCCAGTACAACAGCACTCACAGCACAGGACACCTTAGTTACATAATACCATGACTGAGACCTGAGTGGCCAGTAGGTTCTGTACCCGTGATCCTGAGGTTGAGTTGGGTGCCAAACCAGATGTTATCTTAAACCCCACACTGCTAGGGTTTCAGTCGTCAAAAGACTAGACTGAGCAGGACCCATTCCCATAGTATGTGAACTACTCCTGTAACTAGCTAGGTTTCCATCCATCCAATTGGCGACCAGATTCTCATGTGAATATTTTTTTTTTAAACTGACTGATGTAAAAGAGAAGCTGCTGATGCACAAAAAACGAATATCTGAATTGCAGCTTGTATATTCACTATTCTAACGCTCAACAATAAGGTGAGACCGTGACTGAGCTCTGAAGATAGATGGGGGGGCGATCAGTTCACATATGGTGTTAAGGGCACAGCTGGGGGCAGAGGGTGGTCTATAGCAAGCAGCAACGGTGAGAGACTTATTTCTGGAAAGGTGGATTATTAAACAGATAGGGTAAGCATTCCAGAAACATTATTTTGTTGAAAAATAATTTGATCTCTGAGAAATTAAGCTAATTGACTTATTGGATCCATATAATATTAAATATAGTACCAACTTTTCTCTAACAATGAGTAAGACATGAGGAATGCAAAGAAAGGGCCAAAAGCCACCCATGGACCACCCACACCCCACTCCAATATCACCCCAACAACGAGGATACATTATCCATTCTCTGTCTGACAAGTAGTATGGAGATGCGACTCAGAGTATTGTTTCTTCGTCCTATTTCATGTGTTCTCAGTGAATTTGGTCACTCCTCTGTTCAGAGAAATTAGTAATTGAAGTCGTTTAGGTTTGTCACATCTTACATCCTGATTATTACCAGGTTCTGACAACTAGATGGTGCTGTTCCTGCTATATATATATATATATATATATATATATATATATATATATATATATATATATATATAAAAATATCCAAGATGGCGTAGCAGTCGGACGCTTGTTTTTGTCTTGTCCCGTCTATACATAGTATTCCTATTTTTTTAGTGTATATTTTTCATATATATTTTAATATCACTTTCCATCTACGGACTGAATATACTCTCCTACAACCCGCCTCACCCAATGCGGTATGGATCTGCTATTTTATACTTAAGATCTGAAACCCCATCAAAAGCTAACTGGCTACCAGCTAACTGGCTACTATCTAGCCGCAGCCCGATAGCTATCTAGAGCGCATCGGAGTGCTAGCTTAAGAGGCCCATCGGACAATTTCTTTGGCCACTATACCTATTCTGGCAATTGGCCTGGTTTACCACACGGAACCCTTCTGATTCGTCTTCTGAGCCGGAACAGAAGATAGCCAGCTAACTAGCTAGCCACTGCTAGTAGTCATCAGCTACCTCTAGCACAGACAACTCTCGCCAGTCTACACAGCACGACTCAAACCAAAGCAAATCGGACTTATTTTTCTCCACATCTCCAGATTCCTACCGCAAGCCCTGAACCTTTTTACACCTGGGTCATCACAGCTAGCTAGCTGCTACCCGGGTGGCCACTCCTGGCTAACGTCTTTGTCCCAAAGCAAGAACCAATTAGCCTGGAGCCAGCCTGCTAGGCCCATCTGCTAGGTCCATATCACGGCTAGCTGTAGAGGTCCATCAGCCACTCCTTGGGATTCAATACCTATTTTGCCAACTGGCCCGGACCCCCGCCGACCCATCACGACTGGACCAACAACGTGATTCGCCCGAGGGGTTCTTTCTCAACTGGCTCTGCCGTTGCAACGTCCCCCATATGTCCATCTGCTAGCATGCTAGCCACGGCCCGCTAGCTGTCCAGAGCACATCGGACTGTTAGCTTAAGAGGCCCACCGGACAATTTCTTTGGCCACTATAACTATTTTGCCAATTGGCCTGGTTTACCACACGGAGCCCTGCTCTCCGTATGCCGACGGAACAACATGAGGGGGCCAAAACAGACTTTCTAGTAGTTAACTACAGAAACGATTTCAGAACAATCTCAGATGGTGGGTGTCATGGCTTGCTGAAATGACATGGAACAACCCTAGAGAGAGAGACAGAAAAAAGGTAGAGAGAAAGGGGTAGAGCGAAGTAGAGAGAGAGGCAGAGCGACAACAGGTAGTACAGGTCTGCATGGACCTAAAACTCAGCCAGTAGTCTCTCTAATCTTATTGCAGTTCATTAAGGTGTGTACCTACTAGCTAGCAGTGGTGGTTAGTTATTCTGTGGGGGAAAAGGTGCCAATAAATTGGGCTGTGGCAGTCAAAAGAGCCATGTCTGTTTGAACAAGTACAAGTCCTACAGAGAGTCAAAACCACCTTTACATAAAAGCCATCAAATGTTTTAAACAAATACAGGAACTGATTGCATATAGTTAGTCAGTCAGTCATACACATGACAATATTATACCACAGCACCTTGTCTGTCTGTAAATAACATGCTCTCAATGAGTTAGATGATAAGTAGCAATGTTTTCTTGTGCCTAGAGCCACCTCTCCTTTAGTGTGTTTGAAAAGGACACTAAGGTCAGCGCTCAGGAGAGGGTGGCTGTCTAGAAGGATCTCAACTTTATCCATCACTGTTCCTCTGTGTCCCCTCTCCTCTGCCAAGCTGTAGAGGCTGCCTGCTTCTTTGTCAGCAGAAGTGTTGAATCAGTGAAAGAGCTTGGCTCCTCTCCCAGACCCTCAGGAGCTCTATAGAACAGAAATGCACTCATTTGCCATCTTGGCAGAGGAAGTCACCCTAATAGTCCTCTCCTCAAATCAGACAGTGCTGCTCTCCTGCTACAGTCATTTCGGTGTCAGAGCTGCGTCGCTCCCTTCCCTCTGGAGTGTTTCAATCAGGGCAGAGCGACAACAAAAAGATTCCACGTATACACTGTGTACAAAACATTAACACCTGCTCTTTCCATGACAGAGT
This sequence comes from Brachymystax lenok tsinlingensis, assembly GCA_030435695.1. NCBI lineage: Eukaryota > Metazoa > Chordata > Actinopteri > Salmoniformes > Salmonidae > Brachymystax > Brachymystax lenok. The sequence goes on from CM059802.1 coordinate 16,969,841, forward strand.
GACCAGGTGAAAGCTATGATGCCTTATTGATGTGACTTGTTCAATCCACTTCAAATCAGTGTAGATGAAGGGGAGGAGAAAGGTTAAAGAAGCTTTAAGCTTTTGAGAAATGGATTGGGTTCCATTCAGAGGGTGAATGGGCAAGAGAAAATATGTAAGTGCCTTTGAATAGGGTATGGTAGTAGAAAGCATCTCTCAAATTGCGCACACATTTGTTTACATCCCTGTTAGTGAGAATTTCTCCTTTGCCAAGAACAATCCATCCACCTGACAGGTGTGGCATATCAAGAAGTTAACTGACTTGCCTAGTTAAATAAAGGTTAAGAACAAATTCTTATTTACAATGACTGCCTACCAAAAGGCTTCCTGCGGGGACGGGGGCTGGAATAAAAAATTAAATGCAAATATGTAAATAGCCTACCCATCTACCTCATCCCCATACTGTTATTTTTTTTTTGCTCCTTTGCACCCCAGTATCTCTACCTGCACATTCATCTTCTGCACATCTATCACTCCAGTGTTTTAATTTCTAAATTGTAATTCTTTCGTCACTATGGCCTATTTGTTGCCTTACCTCCCTAATCTTACTACGTTTGCACACACTGTATATCGACTTTTCTATTGTGTTATTGACTGTACGTTTGTTTATCCCATGCGTAACTCTGTGTTGTTTTATGTCGCACTGCTTTGCTCCCTCTTGGCCAGGTCGCAGTTGTAAATGAGAACTTGTTCTCAACTGGCTTACCTGGTTAAATAAATGTACATTTTTTTGTATTTTTTTTTTACTATTTAGGGAGCGGCAGCCGAGGTGTCGGTTTTGGAGAGTCTGGGGTGCCCAAAGTAAAATACCTGCCACTCAGGCCCAGAAACTAGGATATGCACATAATTATTACTATAGAAGAAGAATTTAGAAGTGGACCCTGGAACTCAGTAGAATGACATGCGCGTTCACGGTCGCGTGCGCTCTGTGTTTTTTTCCCTTTCCTATCGTTCACGTTATCGTCCGGTTGAAATATTATAGTAAATATACATAAAAGGATACATTAAAAATGATGTTTGATTTGTTTGGACAAAGTTGATAGGTATAATTTGAACGCGTTCTCTTCACGGTTCAATGGGCGACTCGACGGTGGATTTTCTGAACATAACGCGCCAACCAAACAGAGATTTATAGATATAATAAATGACTTTTTCTAACGAAAGAACCATTGGATGTCTTCGTTGGACACTTGGGATGCCCTCAGCAGAAGTTCTTCGAAGGGTAAGTGATTTATTTTAGCTCTTATATGGGTTTTGTGTGACCCGCGCTGGATATGAATTTATGCTAATGCTTAAATATTAGAGGTGCTATCCTCAAACAATCAAATGTTGTAAAGCCTTTTTGAAATCTGACAACGCTGTGATATTGCCAAGAATCAGAGTTTTTGATGACTATGCAACACTTGTATATTGATGAATGTTTAATAATTCAACGTTTGGATTTTGAATTTGGCGCCTTACATTTCACCGGTTAGTGTCGGGAACGGCCCGCTAGCGTGCCGTTTATCCCTAAGAGGTTAACTGTCCAGTTTGGAACGAGCTGCAAAAAACACTCAGTCACTAGCTGCAGCGAACTGAAAAGAGGAGCGACCCAGGGATGTGTGTGCCTTGGAGACGTGTGTGCCTTTAACAGAATGTGACTGGCAGAACGGGTGTTATATGTTGAGGATGAGAGCTGCAGTAGATATCTCAGATAGGGGGTAGTGAGGCCTAAGAGGGTTTTATAAATAGTCTTGTGACAGGTATACAGAGATGACCAGTTTACAGGAGGAGTATAGAGTGCAGTGATGTGTCCTATAAGGAGCGTTGGTGGCAAATCTGATGGTAAAGAACGTCTGGCAGATAAGTGTGCTCTCGAGCGGCTAATCTATACATTTCGTCGCCGTAATCTAGCATGGGTAGGTGGTCATCTGAATCAGGGTTAGTTTGGCAGCTGGAGTGAAAGAGGAGCGATCACGATAGAGGAAACCAAGACTAGATTTAACCGTACCCTGCAGCTTTGATATGTGCTGAGAGAACGACAGTATACTGTCTAGCCCTATTCCCAAGTACTTGTATGAGGTGAAAAACCTCAAACACTAAACCCTCAGAGATAGTAATCACACCTGTGGGGAGAGGGGCATTCGTCTTACCAAACCACATGACCTTTGAGCGTTTAACACCAAATCCGGGGAGGGGCCAGCTGAGTATAAGACTATCACCTGCATATAAATGAATGAGAGAACTTCCAACTGCTTGAGCTATGTTGTTGATGTAAATTGAGAAGAGGGTGGGGCTTAGGATCGAGCCTTGGGGTACTCCCTTGGTGACAGGCAGTGGCTGAGTGAAGTTGTTCTGACTTTATACACTGCATTCTTTGAGGTAGTTAGCAAACCAGGCCAAAGGCACCTCAGTGACCCCAATACTCATTAGCCGCCCATAAGAATGGAATGGTCTACCGTATCAAAAGCTTTGGCCAAGTCAATAAAAATAGCAGCACAACTGCTTAGAATCAAGGGCAATGGTGACATCATTGAGGATCTTTAAGGTTGCAGTGACACATCCATAACCTGTTCTGCAGGTCTTTAACCGTTTTCCATAACTTCTTGGGGTTAGATCCACAGAGAGAGAACTGCCCCTTAAAGTAACTAACTTTCGCCTTCCGAATAGCCCGAGTGCACTTCTTTCTCATTTGCCTGAACAAGAGCCAGTCAGCCTGAGTATGCGTGTGCCAAGCCTTTACCCAAATGGAATTTTTGAGGTTGAGTAACTGCCAGATAACAGTCGAACCAGGGACTGAACTGGTTTTTAATTCTCATTTTCTTCATGGGGGCATGTTTGTTAACAATACCACATAAAATATAAAAGAAGGTCCAAGCGTCGTTGACAGAGGGGATCCAGCTGACTCTATACTAATTTACAGAGGCCAGGTCATGAAGGAAGGATTGCTCATTAAAGTTTTTTAGCAAGTGTCTATGACAAACCAGGACAGGTCGTTTCACTCAGCAGCCATTACGAACACAGGCTGTAAAAAAGTGATCACTAAGGTCATTACAATAACACCAAACTGATGCATATCAGGATTATTTGTGAGGATAACGTCAAGGAGAGTAGCCTTTTCTGGGTGTTTAGAGTCGTACCTTGTGGGATTGGTAATAATCTGAGAAACATTTATGGAGTCCCATTGCTTTAGGACTTGTTCAGGTGCTTTAAGCGTGTCCCAGTTTAGGTCACATAGCAGGACACATTCAGAGACTTAGTGTAAGGGTCCAGGAGAGAGCTTAGGGCATTTAGGGTACAGGCCGGTGCTGATGGTGGACGACAACACCCAGCAACAGGTTTAATGCTTTAAACTAGAAAATCTAAATTGTTTGGGGACATATTTGGTGGAGACAACCAAGCACTGAAGGTCTTCCTTGGTAAAGATTGCCCCTCCACCACCTTTGGAAGATCTGTCTTACCAAAAAAAGGGTATAACCAGAAAGGTTATCAGAATTCAAAATGCTCTTCCTTAACCACGTCTCAGTAATGACCAACATCTGGATTGGAGTTGTGAACCCACACTTCTAATTCATAAATTTTCGGTAGTACGCGTCTAGTGTTAAAGTGCAGAAATCCCAGAGCAGAAATCAGTGAAGCAGATAGAGCACAAGTCAGAATTGGGGCAAGGAACAGTAGATGGGCAACAAGATTATATTGTACAGCAATTTCATAAGGTAACATGAATACAAAGCCGTCAAAATTTGGTTAGAATAGGATGGGAGTCCGTGTAACCAATAGAGAGAGTCCTGAGTGTGTAAAAAAACAGTCTGTCCCAAGGTCGGGTAAACAAGCAAGTTCATAGTCAACAAATAATGCAGGAGTCATGAGGCAAATAGCATAAAGTACGAAAAAATATAACACGACTTGAAGCTAGCCATTGTAAGTTTGCCAAATGGAGGGCAAGGGAGAGCTTTGTATGCATCTCTGTGTGTGGAGTATAGGTGGTCCAGAGTTCTTTTCCCTCTGGTTGCACATTTAACATGTTGATGGAAATGAGGTAAAACGGATTTAAGTTTCACTGCATTAAAGTCCCGGCACCTAGGAGTGCCGCCTCTGGGTGAGAGTTTTATTGTTTGCTTATGGCGGAATACAGCTCATTCAATGCCGTCTTTGTGCCAGCCTCTGACTGTGGTGGTATGTAAACAGCTACAAAGAATATAGATGAAAACTCTCTCGGTAGGTAATGTGTTCTGCAGCTTATGAGAAACTCTACCTCAGGCGAGCAATGGCTCGAAACGTCCTTAGATATCATGCACCAGCTGTTGTTTTCAAAAATACATAGACCGCCGCCCCTTGTCTTACCAGACGCCGCTGTTCTATCCTGCCGGTACATCGTATAACCAGCCAGCTGTAAGTTGATATTGTCATCGTTCAGCCACGACTTCGTGAAGAATAAGATGTTACAGTTTGGGGGCACGTAAAACATGTCTTCTGCTCCGGTGCCATTAAAAATATATATATATATATATTTGTCTTATGTTTCTTAGGGCCTGCCTAAAATGAATGAATAATGGATTTCTTTGTGATGGTGTATATTCAATGGATTGATTAAGATAGCAATCCACACACATCAGACCACGTCTACTCCCACTCTTAAACTTTCTGGCATGTGCACGGGAGATCTAAATGGCTCATCCCGAAAATAAATGGGAACTATCTTTTTCCAGATTTTTTCTTTTACAGGTAACATACCGTAAATGGTATTTGTCTTTAAGAGTACACTACTGCTTTTTTTTTATTATTAAATGCCGACACACAACCTTCTGTGGAGATGGTTTCAAAGCACCACTGTACGGGCAGACCACTCTCTCCTAAAAAAAGTAGTTTGTTAAATACCTTGACTTACCAAGACTTTTAGTAGAAAGAAAACACAACTTCCGCTATGAATCAAGTCCTAAGATTCCGCATCTTTGGAATGGAAGAGACTGATTTTAGTTGTCATACTTCCAAAAAGTATGACACATTCGAGTGGATCAATTTTGTCAAGATGGTCACTGCCTTTTCAAAGTGTGGTATAAAAATTATGTGATTTATGTCGTGATCAATGGTCATGAAGTTTTAACTGCAGTGGACTGCAAGTTTCTGCAGTTGCTTTTCACCCACTTCATCCTGCAGCCATTGCCTGTACTGTGGGAGGCTCTATTCTGCCATACAAAGGCAAAGTGCAGTAACTACGTAAAGAAATGACCTGCAAAATCTGACTTTAAAGTATTTTTCTAGACAGGAATTTCTGGTACTTCATATATATACTTTGCTGCGATTCATGTATACAGTGGATATACTGTACACTGAGTGTACAGAACATTAAGAACCCCTTCCTAATATTGAGTCAGAACAGCCTCAATTCGTCGGGGCATGGACTCTACAAGGTGTCAAATATTTCACAGGGATGTTGGCCCATGTTGATGCCAATGCTTCCCACAGTTGTCAAGTTGGCTGGATGTCTTTTGGGTGGTATACACGGGAAACTGTTGAGCATGAAAACCCAGCAGTGTTATAGTTCTTGACACAACTAGTGCGCCTGGCACCTATTACCATACCCTATTCAAAGGCACTTAAATATAGTGTCTTTTCCGTTCACCCTCTGAATAGCACACATACACAATCCATGTCTCAATTGTCTCAAGTCTTAAAAATCCTTCTCTAACCTGTCTCCTCCCCTTTATCTACACTGATTGAAATGGATTTAACAAGTGACATCAATAAGGGATCATAGCTTTCACCTGGATTCACCTGGTCAGTCTATATTATGGAAATAGTTCATAATGTTATGTACACTCAGTGTCTATTCAAATGAATGTGATATTTGAGGCTCTCTCTTACTAACTGATTGTACAATGTAGGCCTACACACAATAATTCAGTTTGTGAGTGTGTGTGATGTTTATTTTGACATTATAAAGAAAAACATTTATAGACAAAGGCCTAGTTGATCTGAGCCTTGCTGTTGGAAAACCACATTAGTGTCCGACTTTCGGCTGTCGCAGAAGCAGCTTCCCCAACTTCACTCCTCGACTTTCGTCTACAGTCTGTTGCTTTCGCTTTACCATACAAACGCGCCCAAACACTTGGATTGTTCATAGCGAGCTAGCGAGGGAAGGAGAGAGAGGGGAGGGACACAGTATATGCGGAGACTTTGAGAACATAACACTGAGTAATGGCCCCTACACCAGGTGTGGCTCTTTCTCTCCTTCCCCTCTGCAGTCATCTACCTCTCCTCTCCATAAGCAACATGTATTTTTCCGATTCTCAGAGCTCCCTCTTAGGCTTCCAGTCCCAGCAGCTGCTGTTTGAACCACATAATGTAGCCATGGGAAAAGAGAGCTCCATTGATCATCCTTATCAGATCTCAGGGACCTTCAAGCCAGTAATGCAGCCAGCAGTACCTTGTCAGGGTATAGCTGCCTCTAAACCTCCATCCACTAACCCACTCACCTGTGGTAAAACCCCTTTAGTTGCCGACTTTTATTTTTATCAGGTAGATTTATGTCACATTTTTTCTTCCCTGGACTCTAGTATTTGTTTTCAGCTGCAGTACCAATAGAGATTGTAGGTGAAATCTGCCCAGTTCTTAGGCAGGGCTGGAACAATGAGAACATTGCATTGTAGTGTAACAGAGCTGGGCTGCAAGGCCACTTCTTGTTTGCTCTGTGGTTTTGTTGTAATCTACTGTGACTGGTGGTGATGTTCTAGCTACCAATCACATTTTCAGCCACAGCAGAGCAGAGAAAGGCAGAGTCTGGGCTTCTTCACTCAGATAGGAAGACTAACATACAGAGGGAGGTGTAGCCTGTTCAACAATAATGTACAGTATGTATACATTGAGATAAAGAATAGACTACATTACTTAGTCCTTTAAAGGTGCAATAAGCTCTATTTTCACTCTGTAGGTTCTCTCAGACTTTGACCACTCACTTCCTGCTATGTAGACAATGACTGTGCTATGTAGAAAATGTATTTGACAATTTTATTTACACTTTTTTTACATTGAACACATCATAAATTTTTATCCAGCTAGTAAGTTTTTGTCTGGACTGTTTTCCACCCCCACCTCCCTTCCCTCCATGGTGTATGGGTGGAATACAGACTAGTATTGGATGAACTATGGTCTAGCTTTTTCCCTGGCTGGCGTGATCAGTGTGGAAGTATTGAGTCTCACATGAAGCAATCTGGCGGATAAAGGAATGTGTGTCACTGAACATCATTTATAAATATTCAAATGAGGAGGAATACGGCTGCAGAGGCGGAGAGAGAGCGAGATTGGGTGGCTCAAGGCATCAGTGGCAACAGCAGGGAAAAATTGCTGTCACCACCACCACATAGTTAAAAAGAAAATGCTCTGCAATGTATATAGATGGGGACAGTAAGGTAATTTTTTGTTGGGTGTTTGTTTGATTTTAATATAAACCTTCTGGAGAGAATCTCAGATCTTTTAATTAATGGGTAAAACAAATATCCCACAGTGTGATAATGAGCCATACTGGGGGACTAGAGCTGTGGTTCCACAGTGGCGAACATGTATAAAGATGGCAGAATTCAGAAATGACATAATTGACTTAGCACCATCCATAGACTTTAAACCATGGCATGCGTCATGGTTCAATGTGCAAATAAATCAGCACAAACAACTCGGTTTTTCAAATTTCCAGTGTCTTGAAGCTTAAACTGGGATCATGTATACTCTGCTAATGACCGTACAAAAAAAAGAGTAACGGAGAGCAATGTACAGTACGGTGAACATAGCAAAACAAGGAATTTGTGGTATGTGCATGGGGGCTACCATCTTTATGCACTTTCCTGTCACACTCTGTGTAAGGAGCCAAGGTCACTATTAACATTGGTGGTGGTGGTGAGGTTACCCACACTGGACCCCAAAACACTCACCCTTGAGGAGCAGTAGCCTGGTGCCAAATCGGTTTGTCATGTCTCGCAAACGTATATGGTGATGACGGTAGGAGTTGGCAAGACGAATCTGGGACCAGGCGTTAGGTGCGAGCAGAAGTAGTGCGTTCCAGTTCCGGTGGCATGCATTGAAATGTGTGGCTTTTTTTGCCAAAAAAACTATGAATTAACATGTTTTATGTTGACAATTATTTGAAAATAAATATCACATTAGGGTGTGGGACATTCACTGTATTACAAGGAACAATGGCAGGTATGTTTTGCTCCAGCAGCAGCTGGCATATTTTCCCAGTTCACCTGTGGGAACATGGCGTCTCTCAACACACCACAACAGAAAGAGTTGGCCACAACTATTCTCAAAATTGTTTGAGGAAATTACATCTGCCCTCAACTTGTCATTAAAACTGATAAATTAATATCTTGCACTGGTCACTTCTAAAGTAGATACCTACAATGGTTCCTCCTTTTAAAATTTGCAAGCTTGCACTGTGGGTACCCAGCATCACGGCTTCATTGCTCCAGACCACCACAAGGGGAGTTAGAGCACTCATTATGCATTTGGGTCCCAAGGTTTTTATATGACCAATCATATCGAGTGGTTCCAATGACGAATTTGATGCTAGCCACCCGTCCCTGGTGACTTTCTTCAGCAAAGATGGTTGACAAAACATTACGGTGGAAGCAAATGTAAGTAGTTATATGCAAAAAATGTACAATTGAGACAAAAACAAAACATACCTTCAGACGAGCGACAGATGTATAGAGAGAGAGCATGACTAAGCTATGTTTTTTTTATTCTAACACGGTCATCATAATCATCAGGAGGTGAAATGCAAAACTGACCTTGGATCATTAACTCTGGGACTACTACATCTCTATCTGTATTTCAATGTACAGTAAAGCATCTCTTTAATAATACTTCCTGTATAATATCCATTATAACAAATCATGATAACATTAGATAGATAGATTCATGTGACAATAGCAGGATCATATCGAGGATAGAGTCACAAATGAAAACAAAAATACCACTTGAAGCTTGATGATGACTTGATCATTTGAATCAGCTGTGTAGTGCTAAGGCAAAAACAAAAGTGTGCACCCCTTTGAGTCCCCAGGACCAGGACTGAGAACCACTGCTCTTCATTGGGACCTATTCATCTGCAGACAGGCTTTCACAGCTCTCTGTATCTGAGGACAGAAAACCTCACAAGAAATAGACTACACAAAGTACCTGCTCTATCCAGAATAGCCTACTCTCTCACTTTGACAGCTGGGCTTGCTATCCTTTCACCCTCCTCCAAAAAATACAGATGTTTGCCATTATCAAGAGTGGCACTGGGGCTAAAACAATATCCTGCATAGTGTGGGAGGACTGCACCTTAAAAGGCTGGAGACTCATAACTAATCGAAGAGCATGCATGTATATGTCCTGACCAAATGATAAGGAGTCAGCGGTAGAGTTCACTTGACGTTGCAGCACAGCAAGATTCTCAGTAGACAGGGCGCATGGAATGTCGGGAACAATGACCCCATTATCAGTGATTCCAGATTATCCTCCTGATAAAGCAGGTCCTCCACATGCTGAATCTGGAATGCTCAAAAGAAACATATGTGTATTAGTGATGATAAATTTGGCAGCAACAGGAGCTTGATAGTCCAGTGAAAATGGCTGAGTGTTTATGTGGTGTAAATCTTAAAATTAGCAGCTGACATAAGTTTTTTTTAATTAATGCATGTGAGACAGGTTCCATGTACAACAAGACTGGAAGAGAGCAAAAGAACACATAATAGTATAATTACCTCTGGTTATGGACTATTTTGCCAGCAATAAAGCTTCCACGGCCTGTTCCTCAGACAGTGAACATCTGGCAATATCTACATTTTTGACCCCTTGATCAGCTCGCACTAAAAATAAAGAAAATAGCTTATTTTTTTGTAGATATGAAAACAATAACTGAGATGACCATTCAATCTAAAGCAGCAGATGTCATTTTCAGGATACGTCAATACAGCACAGAAAGCTTAACACCAGACTGGTATTGGGGTTGTTCATTAGGTGATGGGATATATGCAATACGCATACAAAATAATATACTTACCATCCTTGAAAATCTATCTGTACCTCCAAAGATGACTGTTGTATCTTGAAAAAAAAACATTGGAATTAAAGTGAAATGTTTAACCTATTAACCGGCTTCATTATTTATGTATTACCAGTTGATGAAGAACAACTCCAGTTTCATACATCATTGAAAATGTGTCTACGAGTAAGTAAGAATAAAAAAGTTAAAATAACTTATTTGATTTGATGGAGACATTATACATCTACGTACCTTAACAATTTATGATTTGTATCAATGTGGACGAGAGACAGGGGAGCAGGAACAGAGTATTTTTGCCGAGCAATGCAACGAAGCTGGATCATTCTGCCAATGATACCTGCACCATCTACACGCTGCAAAGACTCCCTAACAAAAGCCTGCATGGGGCATCCTGGCCTTAATGGCCCTGACTTTCTGGTCTAACTCTTCATCTGACATATCAGAATAGCATTCCCTGACAGACATATTGTGTTCTTTAATCCTCTGTAAAAAATTTACACTGTCATGAAATATGATTATATATCGACTATGAAACAAATAGGACATGGCCTGCTTAGGAGTTGCCATGAAAGAAAGTTAAATGAATTCAACTGAAAATGGCGAGAACAGGCATTCGTAGCTAAATGTTTTTGGTTATCTTGAGAATAATAATTGCATAATTTATCATTCTGCGGTATGTATGTATCTATGTAATATAGAAGAATGTTATGAACCGACACTGAATCGTAGGAGCTAACTACTAGCTGTGTAGAAGTTGGACGGAAGAACGCCCAGTGCTGCTTACCTGAACGCCATCATCACACAGTCCTTCGTAGGTGTCCGCTATGACTTCCTTTGTGTCGGAAAGAATGGCTGGTTGTAGCCAAACTGACACTCAAAAAATGGCCAAAATGGAGGGTGGTTGATAGCGAAATTAAATTGGAGTATGTTTTCAACTACATTTTTAGTTCTCAAAATATTTTTGAGGAATTAAAAGTTTTTCACTCTGTTCCAAAATATTTGATTGCAAAACATTTATTTTATTTTGAATCCTCGTTTTTGCTATCAGAAAAATTCTTTTTAAATTGAAAATAAAAAAGTTGCTTTCAGAAAAAAAATGTTTTCATTGAAAATAAAAAAGTTTTGCTTTCGACAAAAGACATCCATTCGTTGCAAGTTGGGTAGGGGTGCTAATAGCTGAACAATAGACTATTCAACCTTTACTTAATAGCTGAGCTAGGTGTAAAAATCCCCTGTCCTATCACAAACCAGATTTGCCCTAACGACCAAGGGGTAGTTAGAGCACTGATTATGCTTTTGGGTCCCAATGCACTACTGTGTCTATAACTGACAATGAATTGGCAATATAAACCAAATAATAAACTGGTAATTGTGCACGACTTCAAATAAAACAAGCAGGGAGCAGGTTTCGAACCCTCAACCTTCTTGCCCGAAGTCCATCGGCTGTGCACCAATAGCATCGAGTCGATAGAGCGCATCCTCGCGGTAGCTTGTTACTCAATGTAATAAAGTAATGACTTTTCAAATAAGTCGCCTTACACGTTATGTTGGCTGACAATTTGTTAGCTACACAGTCGAACCACATAGCATATCATTACAGCAGTATGTACCGGGATGTTAGCTAGCTACATAGCGTTAGTAGTTATACATCAAACTTGACAGTATATTAACTAGAGGCTATCTAACTACCCAACGTTTATTGACTTGATTATTCCCGTCATTCTTAGCTTAGCTAAATGGACATTCGGGTGCTATCTACTCCGATTTCAGAGCGCTCTCGTCTGAGTGTACCAGAGCACAGAATAATGAATTTATGAGCGCTCAACACCATTGAATATGTCCGGTGTCAGTAAACGTCGGCAAAAAAGCATAACTAAATTGTTTCCAGCAGCACAGTTTCAGACACAACGCTCTGGTTAAAATGAAAACAACGCTCTGGTTAAAATGCCTAACCAGCTCTGCTAGGGCGTGTGAAACCCAGCAGCGCTGCAGTTCTTGACACAACCGGGGTGTGCCTCCCACCTACTACCATAGGCACTTAAATCTTTTGTCTTTTGTATATGGTAGTTTAGTGCCAAAAAAGGGGTTAAATATGGGTAAAGAAAATATTAAATGATTTCCTGATCTTTGTCTCTCAGATATAGGACATACACTTTGTTTTAAACTTCATTTTGATAGATTTTTTGACTGTTTGAATCTGTCAGTCAATGTGTTTCTATTAGCTACTAGCTAAGGATTAAATGTTTTTGTTGTCCTGATATCCTAGCAAGAAACCATGTTGATATAGCAGTGCTCCAAGAAACACAACTGCTCCAAAATGACTCGCATAGAATAGAGAACCATTTCACAAACAGGCATTCAAGACCCCAATGGATGACTCCATCTGTACTTATGGAATCACAATCATTTCCAATTTAAAATATTTGAGAGTAGATACATTTCCTTCCTTAGATAAAACCAATTCCAGAAACTTTAACACAACACTCAAATCAATTAAATCCACCACAGTAGATCAAATAATATCCCAGTTACTTTAATCAGAAGAATATCTATTGTCAAAATGAACATATTTCCAATGCTTCCCCTTGCTCCCCCTTCTGGCTATTGGGATAAAATTCATAGTGCGGTTTCAAAATGTAAATGGCAAGGGGAATCCCGGATAAAATTAACACATTTACAAAGCAGGAAAGACGTAGGAGGGACTATCCGTACCAAACTTTAAATTGTATTTCCAGGCACAAGCATTTCGACCCATCCTAAATTCATTTAGACATGATTCTTCTGACCCCTGCCTGAGTATAGAGAGAAATATGGTGTCTCCTACTGCCCTGGAAGAGGTGGACTTCACTGATATCACTTAAACAATGTAAACTACAGTTTGGTTCTGTTATTGCTCTCACAATTTATATTTGGTGCAAAATTGAAAAACTATGTAACTGGGAATCAAAATGGCATGCCGTACTCTAATATTTCTCAATAATGCCTTGCGTTCTGGAGGGTAGCCTTTGCACCCCCAATGATCAAAATGTGGAATCCGTACCCTTTGCTGATATCATGGACAGTAATGGTTTGAAAACATTCCATGATTTGAAAGATACGTACACATTACCAGGGAACTCCTTTTTATGCTGGCCTATGGAGTCCCTTAATAAATAAAGAACTTTTGGAAAGCTCATATTCTGAGCTAGCCATTAAAAAAGTATGGTTCACAGATTGTTTCCGGGTGGGGAGGGAGGATGCGGCGGGTGGATGGGGAATGGGTTGGGGTTATCTTTGTAGGCATTTATTTGATTGTTTTTGTACTTGTAACCCCCCCATAAAAAAACAGATTCTGTGTACTAAAAATGCAACTAAGGTATCATAACAGGCACAGTAGGAGGTGTCAGTGAGTCGGCAAGACCATGTCACCCACCTTTTACTCCGAACCAGAGTGATGATTACAGGAAATGATTAGAGCAGTAATGAAACACCGGGAACATTGAGGGAAGAACAAAGAAGGACATGGTCTCAAACCATTCTGGTCCATTCCAGACTTAACATAGCATTATATGGGGAACACATTGTTGCTCTCCTGACGCATGTGGATGTGTAATGAAATATCTTTAATATCGAGGGAACCGCCTGCTCAATTCCTGATAATAACTGTAGCCATCAGCCTTCCTCTCTCGCTCTCTATCTGTCTTTCTCTGTCTCTCTCTGTCTCTATCTCTCCCTAACTGACCCGTGGGATTAATCCACCTCTCTGACCACATAAACAGCTTTCTGCTTCCTCTCTCTCCATCCATCCAGTGTATATTTTTATCCTCTTCCTTATTGTTAGGTATCTAACATGAGTTTCAGTGGGATTGTTTTAGCAGATATGTTAATTAAGTGTAGTGGTTCTCGGGCAGCCCGATGGTTGGGTCACAGTACAATTCTCCTCAGCTTGATTTATGCCTGGCCTCAAGGACAATCCGCTCGTGTATTGTGGCAGCGCATTACAGCCAAACCACTGCATTGGCAGCAAAAAACGGGTTGCAATTTACGGTTATCGGGAAAGACATGATCTTACCCCCATTTTCTTCAGTTAACATCTCAATCAGAACGTCACAATTTGTTTCATACGTGTTTAACAAGAGCCCTCTGTGATTGTCGTCAAGTGCGTTGGTGTTAGGGGACATCTAAGTAGATCCGCTTGGCTGCTTTGTCACATTCGTTCGGGAGAAGAGAGGACAAGTGTTCTTTAAATGTCTACCTTGAAACGGAATATTCATCCTGACCTTTAAGAGGCCTCTTAGTGAGAAGTGCTAACAGAATATTCATTATACAGGTATTTTTATATTACGTTGTTTTACCTTTAAGAGGTCTCGATGAATGTCTCAAGAGACTGCTGGCACATCCTTGTATGCCATCGGTTGTACTTATGTTAGCAAATGTTGTGTACAACAATAGTTAAGTCACACAATGTAGGCTACAAACTTATTATAACTGGAGCATGCCAATTCTGCTCCTGGAGGTATGTTGGGTGTGCAGGCTTCTGTTCCAGCCCAGCATTAAAACCCCTGATTCAACTTATCAAACCTAATGAGTTGATAATAATGTGTATTATTGCTGGGCTGGAATAAAGGTCTGCTCACCCAGTAGATCAGGGAGTGGAGCATGGTTGGCCACCTGTATGGACTTTTTTTATTCAACTTATGCTTTAGTAATAATAGCCTAGTTACTAAGATGTCTAACATTTACAAACAAGCTAGCTTATTTGTACATTTTAAAATTATATGTTGATTCATTAAAAGTGGATTCATTGAAGTGTTTAAACTTGTTTTAATTGTTAACTTAACTATTATTCAAAATGAACTACTGTCAATGTTCATTATTCACAGATCACAATTCTGAAATAAAAAGGGTGAAGGGGACCGGTCTCTAATTTCTGTGATTTTTTTTCTCAAATGAACATTACCTTTTTGTTCAGTTGTGAGCTCTCCAGTCTGTTTTACTTGGTTGTCATTCTGTCTCAGGATATCAGCCATGTGAACCCATTTTGCAACTTATTTTAATGATCTGCATCACCAATGCAGCCATAGCTCTATTGTATGATGGTATTGGTAGCCTTATGGCCATGTGCAATGTCCCCTTATCATTATACATCTTAAGCAGAGAATAGCTCAACTCCCCATTGTTTGCATATTGTTGAGCTAGCTATACAGTATGTTCTCAATTTAAAGTAGATAATGTATACGTGGCTAACCATGAGCCACATTTTATACATGGTTTTACTAACATATTAAATGATTTAGTGCAAATCCAACCCTTGTATTCTTGGTACAGTACTATACATTAAAACAAGGAGCTGACAATTTGTGTCACTGGCCTACACACAATACCCCATAATGTCAAAGATGAATTGTGTTTTTAGACATTATTACAAATTAATACAAAATGAAACGCTGAAATGTATTGAGTCAAGTATTCAACCACTTTGTTATGGCAAGCCTAAATAAGTTCAGGAGTAAAAATGTTTGAATGACTACATCATCTCTGTACCCCACACATATAATTTTCTCTAGGGTTCCTCAGTCGAAGTGATTTTCAAACACAGATTCAACCAGAAAGACCAGGGAGGTTTCCCAATGCTTCGCAAAGAAGGGCACCTATTGTTAGATGGGTAAAAATGAAAAAAGCAGACATTGAATAATGCTTTGAGAATGGTGAAGTTATTATGTACACTTTGGATGGTGTATCAATACACCCAGTCACAACAAAAATACAGGTGTCCTTCCTAACTCAGTTGCTGGAGAGGAAAGAAACCGCTCCGGGATTTCACCACGAGGCCAATGGTGACTTTAAAACAGTTGCAGAGTTTAATGGCAGTGATAGGAGAAATCTGAGGATGGATCAACAATATTGTCATTACAATATTGTCATCACAATACTAACCTAAATGACAGTGAAATGAAGGAAGCCTGTACATCATTTAAAAAAATCCAAAACATGCATCCTGTTTGCAACAAGGCACTAAAGTCAAACTGCAAAACAGTGTGGCAAAGAAATGAACTGAATACACAGTGTTATGTGAGTACCACTTCATATTGGCTGCATCATGTAATGGGTTTGCTTGTCATCGGCAAGGACTAGGGAGTAGAGCTAAGCACAGGAAAAATCCTAGAGGAAAACCTGCGTCAGTCTACTTTCCAACAGACACTGGGAGACAAATGCACCTTTCAGCAGGACAATAACCTAAAACACAAGGCCTAATATACACTGGAGTTGCTGACCAAGACAATGAGTGGCCTAGTTACAGTTTTGACTTAAATTGACTTGAAAATCTATTGCAAGACTTAAATGTCTGTCAAGCAATGACCAACAGCGAGCTTGAAGAATGTTAAGAATAATGGGCAAATATTGTCCAATCCAGGTGTGCAAAACTCCTAGAGATTTACCCAGAAAGACTCACAGCTGTAATCGCTGCCAAAGGTGATTTTAACATGTATTGACTCAGGGGTGTGAATACTTATGAATGCTTATGTATTTTATTTTCTATAATTTGCAACATTTTCAAAAAACATGTTTACACTTTGTCATTATAGGGTACTGTGTAGATGGGTTAGAAAAACTGTAACACAACAAAATGTGGAATAAGTCAAAGGGTATAAATATTTTCTAAAGGTACTGTAGATGTCAGGGATGAGTATCAGTACAGTAGAGCTCCATTTAGTGAGAGAATATAGAGGAGGACAAGAGGGAGAAGAAAAGAATATGAACGTGTTAAAAGCAAAGGCAGAGAAAGTGAGTGGGATATCTGTCAGTCCTGGGCTGCTGCGGAGTCACACGTGCCGCATAAACACACACACACTCTTCCGGGATCACTGTCTCACTACTCTCCGGCCAGCCAGCCTGCTGCTCACACCACTCACTCCCCCAACACTGTGACAGATTGTGACAGGAAGAAGAAAATAATACAGTGTAATATTGTGTATAATTCCAAATGTTGGTTTCTGTAACTAAATAGCTTCTTGACACTAATTACTTCTAGCTGTTGTTAATGCAGCTGGCCCAAATCCCCTGGAATGGCTGCTATTTAATTAGGAGCAAAATGGTTGAATAAATGACAAGCCAGTGGCTTTGTCCCCTGCAGTGCAGTAGTTAACTGGGTCTCAACTCTCCCAGCCCAGCTACTGCCCTCCTGTCTAGTGCCATTGAGAAGCCTCAACCACGGGACAAACTTGGAGAAATGGCAGTATGTTTCATCTAGGGTCAAAAGCTATTTTGTTCATTTTGTGCAACTTATTCGTTTTGTCTTGCATCATCTACCACCTATAATGAGTCATATCTTCCATCTCTCTTTATGAAACACTCAGGGGAACCAGGGGTTTATTCATTAGTCTGTTTCTGTTGCCAAACGTTTTGCATCAAAAACTATAGTTTCTAATTGAACAAATTCAGGTGGGTCTCTCCCTGTTTCGTTTGGTTTCTGGAGTAAACAGTAATTGCTTTATGTTGCAAAAATGTTTTTCAACAGAGAAAACGTTTTGCAACTGAATCAGAGTAATGAATACACCCCAGTTGAGTGACCCTCACGGTTTATTTAACCCCCAGGGTTTTAGTGCCTTAGTTTTATTTACAGCAGTATCTCTCCATGACAGAGTGGACATTGACGGGCTGTTCTATCCCGTGTTCCGTAGCAGAGGAGTGGATGAGGCTGAGGTCAAGAGCATCTCCCTCTCACCTTCTCTCTCCCTGGCCATCTGAGGGATTCAGACCACCTCTCTCTACCTACAGCCTCCAGTCATGTTTGACCACCATGTGCATCAGAGCACACCAAGCCTGCAGCTATTGCCCCTTACAGATCAACCACACCAACATTAAAAGGGCTACACTAGCTTTTGCAAAACTCACTTCAAAGGAATTTGAAGAAAACCAGCCATGACATGAATAGAAAATGACTGATGTCACTCTGACTGCAAATGCGTTATGATTATTTAAAGCAGTGAGTTTCTCTTTTTTCCACTGGCATTACATTAAGATGTTTTGCAATTTTTCTAGTATAATTAAACCAGTTCAATTCCCCCACACGTCCTTCCTTCCTCATCTGTGTGCTCTGCTGAGTGGTGCCCGAGACAGCAGGGGTTCCATAGGCTGCTCACGCCCACTTCACGGGGTCGGTGAAATATTACTGCATTTCCCAGGTAACACAATGCACGCATCACGCATCACCACTCCACTGAATAATACTTAATGTTAACTTTACTTCTCTTGCTGCCTGAAGCCCATGGGGGGAGAGAGAGCTGGGACGAGAGAGAAAGGGAGAGAGCTAGGGATGGGGGAGAGAGCTAGGGATGGGGAGAGCGCTATCAATGGGGAGAGAGAGCTAGGGATGAGGGGAGAGCTAGGGATTGGGGGTGGGGAGAGAGCTAGGGATGGGGGAGAGCTAGGGATTGGGGGTGGGGAGAGAGCTTGGGATGGGGCGGAGAGCTAGGGATGGGGCGGAGAGCTAGGAATTGGGGGAGTGCTAGGGATGGGGGTGGGAGAGAGCTAGGGATGGGTGGGAGAGAGCTAGGGATGGGGGTGAGAGAGCTAGGGATGGGGGTGGGAGAGAGCTAGGGATGGGGGAGAGAGTGCTAGGGATGGGGGGAGAGCTAGGGATTGGGGGAGTGCTAGGGATGGGGGGTGGGAGAGCTAGGGATGGGTGGGAGAGAGCTATGGATGGGGAGAGAGTGCTAGGGATTGGGGGACTGCTAGGGATGGGGGTGGGAGAGAGCTAGGGATTGGGGGAGAGCTAGGGATTGGGGGAGTGCTAGGGATGGGGGTGGGAGAGAGCTTGGGATGGGGCGGAGAGCTAGGGATGGGGCGGAGAGCTAGGAATTGGGGGAGTGCTAGGGATGGGGGTGGGAGAGAGCTAGGGATGGGGGTGAGAGAGCTAGGGATGGGGGTGGAGAGAGCTAGGGATGGGGGAGAGAGTGCTAGGGATGGGGGAGAGAGAGCTAGGGATTGGGGGAGTGCTAGGGATGGGGGGTGGAGAGAGAGCTAGGGATTTGGGGAGAGAGAGCGCTAGAGATGGGGGAGAGAGAGGCGTAGGGATGGGGGAGAGAGCTAGGAATTGGGAGAGTGCTATGGATGGGGGGGGAGATATCTAGTTATGGGGTGAGAAATACATTCCTGTTTTGGCTATGACAGATCCTTTCAGACAGGTGGTGATATAAACTGCTTTGGAATGTTCAACTGAATTTCTCCCCAGCAGCAGCAGCATGATGAGTGAATGTGCTGTTTGTTTGCCTATGTTGTTCATCAAGGGCTGTGTTTTATGTCTGCACAGCCTTACATCTTAGTGATTCCTATTTATTGAATGGCAGTTGAAAGTCAGAAGTTTACATACACTTAGGTTGGAGTCATTAAAACTAGTTTTTCAACCACTCCACAAATTTCTTGTTAACAAACTATAGTTTTGGCAAGTCGGTTAGGACATCTACTTTGTGCATGACACAAGTAATTTTTCCAACAATTGATTACAGACAGATTACTTCACTTAATTAATTCACTGTATCACAATTCCAGTGGGTCAGAAGTTTACATACACTAAGTTGACTGTGCCTTTAAACAGCTTGGAAAATTCCAGAAAATGATGTCATGGCTTTAGAAGCTTCTGATAGGCTAATTGACATCATTTGAGTCAACTGGATGTGTACCTGTGGATGTATTTCAAGACCTACCTTTTAACTCAGTGCCTCGTTGCTTGACATCATGGGAAAATCCAAATAAATCAGCCAAGAAAAAAATTAAATAAATCGTAGACCTCCACAAGTCTGGTTCATCCTTGGGAGCAATTTCCAAACGCTTGAAGGTACCACGTTCATCTGTACAAACAATTGTATGCAAGTATAAACACCATGGGACCACGCAGCCGTCATACCGCTCAGAAAGGATGAACCTCCTAGAGATTAACCTACTTTGGTGCGAAAAGTGCAAATCCATCCCACAACAACAGCAAAGGACCTTGTGAAGATGATGGAGGAAAAAGGTACGAAAGTATCTATATCCACTGTCAAACGAGTCCAATATCGACATAACCTGAAAAGCCGCTCAGCAAGGAAGAAGCCACTGCTCCAAAACCGCCATTAAAAAGCCAGACTACGGTTTGCAGCTGCACATGGGACAAAGATTGTACTTTTTTGGAGAATTGTCCTCTGGTCTGATGAAACAAAAATAGAACTGTTTGGCCATAATGACCATCGTTATGTTTGGAGGAAAAAGGGGGAGGCTCTCAAGCCGAAGAACACCATCCCAACCGTGAAGCACGGGGGGTGGCAGCATCATGTTGTGGGGGTGCTTTGCTGCAGGATGGACTGGTGCACTTCACAAAATAGATGGAATCATGAGGTAGGAAAATGATGTGGATATATTGAAGCAACATCTCAAGACATCAGTCAGGAAGTTAAAGCTTGGTCGCAAATGGGACTTCCAAATGGACAATGACCCCAAGCATACTTCCAAAGTTGTGGCAAAATGGCTTAAGGACAACAAAGTCAAGGTATTGGAGTGGCCATCACAAAGCCCTGACCTCAATCCTATAGAAAATTTGTGGGCAGAACTGAAAAAGCTACAAACTTGGCCTACAAACCTGACTCAGTTACACCAGCTCTGTCAGGAGGAATGGGCCAAAATTCACCCAACTTATTGTGGGAAGCTTGTGGAAGGCTACCTGAAACGGTTGACCCAAGTTGAACAATTTAAAGGCAATGCTACCAAATACTAATTGAGTGTATGTAAACTTCTGACCCACTGGGAATGTGATGAAAGATATCAAATCTGAAATTAATCATTCTCTCTACTATTATTCTGACATTTCACATTCTTAAAATAAAGTGGTGATCCTAACTGACCTAAGACAGGGAATTTTTACTAGGATTAAATGTCAGGAATTGTGAAAAACTGAGTTTAAATGTATTTGGCTAAGGTGTATGTAAACTTCCGACTTCAACTGTACCTGTCCTGAACCCGTCTATTCAATAGCTCTGAATGTGCACTGTAAAGACATACAGCTCTTACCAGTAGGCCATTCCTTGGAGGCCAATCCTATCTTCAGTTTCAGTTTTACACTATGCTAATGCTATTGACTCGGCTACTGTCTACTGCATTACAGTATCTATACTCTGATAATACCATTGACTCAGGGCTACTGTCCACTGCATTACAGTATCTGTACTATGATGATACCATTGACTCAGGGCTACTGTCCACTACATTACAGTATCTGTACTATGATGATACCATTGACTCAGGGCTACTGTCCACTACATTACAGTATCTGTACTATGATGATACCATTGACTCAGGGCTACTGTCCACTGCATTACAGTATCTGTACTATGATGATACCATTGACTCAGGGCTACTGTCCACTGCATTACAGTATCTATACTATGATGATACCATTGACTCAGGGCTACTGTCCACTGCATTACAGTATCTGTACTATGATGATACCATTGACTCAGGGCTACTGTCCACTGCATTACAGTATCTGTACTATGATAATACCATTGACTCAGGGCTACTGTCCACTGCATTACAGTATCTGTACTATGATGATACCATTGACTCAGGGCTACTGTCCACTGCATTACAGTATCTGTACTATGATGATACCATTGACTCAGGGCTACTGTCCACTGCATTACAGTATCTATACTATGATGATACCATTGACTCAGGGCTACTGTCCACTGCATTACAGTATCTGTACTATGATAATACCATTGACTCAGGGCTACTGTCCACTGCATTACAGTATCTGTACTATGATGATACCATTGACTCAGGGCTACTGTCCACTGCATTACAGTATCTGTACTATGATGATACCTTTGACTCAGGGCTACTGTCCACTGCATTACAGTATCTGTACTATGATGATACCATTGATTCAGGGCTACTGTCCACTGCATTACAGTATCTGTACTATGATGAGACCTTTGACTCAGGGCTACTGTCCACTACACTTCAGTATCCATACTATGATACTTGACTCAGGGCTACTGTCCATTGCATGTGCTATTGACTCAAGTGTACTGTCTTTCCAGTATCCACTGCAGGCTGTGATTGTTGTGAGTTAATGGCTGCTATCCAATCATGATCTAGTTGGCTTGGTTAAGTAAAAGAACAGGACAGATCCAGGATCAGTGTTAGCAAATAGCTACAGGACTGCTGATAGAGGAGACCTGGCCTTATCAGCTGATGTTATTATTACCCTCTAGCTGTCTGCTGGAGTATGGCTTTTTGTACAAACACCCATGAATATAGAGAACACATACTAGTGCAGAAATATATTATGTATTTATGAGGGCATAAAGGCAGTGTAAGGACTGGAGCGTTGTTGTGTGTGATTTACTGCCGGCTGTGGCTATGCCTCTATGCAGTAACATGGGAAGTTATTACGTTGCCAGGTATGCTCCTAGCGCTACCTCTGTAGAACATGGGAGGTTATTATGTTGCCAGGTATGCATGAACCTACTCAACAAAGGTCATGTTCCTGGTAATTGAACAGCTTCTGCCAGAGACATTCTTGGATCAGAATTTCTCCTGTCATTACCTCAATCATTTCCCATCAATGATCTGGCTAACATCAGTCTCTGTCTTGTACAACACAGTACTAATAAGATTGTGTGAATGTGAAGATATGAAACAACGTCGTTCCCTAGCAGCTTGTAGCAATGTTAGCCTCAGCTTCCTACTGGATAATCATTTTGAACAGCCCAAATATTTTGAATGCTTTTGAAAATTCCAGATTGTTGGGAATCAGGTCATCCTTGCTGCTGGCTGCATTCCCTTGTCTGAGGCGGTCAGAAGGTCTTGTGTTTCACCACATACTGTGTACGAACTGAGTGAGAAGAGGAGAGGACTGCATCTCTCAATCCCTCGGGTTTCTACTGCATACCTCCCTCCCTCAGGGTTCTACTGCGTACCTCCCTCCCTCTGGGTTTTACTGCATACCTCCCTCCCTCAGGGTTCTACTGCGTACCTCCCTCCCTCAGGGTTCTACTGTGTACCTCCCTCCCTCAGGGTTCTACTGCATACCTCCCTCCCTCAGGGTTCTACTGCGTACCTCCCTCCCTCTGGGTTTTACTGCGTACCTCCCTCCCTCAGGGTTCTATTGCGTACCTCCCTCCCTCAGGGTTCTACTGCATACCTCCCTCCCTCAGGGTTCTACTGCGTACCTCCCTCCCTCTGGGTTTTACTGCATACCTCCCTCCCTCAGGGTTCTACTGCGTACCTCCCTCCCTCAGGGTTTTACTGCGTACCTTCCTCCCTCAGGGTTCTACTGCATACAGTGAGGGAAAAAAGTATTTGATCCCCTGCTGATTTTGTACATTTGCCCACGCGCAAAGAAATGATCAGTCTATAATTTTAATGGTAGGTTTATTTGAACAGTGAGAGACAGAATAACAACAAAAATCCAGAAAACGCATGTGAAAAATGTTATAAATTGATTTGCATTTTAATGAGGGAAATAAGTATTTGACCCCTCTGCAAAACATGACTTGGTACTTGGTGGCAAAACCCTTGTTGGCAATCATAGAGGTCAGACGTTTCTTGTAGTTGGCCACCAGGTTTGCACACATCTCAGGAGGGATTTTGTCCCACTCCTCTTTGCAGATCTTCTCCAAGTCATTAAGGTTTCGAGTCTGACGTTTGGCAACTCGAACCTTCAGCTCCCTCCACAGATTTTCTATGGGATTAAGGTCTGGAGACTGGCTAGGCCACTCCAGGACCTTATTGTGCTTCTTCTTGAGCCACTCCTTTGTTGCCTTGGCCGTGTGTTTTGGGTCATTGTCATGCTGGAATACCCATCCACGACCCATTTTCAATGCCCTGGCTGAGGTTATCACCCAAAATTTGATGGTACATGGCCCCGTCCATCGTCCCTTTGATGCGGTGAAGTTGTCCTGTCCCCTTAGCAGAAAAACACCCCCAAAGAATAATGTTTCCACCTCCATGTTTGACGGTGGGGATGGTGTTCTTGGGGTCATAGGCAGCATTCCTCCTCCTCCAAACATGGCGAGTTGAGTTGATGCCAAAGAGGTCCATTTTGGTCTCATCTGACCACAACACTTTCACCCAGATGTCCTCTGAATCATTCAGATGTTCATTGGCAAACTTCAGACGGGCATGTATATGTGATTTCTTGAGCAGGGGCACCTTGCGGGCACTGCAGGATTTCAGTCCTTCACGGCGTAGTGTGTTACCAATTGTTTTCTTGGTGACAATGGTCCCAGCTGCCTTGAGATCATTGACAAGATCCTCCCGTGTAGTTCTGGGCTGATTCCTCACCGTTATCATGATCATTGCTACTCCACGAGGTGAGATCTTGCATGGAGCCCCAGGTCAAGGGAGATTGACAGCTCTTTTGTGTTTCTTCCATTTGCAAATTATCGCACCAACTGTTGTCACCTTCTCACCAAGCTGCTTGGCGATGGTCTTGTAGCCCATTCCAGCCTTGTGTAGGTCTACAATCCTGTTCCTGACATCCTTGGAGAGCTCTTTGGTCTTGGCCATGGTGGAGAGTTTGGAATCTGATTGATTGATTGCTTCTGTGGACAGGTGTCTTTTATACAGGTAACAAGCTGAGATTAGGAGCACTCCCTTTAAGAGTGTGCTCCTAATCTCAGCTCATACCTGTATAAAAGACACCTGGGAGCCAGAAATCTTTCTGATTGCGTAGGGTCAAATACTTATTTCCCTCATTAAAATGCAAATAATTTTATAACATTTTTCACATGCGTTTTTCTAGATTGTTTTGTTTTTCTAGACAGTCTCTCACTGTTCAAATAAACCTACCATTAAAATGATAGACTGATAATTTCTTTGTCAGTGGGCAAACGTACAAAATCAGCAGGGGATCAAATACTTTTTTCCCTCACTGTACCTCCCTCCCTCGGGGTTCTACTGCATACGTCCCTCCCTCCCTCTGGGTTCTACTGCATATCTCCCTCCCTCCCTCTGGGTTCTACTGCATATCTCCCTCCCTCCCTCTGGGTTCTACTGCATACGTCCCTCCCTCCCTCTGGGTTCTACTGCATATCTCCCTCCCTCCCTCGGGGTTCTACTGCATACGTCCCTCCCTCCCTCGGGGTTCTACTGCATACGTCCCTCCCTCCCTCTGGGTTCTACTGCATACGTCCCTCCCTCCCTCGGGGTTCTACTGCATACGTCCCTCCCTCCCTCTGGGTTCTACTGCATACGTCCCTCCCTCCCTCTGGGTTCTACTGCATACGTCCCTCCCTCCCTCGGGGTTCTACTGCATACGTCCCTCCCTCCCTCTGGGTTCTACTGCATACGTCCCTCCCTCCCTCGGGGTTCTACTGCATATCTCCCTCCCTCCCTCGGGGTTCTACTGCATACGTCCCTCCCTCCCTCGGGGTTCTACTGCATATCTCCCTCCCTCCCTCTGGGTTCTACTGCATACGTCCCTCCCTCCCTCGGGGTTCTACTGCATATCTCCCTCCCTCCCTCTGGGTTCTACAAGACCATCACCAAGCAGCTTGGTGAGAAGGTGACAACAGTTGGTGCGATAATAAGTATATTAGGACGGTGTCAAGGACTTTGACGGTGCGTAAACTTCCCTTTCTCTAGCTGTGCTGTGTATGTGTTAACAAACATACCAGGATCTCATTCTCCTCAATACCACTGAAACTTCTGGGGTGTCTGTAGTTGTATCTCTGTAGGTGTGCCTCAGTGGGGAACAGTAAGTCTTGACTCCTAGGGGCTCCTGCTTTTAAATTAAACAGGTGACTCTTTCATACGTACCATTCTGAGTTTAAGGAAGAGACCTGAGGAGGCGGAGGGGGGGGAGTCTAGAGGCCATGCAGAATACTGATGAGAATGATTCCCAGTCACACTTAGAAATGGAACGAGGACACGGCAGCGTCCAGAGAGCATATTAAATTCAGATATACCTTGTCTGCTTTCCTCCTGTGGCGTTAAGCCCTCTGATGAAGCACTCTGTGTCAGTGGTATTGCATCATTAGGCGTATCTCTGCACAATAGACGTTGTTGCTGCTCTGGACAAGGCAATGTTATCTCTCTATAGTATGATTGTGTTGCTTGACTAGCCAAGCCAATGCCATCATATCTCAGCCAGTGTACTATGGTTTTGTTGGTTTGAATGATTGCGTGTTGCTTTACTCGCCATGCTAAAGATGCTGTATCTGGTAACAGTATCATCCTGTTGTTGAACTGCTGTGTCTTAGTAGTGTTGCTTCACTAGTCAAGGAAATCTTATCTTGGTGTTGTATGATCCTGTTGCTTCACTAGTCAAGCCAATGCTTCTGTATTTCATAGCCGTATGTGATCCTGTTAATGTGAGTTTCTGATGTGAGATGTATATATCTGGATACCTTTTGAGATGAATCGGGCAGCTTTGTGATCTGTGAAACGGCTCTCACCACCACTACACCACACAGCTCTGATGCATCACATCAATTGAATGGCACTGATCAGCACCCACGACTGGCTATTTCTTTAACGCTTTACTGGACCCTAGATAAAGCTAGTGACTCACTTTGAAGGAACACTGCTCCATGTCACCCTGGCCTGTATATCAGTAGAATGCGCTGACTGCTCATTCTTCCAAGACCATGGACTCTCACTCCTCCTTGAACCCTCTACTGGACTCTATAGTGACTACTGAGTTACTCACCGTGACCACAGCTCCATCGCACATTCCTCCGGTCCTGGCCTGTACATCAGATGGCTTTGAGTTTGAAATGGGAGTTCATGCATTGTACACATCAGCAGCCAGCCAACTGGACAGATAGAACGTTTTGGTAACACATCCATCAAGTGATTTAAGTCCACTTGAAAAGGCCTTGCAGTGTAATAACCCAGCCAGCACCTTCCCAGGCCAGCACCAGTCTGCCTGGGCAGTCCAGCCCTAGCTCAAACACCAGGCTACAGACAGCTTGTCGATACACTGAATTACTGGAGAGGGCAGACTTGACAGGCCTTTGAGTATGGTGACTCCTATGGGAGTGGAGGGCAGAGGTAGAGGGCCATTCAATATCTCATCCATGAGGACCCCTTCCACAGCACCACACAGTGGGGTAAAACTGGATCAGCTAGCTGCACATGAGGGGGAACTCAACTAATGTCTTGATTGTGGTATATAGAAAACCTGAGGTATCTTGAATAAGGTTTTAGTCAAAGTTTAAAAGATGTGTACTGTAGCTGTCAGATGGTACAGATGGAAAATACTGTAAGATAAGCAGAAACAATAAACCATCTTGTTATAACAGTTTAGAACTGGCAGTGTAACTGTGAAAACAGAGCCTCAACGCCATCAGATCTAAAACCTCAGTTCTTTCTTCTCTCTCTCTCGCACTCTCTCTCTCTTGCGCGCTCTCTCTCTTGCGCTCTCTCTCTCGCGCTCTCCTCTCTTTCTCCCTCCATCTCCTCTGGGAGAATTTAGATTCTATTTATTCCGTACTGTTCATTTTAGCTTAATCACACATCGCACCACAGAGGGACGGCTAGCAGATGGATGAGACTTGAGATCCGCAGAGGGGTTTGTGTGCTGTGGTGTTTGCAAAGAGAGAGCCTCTACTTCAAACCCCACTCCTTTCAGTCACACTGAAAGTAATGAGTGTGAGTGTGTCCTGTCCTCAGGTTGAGTGATTGCTCTGAGCCGTCCACACCCCAAAGAGAGGCCATCTCAAAGCTTTTGGGCCCAGCACTCTGGTCCCCCTCTCTAACCCCGGGCTGCAGATCCCCGACTCTCCTCCCTAACCCCGGGCTGCAGATCCCCGACCCTCCTAAATGCCTCAACTGGCCAGAATCAACAGCCTGGTCAACTCTATGTGAAGGAGATGTGTCGCGCTGCATGATGCAAATGGTGGTCACACCAGATACTGGCTGATTTTCAGATCCACGCCGTATTTTATTTAATGTAATTTTTATCCTCTATCTCCCTGATTTTGTGAGATCCAATTACAATCTTGTCTCATTCCTGCAAAACCCAAACAGGCTCGGGGAGAGGCGAAGGTTGAGTCATGCGTCCTCCGAAACATGACCCGCCAAACCACGCTTCTTAACACCCACCCGCCTATCCCGGAAGCCAGCTATACCAATGTGTTGGAGAAAACACTGTCCAACTGACAACCGAAGTCAGCCTGCAGGCGCCCGGCCCGCCAGAAGGAGTCGCCAGTGCGTGTTGAGCCAAGTAAAGCCCCCCGGCCAAACCCTCCCCTAACCCGGACGACGCTGGGCCAATTGTGCGCCGCCCTATGGGACTCTCGGTCACGGCCAGTTGTGGCACAGCCTGGGATCAAACCCGGGTCTGTAATGACGCCTCAAGCACTGCGATGCAGTGCCTTAGACCACTGCACCACTCGAGAGGCCCTCCTACCTTTTTTTTTAAGGTATCTTTGACCAACAGATTCATATCTGTATTCCCAGTCATGTGAAATCCATAGATTAGGGCCTAATGAATTTATTTAAATTGACTGATTTCCTTATATACACTGTAACTCAGTAAAATCTTTGAAGTTGTTGCATGTTGCATTTATATTTTTGTTCAGTATAGAATATTGGCCAGTTGGAAACTTCAACTCCCTAGTACATCGCACAGTTTGGGCTGGATCTGATTTATCTCTAGAGAAAAAAACGGAATTAAATGGAATTCAAATATGCCTGTCAAACATCGTTGATAGACAATGCAATCGTAAAAACGCCCAACCCTACTAGGTATAGCATGCAATGTCCTTCATAAGGAAGCAGTGCTCTGGTAATAAGTGGTAATGTATTTTGTGTGTCTGCTTATTATAGCACAGGGAAATTTGCTTAAAACCAGTGGCTGGAGGGATTTGTAATCTGACAGGCAGGTAGACCGAGGCACACACAGAGATGATTAGAAACGGAAAACAGAATTGTTGAGATTAAAGCAGCGCTGCATCATTTCAATGTGTTTAATAGCTGTAATGAGTTGCTGAAGTCTGTGGAGAAACACATGGAGGCCATGTTATCTATCCTTCCTGTGTGATTGCTGCTCTGAGCTGAGCTGCTTGTGGTGAACAGACAGTCATCTATCTCCCACTGGAATAATTAGCACCTTGTTCAAATGGAGCCGCCACAGTATGAATTCACACATCGATGTGCACACGCACACAAAACACACATGTAGGGCGGCCCCCAAAGTGTGTGTGTACACTCTAAGCAACAGGTTTTATTGTCTTCTCAGAAACTCAGCCTTCTCTGTGTTTCCCTCCACATCCCCTGTTTTGTCACACCTCTGTGAAGCAGAGGTTCTGTTGTGATAACATCCTGTAGGTCTGATATCTGATTGGAGGTTCACTTTACGGTAATACTATTGGTAAACAATTCAGATTTTGTACTCAGATGTTATAAAAGGGTCTCAGATGAATTGTCTCTCTCTCTTTGTTCCTGACCAGCTGTGGTGAGTGTGTCTCACTCTCTCTCTCTCTCTCAAGCCATGGATTCTTTGTCTCTCTCTCCCTGTCTGATTATAAATGCTTTGTAATTTAAGCTTTATGCCTTATATGTGAATCGTTAATTTTACAATGATATGAAATATATCTGGCTTTTGATATAGACAATTCTTTCTATTACTGTAACTCAACTATAGTCTCTTGCATATTGCTAAATCATCTTTATGGAGTCAGGTAAACATTTTAATAGACTTTGTCATATTCATTGTATTGTCTTACACACACCGCACATGTATATATACACAGTACCAGTCAAAAGTTGACACACCTACTCATTCCAGGGTTTTTCTTTATTTTTACTATTTTCTACTTTGTTGAGTAATATTGAAGACATCAAACCTATTAAATAACACATATAGAATCATGTAGTAACCAGATTCTTCAAGGTAGACATCCTTTGCCTTGATGACAGCTTTGCGCACTCTTGTTTTTCAACAGGACAATGACCCAACACATCACAGGAGGCTGCTGAGGGGAGGATGGCACATAGAAATGTCTGGAATGTAGTGAATGGAATGGTATCAAACACATGGAAACCATGTATTTGAGTTCGATATCATTCCATCTATTCCGTTCCAGCCATTACGATGAACCTGTCCTTTGCAAGGAAGGTGCCACCAACCTCCTGTGCTATATATCAAACAATACCTCACTACACACACACACAACACAGACACCTGACACACAGTGCCGTATATTAGCTTCTCTACATGCTGGTTGTCAATATCTGAAAGCAGTTAAGCCATCTATTTCTTATCAGTCCACTGAGCTCTAGCATATCCCTGAGAACAACCCTTCACTTACCTGACTAGTTATTCATAGAGAGTAACTGTCATGTTCAGTACGTGTCATTTTCTCAGGTTAAGACAGCTTGCTGATTTAAAGTTAATATAAATCACTCTTTTCAGAGCCAATGCGATTTATAGTCAACCTGTTTATGCTTGTCTGTATGAGTCTGTCTCTCTGCCCTGCTTCTTCCCCTGAATCTGTACAGTGCAGTACTTCTCCAGTTAAAGTCCATTTGCAGTGTTTAATTTAAATCAGTTTCATCCAGCTTCTAAATGCGTTCTACTGCCCTCAGTCAGAAAGCAAATGGAAAGTCATTGTCTACAGTTTACGTTGCATTCACAATCTCATTATTCTGACTTGTATATGTTCTGAAGACTCACCATCCCCATACCTGGAAGTGAAGACTGTTGTGAAAGCAAAGAGGGGAAAAAAACCACAACATCACAAGATTGTCTTTACACTGTAAACAACTATCCTTTTCTTAGTAGTTTGCATTTCCTCATATCATCCATTTATAGAACACCTAGCCCCATGCAGGCTAAGATAAAGTTAGTTGCCCGGGTGGCTCGGCTCAAGGGCATATCAACACTACAGTGTTACAATGCAGTAGACTAGACTGAGCCGTGCTATGACATGTCAGCACAGTGCTCCAGTCATCACCTAGCCAATGGGGGAATGGTCACTGAGGTATAAAGAACTGGAGAATGCATCCAAGATGTCCGACCGTTGTTTTCAAGGTAATCTACTCCCGTTCGCATATGCCGATTCATCCACCGTCTATATCCGGGTTGCATCCTGTTTACACAGGCCAACATCACATGTGCGCTAGCACTCAGTGCACACAGGCAGCAGCGCAAGCAGCGACAATGTCCTCATGTCATTCAGAAGCTGTTAAAGGAGCCATTTGGACCTAGACTTGGTGCTCCGAAACCGCTTGCCGTGCGGTAGCAGAGAGAACAGTCTGATTATAATTTTTAGGGCCTTCCTCTGACACCACCTGGAGGTCAGTGAGATCCTGGATGGCAGGAAGCTTGTCCCCAGTGATGTACTGGCCAGTGCGCACTATCCTCTGTAGTGCCTTGCGGTCGAATGCAGAGCAGTTGCCATACCAGGCAGTGATGCAATCAGGATGCTCTCGATGGTGAAGCTGTAGAACTTTTTGAGGATCTGAGGACCCATGCCAAATCTTTTCTGTCTCCTGAGGGGGAATAGTGGTTGTTGAATGAGAAATTAGAAAGTATTGTGAGCCAGCTGACATCAGAAATAGGACTAAAAGGATGTTAACATTCATTGTAATGCTATTGCAACGATTATATTTGAGTAAAAAAAAATAGCTTATCTTTTTTGTTGTTGTTTCCTTCTCTTTCATGTGGACGGTCCTCACCTGTATCCATCTCTGAACTCTGATGCATCACCAGGTAAGAAATAATGAGTCATTGTCATTCAGCTGTTGAAACTCATCCTATGGTTTTCAACTCTTTGTTAAGGCAGATCTTGAGTAAGAAAACATTTTGAAGCGTTTTCTCCTCTGTGACAGACAGTACTTATCAGGGAATGACTAACAGCGACTTCATCTCATTTGACCTTCTTTGGTACAGTAGCTCACCAGTTCAATGGGTCTAATGGAGGGTTACAGTAACACAACCCTCCTTTTCATTCTCTCTCTTTGATGGTCTCCCCTTTCCTGTGAACTTCTTGACCATGCTCTTAGGAAACTGGTGACGCAAATATGGAATCTCTCCACTTCATTCATTCATGGAGGGTTTTAGTTAACTCTTTAGTTTGAAAGCCAAGCTCATACTGGCACTCGTTCTGACAGTTACAATGCATTACATTACTGGCAGTTGGCTCCTTAAAAAGCTTCAAAATTGTATTTTCAGTAGTTTAACCCAGCATGATTTCCTTTCCTCTGTGTAGCTGTTGTTGTGTCTATTTGCCAGCTGGCTTCAAGTACAGTAGGCTACAGTCCTCTCAGTGGTGGTTAAGTTTAGTCACTTCAGAATCAATCATGCTGTCAACATAGTGAAACCATACATGACTGAAGATCAGCATGCGTCATAATTATGACGAGTGGAGTAACACCATTCCCTGGTTAAACAACCTGCACAGGTGCACACCGCTCCCAACGGGTTCTAAGAAGATTGATGCCCCACAGTGCTTTGGTTGCCTCTCTTTCTCTACCTCTGTCTCTCTCCCTCTACCGCTGTCTACGTACATTCACCACGTACTCTTAGCATTCTCCCTCAGCACAGACAGAGAGGGGCCCTTACGCAGCCTGCCCTGAACAATACTGAAAGCTGAGAATCCATTCAGATGCTAATCTAATGTTGACTCTCTCCCGGTGTGGTTCAGTTCTATTCAGGCAGAGGTTGGATAGTGGGTCATATCTCACTACGCTACTAGACAGTCTGCTTATTACTTTTTTTTTTCCTTTTTACTTTTGTAACGTGAGCTTCTTCCTCCTACCCTCTCTCACTCCCTCTCTCTCCTGTTCTACCCTCTCTCCTCCCCTCTCTCTCCTGTTCTACCCTCTCTCACTCCCCTCTCTCTCCTGTTCTACCCTCTCTCACTCCCCCTCTCTCTCCTGTTCTACCCTCTCTCACTCCCCCTCTCTCTCCTGTTCTACCCTCTCTCACTCCCCCTCTCTCCTGTTCTACCCTCTCTCACTCCCCTCTCTCTCCTGTTCTACCCTCTCTCACTTTCCCCCTCTCTCTCCTGTTCTACCCTCTCTCACTCCCCCTCTCTCTCCTGTTCTACCCTCTCTCACTTTCCCCCTCTCTCTCCTGTTCTACCCTCTCTCCTCCCCCTCTCTCTCCTGTTCTACCCTCTCTCCTCCCCCTCCCCCTCTCTCCTGTTCTACCCTCTCTCACTCCCCCCTCTCTCCTGTTCTACTCTCTCTCACTCCCTCTCTCCTGTTCTAACCCTCTCTCACTCCCCCTCTCTCCTGTTCTACCCTCTCTCACTCCCCCTCTCTCTCCTGTTCTACCCTCTCTCACTTTCCCCCTCTCTCTCCTGTTCTACCCTCTCTCACTTTCCCCCTCTCTCTCCTGTTCTACCCTCTCTCACTTTCCCCCTCTCTCTCCTGTTCTACCCTCTCTCACTTTTGCCCCCTCTCTCTCCTGTTCTACCCTCTCTCACTTTTCCCCCTCTCTCTCTCCTGTTCTACCCTCTCTCACTTTCCCCCTCTCTCCTGTTCTGCCCTCTCTCACTCCCCCTCTCTCTCCTGTTCTACCCTCTCTCACTTTCCCCCTCTCTCTCCTGTTCTACCCTCTCTCACTCCCCCTCTCTCTCCTGTTCTACCCTCTCTCACTCCCCCTCCCCTCTCTCCTGTTCTACCCTCTCTCACTCCCCCTCTCTCCTGTTCTACCCTCTCTCACTCCCCCTCTCCTGTTCTACCCTCTCTCCTCCCCCTCTCTCTCCTGTTCTACCCTCTCTCACTTTCCCCCTCTCTCTCCTGTTCTACCCTCTCTCCTCCCCCTCTCTCTCCTGTTCTACCCTCTCTCACTTTCCCCCTCTCTCTCCTGTTCTACCCTCTCTCACTCCCCCTCTCTCTCCTGTTCTACCCTCTCTCACTCCCCCTCTCTCTCCTGTTCTACCCTCTCTCACTTTCCCCCTCTCTCTCCTGTTCTACCCTCTCTCACTCCCCCTCTCTCTCCTGTTCTACCCTCTCTCACTCCCCCTCTCTCTCCTGTTCTACCCTCTCTCACTCCCCCTCTCTCTCTCCTGTTCTACCCTCTCTCACTCCCCCCTCTCTCTCCTGTTCTACCCTCTCTCACTCCCCCTCTCTCTCCTGTTCTGCCCTCTCTCACTTTCCCCCCTCTCTCTCCTGTTCTACCCTCTCTCACTTTCCCCTCTCTCTCCTGTTCTACCCTCTCTCACTTTCCCCCTCTCTCTCCTGTTCTACCCTCTCTCACTTTCCCCCTCTCTCTCCTGTTCTACCCTCTCTCACTTTCCCCCCTCTCTCTCCTGTTCTACCCTCTCTCACTTCCCCCTCTCTCTCCTGTTCTACCCTCTCTCACTTTCCCCCCTCTCTCTCCTGTTCTACCCTCTCTCACTCCCCCTCTCTCTCCTGTTCTACCCTCTCTCACTCCCCCTCTCTCTCCTGTTCCTACCCTCTCTCACTCCCCCTCTCTCTCCTGTTCTACCCTCTCTCACTTTCCCCCTCTCTCTCCTGTTCTACCCTCTCTCACTCCCCCTCTCTCTCCTGTTCTACCCTCTCTCTCCTCCCCCCCTCTCTCCTGTTCTACCCTCTCTCACTCTCCCCTCTCTCTCCTGTTCTACCCTCTCTCACTCCCCCTCTCTCTCCTGTTCTACCCTCTCTCACTCCCCCTCTCTCCTGTTCTACCCTCTCTCACTCCCCTCTCTCTCCTGTTCTACCCTCTCTCACTTTCCCCCCTCTCTCTCTGTTCTACCCTCTCTCCTCCCCCTCTCTCTCCTGTTCTACCCTCTCTCACTTTCCCCCCTCTCTCTCCTGTTCTACCCTCTCTCACTTTCCCCCTCTCTCTCCTGTTCTACCCTCTCTCACTTTTCCCCCTCTCTCTCCTGTTCCTACCCTCTCTCACTTTCCCCCTCTCTCTCCTGTTCTACCCTCTCTCACTTTCCCCCTCTCTCTCCTGTTCTACCCTCTCTCACTTTCCCCTCTCTCTCTCTGTTCTGCTCTCTCACTCTCTCCTCTCTCTCCTGTTCTACCCTCTCTCTCACCCCTCTCTCTCCTGTTCTACCCTCTCTCACTTTCCCCCTCTCTCTCCTGTTCTACCCTCTCTCACTTTCCCCCCTCTCTCTCCTGTTCTACCCTCTCTCACTTTCCCCCTCTCTCTCCTGTTCTACCCTCTCTCACTTTTCCCCCCTCTCTCTCCTGTTCTACCCTCTCTCACTTTCCCCCTCTCTCTCCTGTTCTACCCTCTCTCACTTTTCCCCCTCTCTCTCCTGTTCTACCCTCTCTCACTTTCCCCTCTCTCTCCTGTTCTACCCTCTCTCACTCCCCCTCTCTCTCCTGTTCTACCCTCTCTCACTCCCCCTCTCTCTCCTGTTCTACCCTCTCTCACTTTCCCCCCCTCTCTCTCCTGTTCCTACCCTCTCTCACTCTTCCCCCCCTCTCTCTCCTGTTCCTACCCTCTCTCACTCCCCCTCTCTCTCCTGTTCTACCTCTCTCTCACTTTCCCCCTCTCTCTCCTGTTCTACCCTCTCTCACTCCCCTCTCTCTCCTGTTCTACCCTCTCTCACTTTCCCCCCCTCTCTCCTCTCTCTCACTCCCCCTCTCTCTCCTGTTCTACCCTCTCTCCTCCCCCTCTCTCCTGTTCTACCCTCTCTCACTTTCCCCCTCTCTCTCCTGTTCTACCCTCTCTCACTCCCCCTCTCTCTCCTGTTCTACCCTCTCTCACTCCCCCTCTCTCTCCTGTTCTACCCTCTCTCACTTTCCCCCTCTCTCTCCTGTTCTACCCTCTCTCACTCCCCCTCTCTCTCCTGTTCTACCCTCTCTCACTTTCCCCTCTCTCTCCTGTTCTACCCTCTCTCACTCCCCCTCTCTCTCCTGTTCTACCCTCTCTCACTTTCCCCCTCTCTCTCCTGTTCTACCCTCTCTCACTCCCCCTCTCTCTCCTGTTCTACCCTCTCTCACTTTCCCCCTCTCTCCTGTTCTACCCTCTCTCACTCCCCCTCTCTCTCCTGTTCTACCCTCTCTCACTTTCCCCCCTCTCTCTCCTGTTCTACCCTCTCTCACTCCCCCCTCTCTCTCCTGTTCTACCCTCTCTCACTCCCCCTCTCTCTCCTGTTCCTACCCTCTCTCACTCCCCCTCTCTCTCCTGTTCTACCCTCTCTCACTTTCCCCCTCTCTCTCCTGTTCTACCCTCTCTCTCACTCCCTCTCTCTCCTGTTCTACCCTCTCTCCTCCTCTCTCTCCTGTTCTACCCTCTCTCACTTTCCCCCTCTCTCTCCTGTTCTACCCTCTCTCACTCCCCCTCTCTCTCCTGTTCTACCCTCTCTCACTTTCCCCCTCTCTCTCCTGTTCTACCCTCTCTCACTTTTCCCCCTCTCTCTCCTGTTCTACCCTCTCTCACTTTCCCCCTCTCTCTCCTGTTCTACCCTCTCTCACTTTCCCCTCTCTCTCCTGTTCTACCCTCTCTCACTTTCCCCCTCTCTCTCCTGTTCTACTCTCTCTCACCCCCTCTCTCTCCTGTTCTACCCTCTCTCACCCCCCTCTCTCTCCTGTTCTACCCTCTCTCACTTTCCCCCTCTCTCTCCTGTTCTACCCTCTCTCACTTTCCCCCTCTCTCTCCTGTTCTACCCTCTCTCACTTTTCCCCCCTCTCTCCTGTTCTACCCTCTCTCACTTTTCCCCCTCTCTCTCCTGTTCTACCCTCTCTCACTTTCCCCCCTCTCTCTCCTGTTCTACTCTCTCTCACTTTTCCCCTCTCTCTCTCCTGTTCTACTCTCTCTCACTTTCCCCCCTCTCTCTCCTGTTCTACCCTCTCTCACTTTTCCCCCTCTCTCTCCTGTTCTACCCTCTCTCACTTTTCCCCCTCTCTCTCTCCTGTTCTACTCTCTCACTTTTCCCCCTCTCTCTCTCCTGTTCTACTCTCTCTCACTTTTCACCCTCTCTCTCTTCTAATTGTCTCCCGCTGTGCTTCCACTCTATTTTTGTGCTCTCTATCTCTCTCTAGTCTTTTTAGAGAGAGATAGAGTTAACTTCTTGACACCATGTGCCGTATCTAATATTTATACGGTGTACGTAGGCAGATGGGATGCCGAGAGAGCAGGGCCTAGCGCAGGCAGGCAGACAGGCAGCTGGATGGTGATTTGAATATGCAGTGTTCTGTCACTTGATCTGAATTTTACTCAGTGATAGCACACTGAAGACGCTATGATGCTAATCTTTTGAAGCTCCTCCCCTCCTGTTCTCCCCTCTGTCTGTTTTTCCATTCATCCTTGTTATTGTTCTCATTCAGAGAGACCCTAGAGCTAGTAGCATCCAGTATATGCTGCTGCTCTAACACTCTGAGAATTCAATTATTGTATTTATTTTTCTTCCTCCTGCTCTCAAACCTGTAATACATTTTTATGATTCTTCATAACAATGTGCCGGAATCATAAATCCTATCTTGTGTTCATTTCACACTCTACTCCTCAGAATGACTCTGCCATGGGCAGGGAAGGAGGACATACTGTATATGACTAGCATCAATCACAGTCTGATTTCCATGTCTGTTTGCCCACAGCCCAGGGTCTGTGTTTGTAGGATCAGATAGATGTTGCTCCCGTCTGTCGTTACTGTTTACCACCTTTGCCTTTCGGTCTCTTAAAGCAGCCATTTTATCTTCCTTCTCCATCTCCTCTGCCCTTTATCAATGTAAGGAGAGAGCTCGGCTTTATTTGATCCCCATAAAATAAAAAGTATCTTATAGTATGTCCCATTTGTCTACTGTATTATGTGACAAATGTGGCTTTATATAGATTAATAAGTCCAGTATTGATGGACTATTACAAAATGTATGAGAGGAAAATAATTAATTAATGGTGTCTGCTGCCCATCTTATATGTGCTGTCCTGTAGTCCTACCTGTATACTCTAACACGCAGTGCTGCTAACCATCTAGGTAGGATGGTAATAGAGGCATCTTGTACTGTATCCTTGTTTCTCTGTGACATAATGTGTGATATTTGTTGTGAAGAGGTTTGAGCCGGGCATCTAGACATGTAAGCCTCTCCTTCTGCCTGTGTGTGTTAGCTGTTTGTTTGTGTGTGTTGGCTGTCTGTGGTGTGTGTGTACTTGCCATGTGTACATGAATGTATATTGGCGAGTAAGTGACATCAGGCCTGTCCAGATTAATACCCTACATAAGTGATGAGGATGTTTATCTCTGAGAAGTATGAGGCCCCACCATTAGCGCATCATCCATCCCTCCATCGCCACCCACCTGCTCACCATTCATCAACAGTGAGGTAGGTAGCGTTCGGGCCAGTGACTCCTCAGAGGAGCAGAGGTAGAGAATTAAAAGTGTTAAGCTGTCAGGCTGTGAATAAAACCAAAGACATTAAAGAGAGCTTGAGGTAACTTCCCCAGGAAGGAAGGAAGGGTTGCTAATTCACACAAGAAGACTAATTTACATCCTAATAAATGGAGGGTTTTGCTATCTCCATGTTTAGCTTAGATCTATGATTAGAGCTATCAGAACTCCAGATGACAACGTCAATCATAACAGACTGAGTACACCAGGTAGAGGAGTATGGAATAATGCCCTTGACTTTAGTATGTGCAGTAGGCCTACATGGGGGTCCCTATATACTAAGCCAAGGTTATGAAATACAATTATTAACAAACACGTTTGAAAAACGAAAAACTATATTGAAACTATTGTCTTTAACTCCAAAACGAACTAAAACAAGGCAACAGATTTCAGTTCATTACTATAGCTCCCGCCTTAGGCCAATCAGTGTCATTTTGTAAATGCCGGAACTCTATGGCAAGATTTACTAAAAAAAAATTAATTTCACCTTTATTTAACCAGGTAGGCCAGTTGAGAACAAGTTCTCATTTACAACTGCGACCTGGCCAAGATAGAGCAAAGCTGTGCGGCACAAACAACACAGAGTTACACATGGGATAAACAAACAGTATAGTCAATAACACAATAGAACAAGTCTATATACAGTGTGTGCAAATGGAGTAAGATTAGGGAAGTAAGGAAATAAATAGGCCGTAGTGTCGAAGTAATTACAATTTAGCAATTAAACACTGGAGTGATAGATGTGCAGAAGATGAATGTGCAAGTAGAGATACTGGGGTGCAAAAGAGCAACAACAACAACAAAAAATATGGGGATGAGGTAGTTGGGTGGGCTATTTGCAGATGGGCTGTGTACAGGTACAATGATCGGTAAGCTGCTCTGACAGCTGATGCTTAAAGTTAGTGAGGGAGATATAAGTCTCCAGCTTCAGTGATTTTTGCAATTCGTTCCAGTCATTGGCAGCAGAGAACTGGAAGGCATCACCGAAGTCAAGGATCGGTAGGATACTCAGTTTTACAAGGGTATGTTTGGCAGCATGAGTCAAGGATGCTTTGTTGCGAAATAGGAAGCCATTTCTAGATTTAATTTTGGATTGGAGATGCTTAATGTGAGTCTGGAAGGAGAGTTTACAGTCTAACCAGACACCTAGGTATTTATAGTTTTCCACATATTCTAAGTCAGAACCATCCAGAGTAGTGATGCTAGACGGGCAGGCGGGTGCGGGCAGCGATCGGTTGAAGAACATGCCTCTACTTTTGCTTGCATTTAAGAGCAGTTGGAGGCCACGGAAGGAGTGTTGTATGGCATTGAAGCTCGTCAAGATGCATCATTCACCTAAGTTTTGTCTAAATTGGCCCAGTGCTGTCTGAGATCGTGTGTAACTAACTAACAAACTAACGGATGGACACAGATCCACAGTCTCATCCCAGATTTCATAATGGGGGACAATAAAATAAAAACCATCATGAATTATGTTCAGTTTCAGTTTTTTTCTAAGCTGAGCAAAAATCTAATGGGGGTTTCAAGCTTTTTGCAGGTATTCAAGCTACTGAATCTGGTGGGTAAATGCTTCCAGGAGACGTTTCAAATAGGCCTAGTTTGTGAATCCCTATCACTAGCTATCACCAGAGATTATGGAGGATTTGAGACTAAGGAAAACGGCAGTTTCCAATTGAAGAAAATGACCAAGG
Organism: Brachymystax lenok tsinlingensis; assembly: GCA_030435695.1. NCBI lineage: Eukaryota > Metazoa > Chordata > Actinopteri > Salmoniformes > Salmonidae > Brachymystax > Brachymystax lenok. The sequence goes on from CM059802.1 coordinate 17,009,863, forward strand.
TTCTGGTCTGTGTAGGTGGGAGTTGCCCCTCACCTGAGCATGCTTTCTTGCGTAGCCTAGCGACTAGCAGGCAGAGATGACCGCTTCAGGTACTTTGAGAACTAGCACAGCACTCAAAGTAGTTTTTCTCCTAATGTACTTATTTGCCCAAAATGTACTACCATTACTGTGTGTGGGGGCAATCTGTAATATTCAGTCAAATCCTATGGCTCTCCCTTTGGCACCAGTGCGATAGCCGCTGGCTCTGGTCAACTTAATCCATCCCCTTCTTACCGACACCCCGGGCCGCCCCACGACCAGAAAAAAACTAGCCTATGAGATGACTCGCTTTCTCTACCGTTTCTGCTATCACTAGCTAACTGGGAAAAAAATCATTGAGGTAGTTAACTCAATTCTTCTTACATTTACTACTAATGTTTAAACGCATTGGATTGGTGTAAATATTAGTGAGAGTTTCCCTTCACCATATTTTTGGCACCCGTCTCAGCGCTATTTCTTTTAAATCCAAGTCACATTGAGATTGACTTTATACTGTAATTAAACCTTACCTAATTTATGACCTGACCCATCACTTTATATATTACTGCCCCCCAGTTGCAAGAAGTGACATCCCAAAAAACACACACAAAACATCTACTATACAACACAACTGGCTCGCTCCTAGTCTCCCATGCATGCTTTAAAAAATACACATATATATTTTTTTATTTAACCTTTATTTAACAAGGCAAGTCAGTTAAGAACAAATTCTTATTTACAATGATGGCCTACCGGGGAACAGTGGGTTTTACTGCCCTGTTCAGCGGCAGAACGACAGATTTTTACCTTAACAGCTCCGTGATTCGATCCAGCAACCTTTCGGTTACTGGCCCAATGCTCTGGGCTACCTGCCTTTGATCCAGCAACCTTTCGGTTACTGGCCCAACGCTCTGGGCTAAATGCCGCCCCAAGGCTTTCTATCCCGAGCAGTAAAACTGAAACTAAATTATATAAAAACAAAATATCCATATTTTTTTTATCAACTGAAACTAAATAAAAACTAGCAAATCAGGTCTAAAAACAAATGCACTTATTTGACTGAATTTCAATTAACAATCGAAAAACTACTAGAAATAAATACCTAATTTAAAAGCACAAACCCATAATAACCTTGCACCAAGCAATGGGAGTTAATGCACTAGATATTTGCCTATTGCGTAATGACCTTCACCAACTAGCGGCTACTGTATAATTGGTTATTGAAGATGTTTATTTCTTGGAATTAACCTCTTTTCTCAGTATTCCCATGTTGCCTATTAAGTAGATTGGCCGTGAGCGTTCAGCTGCATTCAACTAAACCAGTCATGCACTCTTTAATTAAACAGCTCTAAATGAAAAGTTATCATTTTGTTGCCTTGCATGTTGTCATGGTGATTAATCAGCTGGGCGTTACAGGGAGTTAGCCCTTACTCCTTTGCACATGCTCAGTGGACTCCCCCTCTGCCATGGCTCCTGGCTCAGGTAGGCGGTCCTGCTTCAAATGGGCAGGTAGCCTCTGGGTGAGAGAAGTGAAACCCAATCACTAGTGAAGACCTGTGCCAGTGTGCACTGGCCCCAACAGAAGTCAACCCTGAGCTCGGAGCTGGGGTTCACCTCACCCATTCAGCGTCCAAACGTCAGTAAGTACTGATTTCTTATTCAACAGATGATAAGCAAGGATCAGTACACCGAGCTTCATGCAGACACAGTCCAGTGCTTATGATGTCTCTATTACGGTCTGGGTGTCCTCTCCTCTCTCTCCTCTTCTCCCCTCCCTCCTTCCTCCTCCCTCTGTCCACCCCTGTCCAGATGTTCCTGGCTCTGCAGTAGACATCTGGTGTCAGAGGGGTGACTGTGAGTCTGGCTGGTGTCTGAGATTGAGAGACACAGTTATGGCTGTGCCTTGAAAGCCTGTGGCTGCAGCACTGTAGACCTTAGAATGGTTCAGACAGACTGTCTGTATCACCTCTGACTCTGTTCTCTCTCTCTTCTGTTAGTTTCAACTATTCTAATCAGTTCCCCTCCACAAAGGGCTCCGTCAGACACTGTGGCTGATCACTTTCATACCTGTATCTGACAGCTGAGAGAAGGCTTTCTAACTGTAGTTATGTAAAATAGTTATTTTTGTTACTTTTCTCTACCAGGAATATGGCTTGATTCTTGACATCACACTGAGTACAGGAACACCTTCCTAATGTCCCCCGTCAGAAAGCCTTAATTTGTAGGTGTCGAAATCATTCCACAGGGATGCTGGCCCACGTTGACTCCAATGCTTCCCACAGATGTATCAAGTTGGCTGGATGTCCTTTGGGTGGTGGACTATTCTTGATACACACAGGAAACCCAGCAGTGTTGTAATTCTTGACACAAATCGGTGCGCCTGGCACCTAGGAACTTACATATTTTGCCTTGCCCATTCACCCTCTGAATGGCCCACAATCACAATATATGTCTTAAGGCTTAAAAATCCTTCTTTAACTTGTCTCCTCCCCTTCATCTACACTGATTGAAGTGGATTGATCAAGTGACATCAATAAGGGATCATAGCTTTCACCTGGTCAGTCCATGTCATGGAAAGAGCAGGTTTTGACACACCTACTCATTCAATGGTTTTTCTTTATTTTTACTATATTCTACATTGTAGAATAATAGTGAAGTCATCAAAACTATGAAAAAACACACATGGAATCATGTAGCAACCAAAAAAGTGTTAAACAAATTTCTCCTTCCTTAGCGGTATGACGGCTGTGTGGTCCCATGGTGTTTATACTTGCGTACTATTGTTTGTACAGATGAACGTGGTACCTTCAGGCGTTTGGAAATTGCTCCCAAGGATGAACCAGACATGTGGAGGTCTATGATTTTTTTTCTGAGGTCTTGGCTGATTTCTTTTGATTTCCCATGATGTCAAGCAAAGAGGCACAGAGTTTTAAGGTAGGCCTTGAAATACATCCACAGGTACACATCCAGTTGACTCAAATTATGTCAATTAGCCTATCAGAAGCTTCTAAAGCCATGACATCATTTTCTGGAATTTTCCCAGCTGTTTAAAGGCACAGTCAACTTAGTGAATGTAAACTTCTGACCCACTGGAATTGTGATACAGTGAATAATAAGTGAAATAATCTGTCTGTAAACAATTGTTGGAAAAATTACTTGTCATGCACAGAGTAGATATCCTAACCGGCTTGCCAAAACTATAGTATGTTAACAAGAAATTTGTGGAGTGGTTGAAAAACAAGTTTTAATGACCCCAACCTAAATGTATGTCAACTTCCGACTTCAACTGTACTACCCACCACTGCGACCTGTGTGCTCTTGTTGGCTGGTCCTCGCTACAGATTCGTCGCCAAACCCACTGGCTCCAGGTCATCAATAAGTCTTTGCTAGGTAAAGCTCTGCCTTATCTCAGCTCACTGGTCACCATAGCAGCACCCACCCGTAGCACGCGCTCCAGCAGGTATATCTCACTGGTCATCACCAAAGCCAATTCCTCCTTTGGCTGCCTTTCCTTCCAGTTCTCTGCTGCCAATGACTGGAACGAACTACAAAAATCACTGAAATTGGAGACTTATATCTCCCTCGCTAACTTTAAGCGTCAGCTGTCAGAGCAGCTTACCGATCACTGCAGCTGTACACAGCCCATCTGTAAATAGCCCATCCAACTACCTACCTCATCCCCATATGTTTTTGCTTTTCTGCTCTTTTGCACACCAGTATTTCTACTTGCACATCCTCATCTGCACATATATCACTCCAGTGTAAATTGCTAAACTGTAATTACTTCGCCACTATGGCCTATTTATTGCCTTACCTCCTTACTTCATTTGCACACACTGTTTACAGATTTTCCACTGCTCTGCTTTATCTTGGCCTGGTCGCAGTTGTAAATGCGAACCTGTTCTCAACTGGCCTATCTGGTTAAATAAAGGTGAAATATATATTTTTTAAATGCCATTATGCATGCTGTTCTAGCGCAGCTCATCAGAGCGACCCCCTGTGTATTGATTGATATTAATCTGGTATTTTAATTGAAAATCAGGGGTTGCGCAGTCTCAGTCTCTGCCTGGCCTCCCAACAGACCGACAGGGCCTGCAGTGCAGTTAGTTACCATGGGAGATGATGATAATTTCACTAATATTTAGCCCCATTTGACAGTCTTTCAATATTTGTTATTCATTTCTATCAATGTTTCAGGTTTCTGAATGGGACTATGTTTCATGTGGTACTGAACTGTGAAGAGAACTAGCGTGAGTGTTAGGCTCTTTCAGGCTTTTTTCCTCATCCTGCTCTCTCTCCACCTCTAGTCTAATAAATACACTCCCCTGGTGGTGTGTTATCCTCTGTAGACTGAGTCTTCCAACATCTCTTTCTCTCTCTCTCTCTCTCGCTGTCTCGGTCTCTCTCTCTCGCTCGCTTTTTCGATCTCTCACTGTGTGTGTGTCTGTGTGTCGCTCTCTCTCTCTCGCTTTCTATCACTCTCGCTCTCTCACTGTGTCGATCTCTCACTGTCTGTCGTTCTGTCTCTCTCTCGCTCTCTCTGTCTCTTGCTCTCTCTGTCTCTCTCTCTGTAATCATTTTCTTCCCCTTTCTCTCTCACTTTCCCTGGGTGTCTGAGCCGAGTCAGTCTTGCAGCTCTCCATTCCTGCAGTTCTCTGGGTTGGGTGATTTCAGCACAGTTCGCTCACACCTAATTCAATGCATCATTGTCTTCCAAATGGCTCAAATTCTTCTCCCTGGGACCTCTGCTCAAGTCAAAAAGAGTCAGGTTACTGGAATTAAACCTAATAGATTCTCCTTACCTGGGGATTTGGTTTCCATCTGTCATCAATTATCTGTGTCGCAATGCTAGAAGAGACTTGAGAATGAAAGATTACTTCCTGTATGTTTCATATTAGATAATTTATTCAAATGTGTACAGTTCACGGAGGCACTGTGTATGTCCTCCTAGTAATAAACTCCTAGTAAAAGATGAATAAATGCTGTTGTTAAAAAGTCATACACAAAGTTAACTGTGCGACAACTGAGATGCACTTCATCTACCACAGAGCACCTAGCAGTTCTTCATGCATACCTGTAGCTTAAGCCTCTCTCTCCAGTGTCCAGACCACTGACTCCTGTCATCCTGGGCAGTTTTTATTCTTTAATATTGATTGATGAGAGAGGAAGAAGAGGCCGAGGTAGCTTTGTCGGGGCGCAGGCTGCTTTTCCCAGTTCTGTCACGGCAGGTCTTTCAGCTACTTTCAGCTGTCACAGAAACCCTTTAGGAGAGGTGAAGGAGAACACAAGAGACTGCACTTTTCTCTCTACCATCATCACCAACTCTCCAATCTCTCTCTGACCAGAGAGGTGCTCACAGTGGATGTGCTCTACACACAAGCACACAGGCATGCGTGCACACACACCCTGTTACACTCTCTCGCTCTTCTGTCTCACACACTCTCTCGCTCTCCTCTCTCATTTTCTCTCGTTCGCTCGCTCTCTTTCTCGCTCTCTCTCTCTGTGCCATCTTTTTCTCACTCATACACACCCGGGTGTACTTACCCACACACAGGCTTCGTGTTTCACAGTGTAATGCTGGTTCACAGAACGCCCTCTATCCCTTGCAATGATGCATGTGTATCAGCAGGCAGTAATCTGAGCCTTCTGGGAAAGATTGTATCTTACATACATATGACTGTGACACTAGCTGTGAGGGGTGGTAGTATATAATATCCGTTATGCTATAATCTATATAGTCAGTAATGTGTTTGGGAGTTGGCATGTGAATGGGTATAATTTGGCTTTGAGGAATGTGTTTGTATGACTTTGTACGTAAGTACTGTAAGTACACTTCTGCCTTACGGGCCGAGTCAGAACGATCCATAGGGCAGGAGTGTATATCTCCTGTTTCTGTAGCGTGACTTGAGGCAGCTTGATGTACAACCCCTGGACAGAACGCTAGTGACTGTATGCAGTGTTAGTTTTACTTTTGTAATTGTATTTAACCTTTAATTGATTCAGAGCACGGGTGTATTCCTTATGCGATTCTGTTGCAAAACATTTCTTAAAAGGAACGAAACAGACCTACCTACATTTTGTGCAATAGAAACTCATGTTTTGCTCTGTTTGCTTCCATTTGGTCCTTAAACGGTTTCTGTAATGAATACACCCCTGGTTTGGTCTGGTGTGAGATATGAGGGAGAGGTCTAGGCCAAATGACACGGCTCTGATTTGGCCCAGGTCTGCATTCCATGGTTGTGACGGAGACCAGAAAGCCATGAACACCCTCCTCTCTACAGCCCTGTGTGTGTGTCCTCACAAGGATAGTAAAACAAGGAAAATCCTCCCTCGTGGGGATATTTCCCAGGTGCCGAAGAGTTGAAAGGCTATTTAGGGTTAGGGTAAATAGGATTTTGAATTAAATCAATTTTAGGTCCCCACAAGGGTAGTAATACTGTGTGTGAGTGAATGAGAGACTCAGAACTACACAAAGCCATTACCATCAGATTGCACATGGAATGAATCAGTCTTGTTGTGCAACTGACTAGATATCCCCTTTCTCTTCTCTCAACCATTATGCACGACTCCGCTAAGCTACCTATGACATGCTACTCGGAACAATGGCTCCGTCTTCGGCCAAGGCGAGTAGGCTACACTGGGATCTGTGTTATTGAAGCTGTTCAGGATCCACTCTGTCCCCTGACCATTCACACTGAGACATAGACCTTACTCAACCAGGCCTTCACCTCAATCCACCCAATCACATACAGTACTGCACTGTAAGTGGAAATCTAATCATTTCTTCACATAGATGCGTTTACAGATGATATACTGTAGGCTTGGGCGGTATCCAGATTGACAACCTTGATCCATCTCGGGATATTCAGTAATACCGACACTAAACACTATTTTCAATCTGAAGGTTACCAATGCTGTAAAGTCCCATAGCAAATTCGAACTAAATGCTAATAAACCTATGCAAACATTTTATACAGTCTCTTACATAAACTATTTGCAGGAAAGACATCCCAGCTCATAAAGTTATACAAGTAACTCAAAAATGCTACTCAATGTTTGCTACACACGCAAAACCAATATTAGACTCTTGATCCAGGTGGGGACTCTGCTTTTACCAAGAGGAGTTTGATTGCAAGAAGCTAAACAATTAGCTAGATAACTAGCTACTACGTTAGCAAACCAAATGAACAACTGCAGAGCATTTAGCATATTTTAAACAATTAACTTATTAGTTTAGTTATGAATTACTGTAACTAAATCACCTGGTATGTGTGATGCACAACCGTGAATGACTCTTAAGCAAGGTTATTATAGTAAACTAAAACTGAAACTATTACGAAAACTAATCATGAAAAAATGTAAACTGAAAGAAAATAATTAACAAACCTGTTTGAAAAAATAAAATGATACTAAAACTATTATCTTTGACTCCAAAACTAACAAAAAAAACCAAATCATTCATTATGTGAAGTTTTTTAGTTTTTGGTGGTGCAAAAATCAAATGGGCTTTTTAAGCATCTGAATCTGGCGTATCACATTGAGATTGACTTTATAATTTAAAGATAGACTTGGCAAGATGACGTTGCCACGAGCAGCACCGCAGATATTGGGTGTGTTTGAGTGGTAAAGCTAAAGCAACCGACTGTTGACAATATCCAGAAGTGAAGTGGTGGGAGATGTATCTGCAACAGCCGAAACGCCGGATACTGTGGATTCCCAACAGCAAGGCTCAGATCAACAGTGTTGCCATTGTTTATTAAATGTTTTCTCTATGATGTCGAAATTAACTTATCTAACCCCCATGTCAATCACACACAAAACTGAAATCATAATATAATATTGTGTGTACATTGAATAATCAATTAGTGAGAGAGAGCCTCTATCACATTTAATTGTATACTGTATATCCATCCACTGTACACATATACTGAACAAAAATATAAACGCAACATGCAACAATTTCAAAGATTTTACTGAGTTGCAGTTCATATAAGGAAATCAGTTAATTGAAACAAATAAATGAGGCCTTAATCTATGGATTTCACATGACTGGGAATACAGATATGCATCTGTTGGTTGTCAGCTCAGCAGCAGTCCCTGTACATCCCAAATAGCACCCTAATCCCTATATAGTGCACTATTTAAAGGGATCATGGATCAGAACCAGTCAGTATCTGGTGTGACCACCATTTGCCTCATGCTGCGCAATCTCCTTTTCATAGAGTTGATCAGGCTGTTTCGTGCTTCAATGGCTGCACAAAATTGCTGGATATTGGCAGGAACTGTAATACGCTGTCGTACACGTCGATCCAGAGCATCCCAAACATGCTCAATGGGTGACATGTCAGGTGATTATGCAGGCCATGGAAGAACTGGGACATTTTCAGCTTCCAGGAGTTGTGTACAGATCCTTGCGACATGGGGCTGTGCATTATCATGCTGAAACATGAGGTGATGGTGTAGGATGAATGGCACAACGGTATCTCTGTGCATTCAAATTGCCATCGATAAAATGCAATTGTGTTCGTTGTCCGTAGTTTATGCCTGCCCATACCATAACCCCACTGCCACCACGGGGCACTCAGTTCACAGAGTTGACATTAGGAAATCGCTCGCCCACACGACACCATACACATGGTCTGTGCTTGTGAGGCAGGTTGGACGTACCAAATTCTCTAAAATGACGTTGGAGGTGGCTTATGGTAAAGAAATTAATTCTCTGGCAACTGCTCTGGAGGACATTCCTGCAGTCAGTATGCCAATTGCACGCTGCCTCAACTTGAGACATCTGTGGCAGTGTTGTGAGACAAAACTGTACATTTTAGGGTGGCCTTTTGTCACCAGCAGAAGGTGCACCTGTGTAATGATCATGCTGTTTAATCAGCTTCTTGATATGCCACACCTGTCAGGTGGATGGATTGTTCTTGGCAAAGCAGAAATGCTCACTAACAAGGATGTAAACAAATTTGAGCCCCAAAATTTAGAGAAATAAGGTTTTTGTGCGTATGGAAAATGTCTGGCATCTTATTTCAGCTCATGAAACATGGGACCAACACTTTACATGTTGCGTTTATATATTTTTTTGGGTGAAAATTGCAGCAAATTGTTTCCTGTTTGTCATGTCTTTGCTCATGTTCACGTGAGTCAAACAAAAACACACTAATAATTGGTTGACAATATAGCCTCCCACAATGCAGGTGATGGCTGCAGGAGGAAGTTGTAAAGAGCAACTGCAGAAACTTGCAGTCCACTGCAGTCAACTTCAAGAACTTTTGATCACATACTTTTTGTAAATTAAGTCAGACAATGTTTTTCCCCAGAATGCAACACATTTTGACTTAATAAAAGTGATCCGCTCTAATGTGGCCATTGACTTTAGCACGATGCTATACCTTTTTCTCACAGTCACACAGAGTATCTGCGCATGTGCACGGGTGCGCTTCACGCTGCTACAATGTGGTAGCGATGGTACCAAAACAGCAAGAAGTTTAGCCTTGCGCTTCAACGCTCCTGGTTGTTGCGGAAATTGACCCATTACTACTGTGTACTTCGTGCAGCTACGTCATCTTGCTGAGTCTACCTTTAAACCTACCCTAATTTATGACCTGACTAATGACTGTATGCATTACTGCCCCACAGTGGCAAGGAAGTGACATGCCAAAAAACACACAAACTATACAACACATAAATGGCTCCTAGTCTCTCAGACACAGGGCTCTATTCTAACAAGCCTACCGCAATGGTCATTCTAAGCGCTGGGCGGTAGCGCTATAGGTTTGGGGGCGTGTCAGAAATATTTTTGCTTATTTCACAAGCACAATTATCGGCGCAGATGCTGGCGTTGGCACAAACGGGCTGGGTTTTTAATGAATAAGCAAGTTTTGAGTGTGTCGAGGCTTGGCTGCTCGCTGGCCAATCAGAATGTGCTCCATTACTAAATATGTGGTTGCTCCTAGTTGTGTATTTACAGTCTTATGTATTGCCTTGGAATCCACTCCAATTCCAATGTTAGTCCCTTGTTTGTTAAACAGCTTACAGAAGCAAAATAAAAACATGTAGACCTATCTCATCTTTCCTAAATATGTTAACTTGAACCTGTTTGCAGTCCATATTGTTCTAAGTAATTGTATGGCTTCAATGTGGAAAATAATAAATACAGTTGAAGTGGGAAGTTTACATACACTTAGGTTGGAGTCCTTAAAACTCGTTTTTCAACCACTCCACAAATTTCATGTTAACAAACTATAGTTTTGGCAAGTCGGTTAGGACATCTACTTTGTGCATGACACAAGTAATTTTTCCAACAATTGTTTACAGACAGATTATTTCACTTATAATTCACTGTATCACAATTCCAGTGGGTCAGAAGTTTACATACACGAAGTTGACTGTGCCTTTAAACAGCTTGGAAAATTCCAGAAAATGATGTCATGGCTTTAGAAGCTTCTGATTTACATAATTTGAGTCAATTGGAGGTGTACCTGCGGATGTATTTCAAGGGCTACCTTCAAACTCAGTGCCTCTTTGCTTGACATCATGGGAAAATCTAAATAAATCAGCCAAGACCTCAGAAAATTGTAGACCTCCATAAGTCTGGTTCATCCTTGGGAGCAATTTCCAAACGCCTGAAGGAACCACGTTCATCTGTACAAACAATACTACGCAAGTATAAACACCATGGGACCACACAGCCTTCATACCGCTCAGGAATGAGACGCCTTCTGTCTCCTAGAGATGAACATACTTTGGTGCGAAAAGTGCAAATCAATCCCAGAACAACAGCAAAGGACCTTGTGAAGATGCTGGAGGAAACAGGTACAAAAGTATCTATATCCACAGTAAAACGAGTCCTATATCGAAATAACCTGAAAGGCCGCTCAGCAAGGAAGAAGCCACTGCTCCAAAACCGCCATAAAAAAGCCAGTCTATGGTTTGCAACTGCACATGGGGACAAAGATCGTACTTTTTTGAGAAATGTCCTCTGGTCTGATGAAACAAAAATAGAACTGTTTGGCCATAATGACCATCGTTATGTTTGGAGGAAATAGGGGGAGGCTTGCAAGCCGAAGAACACCATCCCAACCGTGAAGCACAGGGGTGGCAGCATCATGTTGTGGGGGTGCTTTGCTGCAGGAGGTGCACTTCACAAAATAGATGGCATCATGAAGATGGAAAATTATGTGGATATATCTCAAGAGGCAAAATTCACCCAACTTATTGTGGGAAGCTTGTGGAAGGCTACCCGAAACATTTGACCCAAGTTAAACAATTTAAAGGCAATGCTACCAAATACTAATGGAGTGTATGTAAACTTCTGACCCACTGGGAATGTGATGAAAGAAATAAAAGCTGAAATGAATAATTCTCTCTACTATTTTTCTGACATTTCACATTCTTAAAGTAAAGTGGTGATCCTAACTGACCTGAGACAGGGAATATTTACTCTGATTAAATGTCAGGAATTGTGAAAAACTGAGTTGAAATGTATTTGTCTAAGGTGTACGTACTGTAGCATTCACACTGATATAAGGGTGCATCTGCATTGCTTGCTGTTTGGGGGTTTTATGCTGGGTTTCTGTATAGCACTTTGATATTGGCTGATGTAAAAAGGGCTTTATAAATACATTTGATTTATTGATGGTTAGGCCTACCGTAAATTACATTATGTACATGCCAAATGTTGTCAATAAGCAAGATTAAATTCACTAAAGAGAGAGATGAATTCTAAAGAAAACAAACAACCTGTTTTTAAATAGGCTGTGTCTAAACACACTTATAGGCACCATAATTGCTTCCCTTGGGCATGTAATATTAAAACAATGCAGGCTATGGAGGGTTTCATGCATCCAAACTCTACACAGTAGCTGGACAGATATCCAGATAGGGAGAATGTCCACTTAACATTATACTGCTCCCAAATCTAATGTTTTATATACACTACCATTCAAAAGTTTGGGGTCACTTAGAAATGTCCTTGTTTTTGAAAGAAAAGCACATTTGTTGTCCATTAAAAATGGAAATAAATAAATTAGGCCTTAATCTATGGATTTCACATGACTGGGAATACAGATATGCATCTGTTGGTTGGGGCGTGGATCAGAAAACCAGTCAGTATCTGGTGTGACCACCATTTACCTCATGTTGCGCGACACATCTTCTTTGCATAGAGTTGATCAGGCTGTTGATTGTGGCCTGTTGTCCCACTCCCCCCAGCCCCCAGCCCCCTTGCCCCACCGTACCCTCCTCTTCTCCCCACCACCACAATTAGCCTTCAGCCTCTCTCCCCTCTCTCCATAACCATGATGCAGGGTGGACATGGGCCTACTTGCAGGACTCCATATCCATCTCTCAGTGGTACTGATGACTGAGTTCCAACCAGCCCAGCCAGCAAGCCAGTTAGCTCATTCCTCTGATAGGAGTGTGCCCTCTGTGCCCTGTGCTGGGGCTCCAGGACATGATAGATGGCTGTAATGTAAGAGAGTGGTTCAGGTCCCTGTAGAGGCAGTCAGACAGACTGAGTCTCAAATGGCACCCTATGCCCTTTAAATAGTGTACTATATAGGGATTAGGGTGCTGTTTGGGATGTACAGTGACTGCTGCTGAGCTGACCTCCAGAAGGAGGAGGAGATGTGTGATTGGATGGATACACCAGGAGGAGGAGGTGTGAGTGGATGGATGGATACACCTAGAGGAGGAGATGTGTGAGTGGATGGATGGATACACCTAGAGGAGGAGATGTGTGAGTGGATGGATGGATACACCTAGAGGAGGAGATGTGTGAGTGGATGGATGGATACACCTAGAGGAGGAGATGTGAGTGGATGGATGGATACACCTAGAGGAGGAGATGTGAGTGGATGGATGGATACACCTAGAGGAGGAGATGTGAGTGGATGGATGGATACACCTAGAGGAGGAGATGTGTGAGTGGATGGATGGATACACCTAGAGGAGGAGATGTGAGTGGATGGATGGATACACCTAGAGGAGGAGATGTGAGTGGATGGATGGATACACCAGGAGGAGGAGATGTGAGTGGATGGATGGATACACCAGGAGGAAGAGATGTGTGAGTGGATGGATGGATACACCTAGAGGAAGAGATGTGAGTGGATGGATGGATACACCTAGAGGAGGAGATGTGTGAGTGGATGGATGGATACACCTAGAGGAGGAGATGTGTGAGTGGATGGATGGATACACCTAGAGGAGGAGATGTGTGAGTGGATGGATGGATACACCAGGAGGAGGAGATGTGTGAGTGGATGGATGGATACACCAGGAGGAGGAGATGTGAGTGGATGGATGGATACACCTAGAGGAGGAGATGTGTGAGTGGATGGATGGATACACCTAGAGGAGGAGATGTGTGAGTGGATGGATGGATACACCTAGAGGAGGAGATGTGTGAGTGGATGGATGGATACACCTAGAGGAGGAGATGTGTGAGTGGATGGATGGATACACCTAGAGGAGGAGATGTGTGAGTGGATGGATGGATACACCAGGAGGAGGAGGTGTGAGTGGATGGATGGATACACCTAGAGGAGGAGATGTGAGTGGATGGATGGATACACCTAGAGGAGGAGATGTGTGAGTGGATGGATGGATACACCAGGAGGAGGAGGTGTGAGTGGATGGATGGATACACCTAGAGGAGGAGATGTGTGAGTGGATGGATGGATACACCAGGAGGAGGAGGTGTGAGTGGATGGATGGATACACCTAGAGGAGGAGATGTGTGAGTGGATGGATGGATACACCTAGAGGTTGAGGAGAGGTTATTCTGGACATTGAAAAGAATGGGTACACACACATGCGCAGAGACACACACACACACAGGGCACACACACACACACAACATCACTTGTTTGTTCCCCTCACTCTTCAGCTTATTTAGATCTTACATGATCTGGCACAAACACACATAGATGCACAGTCATGATACACAAACCCTTAGACACATGTGCACAGTGTCTCCGATGCATGCATACATACACAGGCCTTGACATCACCTACAGGAGATGCTGTGCTCACTCAACAATGAAGCTGTGTGAGTGTGCATTTGTGTTGAGGTGGTGTGCGGGCATTTTAGGAAGCCACATAAGTCACACATCCAGGCAGCACAAGGTCAAAAGAACAAGAGACCCACATCAAGGCAGAACTGTATCCCGCAACAATGCCTTCTCCACACTGATACACCATTCCCTCACATGTCCACACACGTGCCTCTGACTCTGGGCTGGATGCAGTATGAGGGAGGGTTCACAACACTGGAACAAGGCTCCTGTATTCCTTTACACACAGTGACTGACTGTAGGTACAGCATGTCTCATAAAGAAATGCTTTACATTTGAAATACTATACCACTAGGTATTGTATGGGGTTTTATATTGTCATAATGATAATAGGATGTCCCCTCCCTGCTTTGTGTGAGACAGTGGCAGACACACACACAACCTCTGTGTTTTTATGAGTCTCCATATTTCTCCTCTCCTGGGTTCTCCCAGATGCATCGGTGGCCAGACCTTCACTGACAGCTGAAGTTATTGAGTCTAAGAGTTCAGTGCATTTTCTGCCCTGCTAAACCATAATACATGGAGCTGGGAGACTATCACACTACCTGAGCGTCCTGTCTTTATGTGTGGAATAGATGATTTGTTCTTTCCAAGGCCTTTGTGTGTTCCATGTCACTGCTGATTCCAGATTCCATTGAGAGGTTCACTGGACCCTAGATTGATAGTGAGAAATGAAATAGTCTGACCTTTAGTTCTCTTATTTTTCCAAATCTGGAAGCTTTTACAAAATCGAGATTTAAAATGGCAAAAGACATTTCAAATGTCAAGTGTTTAAGTAAATAAAATAAACCTTGACCTATTTCTCAAATGTAAGCCCTCCTCCTCTCTTCCGTCCCCTCTCCATGAGAGGTACAACAAGGACACTGAGGGACATGTGAAATGAAATGGAGAGATGGTGGAGGAGATTGCACTGATCCGCTTTGATCTCTCCCCTCTCGCTCTCTTTCTCCTTCCCCCTCTCTTTCTCTCTCTCTGTCCCAACCAGTGTAGTCGGAAGGCCTGGGCGGTATCCAGATTGTCATACTATCATATCGACCTTGTGCCGCACCGGGATATTCGGTAAACTTCCAGCGCTGAACACAAGGCGCGCGATTTTCAAACCCAACTGAGCATTTGTAATCAGGTTAGCAATGCTAACAAGTACATGTAAACTAAATGCTAACGAGCGTATTGCAAACATTTTATACCGTTTCTTACATAACCTTTTTTCAGGACAGACACCCCAGGTCATAAAGTTATACAAGTAACTCAAAATTGCTACTCAATGTTTGCTACAATCACAAAACAAATATTAGGCAGCAAGTATCTTGATCCAGGAGTGGATTTTCTGCTGTTACCGGCAAGCGAAAAATGATTTTGGAAGAAGCTAACCACTTAACCAGATAGCTAACTAGCTTCTAAATTAGTAAACCAAATGCATAACTGCAGAGAATTTAGCACACTTTAGACAGTTAACTTAATAGTTATAAGATATCTAGCTGGAAAACATTTCGTTTTGAATTCCATACTGTACAGTAGCTAGATCACAAGGCTCCGGTCTCTCGTCGTTGTGTGCTTGTGAACAAACCACGAGACTGGGCACTACCGGTAAGCTTCATAATGGAACATTGTGACAGGTGAAATGAAGAACACAATCTTTATCTCCTAACATATTGCACAAGCTGACAGCAAGTAATTCTTTAAAAAGTAGCTACAAATATTCAAATGTATTTAAAAAAAAAAAAAACAGCATAGTGGGTTAATGCGCAAGGCTCAACTTCTCAGCTGTTTTTGTGCCCTGGCTAACACACTGTGAACAGCGTGAAGTAAACCCGTGCACATGCAGTGACTGTGTGAGAGCGAAGTCTTGCATCTCGCTCACCTCAATATCTGCGGCTCTGCTCATGGCAACGTCAAAGTAGCTACAAATATTCAAACGTATAAAAAAAAAAACGGTATTGAAAAACCATCCCGTGGCTTTTTCCAAATACCCCGGTATAGGGTATATACGGTATAGCGGCCAAGCCTAGTCGTCAGCCACACCAGACACAATGTGTAAACGGTTGCATAGGAGTCTTCAAGCCCCTGATAGCACAGACCAGTGTTCAGAGTGGGGCCTCATTCTCCAGATCAGACCGTGTCGTGTTATATACACACACAAAAAGACCAGCCAGACAAACAGTAGATGCAACATGCTGAGATAGAGCTCTGAGCCACACACACACACACTTTCCCCTCCTATTGTGTGTACTTGTTTCTGTGTAGCTGTTTCATCTCAACCCTCCGCTACACAAGGGGGGTAGCTGTAAGAGGCATACATTCTGGATTGAAAAAGCAGTCTGAGGCTGGGGATGCTGAGATGAGAATAATAGTGTAAAAGAGATGGGAACGGTAGAGAGAGTACCGAACTGGGGGTACTGGAGGACTGGAGTTGCGAAACACTGTATTAGTGGATGCTGACAGTAACAGGCTATGATGCTAGTCATCCAAAGCCGTCAGCGTATTAGTGGATGCTAACTGCTAAGTATCCGTCAGTGTATGCTACCTAAAAAGCACTAAGGAGATGCCATATGATTCCATTGCTAAGGGTGATGAGGATAATCACTTCTGCTATTAAAAGCATATAATACTAAGAATAAACATTAACATAATTTGTTCTAACTACAGCACCAGCTAAATAGACGCCTCCCTCACTGATTATTTAATATATGAGAGAATCTATCTCTCATAGCAATAAGAGGAGCATTTGCATAATTACTCTGGGGCCAGTTCCCCTTTAGAATCTATGACAGAGCTAAAGAGTTCAGTCAAGCTAGAAGAAGACCAAGGTTCTACACTGCATGCATTGAAGCCAGACTCACTATACTGGTATCAATCTCATGATCCTAAGTCCATGCCAGTATTCTCCCCTTCTGGCACCATCACACTGCAGCCTATATGCTCTGAAGTCTGTGACAGTGTTCTGAGCTAGCTAGAGAGATCTGGTCCAGTTATGTAGAGTAAACTCATCTGAGAAGAACATCCCTCCCTAGTTAATGCTAGATCTGTGTTTCCCACAGGACCTTGGTCATTGGTTTGAGCCAGCTCTGCTCCATGAGATGAATCTACAGCTATCTCTTCTCTGCCCTGTGCAAACTGAACCCCGCTTTGAGAGGTGCAAGCCTTTAATTGGAACTTCAAAGAAGCCCAGCTAAGCTAATAGGAAGAGGGAGGAGGGTGATTGGGGGGATTTATTTTCCCTTTTAGTACAGTGTACGACCACCACCATTCTGTAATTTATCTCCATTGCCCATGTACTTCTCCACACCGGCTAATTGACTTCCCACCGGTAGAGACTGCCAAGCCAGTCACTCTAATTAACACATTAACAGCTCTCTCCTACATTGACTATACAGCTCTCACTAGACAAAGGTCTAGGGTGTGTGTGTGACATCATTTGGTCGAAGGACATTAGTAGACATTTTTGCAGGGATGTTTTGGGGAAGGGTACAGGGAAATATAGGGTTGCTTATGCATTCAGTCAGTTACACAGGGAGGAGACAGTGGGCATCTATTCAGTGATCCTGGGATGCCATGCGGTCTAAATGATGTGCTAATTAGATAGCACCAGGGCTTGGCCACTAACATGGAAGGGCCTCATTAACCTCTAGGGGATAATTAAGGAGCAGTGGGGCGCTAGAAATATACAAGTTTCATGAAAATACAAGTGTTGCACACTGTTCAAAAGCTTAGACTCTTGGCAATCACACAGCGTTGTCAGATTTCAAAAAGGCTTTACGGTGAAAGCAGAACATTTAATTGCCTGAGGACAGCGCCCCATGTACTTCCTATATTAGCATAATAATAAAACCAGCGCGGGTGTCACAAAACACATAAAAATATATAAAATAAATTGATTACCTTTGAAGATCTTCTGCTGATGATAATCCGAAGTGTCCAAGCAAGACATTCAATATTCCTTTTGTTCGAAAAGGTCCCTGTTTATATCCATACAGCTCCGTTTGGTTGGCACGTTCTGTTCAGAAAATCCGCCGTCCACTCGTCCATTAAACAAGACAAAAAATATACCTATAAACTTTGTCCAAACAAATCAAACAACATTTCTAGTCGATCCTTAGGTACACTATTATGTATATTAACTATTCTATTTCACATGGATAATATCCTGGGCGATAGAAAAGTAAAAAACCGAGGTGCGCGCTCCCGGGTCCCACGCGCCACAGACAAAAATTACTTCCTCACTCCACTTAGAAAAACTTCCTGTATTCGTCTAGTTTTCAAGGTGAACTCTTCAAACCTTTTTCTAAAGACGGTTGACATCTAGTGGAAGCCATAGGTACTGCAACCTGGGAGCTGGATTAAAGCATGTCCTATAGCAACCCATTGGAAAAGGAGGCATGTCACAAAATCTGATTTTCTTGGATGGATTTTGCCCGGGTTTTCGCCTGCCATATCAGTTCTGTTATACTCACAGACATTATTTTAAGTTTTAGAAACTTCAGTGTTTTCTATCCAATAGTATTAATTATGTGCATATCCTGGTTTCTGGGCCTGAGAGGCAGGCATTTTACTTTGGGCACACCAGACTCTCCAAAACTCCCAACACTGCCGCCGCTCCTAGACCCTGTGGTGGCAGCCTCTCCCTGTAACACCTCTGCATTCCATGCTCATTTAGAGAGGACTTACTGTGTTTTGAAAATCAGTGCTTTAATTTGATGGTTGTTTAGTACAGGTGTCTGTTTAGAATAGGTGGGTAGGGGGATCCGTGTCCACCCATACCATCAATCAGTCCCCTATAATCAGTCCCCTGAGATTTATCAAACTGCTTCACCCATTTCTAATTTCACCTCTCCTATCTCTGTAAATGCAGACATTTAACTGAATTGAAGCCTCAGGGCTAATGCCAGCGTTTTAACGACTCAGTCTTTATCTGCTGTCTGATGGATCTGAGTAGACGAGGGGTGGAGGGAGAGATAGTGGAGGGAGATAGTGGAGGGAGACAGTGAGGGGGTGGAGACAGTGGGGGTGGGGGGTGGAGACTGTGGGGGGTGAGGAGACTGTGAGGGAGTGGGGGTGGAGACTGGGGGTGAGGAGACTGTGAGGGGTGGAGACTGAGGGGGGTGGAGACTGAGGGGAGAAGGAGAAAGTGAGGGGTGTGGAGACGGTGAGGGGTGTGGTGACGGTGAGGGGTGTGGAGACGGTGAGGGGTGTGGAGACGGTAGGGGTGTGGAGACGGTGAGGGGTGTGGTGACGGTGAGGGGAGAAGGAGACAGTGGAGGGATGAGGAATCAGTGGAGGGGATGAGGAATCAGTGGAGGGATGAGGAATCAGTGGAGGGATGAGGAATCAGTGGAGGGATGAGGAATCAGTGGAGGGAGGAGGCGAGTCGGTTGAGGGAGGAGGCGAGTCGGTGGAGGGAGGAGGCGAGTCGGTGGAGGGAGGAGGCGAGTCGGTGGAGGGAGGAGGCGAGTCGGTGGAGGGAGGAGGCGAGTCAGTGGAGGGAGGAGGCGAGTCAGTGGAGGGAGGAGGCGAGTCAGTGGAGGGAGGAGGCGACGATGAGGAGGCAAGTCAGTGGAGGGAGGAGGCAACGGTGAGGGGGGGTGGAGACAGTGAGGGGAGAAGGAGAAAGTGAGAGGGGTGGAGACAGTGAGAGGGGTGGAGACAGTGAGGGGGTTGGAGACAGGCGAGTCAGTAGAGGGAGGAGGCGAGTCAGTAGAGGGAGGAGGCAAGACAGTGGAGGGAGGAGGCGAGACAGTGGAGGGAGGAGGCGAGACAGTGGAGGGAGGAGGCGAGACAGTGGAGGGATGGAGGGAGACAGAGGAGAGTTGGAGGGAGACAATGAAGAGAGCTGGGCTGATGAAAGAGAGAAAGATGTTGAGGATAAGGAGGGGGTTCCAATCCCATGTGTGATTGCCTCATCATTCTCTCTCTCTCTTTGACTGTCCCCCAGTTTTTTTTGATTGCCGTCTCACCCCCTACCACTCTAATGCCCAGATGACGAGGCACAAAGGAGCCCATTGTGTTCCATAGGAGCCTGGCTGTCCAGCGATATGCTAGCTGCCTCATAGCGTAGCGGGATGCTGTGTGTGTGTGTGTGTGTGTGTGTGTGTTCACTCGCTCTCCAGAGATATGACAGTGCAAGCTTATGCTACCTTACAGTCAGGCCGCAAAGACTTCCCTGTCACAGAGAGCGAGAGAGTGAGATTACTCAGTCCTAGTTTAATTACAACAATCAGCACCCTCCATTGTCCATACTTAACTCTCCCTGTGAGGATGGTGTGTGTGTGGGGGGGTAGTAGTAGTAAACAGAGCAGACCTGACTTCGGGAAGGGGCGTATAGTCTCTCAGCTGTGGTTGTGTGTGTGTAATGTGGTTCCTTAACTCATAATACATAGAATAGTTTTCTGGGAACATGGGACCACAGGCCTGAGGTTTACCAGTTCAATGCTTTTCTTTCCCTGACCTACATTCCTCACTAAAATGTCTATCGACTTACCCAATGTGTAAAGAGGCCTGTTTCTTTTGGCCATAGACCTTGCTACCACAGCCATAACTGGACTGGTTCAACTTGAGTAAAATACCATTCATACTAAGAAAAGAACATTCATACTAAAAAAGAACATTCAAACTAAGAAAATAACATTCATACTCAATACTAGGGTTGCAAAGGGTCAGAAACTTTCCAGTAAATTTCCAGAAATTTTCCATGGGAAGTTAAGCCTGGGAATTTTGCTTAAATTCATCAAAAAAGTTAGCCTATAACAGTGAACCATTTTTGTGGGATACACATAAGGCAATTCTAGGTCTTGTGGCATATTTTCATTAAACTATACCAAATTCAATGGAATTGCAACCCTCTGCATGTGCAGTACAATCTTCCATCACATGTACAGCTGATTCTCAAGATCTTGCACACTAATGAGATGCTAATGAGCCCACTAATGAGCCTACTACACTGTCTGAGCCAAGGACTACATGCTTTCTGGTAGGTTTTGATTACAATAATGGGTGGGGTGAATATATTTCATATGATTTTTTTATGATTTTTTGTTAAATAGTAGCTTACAGCAAAGTGTTTAAAGCATTTCAAACTTGTTAACAATTTCCGCTAGTTAGTTTTTGCTACCATGTGGGTTTTAGCTGAGCCTGCTAACTGAGGAGTGTAGTTTCAATTTTTGTATTTTTATTTAACTAGAACAAATTCTTATTTACATTGACGGCCTACCGGGGAACAGTGTCCCTGTTCAGGGTAAGAACAAAATATTTTTACGTTGTCAGGTCGGGGATTCTATCCAGTATGGTTACTGGCCCAACGCTATAACCACCTGCTGCCCCGTTTTAAAACATTTATCTTACAACGGAGTTG
This sequence comes from Brachymystax lenok tsinlingensis, assembly GCA_030435695.1. Lineage (NCBI taxonomy): Eukaryota > Metazoa > Chordata > Actinopteri > Salmoniformes > Salmonidae > Brachymystax > Brachymystax lenok. The sequence continues at coordinate 17,031,304 of CM059802.1, forward strand.
TTTAATCTAACTGCTTAACTATTTATCTGTACATGGTATTGTACTTTTTACACATTTTTTTCTAATCTTTACAGGAAAATGCCACATGCACTATCTGATGTGTGGAGACATTTCACTGCAGCTAATGTAGAAGGAAAAGCTGTGTACATTTGCAAAAACTGTGCCAAATCATATGTGAAGAATGCAACAAAGATGCAGAATCATCTGGCCAAGTGCATAAAGTTCCCTCAGAGCTCACAACATGCAACCTCTGACATAAGTCCCTCTACTTCTATTCGAGGTGAAAATGATGAATCAGACACCTTATCGATAGCAACAGCTCATGGTCCTCTTGAAATCAGAAGTTTTTTTGACTCAATGGAGGAATGCTCTTGCTCGAGCTGTGTGTGCAACTGGATCACTTCTGATGCTCACAGGCAATGTGTATTGGAAGAGATTTCTGAATGTTCTTCGCCCAGCATACCCCCTCCAACCAGACATGCTTTATCTACTCATTTGCTGGTTGCAGAGTTCAAGTGAAGGTCAAGAGAAAGCAGACTGTATTGCAATCATCTCTGATGGGTGGTTGAATGTTCGTGGGAAAGGACTAGTTAACTACATCATCTCCACCCCTCAACAAGTATTCTACAAGAGTACAGTCACAAGGGACAACAGACACACCAGTTTCTACATTGCAGATGGCAGGCATCAATGACCTTGGACCACAGAAGGTATTTGCACTGGTGACAGACAATGCTACGAACATGAAGGCTGCTTGGTCTAAAGTGGAGGAGTCCTACCCTACCGATTGGCTGTGCTGCTCATGCATTGCTCTTAAACGCAAGTAAAACTAAATGCATGCTCTTCAACCGATCGCTGCCCGTACCTGTCCGCCCGTCCAGCATCACTACTCTGGACGGTTCTGTCTTAGATTATGTGGACAACTACAAATATCTAGGTGTCTGGTTAGACTGTAAACTCTCCTTCCAGACTCACATCAAACATCTCTAATCTAAAATTGAATCTAGAATTGGCTTCCTATTTCGCAACAAAGCATCCTTCACTCATGCTGCCAGAGCAGTTCACAGACCCCTGCAACTGTATATAGCCCATCTGTAAATAGCCCAACCAACTACCTCATCCCCTACCGTATTTATTTATTTATCTTGTTCCTTTGCACCCCAGTTTTTCTACATTGCACATTTATCTACTGCACATCTACCATTCCAGTGTTTAAATGCTATATTGTAATTACTTTGCCACCGTGGCCTATTTATTGCCTTACCTACTTATCCTACCTCATTTGCACTCTTTGTATATAGATTTGTTTTTCTACTGTATTATTGACTGTATGTTTGTTTTACTCCATGTGTAACTCTGTGTTGTCGTATGTGTCTAACTGCTCTGCTTTATCTTGGCCAGGTCGCAGTTGTAAATGAGAACTTGTTCTCAACTTGCCTACCTGGTTAAATAAAGGTGAAAATAAAAATACAAATAAAAAATTGAATCTGCTCCTCAAGGACATCATGGCACTGAAAACAATTGATAAACTCTACCAGAGAGCTAAGGAAATGGTTAGGTATGTGAAGGGTAATCAAGTTATAGCAGAAATCTACCTCACCAAGCAAAGTGAGAAGAATAAAAGCACCACATTGAAGCTGCCCAGCAACACCCGTTGGGGTGGTGGTGTCATCATGTTTGACAGTCTCCTGGAGGGGAAGGACTCTCTCCAATAAATGGCCATATCATAGTCTGCCGATATGGACAGCCCCATCAAGAGGATCCTCCCGGATGATGCAATTTGGGAGAGAGTGGTAAGCAGCCTGAAACTCCTGAAACCTATAGCAGTAACCATTGCACGGATTGAGGAGCCTGAAACTCCTGAAACCTATAGCATTAACCATTGCACGGATTGAGGAGCCTGAAACTCCTGAAACCTATAGCAGTAACCATTGCACGGATTGAGGGAGACAATGTCATCCTGTCTGATGTTCAGACTCTGCTTGCAGATGTAAGAGAAGAAATCCGTACTGCCCTGCCCAATTCACTTTGGCCTGGATGAGGGCAAGGTTCTTGGCAGTCTGGCGAAGTACACTTCCAAGCAAGGGCTTTGGGATGGAGGTGCAATATAGCAGTCGTGCCAACATATCTCATCAGCCACCTGGTGGAAGGGACTTTGTGGATCTGAGGCTCTTTCCCCTGTTGCCTCCATCATCCTCCAACTCCCACCAACAACAGACACCTCAGAGCGCAACTGGTCCTTGTTTGGGAACAAACACGCCAAAGCACACAACAAGCTGTCCAATACAAGCTGTGTATGCAACTGGATCACCTCTGATGCTCACAGGCAATGAGATTATTATTTCACTTATAATTCACTGTATCACAATTCCAGTGAGTCAGAAGTTTACATACACAAAGTTGACTATGCCTTTAAACAGCTTGGAAAATTCCAGAAAATTATGTCAAAATGAAAACATGTAGACCCATCTCATCTTTCCTAAATATGTTAACTTGAACCTGTTTGCAGTCCATATTGTTCTAAGTAATTGTATGGCTTCAATGTGGAAAATAAATACAGTTGAAGTCGGAAGTTTACATACACTTAGGTTGGAGTCCTTAAAACTCATTTTTTCAACCACTCCACAAATTTCTTGTTAACTTCTTAGGGATCGGATCCCGTTAGCGGGCTCGTTTTCAGAGCAAACAAAGCGCGGCAAATTCAAAATAAATTCATCAATATACAAGTGTTGCATAGTGATCAAAAGCTCTGCTTCTTGGCAATATCACAGCGTTGTCAGATTTCAAAAAGGCAGCAGGCCGATAGCACAACATTTAGATTTTTTGAGTATAGCACCTCACATATTTTCAACATTTGCATAAATTCATATCCAGCGCGGGTCTCACAAAGTCCATATAAGAGCTAAGAAATATTACTTACCTTTCGAAGAACTTCTGCTGAGTGTTTCCCAAGTGTCCAAACAAGAGAATACATGGTTCTTTTGTTGGACAAAGTAATCTATTATATCCATAAATCTCAGTTTGGTTGGCGCGTTTTGTTCAGTTAGTCCACCAAGCATTTCCATTCTACTCGCCCGTTGTACAGTGAAGAGAACGCATTCAAAATTCTCTGGGTTTTGCCTGCTATATCAGTTCTGTTATACCAGAACTTTTGTAAATGGTTTTAGAAACTTCAGAGTGTTTCCTATCCAATAGTACTAATTATGTGCATATCCTAGTTTCTGGGCCTGAGTGGCAGGCATTTTACTCTGGGAACATCAGACAGGCGAAAATTCGGAAAATGGGACCCTAGCCCTAGGGAGTTAACAAACTATAGTTTTAGCAAGTCGGTTAGGACATCTACTTTGTGCATGACACAAGTAATTTTTCCAACAATTGTTTACAGACAGATTATTTCACTTATAATTCACTGTATCACAATTCCAGTGGGTCAGAAGTTTACATACACGAAGTTGACTGTGTCTTTAAACAGCTTGGAAAATTCCAGAAAATGATGTTGTGGCTTTAGAAGCTTCTAATTTACATAATTTGAGTCAATTGGAGGTGTACCTATGGATGTATTTCAAGGCCTACCTTCAAACTCAGTGCCTCTTTGCTTGACATCATGAGAAAATCTAAAGAAATCAGCCAAGAGCTCAGAAAACAATTGTAGACCTCCATAAGTCTGGTTCATCCTTGGGAGCAATTTCCAAATGCCTGAAGATACCACGTTCATCTGTACAAACAATAGCACTCAAGTATAAACACCATGGGACCACGCAGCCGTCATACCGCTAAGGAAGGAGACGCATTCTGTCTCCTAGAGATGAACATACTTTGGTGTGAAAAGTGCAAATCAATCCCAGAACAACAGCAAAGGAACTTGTGAAGATACTGGAGGAAACAGGTACAAAAGTATCTATATCCACAGTTAAAGAAGTCCTATATCCACATAACCTGAAAGCTGCTCAGCAAGGAAGAAGCCACTGCTCCAAAACCATCATAAAAAAGCCAGACTACGGTTTGCAACTGCAAATAGGGACAAAGATCTGACTTTTTGGAGAAATGTCCTCTGGTCTGATGAAGCCATAATGACCATTGTTATGTTTGGAGGGAAAAGGGGAATGCTTGCAAGCCGAAGAACACCATCCCAACCGTGAAGCACGGGGGTGGCAGCATCATGTTGTGGGGGGTGCTTTTCTGCAGGAGGGACTAGTGCACTTCACAAAATAGATGGCATCATGAGGTAGGAAAATGATGTGGATATATTGGTCGCAAATGGGTCTTCCAATTGGACAATGACCCCAAGCATACTTCCAAAGTTGTGGCAACATGGCTTAAGGACAACAAAGTCAAGGTATTGGAGTGGCCATCACAAAGCCCTGACCTCAATCCTATAGAACATTTGTGAGCAGAACTGAAAAAGCGTGTGCGAGCAAGGAGGCCTACAAACCTGACTCAGTTACACCAGCTCTGTCAGGAGTAATGGGCCAAAAGTAAAACAATTTAAAAGCAATGCTACCATATACTAATTGAGTGTATGTAAACTTATGACCCACTGGGAATGTGATGAAAGAAATAAAAGCTGAAATAAATCATTCTCTCTACTATTATTCTGACATTTCACATTCTTAAAATAAAGTGGTGATCCTACCTGACCTAAGACGGAATTTTTACTCTGATTAAATGTCAGGAAGTGTGAAAAACTGAGTTTAAATGTATTTAGTTAAGGTATATGTAAACTTCCAACTTCAACTGTATGCAGTTAACGAAAATGTATGCGAATCAAATCAAAGTTTATTTGTCACGTGCGCCGAATACAGCAGGTGTAGACCTTACAGTGAAATTCTTACTCACAGGCTCTAACCAATAGTGCAAAAATTTCTGCTCAATCCAAATTTACATCCAACTGATTGCAGCACTACCACAAAAATGGAGGAGGCAAGTGGAAAAGGGAGAAAGTAGGGAACCTGTTTGCCTGCCATATATTAAAGATACAAACTGGCTGAAAGGAACTGGCATAAATAGAAAAAATGTTGACAGCTGCGCCATTCAGGTTGCAAAATAAATGGGAGGAGATTTTCAATGTACCAATTCCATGGCATATGGTTTATGAACTGGTACAAATAAAATAACTACACTTGACTCATCACTTAGAGTTTTTCAATTTAAATTATTATATATAATTCTTGCCACCAACAGACTGCTGTAAATATGGGTTATACAACAATCTCAGCTCTGTAGATTTGTCACGTCCTGGCCGTAGAGAGCCCTCGGGGTGTGTATGGTTCCCAATTAGAGGCAGCTGTTTTTCATTACCTCTAAGTGGGGATCATACTTAGTGTGTTCCTTTCCCACCTGTGTTGGTGGGATATTGTGTTTTTGTTAGTGCACTGTGAGTGCTACGTTTGGTCCGATCAGTTGTTCTCTTTATTGTGTTTGTATATTTCACTGAAGAATAAATATGTGGAATTCCATGCACGCTGCACCTTGGTCCATTTATTACGACTATCGTGACAAGATTTTGTTTTGCTACGAGACCGAATCAATAGATCACTTATTCCCTCTATGTAGCTTGCTTCTGGTCACAGGTTCAGGAATGTTAAAAAAAAAAATCACTACATCCACTTAAAAGTAACCTTACAATTAGCAGTGTTGGATGATCTGGAAAGCCATAGTCAGTCAATAAAAAATGTAATAATACTTGTAGAAAAGGTTTTCATCTTTAGCTCACAATCTTTGGATAATATACAATTAGAAAGATACAAAAATGTTGTAAAACATCACAGCACAATTTTAAATATATGGCATATGGAAACCAAACAAGGGCGGTCTATGGTGATAGGTGGGATGGGCTGAGAGTGGCTGAGGGTTGGGATTAAAGAGTTTGTTTGGTAATGTATTGTTGTTATATATAAAAGTACCATGTATGTCAAATGTATGTATATGTAGCAAACAAGCTGTAAAAAAACTAAGCTATTTGGCTATTTGGGGTAAATAAACGGTATATATAAATAAATAAAAAAATGGTATTAATATTAATTTGCATATACAGTGGGGCAAAAAAGTATTTAGTCAGCCACCAATTGTGCAAGTTCTCCAACTTAGAAAGATGAGAGAGGCCTGTAATTTTCATCATAGGTACACTTCAACTATGACAGACGAAATGAGAAAAAAGAAATCCAGAAAATCACATTGTAGGATTTTTTATTTATTTATTTGCAAATTATGGTGGAAAATAAGTATTTGGTCAATAACAGAAGTTTATCTCAATACTTTGTTATATACCCTTTGTTGGCAATGACAGAGGTCAAACGTTTTCTGTAAGTCTTCACAAGGTTTTCACACACTGTTGCTGGTATTTTGGCCCATTCCTCCATGCAGATCTCCTCTAGAGCAGTGATGTTTTGGGGCTGTCGCTGGGCAACACGGACTTTCAACTCCCTCCAAAGATTTTCTATGGGGTTGAGATCTGGAGACTGGCTAGGCCACTCCAGGACCTTGAAATGCTTCTTACGAAGCCACTCCTTCATTGCCCGGGTGGTGTGTTTGGGATCATTGTCATGCTGAAAGACCCAGCCACGTTTCATCTTCAATGCCCTTGCTGATGGAAGAGGTTTTCACTCAAAATCTCACGATACATGGCCCAATTCATTCTTTCCTTTACACGGATCAGTCGTCCTGGTCCCTTTGCAGAAAAACAGCCCCAAAGCATGATGTTTCCACCCCCATGCTTCACAGTAGGTATGGTGTTCTTTGGATGCAACTCAGCATTCTTTGTCCTCCAAACACGACGAGTTGAGTTTTTACCAAAAAGTTATATTTTGGTTTCATCTGACCATATGACATTCTCCAAATCCTCATCTGGATCATCCAAATGCTCTCTAGCAAACTTCAGACGGGCCTGAACATGTACTGGCTTACCTTCACCGGCTCCAGCAGCAAAACTGACTGTTTTGGAGAGCCTGGCGTGCCCAAAGTAAAATGCCTCCCATTTAGGCCCAGAAAATGGGATATGCATATATTTAGTACCATTGGATAGGAAACACTCTGAATTTTCCAAAACTGTTAACCATGTGTCTGTGGGTCAATCAGAACGCATTTGGCAGGCAAAACCCTGAGGAATCTCTGTCCTGAAAAAAGTCATTTTGACACATTGCTCATTTTTGAGCCCCTCCCTATCCAAAATGACCATATATAGGCATGTGAACTCAGTGCACGTCGCTTCCTTATGATGTCATCAACCACGAGACGGTGTTTTACTCCATCTTGGGGGAATTTCGGCCATTGATACACAACATGGAACGAGAGACCACGTTATGAAAACTCTTCAGAGTGCGCGTGCATGAGAAGGCGCTGTGCCTTATTTATCGTTTTTAGCGTTCAGTTTATATTCCGGCTGATTTATAATAGTACATATACGTAAAAGGGTTCCTAAGGATACATTTAAAACTATGTTTGATTGTTTTTGGACAAGTTTATAGGTAACATTTGAACGAGTTGGCGCAGCGTTTCAAAAGAGTAATGGAGGCTGTCGTTTTGCATGAACCAAATGGAGGATTTATGGATAAAAGACGTTACTTTTTCTAACAAAAGAACCATGGATTGTCTTCGTTGGACACTTAGGAAGACCTCAGCAGAAGTTCTTCAACAGGTAATTACTTTGTTTTCGCTGTGAAATGTGTTATGTGTGTGCCATGATTGCTAATCGATACATGGCTATTGGAAAATATGTGAGGTGCTACCCTCAAACAAATGAATGTGCTGCTTTCGCCGTAAAGCCTTTTTGAAATCTGACAACGCTGTGATATTGCCTAGAAACAGAGCTTTTGATGAGTATGGAACACTTGTATATAGCTGGATGTTTAATAATTCAATTTTCGGATTTTAAATCTGGCGCTACAGGTTTTAGCTGGTAGTGTCGGGATGATCCCGCTAGCGACCCACTGGTATTTGAGTCGTTAAGCAGGGGGACACGTCTGGCACTGCAGGATTTGAGTCCGTGGCGGCGTAGTGTGTTACTGATGGTAGGCTTTGTTACTTTGGTCCCAGCTCTCTGCAGGTCATTCACTAGGTCCCCCTGTGTGGTTCTGGGATTTTTGCTCTTGTTTTTGCTCTTTGTTCTTGTGATCATTTTGACCCCACGGGGTGAGATCTTGCGTGGAGCCCCAGATCGAGGAAGATTATCAGTGGTCTTGTATGTCTTCCATTTCCTAATAATTGCTCCCACAGTTGATTTCTTCAAACCAAGCTGCTTACCTATTGCAGATTCAGTCTTCCCAACCTGGTGCAGGTCTACAATTTTGTTTCTGGTGTCCTTTGACAGCTCTTTGGTCTTGGCCATAGTGGAGTTTGGAGTGTGACTGTTTGAGGTTGTGGACAGGTGTCTTTTATACTGATAACAAGTTCAAACAGGTGCCATTAATACAGGTAACGAGTGGAGGACAGAGGAGCCTCTTAAAGAAGAAGTTACAGGTCTGTGAGAGCCAGAAATCTTGCTTGTTTGTATGTGACCAAATACTTATTTTCCACCATAATTTGCAAATAAATTCATAAAAATCCTACAATGTGATTTTCTGGATTTTTCCCTCATTTTGTCTGTCATAGTTGAAGTGTACCTATGATGAAAATTACAGGCCTCTCTCATCTTTTTAAGTGAGAGAACTTGCACAATTGGTGGCTGACTAAATACTTTTTTGCCCCACTGTATTCCCGTTAATTTCCATATATTCCCGTTAATTCCCCTGGAAAGTTTCCACCTCTGAATACTCCCCAAATTGTGCAACCCTACTCAATACTCAAACTACATTTACATTTGACATACGCTCCCATGTGTCTTGATGTGCCACTGCATTACAAGGCAACGAAGCCATTCACTTTTTGTAGGTCTATATGAAAGATTATGCAACTCTATGAGTAGCTTTCTGCAGATCCTTACAGTTTAAGGGGAATAGTGATGCTGAATGAGAGCAAAGACAATTTCTATCCAGTTATTGTGTAATGAAGGATTTATATTGACTATTTTTACAGTGACCTTAATAATCAAATCTATGTACACTATACTCTGGGCCTCTAGGCGAAAGTTAGGAACGGGGTATATTAGTATGCGTCTGAGCCAACCAATGGAACATGACTAATCAGCCATCTCAGTGGGCAGTCCCTTTCATCACCCTGGGGGACGAATCAGACCGCAGGAAAAGCTGCGAGTTGTTTTGATTTCATATATTTGTGAATAAGGTGGGCAATCTTGCCACGACACCCCTCTATCGCTGCCGGTATTTACACTTTATTGAGCCAACCAGCGTCCATCAGCAGAGCCTGTTCCTAGACACACTGCATCATGCTATAGAGGTTGGTATTAAACGTTTTCAATTCCCCAATCAATATTAATATTTAACAGCATGTGCAGGGTGGCCTGCTTAAACATTTAAAATGTGTTATTCTCAACAGATTCAGTTTGCAGATATTTTTCCTCCTTTTGAATAAATGCATCTCTCTGCTCCGACAGTCCTTACGTCCAGTATGTAAATTTATGGAGAGTACCCACAGTGATTATTAAGCCTGTTACATTCACTGGGCAAGCACATACCATGCAGTCAGTGACAGCTGATTGTGAGTGAGGGGAGAGAAACAATGGATATTGATGCTAACAACACTGTAACTGGCGTCCTGTCAAGCACATCCTCCCCACCCTGAGGAAGACGCCTTGCGTCTCTCTCTCTCTCACACACACTTCTAAAGAACAAACCGCTGGAGACTGAGCTGCTACTCAGAGAGGGATCCTGTTCACACACCAGGGAATGTTCTCTCTCTACCCATCCCCCCCTTAGGGGATCCCTGAATTCCCCTCCTCCTTCAGGATGAAGAACATCCCCCACATGTCCTCCATCTGCCTGAACTGCTGTTGCTCCTCCAAGGCAGCAACAGTGCCAGCCATTGTGTTAGTTTCTCCTGTTATTCATGTATGCATCTGGATACTTGGTGATTCAAGCCAGTTAATATTTCACCTTTGTCTTACATGACAGCTCCTCTACCAACGGAGCCTATAGCCGCCCGACCCCCCGAACAACAATGCTGTCACACAGCCCAGAAATGTCTAAACTGTCCTCCTACACACACTCTCGCTGGGGGCATGCTTTCCATCACAGTCACCGGTACCTGTCAGATAGTTTTGAAAGTGATGATGGATCTTTCTCATTTACACACTGGTGGTTATGCGTTTAGAGTTCCCAACTGTTTAAGAACACTGGTGGTTATGCGTTTAAGGTTCCCGACTGTTTAAGAATGTTTGAGGGTGGTGTAAATTACATTGTCCTGTGTGTGGTGTGTTCCCTCTGACATTGTACTGTGCTGACCCAGATGTTTCTCCTCTCTACAGGCAAGGTTCTGAATACAGACCTGTGTCACTACCTCAGCCTGCAGTTCCAGAAAGGTTCGCTGGACCACAAGCTCCAGCAGGTGATCAGGGACAACCTGTATCTGCGCACCATTCCCTGTGAGTAGTAACGCCCCGGGCTCCCCCTCTGTTCTTCTCAAAGTTTCCTGTCTACTCCACATGTGCCTGCTCGTTAACGGATGTTCCATGTGAGTAGGACACCTTTTAGATCTCAAGACTGACGGTCACTAGCACTTCAGTAGCCAGCTAGTTTCCCTCTCTGTCTCCGTCTCAATGGTCTCTGGCTGGCCACTTTACATGTCTGTACCATTCTGTATCATCTCCTTAGCTCTGGTACTCATTACTTCTGAAAACACTCTTCCACAGTCCCATCAACCTACCACAGTCCCATCAACCTACCACAGTCCCATCAACCTACCACAGTCCCATCAACCTAAAGTGAGGGAAAAAAGTATTTGATCCCCTGCTGATTTTGTACGTTTGCACACTGACAAAGAAATGATCAGTCTATAATTTTAATGGTAGGTTTATTTGAACAGTGAGAGACAGAATAACAACAAAAAAATCCAGAAAAACGCATGTGAAAAATGTTATAAATGGAATTGCATTTTAATGAGGGAAATAAGTATTTGACCCCTCTGCAAAACATGACTTAGTACTTGGTGGCAAAACCCTTGTTGGCAATCACAGATGTCAGACGTTTCTTGTAGTTGGCCACCAGGTTTGCACACATCTCAGGAGGGATTTTGTCCCACTCCTCTTTGCAGATCTTCTCCAAGTCATTAAGGTTTCGAGGCTGACGTTTGGCAACTCGAACCTTCAGCTCCCTCCATAGATTCTCTATGGGATTAAGGTCTGGAGACTGGTTAGGCCACTCCAGGACCTTAATGTGCTTCTTCATGAGCCACTCCTTTGTTGCCTTGGCCATGTGTTCTGGGTCATTGTCATGCTGGAATACCCATCCACGACCCATTTTCAATGCCCTGGCTGAAGGAAGGAGGTTCTCACCCAAGATTTGACGGTACATGGCCCCGTCCATCGTCCCTTTGATGCGGTGAAGTTGTCCTGTCCCTTTAGCAGAAAAACACCCCCAAAGCATAATGTTTCCACCTCCATGATTGACGGTGGGGATGGTGTTCTTGGGGTCATAGGCAGCATTCCTTCTCCTCCAAACACGGCGAGTTGAGTTGATGCCAAAGAGGTCCATTTTGGTCTCATCTGACCACAACACTTTCACCCAGATGTCCTCTGAATCATTCAGATGTTCATTGGCAAACATCAGACGGGCATGTATATGTGCTTTCTTGAGCAGGGGGACCTTGCGGGCGCTGCAGGATTTCAGTCCTTCATGGCGTAGTGTGTTACCAATTGTTTTCTTGGTGACTATGGTCCCAGCTGCCTTGAGATCATTGACAAGATCCTCCTGTGTAGTTCTGGGCTGATTCCTCACCGTTCTCATGATCATTGCAACTCCACGAGGTGAGATCTTGCATGGAGCCCCAGGCCGAGGGAGATTGACAGTTCTTTTGTGTTTCTTCCATTTGCGAATAATCGCACCAACTGTGGTCACCTTCTCACCAAGCTGCTTGGCGATGGTCTTGTAGCCCATTCCAGCCTTGTGTAGGTCTACAATCTTGTCCCTGACATCCTTGGAGAGCTCTTTGGTCTTGGCCATGGTGGAGAGTTTGGAATCTGATTGATTGATTGCTTCTGTGGACAGGTGTCTTTTATACAGGTAACAAGCTGAGATTAGGAGCACTCCCTTTAAGAGTGTGCTCCTAATCTCAGCTCGTTACCTGTATAAAAGTCCCTTGGAGCCAGAAATCTTTCTGATTGAGAGGGGGTCAAATACTTATTTCCCTCATTAGAATGCAATTCCATTTATAACATTTTTCACATGCGTTTTTCTGGATTTTTTTGTTGTTATTCTGTCTCTCACTGTTCAAATAAACCTACCATTAAAATTATAGACTGATAATTTCTTTGTCAGTGGGCAAACGTACAAAATCAGCAGGGGATCAAATACTTTTTCCCTCACTGTACCACAGTCCCATCTACCTACCACAGTCCCATCTACCTACCACAGTCCCATTAACCTACCACAGTTCCATCAACCTACCACAGTCCCATCAACCTACCACAGTCCCATCAATCGATCCTATTTGGACCTGCCATCATATATAAATGCCCCCTTCACAGGTGTCCAGTAATCAGCAGAGCAGTTTGCGTTTCCCAAAAGGCATGCTACTTCTCCCATGAGGACACAGTGCTTGGCATTCATTGGAACCATCCTCCTCAAAACCCTCCACTTGTGTCTGGATTGATGAAGGAAGAGTGGTTAGAGGAAGAGTGACTTGTCAATCACTCTCCTTCACTTCCACCGTTCCATCTCTCTGTCCCTCATTCTTATTCTCTCCTAACTGGGGGCATTCTATGCCACATCTCTGAGGTCTACAAAGCAGCCGTCAAACCTTCACTATAAAGGCCATCAACTTCACACATAACTACTCTTTGATAGATGAGTTAAGAGATATCTTACTCCATTTCCAAATACTCATATGTAGGCCTTGGAAGTTAATCTCCAGAATATAATATGCATGTAATTATGTTTAATTAATTAATATTTCCATAGTAACCTAATTCCTTCTAAGGTACTTATGAGTGGTGCCATCTCTATGCTTCATCCAACCACTATGAATGACTCCCCTGTGTTTGAGCGTGTGTCTCTGGGCCTTTAAAACAAGGACTCCCCTTAATGACTCCCCTGTGTTTGAGGGTGTGTCTCTGGGCCTTTAAAACAAGGACTCCCCTTAATGACTCCCCTGTGTTTGAGCGTGTGTCTCTGGGCCTTTAAAACAAGGACTCCCCTTAATGACTCCTCTGATTGAGTGTGTTTCTTTGGGCCTTTAAAACAAGGACTCCCCTTAAATACTCCCCTGTGTTTGAGTGTGTTTCTCTGGCCCTTTAAAACAATGACTCTAGGCATTTCAAACACAGGGATAAATAAGTGGTGTGGAAAAGCTTTTTATTTTTATACCCTAGTGGTTTTTAAATGGACAAAAGGGCAAATTGGCGGGATTCAAAGTGCAACGTGCAGATTTTCTACGCTACTCTTCCGAATTACATGGCAATTACTCCCCATTTCACAATGTATTAATGCTACAGGACACATTTATATAATCTTTGAGTCACTATTTTAATTAGCATATAAAACGTTTCTCATTTGTGACTTTGTTATGAGGGAGAGCCACGCATCCTCTCCTGAACGGCAGGTTTTCTCATGTGGAAATATAATGCTGATGAATAATTGGGAATAATAAATAAATTGCTGATGTTCGTTTTCACTAGATGGATACAGCATAACTGTTTAGTGTCTGTCAGTTTCATGAGTTAATGCATTGTTAATGTTCTCAGTATATACATCATGAGGGGCTGTATAGACGACTGCAGACAATGGTAAATACTGTTTTGTGAAAAAAATTATAAAAAGACAAATTCTGAGGGGAAAATGTACTACGGTAAGTAAGTACGACAGGCTCTAATGCAGCTCATATTGAATTACTATGGCTGTACAGTCATCCACTGTAGCATTTCAAGCATTGACCCTAGTCTAAGCCTAGTTAGTCTCTAGTGCATGGCTGTTTGTTTCTGCCTCCTCCTCATCAGTACTAGGGGTTATGTTTTGACTGGTGGTGCAGGTCAGCATATGACCCATGTCGCCACTGCTTAGCCACTGATGTTTGTGTGACTGTGAATGGCGTTTCACTGTGCAGGGAGCCGCTGCTTATCCTCTGCTGTGTGACTGCGACTATGGCCTTCCACAATGCATGGAGCTCGAATGGTATAGGAGTCTCTCTGGGATCCAGAATGGCTGCTTGGCCCCGCTCTGCCTCCCCTCATCGCAGCCCTCTGAATGGAGCCTCAGAGAGAGGAGCGTGACTTCTCCCCAGTCCCCTCCTGAACACACGGGCAGAGACATCATTAAAGGTCACTCACAAGAAAGAAGGGAAGAGAAAGGACAGAAAAGGAAAAAAGGAGAGGAAGGAGAGTCAGTGCCAGGGGTCCAAATCGCCACATAATCCTTGAAGCTTGGCTGAACCCTCTGCGTCCTCTTCTCCTCTGGGCAGTAATATCCGGAGTGGCACTGCAGTAAGCTCTGAGGCTCACTGGGAGATAACAAAGAGAGAAGGATGACAAAACTGTATAAGAAAAAGTGCCCCAGGTATTAAATCCAAAGAATAGTTTTCTCTTAAGAAGATTTAATTATCTTCCATTCAACTTTTTCTGAGCCTGTGAAACAAGACACCATAACCATAATCATAGATGCAGTTGTCGGAAGTTTACATACACCTTAGTCAAATACATTTAAACTCAGTTTTTCACAATTCCTGACATTTAATCAGAGTAAAAATTCCCTGTCTTAGGTCAGTTAGGATCACCACTTTATTTTAAGAATGTGAAATGTCAGAATAATAGTAGAGAGAATGATTTATTTCAGCTTTTATTTCTTTCATCACATTCCCAGTGGGTCATACGTTTACATACACTCAATTAGTATTTGGTAGCATTGCTTTTAAATTGTTTTACTTGGGTCAAACGTTTTGGGTAGCCTTCCACAAGCTTTCCACAATAAGTTGGTTGAATTTTGGCCCATTACTCCTGACAGAGCTGGTGTAACTGAGTCAGGTTTGTAGGCCTCCTTGCTCGCACACGCTTTTTCAGTTCTGCCCACAAATGTTCTATAGGATTGAGGTCAGTGCTTTGTGATGGCCACTCCAATACCTTGACTTTGTTGTCCTTAAGCCATTTTTACACAACTTTGGAAGAATGCTTGGGGTCAGTGTCCATTTGGAAGACCCATTTGCGACCAAGCTTTAACTTCCTGACTGATGTCTTGAGATGTTGCTTCAATATATCCACATAATTTTCCTACCTCATGATGTGAAGTGCACCAGTCCCTCCTACAGCAAAGCACCCCCACAACATGATGCTATGACCCCTGTGCTTCACGGTTGGGATGGTGTTCTTCGGCTTGCAAGCCTCCCCCTTTTTCCTCCAAACATAACGATGGTCATTATGGCCAAACAGTTCTATTTTTGTTTCATCAGACCAGAGAACATTTCTCCAAAGAGTCAGATTTTTGTACCATGTGCAGTTGCAAACCGTAGTCTGGCTTTATTATGGCGGTTTTGGAGCAGTGGCTTCTTCCTTGCTGAGCGGTCTTTCAGGTTATGTCGATATAGGACTTGTTTTACTGTGGATATAGATACTTTTGTATCTGTTTTCTCCAGTATCTTCACAAGGTCTTTTGCTGTTATTCTGGGATTGATTTGCACTTTTCGCACCAAAGTACGTTCATCTCTAGGAGACAGAACTTGTCTCCTTCCTGAGCAGTATGACCGCTGCGTGGTGCCATGGTGTTTATACTTGCGCACTATTGTTTGTACAGATGAACGTGGTACCTTCAGGCGTTTGGAAATTGCTCCCAAGGATGAACTAGACTTGGCTGATTTCTTTAGATTTTCCCATGATGTCAAGCAAAGAGGCCTTGGAATACATCCACGGGTACACCTCCAATTGACTCAAATGATGTCAGTTAGCCTATCAGAAGCTTCTAAAGCTATGACATCATTTTCTGGAATTTTCCAAGCTGTTTAAAGGCACAGTCAACTTCGTGTATGTAAACTTCTGACCCACTGGAATTGTGATACAGTGAATTATAAGTGAAATAATCTGTCTGTAAACAATTGTTGGAAAAATTACTTGTGTCATGCACAAAGTAGATGTCCTAACCGACTTGCCAAAACTATAGTTTGTTAACAAGAAATTTGCCCTCAGAACTCAGCCTCAATTCGTTGGGGCATGGACTCAACAAGGTATCGAAAATGTTCCGCAGGGATGTTGGCCAATTTTGACTCCAACGCTTCCCACAGTTGTGTCAAGTTGGCTGGATGTCCTTTGGGTGACGGACTATTCTTGATACACACAGGAAATTGTAAACCATGAAAAACCCAACTGTGATGCAGTTCTTGACACACTCAAACCGGTGTGCCTCGCACCTACTACCATACCTTGTTCAAGGGCACTTAAATCTTTTGTCTTGCCCATTCACCATCTGAATGGCACACACACATTCTTGGAATAGGACTTGTCTATTGGAAGCCAGACACGACAGGGTCAGGTCTCAATGTGAATATGTGTAATAGCCTTCCAGTGGTGCGTATTACATTTGCTCCTGGTCTTTCTGTCAGCAGCTTAAGCAGCTGGCAGTGTTTCACGGTGGTGACTCTTCACTGTCTAAACTGCTACGCTAATTATTTTTTTTCTGGGACCGTGTGTGTGTGTGTGTCTCAGTGTTCCACTGTCTTGGCTGTTCCACAACAATGCGCTACCTAATGCAGAAAAGTGCCAATTCATCTTCACTACATCCACTCCAAATAACCAAATACCTTTTAATTATGTTTGGGTTTTTGTGCTGCTGTTCAGTATTTTTTTGGTTCGATAGTGTCATTTCTTCAAAGGTGACATTTTTGAGAACATTAACAAAGGATGGAAGTCAGTTCAAGTGTTTCTAGTGCTGTTTTTGAACAGAGTGAAATTTAAATCGGAACCCAATTTCCTCCCTGTTCCTGTCCCTCATCTCCCTCACCCTCACTTCCATCTCCCTCTCCTCCGTCTCCCCCCTCTCCCTCTCCTCCCTCATTTTTTACCCTGATCCCAGCACTATCCTTTCTCTGCTGTCTACTTCAAATGACCTGTTCTTCATTATCCTCTCTCCTCTACCTCAGAATCCTTGATTCTTCCCCTCTGGTGAGTCAGATTGTTACATGAGAAAGACAGAACCATGTAACTCTCAAGCAGGACTGTCAACATCTCAGTACACTAAACTGTAGGAATAGTGGTTGAAGCCTATCGCAAAATCTGTTCTGAAACCAGTTTTTCAAGAGCAAACACAAGAATACAGTATTCCGTTTTTCCTATGTTTCTCTGTTCAAGGATTCTCATATTACTGTCTTTGTTGCTCCTTTGGTCTCTAATTCGAACCTCTGATAGAATACAATAGTCTGCTTTATCGGATGAACAGGATGGAGTGAGGGAATATGGAGGAAAGGAGGGAAGGAGATGGTATTAAAGGAGTCCATTTGGGCTCCTGTCAGGTTGCGGTTCACTCGAAGTAAACACCCAATTATATCTGAGCCAAGTCCCCTGATGCATAAAATGTTTCCAATATATTTATACTTGTTTTCAATGTATTTCGAATGAGGGGATAAACTTGTTAAATGGACCAGCTTGTTGGAGTCAATTGCAGTACACAGACAGTTCCAGCAGATTATATTTTAATGACTGCTCCATGCTTGGTTTATACTGGCATGTAGTGTATAGTGCTGCAGTTTCCAAATCGAAACCACAATTTTACGCAATTTAGGGTGAAGAATATAGATGAAGGATGGAGAAAGAAAGAAACAGGAAGAAAAATAAATAAGGTCTGGAATGTTTTTCAACTGTTGCTTTTATATAGTTTGTTATTGTCGAAACAGAAAAGGGGAAAAGCCCATCTCAGCTCTGGAGATGAACATACCTCAGAACTCCTGGAAACAACCCATCTTCTCAGCTCTGGAGATGAGCATATCTCAGAACTCCTGGAAACAACCCATCTTCTCAGCTCTGGAGATGAGCATATCTCAGAACTCCTGGAAACAACCCATCTTCTCAGCTCTGGAGATGAGCATACCTCAGAACTCCTGGAAACAACCCATCTTCTCAGCTCTGGAGATGAGCATACCTCAGAACTCCTGGAAACAACCCATCTTCTACCACTGTGTCACCCCAAACAAAAGTCAGTTGCAGTGTTCTTTTTCAGATCCCCCTCCCACTTTTATAATGGATTCCATTCTGCCCACATTAGAATATTCTATTCATAGCTTAGTTGAAAATGGTTTCAACCCTTCTTCTGTGTATACATAGCTGGATCTGCATCTCGACTCTGCCCCATAGAACTGTCTGTTTTCCTCACTCTGTGTCTGTTGTGTTGTATCTGGCAGGTACCACGCGGCAGCCCAGAGAGGGGGAGGTTCCTGGAGTGGACTATAACTTCATCAGTGTGGGGGAGTTCCGCGTGCTGGAGGAGAGTGGCCTGCTGCTGGAGAGTGGAACCTACGACGGTTGGTCTGAGGGTCTGGGGGAAGTGTATGGGAGGTGGACATTACAACACCCAGTAACACTATTCCCCACAACTTATGCATTGTTTGTTTACTCATGTATAGTACCTGCTGAGCTGTCACTGTCAACCTGGTCATCAGATAAACTCAATATAAAGATGGCATTCATGCATTGTAAATGTGAAAGGAAGTAGGTCTAGCTTCCCAAGGTTTTCTTCCCGGAGCAACATAGCATACTCCCACTTAGCATTGAAAGTAGGTTGATGATTTCTAAGAAGCCAGTGGTCAGCATTGTGACAGAGAACCCTGGAGGCTTGGACCCTCATAGCCAGTCATATCCAGACTGCACCAGTACGCAGGATAAATAATACATCCACACAGTGAGGTCATATAGTAGCCTGATCTACATATGGCTGCTTCAACTCTATCTCGGGATGTTAGTTATTAATGTAGGCCCTTTTGACCTCAGAGGAATCTCCACCGGACAACTGAGGCATAGACACACACACACACCCACCCACCCACAAACACCCTCTCTCTCTCTCTCTCTCTCTCTCTCTCTCTCTCTCTCTCTCTCTCTCTCTCTCTCTCTCTCTCTCATGCTCATGAGATTGAGTTTTTGTTCACAAGGGAATGTGTAATGTTTTGTCAATGATCTCCCTGTGAGTAGCAGTACCATTCCTTTGGTCTGAGAAGAAGTCTATGCCAGGCTGGATGTAAGTGTGGATGGTTGGCTTTTCCCATCGACCAAGCCGTCAGTGGGACTAATCTCTGTGATCTCTGGACAGCCAGGCACGGCCTGATTACCTGTGGCTGTGGAAGTGATCTGTCAGGGAGTGACTAGGTCCAAGGTTACAGCTCTATGTTAACCATTCTATGTCTGTATTACTGACTCTGTCCTTGACCGTTGGCCTTGGTTGAAAGGAGATTTGTGGTCAATGTTTTGGATGGACACAGGTCTTTCACTCTCTGTCCCTCCCTCCCTCCCAGGTAGAGTAGCTAACTCAAACTCAGGGAGGAAAGGGCCAACAAAGGTTAGAGCTGTTTTATTTCTCAATAGGCACAGAGAGGCTGAAAGGCCATGAGTAGCACTTTCTTGCAGTTGAGAGCTGTGCCTTGACTCCAGAGCAGGGTACGTGAGAGTCTATACACCAAGGTTCATAACTTGTCTTCCTCCTCTCTCTCTACCGCTCAGTATAGACACCAGCCACAGGCCAGCCAGGGCAACATGAATTATAGAAGAGAGAATTGGCCAGAAAAGAAAGCAATGATAGAAAAAATACTGAGATAAGAAATAATGGGTTTGTTTATGGAATCTGTCGGCCTGACTCAGTGAGGTACTGATAGAGGAGCTGTGCCTGTGATGCGGTGCTGTTTGCAGTGATGCTGCTGTATTGTAGAGAGCACAGAGCAGCAGCTTATAGAGCACATCTTATAATAGAATAACTATCTTCAAAGTGATGACTCGGGATGTCGGATTGTGAAATGAAAGCTTATTTTAGTAATAATACTTGTTCACGTTACATTTAACAAAACAATAAAAGAAAGTTGCTAGCGAAAGTCAGGATAATCACTTGTCACTTGTACATAACTGCCGCTTTCTCCGTTGTTCTACTACCTGTCGCAAGGCATTCTGGTACTTGCAGTCAATAGCATAATCCAATCTTAACCAAAACAACATAAATATTTATATAGTTCTCTCAATCTCCATCACACAAATTCTAATACAATTACATATGTAAATAACTGTAAAGAAAATATCTTTAGATATTAATTAACTGTAAACATTAACTCTGTAACCCATTAAAAGTTACAACACTTATAGGTCTTTGAAGAGCTGCAGTAGAGCTGAGTATTACTGAAGATAAGACCAGCCAGGCCAATGGGCCAGCTCACAGGACTGGGGAGGGAGGGAGGGAGGGAGGGAGGGAGGGAGGGAGGGAGGGAGGGAGGGAGGGAGGGAGGGAGGGAGGGAGGGAGGGAGGGAGGGAGAGGGTGAAGGTGCTGCACTGGCAAGACACACAGAGGACAATTCCAGAGAGAAGGATTAAGAAATACTTCAATGCTGAGATGTCAGAGTTTAGTATGCGGTAGATTTTCTGTGTTTCACTGTGGGTCTGAAAAGACACATATTGGACGAAAGTATACAGACTCACTCGATGCCGTTAAAAGAATCCCCTTTATCACTCGATGCAGTTAAAAAGCATCCTCTTCATCACTACATGCAGCCATATTCTAATCTAAATGGTGGCTGTGCATTGGCTAAAGCAGGGGAAGTGCTTATTAGAGGCAGTAGGTCTGGCCTTTAACACTGAAACCTCAGAGCTGGGAGCTGCTGTGTTCTAGTAAAAACATCTATTAACACTGGCTTACCCTCACAGAAGAGAACTGTGGAGTTGAAACGGGTGGCTGTGGAGTCATGGGAATCGATGCCAAGCAGACTGCCAGCTCTGTGCCAGCAGCGGAAGGAATTCCGTCTACTCTGGAGAGCCTATCTATTCTGCCAGCCTGTGAAGACTGGGTATGCTGCTGGGCAGTGGGCACTAACCCGGAGAGAGAGGGGGCTCATCCTCCATGATTAATGAGTGTCTGTGGGCATGGCCTTGCCCGGCTAGTTAAGAGGCAGAGAGAGAGAGGGGAAAGGAGAGAAAGAGATATGGAGAGAAAGAAAGAAAGAAAGAAAGAAAGAAAGAAAGAAAGAAAGAAAGAAAGAAAGAAAGAAAGAAAGAAAGAAAGAAAGAAAGAAAGAAAGAAAGAAAGAAAGAAAGAAAGAAAGAAAGAAAGAGAGGGGGAAAATGAATGTGTTAGAGCAGAGAGAGAAAGGACTTAAGCAGTGTTCCAGGGATGCGTGCATAATGGCTATGTCCCCTAGTGGGCTAGCGCTATGTATTCACCACAGAGAGTGATGGAGAGAGGAACGCTTTTTAGCACACAAGGCCATGAGAGGAACAGTGAACTTGAGAGAAAGGAGTGAGAGCTCAGACTAGCACTGCTATCCATATTTTGTTGGCTGCTGCCCTACTGAGGTTGGGCACAGGATGCCTACTCTAATCAGACTGCATGACTTCTCCATCTCTAACAGAACAGTAACACTACCAACACGTCCATGGCCCTGGGCCTGCTGGATCCCCCTGGGACTGGACTGTACCCATACAGGTTGGTCATGGATAAAGAATGAGGGGAAGGTTAAAAAGTAATGTCTCCCTCCCACACACAGCACAGCAGCAACCACCAGTTCCTGGATGTTAATGGAACAGTGCATGTGACTAGCTGAATAGTGCTCTATGTGAAAGCTGACCGGACTGACTGTAGTATATAGTCTCTGTAGTCCTGGCTCCAAGATGATGAGGTTGACTGTACTGGTAGTGTTGCACGGCATACTGAAACTTCTGTACTTTTTCGATACTAGAACATGAAAAACGGTTCGGTACTAGAATTTTTGTTCCTTTTGGTACTTCTGTCAAATGTGTCTCGCGTCATATATGGATTGAGAGGATCAAGTCTGACTAGTAATTTTACTGAATATTCTGAAGGGGGCAGTAGTTAGCTAACCAGGCTACTTGCGCTTGAGCATGCAGCTGACAGCGCAAGCCACTTTTGACAAACAAGCGAAAGGAGACAGAAAATGCTGACAGCATGGCTTCTTCTGAAACATCATACCTCCACACCCGCAGCTTGTTGACAAAACTGTCTGCAGAAGCAAACTATGGGAATATTTTGATTATAGAGCAGATGAGGGCCAGTCCACCGAAACAACTAAGCAAAAGGTGTCACAAAGCAGTGCAATGTAAGGGAAGTTTAGTTCCAAAACTAAACAATGTTTGAGTGACAATGACATGAACATATATTCAGCATGACATTCATGTGAGCATCATATTGCTATGTGGGATCCTTGGGATGTCCCTAAGCTTAACCCTTACCTTAGTATTTTTAAATGTAAACTTCAATGGGGGTAACGTCATAGTTGGGACCTTACAAGGACCCCGGATATTAATTACCATATATTTAGACTACTTTGCGGTTGTCTGGGCTTGTTAGCAGTAGCCACTAGCCAGCCAGCAGCCCTCGGCAGAGCATTGCACCCTGGGAAGGGAAATGCACTCTGGGAGTCAGAGTATGCTGTGTAAAATCCATTGCATTTGTATGGTGTCACTGTACATGCCATATCTGCCATGCCAACCCTGATTTTTGATCATACTGTACTGCTGTGGAGTATGGATGAGGTTGACTGTAGGTAGAACCCTGACTGTACTGCTCTGGAGTATGGATAAGGTTGACTGTAGGTAGAACCCTGACTGTGCTGCTGTGGAGTATGGATGAGGTTGACTGTAGGTAGAACCCTGACTGTGCTGTGGAGTATGGATGAGGTTGACTGTAGGTAGAACCCTGACTGTGCTGTGGAGTATGGATGAGGTTGACTGTAGGTAGAACCCTGACTGTGCAGTGGAGTACTGTATGGTTGAACTATAAAAGTGTGTTAGACCATGATGAAACTAAAGTGTCTGCATCCTGCCAGCATGCAGTTGTGCTCCCATATCAGCAGGTGTTTTGTTAGCTTGTTGTTGTCATTATGGTCATGGGAGACATCTAGCATATCTATAGTGCCTTCAGAAAGTATTCACACCCCTTGACTCTCTGTACCCCGCATATACAATTATCTTTAAGGTCTCTCAGTTGAGCAGTGAATTTCAAACACAGATTTAACTACAAAGACCAGGGAGGTTTTCCAATGCCTAGCAAATACAGACACATATTGGCATAGCCACAGGAAGTAGGGGTGCTGAGGGTGCTGCAGAAACCCCTGAAAAGTCACAAAAAAAATATATAAAAAAATACACCCAATCACTACAAAGGTACAGGCGTCCTTCCTAACTCAGTTGCTGGAGAGGAAGGAAACCGCTCAGGGATTTCACCATGAGGCCTATGGTTACTTTAAAACAGTTACAGTGTTTAATGGCTGTGATAGGACAGAACTGAGGATGGTTCAACAACATTGTAGTTACTCCACAATATTAGCCTAATTGACAGATTGAAAAGAAGGAAGCCTCTACAGAATAAAAATATTTCAAAACATGCATCCTGTTTTCAATAAGACGCTAAAGTAGAACTGTGACTAAGGAGTTTTTTTTAATAAAAAGAAACGGAATAGAGCTAAGCACAGGCAAAATCCCAGAGGAAAACCTGGTTCAGGCTGCTTTTCAACACACACTGGGAGACAAATTCCCCTTTCAGCAGGACGATAACCTAAAGGCCTAAAGGCCAAATACACACTGGAGTTGCTGACCAAGACGACATTGAATATTCATGAGTGGCCTGGATACAGATTTGACTTAAATCAGCTTGAAAATCTATGGCAAGACAACACTGTATCTCATGTCCACACAGTTGGACTGTATAGTGTGTCTCTCTGGTTCCACCCCCTGCCTACTACCTACCTTTTTGTTAACACGTCTCACAAACATTAAACCCACATCAGGAATGTAGCCCCCCCTACTCCACACACACACACTAGTGATGTGCGGGTCGAACCAGTCTGAAGAACATCGTTTGGTATTCACAACAGAACAGATGTTTGTGATTTAATAAATGATCTCACATGACTAGTGACGGACGGGCGAGGCTGAAGGAGTGAATGCGAGCAGTGAAGAACATTTGCATGTTTGTGATCCTCTTGTGTTTGGATGATCAGCACATTCACTCATCTGAGACATTCGGCGAACACTTCTCTCCAGACACACAGCCTAGTCTGGACCAATTCACATAATGCTTAGAGGTGATGGCTGAAGGGCGGGTGGGTGGCGGGCAGGTTGAATAAAGAGAAAACAATACTTTAAAAAAATCCATAAATGCATAGTTCTTGTGCAATTTCTAGCTATAGGCTACATTGAGGTTTTTCTCTCGTTATTTTAGACTATCTGGCCTTAGAGCGTAAGCCTAAGCAATAGGGCCAAACTGTACATGCACCAAATAGCCTGCACGCTAATCACCAAATGCTTTTGGGAACGGGCAGAAAAATCAATACATGGCGGCAAAAAGGACAATGACAGAGTTGATTTAAATTAGAGAAACGTTAGTAAATGGAGAGTTGAAAATAAAGAGAAGGGAGGGCCAGAAAGATTTGGTGAAGCGGTAAAAGAAGATGATATCAGTGTTAAGTGTGATGATTGTGAGGCGTTATACAAATTCAACAGTCACAAGATGGGGACTTCAAATAGGCCTATGGTACCTCAAGGGAACTGTAGCCTACTGGTTGTATTTGCATTTATTAGGGATCCCCATTAGCTGTTGCCAAGGCAGCAGCAACTCTTCCTGGGGTCCAAACACATTAAAGCACTTACATTACATATAAAACAAAAGATACAATGGTACATAATATAACATTACACCACTACATATCTATAATACAAAATGTATAGTACCACCATACAACAATATTACTATGTGTGTGCTAGAGCTTGTGTGTGTGTGTGTATGTGTGTGTCTGTACCTTTTGTGTGTGTCTCTTCACAGTCCCCACTGTTCCATAAGGTGTATTTTCAAATTCTACTGCTTGCATCAGTTACCTGATGTGGAATAGAGATCCACGTAGTCATGGCTCTGTGTAGTACTGTGAGCCTCCCATAGTCTGTTGTGGACTTGGGTATTGTGAAGAGACCTCTAGCGGCATGTCTTGTGGGGTGTGCATGGTGTCTGTGTGCCAGTAGTTTAAACAGACAGCTTGGTACATTCAGGTTGTCAACACTTCTTACAAAAACAAGTAGTGATGGAGTCAGTCTCTCTTCCACTTTGAGCCATAAGAGATGCATATCTTTAATGTTATCTCCCCGTGTACTTTTAAGGGCCAGCCGTGCTGCCCTGTTCTGAGCCAATTGTAATTTTTGTAAGTCCCTCTTTGTGGCACCTGACCACACTATTGAACAGTAGTCCAGGTGCGACAAAACTAGGGCCTGTAGGACCTGCCTTGTTGATAGTGTTGTTAAGACAGACGTCTCCCCATCTTAGCTATATGTTTTGACCATGACAGTTTACAATCCAGGGTTACTCCAAGCTCTTGAGTCACCTCAACTTGCTCAATTTCCACATTACTCATTACAATATTTAGTTGAGGTTTAGGGTTTAGTAAATTATTTGTCCCAAGTAAAATTGCTTTTAGTTTTTTGAATATTTATTCCTTGCCACCCATAATGAAACTAACTGCAGCTCTTTGTTAAGTGTTGCAGTCATTTCAATCGCTGTAGTAGCTGACATGTATAGTGTTGAGTCATCCGCATACATAGACACTCTGGCTTTACCCAAGTAGTAAAGATTTTAAAAAGTAAGGGGCCTAAATAGCTGCTCTATACAGCTGCCCTGGGGAATTCCTGATTCTACCTGGATTATGTTGGAGAGGCACCCTCTGTGTTCTGTTAGACAGGTAACTCTTTATCCACAATATAGCAGGGGGTGTAAAGCCATAACACGTATGTTTTTCCAGCAGCAGAAAATGATCGATAATGTCAAAAGCCGCACTAAATTCTAACAAAACAGCCCCCACAATCTTTTTATCATAAATTTCTCTCAGCCAATCATCAGTCATTTGTGTAAGTGCTGTGCTTGTTGAATGTGCTTCCCTATAAGCGTGCTGAAAGTCTGTCAATTTGTTTACTGTAAAATATCATTGTATCTGGTAAAATATCATTGTATCTGGTCAAACACAATATTTTCCAAAAGTTTACTATGGGTTGGTAACAGGCTGATTGGTCGGCTATTTGAGCCAGTAATGGGGGGCTTTACGATTCTTGGGTAGCGGAATGACTTTTGCTTTCTTCCAAGCCTGAGGGCACACACTTTCCAGTAGGCTTAAATTGAAGATGTGGCAAATAGGAGTGGCAATATCGTCCGCTATTATACTCAGTAATTTTCCATCCAGGTTGACAGACCCCGGTGGCTTGTCATTGTTGATAGACAACAATACTTTTTTCACCTCTTTCACACTGACTTTACGGATTTCAAAAGTACTATGCTTGTCTTTCATCATTTGGTCAGATATACTTGGATGTGTAGTGTCAGCGTTTGTTACTGGCATGTCATGCCAAAGTTTGCTAATCTTGCCAATGAAAAAATCATTAAAGTAGTTGGCAATATCAGTTGGTTTTGTGATGAATTTCATTTATGGTGCTCCAAAGCGTTTTTCTATCATTCTTTATATAATTTATTTTTGTTTCAAGTATAGTTTCTTTTTCTTTTTATTTAGTTTAGTTACATGGTTTCTCAATTTGCAGTATGTTTGCCAAACAGTTGGGCTGCCAGACTTATTTGCCATACCGTTTGCCTCATCCCTCTCAACCACAACAGTTTTCAATCCAAGGGGATTTAACAGTTTTTCACAGTCGTTTTCTTAATGGGTGTATGCTTATTAGTAACTAGAATAAGCTGTTCATAAATGCGTCAAGTGCAGCGTCTGGTTGCTCCTCATTACAAACCACAGACCAGCAAATATTCTTTACATCATCAACATATGAATCACTACAAAACTTATTGTATGACCTCTTATACATACATGATATTAGGCCCAGCCTTTGGAACTTTGGTTTTCCTAGATATGGCTATTATATTGTGATCACTACATCCTATGTATTTGGATACCATTTTAAAGCACATTTTTGCAGCATTAGTAAAGATGTGATCAATACATGTTGATGATTTCATTCATGTGCTGTTTGTAACTACCCTGGTAGGTTGATTGACAACGTGAATCAGGTTGCAGGCACTGATTACAGTTAGATTTTTTTTTCTTGAGTGCGCAGCTTGATGAGAGCCAGTCCACATTTAAATCACCCAGAAAATAAATTTCACATATATTATCCAGGTACTGACTGTTAGCACTTGGTGGTCTATAGCAGCTTCCCTCAAGAATGGGCTTTAGGTGAGGCAGATGAACCTGTAGCCATATTACTTCAACAGTATTTAACATTAGATCGTCTCTAAGCTTTACAGGAATGTGGTTCTGAATATAGACCGCAACACCGGCCCCCATTTGGCATTTCTGTCTTTTCGGTACATGTTATAACCATGTATTGCTACCACTGTATTATCTAAGTGAGTTTCAGAGATAGTCCGAATATGAATGTAATCTGTTACAATTCAGATGGGTTAAATGGAGACTGAAATCTGGACACTGACTGTAGGTCTATAACCTCTCACCTAGCCGCAATATCAACTCCTGCAGAATTAAGCATATCTTGCAGTAAAATCATACACCAAATGTAGGCAAAGTTTTGACTCGGGAACAGGTGCTATCTTTATCAGCATAATAAAAGCTGCTAGTATTTCAAACACATAAAATAAGCATCTAAGCCGAACTGAAATCTGATTAGAAGCATGTTGGGTCGTTTTTACAGCTTTCTATTTCCTGACAACTGGTCAAACTGACGTCATTTGGAAATGTTGCACAGAAGATCTTTACAGTTTTTTTCTTCTTCTGGTGAGCAAGGGTTTATTTAGTCTTTTAGGGCAACATATAATGACAGAAGAGAAGCTGTGTTTATCTAATTATAGAGTTGACTAACAAATAACCTACAAAACATCAGAAAATCCTGCACCCCCTGTCAAAAAAATGGTTCTGCCAATCTCTTACTCTAGCCTACAGCATATTGTCTATATTATCAGGTTAGGGTTGGTGGGGGCCTCAGATTTTCACTTTATCACATATAGTCGGGCGGTTGCGGATGCGTTATTAGCAATTGCGGGCAGGTGCGGGTGGACAAACAGCTGACCTGCATACCATTAACACACACACTCACACAGACACACACATCCTACAGATTCCCTTCAGATTAATGGTGATGAATACTGTAACAGATGTATCTTCCCCCTCTCTTCTCGCATCCCGCTGTCCCCTCTTCCTCACCCCTCCCGCTGTCCTCTCTTCCTCTACCCTCCCTCTGTCCTCGCTTCCTCTCCCCTCCCGCTGTCCCCTCTTCCTCTCCCCTCCCACTGTCCCCTCTCCCATCCCGCTGTCCCCTCTTCCTCTACCTTCCCGCTGTCCCCTTTTCCTTTCCCCTCCTTTTCCTTTCCCCTCTCCCCGTCCTCTCTTCCTCTACTCTTCCTCTGTCCTCTCTCCCCTCCCTCCCTCTGTCCCCGCTTCCTCTCTCCTCCCGCTTCCTCTCTCCTCCCTCTTCCTCTCTCCTCCCTCTACCTCTCTCCTTCCTCTTCCTCTCTCCTCCTTCCTCTCTCCTCCCTCTGTCCCCTCTTCCTCTCTCCTCCCTCTTCCTCGCTCCTCCTTCCTCTCTTCCTCTCTCCTCTCCCCTCCCTCTGTCCCCGCTTCCTCTCTCCTCCCGCTTCCTCTCTCCTCCCTCTTCCTCTCTCCTCCCTCTACCTCTCTCCTTCCTCTTCCTCTCTCCTCCTTCCTCTCTCCTCCCTCTGTCCCCTCTTCCTCCCTCTTCCTCGCTCCTCCTTCCTCTCTTCCTCTCTTCCTCTCTCCTCTCCCCTCCCTCTGTCCCCTCTTCCTCTCTCCTCCCTCTTCCTCGCTCCTCCTTCCTCTCTTCCTCTCTTCCTCTCTCCTCTCCCCTCCCTCTGTCCCCTCTTCCTCTCTCCTCCCTCTTCCTCGCTCCTCCTTCCTCTCTTCCTCTCTTCCTCTCTCCTCTCCCCTCCTTCTGTCCCCTCTTCCTCTCTTCCTCTCTCCTCCCTCTTCCTCCCTCTGTCCCCTCTTCCTCTCTCCTCCCTCTGTCCCCTCTTCCTCTTCCGCTCCCCTCTCTCCCTCTCTGCTCTCTAATACACATTAATCAGAGACTAGGAGAGCTGTGTTTATGAGCTATTAATCACACACCACTGGGCCTGAGAGAGGGAGGAAGGGAGGGAGGGAGAGAGAGAGGGAGTAGAGAGAAGGAGAGGAAGAGAGGGAGAGAGAGAGAGGTGGGGGGTTAGAGAGATACTAAAGGCCAGATAGTGGTGGGAAGAGAGAGAGAGAGAGAGAGAGAGAGAGAGAGAGAGAGAGAGAGAGAGAGAGAGAGAGAGAGAGAGAGAGAGAGAGAGAGAGAGAGAGAGAGAGAGAGAGAGAGAGAGAGAGAGAGAGAGAGAGAGAGAGAGAGAGAGAGAGAGAGAGAGAGAGAGAGAGAGAGAGAGAGAGAGAGAGAGAGAGCAAGGGAAGTAGAAGAGAGAGAGAGAGAGCAAGGGAAGTAGAAGAGAGAGAGAGAGAGCAAGGGAAGTAGAAGAGAGAGAGAGAGAGCAAGGGAAGTAGAAGAGAGAGAGAGAGAGCAAGGGAAGTAGAAGAGAGGGAGGAAGGTGGCTGGGCCGTGTGGTGACAGGTCTGGATTAAAGAAGGCCACCTATCTTTCATCTTCATCGCACCGTGCTCAAGTATAATGAAGCTGTGTTTTGACATGCAAATGTATCAACCAGATGTCAGAGATAGGGAGATGGAGGAAAGGAGGAGTGCAGCAGTATGGACGGTTTGGTTGGTTGTCTGTGGCTGAGGATAAGGTGTGTTGATCGCTGTGTGGCTCAGTGCAGTGCAGGAGGGAAGCTGGATTTCGGTGTGTCAGGCGGTAGCCAAAACACTTTAGTGACACACCAGTAGCTTCTTTCCCCCACACAACCAGCAGGGTCTCTGCTAAGGGCTGTTGAATGTAGCTCCAGGGTCATTGAAGGCAGAGAGGAGGGACACAGGTGTGGGGAGGGGGGTCACACAGTAAAATGACTCCTACCTCTCTCCACTCTCAGCTTCTACTCTCTGTCACAGACAGACAGTTAAGTTAAGTAGAGTAGAGTATTGAATTATTTGGCAGCGACAGTGCCTCCATAGCTCAGTGTAAGAACACATCTTGATAACCAAAGCCATTAATATATACAAATGAGTTAATTGAGACATTAGATCTACTACATTAAGTACAGTATAGCTAAACCATTGAGTTGATAGGGTTCCTAATGAGTTCTAATTCACAAACCCCCTCTTGGCATTCTATCTATCAACCAATCAAGTGTATTTATAAAGTGATTTTTACATCAGAAGAGAACAAAGTGCTTTCACAGAAACCCAGCCTAAAACCCCAAACAGCAAGCAATGCAGATGTAGAAGCACGGTGGCTAGGAAAAACTCCCTAGAAAGGCAGGAACTTAGGAAAACACCTAGAGAGGAACCAGGCTCTGAGGGGTGGTCGTCTTGACATAAGGGAACATGGCCATTAAGGCCAGATTGTTAAATATGCAACCCATAAGTTATTAACTTAATACAGGGTGTAAATAATTAAAATGATTTGTTTCTATTATGAATAAATTAAAGAGCGAGCCAAGAGTCTTTGTCTAAAAACCAAAAGTTCCTCAGGATTGCCGGCCCATGTTGAATGCCGGCCCATGTTGAATGCCGGCCCATGTTGAATGCCAGCCCATGTTGACTCCAATGATTCTCACAGTTGTGTCAAACTTTCTGGATGTCCTTTGGGTGGTGGACCATTCTGGATACACACAGGAAACTATTGTTTGACCATCTGAATAGCACACATACACAATCCATGTCTAAATTGTCTCAAGTCTTAAAAATCCTTCTCTAACCTGTCTCCTCCCCTTTATCTACACTAATTGAAGTGGATTTTAACAAGTGACATTAATAAGGGATCATAGCTTTCACCTTGATTCACCTGGTCAGTCTGTCATATGTATGTTAATAACTTAATAATGATTAAATGTTGGCATAATTACATCTTTAATTTTGCTCTGCCAGGTCTGGGCCTGTGTTTCATAACACATTGAGCTAGGTTTACTCTTAGATGTTTGGGTATTTTCCCATGAATACCCATAAGATGAGCAACCCGTCGGTGTTGTAAACTGACTAATATGTTGTTGAGAGATGTTTCTCCACATGTAATAACTCTCTATGGTACATGTAGCTCACAGGAGGTTGTTGGCACCTTATTTGGGGAGGACAGGCTCCTGGTAATGGCTGGAGTGGAATGGTGTCAAACACATGGTTTCTATGTCTTTGATGCCATTTAATTCGCCCCATTCCAGCCATTATTATGAGCCGTCCTCCCTCAGCAGTCTCCACTGATATAACTGTAACCCCCTAGATAGGCTGAGAAACTCCAGGAGTTAGTTTTGCATTCTACTCTAAAGTCAGCGCCACTGGAGGACTGGCTTCCCAGGGGCAGAGGGAAGAGAGGGAACAGCAAAATGAATCAACATGTATACCCTCCTGAGTTGCTGTTTCTCCCCCTTCCTCTCTTTCTTTAGATTGTTCTCTGGTTAGCTGTGAGGAGGCGAAAAGAAATGGAGAAATTGGGTCAACTTTCCCACAGTAGGAGAGAGAGAAGTCGAGAGAAAGAGGGAGGGAGTAAAAAAAAGTGTTCCTCTCCTCACGGAGGGAGTTATGCAGTTTTGGCCCTGGGCACCACAGTACACAACACAGGACAATAAAACACAGCCAGCAGAGCCAATAGAACCAGGCAGTGCCTCGCCTGGTCTGTCAGGCTTCTGTCACGGGGCTCTGGGGAGCACAGTCCAGCACTGCACTGCAGTAAATATGACAATAAGAAGAGAGAGAGATGGGGAAGGAGAGAGGGAGAGTTAGCCCAGTCTCTGGTCAGAGCTGCATTACAGTGGGGGATCCATTTCCATTTTTAGTGTTGACATGCTGAGTATAAACTGTCCTATATCTCCTTCAGGGATGTCATTGTACGACTGTTTCTGACCGTTTATCTCTATCCTCTCTCTCTCTGTGCGTGTGTGCATGGTTGCACCTGCCATATACATTACCAGTCAAAAGTTTTAGAATACCTACTCATTCAATTGTTTTTCTTTATTTTTGCTATTTTCTACATTGTAGAATAATAGTGAAGACATTAAAACTATGAAACAACACATATGGATTCATGTAGTAACCAGAAAATGTAAACAAATCCAAAAATATTTTATATTTGAGATTCTTCAAATAGCCACCTTATGCCTTGATGACAGCTTTGCACACGCTTGGCATTCTCTCAACCAGCTGCACCTGGAAGTCTTAAAGGAGTTCCCACATATGCTGAGCACTTGTTGGCTGCTTTTCCTTCACTATGCGGTCCGATTCATCCCAAACCATCTCAATTGGGTTGAGGTCGGGGGATAGTGGAGGCCAAGTTATCTGATGCAGCACTCCATAACTCTCCTTCTTGGTAAAAAGCCCTTACACAGCCTGGAGGTGTGTTGGGCCATTGTCCTGTTGAAAAACAAATGATAGCCCCACTAAGCCCAAACCAGATGGGATGGCGTATCGCTGCAGAATGCTGTGGTAGCCATGCTGGTTAAGTGTGCCTTGAATTCTAAATAAATCACAGACCGTGTCACCAGCAAAGCACCCCCACACCATCACACCTCCTCCTCCATGCTTTACGATGGAAATACACATGCGATCATCCGTTCACCCACACCGCGTCTCACAAAGACATGGCTGTTGGAACCAAAAATCTCCAATTTGGATTCCAGACCAAAGGACAGATATCCACCAGTGTAATGACGGACTGTCATTTCGCTTTGCTTATTTGAGCTGTTCTTGCCATAATATGGACTTGGTCTTTTACCAAATAGGGCTATCTTCTGTATACCTTGTCACAACACAACTGATTGGCTCAAATGCATTGAGGAGGAACGAAATTCCACAAATGTACTTTTAACAAGGCACACCTGTTAATTGAAATACATTCCAGGTGACTACCTCATGAAGCTGGTTGAGAGAATGCCAAGAGTGTGCAAAGATGTCATCAAGGGTGGCTATTTGAAGAATCTCAAATATAAAATATGTTTTGATTTGTTAAACACCTTTTTGGTTACTACATTATTCCATATGTGTTAGAAAATAGTAAAAATAAAGAAAAACTCTTGAATGAGTAGCTGTTCTAAAACTTTTGACTGGTACTGTATTCATTGTAATCAGACAATTGTCGTTGTTTCCACAATCTAACTTCCCCTTGGGGATTAATAAAGTATCATCGTCTCTACCAGGTTACTGACTGTTTCTATTGACACTGCTGTGTGTGTTCTCTACCAGGGAACTACTACTGACTGTTTCTATTGACACTGCTGTGTGTGTTCTCTACCAGGTTACTACTACTGACTGTTTCTATTGACACTGCTGTGTGTGTTCTCTACCAGGGAACTACTACTGACTGTTTCTATTGACACTGCTGTGTGTGTTCTCTACCAGGTTACTGACTGTTTCTATTGACACTGCTGTGTGTGTTCTCTACCAGGGAACTACTACTGACTGTTTCTATTGACACTGCTGTGTGTGTTCTCTACCAGGTTACTACTACTGACTGTTTCTATTGACACTGCTGTGTGTGTTCTCTACCAGGGAACTACTACGGGACGCCCAAGCCCCCAGCGGAGCCCAGCCCGGTGCAGCCTGACCTGGTAGATCAGGTGCTGTTTGATGAGGAGTTTGATACAGAGGTCCAGAGGAAACGCACCACCTCCTTCAGCAAAATGGACAGGAAGGACAGTGCAGCCCCCGAGGAGGAAGACGAGGAGGAGAGAGAGAGGTCTCCCCTGGTCAACGGACTCACAGGTAAGATGTCCTGTCCATGCTGTCCTGCAACATGTTCCCATCCTCTCCCACAAACTGCCTCAAACTGATGATCAAACATTGATATTGTTGTTAGTTAAAATGGCGCCGGAGCAGAAGGCAGACATTTTACGTGCCCCCAACCGATTGTGTTTTTTTGTTTGTTTATTTGTTGTTTAACTTATTTTTGTACATAATGTCACCGTCTCTTATGACCGAAAAGAACTTTGAGACATCAGGACTGCGATTACCACGGACGAGCAGAATCCTTTTTCTTCTTTCATGACTCTGACGACCCCGAGGCGGAGGATATACGGCTTCTTCGGGAACAGGCCCCAACCCCAGTGATCTGCGTGAAGAGGAGGTGGAGAAAGAGAGGCCGGAGGACGGGTTGTCTTCTGAGGTCAGTAGAAGGCGATCTAATAAACCCCCACTCCCCTCAATTCTGCTCACAAACATGCCATCTTTGGACAAGAAAATGGACGAGTTATTGGGAAGATTAAAAATAACAACGGGACATTAAAAACTGTAATATCTCATGCTTCACGGAGTCATGGCTGAACGACGACAATATCAACTTACAGCTGGCTGGTTATACGATGTACCGGCAGGATAGAACAGCGGCGTCTGGTAAGACAAGGGGCGGCGGTCTATGTATTTTTTAAAACAACAGCTGGTGCATGATATCTAAGGAAGACTCGAGCCATTGCTCGCCTGAGGTAGAGTTTCTAATGATAAGCTGCAGACCACATTACCTACCGAGAGAGTTTTCATCTATATTCTTTGTAGCTGTTTACATACCACCACAGTCAGAGGCTGACACCAAGATAGCACTGAATGAACTGTATTCCGCCATAAGCAAACAAGAAAACGCTCACCCAGAGGAGACGCTCCTAGTAGCCAGGGACTTTAATGCAGGGAAAATTAAATCAGTTCTACCAAATTTCTATCAACATGTTAAATGTGCAACCAGATGGAAAGGAACTCTGGACCACCTATACTCCACACACAGAGATACAAAGCTCTCCCTCGCCCTCCATTTGGCAAATCTGACCATAATTCTATCCTCCTGATTCCTGCTTACAAGCAAATATTAAAGCAGGAAGTACCAGTGACTAGATCAATAAAAAAGTGGTCAGATGAAGCAGATGCTAAGCTACAGGACTGTTTTGCTAGCACAGACTGGAATATGTTCCGGGATTCCTCCAAGGGCATTGAGGAGTACACCATATCCGTCATTGGCTTCATCAATAAGTGCATCGATGACGTCGTCCCCACAGTGACCGTACATACATACCCCAACCTAAAACCATGGATTACAGGCAGCATCCGCACTGAGCTAAAGGCTAAAGCTGACGCTTTCAAGGAGCGGGACTCTAACCCGGAAGCTTATAAGAAATCCCGCTATGCCCTCAGACGAACCATCAAATAGGCAAAGCGTCAATACAGGACTAAGATTGAGTCCTGTATTGACTCTGACACGAGCATACCAGACGAGCTAAATCACTTCTATGCTCGCTTCGAGGCAAGCAACACTGAAGCATGCATGAGAGCATCAGCTGTTCCGGACGACTGTGTCATCACGCTCTCCGTAGCCAACGTGAGTAAGACCTTTAAACAGGTCAACATTCACAAGGCTGCGGGGCCAGACGGATTACCAGGACGTGTGCTCCGGGCATGTGCTGATCAACTGGCAGGGGGTCTTCACTGACATTTTCAACATGTCCCTGATTGAGTGTGTAATACCAACACGTTTCAAGCAGACCACCATAGTCCCTGTGCCCAAGAACACAAAGGCAGCCTGCCTAATTGACTACCGACCCATAGCACTCACGTCTGTAGCCATGAAGTGCTTTGAAAGGCTGGTCATGGCTCACATCAACACCATCATCCCAGAAACCCTAGATCCACTCCAATTTGCATACCGCCCCAACAGATCCGCAGATGATGCAGTCTCTATTGCACTCTACGCTGCCATTTCCCACCTGGATAGAAGGAACACCTATGTGAGAATGCTATTCATTGACTACAGCTCAGCGTTCAACAACATTGTGCCCTCAAAGCTCATCAATAAGCTAAGGACCCTGGGGCTAAACACCTCCCTCTGCAACTGGATCCTGGACTTCCTGACGGGCCGCCCCCAGGTGGTGAGGGTAGGTAGCAACACATCCGCCACGCTGATCTTCAACATAGGGGCCTCTCAGGGGTGTGTGCTCAGCCCCCTCCTGTACTCCCTGTTCACTCATGACTGCATGGCCAGGCACGACTCCAACATCATCATTAAATTTGCCGATGACACAACAGTGGTAGGCCTGATCACCTACAACAACGAGACAGTCTATAGGGAGGAGGTCAGAGACCTGGCCGTGTGGTGCCAGGACAACAACCTCTCCCTCAACGTGATCAAGACAAAGGAGATGATTGTGGACTACAGGAAAAAGAAGACAGAGCACGCCCCCATTCTCATCGACAGGGCTGCAGTGGAGCAGGTTGAGAGCTTCAAGTTCTTTGGTGTCCACATCACCAACAAACTAACATGGTCCAAGCACACCATGACTGTCGTGAAGCGGGCACGACAAAACCTATTCCCCCTCAGGAGACTGAAAAGATTTGGCTTGGGTCCTCAGATCCTCAAAAGGTTCTACAGCTGCACCATCGAGAGCATCCTGACTGGTTGCATCACTGCCTGGTATGGCAACTGCTCGGCCTCCGACGGCAAGGCACTACAGAGGGTAGTGCGAACGGCCCAGTACATCACTGCAGCCAAGCTTCCTGCCATCCAGGACCTCTATAGCAGGCGGTGTCAGAGGAAGGCCCTGAAAATTGTCAAAGACTCCAGACACCTTAGTCATAGACTGTTCTCTCTGCTACCACACGGCAAGCGGTACCGGAACGCCAAGTCTAGGTCCAAGAGGCTTCTAAACAGCTTCTACCCCCAAGCCATAAGACTCTTGAACATCTAGTCAAATGGCTACCCAGACTATTCATATTGCCCCCCTCCCTGCTCTACACCACTGCCACTCTCTGTTGTCATCTATGCATAGTCACTTTAATTAACTCTTCCTAGATGTACATACTACCTCAACTAACCGGTGCCCCCGCACATTGACTCTGTACCGGCACCCCCCTGTATATATTGTTATTTTTTACTGCTCCTCTTTAATTACTTGTTACTTTTATCTCTTATTCTTATCGTTTTTTTTTTTTAAACTGCATTGTTGGTTAGGGGCTCGTACGTAAGCATTTCACTGTAATACCTGTTGTATTCGGCGCATGTGACTAATTAGATTTGATTTGATTTGAACACAACTAGTGCCCCTAATGCATCACAGGCCAACCAATGGCG
Source organism: Brachymystax lenok tsinlingensis (assembly GCA_030435695.1). Taxonomy (NCBI): domain Eukaryota; kingdom Metazoa; phylum Chordata; class Actinopteri; order Salmoniformes; family Salmonidae; genus Brachymystax; species Brachymystax lenok. The sequence goes on from CM059802.1 coordinate 17,068,698, forward strand.
ACATCCCAGGGAGCCTAATATGCTCGGACATTCACTCTTTCACTTTGTCGGATATCAATTTGTTCTGGCTCAACAATAGCTGCCCATGCGGCCCAAAATGAGAGAAAGAGGGATGAGAAAGTGAAAGGGCTTCAATTTCCATCACCCACATTCCCTCCACCCACCATCACCCACATTCCCTCCACCCACCATCACCCACATTCCCTCCACCCACCATCACCCACATTCCCTCCACCCACCATCACCCTCATTCCCTCCACCCACCACCCTCATTCCCTCCACCCACCATCACCCACATTCCCTCCACCCACCATCACCCTCATTCCCTCCACCCACCACCCTTATTCCCTCCACCCACCATCACCCACATTCCCTCCACCCACCATCACCCTCATTCCCTCCACCCACCACCCTCATTCCCTCCACCCACCATCACCCACATTCCCTCCACCCACCATCACCCTCATTCCCTCCACCCACCATCACCCTCATTCCCTCCACCCACCATCACCCTCATTCCCTCCACCCACCACCCTCATTCCCTCCACCCACCATCACCCACATTCCCTCCACCCACCATCACCCACATTCCCTCCACCCACCATCACCCTCATTCCCTCCACCCACCATCACCCTCATTCCCTCCACCCACCACCCTCATTCCCTCCACCCACCATCACCCTCATTCCCTCCACCCTCCATCACCCTCATTCCCTCTACCCACCATCACCCTCATTTCCTCCACCCTCCTTCTCTCTTTCCCCCAAATGGGACATCACAGGATTATCCATCTGTCCCTTACAGAAGGTCACTTCTAAATCAAAACTCTACAAAGTCAAGTTGGTCTCCATCTAGCTGGATCAATAATGTAGAAATCCCTGGTTAAAGGGATACAGTTTGTTCTTGTTTTATTTCCCTTAGAGATATTATCCTCACATGAACTGTAAACAAAAACCACAAGTGCCACAGCTCGTAGAGAAAAGGCAGCATTAACTGGGCAAATTGGGAAGGAGTTTTATCCAGATAATGGATTCCAAGCACGGCCAAAACATTTTCTGAAGAAAAGGTACCCCATGGTGTATACAGCGACCATTGGTGAGACCATTGTGGTACCATGGAGGAGGCTATGCACATCAGATGGGGGACATACTGTAGATGATTTGATAGACAGAGAGTGAATGGGTACATTGGGACCCATCCCTCCATCTCTCCACTCCAGCCTAAGCCCATGCCCATGGCTGTACCCTGTACCCATCCCAGGGTACTGCCTGCAGCTGGGCACCTGGGTTGTATTTTCTCTGCCTGATTTAATGTCTCAGTTGTGATCAGGCAGATGTGCATATCAGAGGGGCCTTGGGCAGGCCCTGAGGGCTGGGCTGCTAAACACAGTTCTAAGAACAGTAAGACAGTCATAAAGTGTCTCAGTGGAGGTATGCTGATCTAGGATCAGGTTCCCGCTGTCCATGAAGTCTTATTCATTCTGACCTAAAAGTCAAACTGATCCTATATCAGCGCTCCTACTCTGAGACTCCTCAATAATAACAATTGAATATTTGCCCTTTAGCTGACACTTTGATCCAAAGCGACTTACAGTCATGCATACATACAGTTGAAGTCGGAAGTTTACATACACCTTAGCCAAATACATTTAAACTCAGTTTTTCACAATTCCTGGCATTTAATCCTAGTAAAAATGCCCTGTCTTAGGTCAGTTAGGATCACCACTTTATTTTAAGAATTTGAAATGTCAGAATAATAGTAGAGGGAATTATTTATTTCAGCTTTTATTTGGGTCATACGTGGGTCATACGTTTACATACACTCAATTAGTATTTGGTAGCATTGCCTTTAAATTGTTTAACTTGGGTCATACGTTTTGGGTAGCCTTCCACAAGCTTCCCACAATCAGTTGGGTGAATTTTGGCCAATTCCTCCTGACAGAGCTGGTGTAACTCAGGTTTGTAGGCCTCCTTGCTCGCATATGCTTTTTCAGTTCTGCCCACACATTTTCTATAGGATTGAGGTCAGGGCTTTGTGATGGCCACTCCAATACCTTGACTTTGTTGTCCTTAAGCCATTTTGCCACAACTTTGGAAGTATACTTGGGGTCATTGTCCATTTGGAAGACCCATTTGCGACCAAGCTTTAACTTCCTGACTGATGTCTTGAGATGTTGCTTCAATATATCCACTTCATTTTCCATACTCATGATGCCATCTATTTTGTGAAGTGCACCAGTCCCTCCTGCAGCAAAGCACCCCCACAACATGATGCTGCCACCCCCGTGCTTCACAGTTGGGATGGTGTTCTTCGGCTTGCAAACATCCCCCTTTTTCCTCCAAACATAATGACGGTCATTATGGCCAAACAGTTCTGTTTTTGTTTCATCACACCAGAGGACATTTCTCAAAAAAGTCAGATCTTTGTTCCCATGTGCAGTTGCAAACCGTAGTCTGGCTTTTTAATGGCGGTTTTGGAGCAGCTTCTTCCTTGCTGAGCGGCCTTTCAGGTTATGTCAATATAGGACTCGTTTTACTGTGGATATAGATACTGTTGTACCTGTTTCCTCCAGCGTCTTCACAAGGTCCTTTGCTGTTGTTCTGGGATTGATTTGCACTTTTCGCACCAAAGTACGTTCATCTCTAGGAGACAGAAGGCATTTCCTTCCTGTGCGGTATTACGGCTGCGTGGTCCCATGGTGTTTATACTTGCGTACTATTGTTTGTACAGATGAACGTGGTACCTTCAGGCGTTTGGAAATTGCTCCCAAGGATGAACCAGACTTGTGGAGGTCTACAATTTTTTTTCTGAGGTCTTGGCTGAGTTCTTTTGATTTTCTGGAATTTTCCAAGCTGTTTAAAGGCACAGTCAACTTAGTGTATGTAAACTTCTGACCCACTGGAATTGTGATACAGTGAATTATAAGTGAAATAATCTGTCAGTAAACAATTGTTGGAAAAATTACTTGTGTCATGCACAAAGTAGATATCCTAACCGACTCGCCAAAACTATAGTTTGTTAGCAAGAAATGTGTGAAATGGTTGAAAAACGAGTTTTAATGACTCCAACCTAAGTGTATGTAAACTTCCGACTTCAACTGTACATCTTTCATGGCCCACGGCCCATGGCCTGTGCTTTCCAATCACCATGCTCTACCAATATAGGAAAAGAGACTGAAGCACAGGTCTAGGAACAGTTAGACAGGCCAGGGACTGTACAAACAGAGAGACTGAAGCACAGGTCTAGGAACAGTTAGACAGGCCAGGGACTGTACAAACAGAGAGACTGAAGCACAGGTCTAGGAACAGTTAGACAGGCCAGGGACTGTACAAACAGAGAGACTGAAGCACAGGTCTAGGAACAGTTAGACAGGCCAGGGACTGTACAAACAGAGAGACTGAAGCACAGGTCTAGGAACAGTTAGACAGGCCAGGGACTGTACAAACAGAGAGACTGAAGCACAGGCCTAGGAACAGTTAGACAGGCCAGGGACTGTACAAACAGAGAGCCACATTAGCAAGGCGTGCAGACCTGAGCTGTTCCCCTGCACACCATCCTTATCACTATAGCCTTGGGCACACACACCAGTGGGTGCATGTGTTGGATGAAGAGAACACTCAATTCACGTTTTTCCTCCAAATTATTTTGTTCTTGACAAGACACCCTCAGTTCTCCCTTTACCTATGTAGTGCATTATACGCACATCACCTATAGCTGTCCCTGGAGTCTCCTGACTGAATGGATGCTTTTCTTAATGGGTTTGCAAAGTACCAGGGAGGATGACATAAATTCAGGCATATTGTACATGCATCAAACAATACTATTATACACTACATTACCAAAAGTATGTGGACACGTACTCGTCGATCATCTTATTCACAAATCATGGGCATTAATATGGAGTTGGTCCCCCATTTGCTGTTATATCAGCCTCCACTCTTCTGGGAAGACTTTCCACTAGATGTTTGAACATTGCTGCGGGAACTTGCTTCCATTCAGCCAAAAGAGCATTAGTCTGCGTTCCAATTCTTCCCAAAGGTGTTCGATGGGGTTGAGGTCAGGGCTCTGAGGTCAGGGCTTGACAAACCACCGAACTTTACAGTTGGCACTATGCATTGGGGCAGGTAGTGTTCTTCTGACATCCGCCAAACCATTGAATGAGTAGGTGTGTCCAAACAGACTGGTACTGTATGTAAAGAAAATCACTTGACTTTCATGTCAAGCACTTTACTCTCCTTCTGACAGCTCTTTGCCTTCCTCTTGTATGGATAGTTTTCTTTCTCCCTTCAGATCAGAAGTCAACTCTGAATACAGTAATGAGCTAGGTCAGAGGCATGCATATTCAAACCTGCAGATAAGAGCGCACGCACACACATACACACACACACACAAAACACACACACACACACAAAACACACACTCACCGGGCAAGGTTTAGTGATGCTAATAGGGTCTGGGTTCTTAGCTCGGGGCTGAGTAAGGCTGAAGCGTGGTGTTGGTCAGCTCTGCCCTTGTTGCCGTTGAGCCTCTTGCTCTACAGAACATCACTGCTGACATGCAAATCCTGTGGCACACTTGCTGCACTTCCGTCTCTCTCTCTCTCTCTCTCTCTCTCTCTCTCTCTCTCTGTCCCCTCCCTTTCTCTACTCCCCTCTCTCCCTCTCCTGTTCTTTGCTGTGTGTAACAGTCTAGAGCCTACAGTCAGTCTGTCCAGGGAAGCCGCAGAGAAATGCATGGAGCTCACAGGGCTCACTACCCAGCCTCTACACGCTCACCACCCAGCCTCCACACATTCACCACCTAGCCTCCACACGCTCACCACCAAGCCTCCACACTCTCACCACCCAGCCTCCACACGCTCACCACCCAGCCTCCACACATTCACCACCTAGCCTCCACACGCTCACCACCAAGCCTCCACACTCTCACCACCCAGGCTCCACACTCTCACCACCCAGCCTCCACACGCTCACCACCCAGCCTCCACACGCTCACCACCCAGCCTCCACACGCTCACCACCCAGCCTCCACACGCTCACCACCCAGCCTCCACACACTCACCACCCAGCCTCCACACACTCACCATGCAGCCTCCACACGCTTACCATGCAGCCTCCACACGCTCACCACCCTTGTCCCTCCCCCTGTCTTTCTCTCCCTCTGGTGATATGGCCACAGAGCACAAGGACAAGGCTGGACAGGAGTGGAGGAAAGCTGTGCCCAGCTATAACCAGTCCAGTAGTGGGGCCGTGGACTTCCGGACTTGGAGCACCTTACCCAGTGACGAGAGCCAGGAACCGCTGCCCAAGACCTGGGAGATGGCCTACACAGAGACGGGCATGGTTTACTTCATAGAGTAAGTGCTGGTCTTCTGGTTCTCTACTCCAGTACAGTGCCAGGGTGGTGTTGGTGATGCTAGAAGTGGCGAGAGGTAGTTTTGAAAGAGAGCATGGTGATATGTTTGTTCAGAGAATAGTTTGTTCCACTCTAAAGTCTGTGTTACACTGTTAGATACAGTATCCTACTTGTTTCTCTGCGGCTCAGACGTACAGTAGCAGTACAGTACTTGGAGAAGTTAACAATAGTATTATTGTTATTATAATTATGGAAGAGGATTTGTGAAATTATTCATTATTTTAACCCATCTGGAGTCTAGAATACAGTTGTATTGTTTTTTCTGTGTTTGATGGGCCTCTCCCTCTCCCTCCATTGCTTACCAGTCAGTCTGTTTGTGTGGCTCACACAGCCTACAGAAGTCAGGGCCAGGTGCTGTAGCCTGCCTAAAATCAATAGCCCATTCTCGCTTCACAGTAGAAACAATTTGTCAAACGAAATGCTCCCAGAGGCCTGCTCTCTCTGCTCTCTGCTTTCGCCTCTACCTTTCCCTCCTTTCCCCCTCTCCTTTCCTCCATCCCTCATTCCATCCCTCCATCAAAAGACCTATCTACCTCTATTCGGTTCTGACTACCTCTCCCTACCTCCATCTGTCCCTACCTCCATCTGTCCCTACCTCCATCTCTCCCTACATCCATCTCTCTCTCTCTCACTCCCTCCATCCATCCCTCCCTCCCTCCATCCCTCCCTCCCTACCTCCATCCCTCCCTACTTCCATCCCTACTTCCCTCCATCTCTCCCTACCTCCCTCCCTCCATCTATCCCTACTTCCATCTCTCCATCCCTCCCTCCGTCTCTCTCCCTCCGTCTCTCTCCCTCCGTCTCCTTCCCTCCCTCCCTCCCCATCTCTTCCTATCTCTATCCCTCCCTCAAAGGCACCTGCTCCTTTTGTTCCAATTTCAAATGATCCCTGAAAAAGCCACTGGATTCCAAAATAATTACATAAGTTTGTGTTTTTGAAGCTCTACTTCACCTAGTTGTTGTGGTGTTGTGATGCTTTTTGTTCAGCTTGTAAAGTGGTGCCTCTCTGTCTCAACAGTCACAACACCAAGACCACTACCTGGCTGGACCCTAGGCTGGCCAAGAAGGCCAAGCCCCCCGGAGAGGTGTGAGGATGGAGGTGAGAATCATACACAGACACATACACACACACATGTTCTCATATACAGACGGTGTAGTAGCATTAAACTTTCTTACACAAGCATCTTGTAGCAATATTTCACTCACATGCACTCATTCACCCTCACTACTCTCTTTCTCTCTCACAGACACACACACACATTACTGTTCACAGTCTGAATACACCTCATTAAACATACTGTAATTATGAGTGGAGACCCCCTATGCCACTGAAGTTTGTGACCTACGGTATAGACAAACACACATACACACAGACAGTAAACCACTAAGCAGGACCCAGCCTGCCCCTGTCCCTAATGGCTTGTGGGAGACCTGCAGAGAGCTCATCAGTGCTGTATCTCTGAAAAGGCAATTCCACAGTCCCCTCTTGCGTGAAGCACTCTTTTCCCCTGCATGTGTTCGTCACAGGACAGCACACACTCCAGATTCCACTCACACCGCTGGGAAAAGACAAGCCATCATTTTTTCAGCATGGGCATAACAACTACACATTTCCTTGCTTCCATTTCCTTGCTTCCAACAACACCTCTCTCTCTCTCTCTCTCTCTCTCTCTCTCTCTCTCTCTCTCTCTCTCTCTCTCTCTCTCTCTCTCTCTCTCTCTCTCTCTCTCTCTCTCTCTCTCTCAATTCAAGGGCTTTATTGGCATGGAAAACATATGTTAACATTGCCAAAGCAAGTGAAGTAGATAATAAACAAAAGTGAAATAAACAATAAAAATGAACAGTAAACATTACACTCACAGAAGTTTCTAAAGAATAGATATTTCAAATGTCACATTATGTCTATATACAGTGTTGTAGCGATGTGCAAATAGTTAAAGAAAATAAATAAACATAAATATGGGTTGTATTTACAATGGTGCTTGTTCTTCACTCGTTGCCCTTTTCTTGTGGCAGCAGGTCACAAATCTTGCTGCTGTGATGGCACACTGTGGTATTTCACCCAGTAGATATGAGAGTTTATCAAACTGGGTTTGTTTTTGAATTCTTTGTGGATCTGTGTAATCTGAAGGAAATATGTGTCTCTAATACGGTCATACATTTGGCAGGAGGTTAGGAAGTGCAGCTCAGTTTCCACCTCATTTTGTGGGCAGTGTGCACATAGCCTGTCTTCTCTTGAGAGCCAGGTCTGCCTGCGGCGGCCTTTCTCAATAGCAAGGCTATGCTCACTGAGTCTGTACATAGTCAAAGATTTCCTCAAGTTTGGGTCAGTCACAGTGGTCAGGTATTCTGCCACTCTCTCTGTCTGTCTCTGTGTCTCTCTTTGTCTATCGCTTTCTCTCTCTCTCCCTCGCTCGCTCTTCTCTCTCTTCTCTCTCTCTCCCCCCTTCCATTTCCAGCTGTGTGCCTCATTGCGTGTGTAGATGGTGCACCAGTTGTTCCAGAGCTTTAGCAGCACACTGATTTGCATCTGCTTCTGTCTGTCTCTTGCCTGCAGAACTTCCGTATGGCTGGGAAAAGATTGAGGACCCGCAGTATGGAATCTACTACGTGGAGTACGTACAGCTCTCCTGATAGTTGTGGTGATACAGGAAGTAGTGGCATGGTTATTTGATAATACAAGTGTTTGTTTCATGAGATGGGATGAGCTGGGATTTCTGTACACCAAGTTGAAGTCATTAAGAGATGCTGGACAGGCAGACCTGCGTTTGTGAAGGCTGTCAGTCAGTGTGCTTTTCAAATGGAGCCTGTAGTAGCAGTTGAGTAGATGGACTAAGGACAGCTGGCCTTCCCATACAGCATTCCCGAGCTCTGCAGGGGTGCCACTGCCTGGTGCAGGGGGCACTGGGGGTCCGGAGAATGAGTAATGTTCACCGCCTCGCCACACTGAGAAATTCACACAGTTCACCCAGCGTGGCCTCCCATGGGAGTAGCGGGAGGGAGTATTCTGAGGAGGAGAGGAAACGAGAGCCCAATGTTTGATTATGCTAAAGGATCACCGGGACAACCAGGGCTTTTTTCCCTCCCTGTCTTTTTGTTTTGAATGAATACAGTAAAACACAATGGATCATTATTTTCTAACTAAAGTAAAGAATGAGCCATGGCAATCAAAGGAACATAGCAGACTGAGCGCACTCAGTCACAGAGGAGCGCTTCTGTTCCTTGATTGGATAACTCTCAGCATGACTCATGCCCAACTAGAGCACAAACAGTGCTTTTCTTCGAAACACACACACACACTGGCACACACACAAATTGGCACACATATAGGACCGCGGGAAGATATTTTGGGTTGGGGTACTGTCAACAGGGAGTGTTTTTTTCTCCGCTCTGCTGAAGTTTTAATTTTTGATTTATCGGGCACACACACACACAGGCTGGCAATTGGCACACACAGCACACACACTGTCACACATACACACACTCCGCATGCATGTGATTCAACGAGCAGAGCAGGAGTGGCATCCCTTCCAAAAAAAACTGAGTAACGACTGGCGTTGAGCTACAACTGTTAAAGCACAGGCGCATTATGCAGATCAGCTGCTTTCCTTGCTTTACATTCAACCTGGGGGCTCATCTCACAAAGGGCTGACCTGGGAATCTACAGCTCTACAGCTAGGATCACTGTGATATAATACACTGCTCAAAAAAATAAAGGGAACACTAAAATAACACATCATAGATCTGAATGAATGAAATAATCTTATTAAATACTTTTTTCTTTACATAGTTGAATGTGCTGACAACAAAATCACACAAAAATTATCAATGGAAATCAAATTTATCAACCCATGGAGGTCTGGATTTGGAGTCACACTCAAAATTAAAGTGGAAAACCACACTACAGCCTGATCCAACTTTGATGTAATGTCCTTAAAACAAGTCAAAATGAGGCTCAGTAGTGTGTGTGGCCTCCACGTGCCTGAATGACCTCCCTACAACGCCTGGGCATGCTCCTGATGAGGTGGCGAATGGTCTCCTGAGGGATCTCCTCCCAGACCTGGACTAAAGCAACCGCCAACTCCTGGACAGTCTGTGGTGCAACGTGGCGTTGGTGGATGGAGCGAGACATGATGTCCCAGATGTGCTCAATTGGATTCAGGTCTGGGGAACGGGCGGGCCAGTCCTTAGCATCAATGCCTTCCTCTTGCAGGAACTGCTGACACACTCCAGCCACATGAGGTCTAGCATTGTCTTGCATTAGGAGGAACCCAGGGCCAACCGCACCATCATATGGTCTCACAAGGGGTCTGAGGATCTCATCTCGGTACCTAATGGCAGTCAGGCTACCTCTGGCGAGCACATGGAGGGCTGTGCGGCCCCCCAAAGAAATGCCACCCCACACCATGACTGACCCACCGCCAAACCGGTCATGCTGGAGGATGTTGCAGGCAGCAGAACGTTCTCCACGGCGTCTCCAGACTCTGTCACGCCTGTCACGTGCTCAGTGTGAACCTGCTTTCATCTGTGAAGAGCACAGGGCGCCAGTGGCGAATTTACCAATCTTGGTGTTCTCTGGCAAATGGCAAACGTCCTGCACGGTGTTGGGCTGTAAGCACAACCCCACCTGTGGACGTTGGGCCCTCATACCACCCTCATGGAGTCTGTTTCTGACCGTTTGAGCAGACACATGCACATTTGTGGCCTGCTGGAGGTCATTTTGCAGGGCTCTGGCAGTGCTCCTCCTTGCACAAAGGCGGAGGTAGTGGTCCTGCTGCTGGGTTGTTGCCCTCCCACGGCCTCCTCCACGCCTCCTGATGTACTGGCCTGTCTCCTGGTAGCGCCTCCATGCTCTGGACACTACGCTGACAGACACAGCAAACCTTCTTGCCACAGCTCGCATTGATGTGCCATCCTGGATGAGCTGCACTACCTGAGCCACTTGTGTGGGTTGTAGACTCCGTCTCATGCTACCACTAGAGTGAAAGCACCGCCAGCATTCAAAAGTGACCAAAACATCAACCAGGAAGCATAGGAACTGAGAAGTGGTCTGTGGTCACCACCTTCAGAACCACTCCTTTATTGGGGGTGTCTTGCTAATTGCCTATAATTTCCACCTGTTGTCTATTCCATTTGCACAACAGCATGTGAAATTTATTGTCAATCAGTGTTGCTTCCTAAGTGGACAGTTTGATTTCACAGAAGTGTGATTGACTTGGAGTTACATTGTGTTGTTTAAGTGTTCCCTTTATTTTTTTGAGCAGTGTATAAGCTTGGTACCAGAGGTTAGAAATGACTGGATAGTGCTCTGGGATGTCACTATACTATACTGTGTAAGGGTACTGTGAAACAGACAAAACTGTTTCGAGTTTTGGTCACGACACAAGAGATGAGAGATTACTTGGCTTTTGTATTGCTGCCAAATGAAGAGATCCAGATAACTGTGTGTCATAGCTCTAGAAGGAGAAGGAAAACATTGAAATAAGGCTGTGAAAACAAATAAGCCTCACTTTCTTTTGGTCGGTTTCCCCTTTTCTAAGATTTATGAAGTGTGTATTAGTCCTCGCTTGAGGATGTATTTCTTTGTGTTTTTTATACAGTATGTACAGTAGCACTCTATTCATATTTGTGCTGTATACTGATCTCTCCAGTGAGTGTTCTGTCTTGTCCCTTGTCTCCGTGTTGCAGCCATATCAACCAGAAGACCCAGTTTGAGAACCCAGTCCTGGAAGCCAAGAGGAAACTGAGCCTGGACACCCCCTTCCCTGGCCTGCAGGGGGTTAACACACCCTCAGGTAACACCTCTCTGCCAGCCCTGGGTCACAATAGATTCAAATGAAAACTGCTCATTGTCATGGTCACCAACTAGTATACCACTTATTATGAAGCCGTGTGTTTAATTAATGTGGCATATTAAATGAATTATGTGTTTAATTGGGCATGCATTCTGTATGCTAGTGTCTATTGGAACAGAGCCTAAAGCCAGAATGTCCAAATTGTTCCTAATCAGATCCCTTTAGCTTAGAGATGATGTCAGTGTAGACGCCAAATACACTACATGCCACTTGGACCACTTGTCGTTGTAGTGTCTACTGTCTAAAGATAATCATGACAGTTGCAGTCAGTGAGGGCAGGACCAAGTGGCCATCATAACAATGGTATTCAAATGGTACTAATGGATAGTAGCCACTTCAAATGTATTTTGACAAGTATTTTATGAAGTAGAGAAGGCACTCGTTTTGCTCACGGCTCTCTCGCACAAAAAGCTTTTGTCTGTCCCCGTCACTCATCGCTTCAAACACTTCACACTGCCGAGGGAGAGATCTAAAGAGCAAGAGAGTCATGAGAGAGACAAAGAGAGCGAGAGAAAGAGAGAGTCATGAGACAGAGAGGAGAGAGAGCGAGAGTCATGAGAGTGACAGAGAAGAGAGAGTGTTGGACGGTAGAAAGTTTTCTTAATCATGGTAGTTGGGTGTCAATGGATTGACGGATCAATTAGAATGTAGTAGTTGTAAATTACATAATGATTGACTCACCCTCTCAGGACCACTTCCTCTAAGTAATGTCACTGAGACATTCTGTACTCTAACCACACTGTTAGTCAGCATTCAGCTCTGATTAAAATCAAATCTAATTTTATTGGTCACATACACGTGTTTAGCAGTTATTGTGGGTGTAGCGAAATGCTTGTGCTTCTAGCTCCGACAGTGCAGTAATATCTAACAAATTACACAACATATACCCAATACACACAAATCTAAGTAGTAATTAATTAAGGCTATATACAGTGGGGGAAAAAAGTATTTAATCCCAGAACCACACGGGGGGGGACCTAGTGAATGACCTGCAGAGAGCTGGGACCAAAGTAACAAAGCCTACCATCAGTAACACACTACGCCGCCAGGGACTCAAATCCTGCAGTGCCAGACGTGTCCCCCTGCTTAAGCCAGTACATGTTCAGGCCCGTCTGAAGTTTGCTAGAGAGCATTTGGATGATCCAGATGAGGATTGGGAGAATGTCAGATGAAACCAAAATATAACCTTTTGGTAAAAACTCAACTCGTCGTGTTTGGAGGACAAAGAATGCTGAGTTGCATCCAAAGAACACCATACCTACTGTGAAGCATGGGGGTGGAAACATCATGCTTTTGGGCTGTTTTTCTGCAAAGGGACCAGGACGACTGATCCGTGTAAAGGAAAGAATGAATGGGGCCATGTATCGTGAGATTTTGAGTGAAAACCTCCTTCCATCAGCAAGGGCATTGAAGATGAAACGTGGCTGGGTCTTTCAGCATGACAATGATCCCAAACACACCGCCCGGGCAACAAAGGAGTGGCTTCAGAAGAAGCATTTCAAGGTCCTGGAGTGGCCTAGCCAGTCTCCAGATCTCAACCCCATAGAAAATCTTTGAAAGTCCGTGTTGCCCAGCGACAGCCCCAAAACATCACTGCTCTAGAGGAGATCTGCATGGAGGAATGGGCCAAAATACCAGCAACAGTGTGTGAAAACCTTGTGAAGACTTACAGAAAACGTTTGACCTCTGTCATTGCCAACAAAGGGTATATAACAAAGTATTGAGATAAACTTTTGTTATTGACCAAATACTTATTTTCCACCATAATTTGCAAATCAATTCATAAAAAATCCTACAATGTGATTTTCTGGATTTTTTTCCCTCATTTTGTCTGTCATAGTTGAAGTGTACCTATGATGAAAATTACAGGCCTCTCTCATCTTTTTAAGTGAGAGAACTTGCACAATTGGTGGCTGACTAAATACTTTTTTTCCCCACTGTACATATGGATGAACGATGTCAGAGCAGAATGGACTAAGATACAGTAGAATAGTATAGAATACAGTATATACATACGAGATGAGTAATGCAAGGTATGTAAACATTATTAAGTGAATGAAATACCATAGAATAGTATAGAAAACAGTATATACATATAAGATGAGTAATGCCAAATTAGTAAACATTATTAAAATGATTAGTGTTCCATTCCTTAAAGTGGCCAGTGATTTCTAGTCTATGCCTATAGGCAGCAGCCTCTAATGTGCTAGTGATGGCTGTTTAACAGTCTGATGGCCTTGAGATAGAAGCTGTTTTTCAGTCTCTTGGTCCCAGCTTTGATGCACCTATACTGACCTGGCCTTCTGGATGAATTGGGGTGAACAGGCAGTGGCTCGGGTGGTTGATGTCCTTGATGATCTTTTTGGCCTTCCTGTGACATCGGGTGCTGTAGGTGTACTGGAGGGCAGGTAGTTTGCCCCCGGTGATGCGTTGGGCAGACTGCACCACCCTCTGGAGAGCCTTGCGGTTGCGGGCAGTGGAGTTGCCGTACCAGGCGGTGATACAACCCGACAGGATGCTTTCAATTGTGCATCTGTAAAAGTTTGTGAGGGTTTCAGGTGACAAGCCAAATTTCTTTAGCCTCATGAGGTTGAAGAGACTCTGTTGCACCTTCTTCACCACTCTCTGTGTTGGTGGTCCATTTCAGTTTGTGAGTGATGTGTACACCAAGGAACTTAAAGCTTTCCACCTTCTCCACTGCGGTCCCGTCGATGTAGATAGGGGGGTGCACCCTCTGCTGTTTCCTGAAGTCCACAATCATCTCCTTTGTTTTGTTGACGTTGAGTGAGAGGTTGTTTTCCAGGCACCACACTCCCAGAGCCCTCACCTCCTCCCTGTAAGCTGTCTAGGGCTGGTTCGTTTTGAGTGAGTGTGGTTTCCAAGGTTTTCAGTGAGTCTCTTATGTTCAGTAAGTCTGTAAGGATATTGATCAATCAATGAAATGTATTTATAAAGCCCTTTTTACAACAGCAGTTTTCACAAGTCCTCTTCTGGCTGAGTTGGGTGGAGATTATAAGAGTACATGGCCATTGAGGCCAGAAAGTCTATGGACAATAAAGAAGCCTGTAGGTATGTGCGGCAAGACCAAATCTGAGAGATGGGTAGGAGCAAGTCCATGTAATATTTTGTAGGTTAACAGTAAAACCATGAAATCAGCCCTAGCCTTGACAGGAAGCTAGTGTTGAGGCTAGAGTAATATTATCTGGAATAATATGATAAACAATTTGGGCTCTAGTCAAGATTTTAGCAGCCATATTTAACACTAACTGAAGTTTATTTAGTGCCGTATCCGGGTAGCCGAAGAGTAGCGCATTGCAGAAATATAATCTTGAAGTGACAAAAGCAGGGATTATCTTTTCTGCATAATTTTTGGACAAAACGTTTCTGATTTATGCAATGTTACGAAGATGGAAAAACGTTTACACGTTCGTCAAAAGAGAAATCAGGGTCCAGAGTAATACTGAGGTCCTTCAGTTTTGTTTGACTACTGTACAACCATTGAGATTCATTGTCAGATCCGACAGCAGATCTCTTTATTTCTTGGGTCGTAGAACTAGCATCTCTGTTTTATGAGTTAAAAATATGCCTGCATCCACTTTCTCATTTTTGAATCACAGGCTTCCAGGGTTGGCAATTTTGGGGCTTCATCATGTTTCATCTAAGTGTACAGCTGTGTGTCGTTTGCATAGCAGTGAAAGTTGTGTGCTATATGTGCTACCTCACCAAGAGGTAGCACATATAGTAAGAACAATAGTGGTCCTATAACAGAACCTTGAGGAACACCATCCACAGAGACAAACTGATATATTTCCAACAGATATGATCTAAATCAGGCAAGAACTTGTCCGCGTAGACTAATTAGGGTTTCCAATCTCTCCAAAAGCCATTTATTATGCCATTTATTATGTTCAACATAGGAGGGCCAAGCACAGGAAGTAGCTCTTTCAGTAGTTTAGTAGGAATAGGGTCCAGTAGACAGCTGGAAGGTTTAGAGGCCATGACTGTTTTTGTGAATGTGTAGAGAGATACAGGATAAAAACACTTGAGTGTCTTCATTGATCCTAGGTCCTGGCAGTTATGTGCAGACTCAGGACAACTGAGTTTTGGAGAAATACGCGTATTCAAAGAGGAGTCCATAATTTTTCTATTGATCATGATATTTTTGCCGGAAAAGGGTTTGGCCGGGGGGACTTTACTTGGCTCATCGCTCTCTCCCGAGCCCATTGGGGAGTTGCAGAGATGAGACAAGATCAGAATTGGATCGCAATTGGATGTCACGAAATTGGCGAGACAAAGGGGGTAAAATAGTGAAAAAAAAAGTGATTACGTAGACTCCATAGGTTTCATGACTAGAACCTCAAAATACATATTTGCTGTCAAAAATGTTAGCAACACCTCTGCCTTTGCGGAATCAGCAGAGTCTTTGGTCACTAGTGTAACCAGGAGGAGAGGCCTTATTTAGCTCAGTATATTCATCACACTTAAGCCATGTTTCAGTCAGGCCAATCACATCAAGTTAATTTGACTATGACTGCCTTGGAAGTGAGGGATCTAACATTAAGGAGTCCCATTTTGAGATGTGAGGTATTATCACAATCTCTTTCATTAATGACACAAATGTAGGTCTTTATTCCATTGAGATTGCTTAGGCGAACACCACCATGTTTAGTTTTGCCCGACCTAGATCGAGTCACAGACACGGTCTCAATGGGGAAAACTGAGCTGACTACACTGACTGTGCTAGGGGCAGACTAACAGCCTGCCTGCTGCCTGGCCTGCACCTTATCTAATTTTGGAGCTAGAGGAGTTAAATCCCTTTCTATGTTGCTAGATAAAATGAGAGCAGCCCTCCAACTAGGATGAAGTCTGTCACTCTTCAGTAGGCCAGGCTTGGTCATGTTTGTGGGTGAGGCCCAGAAAGATGGACAATTATCCACAAATTCAATCTTTTGGGAGGGGCAGAAAACTGTTTTCAACCAGTGATTGAGTCCGCTGTAGAGCTCGTCACTCCCCCTAACTCCCTCTAACTGGGATTGATCACCTAGCCATTGATGTTTCTCTGCTGAGCCAACTCTGTGATGCCCAGTTGCCCACAGAACAGA
Organism: Brachymystax lenok tsinlingensis; assembly: GCA_030435695.1. Taxonomy (NCBI): domain Eukaryota; kingdom Metazoa; phylum Chordata; class Actinopteri; order Salmoniformes; family Salmonidae; genus Brachymystax; species Brachymystax lenok. Next base: position 17,085,070 of record CM059802.1, read on the forward strand.
ATTGAACATGGGTTGGACCAGGTAGTGACGATGGTCTGACCACAGAAGCTGATTCACAAAAAGGCCTAGACCCTATCAGCACTACCTCTCTCTGTACCAGCTCTTCCAGACACCCTTCAGGCTGCTCTTTTGACTGGTACAGCGTTAGCATCCAGAAGCTATTGGAGGGGGAAGCACAGTGTATGTGTGATTTCTACACCACCAGAGATCCCTCAGAGAGAAATCTTTAGCCTGGAGGCCCTTACTGTCACTGCCACAGGGACCTACTGCACTGTAGCAGGCTGCTAATGCTGTCCTGGAACAGACCACAATAACCCCAATAACAGAAACTATGATGAAACCTTAAAACACCCACTGATTGTGGAAGGATGCACGTTCCTCAGGCTTTGCTGCTTTGCTCTGTGTCATTCCTGAGGGGTAGGTCCTTGGAGGTGTCTTGTTTCGCACTCTTTGTACAAAATAAGCAAATGCAGTACGACAGGATCTTTATAAAACGTAGCTCTTTATTAGCTACAGTACCAGTCAAACGTTTGGACACCTACTCATTCAAGGGTTTTTCTTTATTTTTACTATTTTCTACATTGTAGAATAGTAGTGAAGACATCAAAACTATGAAATAACACATATGGAATCATGTAGTAACCAAAAAAAGTGTTAAACAATTCAAAATATATTTTATATTTGAGATTCTTCAAAGTAGCCACCCTTTGCCTTGATGACAGCTTTGCACACTCTTGGCATTCTCTCTTCATTTAATATTTTTTTTAATTTAACCTTTATTTAACTAGGCAAGTCACTTAAGAACAAAATCGTATTTACAATGACGGCCTACCCCCGGCCAAACCTGGACGACGCTGGGCCAATTGTGCGCTGCCCAACGTGATACAGCCTGGATCTGAACCAGGGACTGTAGTGATGCCTCTTGCACTGAGATGCAGTGCCTTAGACCGCTGCGCCACTCGGGAACATTCCAAGTGAGGTAGTCACCTGGAATGCATTTCAATTAACAAGTGTGCCTTGTTAATTTGTGGAATTTCTTTCTTGAACTTCTTGATGACAGCTTTGCACACTCTTGGCATTCTCTCAACCATGAGGAATGCTTTTACAACAGTCTTGAAGGAGTTCCCTCATATGCTGAGGCTTGTTGGCTGCTTTTCCTTCACTCTGCTGTCCAACTCATCCCAAACCATCTTAATTGGGTTGAGGTTGGGTGATTATGGAGGCCAGGTCATCTGATGCAGCGCTCCATCACTCTCCTTCTTGGTCAAATAGCCCTTACACAGCCTGGAGGTGTGTTTGGGGTCATTGTCCTGTTGAAAAATAAATTATAGTCCCACTAAGCACAAACCAGATGGGATAGCGTATCACTGCAAAATGCTGTGGTAGCCATGCTGGTTAAGTGTGCCTTGAATACTAAATAAATTACCAACCAGTGTCACCAGCAAAGCACCCCCACACCATCACACCTCCTCCTCCATGCTTCACGGTGGGAACCACACATGCGGAGATCCTCCGTTCACCTACTCTGCGTCTCACAAAGACACAGCGGTCTAAAATGGACTCATCAGACCAAAGGACAGATGTCCATTGTATACCACCCCTACCTTGTCACAACACAACTGATTGGCTTAAACGCATTAAGAAGGAAACAAATTCCACAAATTAACTTTTAACAAGGCACACCTGTTAATTGAAATGCATTCCAGGTGACTACCTCATGAAGCTGGGTGACAGAATGCCAAGAGTGTGCAAAGCTGTCATGAAGGCAAAGGGTGGCTACTTTAAAGAATCTCAAATATAAAATATATTTGTATTTGTTTAACACTTTCTTGCTTACTACATGGTTCCATATGTGTTATTTAATTGTTTTGATGTCTTCACTATTATTCTATAATATAGAAAATACTCAAATGTAAGACAAACCCTTGAATGAGTAGGTGTGTCCAAACTTTTGACTGGTACTGTAGCTATAACTGGCATGTTCATGTGTCTCCGGCCATGATCAACTGCAATGTCCTAACTTGGGTGGTCTTAACCAATCATAGTGCAGTATGATAGGACGATAGAATGCAACCAATTACAATTCAGTATGTTGACACATACTGTATGAATATTACATGAGGTTGTTGGTAAACAAACAGGGTTTGATTGAACAGAGACCCTAGTGTTAGAACCAGGTCAACTCATACCCTTTAGACAGAAGAAACACTCTGCTCTATGCACAGCCTATTGGGACCGAACAAGTCCCAGGTTACATCCCAAATTGCACCCTATTCCCTTTATATTACACAAATTTTGACCAGGGCCTATAGGGCTCTAGAGTGCACTACTCAAGAGTAGTGCACTCTAAAGGGAATAGGGTGCCATTTGAGACGCATCTCCAGTTAGTCCAGCTTCTGTCCAGCTAAAAGAGATTATTTCCCATAGGATTGTTTCCTGGACTGTTCTTTTAACAGATCCTCTAGTTTGTCCCTGAGTGATTCTCTGTTCTGACAGAACTCTCTACTCTGCTCTCCACACGCTCCCCGGGGTTGTTAATGAGTGGTCTGTCTCACAGCAAGCAGAGCAGAGTGGATCGGAGAGTAGGCCAGAGGGGCGTGCTGCCATGTAGAGTTTTAAACGCTGTTTTGACAAGGCAGACTGACCTCCCTCTCAGTGAAAGAGGCTGCGGTCTGTTGCCATGGTGCTGTAGCTGTACGGGACTGTAATTATCCTGCACTGACAGTCCTCTCTCTATGAGATTTTCAAGAATCACAGCGAGCAGCCTTCCTGCCTGCCTGAGAAATAGATCATCTCTTTGTGTTACCATAACTTAATCAAGGCTAAGTTAAAGGAAAATTCCACCCAAAAACTATCCTTTGGTATTTCTTTCATTAGTCCATTGTTGATTTAGTCCCAAAATGTTTTGCATGTCAGCAATCAAGTTTTAAAGATATATAACTTTCAAGTACAGAAATACAGCCGGTATGATGCATTTTTCATATGATGCAAAACTCAGCATCATACTCTCTCTCTCTCTTCCCACCGACCCCTGCCCTCACCCTTCTGTATCTTTCCCTTTTCATTATGGTGATGTGAGGACAGTCCCTTATCACAGTGGAGAGAATAGAGATATGAATGGAGACGGGGAAGGCTCTGACAGTCAGTGTCCTTTGATGTTCTGATGGAAGGGCTTAATCTTGTCACGCACAGAACACACAGAGAACTGTCATGGAATATGTCACATGTCATGGTACATACGCATGTTGGCGCACAGACTACACACACACACACACACACACACACACACACACACAGAGAAAGACACATACACTGAGTGTACAAAACATTAAGAACACCTTCCTAATATTGAGTTGCACCGCACCTTTTGCCCTCAGAACAGACTCAATTCGTCAGGCAGGAACTACAAGGTGTCGAAAGTGTTCCACAGGGATGCTGGCCCATGTTGACTCCAATGCTTCCCGCAGTTGTGTCAAGTTGGCTGGATGTCCTTTGGGTTGTGGACCATTCTTGATACACACTGGAAACTGTTGAGCGTGAAAAACTCAGCAGCGTTGTTGTTCTTGACACCAACCGGTGTGCCTGGCACCTACTACCATTCCACGTTTGAAGGCACTTAAATATTTTGTCTTGCCCATTCACCTTCTGAATGGCACACATACACAATCCATGTCTCAATTGTCAGAAGGCTTAAAAATCCTTCTTTAACCTGTCTCCTCCCCTTCATCTACACTGATTGAAGTGAATTTAACAAGTGACATCAACAAGGGATCATAGGTCAGTCTATGTCAAATCAAATCAAATTGTATTGGTCACATACACATGGTTAGCAGATGTTATTGCAAGTGTAGTGAAATGCTTGTGCTTCTAGTTCCGACCATGCAGTAGTATCTAACAAGTAATCTAACCATTTCACAACAACTAGCTAATACACACAAATCTAAGTAAAGGAATGGGGTAAGAATATATACATATAAATATATGGATGAGCGATGGCAGAGCGGCATATGCAAGATGCCATGGAAAGAGCATATGTTCCTAATGTCTTGTACACTCAGTGTATATGCTCACACACAAACAGCTCAGTGAAACTGGTGGTATGCGAGAATGTCATGTTAATCACACTCAGCATAATCCGTTTTCTCTGAGCGCAATGCAGTTATGCAAATCTAAATCCCATGACACATGACACATGGGGGGTAGTGGAGGAGGACGGGGGGAGGTCTATATTTACTCCAATTAAAGAGATTGATGCCCCCCCACTCCCCACTATCCATCCCTCAGTGTGTGAAGAATCACTAGAGGAGACAGCCTATAACTCACCAATGGAAACCAAGGTCAGACAGGGGCCATGGATATCTCTTTGCTCCCTCTACCTCCTCTATCGCTGTCAATATCACCCTCCTCTCGATATCCCTGTCCCCCTCTCGCTCTGTGCTGATGCAGAGGGAAGGGCGCTCCCCCCTCTCTCTCTCTGCTGATGCAGAGGAAAGGGCGCTCCCCCTGCGTCCCCCTCCCTCCCTCTCTCTGTGCTGATGCAGAGTTAAGGGCCGCTGTGTCTCAGTCACATGGTGAGAGCCTCCAGCTGCAGTTTGAGGTCAGCTGTCTGTCTGCCTCTATCCCTGTGTTATGGTGGTTATTCAGGTGGGTGTACCCCTGTAGTGTACACACACACACAAATACACACACAGTTTGTCTCCTGGACATTTATTCCCATGCACCATCCTGCAGGCATAACATAGCAAATTCAATCTGAAAGTTTATCACATCTCTGTAAGATTTGAAATGTCAAGGTTATATCCAAACGGATTTGTCACTGCTTTGTGCGTCATGTGTGTGTTCTTTTTTCCTTTTTTACAGTATGTCTTTTTCACTGGCAGGCTTAAGTAAAAGAGTAGTAGGCCCTCTCTGTTCAGCAGTAGCATAGTTCTTGCCTGTGCTTTGTTACCAGACAGCTCTTCAAATGAATAAGGCTAATGTGGATGTTTTGTTGCCATGTTGTATTTTGATGTGTGATTTGAGTGTTGGTTGAATTAGTGACTGTCTGAGTGACGAGTAGCTGTCAGCTCCCTGTCACCATGGCGGTAGCCTGCACTGTGACGTTACAAGGGACAGATGCCTAACAGCCTGTGAACATGCGCCTATGTGCATCTGTCACACACAAACACACACCCCACACACTCTACCTACCATACGAAATAACGACTGCTACTTCAGGTGTTCTTAGAAGTTGTCCCATATGGATTTATCAGAATAAAATAAGCGTAGCGGCATAGATGTGTCACTGTAATCTCTCTCATTGTGGATTCTCATCGTGGATTAGCGCAAGCATCTAGTCTAGCGTGGTTTCTCTGTCAGATCAATGGATTAGCGCTAGCAGCTAGCCTAGCATGGTTTCTCTGTCAGATCAATGCAGCTGAACAATAGTGACAGGCTTTGTGATGATAATACGACAAACAAACTAAGAATTAATAGTCACTAATTTGTAAAGTATAATACTTCAATGGGGCATTTTGTAAAGTATAATACTTCAATGGGGCATTTAAGGTTTGAGAGCAATTAACAGTCATAGTAATTAGGTATTTGCTTATACAGTATTTCCTCAATTGGCATCTCTCTCTCTCGCTGTGCTTTTCTTGTATTTAGTCATCTTTCTCTAAGGTTTTTTTCTTTCTCTTTGCTCTATTCTCCACCCCTCTCACTCTCTTCCTTCCCTCTCCCCCTTACTCCCTCTCTCCTTCAGATGAGCCTGTTGTGGGTGTGAGGGGTTTTGTACGGGACCCAGCCCATCTCCAGGGCTCCATTCTAAGGACAAATCTGAGGAAGAGCCCCCAGGGGTTTGGCTTCACCATCATCGGGGGTGACCGCCATGACGAGTTCCTCCAGGTAAAGAATGTGCTCCGAGATGGGCCCGCCGCGCCACGACAACAAGATTACCTCTGGTGAGTGTTGTACGCGCATGTAAACACACTCTCACACACACAGACATACACATAGATGCTTGTATGCAGGAACGCACACACACACAGATCAGCAAGGTTAACTTATCAGTCTGTAAACACACATGTTATGTTTATGGTAACGCCCTGATTTGAAGTGGAGTTATACACAGTATTTCAGATTTCATACTGAAGGCCTCTTGGCTGTGCTTCTTTACATGCTTATGATTATTACGAACATGCATATCTATAAGTGTGGTCATACAGTATATATTGGATCACGTACAGTTGAAGTCGGAGGTTTACATACACCTTAGCCAAATACATTTAAACTCAGTTTTTCACATTTCCTGACATTTAATCCTAGTAAAAATGCCCTGTTTTAGGTCAGTTAGGATCACCACTTCATTTTAAGATTGTGAAATGTCAGAATAATAACAGAGAGAATTATTTATTTCAGCTTTTATTTCTTTCATCACATACCCAGTGGGTCAGAAGTTTACATACACTCAATTAGTATTTGGTAGCATTGCCTTTAAATTGTTTAACTTGGGTCCAACGTTTCGGGTAGCCTTCCACAAGCTTCCCACAATAAGTTGGGTGAATAATTTTGTCCCATTCCTCCTGAGAGAGCTGGTGTAACTGAGTCAGGTTTGTAGGCCTCCTTGCTCGCACACACTTTTTCAGTTCTGCCCACACATTTTCTATGAGATTGAGGTCAGGGCTTTGTGATGGCCACTCCAATACCTTGACTTCGTTGTCCTTAAGCCATTTTGCCACAACTTTGGAAGTATGCTTGGGGTCATTGTCCATTTGGAAGACCCATTTGCGACCAAGCTTTAACTTCCTGACCGATGTCTTGAGATGTTGCTTCAATATATCCACATAATTTTCCTACCTCATGATGCCATCTATTTTATGAAGTGCACCAGTCCCTCCTGCAGCAAAGCACCCCCACAACATGATGCTGCCACCCCCGTGCTTCATGGTTGGGATGGTGTTCTTCGGCTTGCAAGCCTCCCCCTTTTCCTCCAAACATAACGATCGTCATTATGGCCAAACAGTTCTATTTTTGTTTCATCAAACCAGAGGACATTTCTCCAAAAAGTACAATCTGTGTCCCCATGTGCAGTTGTAAACCGTAGTCTGGCTTTTTTATGGCAGTTTTGGAGCAGTGGCTTAAGCTTTCAGGTTATGTCGATATTGGACTCGTTTTACTGTGGATATAGATACTTTTGTACCTGTTTCCTCCAGCATCTTCACAAGGTCCATTGCTGTTGTTCTGGGATTGATTTGCACTTTTCACACCAAAGTACGTTCGTCTCTAGGAGACAGAACGCGTCTCCTTCCTGAGCGGTATGACCGCTGCGTGGTTCCATGGGGTTTATACTTGCGGACTATTGTTTGTACAGATGAACGTGGTACCTTCAGGTGTTTGGAAATTGCTCCCAAGGACGAACCAGACTTGTGGAGGTCTACAATCTTTTTTCTGAGGTCTTGGCTGGTTTCTTTTGATTTTCCCATGATGTCAAGCAAAGAGGCACTGAGTTTAAAGGTAGGCCTTGAAATACATCCACAGGTACACCTCCAATTGACTCAAATGATGTCAATTAGCCTATCAGAAGCTTCTAAAGCCAGGACATAATTTTCTGGAGTTTTCCAAGCTGTTTAAAGGCACAGTCAATTTAGTGTATGTAAACTTCTGACCCACTGGAACTGTGATACAGTGAATTATAAGTGAAATAATCTGTCTGTAAACAATTTCTGGAACAATTACTTGTGTCATGCACAAAGTAGATGTCCTAACCGACTTGCCAAAACTATAGTTTGTTAACAATACATTTGTGGAGGGGTTGAAAAACAAGTTTTAATGACTCTAACCTAAGTGTATGTAAACTTCCGACTTCAACTGTATGACACACAGTATACACAGCCCAAACGGCCTTCAACAAACATCCCGGTATTAGTATATAGCTGCCAGTGGCTCATTGAAATTGAGAGGACATATGAAACATTTAAAAATGTACAATCCCTCGCTATGTCGAGATGACGACTTATTTGTCTCATGATCACTACATAACTAAAGTTGTTTAGTCGAGATCACAAGATAATCAGAAGTACCGCGCATCTTGCATTCATTTGTTCAGATGCACGATAACCACCTCATCAAGGAGCCCTGTGGCTGCAATGATCGCAATTTGCTCGTGGGGCATTTAAGCCCTGAACAATGTCTGACAGGCAGCACTGTCTCCCAGACTGCGCCGTCTCCTAGGCTGCTCCCTGCCCCCAAGACCACAGTCAATCTCATGCAAAGAATAACTTGGCTAGTCTTATGAGATGGTTAGTTAGCTATTTAGTCTTGTTAGCTAGCTAGCAAGCTAGCTTGATATCTATCCTGGTTGTTAGCTTGCATAACTGATATATATATAGTTAATGGATAGTATTTACATTCACAGTGGGTGAGCTCCTTCCCTGGCAGGTTGATCAGATTCAAATTCAGCCTCAGATGCTGATAAATCAGGATTCTGCCTTGTAGGCTGTTTCATAGGTAAGGCTCATTGAAGAGAGATTATCTGTCAAGTTGCTTTATAGGCAGATGCATATCTGATCCAGGGGATGAGCTCTATTCCATGCAGGCTGATCAGATTCAATAGTCTCAGAGGCTGGTGTCAGGATGCTGCCTTGTAGGCTGTTTCAATGGTAAAGCTCCTTGCAGGCAGATTAGCTGTCAGTGCTTTATGGGCTGATGCATATCATCCAGAGTGGGTGAGCTCTATTCTTGGCATGCTAATCAGATACAATAGCAGTCTCAGAGGTTTGTAAATCAGGAGGATGACTTGTAGGCTATTTCATATGTAAAGCTCCTTGCAGACAGCCTACAAGGCTGCATCCTGACATATCAGCCTCTGAGGCTGCTATTGAATCTGATCAGCTTGCCAGGAATAAAGCGCACCCTCTTTTGATCATATACATAATGCACTGGCTGCTAATCTGCCTGCAATGAACTTTACCTATAGATGTGTTGGTTGTATAGCAACAGAAACGATGCGCTTACAACCATTGGGCAAACATATGAGGGTGGCTTAGACTGTTGACAACATGTAAGCTATATTTCGTCTCCAATGTAAAAAAACAAAAACATTAATACATTTGCACAATGACCACTTGTTGTCTCTCAAATATGTTGTTGCAGTTGTTGGTTAACTAGCTAGGGAATTTTAGCATTGACATGAAATCAATCAAAACACCTAAAAATAAGACATGATATCAATAACAAGATGAAACAAGCTGAAACGGGCCACTTACAATTCCCCACATGGCAGTTTCTTGTCATTTTTGCTAGCAATCTGGCCATCCAGAATCACAGCAACAGGCTGACTTCTTCCTCATGGAAGTGCGCACATCGTTTTTGTGACGTTGTCAGCCAACCCATCTATGAAACTACAAGGCAGAATCTGAAATGTAATCTGATCAGCCTGTCAGGAATAGAGCTCACCCACTCAAATTTAAATATCATCCATAATACAAGTGCCCCTTACAATCATACACATAACGACCAGAATAGAAAACAAGCTAGCTAGCTAACAAGACTGCCATCTAATTGATAGCTAACATCTCTCTTGCTCACAAGACTAGCAAAGTTAGCTGCATTGTTGCGAGTGGCAAAGCTGCCTGTCAGGCATCGTTCAGGGCTTAAATGCCCCACAAGCTGTCTTATTTTTTTGCCTTTCAACTGACTTGCCTTAACTAGGCAAGTCAGTTAAGAACAAATTCTTATTTACAATGACGGCCTAGGAACAATGGGTTAACTGCCTTGTTTAGGGACAGAATGACAGATTTTTACCTTGTCAGCTCAGGGATTCGATCCACCAACCTTTCGGTTACTGGCCCAATTCTCTAACCACTAGGCTACCTACCGCCCCACTGTTAGCTCAAATTAAGGGACATTATAACTTATAAACTAACTCATGAAATGTATGCGCTGATCCACCGTGGGCTCTGCCACCTCAGCCATCAATACCTCTACTCCTATTTATAGAGTTTATGTCGTGATCATGAGACAATCATCTCGTGATATTGACCAAAACAACTTTTTCTATGCAGTGATCATGAGATACATAAGTTGTGATCTCGACATAACAAAATCATATTTTTTTAATTCATATGTCCTTTCTTGACTTCCGTAGAGATCAGATATATGGTAGTAATATAATAATTATTTGTTTATTGTGTAATATAAATATAATATTTATATAAATCATGTCAGATTATGCATTATGGGATGACCCGTTAGAACACAGTAGACTGTATTGTGTGACAACAACCACAGTCTTATTGCTTAAAACTCTAATGACTGCAAGATGAGAACACACTTTTCCATGTCTCATTTCCCCAGGGTGCCATCTAATTGATAGAACACTATCATATAATAGGATCCATTTCACATACGTTTCCCTGTCCCTGAACCATGCGTACTAAGTGTGCTGCTAGCAGCAGTCATTTATGCCAGAGTGGTATTCATTTAATATGGCACTTCATCCACAGACCCAGCCTTCAACAGGCACTGGGGCCCTTAACTATGACACACTCTGCCCTGTGTCTGTGTCTGTGTCTGTGTGTGGAGTATGGGCTTAATTACCAGTGTTTTCCCTGTCTGTGTTTGACTGTGTTGTCCTTTCTCCTTTAAGCTAGTTTGTTCAGCCTATTTGAACAACAGTGAAACGTTAGATGTGTTTGTTAGCAACAGCTATTGATTGTGTTTGGTGGATCCTTTAGGGGACTCCCAGCCAGTGGTGGAAAAAGTACTCAATTGTCAAACTTGAGTAAAAGTAAAGATACCTTGATATAAAATGACTCAAATAAAAGTGAAAGTCACAGAGTAAAATAATATTTGAGTAAAAGTAAAAAGTACTTGATTTTAAGTATACTTAAGTATCAAAAGTAAATGGAATTGCTAAAATGTACTTAAGTATCAAAAGTAAAAGTATACATTATTTCAAGTTCCTTATATTAAGCAAACCAGAAGGCACAATTTTCATTTGTTTATTTTTATTGACGGATAGCCAGGGGCACACTCCAACACTCCAACACACAAATGAAGCATTTGTGTTTAGTTAGTCCGCCAGATCAGAGGCAGTAGAGATGACCAGCCCCGTCACGGACCATGATGTCCTGCTCCCAGACAAACTAAACAACTTCTTTGCTCGCTTTGAGGACAATACAGTGCCACCGACATGGCCCGCTACCCATCTGGACAAGAGGAATACCTATGGTGGTGAAGAAGGCGCAACAGCGCCTCTTCAACCTCAGGAGGCTGAAGAAATTCGGCTTGTCACCAAAATCACTCACAAACTTCTACAGATGCACAATCGAGAGCATCCTGTCGGGCTGTATCACCGCCTGGTACGGCAACTGCTCTGCCCACAACTGTAAGGCTCTCCAGAGGGTAGTGAGGACTGCACAACGCATCACCGGCGGTAAACTACCTGCCCTCCAGGACACCTACATCACCCGATGTCACAGGAAGGCCAAAAAGATCATCAAGGACAACAACCACCCGAGCCACTGCCTGTTCACCCCGCTATCATCCAGAAGGTGAGGTCAGTACAGGTGCATCAAAGCTGGGACCGAGAGACTGAAAAACAGCTTCTATCTCAAGGCCATCAGACTGTTAAACAGCCATCACTAACATTGAGTGGCTGCTGCCAACATACTGACTTAAATCTCTAGCCACTTTAAATAATATAAAATTGGATGTAACAAATGTATCACTAGCCACTTTAAACAATTTTGTATATAATGTTTACATATCCGACATTACTCATCTCATATGTATATACTGTACTCTAAACCATCTACTGCATCTTGCCTATGCCGGTCAGCCATCGCTCATCCATATATTTATATGTACATACTCGTATTCATTCCTTTTACACTTGTGTGTGTATAAGGTAGTTGTTGTGAAATTGTTAGATTACTTGTTAGATACTACTGCATGGTCGGAACTAGAAGCACAAGCAATTTGCTACACTCGCATTAACATCTGCTAACCATGTGTATGTGACAAATAAAATGTGATTTGATTTGATTGGGATGTTCTCTTGATAAGTGTGTGAATTGGACCATTTTCCTGACAAAATGTAACGAGTACTTTTGAAAATGTATGGAGTAAAAAGTACATACTTTTCTTTAGGAATATAGTGAAGTTAAAGATGCCAAAAATATAAATAGTAAAGTACAGATACCCCAAAAAGCGACTTAAGTAGTACTTTAAAGTATTCTTTACTTAAGTACTTTATACCACTGCTCCCAGCTAGCTAGCGGTATTGGGAGTTTCCTGCTTTTGTTTTGGCTGGAGATAAGCTGAGCACATTCTCCTACTCTTTATTGATCTGGTTGGGGCTAGCTGACTTAATACACCCAGGCTGGAATGATGGAGGATGAGGGGAAGGAGAGAGTGTTAGGCTGTACCTTACTTCCTTGTTCATTCATCAACCCCAAAGCAGTTGTTTATGGAGCAGACTCCAAGGAAACATATTTCAGCTCCTGACCAACGATGCCTTCATGCGGGCACTGTCTGCGCTAAACGTTATGCAAACTGATTTGTGTGTTAGTGGACTGGGTATAGTGCCACAACTAACCACAGCACACTCCCATTTTAAAGACAGTTGCCAATGCTGATATTGACCCGTCCTTCTCCCTCCTTCCTCTCTTCTCACTCTACTCTACCAGGTGACGTCATCGTGGACATCAACGGGCTGTGTGTCCTGGGGAAGACTCATGCTGATGTGGTTCAAATGTTCCAGTCTATCCCAGTCAACCAGTATGTGGACATGGTGCTGTGTCGGGGTTACCCCCTCCCTGAGGACCCCAGTGGGAGTGACGACGCCTCCTCGTGGGACGTAGCCACAGCCCTGGCCCCCGAACCCACCCCTTCACTTTTGACATCTAACCCCCAGGAGATACACTATGTCACCAGCCCAGACGGCACCCTCCCAAGACAGGTACAGTACAACCAGTTCCTCCCTAGGTTTCTTCCTTTTAGGGAGTTTTTCCTGGCCACTGTGCTTCTGTTTTTGCTTGGTGTCAGGGGTCTAGCCTGGGTTACTGTAAAAGCACTTTGTGAAAACTGCTGAAAATGTGGCTATATAAATAGATTTGGGTGATTTAAATTTTATTGATTGACAGACAACAGCTGTCCCAGCCATGTCCAACGGGGGGCGCCACTACCCTGAGGGTCCAGACCCCACGCTGTTGCAGCCGGAGCTGGTGGGCGTACCCCTGGTGAAGGGGCCAGGAGGGTTCGGCTTTGCCATCGCAGACTGCCCCCTGGGCCAGAAGGTAAAATGTATTGAATGAATTTCCGGTGACACTTTACCATAGCCCCCCTTATGTATGACTGGTGTTATAATGCCAGAGGTGTGGACTCGAGTCAGATAACTTGGACTGGAGTCTGACTCGAGTCACACATTTGATGACTTGAGACTCGATAGAAAATAAAATGACTTGACTTGGACTTGGAGCCTCAAAACTCGGGACTCGACTTTGACTCAACCTTGGTTTTGTACATTTTTGTCACTCATTTTGTGGCACAGTCTCTGTGGATTACTCACCACGCAGCCAGAGATGGTATAGCACCTCCAAAAAAACTGATTGGCTAGTGAAACACTCAGCCCTCTGATTGGACCAGCAAACTGTCAATCAACACATGTCGGGTGAGCTAGTGCAATGAGGTTTTGGGGGGGGGTTGCGAGTGTGAAACTGAATGGAGAAAAAACATATATTTTTCATACATATTTTAATAAGCTACATATAACCTATCATTTGTATTTTATATTTCTACCTTTGCTTATTCTATCTTGTCACTAACATAGGCCCACGGCGTTGCACCAAATTCTTGTTTCAAAAACATCTATATGTGCTTCAGAACCACAAAGTTGTGCGTTTTGACTGTTGACCAATGACCAGTCATCAGCATTTGCGCGCAAAGGGCGGGCGCACATATCCAGATTAGTGATCAGGAAGCACCAGTTTAATTTTCTCCGGTTTTGCCTGGCAAAAACAGAGTAGCCTACCTACATTGCTACAGACGCATCTTTGCCACATATAGGCTACCTGGTAATTTCATTGATCATTTTCATACTTCAGATAGGCCTAGTTCGGGTGGGTTATAATTATATAGATGCCTCGGTGGTGGTACTGCATGTCTCTAAAGATACCTGGAACATCGCACTACCTTCAATACTTATGGGATGAAGATGTAACATTCTGGCAAATTAATTACGAGAAAGAAGAATGCTACAGACAGATCATGCTTTCCATCCGATCCTGCAACCCCCGCTGCATACAGGTAGGCCGTATGATCCTGCTTGCTCTGGACTCCAGAGAAGGGACAGTGTGACATGATATCCCTAGTTATTATTGACCACTAACATGAATGACTTTCATCTCAAAATGCAGGTGTTTCTGCCTTTCTATTTACACTATTACTGTATCTTGCGTTTTGAAAATGCATCACCATTTTTTGCTGTAATGACGAGCTACATTTGCGCAGCCATTGTGCGTGGGGGTCACAAGCTTTGAACCACTACTTTTTGGAGGTCGAGGGTCAAGAAGTTAGTAAACCACTGAGCTAGAGAACACCTCTGTATGAAGCCTTATGCAGTAGTAGGTGTTGTAACAACTTGATGAATGGTATATACAGTTGAAGTCAGAAGTTTACATACATTTAGGTTGGAGTCATTAAAACTTGTTTTTCAACCACTCCACACATTTCTTGTTAACAAACTATAGTTTTGGCAAGTCGGTTAGGACATCTACTTTGTGCATGACAAACCTTCCCCAACCAGAAACCGTGGATTGGTGGCAGCATTCGCGCAAAACTGAAAGCACAAACCACTGCTTTTAAACAGGGTAAGGCTACCGGAAACATGACTGAATACAAACAGTGTACCTATTCCCTCCGCAAGGCAATCAAACAAGCTAAGCGTCAATATAGAGACAAAGTAGAGTCACAATTCAACGGCTCAGACACGAGAGGAATGTGGCAGGGTCTACAGTCAATCACGGACTACAAAAATAAATCCAGCCCTGTCGCGGACCACGACGACCTGCTCCCAGACAAACTAAACAACTTCTTTGCTCGCTTTGAGGATTATACAGTGCCACCGACACGGCCCGCTACCAAAACCTGCAGGCTCACCTTCACCGCAGCCAAAGTGAGGAAAACATTTAAATGTGTTAACCCTCGCAAGGCTGCTGGCCCAGATGGCATCCCTGGCCGTGTCCTCAGAGCATGCGCAGACCAGCTGGCTGGTGTGTTTACGGACATATTCAATCAGTCCCTATCCCAGTCTGCTGTTCCGACATGCTTCAAGAGGGCCATCATTGTTCCTGTTCCCAAGAAAGCTAAGGTAACTGAGCTAAATGACTATCGCCCCCGTAGCACTCACTTCCGTCATCATGAAGTGCTTTGAGAGACTAGTCAAGGACCATATCACCTCCATCCTGCCAGACACCCTGGACCCGCTCCAATTTGCTTACCGTCCCAATAGGTCCACAGACGACGCAATCGCAATCACACTGCATACTGCCCTAACCCATCTGGACAAGAGGAATACTTATGTAAGAATGCTGTTCATCGACTACAGCTCAGCATTTAACACCATAGTTCCCTCCAAGCTCGCCATTAAGGTCGAGACCCTGGGTCTCGACCCAGCCCTGTGCAACTGGGTCCTGGACTTCCTGACGGGCCGGCCCCAGGTGGTGAGGGTAGGAAACAACATCTCCACCCCGCTGATCCTCAACACTGGGGCCCCACAAGGGTGCGTTCTCAGGCCTCTCCTGTACTCCCTGTTTACCCATGACTGCGTGGCCAAGCACGCATCCAACTCAATAATCAAGTTTGCTGACGACACTACAGTAGTAGGCTTGATTACCAACAACGACGAGATGGCCTACAGGGAGGAGGTGAGGGCCCTCGGAGTGTGGTGTCAGGAAAATAACCTCTCACTCAATGTCAACAAAACAAAGGAGATGATTGTGGACTTCAGGAAACAGGAGAGGGAGCACCCCCCTATCAGCATTGACGGGACAGTAGTGGAGAAGGTGGAAAGTTTTAAGTTCCTCAGCGTACACATCACGGACAAACTGAATTGGTCCACCCACACAGACAGCATGGTGAAGAAGGCGCAACAGAGCCTCTTCAACCTCAGGAGACTGAAGAAATTTGGCTTGTCACCAAAATCACTCACAAACTTCTACAGATGCACAATCGAGAGCATCCTGTCGAGCTGTATCACCGCCTGGTACGGCAACTGCTCCGCCCACAACCGTAAGGCTCTCCAGAGGGTAGTAAGGACTGCACAACGCATCACTGGAGGTAAACTACCTGCCCTCCAGGACACCTACACCATCCGATGTCACAAGAAGGCCAAAAAGATCATCAAGGACAACAACCACCCGAGCCACTGCCTGTTCACCCCGCTATCATCCAGAAGGCGAGGTCAGTACAGGTGCATCAAGCTGGGACCGAGAGACTGAAAAACAGCTTCTACCTCAAGGCCATCAGACTGTTAAACAGCCATCACTAACATTGAGTGGCTGCTGCCAACATACTGACTTAAATCTCTAGCCACTTTAAATAATAGGATTGGATGTAACACATGTATCACTAGCCACTTTAAACAATTTTGTATATAATGTTTACATATCCTACATTACTCATATCAAATGTATACACTGTACTCTAAACCATCTACTGAATCTTGCCTATGCCGTTCGGCCATCGCTCATCCATATATTTATATGTACATACTCGTATTCATTCCTTTACTCTTGTGTGTATAAGGTAGTTGTTGTGAATTTGTTAGATTACTTGTTAGCTACTACTGCATGGTCGGAACTAGAAGCATTTCGCTACACTTACATTAACATCTGCTAACCATGTGTATGTGACAAATAAAATTTGATTTGATTTGACATAGTTATTGTTCCAACAATTGTTTACAGACAGATTATTTCACTTATAATTCACTGTATCACAATTCCAGTGCGTCAGAGGTTTACATACACTAAGTTGACTGTGCCTTTAAACAGCTTGGAAAATTCCAGAAAATGATGTCATGGCTTTAGAAGCTTCTGATAGGCTAATTGACATACTTTTTGTCAATTGGAGGTGTACCTGTGGATGTATTTCAAGGCCTAGAGATGAACGTACTTTGGTGCGAAAAGTGCAAATCAATCCCAGAACAACAGCAAAGGACCTTGTGAAGATGCTGGAGGAAACAGGTACAAAAGTATCTATATCCACAGTAAAAAGAGTACTATATCGACATAACCTGAAAGGCCGCTCAGCAAGGAAGAAGCCACTGCTTCAAAACCGCCATAAAAAAGCAAGACAACGGGTTGCAACTGCACATGGGGACAAAGATAGTACTTTTGGAGAAATGTCCTCTGGTCTGATGAAACAAAAATAGAACTGTTTGGCCATAATGACCATTGTTATGTTTGGAGGAAAAAGGGGGAGACTTGCAAGCCGAAGAACACCATCCCAACCATGAAGCACGGGGGTGGCAGCATCATGTTGTGGGGGTGCTTTGCTGCAGGAGGGACTGGTGCACTTCACAAAATAGATGGCATCATGAGGATGGAAAATTATGTGGATATATTGAAACAACATCTCAAGACATCAGTCAGGAAGTTTAAGCTTTGTCGCAAATGGGTCTTCCAAATGAACAATGACCCCAAGCATACTTCCAAAGTTGTGGAAAAATGGCTTAAAGTCAAGGTATTGGGGTGGTCATCACAAAGCCCTGATCTCACTCCTATAGAAACTTTGTGGGCAGAACTGAAAAAGCGTGTGCGAGTAAGGAGGCCTACAAACCTGACTCAGTTACACCAGTTCTGTCAGTAGGAATGGGCCAAAATTCACCCAACTTATTGTGGGAAGCTTGTGGGAGGCTACCCAAAACGTTTGACCCAATTTAAACAATTTAAAGGCAATGCTACCAAATACTAATTGAGTGTATGTAAACTTCTGACCCACTGGGAATGTGATGAAAGAAATGAAAGCTGAAATAAATCATTCTCTCTACTATTATTCTGACATTTCACATTCTTAAAATAAAGTGGTGATCCTAACTGACCTAAGACAGGGACTTTTTACTAGGATTAAATGTCAGGAATTGTGAAACACTGAGTTTAAATGTAGTTGGCTAAGGTGTATGTAAACCTCCGACTTCAACTGTATAAGGAAGCCTACAGTAAAGATTTACTGAATGTACTTTCGTCTAATCTAGTTTAATGTAATATAGGCTAACCTAATCCAATATAATGTAATCAAATGTAATGTAACCTAACTAATGTAATCCCAGGTGAAGATGATCCTGGACGCCCAGTGGTGTCATGGCCTGCTGAAGGGTGATGTAATCAAGGAGATCAACCGTCAGAACGTCCAGACAATGAGCCACTCCCAGGTGGTGGACATCCTCAAAGACCTACCTGTGGGGAGCGAGGTCAGCGTGCTAGTCCTCAGAGGAGGTGAGACAGACATATCCGTTATGATATTATAAAGCTGTTCATTACAGCTGCTTCCCCTATGCAATATGCACTTTCCCTCAGTATAGACTAGACAATGTACGCCTTGAGCAAGGTCATCTCTGGTGTTCAGATGAGACAGTCATAAGAGTATCACTAAGATGTGTATCACAAAACTGCTTCCTCTATGCAGTACTTTATGAGCTTGCAGTAGACCAGTGGTTGCCAACCTTTTTTGGTTACTGTACCACTGAATTTTGCTCTGCCCAGAGTACCCCTGAAGTACCCCTTCATGTGCATTTTACCAAGTCTATGGTCTCATGAGTTCTCAAGTACCCCCATGGATAGGCCTAGTACCCCTAGGTGTCCTACCCCTGGTTGGAAACCACTGCCCTAGGCCTTGGTAATCAGCGTTGTTATGATAGGAGTGTGGCAGTGCATGCCTTCATCCCAGTCAACATACCTGTGTTCAGAGGAGCTGCCAGACCAAACTGATTACTTCCAGCGTAGTGTGACTGGGTCATGCTGCTGTGAAGATGTAGTAATAGTAGTTCCTAGAGGAAGTATGTTAGATGGCCGTACTGCTCCTCAGCAGCCAGCCCTCCCAGAAGCCAGCCCCAGAGCCACCCACCATTTAATAAAGCAATTTCATGCTCTAGTCTATCCCACTATCGATCCACTATCCATTTCCCATTTGCACCTCTGCACCTTGACCGGAGAGGGAGAGGGAGGAGGAGAAGGGTATGCTAGTGGGAGATATATTCAGACAACTCTAGTGTTTGGCTAGGTAGTAATTCATGATAATTCATTCGTTTTGACAATATTGCAATATTTTTTTGCAATTTTCTGTACCTGCACAAATTCCAGTATTCATAGCTTGTTAGAGAGCCAATTTGTTTTGAGCACTTTTTACAGGGCTGATCAAAGCAATTTTTTTCATGGCTCTTGAATTTGAACGTCGAATTGCAATAAAATCACAGTATCTAATCGCAATACATATAGAATCGTGAGAATCGCAATGCATATGTGGTACCTGGCATTTCCCAGCACTAGTAGTTATCTCTCAGCTCAGACTTCAATGACAGGGAAGTGGAGAGTAATGGTGAAGATACAGTATGTTCACCTAGTGACGTGTGCTCCAGTGCTCTAAAGAGTCAGAATTGTGCTGAGTGATTAGTTCTTTTTGAGGTCGGTTCGGTTTAGGTAAAAATAAATTGACATTAAATGCACTATGCAATATGTGGGTTGAATGATGTAACAACACAGAAAAAAAAACTATTAATAAAAGTCCCATAATAGTAGTGTCTGTCCATTACTGATTATCACTTATTAACCATAATTTATTTACATTGCTTTACTTTAAGAAAATATTTGTTTTGATTACTTTATTATTTCATTCCAAGTCATCTCTATATAGCAGCTGTCTATACCATCTGACAAAATCACTATTTTAGTAGTTCTTCAAAGTAAATAAGGCATACTTTTATGATTGCTGAATACGAACTATCAATCCATCCCACGTTCTCTCTTCCCTCAGTCCCCATGTCTTTCTCTGCACAGACCGGACAAATTTAAGCGAGAGCAGAAGGGATTATGGTCATTGTGGTTAATTACCACGTTTTCTGAGCTAAACATAGAATATTGGGCTGTTGGAAACTACAACTTCATAATATATCGCACAGTTCAGGCTTGATCTGGTTTATCTCTACAGAAACTGCACATTGAGCTCAAGTAATAGAACTGACGTCGGTCCGTTAGTTGTTTAAAAACCAGAAAATAAATTGTCCTGAGGAGGCCTGGGGGAGGGAGCAGGATCAGGTTATACTGTTGACTCCTCCATGCGAGAAAGAGGGGAGACTGGTGGAGGGGCTGGCAGGGTCATCAGGAGGTCACCTAGGGGCTGAGGTATAGAACCTTGGGTCTATGACCAGGGGGTAACAGCAGCTCTCCACCACTGACAGCCATAGAGAGGGAGAACAGGAACTTGCCTGCTGGGTTGGCCCCAAGCATTATCCAGCTCACTCAAAGGTGCTTCCGCTGTGCAATAATGGTGCTTGCCCTAGGCGGTACTGGTAATACCCATGGGAATTTTCACCATTCACCATGGTCAATGAAAAGGTGCTGACTTGTGACTACTACCTGTGCGTTGTGTAAGAATTAGAACATTTTATTAAAGTGTCCCTCCACAATGATACAATAATATACATTGTGGACCACTTAAATTGAGTTTTGAGAAACTAAAAACAATCTTAGTCTAACATGGTACAGGCATCATCTAGAATGCATTAAATCATCTATACATGTATGCATAAACAAAAACAGAACATAGTACAGTGGATAAAATGACAATTATGCACATAAAGAAATGTCTCCATTGGAGGTGGCAGGCTTTGGTGTAGGAATTTACATTATTTACATTAAGACCATTAACATTTTTGGTGTGTCATACTGTTGATGGTCAATGGGCTTCTTTTCATGAGGGTGGAAGGTCTTATTTTACCTTTATTTTACTAGGCAAGTCAGTTAAGAACAAATTCTTATTTTCAATGACTGCCTGTTCAGGGGCAGAACAACAGATTTGTACCTTGTCAGCTGGGGGAATTGAACTTGCAACCTTATGGTTACTAGTCCATAATAATGCTGATTATCTGAATGGAGTGTCTTACTGTGGAATGGTAGCAACAGGTGTGGAGAATAAATTACAAGGTTAACCCTTTGTGAGGCACATCTCATCCCTCTTCCCTTAGTCTGTTTCTCTGTGTTGACATCAGAGATCCTTCCCATGCTGCTGCTTGAACATAGTACCACCTACTGGTCAAGTTGAAACATGATTCTGCTGGCGTTTAGTATCAGAGAGGAGAACAGGGAGAGGATATAGAGATGTATGGGGCTGTCATGGTTACCACTCATTATGTAGGGCCGAATGTGTGTCTAGGGGAAACAGTCATCTTGTATGATGAATGAGAATGTACAGTTTTACAGCAGAGCAGGGTCAATGGTGTGGGGTATTAGAGATGTATAATAATATATCAGACCTCCATCACAATAACCCAGTCACCCCCCTGTGGCACGGGAACCTGTCCTCCATAGTAAATGCTCTTCTTCTACTGTATTGAGTCATCTTTCTATTTTTTTTTTCATCTCTCTCCCTCTCTCCACCCCCAGGTCAGACATCTCCCGTGAAGTCTCTAAAACCTGTAAGTTAAAAGAAATGCTTTTAATCACCCTGCTCCTTCTCCTCTCCTCCTCCTGCACTCCTCTCTCACAGACTTTCTCCTCTCTCACAGAGACTCTCTCCTCTCACAGAGACTCTCTCCTCTCACAGAGACTCTCTCACAGAGACTCTCTCCTCTCTCAGAGACTCTATCCCCTTGGCCTCTACAGGGGATTCTAATGAGAGCGGTTGAGTCCCAAATGGCGCCCTATTCCCTATATAGTGCACTTCTTTTGACCAGGACCTATAGGGCTTTGGTCAAAAGGAGTGCACTATGTTGGGGGGGGGGGGGAAGCTCCATTGGGACAGATAGAAAGTGTCAAGTGAGTCTAGGAACAGAGACAGAAACACAGAGCTTTTAAACACCAGACAGGAGATGAATTATTAAAACTATCGTGACTATAACTTTGTCTTAGTTTCTTTCCCCCGCCAGCGAGCAGAGTCGTCTGCTTTACTGTAGAGAGCAGTGTATTATTCAAAGAGCTAACACGAGTTGCGAGCCACACACACACACACACACACACACACAATGGTGTTATTTTTGGAGGCAACCGGCTGACTGGGGTGTGTGAATGTGCTCCTGGCAAACAGCTACTTAACATCCTGGCTGGTAGTAACTGTAGTATGTAGCAGTGGTGTAAGCTGTTAAGCCATGTTCAACAGTTCTGTTCCTAGAGCCCAGTAGATACATTCTTAGAGGGCTGCCTTCTCTGAATAACAGACTAGAGGAGTCTACTGGGTCAGCAACAAGCCTTTGTACACGGCTCAGAATCAGTGCAGAAAGAGCCTTATGTTGAGATATATAAATGAATCCAGATACAGTGGGGCAAAAAAGTATTTAGTCAGCCACCAATTGTGCAAGTTCTCTCACTTAAAAAGATGAGAGAGGCCTGTAATTTTCATCATAGGTACACTTCAACTATGACAGACAAAATGAGGGAAAAAAATCCAGAAAATCACATTGTAGGATTTTTAATGAATTTATTTGCAAATTATGGTGGAAAATAAGTATTTGGTCACATACAAACAAGCAAGATTTCTGGCTCTCACAGACCTGTAACTTCTTCTTTAAGAGGCTCCTCTGTCCTCCACTCGTTACCTGTATTAATGGCACCTGTTTGAACTTGTTATCAGTATAAAAGACACCTGTCCACAACCTCAAACAGTCACACTCCAAACTCCACTATGGCCAAGACCAAAGAGCTGTCAAAGGACACCAGAAACAAAATTGTAGACCTGCACCAGGTTGGGAAGACTGAATCTGCAATAGGTAAGCAGCTTGGTTTGAAGAAATCAACTGTGGGAGCAATTATTAGGAAATGGAAGACATACAAGACCACTGATAATCTCCCTCGATCTGGGGCTCCACGCAAGATCTCACCCGTGGGGTCAAAATGATCACAAGAACGGTGAGCAAAAATCCCATAACCACACGGGGACCTAGTGAATGACCTGCAGAGAGCTGGGACCAAAGTAACAAAGCCTACCATCAGTAACACACTACGCCGCCAGGACTCAAATCCTGCAGTGCCAGACGTGTCCCCCTGCTTAAGCCAGTACATGTTCAGGCCCGTCTGAAGTTTGCTAGAGAGCATTTGGATGATCCAGATGAGGATTGGGAGAATGTCATATGGTCAGATGAAACCAAAATAGAACTTTTTGGTAAAAACTCAACTCGTCGTGTTTGGAGGACAAAGAATGCTGAGTTGCATCCAAAGAACACCATACCTACTTTGAAGCATGGGGGTGGAAACATCATGCTTTGGGGCTGTTTTTCTGCAAAGGGACCAGGACGACTGATCCGTGTAAAGGAAAGAATGAATGGGGCCATGTATCATGAGATTTTGAGTGAAAACCTCCTTCCATCAGCAAGGGCATTGAAGATGAAACGTGGCTGGGTCTTTCAGCATGACAATGATCCCAAACACACCGCCCGGGCAATGAAGGAGTGGCTTCGTAAGAAGCATTTCAAGGTCCTGGAGTGGCCTAGCCAGTCTCCAGATCTCAACCCCATAGAAAATCTTTGGAGGGAGTTGAAAGTCCGTGTTGCCCAACGACAGCCCCAAAACATCACTGCTCTAGAGGAGATCTGCATGGAGGAATGGGCCAAAATAACAGCAACAGTGTGTGAAAACCTTGTGAAGACTTACAGAAAACGTTTGACCTCTGTCATTGCCAACAAAGGGTATATAACAAAGTATTGAGATAAACTTTTGTTATTGACCAAATACTTATTTTCCACCATAATTTGCAAATAAATAAATAAAAAATCCTACAATGTGATTTTCTGGATTTCTTTTTCTCATTTCGTCTGTCATAGTTGAAGTGTACCTATGATGAAAATTACAGGCCTCTCTCATCTTTTTAAGTTGGAGAACTTGCACAATTGGTGGCTGACTAAATACTTTTTTGCCCCACTGTATAAGGCTTTGGCTCAGTGGAAGTATTATCATTCAGCTTTATAAGGGACTCTGTTAATAGAGTTAAGGCCAGCACTGTAGACACTAGGGGAGACACTCCTACGTGTAGTTTGGGGCTACAGAAGAAAAGTAACTCTCTTCCTAAATCCAACACTATTACCACTCAGTGTATGTTATTGTATATCTGTCTATGTTGAAACCATGATATGAATAAAATACATAGTTTTAATTGAATCATCTTGTTTGTTGTGTTGCAGTGCACTGCTCCCATGTCTCAGCAGAGGCAGGAGAGAAAGGAGAAGGAGATGACAACCAGCACAGAGACCCTCAGCACCCCAGAGCCAGCCCTGACCCCCTCCCCACAGCCCCTTCCCTTTCCCCCCAACACCATACACTCAGCCTCCCCCAAGCCTGACGCCTCAGAACTCTACCTCAAGTCCAAGGCCCTGCTGGACAGCAAACGTGAGTATACACAAACCCCTCTAACCTGACGGACAGTCTATCCAGTCTCTCACAACGCTCTGCTTGACTGGTGAGAGACTGCACATCATACTGTAGTTCCCATTTTCCACCTGTGAGACTGATATTACTTAGCAGCTTGTCCAAGTCGTATCATTCCACTGCACAGTATCTGGCGACTCTCACTAGCAATAGTGAGTAACCCAGTGTGTCCTTCTCCCTGTCTTTCCCTGTTTATCCAGCCCCCAACACCAAGGACCTAGATGTCTTCATCAAGAGGAACCAGGAGTCGGGCTTTGGTTTCCGAGTCTTAGGAGGAGAGGGGCCAGATCAGCCCGTAAGTACCCACCCAGGAAGACTGCTCTATCCTGGTTCAGCCAGCGTTTAAGACTCTGGGCACACTGTGGGCTGCTTTCCCGGAACTAGATTAAGCCTAGTAGTAGAGGTAATAGTGATTTAAATGGGTTAACTCCATTGACCATGTTCTTTTAAATCTGGGTCTGGGAACCTGGCTCTAAATCTGGTTAAAGTAATCCCCCTGTGTTTGAGTGTCTTAAATAACTGTAATTATATCTGCCACTCTCCCTGCGCCAGGTGTACATTGGTGCCATCGTGCCCCTGGGCGCGGCAGAGAAGGACGGACGTCTTCGGGCAGGTGACGAGCTCATGTGTATCGACGGGGTGCCAGTCAAGGGCAAGTCTCACAAGCATGTACTGGAGCTGATGACCAACGCTGCCCGCAAAGGACAGGTCATGCTGACAGTCCGCAGGAAATTGGCACATACAGGTAGGTGGGTGGGTGGCTGGGTGTGAGCGGGCAGTTGGCTTTGAGAGGAGAGAAAGATTGAGAAATAAAGAGAAATGTGTTTTTGAGTGTTTATGCATCTCTTCTAAATGTGCTGATAACTGTATGAAGTGCTGTGGAATCAGATCCAGTTGGAGGAGAAGATTTCCATGGCACACAGAAAACAAGATGAGTGCTGTTCTGTTCTGACAGACTGAAGCCCACGCAGCATACAGCAGCTTTCTTTACACACAAAAAATACGATTTGAAATTACTTTGAATGACAGACATGATCGTACTGGAGGAAATTAAGCATTGATCATAGACTCTTTGTGGTTGGAATCAAAGCATGAGTTGACAAGACAAAGATTCAAGAAAACAAACTCATGAAAGATTGACTGAGGCAGAATTGACTTTACAAACATTTCCTTTCCAAATATTTATTTTCTATTCTGTGCACAATTCAGAAATGCCAAACACAAATCAGTGAGTCTTTCTATACAGTAATTGTGGGGTTCATTTTAAAATGAACACTAGTATGATATTGATACAGTCTAAAATGAATAATGTGGTGGCCTAAACTGAGCATTATAAACAACTTTAAGGGGAGGCAGAAAGCCTACCGGTTAGAGAGGCGAGTCAGAAATCAGACGGGAAATATCTGGCAAGAAGTGAGCTGGCAACTGGAGGCTTGCTCGTATAAAATCCTAGATGTCATTGCCTGTCGTTGTGCCCTTGGGCAAGGCACTTAACCCTCCACATCAACAGCTCCCTGGGCGCTCAGTGTGGCAGCCCCCCGCAGCTCTCCAAAACCTGAATATGTATGTTGGTGGAGCTATGGGAGGATGGACTCATTATAATGGCTGGAATGAAATGGATGGAACGGAGTCAAACGTGGTTTCCATATGTTTGATGTGTTTGATACCGTTTAATTAATTACATTCCAGCCATTACAATGAGCCCTTCCTCCTATAGTTCCTCTCACCAGCCTCCACTGATGGGTGTGTGTCTTTCGGAGGAGTTGGGTTAAAAGCGGAAGTAAAATTTAGGTTGGAACGTGTATGCAATTGACCAATAAAGTGATCTTAAATCTTAACTCTTTCATAAGAATGGCTGTGAGAGAGAGACCGTAAACAACTCGACAATTCGTGAATAAAATGTAGACAGTAAGTTACCCCAACTGAACCCATATAAAACGATTTCTCCCTGTGCGTGTGTGATCAGAGGGCAGTGGAGAGGAGGACGGTGGTAGTGGTCAGCAGCAGGTGGCTCCAGCCCTGGTCAACGGCTCCCCCAAGCTGCCCCGCATCCAGGTCCCTAGAGCCAGCTCCTCCCACCAACCAGAATGCTACGACGTCACCCTGCAACGCAAAGACAACGAAGGCTTTGGCTTCGTCATCCTTACCTCCAAGAACAAGCCTCCTCCCGGAGGTAAGATATATTCCAACTCTATACTCCAACTCTGTATGGATGAATTTGTTTGCCAATTTAGAGACAGTTCCCTCCAATCCAAAACATAACCTCCATGCCTGTATTCCTCTCAATCACAATGTAGACTATTTTCAATGCCTCTTATTTCAAGTAGAGAAAATAGCTTTGTTTTTGCATAATTGGTTTTTCCAAGTTGTCTTCTTATTACTGATTGGGTAACACAGAGCACGGTATTGACTCACGCAGCATGCAATCTCTCTCCCTTTCTGTCACTCCTTTTGTCTCTCCCTGTCTTTGTCAGTACTTGAGTTTGTTTGTTCACTGAACTAATGGTACAGACAGGAGGCGTAGAGTAGTGAGGTTCACTATATGTAAAGAACATGAAGTACTTCCTATGAGGGAGATGACAAAGGACAATACAAAGACTCTTTCAAATTGTGCTTGGTTGAAATTGTCAAAAATGAGTATTATAGCTTTATTTCGCTTATTGAATACTTGTGTTTTTTATCATTATTATTTTTACCTTTAGGCAAGCCGGTTAAGAACAAATTCTTATTTTACAATGACGGCCTACCCCGACCAAACCCTCCCCTAACCCAGACGACGCTGGGACAATACTGCTTTAATACAATTAATAACTAGTTTGGTAGGGAAAACCATAACTGCTTTACAAGTACCATCTGCACTAATACCTGACAGAGCGGAGCTAAATTGTTCTGTCATCTCTTTCACTCTCTGATGCTTCAGTTATCCCTCACAAGATTGGTCGCATCATCGAGGGCAGCCCCACAGACCGTAGCAGTCAGCTGAAGGTGGGCAACCATATCTCAGCGGTCAACTCCCAGTCCATCATGGAACTGTCCCACAACGACATCGTCCAACTCATCAAGGATGCCGGCAACACTGTCACCCTCACTGTGGTGCCAGAGGATGGTGAGACCTTTCACAGACACACTGCACTCTGGGAAATGGAGCCCTACTTAATATGGGATTCTGTAGTATTTTTGTTTATGTTTACTGTGGATTGGGGAACTACTAAGTTTGTTAGTCTTGCATTTTCCGTTTTTTGTTCTTTTGATATTGCTAGATAAAGTCAAAGAGGAAAGGTTGGAGAGGATAAAATGTTAGTTTGCATGACATTCCATACTGAAAATCTTCTGTGTTCTTTTAGAGAATAGTGGCCCTGCATCTGAAACCAGTTCAGCCAAGCAGAGCCCTGCAGCACAGCACAGAGCTATGGGCCAGCAGCCTGCCAGCCACACTGACAGGTACAGGAGCGGACACACAGAGCTACATGGCCCATCCTGAAGAGAAAGGGATGGAAGAGAAGGATTAACAGTGGGTGGTGTGGCTGCACTCAGTATTAGATCTTCCTGTTTAAATCAGATTACCTGTGTTAGACTTTTAATCCATTACTACAGCACCTATAATTCCCCTCTCATCCCCTAACCCTCTCCCTCGTTCTCTCTCTCTTTCGCTCGCTCTGCTCTGCTCTGCTCACCGTGTGGTTTCACCCTAGATCTTTCCTCATTTCCCCTTTCCCACTTTTCTCCCTCCTTCTCTCTTAAGTAAAGACCTTCCTTCTCATGCATCTATAACACATGCCAGGGTGAGGTAGGTCTCTGTAAATAGAGAGAGAGAGAGAGAGAGAGAGAGAGAGAGAGAGAGAGAGAGAGAGAGAGAGAGAGAGAGAGAGAGAGAGAGAGAGAGAGAGAGAGAGAGAGAGAGGCTCAGTAGTCTTAAGTATGTAAACTCTTCTGCTAAGAAGACTCTTTAGATATCACTTGTTCTATCTAGCTATTATTATTATATCACTGGTTCTCTCTAGCATGTATTATTATATAACTGGTTTTCTCTAGAATATAATATTATTGTTATTATTATATCACTGGTTCTCTAGCATGTATTATTATATAACTGGTTTTCTCTAGAATATAATATTATTGTTATTATTATATCACTGGTTCTCTAGCATTTATTATTATATAACTGGTTTTCTCTAGAATATAATATTATTGTTATTATTATATCACTGGTTCTCTCTAGCATTTATTATTATTATTATGTCACTGCAGCTCAACTCTGACAAAAGATTGTAATGAGATTGAAGTCTGCAGCGGTTACTTTAGTTTACAGAACAAGCAGCTTGTCTCTTCAGAAGAATTATAGCATATACCATTTACCCCACACTGTATAAGCATACTGAAGGAAAGAGACACCAAACACTACAAACCCTGTGAAGAAGGAAACCTTTCTGGTACTGGAGTTGGTGATTACACTGACATTGTGATATTTTGTATGTGACTGTTTAGGAATGGAGACACCCTGGAATATAAGTCCCTTCCACCCAACGAGATGGGACAACTCATCACCTCAGACCCCAAGCAGGTGAGGCTATGGAGAGAAAAGGTCAAACACTGTGTGTATGTGTTTATTGTTGTGTATTCCTAGCCATGTGAATGAATACTGGGTAACTGAATATCATAAAGCATTAAACATCTATTACCATATGACAATATAGCTACATGTTAGCTGAATAACTGATGTATAGAGATTTATATTCTCTCTGTATCAGGGCGGTTTCCACGTGGAGCTGGAGCGAGGCCAGCGGGGGTTTGGCTTCAGTCTGCGGGGAGGGAAGGAGTACAACATGGGCCTGTTCATATTGAGACTGGCGGAGGAGGGCCCTGCACTGAAGGACGGCAGGATACACGTGAGTCTAACTGGGCTAGTCCGTCACCAACCCAGGGCATTAATACCTACTCTCATAGATGGTGGCTACATCTGTTCTCTCTATGAGAATGGGCACACATACAGTACATGTCTGTTGAATGGTGTCTAGGAGAGAAAGACCATTTTGCTGTGTTTAATGACATTGGGAGATTTCAAGGATTCAAGTGATTGTAGCATTAGCATTAGCTTCATACTGAGTAAATACTGTGGCTAGTAGTACTGAAACGTCATGTGTGTTACCACAGGTAGGAGATCAGATTGTGGCGATCAATGGTGAGCCCACCCAGGGCATCACACACACCCGGGCCATCGAGCTGATCCAGGCTGGGGGCACCAAGGTCCTGCTGCTCCTCAGACCTGGCCTGGGCCGGGTCCCTGACCCCAGTGAGAAACCACAGACTCAACCACATACTCTACTCAAACACACATAAAAGAGTGACCATGTTCTCAACCACAGAATTAGAATGCGGACTCATCAACATGTAACCTGCTCAGACACTGTTACTACTGCTTGCAATGCACATACGCATAGAAGACTGACCATGGACTAAACCATAGAATTAGAATGTGTCTTAGTTGTTCTACTTCTATGGACTCAACACATATTCTACTCAAACACTGTTATTAAACTTTCAACACACACAGAATATAACCCAGTCTATACAGTACATAAAAATGACCATACCTCCCTTTTGTGCATGTGAAATCTTTTGCACCCGTCTCGCTTTACCATGGTTTGTCTCTCTAGCTTTATACCTCTCTATCTATCTGGCTCTACCGCTCTCTGTCTGGCTGTCCTGGCACTGTTCTCTCTCTCTTCTTCCTCCCTGTAGGTGTGAACTCTTCTTCCTCCACCCTGTGCTTCTACATGAAACCAGAGAGTCACTAGCGGCCTCACTGCTTTTCTTGGTCTGTCCCTAATAACCTTGGTAAACCACCTCGTACTCTTCTCTCCTCTTTCCCTCTGTTCTCTCCGTTTCAAAGTGCTACACCTCCTTTTAAAATCAGCTTCTGTTTATATCTCCTCCTTGCTCCCCTTAATCAGAACTGGACATCTCCTCCCATAACAGTCCTATGCTCAGACAAGGCTTCGCCCAATGAGAGCTACACTGATTGTTACCTGTAGGCGGTCTGAACGGAGGCAGTGACTCCAGTCGAACATGTTTACTAACGAACGCCCCAATTCAATCAATGACAGATAAAGGAAATTGCACTATAGGTTCAGTGTTTATGCTGTACTAATGGTGTTAACCATGAAAAGACACCCCACAAGTTGTCCTTCTCAAGGACAAAACCAAACCTGTCTTTGAAATACAGTTTTAACATTCTGAGTGAAACTGCAGTTTTCCTTTATCTGCAATTGATTGAATTGGGGCCTGAGACCCACGCTGGAGCACGATGTGGCTCTAGAGCCCCTGAGTTGTTATTACAGAACACAAACACGCCACTGCCGCTGAACGCACACAACATCACAATGATCGAGACCAGGAGAAAGTCGTTAACTAGATATTGATCAGTGAGATAGGGGAAAATGTTCAAATGATGTATGTGCGTTCACCGGCATCAACTCTCTCCTGTCCTGATTTTAAGAAGAATGGATTTCTATGAGTTGTTTCTCGTAGAAATCGAAACCCCATTTCAGCTCCACTAAGTCCATCTCACTTTCTGGTTCTCCGCTACACATCTTTGCTCTTTCAATCACGCCAGCGCTACTCTTATCAGCTCTTGAGGGAAATTCAAACATCAGGTGGTGTAGAAAAGCTTACACCTACCTCCCTTTGATGGCACTGATACATATCTCAGATTCATATTGTCTGTGACTTAAAAGCTCCTATTTGAAAGGATATAATGGAAAGATGGAGTAAGAAATTATTTTTGTTAGTGGATTATTGAATGTGCACTTATTTTAGATTTCAAGATCCTTCACATATTGAATATACAATATATCCCAGACTTTAATATAACTACAGTCTCCAATCTGCTTCAGTATCACAATCTGTATTGTTATTTCTTTCTCAGCTAATTGGTGGTGAAACCAATGTCTCGCTCACTATGACTCTCAATGCCTTTATTCCAGGTATGAAGGAGAAAGTGAACAATTCACCCTCAAGCTTTCCTAGACTCTCTGCATCTGACCAGCAGTCATCCCCCACCTCCCAATCCTCAATCTCCCTGTCCACCTCCGAGCTGTCCCGCCCCTCCTCCGCCAACAACTCTGCCCCCGAGAAGCCCTCTGACTGGGATACGTCTGCTGCCGCTGCACCCTCCCCCTCCAGGCTGCTGGAGCCCAACAACGCCAGAGGGCAGCAGCCTCACCACCATAGCCAGAGGAGAGCCAACAACCCCAACAACACCCTCCCCAAGAAAAGTGATTCCATAACCTCCCATAGCGACAAGCATGCTAACCTCAAGAGATCCACCGAAGCCCAGGGTGAAACCAAAGAGCGCTCCCAGAGTTCCAGGAAGACAGACAGAGTAGACCGAGACAAGGCAGGGAGTGCTGAACACAAGAATGGCTCAGTGAAGGGAGACCTGAGCAGCGAGAGGAAGGCCCATGGCCAGAGAGAGGGCCGGAAGGGTCGAGAGTGCCGCTCTTCCAGCCCCAGGAAGATTACCTCGAAGAGGGATCCGGAGGCAGCAGTCTCCAGGCAGCCCTCAAAGGGCCAGGAGAGTCAGAGGCCCTCTAAGGGACAGCATCCCAGCTCCAACCCTGCCTCTGGTGAGGGCACTCAGGGGAGAGAAAGGAGACGCAAGGAGGAGGACCCCTCTCACAGACAGGAGAGGGAGACGGGAACCAGCGAGCGCCGCAGGAAGGACAAAAGGGTGGAGCGAGAGGCAGAGCCTCATAGATCCCACTCCCAGACACAGAAGGAGAAGACAGGGCCGGACTCAGAGGGCGGAACCCTGAATCGGAGAGAGAGGAGTCAGAGAGAGGGCAAACACAGAGAGGCAGCGGAGGAAGAGAATCAGAGGGACACCAGGGATAGCACCAGTAGTGCTGCTAGCCAGGACCCCACATGCAACAGGAACCCCAGCAGCAAGAAGCAGGCCACCATAACCCCAGGGCCTTGGAAGGTCCCTAGCTCAGCCAAAATCCACTCTCATGTGGAGGGAAACTGATGCATTGTAGACTGACTAACCTGTCCATAACAGATACATACACGGCTTCTACAGTTCTGCTCATCTGCAGCATGATGACATTTAGAATGGACCAATGAGGATTGAGAGGATTTAGGGTATTTTGTGTCTCTGTGTTACTCCATATCATCACATTGCCTCATTGCATATCAGTGCTTCTTTTCACAGTTTGCTTCAGCCAACCTTCCTACGGCTGTTTTTATGTCCAGAGTTCAGTCAGTTTGTGGCTCTGCAGATGCGGTGCATGCCTGATGATCTGGAGGATGTGAAGTCCAATCTGTTTTGTGCCAATCAGACTCCGACCTGCTGGGAGGAAGTTGGTCCATGTCATGTGATGTATCGTCCTTTCTGTCATGTGAAACTCTTTTTGAATGAGAGGAGATGCTTCCTCGCTGATGCTGGCTTTGATGAAGGATGTTGTTGTTTGTCACTACTGTATGAAGGTTTTAAAGACAGACTCTTATCCAGGCAATCACTCAGTGTTTTGTGTTCCTGGTGGCTGGTGGGATTGATCCACTGCTAAAGAGGTGATGGTGATTTCTACTCAAGTCACTGGGAGATGAGGGGGGTTTGGGTTTTCAATAATTTTCTGTCCATATCTAGTAATCCAGTCCAGACATGTTAACTGGGTGTGTAGGCTACATGCTCTGTGTCGACTCGGAATCACTGTTGTCATCAGCTTTGCAGTGGATTTTAGATTACGGAAAAGCTTTATATGCATATCTATCTGAAGACCAGACACTTGTGGTTAGGTATATTGTTTACTACTACACGTGTGTTTATTATGGAGCATATTGTAATTTATTGAGATTAAATGACAAAGAATAAGTATATATGTATCCATACTGAGCCATTCCATATTTTGATGTACTGACCACAGGAGGTTGGGGGCACCTTAATTGGGGAGAACGGGCTCATGGTAATGACTGGAGCGGTATCAGTGGAACGGTATAAAACACATGGTTCCCAGGTGTTTGATGTCATTCCGTTTACTCCGTTCCGGCCATTATTGTGAGCCGTTCTAGTAAGTGTGTAGACATCACCACTGAAAATGTTAATTTGCTTTATTGCAGGAGAACTTTCCTATCCTCAAACTTGTATTGTATTCGAGGTTTAAAAAAACTTCTGACACTTTCAAATTTCAGTCTTGATTTTCCCTTTGAAAAATGTATCAACCCCTACAAAAATTAACATGAATTATAATCCACATAATAATTCACATTTCCTGTTGCTGCAGGATTATTTTCCTGCTGTAGCAAACTGGCTCAAATCACATTACATTAACGTCACTGTATCAATAACTGTGCCCCCATGTTGGATGAGCCATGTCAATCACGTATGATAACTCTATCCCAGTCTATGATCCGTATACATTGTATTTCTATCCATTCACAGCCCGTTCACATCCTTAATCGGTAATGTTGTTTATTGTAAGCAGCCATTTTAGATCCTCTGGCAAAATGTGAATACTACAAGCTGACAGGTGTTTATTTTAGACAGTGCTGTAGCTTTGACTGTACGTTATCTAATATGTGTATTTAGCAAGGTGTTTGCCAATCTAAATGTGGGGGTAAATTAGCTGCATTGGCAGGTTGAGGTTAAAAAGTGAGACCTTTGCAATGTGCTTTTAATTTTACACCAGTCCAAGA
Organism: Brachymystax lenok tsinlingensis; assembly: GCA_030435695.1. Classification (NCBI taxonomy): domain Eukaryota; kingdom Metazoa; phylum Chordata; class Actinopteri; order Salmoniformes; family Salmonidae; genus Brachymystax; species Brachymystax lenok. Next base: position 17,119,374 of record CM059802.1, read on the forward strand.
TGTTAATATTAAATACATCTAAAAACTACAGTAATACCAAACATATCCTGATATATTCTGGCACACTTTCAGACCAAGGTTTCCCAAACTTGGCCCTGGGTGCACGTTTAGTTTTTTTTACCTACCACTACACAGCTGATTCAAATAGCCAACTCATCATCGAGCTTTGATTATTTGAATCAGCTGTGTAGTGCTAGAGCAAAAACCAAAATGTGCATCCAGGGGGCCCCAGGGCCGAGTTTGGAAAACCACGCTTTAGACCAGTGGTTCATGTGGTGTGCGGAACTCCCTAGGGGAGGGCTCCCGAGTGGCGCAGCAGTCTAAGGCACTGCATCTCAGTGCTAGGTGTCACTACAGACCCTGGTTCGAGTCTAGGCTGTATCATAACCGCCTGTGATTGTGCGCCGCCCTATGAGTCTCCCAATTGGCCCAGCGTTGTCTGATTTAGGTTTTGGCCCGGGGTAGGCCATCATTGTAAATACGATTTTGTTCTTAACTGACTTGCCTAATTAAATGAAGGTAGGAAATTAAAAAACTCAGTCCGGCTTTAAACTTACTCTTGAAAGTTGTAATAGTAGTATGCAGGTGCAATTTTGAAATTGGATAGTGCATCACCAATTCCTCTTGTCATGTTAGTCATTGCATACCTTAGAGAGGTATTTCTAACTTATCAGAAATGTCCAGATCACTAGCCCATGTCAGCTACATTTTTTTTTTACGTTTTTGTAGCCCATAGATATTGTTGTAATTTTTGTCACTTAAATATCACGAATACATATTAAACATGGCAAAATAATAGAATCGCAAGAAAATGTGCTTTAAAACTGCAAAATGTTCTTTGCACCCAAAATTGTTTTTTGTAGAATTGCAGGAAATAAGCTTTAAACCTGAAAAATTCTCTTCACCATCAAGAGGGGTGTGAACAGTGCTTGTGCCCATAAAAATAGACGTGGCGCGTGAATGCGCAAGGAGGGCACGGGATGTTCCCCAATGCTGGAAGGGGGCGCTGAGTGAAAAGGTTTGTGAAACCTTGCTTTAGACTATAGTGCCCTCTTCTGGAGGAACTGAAATAAAGGAACTCCATGCGACAATCCCTGAAATCTACATTTAAATGTTTTACATTTTGGCAGACATTTTAATCAAGAGCGATTTACAGGAGCAATTATGGTTACGTGCCTTGCTCAAGGGCACATCGGCAATTTTTTTGACCCAGTCGGTTTAGGATTCAAACCAGCTACCGTTTTGGTTTCTGGCCCAACTCTTCTAACCGCTAGGCTACCTGCCGCCCCTAATCTGTGTCACGATTTTACAAAATGACATAAATGTACACAATGATAGCCTAGTCTGTTTGAGGGCATCGGTTATGTGGCAGCTTTGAAAATGATCTGCCAAAACCTTACGTTTGGGTGTGTCCAGCTTCAAGTCTTCTCTTCCAATCAACCTTTTAAATCTTGTGATAAAATCTTAGAGAAGTAGAAGGATTTTGATTTACTCTTCACTGTTATATTTAGTTTCCCTTTTACCTCCCATCATTCATGTCACGTGTCTGTATATAATAATGTGGCCTTGCATTGCTTCAACAGAAAACAGCCTTTTGGTCTCTACATTATGTGGTAGTTGTAAATGTTTATACATTGTACAGCACCTGTATAAATACTTGCCTTCATTCAGAAAAAAAATCTGTAAATCGCTCCATTATTTTTTTAAGTAATTGAGAAGAAAATTATATAAAGTGGTGAGAGAAAATAATCTGGTCATGGCATTCTGTTCATGCACTGATAAATAAAGTTTTACTGAATAAACGAATTCCATTGTGTGAAGCCTACAGTCATTGGTGTAAAGTGGGTTTTATCAGAGAAATAAATTCATTAGGCCATATGCATCTGTTGGTCACAGATAACTAGTTTTTTTAAGTGGCGTGGATCATAAAACCAGTCCGTATCTGCCGTGACCACCAATTGCCTCATGCAGCACGACACATCGCCTCATAGAATTGATCAGGCTGTTGATTGTGGCCTGTGGAATGTTGTCTCACTTCTGTTCAATGCCTGTGCGAAGTTGCTGGATATTGGCGGGAACTGGAACACCTTTTTGTACATGTCGATCCAGAGCATCCAAAACATGCTCAATGGGTGACATGTCTGGTGAGCATGCAGGCCATGGAAGAACTGGTACATTTTCAGGAATTGTGTAGAGATCCTAGCGACATGGGGCCGTGCATTATCATGCTAAACGAGGTGATGGCGGCGGATGAATGACACGACAATGGGCCTCAGGATCTCGTCACGGTATCTATGTTCACGTTTTAAATTGATTGGATAGTTTGTCAGAATATATTTTTTCGTAGCAGTATTTGAGAATTTACGAAACACGTTAGGAGTATTCGGTTAAGGTTTGAAAAGGGTTAGGTAAAAGCAAAACAAAAAAACACGATGTCAGTTTGACATAAGATGTATCCCTTCTAGCCATGACCAATTGTTAGGGCGAAGACACGAGTATCTCGTCATATCCACAATCTCTGGTTTCATAATTTTTTTAAATAAATTAACTATGCTAATTATCAGACCATATACCACGGGTATGCCAATTTTTTTATTTTTACTGCTCTAATTACGTTGGCAACCAGTTTATAATAGCAATAAGGCACCTCGGGGGCTGTATCCAGGCACACCGCTTACCACACCCCATCGTGCGTTATTGCTTAAATATACAATAGGCAGAATAGAATGTTATAGAATACATGTTTTACATTATATTGGTTCAGTTCAATATTCAACCTGAAATGTTTAGAACTATGACAGTGGAGACTGCAATTAGGTCCTGTATGGCGCAGTTGGTGTTGTGAGTTCGATTCCTGGTACCATCCATATGTAAAATGTATGCACGCATGACTGTAATAAAAGCATTGGATGAAAGAGTTTGCTAAATGGCATATTGTTGTTATTATTGTATTATAACAACACCAAAGGTACAAAGAAGTACCCGCACCCACAACGTCCACTGTCTATCTCTCCGAGAGTCGCTCAGTTTACCATTACGTCAGCTGTAAAAGTGAGTGCGTGCAGAGACGCACGCGTTCTCTAAAACACGAACTTCAACTCCCAGATAGCCATGCAACTAACTACAATGCTGAGAGTGCGCATCAGCTGCCCATAGACCAGAAAGGTTGAAAACTACAAATACAATATCCCTGGGCGCTTAAAAGAACTACAAACTCCCAACGAGTTGCGCAGTATGAATTTCTAGCCCTTTAAATGTACGTGCAAAATGGCTGCACAAGTCGACTTGGTACGTATTAAAGTAGAAAATAAGGTAAGGCACGGTCTTGATAAATTTGCCAAAGAAAAGAAGAAGAGGGAACTGTCACCATCCGCGGATAAACGCCAGCGTTCATCCGAGGAGGCAAATAAAGTAAAGCTCCATCATCGGCACCACCATGACCCACAACATGTTCAACAGCAGCAGAATGGCCAACCACAACCACGCAACTCCAGTGCCGAAAAAACTACCCTACAACGACACCACCAGCAGCATCATCATCATCATCATCACCACCAGCACAACACCACCAACGATGCAAAGGACTCGCACCTGCAACCTCCTCTGCCTGCACGAAAGGTGGTACCTGCAGCAACCAAGTTGGACAGGAAGAAAGCACTTCCCCCGGTTCTGCCGCCTGGACTGTTCAATTTCACGCCCCTCAAAGTAGCCGAGTCCAAGGCCAAAATACAGGAGAGCAAGGAAAAGCACAGGGAGAAAGAGCTCAAACTCAAACCTAAGAAGGAAAACACAGAGGCTAACGTAAAACATGGAGTAGGCCTATACAAGAAAAAGAAAGGTAGGTTATTCTTCAAATTCTATTACATTATATTAGTATGTTACCACTCTTAATGCTTGAATCTTATGCAAAATTAAGTCAGACAAACAGTTAGACAATGCTATGTTTGTTTACATATGCAAAATAATCAGCCAGGTGATGCACATGCAAGTTCCATGAACAGGGTTATTTTTATTTATTTATGTATGTATGTATGTATGTATGTATGTGTGTGTGTGTGTGTGTGTGTGTATATATATATATATATATATATATATATATATATATATATATATATAAAAATTACAATTCCCTGCCTTCTCAGACTCTAAGGCACGCCCACTGACGTTAGGCCTACTTTTGTTGCAGAGAAGAAACTATGTAGCGAACGATGGTGCAGCAGAAAAATGTAGTGTGAGTCTTCAGGCTAGTTTTACAATACTCCTAGTTGTCAACCCTTTTACCATCATGGCCACATGGCACCTAATCATCCCCAGCTTCCAATCGGCACTCCAGGTCGTTGCTGTAACTGAGAATGTGTTCACAGTCAACTTGCCTGGTAAAATAAAAAGGTGAACCAATTGCAATTTGGGTATTGACAAATGATGTGCATGGTAATGACCTATTGTCTTCCTGTCTCCAGAGACCCATCATGATGAGAACAGCAAGACTCAGTCGCTGGAGGAGTACCTGTTGAGGAAGAAGAAAAAGAAGCGGAGGCACCGGGAGGATGAGCGTGGTAAGACAATCCGCACGTACAACAAGGAGGTCCAGACCTTGTATGGAGGTCTGACTGACCACAGTCCTTCAGCCCGCCTTGGCCCCGTGAAGGAGGGGAAACACTGCCAGCCTGGTACAGGCGCCAACAACAACCACCTCACTCCTAAAGAGGTACACAGCCACAACCACACCCACCTCCCCTTCCTCTCCCCCCAAGACCACTTCATCCGCAGCTCGTCTCTGCAGACAGGCACCGTCTACGGACGCTTCATCCACGAGGAGCGCCAAGCCAACGGTGGGGCGTCGGTCCTGCACGCCTACGCTGATGAGCTGTCCTCTCTACAGCCGGGGGAGATGGAGCACTTTGCCCAGGAGTTCCTAGAGCTGGCCTTCGCTGAGAGACCCAGAGGGGCAGCAAGCTACACCCTGGCTGTGGTGCACAGGGCTGCTGCCTACCTACCTGACTTCCTGGACTACTTTGCCTTCAACTTCCCCTCCACGCCGGTCAAGATGGAGATCCTGGGGAAGAAGGATATAGAGACCACTACTATCGCTAACTTCCACTCTCAGGTATAGCAATACAACATTGTGGAACTGGCCTGTCACTGTCCTTCTGATGTTGCCTGTGTGGGATTTCATATTAGGTTTTGTGTTAGCCTTACCTTTTAATATTAAGACTGGGAATTGCCAGGGACCTCACAATACAATATTATCACAATACTTACACTGGCATGCCATACACCCCCGCAAGGCGGGGGGCCCATGAGCTCTGGGGACACATGAACTCTGAGGGCCTGTCATCGATTTTGACAGTAACCCTCTAAAAAGTAATTTGTGAACCTTTTTAATTTCTATATGTTCTAGTGTTTGTTTCTTGGGCTTCAGGACAGTGACAAAAAAAAATAACTGATTGAAAGTATGAGGCGATATCAGTGAACAAATGCCGTCCGTGGTCAAGGCTGCGACGGCGCCAGTGCAATGAGTGGAGCTTAGTCAGGTGTTCAAAAGCTCATATCAGACCGAGATCCTACTGCTTCTTAGGTAGTTCTTTATGAGTTTTAGTTTAGAAAACAATCTCTCCGTAGAAGCGACTGTTACAGGGATGGTAAAAGCAGTTTGATTGCCATAGCAACCTCAGGGAAACTGGGCAGAAGGGAGTTGTGCTTCAAATACAGCAGTTTTGTAACATCTTTAATTGAGCCTCTCATTTGACTTAATTGCCGGCCTCAACATGTTACGGAAAAATATGAACTGAGGACAGGTCGTCTGGATACTGGACAGCAAATACATTGACAGACGCAAACAGATGATCATCTTTAGCAGACAACAATTCTTGAGGGCTTGAACAAAAATACCTGTTTGTGATTTCATTCAAATAAAATTTTATTGGTCGCATACACATATTTAGCAGATGTTATTGCGGGTGTAGTGAGATCTGTACAAACAATAGTACGCAAGTATGAACACTATGGGACCACGTTGCCATCATACCGCTCAGGAAGGAGACGCGTTCTGTCTCCTAGAGATGAACGTACTTTGGTGCGAAAAGTGCAAATCAATCCTAGAACAACAGCAAAGGACCTTGTTAAGATGTTGGAGGAAACAGGTACAAAAGTATCTATATCCACAGTAAAACGAGTCCTATATCGACATAACCTGAAAAGCCGCTCAGCAAGGAAGAAGCCACTGCTCCAAATCAGCCATAAAAAAGCCAGACTATGCTTTGCAACTGCACATGGGGACAAAGATTGTACTTTTTGGAGAAATGTCCTCTGGTCTAATGAAACGAAAATAGAACTGTTTGGCCATAATGACCATCGTTATGTTTGGAGGAAAAAGGGGGAGGCTCTCAAGCCGAAGAACACCATCCCAACCATGAAGCACGGGGGTGGCAGCATCATGTTGTGGGGGTGCTTTGCTGCAGGAGGGACTGGTGCACTTCACAAAATAGATGGCATCATGAGGGAGGAAAATTATGTGGATATATTGAAGCAACATCTCAAGACATCAGTCAGGAAGTTAAAGCTTGGTCGCAAATGGGTCTTCCAAATGAACAATGACCCCAAGCATACTTCCAAAAATGTGGCAAAATGGCTTAAGGACAACAAAGTCAAGGTATTGGAGTGGCCATCACAAAGCCCTGACCTCAATCCTATAGAAAATTTGTGGGCAGAACTGAAAAAGCGTGTGCGAGCAAGGAGACCTACAAACCTGACTCAGTTACACTAGCTCGGTCAGGAGGAATGGGCCAAAATTCACCCAACTTATTGTGAGAAGTTTGTGGAAGGCTACTCAAAATGTTTGACCCAAGTTAAACAATTTAATGGCAATGCTACCAAATACTAATTGAGTGTATGTAAACTTCTGACCCAACTTCTGACATTTCACATTCTTAAAATAAACTGGTGATCCTAACTGACCTAAGACACAGCATTTCTACTAGGATTAAATGCCAGGAATTGTGAAACTGAGTTTTAAAATATTTGTATTTGGCTAAGGTGTATGTGAACTTCAGACTTCAATTGTAAGTATTCAGACTCTTTGCTATGAGACTCATAATTGGGCTCAGGTGCATCCTGTTTCCATTGATCCTCTCTGAGATGTTACTACAACTTGTTTGGAGTTCACCTGTGGTAAATTCAATTGATTGGACATGATTTGGAAAGGCACACACCTGTCTACATAAGGTCCCACAGTTGGCAGTGCATGTCAGAGCAAAAACCAATCCATGAGGTCGAAGGAATTGTCCATAGAGATCCGAGACAGGACTGTTTCGAGGCACAGATCGGGGGAAGGGTACCAAAATATTTCTGCAGCATTCAACACGTCTGGCGCCAACAGAGATGGCAGCCTCGCTTCACGTTCTCAGGAAGCTATGCAGTATTTAGTTTTTTTATGTATTACTTACATTGTTACCCCGGGAAATCTTAAGTTTTATTACATACAGCCGGGGGGAACTATTGGATAGAAGAGCAACGTCAACTTAACAACATTATGACCAGGAATACGACTTTCCCGAGGCGGATCCTCTGTTTGGTCCACCAACCAGGACAATAGACTGGATCCCAGCCGGCGACCCAAAACAACGGCGGCACAGGAGAAGGGGCAGACAGCGGTGTTCTGGTCAGGCTCCGTAGATGGCCACATCGCGCACCGCTCCCGAGTATACTACTTGCCAATGTCCAGTCTCTGGACAACAAGGTAGATGAAATCCGAGCAAGGGTTGCATTCCAGAGAGACATCAGCGACTGCAAGGTTCTTTGCTTCACGGAAACATGGCTCACTCAGGACACGTTATCAGAGTCGGTACAGCCACATTGTTTCTGTCGGCGCGATGCGTGAAGAAACCAACGTCTATCTGGTAAGAAGAAGGGCCGGGGTGTGTGCCTTATGATTAACGAGTCGTGGTGTGATCATAACAACATACAGGAACTCAAGTCCTTTTGTTCACCTGACAGAATTCCTTACAATCAAATGCCGACTGCATTATCTACCAAGAGAATTCTCCTCGATTATAATCACAGTCGCATATATCCCCCCTCAAGCTGACACATCGACGGCACTGAAAGAAATTCATTGGACTCTATGTAAACTGGAAACCACATATCCTGAGGCTGCATTTATTGTGGCTGGGGATTTTAACAAGGCTAATCTGAAAACAAGCCTCCCTAAATTTTACCAGCATATCGAATGTGCGACCCGGGCTGGCAAAATCCTGGATCATTGTTATTCTAAATTCTGCGACGCATACAAGGCCATTCTCCACCCTCCTTTCGGCAAGTCTGACCATGACACCATTTTGTTGCTCCCAGCCTACAGACCAGACCGGAACTAAAACAGAAAACACCCGTGCTCAGGTCTGTTCAACGCTGGTCCGACCAACCTGATTCCACGCTTCAAGATTGCTTCGCGCACGTGGACTGGGATTTGTTCCGGATAGCATCAGACAACAACATTGATCTATACACTGATTCTGTGAGCGAGTTTATTAGCAAGTGCATCGGTGATTTTGTACCCATAGCAACTATTAAAACCTTCCCCAACCAGAAACCGTGGATTGATGGCAGCATTTGTGCAAAACTGAAAGTGCGAACCCCTGCTTTTAACCAGGGTAAGGCGACCAGAAACATGACTGAATACAAACAAGCTAAGCGTCAATATAGAGACAAAGTAGAGTCACAATTCAACGGCTCAGACACGAGAGGAATGTGGCAGGGTCTACAGTCAATCACGGACTACAAAAAGAAATCCAGCCCCGTTGCTGACCACGATGTCCTGCTCCCAGACAAACTAAACAACTTCTTTGCTCGCTTTGAGGACAATACAGTGCCACCGACACAGCCCGCTACCAAAACCTGCGGGCTCACCTTCACCGCAGCCAACATGAGTAAAAGGCTGCTGGCCAAGATGGCATCCCTGGCTGTGTCCTCAGAGCGTGCGCAGACCAGCTGGCTGGTGTGTTTACGGACATATTCAATCAGACCCTATCCCAGTCTGCTGTTCCCACATGCTTCAAGAGGGCCACCATTGTTCCTGTTCCCAAGAAAGCTAAGGTAACTGAGATAAATGACTATCGCCCCGTAGCACTCCCTTTCATCATCATGAAGTGCTTTGAGAGACTAGTCAAGGATCATATCACCTCCATCCTGCCAGACACCCTGGACCCACTCCAATTTGCTTACCGTCCCAATAGGTCCACAGACGACGCAATTGCAATCACACTGCACACTGCCCTAACCCATCTGGACAAGAGGAATACCTATGTAAGAATGCTGTTCATCGACTACAGCTCAGCATTTAACACTAGTACCCTCCAAACTCGTCATTAAGCTCGAGACCCTAGGTCTCGACCCAGCCCTGTGCAACTGGGTCCTGGACTTCCTGACGGGCCGGCCCCAGGTGGTAAGGGTAGGAAACAACATCTCCACCCCGCTGATCCTCAACACTGGGGCCCCACAAGGGTGCATTCTCAGCCCTCTCCTATACTCCCTGTTCACCCATGACTGCGTGGCCATGCACGCCTCCAACTCAATCATCATGTTTGCTGACGACACTACAGTGGTAGGCTTGTGAGGTTCTGCAGTGACGAATGGGAGAAACTCCCCAAATACTGGTGTGCTAAGCTTGTACCGTCGTACCAAAGGAGACTCGAAGCTGTAATCGATGCCAAAGGTGCTTCCACAAGTACTGAGTAAAGGGTCTGAATACTTCGTTTCTTTTATACATTAGCAGAAATTACCAAAAATCGTTTTTTTCTTTGTCATAATGAGGTTTTGTGTGTAGATTGAGGGGAAAAACGATTTAATCAATTTTAGAATAAGGCTGTAACGTAACAACATTTGGAAAAAATCACGGGTCTGAATACTTTCTGAATGCATTGTATGTACTTCCTTATGAACTCAGTCACTGTGATTCTCAGAGACAACCCGGAACATATCCCAGTCCGCGTGATCAAAACATCTTGAAGCATGGATTCCGATTGGTCAGGCCAGCATTGAATAGACCTTAGTCCTTTACAGGTGAACCGGTTTGAGTTGTGTCCCTTATCTCTGGTATATCTTGGCATGCATCATTCAAGACTACATTTTAATTGTGTGCACCGCAATGGACATATAATGCACAATACTCAGTATAGAAAACAGTCGGGCCCGCAACCAGAACCTACAGGCCGTGGTGAAAACCTTTGCACAAAAAAAAAGAGTACTTCAGGACACCAGGGGAGTCTCTCAAGTTGGATTTAATTTAATTTACTTTGAATATTGCAGTCCATTTGTATAGGCTGTTCAACAATAAATAGTGGCTGAATTTATCCTCAAACCGACTACGTTTTTCTTAATGTTTGGCTATTTGATCAATCCCTAGTAAGCTAGTGTTTTGAGGGTGGACTGACTGTATTATTTGGCATAAATAGACTGGTCTTACACACAACTTCCTATCCAAGCTGGGAGAGATTGTGAGGACGGCTCATGTCATGCAGGTTCAGGTAGCCTATACAGGACAGTTGTATATTCTGTGGTCCAGAGAAACTGCGTTACGCCAGTGGATACTTACAGTAGGTGCTGATACTATTTGTATTGCGATTGTCACGATTCTATATGTATTGCGATTTGCTACTTCGTTTTTATTGCGATTTGATGTTTCAAACGTGTATTCAGACCCCTTTACTTTTTCCAAATTTTTGGTTACATTGCAGCCTTATTCTACAATTGATTTTTTTTTTCCCCTCATCAATCTACCCACAATAATACAAGTTTTTAGATTTCTTTGCAAAGTTATATGAAAATAAAGAAATATCACATTTTACATAAGTATTCAGACCCTTTACTCAGTACTTTGATGAAGCAGCTTTGGCAGCGATTACAGCCTTGATTCTTCTTGGGTATGGCGCTATAAGCTTGGGACACCTGTATTTGGGAAGTTTCTCTCTTTCTTCTCTGCAGATCCTCTCAAGCTCTGTCAGGTTGGATGAAGAGCATCTTTTTTCTGGTCTCTGTGCTTAGGGTCGTTGTCCTTTTGGAAGGTGAACCTTCCCCCCCCAGTCTGAGGTCCTGAGTGCTCTGGAGCAGGTTTTCATCATGGACCTCTCTTTACTTTGCTCCTTTCATCTTTTAATCAATACTGCCTAGTCTCCTAGTCCCTCCCGCTGAAAAACATCCCCACAACCTTTTGCTGCCACCACCATGCTTCACCGTAGGGATGGTATTGGCCAGGTGATGAGCGGTTCCTGGTTTCCTCCAGACGTGATGCTTGGCATTCAAGCCAAAGAGTTCAATCTTTGTTTCATCAGACCAGAGAATCTTGTTTCTCGTGGTCTGAGAGTCCTTTAGGTGCCTTTTGGCAAACTCCAAGCTGGCTTTCATGTGCCTTTTACTGAGGAGTGGCTTCTGTCTGGCCACTCTACCATAAAGGCCTGATTGGTGGAGTGCTGCAGAGATGATTGTCCTTCTGGAATGTTCTCCCATCTCCACAGAGGAACTCTGGAGCTCTGTCATAGTGACTATCGGGTTCTTGGTCAATGCCCTTCTCCCCCGATTGCTCAGATTGGCAGGGCGGCCAGCTCTATGAAGAGTCTTGGTGGTTCCAAAATTCTTCCATTTAAGAATGATGGAGGCCACTGTGTTCTTGGGGACCTTCAATGCTGCAGATATGTTTTGGTACCCTTCCCCAGATCTGTGCCTCGACACAATCCTGTCTCGGAGCTCTAAGGACCATTCCTTTTTGCTCTGACATGCACTGTCAACTGTGGGACCGTATATAGACAGGTGTGTGCCTTTTTCCAGATCATTTCCAATCAAATGAATCTACCACAGGTGGACGATTTTTATTTTTAATAAAAATGTCAAAAAACATGTTTTTGCCTTGACATTATGGGGTGTTGTGTAACTTAAAAGTGAAGTGGTCTGAATACTTTTCAAATGCACTATATGCCTGCTTCAGAGGGACAAGAGAGCCATGAGAAATTAGTTTAGATCAGTCTTGCAAATAAAAGTGATGAAAACAAATTGTTTCAGTATTTCAAAAGAAGATGGAGAACAAGCTATGAAGGAAAAAAGCTGGAGTTTTGGTGCAAGAACAGCCGACTTGCACCAAAATAATATGGCCATAATGTCAAAAATAATATCCCAATATGTAACTATCGATATTTTAACTTAAATATGCTGCCAGTGGTCACCAACCCTGGCCCTGGAGAGTTACAGGCCGTGAGGCTTTTGTTCCATCGTCAAGACCTCAACCAGCCTGATAAAGTGATTGACTGTGAATCAGGTGTTATAGCTTTGTTTGGGTTATAGCTGTGTACCCACCAGTACTTATCTTAGACAAAGTTATGAATGAGCTTATCAGCCAGTCTGTTAGCCATCCAATAGTTATTTCATTCCAAAGTACACCAATGTCAAGTCTATAGCTGAACTCCTGCCAAGTTTTTCCTGTTGCTATGCTCCGTAGAGGCCTAATAGAGTGGCTCTAGACTTGTTCCGTGACGTTTTACTTTTGTGTTTGACCAGACCAATGGATTCTCATAGGGCTGATAGTACCACACACACAGTTTATACAGTGCTCTGTGCAGTTTACACAGACGATTAGCCAATTACTTTAATGTAGCCTTTCCACTGCAATATCCAAGTGCTACTAATGGGTTCAGGGGAGGAAAATGAATGCAGGGCACTGCTTGTTGCACTAACTAACTAACTAGGGTTAGCTAAATGTTGGAAAGCCTTGGACGGCTCCATGCTCACCAAAACATCCACCTGGGTCAGTTTTAGTCCAATATCATAATGATATATTAAAGCCTAAAGCCAATGCACATTGGACTTGCATTAATTTCAGATTGAGCCAAATCAACATATATAGCCAAATACCTCTCCACCTGTGTGCTGACTGTAGGTGGGTCAGACCAGGCTGGCCCCATGAAACGGATCAGTCTGGTCTGACCTCTGACCTCTCTCCCTGTCCTGTAGGTGGGGCGGACCTACTGCTCGGGGACGTACCGGGCTGGTCCCATGAGACAGATCAGTCTGGTGGGAGCCATGGCAGAGGAGGTGGGGGACTACTTCCCAGAGTTCTTGGACATGCTGGAGGAGTCTCCCTTTCTGAAGGTCAGAGGATGAGAGAATGGATTTGGGGATGTTGGTGCTTGGAATTTATCAAATGATTAATACAAAACAACCTTTCTATTCATTCTTACTAGCCCTCCTGGCCATCGTTTTAGAACTGAAATGTAGATCTATGGTTTATGTGTAGGCCTATAGCTATGGTTAACTGACTGAAGTGAGACAAATGTAGTTATTGCTGATAATTTCTGTCTCAATGTAGGCCTTAAATTTATTTTACTTAATCGTTGTATACACAGAGTATGATTGTCACTGAAACTCTGTCTGTCTGTCCAGATGACCCTACCTTGGGGCAGTCTCTCCAGCCTGAAGCTGGACTGTCGTTCCCAGAGTGATGATGGGCCCATCATGTGGGTCCGGCCGGGTGAGCAGATGGTGCCAACCGCTGATATGCCCAAGTCACCCTTCAAACGACGCAGGTAGCCTAAACATCCCAGGACTTTTATCATAGTAACACAGTAATAATATGGTAATAACATAGTATTACTATATATGACCTAACACATAATCAGCCTCCTTATAGGAGGATCATTTATTAGTTTGTGACAGTGTAGCTCTACTCCCGCTCTGCTTCTCATTCTCAATCCTCCTCCTCTCTGTCCTCACTGTCTCCCTCCATCTCTTTCCCACTCCTCCTCTCTTCCCTGTCTCTGCTGGTGGTTGACTGTAGTATGTGCTCTCCCTTTCCTCTCTATAGGTCCATGAATGAGATTAAGAACCTTCACTACCTGCCCAGGACCAGTGAGCCCAGAGAGGTGCTGTTTGAGGACCGAACCAGGGCTCATGCTGACCACGTGGGCCAGAGCTCCGACTGGCAGAGTACCGCAGCAGTGGGCGTGCTGAAGGCTGTGCAGTTTGGGGAATGGTGAGTTTTTACTGGAAGTAGGGCAGTTTGGGGAATGGTGAGTGTTTGGGAAGTGTTTGGTATTCATACGGGTCTGCTTGGCTCTCAGCTGCAATGCAGTATGACTATGCCAGTGAAATAATTCCAGTTTGGGATGCTTCATCCGGTGTTTCTGTTGTCATCACGGATTCCTGTTATTTGTTAAACTACTTCACCCTTGATTCAACATTGTATCAACATTTATGTAGGTGTGAACTAACTGTCTTTGATCTACAGGAGTGCGCGTCCGAGGATAACCAAAGATGTGGTGTGTTTCCACGCAGAAGACTTTAACGATGTGGTCCAGAGGCTGCAGCTGGATCTGTACGAGCCCCCTGTGTCTCAGGTAGGAACTGAGCTCTTATTGAACCTTGAATCTGTTAGGGTGATGCATGAATCTCCTCTGTATGGGATCATAGCAGATCAAATGTCTGATAGGCTTCGTCATCAAAAAGATCATACATGAGGGGAAAGCCTTGGCGTGGATGCCATTTAGTGAGTCAGTTTAGAGCTTTCATTTGCAGAACCAGAATCTTTATTCTGGTCCCAGAGAATGACCAATGCTGTATGATCTTCTCTGGAGTTTTCTGGAATTCAGTTCAGTGTTGGTGAAGATACCAGGTAGGCGTGACAGGACAGGCTTACTGCAGCTGTGTGGGAATGGATCCGGTAGACCTACCTCTAATCCTCGTCTCTCTCTGCAGTGTGTCCAGTGGGTAGACGATGCCAAGCTGAACCAGCTGAGGCGGGAGGGTATCCGCTACGTGCGGGTGCAGCTGTGTGACGACGACATTTACTTCATCCCCCGTAACGTCATTCACCAGTTCAAAACTGTCTCGGCAGTCTGCAGCCTGGCCTGGCACATCCGCCTCAGACAGTACCATGACGAGAAGGACTGCGGAGAACACACCCTGCAAAAGCCCAACGACCAGAGCACAACATCGGGTCAATTCTCCTCCCCCTCCCCGGCCCAGCCGGATGCCAAAGTGCCCCACTGTGCCGGTCTGCAGGCACAGAGAGACAAGACCCAGGGATGGGTGGCCAAGACTGAGGAATCAGTGTTTCAGAGGCCTACTACTCCACCTAGAGAGCCCCAGCCAGCCCGTCCTGAGTCTGCCAAGTCTGCACACCTGCCCCCTCCCTACCTAGGCATCAGCCCCTTGCCACATGCTCCCTCTGGTTCTGGTTCTAACCCCTCCACCCTGGAGCCGAGGCTTCCACAGCCCCTAGTCTGGCCTCCCCCTGGTCTAGACTACAACTCCCCGCGACCCCACCATGATGTACAGCGTTACTGCCCCACTGACTTCTTCAAATGACCTTCCCTCCCCTTTACTCCTTTAGCTACTTTTACTACCCTCTAAGGGAGAGAAGTTTATTTAAAGGAATGTGATTGTGTGCGCTTATGACACTTTCTGAAAATGTTATTCTTAAACTCTTTGAACTTCTTCTCTTTAAATTATTCAGATTATAAAGTAGTATTTTTATGTGTAAATTCTGAATCAGAGACAAGCTTAGAATTGTTTTTTTTTCTTAGCCAAAGTGTGAAATGTACATTTAGGAACATTTGTCAGAAAAAGTGTCTGTTTATTTGTTTGTACCTGAAACTGAGGTCCCTCTGGGAGTTTCCTAACTTGCTTCGTGAGTTACCAAGGCAACTCGCTTTGCCAATCGAGAGAGACTACCAAGGTGTACAGTATATCATGTACATTGCCTAATTGGTTTTTAGATAAAAGTGCCTGCCACCCAAAGAACAGCAATCAGTCTCAATTAATATATATATTTTTTTCATTCTTAGAGTAGCCTTCTTGAGACTCTCTGTGATGGTGAATGTAAAAAAAAACTAAAAAACTGTTAATTCACATTTAAGATATTTTCCTAAGTTGGTCAACTTATTTTTGTCTGTGTTTCACAAATGCAGAGTTGGCCTGCGTTTTATATTGGACTGTGGATTAATTAATGTATTATTTAGACGTGGACTGTAATAAAAAAAGTATTCTGTTAACAATGAATGCATGTTCTGGTGTTTGACACTCGTTGATGTTGATACAGTCCAATACTTTGTCCAAAACGTTGTCCAACTTTCAGCCATTTCTATCTATGTTATGCCATGTTTGAATGTTTTACTACTGTCCCTTTCCTTTACTACGGTCCCTTTCCTTTACTACTGTCCCTTTCCTTTACTCCTGTCCCTTTCCTTTACTACTGTCCCTTTCCATTACCTCTGTCCCTTTCTATTACCTCTGTCCCTTTCCTTTACTACTGTCCCTTTCCTTTACTACTGTCCCTTTCCTTTACCTCTGTCCCTTTCCTTTACCTCTGTCCCTTTCCTTTACCTCTGTCCCTTTCCATTACCTCTGTCCCTTTCCTTTACTACTGTCCCTTTCCTTTACTCCTGTCCCTTTCCTTTACTACTGTCCCTTTCCATTACCTCTGTCCCTTTCTATTACCTCTGTCCCTTTCCTTTACTACTGTCCCTTTCCTTTACTACTGTCCCTTTCCATTACCTCTGTCCCTTTCCTTTACCTCTGTCCCTTTCCTTTACCTCTGTCCCTTTCCTTTACCTCTGTCCCTTTCCTTTACCTCTGTCCCTTTCCTTTACCTCTGTCCCTTTCCTTTACCTCTGTCCCTTTCCTTTACCTCTGTCCCTTTCCTTTACTACTGTCCCTTTCCTTTACTACTGTCCCTTTCCTTTACTACTGTCCCTTTCCTTTACTACTGTCCCTTTCCTTTACTACTGTCCCTTTCCTTTACTCCTGTCCCTTTCCTTTACTACTGTCCCTTTCCATTACCTCTGTCCCTTTCCTTTACCTCTGTCCCTTTCCTTTACCTCTGTCCCTTTCCTTTACCTCTGTCCCTTTCCTTTACCTCTGTCCCTTTCCATTACCTCTGTCCCTTTCCTTTACCTCTGTCCCTTTCCTTTACCTCTGTCCCTTTCCTTTACCTCTGTCCCTTTCCTTTACCTCTGTCCCTTTCCTTTACCTCTGTCCCTTTCCATTACCTCTGTCCCTTTCCTTTACTACTGTCCCTTTCCTTTACTCCTGTCCCTTTCCTTTACTACTGTCCCTTTCCATTACCTCTGTCCCTTTCTATTACCTCTGTCCCTTTCCTTTACTACTGTCCCTTTCCTTTACTACTGTCCCTTTCCATTACCTCTGTCCCTTTCCTTTACCTCTGTCCCTTTCCTTTACCTCTGTCCCTTTCCTTTACCTCTGTCCCTTTCCTTTACCTCTGTCCCTTTCCTTTACCTCTGTCCCTTTCCTTTACCTCTGTCCCTTTCCATTACCTCTGTCCCTTTCCTTTACTACTGTCCCTTTCCATTACCTCTGTCCCTTTCCTTTACCTCTGTCCCTTTCCATTACCTCTGTCCCTTTCCTTTACTCCTGTCCCTTTCCTTTACCTCTGTCCCTTTCCTTTACCTCTGTCCCTTTCCTTTACTACTGTCCCTTTCCTTTACTACTGTCCCTTTCCTTTACTACTGTCCCTTTCCATTACCTCTGTCCCTTTCCTTTACTACTGTCCCTTTCCTTTACCTCTGTCCCTTTCCATTACTACTGTCACACTTTTACACTGCTTCTGATGTTTTATTTATTTGTTCAGCATTTAGTTAAACTAGGTAGCCTAGCGGTTGGGTCAGTAACCGAAAAGTTGGTGGTTCGAATACCCGAGCTGTCTGTGAAAAATCGATGTCAGTGTGCCCTTGAGGAAGACACTTAACCCTATTTGCTCCTGTAAGTTGCTCTGGATAAGAGTGTCTGCTAAATGACTACAATGTAAAACAAATGGCCATATGTTCTGAAGTAAGTCTATTACTTTAGGCTGTCCATTATAATGGGTTTTAAGAGGTTAAACCTGTGTGAGGTGTAATACAAGTTGCGCCTGTCTGCGGTGAGGGCAGTTTGGGTCTGTGATGGTGCACATGGCAAGAATGGTTCTGGTCACCAATCACGTTTGTTTTCCTGAAAAAACACCCACGCATTTTAAAATGTAATATATGATCTATTGTTATCTAGAATTATGTGAATGCTGTCCGTGTACTTTCTCATACATGTTTTCTCTGTGTTTTGATGAAAATGTCACACCCATCTATGGGGGATAGTACTGTAATAGGTCAAATCTGAGTTCAATGTAGTGACCACTATTGTGTAGTGTTTTTTTGTACGTTTTCTTGTTTTTGCACTTGTCTGTCTGGTGGTAACTATGCTGAAAAATAAGTATGTAAGGGAGAGCTGGTTGTTCCCTAGCCTCGGAAGCCCAGGTCAGGTGAAGGAGAAAGGATTTGGAAGGCTGGCCTCTCGACTAGTTGTTCCTTAAAAGTCTGTCAGTACAACTGATGCATTTGCCTAGGATGCAGATTAGGGTTTAGCTAGTGTTTTAGTTCCTTGACAATTCTGCTCATTTGAAACTGTGATTTGTTTGTAGGCCTATAAGTCTATAATAACACAGACTATAAATTGCTTCTTTATGCTTCATTATTTCCAGATGTGGAACCTGTAGACTAGAAGGCTTCTATCAGGTTGGTTAAATAAGTAGTATGAAGATATAATTACCTTTGGAAGGAACAGTGGTCATTCAGAACAATGCCTTTCATGTATTTTAAGTGTTTTTCAAACATGCAGTTTTTCTGAAAAGTCGAATGGATAGTTATTGCAATTTGTTAACTAGATGGTTGTCATAGGTACTGAAATAAATTGGTAGCTAGCTCCTGTTTCTTCTGACTTTTGTCATTCTACTGTGTAGTCTGCCTGATGACCAAGGCCTGCTATGTGTAGTTTTAATACGAATAATTCTTGTTGATGTTTGTATTTTGATTTATTTTTTTATAGAAAAAGTTTTGGGGTAAAACAAGTTACGTTTATAGAATTCTGTTATTAAAAGTGAGATCAATCATGTGAATTGAGTAGAAAACAAAATGGAAAGCATAAACGTTTCTTGTATTTTTCAAAATAAATAATTGTATGTGTGCATTATGTATTGATTATCAGTGACATTACTTAAATTTAGAGCAATATGTATTTTCTTTATTTTTCAATTATAGCCCATATAGAAAACACATCCACCAAGTTACAACAATGAACGTGATGTATACACAATACAGACCTATCTGCTTATCTCACACCACCATAAAAATAATACCAGTACAAATATATTTCTCTTAAATAGTTAATCCCATCATGGTGGGTAATATTCACTCTGTACAGTCCAGGTGTAGATCTAGATTTTGTCTGGATCAGAAGAAGCCTATACAAACAATAACAAATAAACATCAGCATATACCTTACTGTATTTATCAGGCAAAATAGCCAAAAGTAGCCCTCTAACATTTATCAACTCATCCTTCCATTCTTTCCATCCATCCTTTGCCTACATTTGATTGCATCCTTCCACCACATTTCAGAGTCACAAGTTCTCCCTTCAGGCACGGATAAATAACTACAGTACAATCAATTTGTCATGAATAGCAGGTGCTCCAATTTAAAGCTAATCCGAGGTTGATCATTGGGGCGTGACAGCAGTTCATGTCGTCTCAGAATACAGGGAGAAGGCTACATGATTCCCCATGTCTTCTTGGAATGATGCTATTCCTTCAAAATGTCAAATGTCCTCTAGGGACCATCCCTAGTCCAGTTGAGTAGCTAGCAGCCACATGCAGGGTTCCAGCCCTGTGATCTGCGGACAGTGGCCAGACATGTTTTGTTGACTGGCTGTCTTACACCCACGTCTCAGGATGACTCCTTGGCCCTTTAGGCTTCCCAAAACGAGTCCCAAATCCTGGAAAGAACACATACCGTTCTGAAATGTGTCCCATCACATTGTTTAAATTAGAGTTGCATTGATGTGTCTGGTGAAGGCTTACCAAATGTGAACACTGATGATGAGGCAGAGGTACCATAAGGAGGAGATGGTCCAGAGTGGGTTGGTACTGGTGGAGGGGCAGACTTTGCTGTGGGAAGAATGTGTTACCATTTTAGCTGCTAGAGGTGGGTAATGTACTGTATGTTCCAGACAGCAGATCCTTTTACGGATATACCTGTTACTTACGTTTCTGTTTGAGTTTGAATAATTTCATGCTCTGAAAAAGAAAAACAGAGACAGCTGGCTTTAAATGACAAGACATACCCAGATAATAACAGAGCATATTCTGAGTATAGAAACACCAGATCCTCTATTTCTAAAACAATAGATAAAGTCTGGGAGTTACTGTAATTCTATGTACATAGTCATTACCTTTGTTTTAGACAAGGCCTTCCCACTGTTCTTGTCTGATTTGTCTTCAGTAGTCCCAGTGCTGATTGAGGTGCTGTTGTCCACAGGCTGCTGAAGCTTCATTTCAGCTGAGAAACAGTCATTAGATACAGTATGTGTCACAGTGATGGAGACATTTTGTAAAAGTTGAATTCAATATCATCAAGAGTCAGTGTGACTGAAATCCTCTTAATAAGGAGAGGTCATATTTCCATGGGCCTTTGTGTAGTTATTGAGTGTTGATACTTGTAATTGTGGGTCTACGTTCTGTGTGTTGCAACTCACCACTTCCTCCTACAGTCATAACCACAACGGCTTGAGCAACCAGAGGAACAGTAGTCGGGGGCTCTGTAGAGAAAATGTAGACAGACAAATTGTAAAGTACTGCATGTTCTCTCAAACATCAGATAGGTCAAGGAAGGAGTACTTCTGACATTCGTTCTCATTATCATGTCATCAATTACAATCCAAGTAAGTAAGTAGCCTTGCACGAGCCAGAACGGCTCATAGGATAAAGGATCCTATAGAGCTCGCCAGCTTGTAGTCCTATAACCCGGAAATGAGTTACCTCTGGTTCGTTCAGCCATTCCTATGTGAAACATTTATGGCGAAAGAATAGGGTTTTGGAACAAATGTCAAAAATAAGGTCTGAGGTTAACACAGGCTTAGGAGATCTTATACGTTTTGTTCTATGTTCTATGAGGTTTTCAACGTTTATCCAAAAACCCTACAAAAACGGCATTCATTTTCTCCATAGGCGTTGTACAACGAACCATGGCAGAGTTAGTGCCTACAAAAAGTCAACATTACTATTTCTCTCTATATCCTGTTTCTGTAGCGTGAGGTAGCTTGATATAAAAGTACACCCCCCTGGACAGGACACTAGTCTATCGCAAGGCCTTACCCAGAGACACACCGTGTTCCATTATTTACAGTCTTTGTTTCGACTCGGTGATCGAACTCCCAACCTTCCAATTTCAGGGCAGACACTAACCACAAGGCCACTGAGTGTGTATAATTGTTGCTTTTCAGTGATTTCTATTAGTGCCTTTTATTGTGTGAGAGAGCAAAGCCAAGAGCAACCATTTGACATTGACTTTTTCCTTGTTAACTTCAAAACAGACAGATAAACTGGTAGTAGAAGAAAAAACTAAGAAAACAGATGGCTTTTCTCAGTCACTATTGAGAAAACAGCTTACCTTGCAGTGAACTCTTTGCATGGAAACTCTGAGGGAACAGTTTAATGTACTCATGTATTAACAACAATGGGAACATATGAGCCTTAGCATGAATCACGAGAACAAAAATGGGCATTTAGTAAAGATCAGTTCATGACACAAAGGGGTAGGTGGCAGCATCCTGTACTAGCTAGATGTACCCATTAAATACACATGACTCTAAGAGTAAGAGTCTCTACTGACCATATAAATTGAATTACTGGGGGATAGTACTGTAATACATTCTAGAAGTATCATTTCTATGAGGGTGACTACCACACCTCCTTAAAGTCTTGACAGCTACAGCACCCAGAGTCTGTCACAATCTGTTACCTTTCTCCGATTCATGATTCCATCCTGGAATCTTTTGGGTTGGGAGTTCCCTGCCCACTCTGAGGACGTACCGATCCTTTGATGTGTGGTCGTGGTCTGGCTGTTGCTCTGACTCTGCAGGCAGGGGGCGCTGTTCTGATCAACTGCAATTGCCCAAAAATTACAATGTCAGTTTAGTACTACACAGAGTAGATACATTACCTTGATTGACACACACAGAGCAGTTTACATCTTTTTAAATTCTGTCTGGAAGATTAACATTTTGACAGTAGGCTAGTCCTAGGAGCACTATCATGGTGAGGATGATGGTGGAGGTGGTGGTGATGAAGAGGCATGTGCTCACCTTCTTGAGTGACCAGGAAGAAGGATTCTGGGGTTCTCTCAGGTAGAGGGGGAGTCAGATTCTCTGAGCCTTGACAATAAAAACCACCACAAGTCAGTGAGGTTCTACATGGAACCCAAAAGTGTTCTACCTGGAACCAAATGGGTTCTACCTGCAACCAAAAATGGTTGTTCAAAGGGTTTTCTTATGGGGGTAGCTAAAGAACCCTTTTAGGTTCTAGATAATAAAATAATTAAAGAGTGTATAGAAAAGAGTGTATAGAAGAGTGTATAGAAAAATAACATTGCAAACATAAAATGGGTGTCATTTTTTCTTACCTGGAGGCGAGAGAGAAGGGGCCAGAGCATAGGGAGGTGGAGGGGGAGGAGGAAGGTTTCTTGATGTACAGGGAACAGGAACAGAATATCTAACCGGGGGAGGCAATGTAACGGGTGGTGGCACTGTAACTGGGAGTGATACTGTAACTGGGAGTGATACTGTAACTGGGAGTGATACTGTAACTGGGAGTGATACTGTATCCTGGGGTGACACTGTAAAGACAAAAAAGCCCAAAAAGACTGGGATAAACGTCATCTGCACATGACATTCTCTACATTTTATCATACTGATTGTTTTGTGTGACAAATACCTGAGAGTGTTGTCATTTTTACTTTCAAGCCTTTGCTCCTCGTCCAAGACATCTTATCCACCAGAGCAGGAGTGTCCACTGAACGTTCAGACCACTCTCTCTCTTCTGACTTCTGGACCACCATCTCCACAGGGACTGAGAGGGAAGGGAAGACAGTAGTGCTCCTAGGGGCATTGTTGGCCAACACAAAGAACTCTGTCGTTCTCTCTGGCAGTGGGGGGATAGGCGAGGGGGGACTCCCTTTGGGAGAAAATAAGGTAAGAGAAAAAAATGTATGTTTGAATGCTTATGAAGAAGAGCTTATGAAGAGTATTATGAGTACCTTCAAAGGCCCTCCACTCACCGTTCCCCCCTCGGGCTTCAGCTGCAGCACTGGGAGGGATGATGACCTCTAACCTCTCAGGTTTAGAGATGTTATCAGGACGCTCTGATGGGCACAGGAACAGATTTAGTGACATATACATATACACACACACATATATATATATATATATATAGTGCCTTAGGAAAGTATTCAGACCCCTTTACTTTTTCTACATTTTGTTAGTTACAGCCTTATTGGAAAATGGATTAAATAAATAATAATCCTCAGCAATCTACACACAATACCTCATAATGATGAAGCCAAAAAAACTGAAATACCTTATTTACATAAGTATTCAGACCCTTTGCTATGAGACTCGAAATTGAGCTCAGGTGCATCCTGTTTCCGTTGATCATCCTTGAGATGTTTCTACAACTTGATTGGAGTCCACCTGTGGTAAATTCAATTGATTGGACATGATTTGGAAAGGCACACACCTGTCTACATAAGGTCCCACAGTTGACAGTGCATGTCAGAGCAAGAACCAGGCCATGGGGTTGAAGGAATTGTCCATAGAGCCCTGTGACAGGATTATGTCGAGGCACAGATCTAGGGAAGGGTACCAAAAAATGTCTGCAGCATTGAAGGTCCCCAATAACACATCCTTCTTAAATGGAAGAAGTCCGGAACCACCAAGGCGCTTCCTAGAGCTGGCCGCCTGGTCAAACTGAGCAATCGGGGGAGAAGGGCCTTGGTCAGGGAGGTTATCAAGAACCCGATGGTCACCCTGACAGAGCTCCAGAGTTACTCTGTGGAGATGGGAGAACATTCCAGAAGGGCAACCATCTCTGCAGAACTCCACCAATCAGGCCTTTATGGCAGAGTGGCCAGACGGAAGCCACTCTTTAGTAAAAGGCACATGACAGCCCACTTGGAGTTTGCCATAAGGCACCTAAAGACTCTCCGACCATGAGAAACAAGATTCTCTGGTCTGATGAAACCAAGATTGAACTCATTGGCCTAAATGGCAAGCGGGACTTCTGGAGGAAACCTGGCACCATTCCTATGGTGAAGCATGTTGATGGCAGCATCATGCTGTGGGGATGTTTTTCAGCGGCAGGGACTGGGAGACTAGTCAGGATCGAGGCAAAGAGGAACGGAGCAAAGTACAAAGAGATCCTTGATGAAAACCTGCTCCAGAGCACTCAGGAGCTCAGACTGGGGCAAAGGTTCACCTTCCCACAGGACAACGACCCTAAGCACACAGCCAAGACAACACAGGAGTGGCTTCTGGACAAGTCTCTGAATGTCCTTGAGCGGCCCAGCCAGAGCCCAGACCTGAACCCGATCGAACATCTCTGGAGAGACCTGAAAATACCTGTACTGTAACCCTCCCCATCCAACCTGACAGAGAATGAGAGGATCTGCAGAGAAGAATGGGAGAAACTCCCCAAATACAGGTGTGCCAAGCTTGTAGCATCATACCTAAGAAGACTCAAGGCTGTAATCGCTGCCAAAGTTGCTTCAACAAAGTACTAAGTAAAGGGTCTGAATACTTATGTTAATGTGATATTTCCGTATTTTTTATTTTTATAAATTAGAAATTATTTCTATCATCTGTTTTTGCTTTGTCATTATGGGGTATTGTGTGTAGATTGATGACGAAAAACATGTATTTGATCTATTTTAGAATAGATAAATGTGGAAAAAGTCAAGGGGTCTGAATACTTTCCGAAGGCACTGAATATATACAGTACCAGTCAAAGGTTTGGACACACCTAGTCTTTCAAGGTTTTTTCTTTCTTTTTACTATCTTCTACATTGCAGAATAATAGTGAAGACATCAATACTCTGAAATAACACATATGGAATCATTAAGTAACCAAAAAACGAAATGAAATTATATTTTATATTTGAGATTCTTCAAAGAAGCCACCGTTTGCCTTGATGACAATTTTGCACACTCTAGGAATTCTCTCAACCAGCTTTACCTGGAATGCTTTTCCAACAGTCTTGAAGGAGTTCCCACATTCTGCATGCTGAGCACTTGTTGACTGCTTTTCCTTCACTCTACAGTTCAACATCACAAACCATCTCAATTGGGTTGAGGTCGGGTGATTGTGGAGGCCAAGTCATCTGATGCAGCACTCCATCAATCTCCTTCTTGGTCAAATAGCCCTTACACAGCCTGGAGTTGTGTTGGGTCATAGTCCTGTTGAAAAACATAGTAGTCCCAGAAAGCCCAAACCAGATGGGATGGCGTATCGCTGCAGAATGCTGTGGTAGTCATGCTGGTTAAGTGTGCCTTGAATTCAAAATAAATAACAGACAGTGTCACCAGCAAAGCACCCCCACACCATCACACCTCCTCCTCCATGCTTCACGGTTGGAACCACACATGCAGAGAGATCATCCGTTCACCTACTCTGCATCTCACAAAGAAACGTCAGTTGGGAACCAAAAATCAAATTTGACTCATTTCTTTGCAGTAATTCGACCATGAAGTCCTGATTCACGCAGTCTCCTCTGAACAGTTGATGTTGAGATGTGTCTGTTACTTGAACTCTGTGAAGCATTTATTTGGGCTGCAATTTCTGAGGCTGGTAACTCTAATGAACTTATCCTCTGCAGCAGAGGTAACTCTGGGTCTTCCTTTCCTGTGGTGGTCCTCATGAGAGCCAGTTTCATCATAGCACTTGATGGTTTTTGAAACTGAACTTGAAGAAATTTCCAAAGTTCTTGACTGACCATGTCTTAAAGTAAGGATGGACTGTTGTTTCACTTTGCTTATTTGAGCTGTTCTTGCCATAATATGGACTTGGTCTTTTATCAAATAGGGCTACCTTCTGTATAACACCCCTACCTTGTCACAAAACAACTGATTGGCTCAAATGCATTAAGAAGGAAAGAAATTCCACATATTAACAAGGCACACCTGTTATTTGAAATGCATTCCAGGTGACTACCTCACATGGAATGCTCCCGAGTGGCGCAGCGGTCTAAGGCACTGTATCTCAGTGCAAGAAGCATCACTACAGTCTCTGGTTTGAATCCAGGCCTGTATCATATCTGGCTGTGATTGGGAGTCCCATAGGGCACCGCACAATTGGCCGGGGTAGGCTGTCATTGTAAATACAATTTTGTTCTTAAGTGACTTGCCTAGCTAAATAAAGGTTAAATAAAAATATAACATTTAATGAAGCTGGTTGAGAGAATGCAGGGAGAATGCCAAGAGTGTGCAAAGCTGTCATCAAGGAAAAGGGTGGCTACTTTGAAGAATCTCAAAATAAAATATTTTCATTTGTTTAACACTTTTTTGGTTACTACATGATTTCATATGTGTTATTTCATAGTTTTGATGTCTTCACTATTATTCTACAATGTAGAAAATAGTAAAAAATTAAGAAAAACCCTTTAGGTGTGTAGGTGTGTCCAAACCTTTGACTCGTACTGTGTGTATATATATATATATATATATATATATGAGTATATAGAGATGGGATATACCGGATTATCAACCCAAAGAATGGGCCATGCTTTAAAACCACTTAGGGATCATTGGGGCGCAATCCCGACACTACCCGGTGAAATGTAAGGCGCCAAAATCAAAATCCAAAAGTTGAATTATTAAACATTCATCAATATACAAGTGTTGTATAGTCATCAAAAGCTCTGATTCTTGGCAATATCACAGCGTTGTCAGATTTAAAAAAGGCTTTACGGCGAAAGCACAACATTTGATTGTTTGAGGATAGCACCTCTTATATCCATAAATCTCAGTTTGGTTGGCGCGTTATGTTCAGAAAATCCACCGTCGAGTCGCCCGTTGTACAGTTCTAATTATACCTATCAACTTTGCCCAAACAAATCAAACATCATTTATAATGCATCCTTAGGTATCCTTTTATGAATATTAAGTTATATCTTACACGAATGATATCCTAAACGATATAAAAGGAAAATAAAGTGGGGCGCGCTCACGGTCTCGTGCCCAGGAAAAATTATTGACATCCGTGGTCCCTTCACTATTTCTTCTTCTGTTCGGTTCTGTTCAATGATAAAGCCTTAAAACACTGTCTAAAGACTGTTGACATCTAGTGGAAGCCATAGGTACTGCACTCTGGGAGCTATTTTACATGGATTTCAATAGGAAGCCTATCAAACTGAGGAAATGTCACAAAAAAAACTAATTCTGGACAGAAATTCCTTGGGTTTTCGCCTGCTATATCAGTTCTGTTATACTCACAGACTTTATTTTAACAGTGTTAGAAACTTCAGAGTGTTTCCTATCCAATAGTCCTAATTATGTGCATATCCTAGTTTCTGGGCCTGAGTGGCAGGCATTTTACTTTGGGCATGCCAGACTCTCCAAAACCGTCACCACTGCTGATGATGCCTAAAGAGTTAAAGCCAACTAAGCACTCTCAAATTCTTAATTGATCTAAAAGAGTAAGCATACAGCAACACAACATTCACCTGTTCCAGCAGCCAGTACATATGATTCAGGGGTTCTCTCAGGTAATGGAGGTGGACTGTCTTCATCCGAGAAAGCTACAAGCGCACCTGGGGAAGCGTTTGTGATGACAAGGCCTGGCAGTTCCATCGACTGGCCGCTAAGGGTCATACTTGACCCACTGAAACAGGGGTTCTCTGTCAACTTTCTCAGTGGAGCCAGCTCCTCCTCATTATCAGCCCCTGTGGGAGCCTCAGCAGCCAGGGGTGAGGCCATTGAAGAGTCAGGTAAAAAGTAGAGGTCCTCCACAGAGAGACAGAGGGGGTTGGATATGGAAACCGCAGAGAGCACTGGTGGTACCAGTCGGGTGATCTCTCCATCACTCTCCACCTTCTTTTGCTCCATGGCTCTCTGACAGAATTCCTGAGTCCTGAGTGCCTGAGAGGTTATGCTGGGGATGCTGAGACTGGGCTCTTGTCTCAGGTCCTGGCTGGTGGGCAATGTATCAGGCTTTGTCGGTAGTGGGTATGGTGGTCTCTGGTTGATGGGCATGCTATTAGTCTGTGTCTGTAGGGGTTGTGGTTTCTGGTTAATAGTCTGTGTTGGTAGGGAGTTTGGTCTCTGCTGTTCCCTAGTCCTGTCCCTGGCTCTCTGGCTATTGAGGATGGCTGAGGTGGAGCACGTAGGCGCGTCAGACAGTGGGTCACCATCATGCACCGCTGCTGAGGCAGAGAAGGCCACTGGTAAGACGTGATTGGATATCCCATCAGGCTCCTCCCTATCTGGGTGCCTGCAACACAATATGAGTTATTTAGCCATTTTATTGAAGAGGCCAGTGGAGGCATTTCTCTCTCTGTGTGAGAAAGTGTATTGGTTAATGTGACATCTTTTTCTATAGAGATATGCATCAAGGTTTGAAGCAATGCACCGTGAAAAAAGCTTTCATTGTCAGATCTATGATTGATGGGGAAAAGCCTTTACTGTTCTGTACCTGTGCTCTGTCTGTGGTTCCATTTGATGCTGGGGCTCAGGTTCTGGTTCCTGTGCAGCTTCAGACGCCTCACTGAGGTCAGAGAGGTCACAGTCACTGGCTGTAAGGGGTGAGGTGGCCGCTGGCACCTAAACAGTTCAACAGAATCACATGCTTACTCCTCACCCTCAGAGATAGTATTTACATACGACACAGATCACTGGCCTTAGTTTATGTGGCTGTGTTGCTCTGTTCCAGTGCCTGTTGCTACCACCTCACCAAACAGCCAGCTTGGTTCCCCTAGCCAGAGTCTCTGTGTGATTTTGAGATTACACAACAGTTGCACTGCGCAGAATCATTGATCTACCAATCACCTTGCATCTCAAATAACTACTCATTATGTGATCAATATTAGTGATTCTGCACCTCATCTTGATATAACTGTTCCCTGTCAAAACATGCTGTCTGTCTCACCTCCTCTGTGCAGCAAGCCTGTGCTGATGCCATGGACTGCAGATACTTCTCAAACAGGAACTTGATGGTTCTGTACACCAGCTCGTACTGTTCCTGTAGTCACACACAAACCAGTTATTTTAGTGTTAAATCCCATATTAGTTGCCCCGGCTCTTAATTTGATCAGCCTGTTGCAAGAGAACTGTCCTGCAATCCAGGAAATGTAAAACGTGTAGTGTAATTGAGATTTAATAAAGGCTTCTGAAGTTTGTAATTGCCACCTTAAAATGTCAGAATTTACTGGTGCCAGACGATGGTGAGATACAGCTTTGTGATAATAATGTCTCAGGTAGAGGCCTGTCACACAGTGTGTATGTACTGTACACTGAGTGTACAAAACATTAGGAACACCTGCTCTTTCCATGACATAGACTGACCAGATGAATCCAGGTGAAAGCTATAATCTCTATAATCCCACCTCAACGTCAACGCAATCAGTGTAGATGAAGGGGAGGAGACAGTCGCAAAAACCACTACTACAGGACACCAATAATAAGACGAGACTTGCTTGGGCCAAGAAATACGAGCAATGGACATTAGACTGGTGGAAATCTGTCCGATGAGTAAAATTTGAGATTTTTGGTTCCAACCGCTGTGTCTTTGTGAAACACAGAGTCGGTGAACGGATTATCTCCGCATGTGTGCTTCCGACCGTGAAGCATGGAGGAGGTGGTGTGATGGTGTGATGATTGCTGGTCACACTGTCTGTTATTTATTTAGAATTCAAGGCACACTTAACCAGCATGACTACCACAGCATTCTGCAGCAATACGCCATCCCATCTGTTTTGCGCTTAGTGGGACTATCATTTGTTTTTCAACAGGACAATGACCCAACACACCTCCAGGCTGTGTAAGGACTATTTGACCAAGAAGGAGATTGATGGAGTTCTGCATCAGATGACTTGGCCTCCACAATCACCCGACCTCAACCCAATTGAGATGGTTTGTGATGTTGAACTGTAGAGTGAAGGAAAAGCAGCCAACAAGTGCTCAGCTGGTTGAGAGAATGCCAAGAGTGTGCAAAGCTGTCATCAAGGCAAAGGGTGAAGAATCTCAAATATATTTTGATTTTTTTAACACTTTTTTGGTTACTACATGATTCCATATGTGTTATTTCATAGGTTTACGTCTTCATTATTATTCTACAATGTAGAAAATAGTAAAAATAAAGAAAAACCCTTGAATAAGTAGGTATGTCCAAACTTTTTACTGGTACTGTAAGTATTCCCACCCTTTTGCTATGACACCGATGAGTTCTAAACTTGAAATATTGTTAACTATCAGGTATTCTATTGGAATATTGAGTGCCATAGTCTAGTTTGTACACCAGAAGTTAATGGATATTTGTGGGGGGATGTATTGAGTAAAGGAAGGGCAATCACATGTGGCAGGCACTGATAAGGGTGGAGAGATGTGGTTTAGTGAGGAAGGGGGCCGAGGTCAGGTCAGGTCACATTAAGGGAGAAGGAACAGTTTATGTCCCACATCACTTAATTTTCTGCCTAGCAATAAAGATGTAATGTTTATAGAGAAGAAGGACGTCACCCAAATTGGGGTATATGTACTACCACTGGTGGAAATATGTCTTATGCAGCTGTATGACCCAATGGGTGAATAAACTTGGATTAAGTTTTACTAATCATCCGTGAGTTTTACTAGGTTAATTTAGACCCTAACAACATTAAATTACATTCATGTGCATCCAATTTCCTTTTATCGTCACTACAACTTGTTTGGACATGATTTAGAAAGAAACACACCTGTCTATTTATTTCACCTTTATTTAACCAGGTAGGCTAGTTGAGAACAAGTTCTCATTTACAACTGCGACCTGGCCAAGATAAAGCAAAGCAGTGCGACACAAACAACAACACAGAGTTACACATGGAATAAACAAGAGTACAGTCAATAACACAATATAAAAAAGAAAGTCTATATACAGTGTGTGCAAATGGCGTGAGGAGGTAAGGCAATAAATAGGCCATAGTAGCAAAGTAATTACAATTTGGAAAATTAACACTGGAGTAATAGATGAGCAGATGATGATGAGCAAGTAGAAATACTGGTGTACAAAAGAACAGAAAAGTAAATAAAAACAATATGGGGATGAGGTAGGTAGATTGGGTGGGCTATTTACAGATTCGCTATGTACAGCTGCAGTGATCGGTTAGCTGCTCAGATAGCTGATGTTTATATAAGGTCCCACAGTTGACAGTGCATGTCAGAGCAGAAACTATCCCATGAAGTCCAAGGAACTTTGTTTGTTTTGTTGATCTCTGAGAATTGTGATGAGGTATATATCTGGGGAAGGGTATAAAACTATTTCTAGAGTGTTGAAAGCTTCCAAGAGCACAGTGGTTTCCATCATTGGGAAACTGAAAAATATGGAACTACCCAGACTCTGCCTATATTTGTCTGTCCGACCAAACGGAGCCTTGGTCAGGGAGGTGACCAAGAACCCATTGACCACTCTGACAGAACTACAGAGTTCCTTGGCTGAGATGGGAGAACCTGCCAGAAGGACAAGTCTCTACAGCACTTCACCAATCTGGGCTTTATGGGAGAGTGGCCAGATGGAAGCCACTCAAGAGAAAAAGGCTCATGACAGTGTGCCTGAAGTTTGCAAAAAGGCACGTGAAGACTCAGAGCATAAGGCATAAGATTCTGTGGTCTGATGAGACAAAAATGTAACTCTTTGGCCTGAATGCAAAGCCCATCTAACACCATCCCTACCGTGAAGCATGGTGGTGTTAGCATCATGCTATGGGGATGCTTTTTAGCAGCAGGAACTTGGAGACTGGTAAGGATAGAGGAAACAATGAATGGAGCCAAAAACAAAAAGTTATTGATGAGAACCTGCTTCAGAGTGCAAATGACAGACTGGGGGAAATTTACATTCCAACAGGACAATGACCCCAAGCATACAGCCAAAGCAACACTGGAATGACTTCAGAACAAGAATGTGAAAGTCCTTGAGTGGCCCAGCCAAAGCCCAGACTTGAATCTCATTGAAAATCTTAACAGAGCTTGAGGAAATTTGCAAGGAAGAATGGGAGAAAATCCCCAAATCCAGATATGCAAAGCTGATACAGACATACCCAAGATGACTCAAAGCTGTAATCACCGCCAAAGGTGCTTCTACAAAGTTTTGACTCAGGAGTGTGAATAGGTATGATTTAAGCAAACATTTTTAAGACATGTTTTCACTTTGTCATTATGGTGTATTGTGTGAAGATGTGTGAAAACATTTTTGATTTAATCCATTTTGAATTCAGGCTACAAAATGTGGAATAAATCAAGAGGCATGAATACTTTCTGAAAGCACTTTACCTTAGTCTGAACCACAGAAGGCCTCTGTGTTCTCATGTCCTGAACCAGGTCATAGATGCGGAAGTCTTCTTTGAGCCGCTGAAAAGAAACACAAAGGCACTCAATGATGATCAGTAAGGTGACTGTACACACATACAGTTACTTTTAGTACAGCACAACATAGATACAGTAGTCTTTAGTCCTCTGCTCATACTCGGGTTCCGTGGAGATGGTACAGTACAATGTAGGGCAGGTACAGATCTCACCTGTGTTTTCACAAGGTTCCAGGTGTAGTCGATGGCACACAGTGCTCCTGTTCTTCCACAGCCAGCACTGAAGTGACAAACAGGTAGAACAGGGTCAACATAAAATACAGTACATTAATTAAGAAGAACAAACAATTACAATATATAAATACAAACTCTCCTTTCACTTAGTATGCTCCTGACCCACACGAAGAGACAGAGACTGTAATATATAGACACTATATATACACAAAAGTATGTGGACACCCCTTCAAATTTGTGGATTCAGCTATTTCAGCCACACCCGGTGCTGACAGGTGTTTAAAATTGAGCACACAGCCATGCAATCTCCATAGACATCCATTTCAATAAGCATTTTTCTACAGTTGTTCATGCTTCCCACCTGGCTACCCCTACCCTGGCCAACAGCTCTGCACCCCCCTGCAGCAACTTGCCCAAGCACCCCCCCGCTTCTCCTTCACCCAAATCCAGACAGCTGATGTTCTGAAAGAGCTGTAAAATCTGGACCCCTACAAATCAACTGGGCTAGACAATCTGGACCCTCTCTTTCTAAAATTATCCGCCGAAATTGTTGAAACCCCTATTACTAGCCTGTTCAACCTCTCTTTCGTATCGTTTGAGATGTCCAAAGATCTTCAAAAGGGGGAGACACTCTAGACCCAAACTGTTATAGACCTATATCTATCCTGCCCTGTCTTTCTGAAATCTTCGAAAGCCAAGTTAACAAACAGATCACCAAACATTTGGAATCCCACCGTACCTTCTCCACTATGCAATCTGGTTTCAGAGCTGGTCATGGGTGCACCTCAGCCACGCTCAAGGTCCTAAACTATATCATAACCGCCATCGATAAAAGACAGCACTGTGCAACCGTCTTCATCAACCTGGCCAAACATGGTCAATCACCACATTCTTATCGGCAGACTCAATAGCCTTGGTTTCTCAAATGACTGCCTCGCCTGGTTCACCAACTACTTCTCAGATAGAGTTCAGTGTGTCAAATCTGAGGGCCTGTTGTCCGGACCTCTGGCAGTCTCTATGGGGGTGCCACAGGTTTAAATTCTCGGGCCGACTCTTTTCTCTGTATATATCAATGATGTCGCTCTTGCTGCTGGTGATTCTCTGATCCACCTCTACGCAGACAATACCATTCTGTATACATCTGGCCCTTCTTTGGACACTGTGTTAACAAACCTCCAAATGAGCTTCAATGCCATACAACACTCCTTCCGTGGCCTCCAACTGCTTTTAAATGCTGGTAAAACTAAATGCATGCTCTTCAACCGATTGCTGCCCGCACCTGCCCGCCCGACTAGCATCACTACTCTGGACGGTTCGGACTTAGAATATGTGGACAACTACAAATACCTAGGTGTCTGGTAAGACTGTAAACTCTCCTTCCAGACTCACATTAAGCATCTCCAATCCAAAATTAAATCTAGAATCGGCTTCCTATTTCGCAACAAAGCCTCCTTCACTCATGCTGCCAAACATACCCTCGTAAAACTGACTATCCTGCCGATCCTTGACTTTGACGATGTAATTTACAAACTGGTCACCATAGCAACACCCACCCATAGCACGAGCTCCAGCAGGTATATTTCACTGGTCATCCACAAAGCCAACTCTTCCTTTGGCCACCTTTCCTTCCAGTTCTCTGCTGCCAATGACTGGAGCGAATTTCAAAAATCACAAGTTGGAGACTTATATCTCCCTCTCTATCTTTAAGCATCAGCTGTCAGAGCAGCTTACCAATCACTGTACCTGTACACAGCCCATCTGTAAATAGCACAACCAACTACCCCATCCCTATATTGTTACTTTTTTTTGTTGCTCTTTTGCACCCCAGTATCTCTACTTGCACATCATAATCTGCACATCCATCACTCCAGTGTTAATGCTAAATTGTAATTATTTTGCCTCTATTGCCTATTTATTATCTTACCTCCCTAATCTTCTACATTTGCACACACTCTGTAACTCTTGTTTATGTGTAACTCTGTGTTGTTGTTTTTGTGTAACTCTGTGTTGTTGTCGCACTGCTTTGCTTTATCTTGGCCAGGTCGCAGTTGTAAATGAGAACTTGTTCTCAACTAGCTCACCTGGTTAAATAAAGGTGAAATAAAAAAATATATAATAATAATAGACAAAAATTGGCAGTAGAATGGCGTTACTGAAGAGCTCAGTGACTTTCAACGTGGCACAGTCATAGGATGCCATGTCACGTTCAGGCCTGATTTTGACAGGCTGGCGTGTTTAGTTTTGTTTTGGTGGAGGGTTTTTTCTGTTCTAGGTGTTGTGTTTCTATGTTGGGGTAATGGTTCCCAATTAGAGGCAGCTGTGTGTCGTTGCCTCTAATTGGGAACCATATATATGTTTGGGGTTTTCACTAGTATTTTGTGGGTTATTGTTTGAGCATAGCTTTGTGTGTCAGTCTATGTTATTGTTACGATCTTCGTCTGTTTTGTTGTCCCAGTTACGTGTATTAAATAAAGCATGTATACTGGATACCTCGCTGCGCCTTGGTCTGTCCCTCACGGAGATCGTGACATGCCACCTTTCCAACAAGCCTGTTCAAATTTCTGCCCTGCTAGAGCTGCCCTGGTCAACTGTAAGTGCTGTCATGGTGAAGTGGAAACATCTAGGAGCAACAACGGCTCAGCTGCAAAGTGGTAGGCCACACCAACTCACAGAATGGTTGCAACACTCACTACCGAGTTCCAAACTGCCTATGGAGGCAACGTCACGATGGCCGAGCAGCCGCACGCAAGCCTATGATCACCATGCGCAATGCCAAGCGTCGGCTGGAGTGGTGTAAAGCTTGCCGCAATTGGACTCTGGAGCAGTGAAAAAGCTTTCTCTGGAGTGATGAATCCCGCTTCACCATCTGGCAGTCCAACAGACAAATCTGGGTATGGAGGATGCCAGGAGAATGCTACCTGCCCCAATGCATAGTGCCAACTGTAAAGTTTGGTGGAGAAGGAATAATGGTCTGGGGCGGTTTTTCATGGCTAGGCCCCTTAGTTCCAGTGAAGGGAAATCTTAAAGCTACTGCATACAATGACATTCTAGATGATTCTGTACTTCCAACTTTGTGGCAACCGTTTGGGGAAGGTCCCTTTCCTGTTTCAGCATGACAATGCCCCCGTGCACAAAGCAAGGTCCATACAGAAATGGTTTGTCGAGATTGGTGTGAAAGAACTTGATTGGCCTGCACAGAGCCCTGACCTCAACTCCATTGAACACCTTTGGGATGAATTGGAACCCCGACTGCGAGCCAGGCCTAATTGCCCAACATCAGTGCCAAACCTCACTAATGCTCTTGTGGCTTAATGGAAGCAAGTCCCCGCAGCAATGCTCCAACATCTAATGGAAAGCCTTCCCAGAAGAGTGGAAGCTGTTATAGCAGGGGGACTAACTCCATATTAATGCCCATGATTTTGGAATGAGATGTTTGACAAGCATGTGCCCATATACTTTTGGTCATGTAGTGTAGGTGATATGAGGGCAACCCAGTCTCCCATGGAGAGTGAACTCTTCCAAAGCAAACATGCTAGGAAGCAGATCTGTCACTTCATATTATGATACCTATCCTCACCCCTGACTCTGGGCTAACTAACCGAGTAGAGAGGAGAGCATGGTTCTATGGCATGGGCATGCCTGATGCCTGTGACTGAACATTCCGTTCCTGGTGGTTCATCTATCTACTAGGAGGTGTGGGTAAGTTGTGAAGCGTTCTCTATACCACGCCTGGATGCCAGCCTGTTACACAGACACTACTATTAACTGACTACTGAAGTGTCATACCATCTGACTGGGCTTACTTGAGTGGAAAAAATATGTAGCAATTGGGCCTGAATTAGTATGTTAAAGACTGCCTATTATAGCCTTATTATAGAGAGCAGGAGGAGGGGATAACTTTGTCACAACACAACTCCTTTTTCTGGAGTGTAGTGCAACACGACTCAAGCCTATGTCAAACATATTGAGCAACTTCCAAAAAGGGAACCTGTGGCCACCGCTGAAATTTCCATGTGTAACACTGGTTGCAGTATGGAAACAAGCAATGTTCTCTCTCTCGTCTTCCTCATGAAAGAAAGACGACTGAGTTAAAGGAGGACAGGGCTTAAAAACACAACCCTTTAAACATTCATCATCACTAGACTCTCAGATAACCCAAGGCCTTACAACAGGTTAGCGGTAACCATGGCGAGTGACAGTAAGAGAGAGGGGAAGATGTACAAGTGCTTGTTTGACAACCCACAGTGGTCTGTTGGCCACCCGCCCACACACTCTTCCTGTCTATGTGTCTAAGAGAAAGGGGAGGTGACTGAGCGTAAAGGGCTCTACAACAGGATGCCCACAACAATGTGTTCTACCCACAGAACAATCACTTTTTCATGAGATAGGACCCCACAGCACATGACTGCTTAGCATCAGCCACAAAGAAACCTATAACTGTAGAACTATCTAACATGATTTATGGACGCTCCGGTTCTGACAATGATTCAAACTTCAGGCTAACTTCTTTGGGAGAGGCAGCATAGGTGACGGTTTTGGAGAGTCTGGCGTGCCCAAAGTAAAATGCCTGCCACTCAGGCCCAGAAAATAGGATATGCACATAATTAGTACTATTGGATAGGAAACACTCTGAAGTTTCTAACACTGTTAAAATAATGTATGTGAGTATAACAGAACTGTCTGGCCCTCGCTAAATGAATTGTGCCTATTCATTTGTATTTTACCTAGAACTGAGACTGCAGTACCTATGGCTTCCACTAGATGTCAAGTCTTTATACAAAGCCTGGAAGCTCTAGCAGTAAGCTCCAGTGCCTTTCCGTTCACCTTCACACTCCTGGGCCTGACTACACTCAATCACAGTTGATATAGTGCAGCTGTATAATTTGAGCGCGCCCCAGTTTATTTTACTTTCCTATTGTTCACGTTATCGTCCGGTTGAAATATTACAGTAAATTGACATAAAAGGATACATAAAAAATTGTTTGATTTGTTTGTAGAACGTTTATAGGTATAATTTGAACCTGTTCTCTTCACGGTTCAATGGGCGACTCAACGGTGGATTTTATGATCATAACGCGCCAACCAAACGGAGATTTATGGATATAATAAATGACTTTTTCTAACAAAAGAACCATTGGATGTCTTCGTTGGATACTTGGGAACCCCTCAGCAGAAGTTCTTCAAAAGGTAAGTGATATTTTTTTAGCTATTATATGGGTTTTGTGTGACCCGAGCTGGATATGAATTTATGCTAAAGCATAAATATTGAAGGTGCTATCCTCAAACAATCAAATGTTGTGCTTTCGCCGTAAAGACTTTTTGAAATCTAACAACGCTGTGATATTGCCAAGAAGCAGAGCTTTTGATGACTATGCAACACTTGTATATTGATGAATGTTTAATAATTCAACTTTTGGATTTTGATTTTGGCGCCTTACATTTCACCGGGTAGTGTCGGGAGTGGCCCGCTAGCGCGCCGGTGCTCCCTAAGTATTTCTGTGTACTGTGTGGTGTAATTCAGAACTGATTCACTGTTGTGAGATGGTGGCTACGTGTGTGTGTGTGTGTGTGTGTGTGTGATGGGAGCTTGGAGAGCTGACCTGCAGTGTATGCAGATGGGCACATTCCCATGGGCCTGGTAGGATCTCATATCCTGCAGCAGCTCCAGGATGGGAGGGATGGTGTCAGGGACCCCATGGTCGGGCCAGTTGATATAGTGCAGCTGTCTCAGGGTCCGGCACCACTTATGGAAACACCACAGAGTTCAATATTAAAACAGACAGACGGACACACCAGGAGACATGTGTAATCACACTGACTTCCTGCTTACCCCTACCCCATGAAGTCAAATCAAAGTTTATTGGTTGCGTACACAGTTTAGTAGATGTTATAGTGGGTGTGGCAGAATGCTTGTGTTAGTTAGTAGCTCCTAACATTTAATTTGGCCTTACTGCTATTAGCCCATGGAAATGCATTGAATAACAGATTCATACATGGAAAAACAGATTGACCAAAAATGAATCAATAGGAAGTTTGTTTTGAAGTCAAGACGCAGGCCTCCTTACTGTCCCTAGAATTTCTAAGCAAACAGCTGGAGGCAGGGCTATCTCCGCTAGAACTCAATGTTTATGCAATGGTCTGCCTATCCATGTGAGAGACGCAGACTCGGTCTCGACCTTTAAGTCTTTATTGAAGACTCATCTCTTCAGTTGGTCCTATGATTGAGTGTAGTCAGGCCCAGGAGTGTGAAGGTGAACGGAAAGGCACTGGAGCAACGAACCCACCCAAAAAGCATTGCCTTTTGCTACTTCTGACCCACTGGGAATGTGATGAAAGAAATAAAAGCTGAAATAAATCATTCTTTCTACTATTATTCTGACATTTCACATTTTTTAAATAAAGTGCTGATCCCAACTGACCTAAGACAGGGACTTTTTACTTGGATTAAATGTCAGGAATTGTGAAACTGAGTTTAAATGTATTTGGCTAAGGTGTATGTAAACTTCCGACTGTATGTTTCTTCTTATAATTTCCGACATTTTGATAGGCTATTTTTTTGTCAACTTGACAATAATTAGATACATGCAGCTTCTCTTTTGTCATTATATGTTGCCCTAGAAGTCTAAATAAACCCTTACTCAACAGAATAATGTCATAGATCTATAGAATGAATGCTGCAATCTAGTTGACACCAGTGAAGTTTAGGGACTGGGGAGAAAATACAATACATAAATAAAAAACAGGGACGATTTTCTGGTTGTAAGGAAAAAGAAAGCTAGGAAAAATGTGTTTCAGATAAGATTTCAGTTAGTGTCACGACTTCCGCCGAAGTCGGTCCCTCTCCTTGTTTGAGCGGCGTTCGGCAATCGACGTGACCGGCCTTCTAGCCATCGATGATCCACTTTTCATTTTCCATTTGTTTTGTCTTTGTTTTATACACACCTGGTTTCAATTCCCCAATTACATGTTCATTATTTAACATTCTGTTTTCCCAATGTTTGTGTGCGTTATTATTCCTGATTTGTCAGTCCATATTGGTGGGCTTGGTATTGTTACTACTTTGGTTATTCTATTGAGTAAACTACGTTGTGTTGCTCATCTCTGCTGTCCTGCGCCTGACTCTTTTGCACCAACTACACCACGCATTCTGACAGTTAGGCTTCGATGCATGTTTTATGTGGTTGAAATACTTTCAGCTTTTATGATGCTTTCATGATGAAGACAGCACCTCTACAGATGGTATCTAACTGAGCATTGCATTCTCTCAAGATTCAGAAATAAATAGATCTATTTCTCCACTCCTATTCCCAAGTCAAAATGTTGCCTATATTTGGTGTATAATTTTATTGCAAGAAATGCTTAATTCTGCAGGAGTTATTATTCGGGCTGTAGCCATATCCGCACGGGACTAGTATTACTAGAGAACGTTGGTTACGTATTTATTACCCCAGAATGTCCGTTATTCCAGAGGTACAATATTTTTTTTATGATGCAATTGGCAATGTTCAGTTCGTTCGCACAAAACATATAAACAGAAGCATTAACTGTGAAAGTTGACACATGTAGGCCCCCTCATGTATCGGCTATGCAGAGCACTTATTTAAATTGAACAAATCAGTTATTGTTTTCTTGCTCAAACCGCGAGCAACACCTGTCAAAATAATTTTCATCAAAACACAGACCTCATGGCTTGGTTTTTGCTCTGACATGCACTGTCAACTGTGAAACCTTATAGACAGGTCTGTGCCCTTCCAAATCATGTCCAATCAATTGAATTTACCACAGGTGGACTCCAGTCAAGTTGTAGAAACATCTCAAGGATGATCAATGGAAACAGGATGCACCTCAGCTCAACTTCAAGTATCATAGCAAAGGGTCTGAATACTTATGTAAATAAGGTATTTCAGTTTTTTTGGCTTCATCATTGAGGTATTGTGTGTAGATTGCTGAGGATTATTTATTTTTTAAATCCATTTTAGAATAATTGTAACAAAATATGGAAAATGTCACGGGGTCGGAATACTTTACGAAGGCACTGTATGTCTTGTCCGCAGATTCTTCACATGACCGTTTCTAATTATCACTCCATCTCAGTTTAAAATAAGGGTATCAACCATTCTTACATTACGATAGGTCACCCTCAAGTTTCTGCTCACATAGTCCCCTTTACTTTCCTCTGAGTCCTGTACACAAACACACAGAGTTGGCAGTTTAGCATTATTTTCACCCAGAACCTGCACACGCTATTCTTTCTAATGTGGGAATGACATTACTATACTACATGTACTTCACACATGCGTGATCATTAATGTTTAGGTATATTTCAGGCATATTTGAGCAGAACCCTATAAATTAGAATCCCATAGGAAAAAGTACTAAGCACATCAAGAAACCTTTGTAATTGCCCGTATCTTTTTGTATCTGGCTTTTCAATAAGGTTGCAGGTTCCTCTACCATTCATGACTAGTGTAGTGTTGATTACATAGTCATGGTTAGGAGGCCGGTGGTCTTGTGAGAGGACAACAAAACCAACCAAAGCAGGAAGTGGTCAGAGAGAGGGAAGAAGTAGCATACTACTCACGCAGTAAATAGTAAATGGGTCACAGACAAATGGCTCCTCTTGTTTCTCCGGCCAGTAGCGCTCACACTTTTTCTACAAAAGAGTATGTGGGTCACATTACAAACAATCTATCTTCAATGTGCAGGCTACAGGCTACAACACTGACCTGATATTAACCACAGTCTATGACTATGAAATGCAGTGTAATAATATAGTAAATATGAGCATAGAGTGACTTACCCTGCCCATCTCATACTCCCTGCAAGCCATCACTATGACCTGATAGAAGACAAGATCACCATCAGTGCAACATCACCAGAGAGAGAGAGAGGGGGGTTGTTCCACCTCAAAAAGCACGGAAATGTGGATTTTGACACCCACCATCTCAGATTGTTCTGAAATTGTGGATGAACAAACAATACTCAGAGCCACAGTTCAATACTACTTGTCAAGCATAGAGAACTGATAATATATCTAGTCATCAACAACAACAATCTAATCTATTTACTCTTTGTTGGGGTGGGATTGGCGTGAGTTATGGAGGGTCCATGGATGTCTTACTCATGTCTTACTAATTGTTAGAAAAAAGTTTGGTTCAAATTGGATGTTTCATACTATAATTATTGAATAATATGAATCAAATTAATTAAAATGCTTAATTTTTAGGTAAATTTTTCAGATATCAAATAATATTTCAACAACATAATGTTTCCAGAATGATTACCCTATATGTTACAGAAACAATTTCAGAACAATCTGAGATGGTGGGTGTCATGGCTTGCTGAAATGATATGGAACGACCCTAGAGAGAGAGAGAGAGAGAGAGACATACACACAGACAGACAGACAGACAGACAGGCAGACAGAGTGGTACCTCTATGTTGTACTCCCAGAGCATCCTCCAGAAGTCCAGCACGGTGTGGGGCAGAGGGCCCTGAGTGGCAATGTAGGCCCTGGCACCTGACACTCCCTGGGGGTACAGAGCATATGGTCACACACCCTGGGACTCTACTGCAGATACTCTTCTATTGTGTATTCTAGTATACCAAGATCAAGTCCCGCCACCCTACCTTGATGAAGCTGGCATTGATGTAGTCATTGTCATTTTTGGAGGTGGTAAGGGACAGCTTCACTCTGCTGTGGTCAACTGAGGGGAGATGAGGACAGTGAGTACTGCATAAATATACCACTTCAAACCAGTCCATTAGACTGTAACTGTAAAACGTGACTTACAGGGAACAATGTCCTTGTATCGGTTCTTCTTCACATTCTCCTGCTTCTCCGCTACTTTTGTGGGATAGGTTTTGTCAGTGCGGTACTTGGTGGACTGGCATTTGAGCCTCTGCAACAGTGAGAAGTGAGGAAAATATTAGAAAATACTAGGCATATATTTGCATGTGCAGGAGGGAAGGGGTTATCTCAGTCTATCACCCAGATGTAAGGGTGTCTAAATACCTTGTTCCTCTGGGGAACTGGAAGTAAGTAGCCATACAGCCAATGAGATTGCAGTTGTCACAGTTCCTATGTCTGAGTTTAGTAACTGCCCAAAAAGGGTTCTTCAAAGGGGTCTCTTATGGATTCAGTTTTAGGTTCTAGATAGCACCTTTTTTTCTGAGTGTAGAGTCAGGGATATAATCACACCCATGTACTGTACACTCGGTGGGTAACACTGTGACACCACACCACTGCCAAAGCTTAACATCAGTTTTGGCATGGCTCAGACTTACAGATATTAGCTTACTGGAAACATACAGTGCATGGCAACAGACTAAGAGAGGGCATTAGTGACTCCAGTCAGGGTAGTGAATGAGTGACATTCAAAATAAAGACCCAGAGTGTCCCTCCCTGGTCCTCTCCCAGTTCTAACAGACAGCCCCAGCAGAAGGCAGAGAGCAGATATCTGCACCCTGCAGAGCTCTTTTTGTTCAACACAGAAGTGCTGTTCCTTGGTGGTCAGGATGGCAGGGACATGACACAAGCAAGGTGGCAGGTGGAGTGGAGAGAAGAGAGAGGGGAGGGGAGGAGAGGAGGCCCATCGGCCTCAGTAACAGAGGTGGGAACAGGACAATAGGGTGGCCCGAGGCAGTGGTGTAAAGTACTTAAGTAAAAATACTTTAAAGTACTACTTACAGTGAGGGGAAAAAAAGTATTTGATCCCCTGCTGATTTTGTATGTTTGCCCACTGACAAAGAAATGATCAGTATAATTTTAATGGTAGGTTTATTTGAACAGTGAGAGACAGAATAACAACAAAAAAATCCTGAAAAAAAGCATGTGAAAAATGCTATAAATTTATTTGCATTTTAATGAGGGAAATAGGTATTTGACCCCCTCTCAATCAGAAAGATTTCTGGCTCCCAGCTGAGATAAGGAGCACACTCTTAAAGGGAGTGCTCCTAATCTCAGTTTGTTACCTGTATAAAAGACACCTGTCCACAGAAGCAATCAATCAATCAGATTCCAAACTCTCCACCATGGCCAAGACCAAAGAGCTCTCCAAGGATGTCAGGGACAAGATTGTAGACCTACACAAGGCTGGAATGGGCTACAAGACCATCGCAAAGCAGCTTGGTGAGAAGGTGACAACAGTTGGTGTGATTATTCGCAAATGGAAGAAACACAAAAGAATTGTCAATCTCCCCCGGCCTGGGGCTCCATGCAAGATCTCACCTCGTGGAGTATCAATGATCATGAGAACGGTGAGGAATCAGCCCAGAACTACACGGGAGGATCTTGTTAATGATCTCAAGGCAGCTGGGACCATAGTCACCAAGAAAACAATTGGTAACACATTACGCCGTGAGGACTGAAATCCTGCAGTGCCCGCAAGGTCCCCATGCTCAAGAAAGCACATATATATGCCCGTCTGAAGTTTGCCAATGAACATCTGAATGATTCAGAGGACAACTGGGTGAAAGTGTTGTGGTCAGATGAGACCAAAATGGAGCTCTTTGGCATCAACTCAACTTGCCGTGTT
Organism: Brachymystax lenok tsinlingensis; assembly: GCA_030435695.1. NCBI lineage: Eukaryota > Metazoa > Chordata > Actinopteri > Salmoniformes > Salmonidae > Brachymystax > Brachymystax lenok. The sequence continues at coordinate 17,163,542 of CM059802.1, forward strand.
TGGAGGAGGAGGAATGCTGCCTATGACCCCAAGAATACCATCCCCACCGTCAAACATGGAGGTGGAAACATTATGCTTTGGGGGTGTTTTTCTGCTAAAAGGGACAGGACAACTTCACCGCATCAAAGGGACGATGGACGGGCCATGTACCGTCAAATCTTGGGTGAGAACCTCCTTCCCTCAGCCAGGGCATTGAAAATGGGTCGCGGATGGGTATTCCAGCATGATAATGACCCAAAACACACTGTCAAGGCAACAAAAGAGTGGCTCAAGAAGAAGCACATTAAGGTCCTGGAGTGGCCTAGCCAGTCTCCAGACCTAATCCCATAGAGCATCTGTGGAGGGAGCTGAAGGTTCGAGTTGCCAAATGTCAGCCTCGAAACCTGAATGACTTGGAGAAGATCTGCAAAGAGGAGTGGGACAAAATCCCTCCTGAGATGTGTGCAAACCTGGTGGCCAACTACAAGAAACGTCAGACATCTTTGATTGCCAACAAGGGTTTTGCCACCAAGTACTAAGTCATGTTTTGCAGAGGGGTCAAATACTTATTTCCCTCATTAAAATGCAAATCAATTTATAACATTTTTCACATGCGTTTTTCTGGATTTTTGTTGTTGTTATTCTGTCTCTCGCTGTTCAAATAAACCTAAAATTATAGACTGATCATTTCTTTGTCAGCGGGCAAACGTACAAAATCAGCAGGGGATCAAATACTTTTTTCCCTCACTGTAACATAGCCGGCACTACTATCTTCCTCTTTTACCATTTCCCCAAATCTTTTCCAAACATTACTTTTATGGCCCTCCCTTCTCTTTATTTTCAACTCTCCTTTCGCAGCTTGTGTCTTATTGAATTAAACTTTGACAATGTCCTTTTTGCATCCGCGGATTGTCGTTAACTTTTTCTGCCCTTCCCAGAAGCATTAGTGGTTGAAAAACGAGTTTTACTGACTCCAACCTAAGTGTATGTAAACTTCTGACTTCAACTGTGTGTGTGTGTGTGTGCGCGTGTGCGTACAGGGTGGTGAGGCAAATTTGCCTGTCGATCATCTTATTTGTATGAGGGACTTCAGAAATAGGCAGCAGTGCAATAAGAGTAAGCTAATAAGCAGTAGTTGGGGACTGACTGACACAATCCATACAGAAAAAAACCTACAGAAACAACCCACACAGAAACAACCCACACAGGAACAACCCATACAGAAACAACATGTCTCTGAACATGGCGTTCTTTTGTGAAATTCTTCTTGGAAAATTGGCAGAGTTCTGCTCAGTGGAATAACACATTGGCTTATCACAACAGCAGTCTCTCTTTGTCCACACACACTCACATAAAAACAAATAGGCTCCTTCACATGCTCTCGAAGTTTAGACAAACTGTAAACACTCAGCATCACAGGACAGGTGAGGTCTGCACCACTCCAACTCATAAGACATTTTTATACAGTGAGAAAAGTGATCAAATAAATAGATGAACTCACTGTGAACTCCCCGGTGAAGCCACTCTCCGCTTCCTCCTTCTCAGCCTCCTTGCTCTCCACTTGAGCCAGGAATCCCCTCAGTATCCAGGCTTGCTGCTCCATGGCTGGGCTGCTGGGGCTGCGCATGTGCTGCTGCTGCCTGGCATGTCAGGACACAGAGGGCCACGGGACCATGGACAGGGGGCCCGCCGTCAGGGTCCGGGTGGCTGGGGGTGTCTCTGTTCCAAGGGACCTGGTGAGAGGCACAAGGCACTGCCAGAGCTGTCGTCAGTTCAAGGAGGCAGCAGCAGCAAGCTAAAAGGTTCTGTGGTCAGATAAAAAAAAAAAAAAACATCACCAAAAAAAAAAAAAAACATTCTCTCTCTCACTGGGTCCTAGAGCCAGCCTTGCTCCGAAGCACCTCATCAGTGTGTGTGTGTGTGAGAGAGAGAAAGATACAGTGAGAGAGGCACAGACACAAACACAGAGGGAAAAGGGGGATAAATGTACACACACATGCTTGAACAGTGGTTCCAGCCCAGCCCTAGAGCAGGGTTTCCAAAACTAAGTCCTGGGGCCCCCCCTGGGGGCATGTTTTGGTTTTTGCCCTAGCACTACACAGCTGATGCAAATAATCTAAGTTTGATGATTAGTTGGTTATTTCAGCCAGCTGTGTAGCGCTAGGGCAAGAACCAAAACGTGTACCCAGGGGGTGCCCCAGGACCGAGTTTGGGAAACCCTGCCCTAGAGCAATGCCGAAGGCGGTCCAGCCTGTTGAACCACATTCAGGATATGGAGCCAGGAGGAGAGAGGGAGGGCCAGGAGGGATGGGCCAGGAAGGAGGGGTGGTGTGGAGGAAGGGGAAGGCTGGCTAGATCTTGTAAGACAGGTAACTCCCTCTCTCTTTCTGTCTGGCGTTTTCCCCCACAGTCCAGCTGGTCCACTGACCGTCAGGCACTGAGCACAGTGACAGTCCATCACCATTTCAGATTCATTACTCCTGAAAGATCCATGTTAATCTCACCCAAGGCTATTGAACTATCTGGTAGAATTTTAGAGATGCTATGGTGCTAGGCTAAAGCTGTCTAAACAGCTCCCATTGGCTCTACTGCAAGAGAGAGAGAGAGAGAGAGAGAGAGAGAGAGAGGGGGAGAGAGAGAATCAAAGTTCCAGGACCAGTTGTACTCATATTGACAGTGTTATACAATATATTAGTACAAGTATTTACTTGGTACATTCACTTTCTCTCTTCTGCTTGTAGTGACTATTGTCAGACCAACTCCTCTGTTGGTGCTTGTGTGTGTAATATCTGTGTGTGTAATCGCTGTGTGTGTGTGATCTCTCTGTGTGTAATCTCTGTGTGTGTAATCTCTGTGTGTGTAATTTGTGTGTGTGTCATCGCTGTGTATGCCATCTTCTATGTGTGATCTCTGTGTGTGTAATCTGTGTGTGTGTGATCTCTATGTGGGACATCTCTGAGTGTGTAATATGTGTGTGGGTAATCTCTGTGTGTGTTGCCACCTGATGGAGATACAACTGACAGAAGAAGTCAAGTACAGTTATCTCAACTCTACTGAGACAGCTGCTTGTCCAGCATTACAGAAACACTGCGAGGAAGCTGCCATGATTACACTACAGTCATTTGGAGGACATTTAGGGTGGAGAGCCAGTACACAAGTATCACCAAAGTCAAATTAATTTGGTTTAATTTTCAGCATCTGGATTTTACTTTCTCAATAAAGTTAAACTCCAAACCAAAGAATCAGATCAGGTCAGGCAGTGATGGCAGTGATCACCAATCAACAGGTTCCACTTTCTTTATTATGTACTAGGCTGGCACATAGTGGAAGGTCTATAAAATTGCAGAATTGAATGGTCCTGGAGCAGAATGGTTCAAAGTAGCAGTACTCTCCACCCCCAACAAATAACTCTTTAAAGCAGCATAGGCCTATACATTTTAATGTTGTATTGTATGATTATGTATTATGGATGATTAAACCAAAACCAAACTCATCTGAGGCTAATAATGTATATCAGTGAAATTGAACAGGGAGAATAATGCCATATGAATCTCGTTATAGAGGGTCTATTCACATCCTACATCGCAACACATTTTGCACACCTCTGAAACTCTCTCAGCAGAGGAGGATGCCACACCAACCACAGTCCATTTTAGTGGCATCCTGTCTCATTATCAAACCAACACTTCGGCTTACAATATCCTCGTTCACAGGTATAATTGCTATTGTATAGGTTCAGCGATAGAGACGGCTGGTAGAGGACATTAGTCTTACCATGATGAGGGTCCTTTATCTCCTGTTGCTGTGCGATAGTAAGTATATTTTAATCAACTTTTAATGTAGTAATTTCAACATGTGTTTACAGTTCCTTTTCAACCAGTTTGTTTGAAAGAAATGTCCTGTTTTCATGCCCTCATGATTGTACATAACATTACTTGATATCAAAGGGATGAACATATACAGTTGAAGTCAGAAGTTTACATACACTTAGGTGGTTTTTCAACCACTCCACACATTTCTTGTTAACAAACTATAGTTTTGGCAAGTTGGTTAGGACATCTACTTTTCGCATGACACAAGTAATTCTTCCAACAATTGTTTACAGACAGATTATTTCACTTATAATTAATTCACTGTAAAATAAAGTGGTGATCCTAACTGACCTAAGACAGGGAATTTTTACAAGGATTAAATGTCAGGAATTGTGAAAAACTGAGTTTAAATGTTTTTGGCTAAGGTGTATGTAAACATCCTACTTAAACTGTACCTGCACAGAATACTATCCAGTGTACATCAGCACACAGAAAAAGCTATTTTCAACCTGCAGAACATCTTTTAAAAGCCATTGTGTAGGTCTGAAAGGGCTGTTGACCAACAATGATGATTCATCTAGCTTTTTGTTGTGTTTCTTTTCCCAGCAAGTGTCCAGCTTCAGTGTGACAAAACAGTAATCCAGGCCAATGTCGGGAGTGGATTCAATCTGGTCTGCCAATACCAAACAAACAAGTACCTCTTCAGTAAGAAGTACTGGTGTCGTGGGGAGTCTAGGTCGACCTGTTCTATTCTAATGGACTCTGATCACCTCACCAACGGAGAGCTCAGACACAGGTCTCAGATCATAGATGCACAGCGAAGGGGGTTGGTCATCATCATGACAGATCTCAAGTTAGACGATACTGGAGTGTACTGGGTTGGGATTGATAAAATCTATGCTGATATCATGACTTCCATCAATCTAATTGTGACATTTGGTAAGATTATTTTTGCTCTTTACCTTTAATGACAAAGTTTCCCCTTCCCCTTTTCTTTTGCATTGTCCAAATAACATCTCTTTATCTCTCTCTCCCAGTGGCAGTGTCCAAACCCATGGTATGGCCCCCGAGTTCCATGGGAGACACTTGCTGGGGCCAGCCTGTGACAGTGCACTGTGCTAGTGCACAGGGCACAAGTGTCCAGTACACCTGGTACCAATCCACCCAACCCCAGGACATACAGTTTCAGAGCTCAGCAGACCTGCACCTACACTGTGGCATTGTGGAAGAAGACAGCCAGTACTACTGCAGTGCCAGCAACGATGTGAGCAGCCAGCAAAGTGGGATGGTTTCGCTGCAGGTTCTGAAGCCCTCAGAGGAGGACTGCATCTATAGTTTTGCTATGGAGGGTAAGTGCTTTTGTGGAAGGCTACCCGAAACGTTTGACCCAAGTTAAACAATTTAATGGCAATGCTACCAAATACTAATTGAGTGTATGTAAACTTCTGACCCACTGGGAATGTGATGAAAGAAATAAAAGCTGAAATAAATCATTCTCTCTACTATTATTCTGACATTTCACATTCTTAAATTAAAGTGGTGATCCTAACTGACCTAAGACAGGGAATTTGTACTAGGATTAAATGCCAGGAATTTAAATGTATTTGGCTAAGATGCATGTAAACTTCCGACTTCAACTGTAGCTTCTCATGACAAATAAAGTTTAAAGTAAAGTATAATAACTATTTCCAATCCATGCATATGTACTTTTCAACACCACCAGGCCAGAGAAGCTATGACTGTAGTGACAGACTGAAGACAAGCACAGCCACACCTCTGCGTTCTAATGGCCATCTGACACAAGAACCCTATCAACCTGGAACCAACAGCAACCTATCCAAAACAATCAATCAAACACACCAGGATTGGCGTTACAATAGGTCAGAACCTCTGTGTCACCGCTGTGTCACCGCTGTGTCACCGCTGTGTAACTTCTATGTTACCTCTGTGTTTATCTATTTCCACCAGATCCACATTAGCACACCTTGAGCTGAAGCCTGTTACCCAGTAACATAATGTGACATATCTTGAAGAAGAAGTGCAGCTAGACTTCCGTTGATGTGGTCAATCTGTCAGCATGTTATGTATCTGTCTGTTTGGTGGCAGTGTAGCAAAGGTTTGCATAAAGAGGCACAGTGTAGTAGCGCTGTTATGAGGTTGCATATATTTTAGTTGTCCATTTTCAAGTACAGGATGTACTGTGCACTCTTAAAAACTGTACTGTGTATGCTGCTGTGGAAATGAGATCTGAAGACTACTACTATGTAGGGGAGAGTGGGGTAAGGGGGCAAAATGGGAAGCCGCCCTTGTTTCTAGGAAACGATACAGAAAATGTACCATTTGACCAAATATTTAGAAAGAGGTCATCATTTCATGGAGTTTGTGAAGGAAGAAACCACATGGAAAAAGTGGTAATCAAGTTGGGTCCAAAAATAGATTAGTACCAAATGAAATAAATGTATTGTGTTAGAGGTTTCATGATGCTTGTATCTAAACCAAAGTAGATCATTTTTATATTGTTCTATACATCAGTTTGGGTCTCTATAAGCATCAATATGAGGTCCTAAACCTAGAACAAAAGGGCATCGTTGTAGCTGTGTCCTGTGTCGGCTAATATAGTCAAAATGTTTGCCTTGGGGTAAGTTGAGCCAATGGCCATGGGGTAAATTGAGCCAATCGTTGAGCCAATGGCAAGTATTTTGTTAGGTATTGAGCCTGTTAAAATGTGCTTAAAATTATTAAAAGACCAAAAAGTGATTGTGATTGGGTTGAATTGTGTTTGGGAAAGATAGATATAAAAATAAGGACCTCTCGAGTGGCGTAGCGGTTAGCAGGTTCGATCCCGGGCTGTATCACAACCGGCCGTGATTGGGAGTCCCATAGGGCGGCGCATAATTGGCCCAGCGTCGTCTGGGTTAGGGGAGGGTTTGGCCGGGGGGCTGACCTTGGTTCGTCACTTGAACGGTGTTTCCTCTAACACATTGGTGCGGCTGGCTTCCGGGTTAAGCGGGTGGGTGTTAAGAAGCGCAGTTTCAGAGGACGCATGACTTGTCCTTCGTCTCCCGAGTCCATTGGGGGTAAAGGGGAGTAAAATACAACAAAAAGATATACAAATAAATAAAATTAGTTGGTGTTTTACCCAATAAATTACTGGAAGTTTATATATATATATATATATATATATATATATATATGAGTGTGCAATTATCTTTACTTATTTTTATAGCTTACAGTTTGTTCGCCGTTAGTCAGCACCTCTACACTAAATAATTTTCTCTTGGTGTACGCCAGCTCATGCTTTTTATTATGTAAATAAAAATAGACCGTTTTTAAAAAGGTAGTGGTAATATTTCATTCAGTACAGAAATGTCCTGATTCCAGTGGCTGTTGATGGTCAGAAGGCTACAAGCTCATGTAAAGTTGGCAACTGAACTATGTGGAGTTCTTGTATAGGCTACCTTAGCTGAAAAAGATGAAAGGTTATCTAGACATTTGGAGACTTCCACCGTGTTTGGTTGCTAGGTGAAGACAGGTTCCTGGGTCCAGAGCATTTGAAAATGACTGCTCCCTCTCACTGAAGCCACGGAAGTTCAAGGCCGACCGCAGTACTGCAGGCATTGTTAGCAGAAAACAGTACCCCCTCCATTATAGTAAATGGGAAAATAGCAATCTTCGTGGTCAATCGTTGTGTAATAAAAATTATACTTGGAAGACAATCATGGTATCAATAATTGCTTCTAATACACCAGATGTATGTCCTTGAGTAGCTCAAACTGTGCATGTTATGTCTCCATTAAACTCCACCTTAGTGACTTAATTTGGCATCAATGCGCTATTGTCTTCACAGTGCATGTGGAAAGTATTCAGACCCCTTCCCTTCTTCCACATTTTGTTATCTTACAGGTACTGGAACTGACCCTGTATATAGTATGCTTACTTTATCATGTTCTTATTTATTGTGTGTTTTTGTTCTACCTTGTTATTTTTAGTATTACATTGTTATTGATCACTGCATTGTTGAGGTTAAAGCTAGCAAGAAAGGCATTTCACTGTACTTGTGCATGTAACATTAAAACTAACATGTCATATGCAGTTAGACTTCCTTTGCAGTGGTCAAATGTGGTATGTTGTTTGATTGCAGTGTAGTGAATGTTTCCAGAGAGGCACAGTGCTGTAGTGCTGGGAAGAGGTTGTGAAAAGTTGCATAGGTGTAGACCAGGCCTGGGCAAAGGCCGACACGGGGGGCCGTATGCGGCCCGCGACCTGATTCAATACGGCCCACGGAATCATGCTCAGATCACATAAAGAATTTGCGATAGTAAAGTTTTGAAAAACATATTTGTTATTCAAATTAAAAGCCCAATGAATAGTCTCTTTTGTGTAATGATTCAACTCCCACCGCTTGTGGGACATTTATTTTGAAGGCACGTATAAATAACAACTGCACGAGGACAGACAGTGAAAACAGGCTGACAAACGTCACAGTTTCAAATAGTAGCTAGCTAGAAATTGCACAAAAATGAGTTTTTCAAAGAAAATGTGTAATGAACACGAGGGGAGGCAGAGAGCTGGTTTCAAAGCGCAGGGCGCAGCAGGTGTTTATTGTGAAGGACCACGGAATTAGGCAGGTAGCTGGGTCCAGGGGCAGGCAAAAGGTCATACACAGGGGGTCCAAAAGGGCAACAGTAGAGGCAGGGAAAAGGCTACTAACGTAGTCCAGGAGATCAGGCAATAGGTAGATAACAGGAAATCCGATAGGCTAAAGTACAGGCAGGGAATAGGCAAAAGGCGTCGTTAATGAGGCAGGCAAAAACTATCATACAGGGGAGGAGTAAATCACGGGAAAAACAGCGCTCCGAAAGTAGTGTGTCACAAAACAAACAATACCTCACCGCAGAGGTGTGGACTCGAGTCACATGACTTGGACTCGAGTCAGACTCAAGTCACAAATATGATGACTTGCAACACGACTTTGACTTTAACACCAATGACTCGTGACTTAACTTGGACTTGAGCCTTTTGACTCAAACTGACTTGGTACCCTCCCCAAGCCCACATTAAAACAATGATGCTACTAAAAAAAGTGTGCAGCGCATCAACTCTTCATTTAACGGATTACAGTTTGAATCGGACAGCAGCCAATCAAATTGTGCCAACTGAGAAAAAGGTGCACGTGGCAGGGCAGAGGAACGTCGACGAGTGAATTCAGATGGAGCCTTTAGAAAGATGATACTCAAAATTATTATCTTCGGATATAAAGACTACACTGAATCCACAAAAAACTGATTGCAACTTGCAAAACATGCGGGAAGAAAATGACAGACTGAGGCGCAACAGCTTCCAACTTTGTTAGACATTTGAAGCTGCACAAAGAACAGTACGTCATGGCTAATATAGCCAACAGCTATATCATTCAAAACTTTGCTAGTGTAGCATGTTGGCTAACGTAACGTTAAATCAATGAGCCTCCACACAGTCAGTCAGTGCGTGAACGTGATCATTGCTACAACTGGCTAGGCAGTTGGTAGCCTAAATCCTGCCTGATGTTACTGGGTCTTTCTTATGGCTACCATTGAAATATATTATTAAAAGCATTCATGACTTGTGTAAATGTAATATGCTAACTATTACTCGTTAAAAATATGAAATGGTATTACATTTGGTGAAGAGCACATTATGACTTGTTTAGGCCTCAACTCAAAGTTTAGGACTTGACTTGATTCTTGTCGGTCTTGACTTTAGACTTGACACAGACTTGCCTGTCTTGACTTGGGACTTCAGTCTTACTTGTGACTTGTAAAACAATGACTTGGTCCCACCTCTGCCTCACAGTGATGGGGTGCAAAGAACTGAACTAAATAGTGTGCGATAATGACATACAGGTGTGTTAACAGGTGATTGGGATCTGGAGAGTGAGCTGCATTCAGGGGATCTAGGTGTTTGAGGGTGTGAGTTGGAAGCAGACGTTACAGAAAGCCAGGATCATGGCTGGGTCGAGGATGTCCTGGGCGGGGACACATGACCGTTCTTTGTGTCCGTAACCCTCCCCAATCCACCAGGTAGTAGATGCGACCACCCAGGCGCTTGGAGTCAAGGAGGGCTTGGACGGAATAAGATGGTGGCAGGATGGACTCGGGAGCTGGGTTAGAGGAAGGGGAGTCAAATAGACAGGATAAGGAATTGGCCTTCACATTTTTCTTGCCGGGCAGATAGGTGACGGTGAATTTGAACCGGGTGAAGAGTGCCCAGCAAGCCTGTCTTGTGTTATGAGCCAGCTGGGGATCGAACTCGGGTCCCTGATGTATGTGTGTGTCCCTGATGCGGACCACTCCACTACTGGAGGAGGTTGAACACAAGTGCAGAAGAATAGAAAACAATGAGATCTCAAAAGTCTGAGTTTCATCTTTGGCTCTTTACTTCAGAGAAAAAAAGCAAAACATAGCAACAGGCTTAGGCAACACTTCAAATGAATGTGTCCCAGGGTAACTCAAACAACTCCTCTTGGGAGGCAATACAAAAAAGGTAATCCAAAACAGAAGAGAAATCCTTAAACATGAGTCCAGAAACATATTTCCAAGTTTCCACAAAAAGGAAACAAAAAAAACATAGAATCCAAATTCAAAATTAGAAGGCAGAAAAATCTCAGACCCAAAGAATCCTTGAGAAGGATTGGGGCCTTAAATAGGGTTTGTCATTAGAAGTAATTCAACACAGGTGAGGGCATTACTTACAACAATTAACACAGGAGAATCAATCTGGGTTGACATAACGCCATCTAGTGGTAAAGTCAAGGGGCTTCAGACAAAACATTACAGTCTAGGGTTGAGACTCTTAGCGCTTCTTAAGTACTCCAAATTGCGGTGTAGGATCTGGCTGCCTAAGGATGGGTGCAGAAGTGAAGAGGCGTTTCAAGGTCTCAAATGCAGTAGGGGCGGTGTCGGTCCGTTGGAGGGTACAGGTTTTTTGACTGGTGAGAGCTGAGAGAGGAACGGTTGTGCTGCTGCAGTTTCGGATGAACCGGCGGTAGAAGTTGGAGAATCCTAGAAAACGTTGTAGTTCCTTTACGGTGGTAGGTTTGGGCCAGTTAAGCACTCAGTTTCACAATTCCTGACATTTAATCCTAGTAAAAAGTCCCTATCTTAGGTCAGTTAGGATCACCACTTTATTTCAAGAATGTGAAATGTCAGATTAATAGTAGAGAGAATGATTTATTTCAGCTTTTATTTCTTTCATCACATTCCCAGTGGGTCAGAAGTTTACATACACTCAATTAGTATTTGGTAGCATTGCCATTAAATTGTTCAACTTGAGTCAAACGTTTTGGGTGGCCTTCCACAAGCTTCCCACAATAAGTTGGGTGAATTTTGGCCCATTCCTCCTGACAGAGCTGGTGTAACTGAGTCAGGTTTGTAGGCCTCCTTGCTCGCACACACTTTTTCAGTTCTGCCCACAAAATTTCTATAGGATTGAGGTCAGGGCTTTGTGATGGCCACTCCAATACCTTGACTTTGTTGTCCTTAAGCCATTTTGCCACAACTTTGGAAGTATGCTTGGGGTCATTGTCCATTTGGAAGACCCATTTGCGACCAAGCTTTAACTTCCTGACTGATGTCTTGAGATATTGCTACAATATATCCACATAATTTTCCTGCCTCATGATGCCATCTATTTTGTGAAGTGCACCAGTCCCTCCTGCTACAAAGCACCCCCACAACATGATGATGCCACCCCTGTGCTTCACGGTTGGGATGGTGTTCTTCAACTTGCAAGCCTCACCCTTTTTCCTCCAAACATGATGGTCATTATGTTTCATCAGACCAGAGGACATTTCTCCAAAAAGTATGATCTTTGTCCCCATGTGCAGTTGCAAACCGTAGTCTGGCTTTTTAATGGTGGTTTTGGAGCAGTAGCTTCTTCCTTGCTGAGCGGCCTTTCAGGTTATGTCGATATAGGACTCGTTTTACTGTGGATATAGATTATTTTGTTCCTGTTTCCTCCAGCATCTTCACAAGGTCCTTTGCTGTTGTTCTGGGATTGATTTGCACTTTTCGCACCAATGTACGTTCATCTCTAAGAGACAGAACGCGTCTCCAGACGCGTGGTATGACGGCTGCGTGGTCTCATGGTGTTTATACTTGCGTGTACTACTATTTGTACAAATGAACGTGGTACTTTCAGCCGTTTGAAAATTGCTCCCAAGGATGAACCAGATTTTTGGAGGTCGCCAATTTCTTTTCTGAGGTCTTGGCTGATTTCTTTGAATTTTCCCATGATGTCAAGAAAAGAGGCACTGAGTTTGAAGGTAGGCCTATAAATACATCCACAGGTACACCTCCAATTGGCTCAAAAATGTCAATTAGCCTATCAGAAGCTTCTAAAGCCATGACATAATTTTCTGGAATTTTCCAAGCTGTTTAAAGGCACAGTCAACTTAGTGTATGTAAACTTCTGACACACTGGAATTGTGATACAGTGAAATAATTTGCCCGTAAACAATTGTTGGAAAAATTACTTGTGTCATGCACAAAGTAGATGTCCTAACCAACTTGCCAAAACTATAGTTTCTTAACAAGAAATTTGCGGAGTGGTTGAAAAACAAGTTTTAATGACTCCAACCAAAGTGTATGTAAACTTCCGACTTCAACTGTAAGTTCTCTGCACCCCATCATTTTGAGGTATTGTTTGTTTTGTGACACACTTCTATTCGGGGGGCTCTGTTTTTCCCGTAATTTAATCCTCCCATATATGATAGTTTTTGCCTGCCTCATTAATGATGCCTTTTGCCTATTCCCTGCCTGTACCTTAGCCTATCAGATTTCCTGTTATCAACCTATTGCCTGATCTCACGGACAACATTACTAGCCTTTTCCCTGCCTGTACTGTTGCCTTTTTGGACCCCCTGTGTATGACCTTCTGCCTGCCCTTGGACCCAGCTACCTGCCTCCTCCTGTGGTCCTTTTCAAATAAACACTTGCTGCGCCCTGCGAGTGAAACCAGCTCTCTGTCTCCCATCGTGTTCATTACAGGTGTGTGCATTTGTATTCACCCCTCTTTGCCATGAAGCCTCAAAATATTATCTGGTGCAACCAATTACCTTCCGAAGTCATATATTTAGTTAAATAAAGTCCACCTGTGTGCAATCTAAGTGTCCCATGATCTGTCACATGATCTCAGTATATATACACCTGTTCTGAAAGGCCCCAGAGTGTGCAAAACCGCTAAGCAAGGGGCACCACCAAGCTAGTGGCACCATGAAGACCAAGGAGCTCTCCAAACAGGTCAGGGACAAAGTTGTGGAGAAGTACAGATCAGGGTTGTGTTATAAAAAATATCAGAAACTTTTAACATCCCACGGAGCACCATTAAATCCATTATTAAAAAAAATTAAGAATATGGCACCACAACAAACCTGCCAAGAGAGGGCCACCCACCAAAACTCACGGACCAGGCAAGGAGGGCATTAATCAGAGAGGCAACAAAGAGACCAAAGATAACCCTGATGGAGCTGCAAAGCTCCACAGCGGAGATTGGAGTACTTGTCCATAGGACCACTTTAAGCCGTACACTCCACAGCGCTGGGCTTTATGGAAGAGTGGCCAGAAAGAAGCCATCGCTTAAATAAAAAAATAAGCAAACGTTTGGTGTTCGCCAAAAGGCATGTGGGAGGCTCCCCAAACATATGGAAGAATGTACTCTGGTCAGATGAGACTAAAATTGAGCTTTTTGGCTATCAAGGAAAACGCTATGTCTGACACAAACCCAACACCTCTCATCACCCCGAGAACACCATTCCCACAGTGAAGCATGGTGGTGGCAGCATCATGCTGTGGGGATATTTTTCATCAGCAGGGACTGGGAAACTGGTCAGAATTGAAGGAATGATGGATGGTGCTAAATACAGGGACATTCTTGAGGGAAACCTGTTTCAGTCTTCCAGAGATTTGAGACTGGGACGGAGGTTCACCTTCCAGCAGGACAATGACCCTAAGCATACTGCTAAAGCAACACTTGAGTGGTTTAAGGGGAAACATTTAAATGTCTTGGAATGGCCTAGTCAAAGCCCAGACCTCAATCCAATTGAGAATCTGTGGTATGACTTAAAGATTGCTGTACACTAGCAGAAACCCATCCAACTTGAAGGAGCTGGAGAAGTTTTGCCTTGAAGAATGGGCAAAAATCCCAGTGGCTTGATGTGCCAAGCTTATAGACACATATCTCAAGAGACTTGCAGCTGTAATTGCTGCAAAAGGTGGCTCTACAAAATATTGACTTTGGGGGGGGGGGGTGAATAGTTCTGCTTTTTGTCTTATTTCTTGTTTGTTTCACCCCATTTTCAAAGTGGTAGGCATGTTGTGTAAATCAAATGACACAAACCCCCAAAACATCTATTTTCATTCCATGTTGTAAGGCAACAAAATAGGAAAAATGCCAAGGGGGTGAATACTTTCGCAAGGAACTGTACATGGGGGTACCGATACAATGTGCGGGGGCACTGGTTAGAGCGGGGGCACTGGACAGCTGATCGTCCTCACAGTGGCAGACCACGTGTAACAACACCTGTACAGGATCGGTACATCCAAACATCACACCTGTGGGACAGGTACAGGATGGCAACAACTGCCCAAGTTACACCAGGAACGCACAATCGCTCCATCAGTGCTCAGACTGTCCGCAATAGGCTGAGAGAGGCTGGACAAAGGCCTGTTGTAAGGCAGGTCCTCACCAGACATCACCAGCAACAACGTCGCCTATGGGCACAAACCCACCGTCTCTGGACCAGACAGGACTGGCAAAAAGTGCTCTTCACTGACGAGTCGAGGTTTTGTCTCACCAGGGGTGATGGTTGTATTCGCGTTTATCGTCAAAGGAATGAGCGTTACACATAGGCCTGTACACTGGAGCGGGATCGATTTAGAGGTGGAGGGTCCTTCATGGTATGGGGCGGTGTGTCAGACCATCATCGGACTGAGCTTGTTGTCATTGCAGGCAATCTCAACGCAATGCGTTACAGGGAAGACATCCTCCTCCCTAATGTGGTAACCTTCCTTCAGGCTCATCCTGACATGACCCTCCAGCATGACAATGCCACCAGCCATACTGCTCGTTCTGTGCATAATTTCCTGCAAGACAGGAATGTCAGTGTTGGCTAGCGAAGAGCCCGGATCTCAATCCCATTGAGCACATCTGGGACCTGTTGGATCGGAGGGTGAGGGCTAGGGCCATTCCCCCCCAGAAATGCCAGGGAACTTGCAGGTGCCTTGGTGGAAGAGTGGGGTAACATCTCACAGCAAGAACTGGCAAATCTGGGGCAGTCCATGAAGAGGAGATGCAATACTGACTGTTACTTTTGATTTTGACACTCCCTTTTTTCAGGGACACATTATTCAATTTCTGTTAGTCACATGTCTGTGGAACTTGTTCAGTTTGTCTCAGTTGTTGCTTCCTGTTATGTCCATACAAATATTTACACATGTTAAGTTTGCTGAAAATAAACACAGTTGACAGTGAGAGAACGTTTCTTTCTTTGCTGAGTTCAGGTAGAGTTATTAAAGTGCCTATGCATAGATGACAACAGAGAGTAGCAGTAGAGGGGGTGAGGGGGGCTGGGCACTGCAAATAGTTTGGGTAGCCATTTGACTAGATGTTCAGGAGTTATGGCTTGGGGGTAGAGGCTGTTTAGAAGCCTCTTGGACCAAGAATTGGCGCTCCGGTACTGCTTGCCGTGCGGTAGCAGAGAGAACAGTCTATGACTAGGGTGGCTGGAGTCTTTGACAATTTTTAGGGTCTTCCTCTGACACCGCCTGTTATAGAGGTCCTGGATGGCAGGAAGCTTGGCCCGAGCGATGTACTGGGCCGTTTGCACTACCCTCTGTAGTGCCTTGCAGTCAGAGGCTGAGCAGTTGCCATCCTAGGCAGTGATGCAACCAGTCAGGATGTTCTCGATGGTGCAGCTGTAGAACCTTTTGAGGATCTGAGTACCCATGCCAAATCTTTTCAGTCTCCTGAGGGGGAATAGGCTTTGTCGTGCCCTCTTCACGACTGTCTTGGTGTGTTTGGACCATGATAGTTCTTTGGTGATGTGGACACCAAAGAACTTGAAGCTCTCAACCTGCTCCAATACAGCCATTTTGATGAGAATGGGGGCGTGCTCGGTCCTCTTTTTCCTGTACTCCCCAATCATCTCCTTTGACTTGATCATGTTGAGGGAGAGGTTGTTGTCCTGGCACCACACGGCCAGGTCTCTGACCTCCTCCCTATAGGCTGTTTTGTCGTTGTCGGGGATCAGGCCTACCACTGTTGTGTCATCGGCAAATGTATTGGTGTTGGAGTCGTGCCTGGCCGTGCAGTCATGGGTGAACAGGGAGTACAGGAGGGGACTGAGCACTCACCCCCTGAGGGGCCCTTGTGTTGAGGAGCAGCGTGGCGGATGTGTTGTTACCTACCCTTACCACCTGGGGGCAGCCCGTCAGGAAGTCCAGGATCCAGTTGCAGAGGGACGTGTTTAGTCCCAGGGTCCTTAGCTTATTGATGAGCTTTGAGGGCACTATAGTGTTGAACGCTGAGCTGTTGTCAATGAATAGCATTCTCACATAGGTGTTCCTTTTGTCCAGGTGGGAAAGGGCAGTGTGGAGTGCAATAGAGATTGCTTCATCTGTAGGTCTGTGGGGCGGTATGCAAATTGGAGTGGGTCTAGGGTTTTTTGGGATGATGTGAGCCATGACCAGCCTTTCAAAGCACTTCATGGCTACAGACGTGAGTGCTACAGGTCGGTAGTCATTTAGGCAGGTTACCTTAGTGTATTTGGGCACAGGGACTATGGTGGTCTGCTTAAAACATGTTGTTATTACAGAGGTTGAAAATGTCAGTGAAGACATTTGCCAGTTGGTCAGCGCATGCTTTTGTAAATGTCTGAGTCTTGGAGTGTGCCCCTGGCTATCAGTACATTTTAAAAACAAGAAAATGGTGCCGTTGGCTTTCCTTAATATAAGGAATTTGAAATTATTTATATTTTTACTTTTGATACTAAAGTATATTTTAGTAATTATGTTTACTTTTGATACTTTAGTATATTTAAAACAAAATACTTTTAGACTTTTACTCAAGTAGTATTTTACTGGGTGACTTTTACTTGAGTAACTTTCTATTAAGGGATCTATTATTTTACTCAAGAATGCCAATTGGGTACTTTTTCCACCACTGGGTATAGATGGTGTCCATTTTCAAATACAGGATGTATTGTGAACTCTTAACAATTGTACTGTACAGTCGTGGCCAAAGGTTTGAGAATGACACAAATATTAATTTCAACAAAGTTTGCTGCTTTAGATATTTTTGTCAGATGTTACTATTGAATACTGAAGTATAATTACAAGCATTTCATGAGTGTCAAAGGCTTTTATTGACAATTACATGAAGTTGATGCAAAGAGTCAATATTTGCAGTGTTGACCCTTCTTTTTCAAGACCTCTGCAATCCATCCTGGCATGCTGTCAATTAACTTATGGGCCACATCCTAACTGATGGCAGCCCATTCTTGCATAATCAATGCTTGAAGTTTGTCAGAATTTGTCGGTTTTTGTTTGTCCACCCGCCTCTTGAGGATTGACCACAAGTTCTCAATGGGATTAAGGTCTGGGGAGTTTCCTGGCCATGGACCCAAAATAGCGATGTTTTGTTCCCCAAGCCACTTAGTTATCACTTTTGCCTTATGGAAAGGTGCTCCATCATGATGGAAAAGGCATTGTTCGTCACCAAACTGTTCCTGGATGGTTGGGAGAAGTGTTGGTTCCATTCTTTATTCATGGCTGTGTTCTTAGGCAAAATTGTAAGTGACCCCACTCCCTTGGCTGAGAAGCAACCCGACACAAGAATGGTCTCAGGATGCTTTACTGTTGGCATGACACAGGACTGATGGTAGCGCTCACTTTGTCATCTCCGGACAAGCTTTTTTCCGGATGCCCCAAACAATCGGAAAGGGGATTCATCAGAGAAAATGACTTTACCCCAGTCCTCAGCAGTCCAATCCCTGTACCTTTTGCAGAATATCAGTCTGTCCCTGATGTTTTTCCTGGAGAGAAGTGGCTTCTTTGCTGCCCTTCTTGACACCAGGCCATCCTCCAAAAGTCTTTGCCTCACTGTGCGTGCAGATGCACTCACACTTGCCTGCTGCCATTCCTGAGAAAGCTCTGTACTGGTGGTGCCCCGATCCCACAGCTGAATCAACTTTAGGAGACAGTCCTGGTGCATGGTGGACTTTCTTGGGCACCCTGAAGCCTTCTTTACAACAATTGAACCGCTCTCCTTGAAGTTCTTGATGATCTGATAAATGGTTGATTTAGGTGCAGTCTTACTGGCAGCAATATCCTTGCCTGGGAAGCCCTTTTTGTGCAAAGCAATGATGACGGCACGTGTTTCCTTGCAGGTAACCATGTTTGACAGAGGAAGAACAATGATTCCAAGCACCACCCTCCTTTTGAAGCTTCCAGTCTGTTATTCGAACTCAATTAGCATGGCAGAGTGATCTCCAGCCTTGACCTCATCAACACTCACACCTGTGTTAACGAGAGATTCACTGACATGATGTCAGCTGGTCCTTTTGCGGCAAGGCTGAAATGCAGTGGAAATGTTTTTTTGGGGATTCAGTTCATTTGCATGGCAAAGAGGGACTTTGCAATTAATTGCAATTCATCTGATCACTCTTCATGACATTCTGGAGTATATGCAAATTGCCATCATACAAACTGTGGCAGCAGACTGTGAAAATTAATATTTGTGTCATTCTCAAAACTTTTGGCCACGACTGTATATGCTGCTGTGGGAATTAAATATTTAGACTACTACTGTATGTAATGTGGAATTTCATTTTCAAAAAGCGATTTTCAATCATAACTCTTTTTGTTTGTTTTTCAGGGCATTGGCATTGTTGCCTGTTTGGTATGAGATCCTGCGCTGGCTTTTCCTGGCTACTCTGATAGCAGCTGTGTGTCTTGTGCACAAGTTCAGACCTACAAGTGTGATCCAACAGTCTCTATGACAACAGAAAGTTTTCTTTTGGCAAACTGACCACTTTGTTTTACCTTAGTCGCAGATATATGTACTTTAGCTAACTCCTTTGTTATTGTCGTCATATAACAACATCCTTCAGAGACATTAAGAATATAGATTTGGATATCTACATCAAGGTAAATAGGTGTATCTACTTATACAAAGAGTAAATGTGGGATTAAATTATATTTAATATATTTTAAATTGTCTTATTGACATAAAATAAATGTTTAAATATAGGTGCCAGTGAGGATGTGAAGAGTTACAGTTAGCCACAGGAGGGCAGTAATGATTGTGTTATGGAAGTTTGAAACATCACATGTTCAGTATGGCTTACATTATGAAAGGACCTTAAGTGTTATCATGGAATCCTAAAATAAACATTTGTATTTCAACTAATTGCTCAGTAATATTGTTTTTTACAGGGAGCCGGGAGTTTTTTTTATATACCTGAGACAGATACTAATTTCCTACCCAACAGCCACCAGATCCTGTCTGGTCTGCAGGGGGATGTGTTATTTTATCATATATTTTAGTGGCAAAATACATACAGTCTTGTTCATACATCTCCATAAATTATTTGTCTTAGGGTAGGCCTATTAATTTGCCTGTATTGATCACCTGTAATGAATACTCAGGGAGAAAAAGGTGTAGATTCCTGTGCAGAGCGAGGCAGGTGTTTATTTTGCCTTTGCAGAAGGCAGGTATCGTGGTCACAGGCAGGCAAACAGGCAGGTAAATCAAAACTAGGACTGAAGGCTATAACTGGTTCTCACAAACGAGCTAGGAAAAGGCTTAGTAGAGTCAAAACGAACAATACCTCACAAAGGCACAAACAGAATAAACTGAACCAAATAAGGTGCTGATGAGACAGGTGAAATCAATGAACAAAAATGAAAGACAGGGCTACGTTCAAGAACACAAAGAAACAAGGCTACGTTCAAGAACACAACGAAACAGAACACAAGGTTGACTAAGGAAATACAGAACCTTACATCTAAACCATATCTATTGTGACAGTAAAACAGGAAGTCTCCTCCCTCCCTGTGAATGATATCATGAAATAAACAAATGTTGCTTTATGAGTCAGGTGACTCATTGCATTTCTCAGGAATTCATAATGTGGATGTTCTTCCTGTGATTGATTAACTTGTCAGATGACTTTCTCAATCAAGCTTTTATTGCCCTGTATAAAAGCCTTATCTATTACGTTGGTCAGAGACACCGATAAAATGTTCCATCTAGAAAAAGCCAGAGAAAAGTAAATGGAAAGGGCTTAAGTCAAAATGACACTTTATGAAAATTCTGTAATGGGTAAGTTACTAGAATTTAGTTTGTTACAACGTAAAAATACTGAGTTGTGTGTCACGTGGTGATGAGATTAGGATCCATTTCCAATTCCATGATGATTGTTATTCTATCCTTCCCAGGAACTCTGTCATACAATAAGACATTCTATTATATCCTTCCCAGGGACTCTGTCATACAATAAGACATTGTCACAGCATGAGAATCTGTTTTCAATGTCGATCACACTAAACAATGGAGGGCCAAACCCTCTAAATGACAAACCACTTCCTGTTGCCGCCCCTTCTTTAAACTCATAACCTCAACATATGTTTTCCATAGTGGTGTCTAGTGTGTGCAGATTATTGAATACCTTATATTAAGATATGTTTATTTTTTATTTCACCTTTATTTAACCAGGTAGGCTAGTTGAGAACAAGTTCTCATTTACAACTGCGACCTGGCCAAGATATATGCAAAGCAGTTTGACACATTCCACAAAGAGTTACACTTGGAATAAACAAACATACAGTCAATAATACAGTAGAAAAAGTCTATATACAGTGAGTGCAAATGAGGTAAGATAAGGGAGGTAAGGCAATAAATAGGACATAGTGGCGAGATAATTACGATTTAGCAATTAAACACTGGAGTGATAGATGTGCAGAAGATGAATGTGCAAGTAGAGATACTGGGGTGCAAAAGAGCAAAATAAATAAATAAATACAGTATGGGGATGAGGTAGTTGGATGGGATATTTGCAGATGGGCTATGTACAGGTGCAATGATCTGTGAGCTGCTCTGACAGCTGGTGCTTGAAGTTAGTGAGGGAGATATGAGTCTCCAACTTCAATGATTTTTGCAGTTCGTTCCAGTCATTGGCAGCAGAGAACTGGAAGGAAAGGCGGCCAAAGGAGGAATTGGCTTTGGGGGTGACCAGTAATATATACCTGCTGGAGCGCGTGCTGCGGGTGGGTGCTGCAATGGTGACCAGTGAGCTGAGATAAAGCGGGGCTTTACCTAGCAAAGACTTGTAGATGACCTGGAACCAGTGGGTTTGGCGACGAGTATGAAGCGAGGGCCAGCCAACAAGAGTGTACAGGTCGCAGTGGTGGGTAGTATATGGGGCTTTGGTGACAAAAAGGATGGCACTGTGATAGACTGCATCCAATTTCTTGAGTAGAGTGTTGGAGGCTATTTTGTAAATGACCGATTGAGGATCGGTAGGATAGTCAGTTTTACGAGGGTATGTTTGGCAGCATGAGTGAAGGAGGCTTTGTTGCGAAATAGGAAGCCGATTCTAGATTTAATTTTGGATTGGAGATGCTTAATGTGGTTCTGGAAGGAGAGTTTACAGTCTAACCAGACACCTAGGTATTTGTAGTTGTCCACATATTCTAAGTCAGAACCGTCCAGAGTAGTGATGCTGGACGGGTGGGCAGGTGTGGGCAGCGATCGGTTGAAGAGCATGCATTTAGTTTTACTTGCATTTAAGAGCAGTTGGAGGCCACGGAAGGAGAGTTGTATGGCATTGAAGCTCGTCTGCAGGTTAGTTAACACAGTGTCCAAAGAAGGGCCAGAAGTATACAGAATGGTGTTGTCTGTGTAGAGGTGGATCAGAGAATCACCAGCAGCAAGAGTGACATCATTGATGTATACAGAGACGAGAGTCTGCCCGAGAATTTAACCCTGTTGCACCCCCATAGAAACATGTCTAAAATATACAAATACCTTTCCCAAGTAGTTGGAAGCATATCTATATCTTGGACAGATTGTGTCAGTGAAAAAAGGAGTGTCAGGAAATGGTGAAAGGTTCTGTTACTCAGCATGAGTCAAACTGAGTATTGTTCTACACACCACATTTACTTGTGTCTAAATACCAAAGTGGTGATCATATATTATATTACAATGCTGCCACTGAGGCTCAGCATGCCAATCCTTCAGCTCATATTGATTTGACCTGGACTGTTCTTACCTGGTATAAGGAAGATGTGTACTCATTTGTTAATGATTGGATCACTATCAGATCTGAGCACCTGGCATCAATAGCTGGCATAGTGTTCATTAACTGTTTCACTGTCACAGAACAACGCTTAGATGCTGTTTGCTGGATGACAGACAATATTCTAAATCTGTGTAGGCCTAGGCCTCATACACACAGTGCCTTGCGAAAGTATTCACCCCCCTTGGCATTTTCCCTATTTTGCTGCCTTACAACCTGGAATTAAAATATATTTTTTGTCCTGCTGCAGGGTGAACCTCCGTCCCAGTCTCAAATCTCTGGAGGACTGAAACGTGTTTCTCTCAAGAATATCCCTGTATTTAGCGCCATCCATCATTCCTTCAATTCTGACCAGTTTTCCAGTCCCTGCCGATGAAAAATATCCCCACAGTATGATGCTGCCACCACCATGCTTCACTGTGGGGATGTTGTTCTCGGGGTGATGAGAGGTGTTGGGCTGGTACCAGACATAGCATTTTCCTTGATAGACAAAAAGCTACATTTTAGTCTCATCTGACCAGAGTACCTTCTTCCATATGTTTGGGGAGTCTCCCACCACCCTGACAATCACTTCTATTTGTGCTTTTATGTGCTATACCTTTTTGTACCCACTGCCCTTTCTCCCCAAATCGAAATGGGCACCAGCATCGCAGTGCAAGAGGCGTCACTGTAGTCCCTGGTTTGAATCCAGGCTGCATTACATCCGGCAGTGATTAGGAGTCCCCTAGGCCGGTGCACAATTGGCCCAGCATCGTCCGGGTTTGCCCATCATTGTAAATAAGAATTTGTTCTTAACTGACTTGCCTAGTTAAATAAAGGTTACATTTAAAAATATATAAAAAATGAATTGCTTGCTTACTGTCCCTTTATTAAGGACACGCCCTTGCTCTACCTGAGACGGAGGAGCACTGCCCTCAAACACAGGTGCAACATAAACGTCAAGTTGCTAGCCAAGCAGACAGTTTCTAGGTGAAGAAAGCCTATAGACCATTTGAACAATAAGGTAAGATTTTTTTCCAAATAACGCTGATAATTATTGTTAATTATTCTAGAAAGTGCCATGTACGCAAACATGGTAGCTAGACGATCCAGCTACAATTAGCTCGGCTTTCTAGTTATCTGGGTGGTCCTACCCCATTCATAGACGCTAAATACCTTTATTGCTTTTTGATTAAGGTGTCTTCAGAGACAGTACAGTATGTCGTATGTTCTTCCCAGGGGCATTTTGTTAAGAGCTCATGCGATCGTTTGCGGTACCGTTTTGAAAACAGAGGAACGTAGTTATCCAACGTGGTCTCAGATCATTTCATATGATTCTTTACATACATCTACGACCGTATCTTTAGTATTTAGTATATGTAACGTTTCTTATGGTATTAATTTATGAACGTCCATCATCCGTTAAGTACAATATGTTACTAATTTGCAATTGGCCCAGTATGTTTTGAGAAATGAAAATGTTACGAATAACCATTTGTTGTGGATCACCTTAGTTAGGTGGTTAATGATCGTGTTAGCTAGCTCTCGGGGTTAGGGGAAGGGTTATCCAACATACTAAGTAGTTGCGAAGCTGCTAAAGTTGTCCATTCTGAGATTCGAACACGCTTTCCTTAAGAAACCAATCGTAACATATCATACTAATTTGAGTGTCCTTGATTATACTATGTTACGTCTAGTCTATGAGACCAGTCTGAACTATCTTTCATGTCAGCTAGATATAATAAAAAGGTTAAATTACTACACACCTTTTTATACCGAGGTAGACAGTTTCAGGTTGGATATTCGCCTGTAGTTTTCCTTACCTCCACCAACAGCAATTAGCGACGTCAACATAGTGACAAATCAACTTTTTCACATTTCAATAGCTATTTAACCATTACTCCTAAAACTTTCAAAACTGGTTCTAGCTAACCCGATGGCATAGACACACATAGCTTTTTTTCCCGATTTACATCTCGCACTATTTTAAATTATTTATTTACATTTTTGAATTTCAATAGCTCATTGGTCATATGACCTACTGGACTCAAACAAGGTTCAGAATGTCCACTGACTACCCTTCTATATTGCGCACACCCTTTAGTTTGTCCATTTTTATCTCACATGATTATACATTATTTTTTTGTGGCTAAAAAGTGTGCAATGTGTAGGCCCACTAAGTGGACATTCTGAACCTTGTTTGAACTCACTAGGTCACATGACCAAAGAGCTATTGAGATGTTTTAAAATGAAAAATTCATGTAAAATCTTGTGAGATTATGAAAATTGACAAACTAAAGGGTGTGCAATATAGAAGGGTAGTCAGTGGACATTCTGAACTTTGTTTGTGTCAAGTAGGTCACATGACCAAGGAGCTATTAAACTTTTTTTTTTTTACATTCAAATTTCAACTAGGAATACAAAATGCTGCTCACATTTCCACATGTTTATTAGCTTTGGAAAGTGAATTTATGTCCAAATCATGAAAATAATACCTTCGCAATGTTGTGTGCAATTTTTCCCAACAGCATGACACTTATTTGGAGTCTGTGGCTCAAGTGGTTTGAAAGCTATTGAGGTTTGAAAGCGTGAATATCTGTCGAATATCCAACTTGAAACTGTCTACCTCTGTACTTTTTATAGGGTTAGAGTTCCATATTTCCATCTTGCAGCATGTGTTTACAAAAAAGGCTAATTAGTGTTCTAGCATTCTCCTAACGCCTGTGTTGTAACTGAAAAATGCTGCCGGCTGCAAATGTGATAAAGCCAGTTAAAACTAAGTGTATATTTTGCATTTGTGATATGAAAGTAAAGGACTTTATGTTTTTAGAACCGTAACGTTATCGCAGTTTAGAATCGATTCACATTTTGAAGGAGTATTTGGCTGTTTTGAAAATAAGATGCAAGGTCCTTGGCTAATTCACCATTTTACAACTGTTAGATGGTTCCTTACCCTGAAAAAAATTATATGGACCAGGAGAAACTGTATTTCATGGTAAAATGTTATTTAAAGCACCATTACAAACTTGAAGAATGACATTTTTCTCATGATCACATCACCTAAAATCCCCTCATCTATGTGGTCTGATGTAACTTTTTAAAGGTGATTTGGCCATAACACAACATGCTCACATGCTCCCCCCATCACTTCCATTGATTCCAGTAACGTTGCTAGCTAACATTAGGCAAACCTTATTGAATGTGATATGTATATTTCCTTGTCAATATTGTGATTAAGGCAAGTTGATATTTAACTAGCTGATCAAACTCAACAATTTACAATGTGGTGACTAATGTGAGTGGATTGAAACTCTGACGTCACATATAATCATGCGTGCTATTATTTGGGTGCTGAAATCTGTAGTTTTTGATAACTTCATTTTGTGACGCCAGAGCTCCTGTCGGCACACTAGTCGCTGCTCCGCTCCATCATAAATTGTTGAGTTTAGTTGCCTAGTGGATATTGTGAGAAGTTGATCCGCTTAGGTGAGGATCTGGCAAGACGTTACAGAACAAGCAAACCAACAAATCCAGGAAATTGTGTGCTGCTTGTTGCAGAAAAGACGTCATGCAGCCCTCTAACGTCTGTTGGTCCTTGACGACATGGATGGTCCAGCTGGCCTTGATTGTTGTCACTGTTCAAGGTGGGGTCATATCTGTATAGAATCAGAATCCTATTTCTTTGCATCTCTCTCTTTCTACAGACGGGAGTTTGAAGCTTACACTGCTTTATGGGTTGAATTGAAGGTGTTGTCTCCTGTATTTCTTCACCTTGGTCATTAACATTTTAACTCAATTTTGTCTCCACCTCTTTCAGCTAAAAACTGCACCAAACCCATAGGAGGGCCAAACATGGTTTTGTCAGATGCCTTTATCACTCAAGAGACATTTGTAGAGGGCGCAAAAGTCACTTTTCAGTGTACAATTGGACATGCCAGTGAAGGAGGGTCTCCATCAGTCACCTGTACTGCTGGCGTGTGGAGTGAAGTGAAACTGACATGCGGAAGTAATATAATTGTCTATTTATTTTTGCGCTGAAAGTTGTGCCATATTCTTGTAAATGTTTCCAGTTTTTACTTACCCGCTCAACTTGATATATTCATTGCCCATCCTTAAATCTAATTGAAAAACAAGCCTGGAATTAGGACCTGTTTTGTGCTAACATTCAACTCTTTGTCATTTTGAAAGTCTGCCTGGTTTCTCTGGTTGTTTCAGGAAGTCGTGGCAGCCCAGGAGAAGTGATGAACGGCCAGTTTAATCTCTCTGAGGGGATCTTGTTTGGAGACAAGGCTGTTGCTACCTGTGACACTGGGTCAGTGCTTTCTTGAATCTTAGATGTGACTTAAAAAATATATATATATATTAACATGTCAACAGTTTCACAAAGCTGTCCATTTGTTGGCCTAATTTAGTGATTTTACAAATAAGCCTTAATTAAACTTCCTCTCCCTAAAAGCTAAACAAAATGAATGTCTTTCAATTTTAGGCGTATTATCTGTCAATTCTATTTTGATCAGAGCTGTGAACAGTCTCTGTTGTAACCCTTACTATCCTGAAAGCAAAGTTTGAAAAACTGTCTCATATTGTCTAATCTTTCTCTTTTTCAGCTATATGCTCGTGGGCAGCGGTGTAAGGACCTGTATGGATGGAGGCTGGGATGGCAGAGTTCCTGTATGTGAAGGTTAGTAATCGGAAGGAGCATGTCAAGTGAAAATAGCATTAACAGTTCTGTGCTTGTGCCTGATTGAAAACTCTTCATAACTGCTGTTGTACTCTAATCTGCAGTGGTGACTTGTGGAAAGCCCCCGACCATTGTCAACGGTGGGCCTGTTGTCCCACCTGAAGATACATATGACTATGGAAGTGTAGTGCAATATGGCTGTGAGAAGGATTACACTCTGGTTGGATCTAAATCCTTAACCTGCTCTGAGAATGGAGTTTTCCAGCCAGCTCCACCTGAGTGTAAAAGTATGTTGAAGCTTTTCCCCAGTATAAGTATTGTTGTTAACAAAACAATAATGAACTGCTTACACCAGGGGGTGTCAAACTCATTCCATGGAGGGCCTAGTGTCTGCTGGTTTCTCCTTTCAATTAAGATGAGCAGATGAGGGGAGTTCCTTACTAACTAGTGACCTTAATTCATCAATCAAGTACAAGGGAGGAGCGGAAACCTGCAGACATTCGGCCCCCCCATGGAATGAGTTTGACACATGTTGCTTACACTGATCAAATCTATTTGGGCTTCCACTTTTTTCCTCCACCACACAATCGTGATCAAGTTCCAGATGACCCTGAAAGATAAATGTGTAAATATCACAGTATCTAGCTTAATAAAATGGAACATAACAACAGATGTGCATGAGACAGGCTAAGCAAGCAGTCTAAAACATGGTTAATGTGTTGGCCTATTCTAAAAAAGTATTAATAAATGGGTGATTATAACAACATTATGTTTATTGCTTCAAGTAGTCTAAAACCAACAAATAATATACTTTTGTCATGTTGTTCACCTCAAAACAGCAGCTAATTACATCTCTTTGTTTACGTCTGCAGTAGTCTCATGTCCTTCTCCTGTCGTTGAGAACGGCGTTCGGATTGAAGGCAGTCCCCCCTATACGTACAAGTCTTTTGTGACGTATGGGTGTAACGCTGGATATGAGATGGAGGGACGAGCCACTCTGACCTGTGAAATAGAAGGCTGGTCAGCTCCTTACCCTACATGCAGAGGTAAGACTGATTTCAGTTTTTGTTATTTAACACACTTTAGCCTATAATTTAGCTCAGATATTTTGCATCATTTGGTGTTTAGGACCAGGAGACCAATGTGTCAGCAAACTCTTTTTTTTAATGGAACTGACCTCTACTCATATAAATACATTGAGGTGTTTTTGATAAGAAAATATGGTATGTGTGTTAATGTTCATGCTAATTGTTATTCTTTTCCATATGCATGCCTGTGCATAGCAACCTCTGGTATTTATTTTCCCTTTTTACACTTTATTTGGGATGTGCTATCTGTCGGGTCCAACACTGTTCCACTCCTCAAACCACACTTGCTGATCAAAGCATTTAAGAGATCACAACAGTAAAGTGTTATGACAGACCGGACAAGAGTAGTTAGTGGCCTAATTATATGTAATGTCTTTATAGCCCTTCTGACTACAACAAAGCCCCCTACCACTGCTGCGGCTACTACAAAGATAACCACAGTCCACGGTAAAAGCATTTTGATACTGCTTGGCACAATCTTAATCAAATGTTTGTATTTATTTATATATAAGATACTCAGTTTATTAGGTACCACCCATTCACAAAAAAGTATCGCTCCTATAGACAGTGAGTCACGTGGCTGTGGCTTGCTATATAAAGCAGGCATCGAGGCATTCGGTTACTGTTCGACTGAACATTAGACTGGGTAAAATGAGTGACCAATGCGACTGAGTGTGGTATGATTGTCAGTGCCAGGTGCATCTCTCTCTTTCTACAGACGGGGGTTTGAAGCTTACACTGCTTTATGGGTTGAATTGAAGGTGTTGTCTCCTGTATTTCTTCACCTTGGTCATTAACATTTTAACTCAATTTTGTCTCCACCTCTTTCAGCTAAAAACTGCACCAAACCCATAGGAGGGCCAAACATGGTTTTGTCAGATGCCTTTATCACTCAAGAGACATTTGTAGAAGGCGCAAATGTCACTTTTCAGTGTACAATTGGACATGCCAGTGAAGGAGGGTCTCCATCAGTCACCTGTACTGCTGGCGTGTGGAGTGAAGTGAAACTGACATGCGGAAGTAAGATAATTGTCTATTTATTTTTGCGCTGAAAGTTGTGCCATATTCTTGTAAATGTTTCCAGTTTTTACTTACCCGCTCAACTTGATATATTCATTGCCCATCCTTAAATCTAATTGAAAAACAAGCCTGGAATTAGGACCTGTTTTGTGCTAACATTCAACTCTTTGTCATTTTGAAAGTCTGCCTGGTTTTCTCTGGTTGTTTCAGGGAAGTCGTGTGGCAGCCCAGGAGAAGTGATGAACGGCCAGTTTAATCTCTCTGAGGGGATCTTGTTTGGAGACAAGGCTGTTGCTACCTGTGACACTGGGTCAGTGCTTTCTTGAATCTTAGATGTGACTTAAAAAATATATATATATATTAACATGTCAACAGTTTCACAAAGCTGTCCATTTGTTGGCCTAATTTAGTGATTTTACAAATAAGCCTTAATTAAACTTCCTCTCCCTAAAAGCTAAACAAAATGAATGTCTTTCAATTTTAGGCGTATTATCTGTCAATTCTATTTTGATCAGAGCTGTGAACAGTCTCTGTTGTAACCCTTACTATCCTGAAAGCAAAGTTTGAAAAACTGTCTCATATTGTCTAATCTTTCTCTTTTCAGCTATATGCTCGTGGGCAGCGGTGTAAGGACCTGTATGGATGGAGGCTGGGATGGCAGAGTTCCTGTATGTGAAGGTTAGTAATCGGAAGGAGCATGTCAAGTGAAAATAGCATTAACAGTTCTGTGCTTGTGCCTGATTGAAAACTCTTCATAACTGCTGTTGTACTCTAATCTGCAGTGGTGACTTGTGGAAAGCCCCCGACCATTGTCAACGGTGGGCCTGTTGTCCCACCTGAAGATACATATGACTATGGAAGTGTAGTGCAATATGGCTGTGAGAAGGATTACACTCTGGTTGGATCTAAATCCTTAACCTGCTCTGAGAATGGAGTTTTCCAGCCAGCTCCACCTGAGTGTAAAAGTATGTTGAAGCTTTTCCCCAGTATAAGTATTGTTGTTAACAAAACAATAATGAACTGCTTACACCAGGGGTGTCAAACTCATTCCATGGAGGGCCTAGTGTCTGCTGGTTTCTCCTTTCAATTAAGATGAGCAGATGAGGGAGTTCCTTACTAACTAGTGACCTTAATTCATCAATCAAGTACAAGGGAGGAGCGGAAACCTGCAGACATTCGGCCCCCATGGAATGAGTTTGACACATGTTGCTTACACTGATCAAATCTATTTGGGCTTCCACTTTTTCCTCCACCACACAATCGTGATCAAGTTCCAGATGACCCTGAAAGATAAATGTGTAAATATCACAGTATCTAGCTTAATAAAATGGAACATAACAACAGATGTGCATGAGACAGGCTAAGCAAGCAGTCTAAAACATGGTTAATGTGTTGGCCTATTCTAAAAAAGTATTAATAAATGGGTGATTATAACAACATTATGTTTATTGCTTCAAGTAGTCTAAAACCAACAAATAATATACTTTTGTCATGTTGTTCACCTCAAAACAGCAGCTAATTACATCTCTTTGTTTACGTCTGCAGTAGTCTCATGTCCTTCTCCTGTCGTTGAGAACGGCGTTCGGATTGAAGGCAGTCCCCCCTATACGTACAAGTCTTTTGTGACGTATGGGTGTAACGCTGGATATGAGATGGAGGGACGAGCCACTCTGACCTGTGAAATAGAAGGCTGGTCAGCTCCTTACCCTACATGCAGAGGTAAGACTGATTTCGCACCGTTTTGAGTGTGTTGTACGGCTGAATGACCTTTACATATTTGTTTTAGTGTTGATAGAGAGAAGCTATTATGCTAACACTTTGGCACCTAACACCTTAACTCAATGTATTAGCCTAACCTTTGATCCTTTGTGGTAATATATTAACCCAGTGGGGTCTGAGGCTTTTGAATGACCTTAACACCAAGTTACATGGCTGTGGCTGAGGTGAAGATGTAAACACAGCCTAGTATGCTCACTAAATTCCCCTAGTTATTTGTCTAAACTTCCATTCCATTTGAATGTATAATTCAAGTGTCAATCTGGTAGGCGTCCAGTGGTAGTTTATGGTGGCTTTTCTCCATCAGACTCTCCTTCACCTGAAACAAAGGATTGATTGTGATCTGAAATATATGGAACAATGTACCTGTCATGGAGGAAAAACAACCCATATCAAATGCATGAAGTAATCCTCACTCTGTCCTCACTAACGGCTGAATCCTACCTTGAGTTATGTGAGCTCATGGCCTCTAACACGGAAATAAAGTGTTGGATGTGTTGAAATTTAACACCAGTTTGTTCACTAGTATGCCATGCCACTAACACCACCTCATTCTTTCACTACCACATGTTTTGTTTTATCCAACATCCGTATGCTGTATTAGTAATTGTTAAATCTGTGTGTGTGTGTACTCTAATATCACTTTTTTATGTAACAGATCGTGTACCTGACGCCACTAACACAACCCCAGACCCAAACAGTAAGCGATCACCCAGTTACTAGCCATCTTTTTATGTTGTAGCTATATGATGTTCTTATTGATTTCAAGCTGTATGTAGGTGATTTCAGCTTCACTGCAAATTCATGTTACCTTCCTTCTGTGTTTGTTTATTTACAGACAATGCTGGGAAAATAGTAGGTGGTGTTGTAGGTGTACTTGGTAAGTTGCATTAGATTTAAAAAAATAATAACAATAATTAATGACGAGTTATGTGGATAACAATAACATTCAAGGAAGAGGCTATAGTCTATTGCAGTCCAACATTGGTGATGTAACATTAGCATCATGCTAGTAAGTGGGAATATAGTGAAATTCACAGAGCTATTCTTCTGAAGAAGAGATTAATTGGATTGGCAACATTTTGTTTTCAAATCTAATGATGATCATTCAACAATTGTGTACTTGTTGTTGTACTATTAACACATTTTCTAACATACTCACCAATGTATAGGCTTGTTATTTTGTTTCTTGTGCAGAACTGACATTAGGTTATTTGTAATAAGTTGCTATTGTTACTAGTAAACAGACCTAAACTCAGCAAAAGAAACGTCCTCTCACTGTCAACTGCGCTTATTTTCTGCAAACTTGTATGAACATAACAGTATTCAACAACTGAGACAAACTGAACAAGTTCCACAGACATGTGACTAACAGAAATTAAATAATGTGTCCCTGAACAAGGGGGGGGTCAAAATCAAAAGTGACAGTCAGTATCTGGTGTGGCCACCAGCTGCATTAAGTACTGCAGTGCATCTCCTCCTCATGGACTTCACCAGATTTGCCAGTTCTTGCTGTGAGATGTTACCCCGCTCTTCCACCAAGGCAGGAAATCACACAGAACAAGCAGTATGGCTGGTGGTTACTGGCCCAATGCTCTTAACCGCTAGGCTACCTGCCGGGGAAGTCGCTCAGGTGGTGGGCATTGGGCAAAGATGGCGGTTTTGTGAAGGGCTTGGCCACCCGGTCATCTAGAAATACAGTCATGATTACTTTGGGTTACAGCTCTCGGTGGCTACTCAGGAAATGTGGCCACTAAACTCAGACAGCGTTTATGAGTATACAACATTTTGATTTTAATTTGAGATAAGAAAAGATGGGTGATTGAGAATTAATTAGCAGGAAAATGCGAAATGTTTATTTGGAATGGTGAACATGATAACCTCTTGAACCTTGAACTGAAACATAATGATCTCCAACATGGCTTCAAGCTGACACTTTTGGCAGCTATTCAGTGATATGTGTCAAAGTCCAACAGATTTATCCAGTTTGCTCCACAGGTCCACATTGGTTTTGTCAAAAATAATTGCAGGGCAGATGGTTATTATTAGTGTTTTAAAGAAATGTATTTTTGGGAGATGTCCAACTTTTGTATTTTTGGGGTGTTTTCTTTTTCAGTGCCAAGTCTTCTACTTTACCTCAGTCTCCTCCTGCTTCATTGAGAAGGAAGGAGTCACAGTAAACTGGCTGCTGTGATGTCCCCTGAATCTGCCACCCTCCCAAACATCGGGAATGGTTCATATGCTTTAATAGGAATCTCTATTACACGATGATTAGAAAGAATGTATTGGTTCACTCCCATTTGGAAGCTTGTGCTTAAGGAGTGGCCTAACTTGGCTACTTTTATGTTTCCAGTGTACTTCACAAATCACTCCTAGTTTGATCCTGATTTATCTCATGTTAAAATTCACCCATAGCTGCTTTTCTGGGTGAACTTGCCTCACAAAGCCAGTTTTGCCACCTCGGGGAAGAGAATCATGTTGAAGGAAATCAAATCCGTTAAGATACATAAAACATCTAATTTAGCAGATGCTCTTATCCAGAGCAACTTACTAAAGTGAGTGCATACATTTTCATATAAGACCCACAGTATATGTGATGCAGTTGGACACAAGGTCTTTATATGTAAGTCATACCACCAAAGGCCAACACTGGTTTGAAATACCAGGTTGCAGATGTGTTGAACCTATCCTAGAGCTCATGAACATCTGGTTCAATGAGAATCAATGGGCTTTCACCAAGTTTCGCTTTAGTCATTGACAAGTCTTAATTGTGTTATTGTGACGTGAATCTGAAAAGCTTGGTTTTATTAGGATAACTCTTGGAACACCTGAGACAATGAATGAATGCTAAAGGAATTGATGCATTATACTTTGAGGGATCAAGGTCTCTTGCTCATGATCCA
This sequence comes from Brachymystax lenok tsinlingensis, assembly GCA_030435695.1. Classification (NCBI taxonomy): domain Eukaryota; kingdom Metazoa; phylum Chordata; class Actinopteri; order Salmoniformes; family Salmonidae; genus Brachymystax; species Brachymystax lenok. The sequence goes on from CM059802.1 coordinate 17,197,114, forward strand.
GCTTTGGAGTCTTTATTTGCACTTATAGCCTGTTTGTATTGTTTTGCAGTTCTACTGTAGATAAGCCAATAAAATATTTATTTAAAAAAAATGTAAATGTTTTTGTTTTAATGAAAACGTTGCAAGAGTCTCTTCCAACAGGACCACTGGGTCATGGTGTTCTATAGGCAGGAAACCTGCAGCTCAGCTTACACGCTGACTACACCTATCACGTTGTGTGCGTGAGCTTTGCAAAAATACATTTAGACATCTATATTATTCAATTATTGCACCCACACTGCTCGCTTGCGCGCCAACGAGCGTCTGCGTTGCCAAAATAGAAGTCTGTTCTATTAGTGACCCAGATCGCGCTGCAAGTCCTGCCTCTCCCATCTTGGTTTATAGAAGCAGGTACCCATGTGCCATCTCCTCATTGGTTATACCCACGTGGGTGACTAAAAAAAAACTAACGAGGTCAGTGGCGGTAATGCACCTAATTTATGAAAGTTGCCAATCTCAATATAAAGTCAAGAGAAGAAAAAGCCTGGAAGGAGGAGAGATGACTAGAAACGATTCGGTTGACCATTTTATGTGTGGATTAATTGGCGGAGTAGAGGACCTTGTGCATTTCAGGTAAAATAACAACTCAATGTTTATATCCCAGGACAAATTAGCTAGCAAGTGCAAGCTAGCTAAATTGCCATAAATGTTTACTACTTTTCGACCTGTCCCCAAATAATATAATTGGTTCAGAGTTTGTTTTGATATTTTAACCTGTGTGTCGTGATTGCGTTTTGATGTAGGGGGACAAAATACATTTATGCACGATGGCACACACGCGCAGCCGGTTTGGGTTCCTTGTTAGTGTGTTTTTGAATGTTCAAAGTGCTCTGGATTCTTCACAATGCCTTATCAATGGAAAAGACCAAACATTATGCAGTTGTACCCTTTATTTATTTTGTATTATCTTGACAGACATTTTCCATTGCCCTTTTTATTCCATTGCTTGGTTGTCTCTTACAGGCTGTCCTGTGTTTTCTTTTTTAATGAAAGTAACAGATTTAATATGTTGTGTGAGACCTAATAGCACTTGTTTGCATAACACTAGTGGTTGCTTCATATGAAGCCAGGTTCTTATTTAGTAGGGCAAGTTTAGAATGTTGCAAATAAAAGTGTAATAAATATTTGAGTTCGGTGTCTATTGTATAGCCCATAGACAATTTGAATTAGCTTTATTCTGATCAATGTACCTTACTAAGTAAGTAGATCGGTGTTAAACAACCAAACAAGACATTTTTCATCCTTTTTCCTTTAAAATGTTATATCCAACAGAGGAGCACAGAATTCACAAAATTAAGTATTAATGTGTGTTTGAAGTATACTGCAGATCTCACCTCTGTCCCTATACGGTGTACTTTTCTTTTTTTGGTTATGAAACAAATATTTGTTGCACTTGTTTGATTAAAATGAACTTAATGTACCAATCAATTAAACCGCCATCTTTCTCCATGGATTAATATAGATACCATAGACTTAGACATCGCATCTTAGTATCTAAATGTTCATTTGTAATTTAGCAGTGTTCTCATCCAGAGCGATTTAGTGCTCCATTCAATCCGTAGCGCTGAAAATCCGCTTAATAGTGCATTAAAGGCAATGTTCCTGCGGTTGCGGAGACCGCATTCACGTAAACGCTGCATATCAGCTCAACCGGTAATTACCTTTGTTATGTTTGTTCCTTTATATAATGACAAACCGGGGCGTAGGTTTAACTACTTTTTAATGAACATATACTTCAGCTAGCAAACTCCGTTCTTAAGCCATGCAAGGCATTCTTCAACCACCACCACGTGACCCCCCCCCCCCCCCGCCTAGCCTGCTGGGTAACGTAGTCTAAATGTTAACACATAACAACACATCTTCCTTCCTTTAAAATATAACTACTTTTCTATGTACCAACACCTGTCACATCACATTTCTTTACTCAACCTGCATAACATGCAATTTTCAACACACATTTCTTATCCACATTTTTTTTTTTTTTTATTTTTTTTACATTGCTCTCATCACTTAAGAGGCATTAAACATATTCTGATGTATTATTATTTTCAACTAAATATAGTCAACAATACTCTATAGTGTCTCTATTTGTTTTCTTTTTAGCAATTCTCAATAAGCCTTTCAGGGGCTCTGACATTCCTTTTTGGTCGTTCTGCTGAAGTGCTTCCTGTAACAGCTGGACAGCGTTCGTTGTCAGTCAGTTCATTGTCAGTCAGGGTGTTCTGACTGAATTGTCCATTTCTGAAATAATTTGACGCTTCAGCAGTATCCTCCTGATGATCCTCAGTCCCTTGAGTGAATGGCTGAAGCCTTAGATCCACTCTGTTTCGTCTCAGTTGTGATCCATGCTCCGTTGGATCACAAAGGATCGCGGTGCAACTTCTCTCTGCACACACCCTCGCTGCATCCAGGTTCCTGTAGTGATGTCTCGGAGTCGTACCTGATCTCCAGGTTTCAGTTCAGGTAAGTGTCTTGCACTTTTGTCGTGTCGCTGTTTTTGTTTGTCTTTCTGTTTTTCCTTCGAGTTTGACTTTGTGAGCACCTCTGGGTGTCAGCAAGTCCTCGTGGATGGGTAGGTTGGTTCTGATGCGACGTCCCATCAACATTTGTGCAGGTGAAAGTCCATTCTGCAGCGGTGCGCTGCGGTAGATCAGACTTTTTAGGAAATCCTCCTTTTCCTTCGTGTGCCTTTTTCATCAGACCTTTAACAATTTTGACTGAACTCTCTGCTAAACCGTTGGACCTTGGGTAGTTGGGGCTGGAGGTGTTGTGTCGGAATCCCCAGTCGTTAGCGAACGATCGGAATTGAACTTGAGAACTGCGGACCATTGTCTGAGTACAGTTCAGACGCAACCCCATGTCTTGCAAAGACTGATTTCAGGTATGTGATTACAGCTTTGCTGGAGGTAGTTGGCAGTGTTGCTACTTCAGGGTAGTTTGAGTAGTAGTCAGTAACAACAATGTGACTTTTGCCATTGCAGTCAAAAAGGTCAACTCCAACTTTGTAGTAGGGTCTGTTGGGTACTGGATGAGGCATTAGCGGCTCTGCTTGCTGCTTTGGCCTGTATGCCAAACACAGCTCACATGAAGCAGTGGTCTGGCTGATTTCCTGGTTCATTCTAGGCCAGTACATTACTTCTCGTGCTCGTCGTTTGCATTTTTCCTCACCCAAGTGGCCCTCATGTATTTTCTGTAGCATTTCTTTGCGTAGTGTCATGGGAATGACAATCTTGTTGCCTTTGAACACTATGTCATCTACAACGGTGAACTCTGCTCTGCACATCCAGTAATCCTGTATTCTCCTTGGACAGTTGTTTTTCTGTGCGGGCCATCCAATCAGTGTTGTTTCTTTCAACTCTGTCATTGTTTGGTCAGCTGCGGTCTCTCTTTTGATCTGCTCCATTCTCTCAGAAGACACAGGAAGTGATGCTACGATCATGTCGACGTAGGCCTGAATCTGTGTTTTTCTGTGTGTCGAAGCTCTCTTTCTTGTCGACTGCTCGAGAAAGAGTGTCGGCGGCGAACATGAACTTTCCCGGGGTATAGATTATCTTCACATCATACTTTTGCAATCTGATCAACATTCTCTGGATTCTCATTGGACAATCATTCAGTGGTTTAGACATGATTGACACCAATGGTTTGTGGTCGGTTTCTACTTCGGAAGTCTCGTCCATAGACGTATTGGTGAAACCTTTCGCAAGCGTATGTGCTCGCCAGTAGTTCTTTCTCTATTTGTGCATACCTTGTCTCTGCGCCTGTCAAGGCTCTGGATGCATATGCGACAGGTTGCCATGTTTCATCATGCTGTTGCAGAAGAACTGCTCCCAGGCCAAACTGTGACGTGTCTGCAGAAATCCTTGTGCTTTTCTCTGGATCATAGAACCTGAGCACTGGCTCTTCTGTGATTGTCTTCTTTAGGTTTTTGAAGCAGTTTTCCTGTTCATGGGACCATTCCCATTCGTTTTCTGTTCCAGTAGACATCTGAGTGGAGCGGACTGTGCTGACAGTTGAGGTATGAACTTTGCAAGGTAGGTGATCATGCCCATGAAGCGTCTCACGCCGCCCTTGTTCTTCGGCGCTCCATGTTGTTGATGGCTGATGTTTTCCTCGGGTCTGGTTTGACTCCATCCTCTGAAAGTACATCTCCCACGAAGGTAAGTGTTTTCACACCAAACTCGCATTTGTCCTTGTTTAGTTTTAGGTTGACCTTCCGTGTCAGGTCCAGCACTTGTCTCACTCTTGCGTCGTGTTCTTCTTTTGTGGCCCCCCAGACGATGATGTCATCCATCATGGTCTCCACTCCAGGAATATACTCGAAGATCATGTGGATTGTCTTGTGGTAGACCTCTGGCGCTGAGAGAATCCCATATGGTAGACGAAGAAATCTGTACCTGCCCTCAGGTGTGTTGAATGTGCATAGCCTTGAGCTTGCATCGTCTAGCTTCATTTGCCAGAATCCTGATGAGGCATCAAGCTTACTGAACCACTTTGCTCCAGCAAACTGCGACATTATCTCTTCTCTGGTTGGCAACTTGAAGTGCTCTCTCTTGATTGCTTTGTTGAGATCTCTTGGGTCTAGACATATCCTGAGATCGCCATTCTTTTTCACCACAATAACCAGTGAGCTTACCCAGTCTGTAGGTTCATCCATTTTTGTGATGACGTCCATCTTTTCCATGCGTCCGAGTTCCTCCTTGAGCTTTTTCCTCAATGCAAATGGAACTTTTCTACATGCATGCACAACTGGAGTAATTTTGTCATTGGTACATATTTTGTGTTCTCCTGGTAAACATCCAAGACCCTCAAACACATCCTCATACTCAGCCAGTAGCGATTCCTGGTCATTTTCAGTCTGTGATGTCACTACATACACTCTTTTCAGCAAATTGAGCTTTTCACATGCATTGATTCCTAGAATAGGCTGTACACTCTTTTCCACAATCAGCAGCTGTGCTCTGAACTGTTTTCCTTTGTGCTATAAAGTTACCATGCAGCTTCCTTTGACTGGTACATTCTCCCCAGTATAACCAGTAACCTTAATTTTCACTGGGTGTATTTTGCTCTTCACCTTCAGTGTTTTGTAGTCATCCAGCGACAACAGGTTTACCTGTGCTCCAGTATCAAGCTTGAATGGTATTATAGTTTCATTCACAGTCAATGGCACAATAGAGAGAATAAAGTAGACGGCATCGGTCAAAGTTTGATTGATGACCTTTTTATGGCCCCCCTTAGGGGTGGTGTACGCCCCCCACCCCACGCCCCCCCACGCCACCCCACCCCACACCACCCCACGCCCCCCCTTCTTGACTGATAGTGTGTGTACATCTGTCCCTTTGAAGATGTGTCTTTGATTACATTAATGCGGTCAAGAAACGGTCAAGCTGATTGAAAGGGCCTCTTTGAGGTCATGTCAACCCCCACCACCACCCCCCATGTTGGAGGGGGTGCTTATGGGCGCCCTGTCCAGGTCTGTGTTTACAAACGGTCAAGGTGATTGAGGGGCCTTTTGAACTGTGGAATGTGTTTCTGAAACAGTAAGGGTCCGGGGGTATTAGACAGACGGCCTATAAAGAGTGGACTGTGGACAGTACCCGCTAACTCAGAGATAAAGCCCAGAACACTATAGAAATTAAACATGGATTTTGTGATCAACGACACACCCGTGATGACCGTGACAACTGAAGCAGGACCTCGGTTAAAACATAGAGAAAGGACGGCGTATAAAGCAACAATATACGATGCGCCAAAAAAGCGTTTTCTAAATATTTATAGAACTCAGATACCTCCCTCAACTGAGTTGAAAGATCAGGCGTTGATGTCTAATGGGCAACTATGCGGGCTATTTGTTTGATTACCCGGCCTGTAGTGTAAAGCTCTATACAGTGGCCGAAGGAGAAGAATATACAGACCAGACTTTAGGAGTGGACTACAGGCTTGAAGACTGGCAAGTGTTTCGCAAGGTGGTGTGCCCCGAACTGAGAGTTATCACAAAGGGGTATAGCATGTTCACGGGCTACGAGACCCTTTGGGGAGTTGAGCAGGGCCCCTCAGGAAGAACGTTCCACAAGGTGAAAATACAAAGAAAGAATGGACTTCCGTATGGGTGCGTGCAGTTCTATATCGACAGTGAGAGAACCCGCAAAGGCAACAACCATGATGCGGGACCGACTCGGGATTTTAAGCTGCATGTGCGTATTCCGTTTAAAAGTTGGGATATGGTGGAATTGAGAATGCTTGAGGCAGTGGATGCTCTTTTCGTACAGAGCCAACGCCGACAGAGTATTGTTCAGCTAAGAAAGTGCATAATATATACGAATCCTAAGGATTATGATTCAAAGGAACCCCAAGAAGGTTCACCCACAGAAGGGTCATCCTCTGAAGAAAACTAAGTACTGTTCAGATAACCACGCCCCGAAGCCTTAGGAGTGGTTCAACAATAAAAGGGCTGCCCCTAAGGCCTCTGGTTCTTCATTTCATCATATACCATGGATATTCATATCCCATATCAGGACTCCGATACGCTATGGATGCCAGACCCTGAGGACTCTATGCCTCACAGTCCTCCTCTCACGCCCCCGCCATCACCCTCGACACCTCTAGCATGTCCCCAGGCTGAGGATGTGTTTGATGGGGCAGTCAGTACTATTTTTGTGGACACCATCAAGGCCTCTGTAGCCGCACTTTTAGATGTGGTAATTGGAGAGTATATACGAGAAAAATGCTACGGTTGTGAGATCAATCACCCCAGCCAGCGAAGACATCCGTGTCTATATGACCCACCCCGGTATTACTTCTTCAACCACTTTGAGGAGCTGGTGAAAAGACTGTGGTCCTGCCGCTTTATACCATCAATGGTCAGAGCCCTGGAGTCTATGGGTCTTGAGCCGTCTATTCCCAGGGTTCAGGGTGTAACCGAGGCGTTCCTACACGAACTGAAGGAGGTTACCTTCATCCATGAGAAACTCAAAGAAATCAGGATCGCCATGGTGGACAACAACAAATGCAAGGAAGCAATGGTGGCCGAGGTGGTGACTTTCTGGCTCAATAAACCCCAAGAGACAGAGTAACCGTATATATTTTATGATTTAGATATAAAGCAATGGGTAACAGTATGCATACCATGTTGGAGAGAATAAATACATTTTTTCTTTTGAGAGAATTTACAAATGTTATGCAGAAAATTATTGAGAATAAAGTGAACAATGTATCGCTCTACACAGTCATCAATACAGGGGTTAATGCAGGGCGTGTGCTAAAAATGGAACAAATCATGAGTCACGTAAGACAAACGGGGGGAAACTCTACAGTGGTCACAACTGGTAACCCGTCTTGGGGATGATTCCGAAGAACTAGAAACAGCCTTGTCTAAGATTTTACTATATTTGTTTGAACCCTCATTTAATTGTAACATGTATCATATTTGTTGTTTATATACTTATATAACGGATGTTTGTGTCTTAAAAATTCAACGATATAAGTCTGTAAATGTACCCCCCTGGTATACCAAATCTTACATGCATGGATCATTGAGAAAACGGGTCCTAACATTCTGCTACGTATCCTGAATTGTATGGATACGTAAAAATAAAAATAAAAAGCAAAAAGAAAATGATCTCGTTATTTGAAATTGATTTATTAATGTTATTGTACATCAGAGAGGCAACAAGGATGGTGGAGCAGATGATGAGAAACATTTATTATACCCCCTCTAACCCAGGGTCTTATGGGGGGAAGGAGAGGTTCCAGAGAGCTATAGTCGAAGAAACAGGTAGCAGGTTAAGCGATGCTCAAGTGAATGAATGGCTCGCTGAGCAGGATGCGTACACTCTGCATAAACCTGTGCGAAAACAATTTCCACGAAATAGAGTTTTTTTCTACTCATCCCTTGTCCCAGTTCCAGGCTGATCTATGTGACATGCAGGCCCTTGCCGATAAAAATGATGGAAATCGATACATGCTAACGGTTATAGATATTTTCTCTAAAATAGCATATGTAAGGGTCTTAAAAAATAAGAGTGGGGGAGAGGTGACCCGGGCCTTTGACTCCATATTGAAGGAAGGAGGAGCACCCAAGAAAGTGCAGACGGACGGCGGTAAAGAATTTTTAATCAGTCTTTTTCAGAAACTCATGAAGAAGCACAATATCGTACATTTTGCTACAGGTTCGGATTTGAAAGCTTCAGTTATTGAGCGCTTTAACCGAACTTTGAAAGAACGAATGTGGAAATACTTTACGGCTCACAACACGCACAGATATCTGGATATAGTTCAAGATTTAGTAAAGGGGTATAACCACAGCTACCATAAAAGTATACGGATGAAGCCCTCCGAGGTCTCTTCTGAAAATTATTTTCAAGTTTTTAAAAATCTGTATGGTTTGTTCCCCCTTCGACGTAAGAAAAAAATTGATTTTAAATTCACAGTGGGGGACTTGGTACGTATATCCAAGTTGAGGGGTGTTTTCGACAAAAAATATGAGCAAGGTTACAGCGATGAGCTGTTCACAGTTACCGAATGTCTACCACGCATACCCCCTGTCTACAAGTTAAAAGATTATGATGGTGAGCTTATAGAGGGCTCCTTTTATGAGGAGGAACTCCAGAAGGTAAAGCTGGGTAAAGACAAAGTCTTTCACGTGGAGGAGATTCTGGATCAGAAGAGAGAAAAGGGTAAAAAATGGGTGTTGGTCCGTTGGAAAAACTGGCCGCAAAAGTTCAACAGTTGGGTATTAGAGGACGATGTGGTGGAGGCCGCGAGGGTTAACTTAAACCCTCAGGCAGGATAAAAACAATATCATTCAAGTGTACACAGGAGTGCATCATGGAGCACGCTGGATTTTACCTGACTCTCCCCAGTAATGCGTCTGCAGATATATATTTGAATAACCAAAGTTCAAATTATACAACCAATTTTCCAAAGCCTATAGAGTTATCAGAGGCCTGGGAAGTAGGTCTCAGCGAGATTACATACCCCCACAGTTGGTATAATATCAAGGATAAGGACCGCGATTTTCATTGCAAAACAATTCGGAACCCCAAAGGTGATCAAGATTAAAAAAGGGTTCTATAGAACTGTAGAGAGGCTCATCTCTGAGTTGAACAGTCTCCTATTCCTGAACAATATTGAAATAGTATTGAACTACAACCTTATTAGCAAACGTGTACAAATCTCAGGAGCTGCTGAGGGGGGTATAAAGGCCTTTGGTAATTTAGCCTACATTTTGGGGATGTCCAACAATAAATGGTTGTATGTGAAAGATAAATTATTCCCATACCCCATGGATATACATGCGGGGTTTTACAACATATTTCTGTATACCGACATCATATCCTATCAAAGGGTAGGAGACAGTTATGTACCTCTCCTGAGAACCGTTCATATAGATGGAAAGGATGGTGATGTAGTCACTGTCAACTATGACAAGCCACACTATGTACCTGTGAGCAAGAAATATATCGGAAACATTCTGATTGAGCTTAAAACGGATCAGAACGAAAATATAGAATTTACTTATGGTAAAACGATTGTAAAACTCCACTTTAGACCCGCCAAAACTTCTCTACATATCTAATATATCATTAGAAGAAATAAAAATGGTTATGGTACACAACCATCATCTCGACCCAAACAGATATGTCTCATACTATGTCGATCAAGTGGGTAATGGATTACCCGGTTATCATGGAGCCCCTACCATGTATGGTTCGGGGATAGGCGGTATATTTCGTAACCTCTTTAGGATGGTTTTACCGTTTATGAAGAGAGGCCTCAGCATAGCCAAACCCCACTTAAAATCAGCGGCCAAAAATATAGTAAGTGAGGTGGTGGCCAATGCTATGACTAGACGGGCAGATCCCGAGCATCAAGAAGGCTCTGGGCTTATGCTGTTGTCGCGAAGACTGAAAAAGAGACCTCCGGGTATGAGGCGGATGCCTGCCCTTAAAAGCAGAGGTTAACCGTTAAAAGAAACACAGTAAGTCAAAGACGAAGGAAAGTGAGGAGGTCCCAACCAAAAACTGCAAAGAACACTCGAAAGTATTTTCTAAAAGAACAAGCAACATGGCTCTTTTACACCGCATGTCCTCTGAAGCTATAAAGACAGAGCTCGATCTTTTCACGGCCCCGTTAAACCCCAATTTTCAATAGATCGGTCCAGCTATGTGGAGATAGCCCCACTCTCTGCCATAACCGACAATGGACCTATAGAATTTTTCATCCCAGGCCATGGTGACAACTACCTGGACCTCAACAACACCTTATTACATTTACGTCTCAAAGTGACCAAAAGAGATGGTACTGATATTGCAAATGATGCCAAAGTGAGTCTCATTAATTACCCCTTGGCGACCATCTTCTCTCAAGTGGATGTGACTTTGGGTGAAAGACTCATCACTCAAAGCAGCGCCACCTATCCATATAGGGCTATCATGGAATGTTTACTAAACTACTCGAAGACACTCTGAAGACACAATTCAGCGCCGGGCTGTTTAGCAAGGATACTGCAGGAGCAGCGATGGAAGCCACAGACCCCACCACCGGTGAAAACAAAGGTCTGGAGGCATGTGCTCGCTACTGTGCTGAATCTCGAGAGTTTCATCTGCTAGGGCCTATACACTCTGACATTTTCTTTCAAGAACGTTTACTCTTAAATTCGGTTGATTTAAGGCTAAAATTAACAAGGGCCAAGGATGAGTTTTGTCTGATGTCTGCCCAAGACGGTAACTTTAGTTTAAAAGTGTTGGGTGCTACGCTTTATTAAAAAGTGTCCGTATCTCCGGCCGTTCGTCTGGGTCATTCTCAGGCTTTGCTGAAAGGAAATGCCCTTTACCCTCTCCAAAGAATTACCATGAAAACATTCAGCATACCTATGGGTAGTAGAATATGTAGTCAAGAAAACCTGTTTCTAGGCCCTTTACCACGCTACATTGTTATAGGCCTGGTTGATCACGCCTCTAATACGGGAAGCTTACATAAAAAACCCTTTAATTTTCAGCATTTCAATGCAGAGTATGTAGCTCTCTGTCAGGACGGACGCCAGGTCCCTGCTAAGGCTTTCCAACCGCAATTTAATAACAACATTTCTGTGCGAGAATTTTACAATCTATTCCTGGCTACAGGGAGGCATCTAAAAGATCTCTCTTTACCTATTGACAGAAATGATTTTGCAGAGGGTTACACATTGTATGCTTTCAATTTATCCCCGGATGATGACACCTCAGGAAATCTGTCTGTCGTGTCACAAGGCAACCTTAGGCTGGAAATGCGTTTCCGTACACCTTTAGCTTGTACAGTTACTATGGTTGTTTATGCATGTTCTGATTCAATCTTGGAAGTGAATGCCCGAAGACAAGTCTTAGTGGATTATTATTGAGATATTAAAGATCATTGAGCAAAACAAAAAACAAAACAAAAACATGAATACCCAAGAGCTAGAAGGCCTAATGAGCCGTTTGATCGGAAAACAATTTTGTGGAGTATGGGCCTGTGATGAGCTACCCACTGTGAAATGGACTGAGCGACCGGCCATGTTTATCGTCAATACCCATCCTAAACACATGCCCGGTGAACATTGGCTAGCTGTAACGTTAGAAGATGTAGGAGGACGAAAAATCTCTACGTTCTTTGATTCATACGGCTTTCCCCCCGGATTTTCACATTTCCCGCCGTCTATTAAACAGTTTTTGACCAAAAATGGATCAAAGATCTACTACAGCATCAAGCAAGTACAAGATAACCTCTCCACTACATGCGGTCAACACTGTGTATTCTACCTATGCCAAAGAGCCCGTGGAGTTTCTTTTGAAGATGTTATGTCTCTATATAATGATGATTTAAGATGTAATGATAGAATCGTAGATTGTTTTGTTAGAAAATATCAAAAGTGTTTAAGTATGTGTCCTTTAAGACCCTGTAATCAAGGCGTATGCTCACGTCAAATGTTTAAAGAATGTCACAAATGTTAAATTGTATCATTTAAAAATAAATTTTATTGAATTTAATCAAAAAGCCATTCAAAAGTTATTCAAAAGTCTAACCATCCTGAGAGATTAGGATTAGGAAAAGGTGAGGACTCATCCGTAAAAGAGTCCTTATTAGCCCTTTCAAAGGGGGGAGTGGTTGCAAGAACATCTTTAGGTGTGCTGTAGCTCTTTGGGTCTTGTTTTAAAGTTTGAATCTGTTGACGAAGTTTATAGTTTGGTACACCCGAGAGGGAATGTTGAGGATTGCTAGGGCTTTAAGAAACTGCCGCCACCCCGGGGTCTTCTATCCTCTGCAATCTTGTGGGCTGCTGTGGTGCTTTTGAGCAAGTCCAACATATGAGAACCCTGACAACAGACCCCTGAAAGATAAACTCTCCTTTGTCATTCCAAGTAGCGGTCCCGTTTGAGTCTTTCATTTTGTTCATAATGTATGTAACATTTTTTCTGTTACGGGCAGGGACATGTGTCAGCATGTCATGCATAACATTATCGGCAACAGGTGTTTGATCTTCATCCTGTTGAAATATCAGGCTCTCTCCATGTTTGCCATTCTCTAATGGTTCGGGTAGGGAGAGTGATAAATGGTTGGTCTCTCTCTCACCCTGTTTTACCAAGGCCAAATACCTTTGCAGGAGGTTTGTGTATTTTTGGGCTTTATCATAGGGGTTCAGGCCTTTTCTATTCAGAATATCCCTCATGTCGGTATCCAAATCATTTTCCGCCATTTGTCTGATATTTTCAGGACCTTGTGATTGCCGTTTAAGTCTATCCAACTCTTTTTGAGGCACCAAGTACATTTTATTTGCCATCACACTCTGTGTTCACCCCCCACTTCGGGCCGCAATAAGGCTGGTGATGAAGGGCACGGCTATACTTAGTAATGGCAGAAGAAATCCCCCAGACTGTTGTATGGCGTGTCTTTTCTTTTGAAGACTGGTCCTTTTATTGGCAAAGAGTTTGATCGCGGTCTTTTGTCTCTTAAATTTTCTTAATTGGGTCAGGGTGAGCGGGATGCGACCTTTGAGAAGATTCAAAGCAATCTCGCATAGGGATAATATGAGATCTGAAGAACAATGACCCAAGAGGGTCTTCCGTTCTTTAGGGGTAGCTCTAACTAGAGCTCTCAAGAGAGGTAGATTTCTTTTTAAACGCAAAGACATATTCTTTACTTTTTAGGAATGTAAACCGTCGGCCACTCCCACGGAAACAACCCCGTTCTGAGCCTCAGGTGTTCTGGAGTATTTGATTTTAAATCCACGATTAAATAGGAAAATGGTGCTTTGGTAGCGTCCTCATAGCTTTCCATAAAGTAGGATTTCCTTCCAGGGTACATTTGCTGTGCTAGTGTGTTTATCTGTAGCTTGTCTCTAGGGTTTTTGAACAAAACCATGTAATTGGCGTTCAAACTAATCGTACGGCTATTTTTACCTTGGTGAAACACATTTTGAACCAAGTAAAGCACTGACAGGTTTCGATGATGAGTATATTGAGTAAAAGCTCGTGCTATTTCAGGATGTTCGCTACCTGCAAATAGCATATCGTCCAAAACCAACATATTTTGTTTATCAGGAGGTAAAAGGTCATCATCAGACAGGGATTCGGGGATTCCTTCAATAAACTTGATTTTTATTTTCTTCAACATCTGATCATACAAAGGTTGATAACATGAATAAAGCCATACAATATTGTCAGGTTTCTGAGATAATACATGTTCAGAATTCTCTAAAATACTTTTTACAAAACAAGTTTTACCGCTATTTGATGGGCCTGCGATTAAGGCCGAAAATGGTAGTTGCAACCTAGGGTCAAAACCTTCTACAGCAGCCATTCTATCTTAAGGGTTAAGACACACCTGTAACATACGTCAGTAACCAAAGGGCAATGTGGTCCCGTCAGGTAAAAGCAATCTCTTGTCATAGACTACCCGGAATCTTTTCGTAAGTGGGGCGTTCCGCAGATGGAACCCCTTTTTATCCCTAACAATCTTTTTGTAGGAGTTCAAAATTTCCAGTTCACTGTTCCGATCATTTATGAAGCCCTCGACTAAGCGTGTGATTGATTCCAAGTTTACACGCGGGGCATTTTCATAGTTTTGAGTCAAGCCTTTGGCTTTCAACACCACGTGATTGTCTTTAGTCCTAAAAGCATAGCTTTTGGGGCCACATGATGACCACTCTATGATATGGTCCCGTCTTCGAGTTCACTCGTTAAACCACCCAGATAGTTGCTAAGAGGGGGTTTCCAGTCACCCGGTTTGCTGACATAGACCACAGAGTCTGTGTCATGGTAAAGAACCCTGCTCTGCAGCTGTTCCATCAGGGTGTACAGTTCAAGTCGGCCATATGCTGTGGTAAATGCTGCAATAAACACATTTACATTACCCGGGGGTAGAACCCACTTCTTGTTACGTCTCCATTGCACCAGGGCAATGTTTTATGCCAGAATGCTATATCTTGGCGATGCAGGCGCTGAAGTAAAGCAACGATACATTTGTTTCGCTGAATTTCTCTGTTTTTTAGAGCCCTGTAAAAGCCTGTGAGAAATTTGTGTTTGGAATCTGGGCCCTCATCTGTGCCCTCATTTTCAGAGTCTACCACACAATTGACTACATCGAGCTGTTTTGCAGCTTCATACATCAACACATCATCGCTGACATCAGAGACATTCACAACCGTATCAAATGGGTCATCGGCGTCCTTTTCGGCGGCTTCTGTGACGGTATACGGCGAGTCTGAAAGGAAAATATAAAAGGTTCAATTTCAAATACAATTCAGATTAATATAATAATACATTTTCTCACAGTTATGCCATGGGTTTTAGTTAAATTACCTCTGATTGTTTCCCTCTGGCTTGCTGTCCAAGCCTGTGGCTGGGTCGGGCTTCCTGTCACGGCCTGTGGCTGGGGTGATTCTGCATGGTTTGTAGAGCTATCGGAGTCTGAAAAGAAACAAACATTATTTAACATGGTTTTGACATATTCTTTCAAAAAATGTATAACTATTTATTTAATTTTTTTAATTTTAAAAAACGTGTCATACCGCATCCATAGAGGGCATGCTCTTGAGGCCATACGTTTTCTGAACCGAGAACCTTCTCTGGCGATGCTGTTCTGTGTACTTGAGCAATCGTTGTGTGGAGCACTGAAGTAGTGGGTGTAGCAAGATAATCAACTCTGGGGGTCAGACTTTCGGCAAAGCCGTTCGTACAGAACGGTAAAATGTCGTCATTTTCATCACCCCCGTAGTGGTTCATGGGAAGCGTCCATAAGGCCTGATGTCCTCTTGTTAGCGGGCTGTCCGCTGTAAACACAAGGTTATATTTTTTAAAACAACGTAGGCGCTTTGATCATGTTTATCATTATTATTATATTAAATATTTTGACTTACGACGAACATAGGTTGAAGGACTCCCTGGAGAAGTGTCCCCGGAATCGCTGATTGATATGACTTCTGAAGGCTGGTCTAACCCTGTTATTCCCGATAATAACTGAGTAAACGTAGGTTCACCTATAGTCGTGTTATATATTATAGAAAAATATATTTATACATTTCAACATAAAGTAATGAAAAGAGCAGGGAGCAGGCCTCGAACCCCCGACCTTCTAGCCCGAGGTCCGACGCACTATCGACTGTCCCGCTCATATATACATAATAACAGACTTATAAAGCCTAAGTCGTTATAATATACAGTTTGGATATTCATAATAATAATACTATTCATAATAATACTTCCACAACACCCTAAATAATATATACGTAATAACAGCCTTATTATAGATTATTTTACAATGTAACAAGCATATTTAAAAAAGCATTCTTTAGAATGTAATTGCATCTCACCATATTTGTCCATGTATAAAAAAAAAACGGATTTCACATTTTAACATAAAACACATTGTAATAAAAGAGGAGGGAGCAGGCCTCGAACCCGCGCACTATCGACTGGGCCACTCATATATACGTAATAACAGGCTTATAAAGCCTAAGTCGTTATAATATACAGTTTGGATATTCGTAAAATCCACAAATTACCTAGCGCACACAAAAGTGTAATATAATACTTCAACACCCTAAATAATATATACGTGATATATTTATATATACAGCATATTTAAAAAGCATTCTTTAGAATGTAATTGTATCTCACCATATTTGTCCATATATAAAAACGGGCCTTGGTTTGAGCTGCGTCTTCACCCAAAGTTTTTTCCACAAGACTCCGTTGTCTCAAGCTAGACACCGTATGGGTTAATTTCGCCCCCAACCCCCCCAGAGATGGACACTATCAGCCGTTCAACACCTGATAATATCATACTGTGTAAGTAAACCATACCCATCTGTTTTTTTCAGACCTCCATGTGCGCACACACACACACACACACACAGACACGCACATCCGCACATTCTTTCTTTCCGTCCGTTCGTGGTGAATGAGACACGGAAAAGAGGGCTCGTGAGAAATATACGTATACATTCATTAGGTAAGATACATTTTTAAAATCCTTTATTTAATTCTAAGCCTTACAGACATTTGTAAACACTTTATAATTATTTAAACAAATGTAATATTCCCGTCTGGCATAAGAAAACTCTTAGGGGGGTAATACATTCCCCTGTTGAGACGGAAAGCGGGGAGAGAGACGCTTCCACTCGTAAGTGACATTTTTAAATCCTTTATTTAATTCAAAGTCTTTACTACAGGCATTTTTTAAACACGTTATAATTATTTTAAAAAAATTCTAGGCCTGTATAGCATATGTATAGCATATGTTGTTGGAAGATGCGCCCCCAAACCCCCACCCCCCTGGGAAGATAGCTAGGGGGTCTTAATTGTTTGGACAATATCAGCCAACTCCTGGTAATGTCATACTGTGTAAGTAAACCAAAAACCATCTGTTTTTTCAGACCTCCATGTGCGCACACACATACACACGCACTGCATTCTTTATGTCTGTCCGTCCGTTTCCAAATCGCAGTATTCAGATTGTGACCGGATCAGCCGCGACCTTTGTTTGAGTACTGCGGTTGTTTCAGTCCAGGGATAAATCTGCTTGTGTGTCTTTAGACCCGGGCTCTGTCTTGGGGATAGAAGCGCCCAACGCCTTAACTGTTGACGATGTTTGAAAAGGCTTTGCACCTCTTTCATAAGGTGAAGAAATTTAGGATAATCTCCCCATATGAAATTGAAAACTGGGACAAAGTAGTTGACCTCCGTGCATGCTTTGGAAAATACATGCGTATTAACGGATTTGGTAGCATTGCTACTATCAAATTGTGAACAGGCCAAAATCATCACTCTTGAATCCAAAGTATATAATGGTGAAGATATTCTTAAAGCTTGTAAGTCTACACACCCGGAGACGGTCTCTTCAAACGCATAGCCAGGCAGTCCTGTTCCTCTCAGCATCTTTTTCCATTTTGCATAACCCTAAACGTATTTTTAACCATTCTCTCATTCGTAGCACTGGAGAAAAACTCCCAGTTGTTGTTTGGAAAAGTGTGCTATGTCCTGTGTTTGTGAAAATCTTCACGGTTGAATCCTCTGGGTGGAAAATGTAACCCATATGGCCTTCAGTCATTTCCAGCAATCCATTAAAACAATTTGGGGCATCACAAATAAGGGCCTCTATGGTTTTGTCATCGGGTTCTTGACATCCTGAACACAATACACCTAAAATTGGTCTTGGAGCCATGTTTAATTTCTTCTTTAGGGGTCTGAGATTATTTTAATTTCTATAGTGTTCTGGGCTTTATCTCTGAGTTAGCGGGTACTGTCCACAGTCCACTCTTTATAGGCCGTCTGTCTAATACCCCGGACCCTTACTGTTTCAGAAACACATTCCACAGTTCAAAAGGCCCCTCAATCACCTTGACCGTTTGTAAACACAGACCTGGACAGGACGCCCATAAGCACCCCTCCAACATGGGGGGTGGTGGTGGGGGTTGACATGACCTCAAAGAGGCCCTTTCAATCAGCTTGACCGTTTCTTGACCGCATTAATGTAATCAAAGACACATCTTCAAAGGGACAGATGTACACACACTATCAGTCAAGAAGGGGGGGCGTGGGGTGGCGTGGCGTGGGGGGCGTACACCACCCCTAAGGGGGGCCATAAAAAGGTCATCAATCAAACTTTGACCGATGCCGTCTACTTTATTCTCTCTCACAATCCATTCAGCTTTTACTGCATTGCATATTTCCACAGAATCAACAAAGAATTCTTCAATCTCCTCCTTGACTGTGTGAACCTTTTTCTTTGTAGCCTCGGCTTTGCAGCATTTTGAGAAATGATTATTTTTCCCACAGTTGTTACATGATTTGCCATATGCAGGGCAATTTTTTGGCTTGTGGATAAATCCACATTTTCCACATGTAGTGTTTTGATTTCTCTCTTTTGCTTGTTTCTGTTTTGTAAGGCGTTGTGTGTGTTGCTCCTCTCTTTTTATGGCATGCACTGACGTCTCATCCCTGCGCAGCTCTTTAGCTTGTGCTCTGGTGGTTTCAGCTGCTCTACACATTCACTGCTTTCTCCAAAGTTAAATCTTGCTCACGCAGCAATCTCTCCTTGAGTCCATTATCAAGTATGCCACAGACTATCCTGTCTTTCACTAGTCTTTCAGATTTTCAAATTCACATGTTTTGCTCAGTGTGTTCAGCTCAGCCAAATACTGGTCAAAACTGACTCCCTGTTTCTGATCATGAGAGAAAAACGTGTCTCTCTCAAACGTGACGTTCTGGCTTGGTACAAAGTACTCCTCAAATTTAGCCATTAGCACAGGCAATGTCAAGTTTACCTCGTCTAGTTGAAAGCTATTGTAAACGTCCAATGCATCCTCTCCAAGAACGTGCAGAAAAATGGAAGCTTTCAATTTGTCATCATCTCCCCCTGCTCCACTGGCTGCTAGGTAGATATTGAATCTCTGCTTGAAACGTTTCCAATTGTCAGTGTTAGGTTTGAGAATATGTTATTGTGGAAAATGGATATGTTTTGCTTGCCTTTTCACACTGTGTGCTCATTGTATCATTAAGCCGCAACATTACTATTGTGGGGTATGAGAAAATGTTTCGTTTGCTACACAGGAATGTGTTTGAGCTCAGGCTGACACTGGGTGTCTGGCTAAGGGGCAGTATAACCTTGGGAGATAACAGTATGTTGAGCTAGGAACACATGAAAAGAAAGATGTGGAGACGCAATCAGGACCAAGCCTGTGGCCTCAGTAACCCCGGACAACAAGCGCCAAGAGGCTGGGACCAGCCTGTGCGCCTACTATTGGCCAGGCAAGTTTAAACCACGCCCAGCCACTGTTCTGATAGGCCCATCCCGAGGTGGGAACTAACTCTGTCAGAACTTACTTAAACCAATGCATTTAGCAGAAAGGGCAGTTCTCTGTTAACCCTGCGTGGTATTACATTGAACCCGTATATACGAAGATTGCATTTACCATTTATTGCTTGAGTGAATAAAATAATTAGAACTTACTTGGTGACTCTGTGTCACCTTTTGTCCGAACACCATATTTGAATTTCGCAACCCTAACAATTGGTGACCCCGAGCGTGATGTGGTGACGGACGTCGCTGGAGATTGACGTACCAGCCAATTGGACAGGACTGTCGTCGGACGGTGTGTCTCACAAATCCTGACCGGTCTACTAAAAACAGGTAAGCAGATACCTATTGTATATAACTGAAATTCTGCATATTGGGCATTATCTAAATTCATTTTGTGAGACACCTGTCTGATGTAAGTTGACAAATTATATACTAAGTTATCGATTAGGTATTATTAGAAGTATTCATTGACATATGAGTGGTGGTAAATGCAATTTTAACTGATCAGGCCTGTCAACATTATAACAACGTATGCAATGTACTAGATGAGTGTGAGGTGAGTTGATGAACTTACTGGTATGAATGGGAGAATAACGGCAATATGACAGTGAATGTGATAACGGCAATATAGTATGGTTTGGATTTGATCGATCTGAACACTGTATTGGAAATAAGAGAAGTTATCGTGTGAATGTGATAACGGCAATATAGTATGGTTTAGATTTGATCGATCTGAACACTGTATTGGAAATAAGAGAAGTTATCGTGTGAATGTGATAACGGCAATATAGTATGGTTTAGATTTGATCGATCTGAACACTGTATTGGAAATAAGAGAAGTTATCGTGTGTATGATTGATAACGGCAACATAGTATGGTTTAGATTTGATCAATTTGAATACTATGTTGGAAATAAGAGAAGTTATCGGGTGTGTATGATATATTATGTGAAGTCATATTGGAAATAAGAGAAGTTATTGTGTGACTGTAGTACATTGGATGTTCCGTCGGCGTACAAGAACATCAGTTTGAACGACCCATAAGGTAAACAAGAGGACAGGATCCTGGGTTAGCGACCCCGTGAGGTTATATTGTCGACAGTCTATTTGTTGTTTGTTGTGGGATTAGGTAGGAATTACTTCACTTGTTATATTGATTGTGTAAATTGGAGATAATGGCCGAACATGATGTGGAGAAGGTATTGAAGATTTTAAAATCCACATTAGAAGTAAATGGAGGAAAGGATGGAAAGGAGTGGAAGAAAAGGGGAGACAAATTATATAGAGAGTGGATAGAAGAGGTAGTATTAATGCACCCAACGGTAGAATATTGGAGACTGAAGCGAAAAACGGATAATACCAGTTCAGAGTAAAAACAAGAGGGGAATACGCTGGTACAATTTGACCTAGAGAAGTATGTGAGAACAAAGATTCTTAGTTCTAATCAGACATATGTGGGAATAGTAATTATATGAACAATAACCCCATCAATCACTGAAATAATATCCAAACCTAATATAGCGGAGTGAGATCTAATGTCCGATCGACAGTCAACTCTATAGATAAAGTTTCCAGACCGGAGAATCCCACATGGTATAATACATATCACATAGGCTGTGAGAATATACATAGAACCATAATTAGAGTAATTTGATAACGTTAGGAACCACACACATAGATCATGGAGACCTAATACACATATTGGGAACATAGAGGGTCAGCCTAGCACACACACACAGGGGTAGTGACATACACATTACGCGTGAAAAACATAGGGATAAGGTTGACCATTAAGAGGGAGATCAAATAAGTAGATGTGAAAACAATATGAAGCTCAAGAAGCACATCTAACAATATCCACATAGGATGGGGTTATAGAATAATCAAGCGAGTATTTAAATGTGTATAAACCCAACCTAGGCGTCTGTAAGGAGACTATCAAAATATATTTGTAATATCAACAATGGGCAGTAAATCCTCAAAAGAGGTTCCCTGAACTTGCAGGAGATGAGCGCTATATGGAGTTAAAAGATAAAGGAAACATTTATTTTGGTCCAAAATGGAGAGAAAGAAATATGGATTTGATAGACATCTAGATGTAGGAAAGATGCTAGAATTAAGTTTAAAAGAAAAGGTAGAACCAAGCCAGATATGGATAGCACAGATCAGATTGCCAGTTCTCTCGGCGCTCCGGAGGCAGGCAAGAGAGGAAGAGAGGAAGAATAACATAACATTTTATAATTGTCAGAAAAGTGGACATTTCGCTAGGGAGTGCGAGGCCCCATGTAAGCATTGTGGTATAAAGGGACATAATCACCGCGATGGCAAAAACAAACCAAAGGAGAGGGGGAATATTGTTGGGGAAAGTAAATGGATCGTGTAAAACGGGAAGGCTATTTAAGCACTAGATTGGATACACCAGAGTGCAGAATAATTGTAGAGTTCGAATGCTATTTGGTTTGGATATTGTTGGGGTAAGTAAATTCATTGGAAATAACATAATTTGACGTGTTTAAATGATAAGTTAGGAACTTAACTAGCCTTATGAGGTGAGTAAATTGAAGATGTATTTTCTTGTATCTAGAAATAACGTTAGCTAAATGAGTTAGCCACGATTACCTTAAGCGTTTGACCGCCGTGAGGGAAAAATAGTTGGAATTATGATTTAGAAAGTTTGAATCAACTAGTTCATTAGTGGATATTAAGTTTAAAATGGATATTGACGTTGTATTTCGCTACATTCGAACCATCGCTAAAAGTTTAAATTTGACGTTCAATGTTGATCAAATATTATGCTATGTGATAGAGCAGAAAAACCATGCGACCCAAGAAAAAAAAAAAAAAAAAACCCTCAGTCACTCTTTTTCCAATTCGAAATAAATGCATAAGTATTGAGACATGGAGAGCAGGATATAATAACTAATTAAAGTGCCTCCCTGTAAAAAGCAGGAGTAGCTTTGTTTTAACTATATTTAACAAATTAAAAGAATTAAACTGGTAACAAACGTTAGCAAAAAGATAAGTGGTTGGAAGCAAATTATTAGTTAAACTGATAGGATTACTGGAAAGGACCTCTGGGATTGGTTAGTTTAAAGTAAGGTCAATTCCACTTAATGGAAAACTATTATATGAGGTTTGATTATAGTGCTTGCTTTCAGGAAAAATGGAAGCCAAATACATGTGTATGTGTGTTAATTAAGGGGAGACAATAGATAATGGTTAACAGAAATAGTCTACTGCATAATAGCTATCAAATTGGTCTATTGGAAATTGGGATAACAGTGTTTGTACATGATTATGGCAGTGAGAGACCAACCATATAATATTGTGTGTGTGTGTGTGTGTGTGTGTGAGGTGAATGAGTAGGAACGTCTAAGTGGAGCATGGAAGTGTTTGGACATTTCTGTTTGATTTCAACATATGGGTTAAGACGCGCCCCCAGGTACACACAGGCAGTCAATGTGGTTGTGGAGGTCTCACGGAAGTGGGGTTTAATTTGTACAGAACAGTTTTGGAAATCCCTGAATAGTAACAATTCCTGGTGAAAACTGATCACTTTCACTAGAAATTGGGGGAAAAACAAAACCCAGGAGAATTTCATGTAGAAAAAATGTAAAAACTTTTTTGTGAGAAACACTATTTTCTATCGAAATTGTACTAATACTTTGGGAGATTATTATTATCTCATTGGGAAATTATATGGATATTGTTTGGGAAATATAGAGAGAGTTTTGGGACAGAGACAGGCTCCCCCGCCTTATGAGTAGAAAGAGGAGGGGGGAGGCCATGAGGAGTATATGGGGAGTTTTGGGCTGAACACACGGGTAGGTGCCCATCACCAGACAGTGTAGATGAGGAGGATAAGATAGATACTGAATTACTAGGTATTTGAGTTAGCTACAGTAGATTTGGCTCTAGCATGGGAACAGAAAACCATTTTTAACATTGTTCTGACTCGTGAGGCTACAGGGGGGGGGAGCAATGGTACCGGTGCTAATTTCCTAGTTGTGTTCTGTTAACCTATTGGGAAGGGATGTGATGTCACTTTTGAATAGAGTTGTATCACCCACTGAAAGGGGCATGAAGGCCCACATAGTTAAGAACATGGTCATCAGTGGGGACAGCGGACCTTGTTGCTGGTATAGTCAGAACGGTGGGAGAGTATGGGTTATTGTGTATCAAAGGGAAAGAAGATTAATGACTGGGTATCCGTGGAGGGAGGGGTTGCGCACAGCCCATCCGTAGAAAGAAGATTAGGAAGTTTTGTTTGGCATTTTCTAGATATGACTGTTCGTTTACTCAGACTGTGGACTGTAGGGAGGGGGTCATGACGTCAGCTTTGACCTAGAAGAAGGATAAGACAGTGGCCTGTTGCTCCTCTCTTTGAATACAGTGGAGTCTTTTGTGTCTTAAATGACTAATAGGTACTGATGGGAGCTCACGTTTATTATAGCTTGATTTGACCGATTTGCCATTAACAAATGGAGAAATTACTATGTTTACAGATGAGTCTTCAAGGTAGAACTTAGATGTTTCGGATACAACTGGGTATGATGTTGTTACCTTTCCAAAAAACTTAGAGGCTGAATCACAACCTAGTCACTATTCTGTGCAGCAGGCAGAAATTGATTGTTAGATATTTGTTATGATAGAGCCCTTTTTAGATATGGTAGTGTTTTGATACAGGGGCAGAGCCCTGTATCAACAGGAGGGATATGGTAGAGATGATTGTTAGATATGGTAGAGATTGTTGGACAACACAAATTACTTAATAAAAAATTTTGTTAATACAATATTATAGAATGCATGAATTCTAGGATTAAAAGTAGGTTAAGATAGACACACCTGAGTACAGAATGAAATTGGGTAAAATGTCTACTAATAGTATTAATGAGATATTCGGATAACCCCAGACGAGGGATTATCTCCATTTGAGAAAGTATTTGGTAGACCTTTTAGAATGAGAGTTAGGAAGATAGTAGCAGATCACATGAGAAGTTGTTTGCTAACCACATCTGTATGTCAGAGATTTTATGCCCAACAGGAGAACTACAGAAGGAGGTGACGATCCAGCCTGGTGACTGGGTGTGGGTCCAGTCTCTGGAGGAAAAGGACTGGAAGCAGCCCCGTTGGGAAGGTCCCTACCAGGTTATGTTGGTCACAGCCTTTGCCATTAGAATATCAGAAAGAGCAACCTGGGTCAACGTTACCCACTGCAGAAAGGTAGGAACACATACAAACACCGTGGAGCACATACAGAGTTGGAGAGCAGAACTGGACCAATAGGGTCTGGGGGGTCACCTCTGTTAACGAAGATTTCCTACCCCGACCTATCATCACTGTAGTGTGTTCCCTAGAGGTGTGAGTATGGGGTGGTACCTAGCAGACTGGCTAAGGGCAGGAGAGGGTTGGCGGTTTTTGGGATATGGGGAACCTTGAGCTGCATCATAGTTTTGATGATCTTTTTTTTATAAATCCTGATTCAACACCTCTAGTATAAATTACATGTTGCTGACAAGTTTAAGAAGTAAAAGACAAGTTATATAATACCCAACCCCTCATGAATAGGAAGGATATAAAGAAGGAGTCCAAATAGGTGATGATGTCAGATTTAAGGTTAATATTAAACATTTCCCTAATAGAGCAGGAATATGGGTGCATAATAAACTGTATAAGATTATTCAGAACTGTGTGATACCTTCATATTTCTGTTTGGGACCCACTTCATCTTGTTCCTGGCCTAGGTAATTAAACATACTTGGGGACCGGGGTATGTGGATGGAAAGTGATCTCGATGGAGTTTTAAACAAAGTTTGGATATGTATGACTGTAGAGTAGATGTAGCAGTAACCCTCTGAGGACTCACAGGAACCGACACGGAATGAAGGTATTGGGCTTACACTGATGATTGTGGACTCGATTTTTCCTGTTCATTAATCCAGTCGGTGGAGACCAACTTCACGAAAGACCCAGGTCTTGTAATGGATCTCAATAGATGTCTGTTAATGTGACTGATTTGGGTTCAGGAGTATAATAGAAAATTCTAAACCTTACAGATTCTATAACTGATGTGTGGTGGGCTTGTACCAATACAGGAGGCCTCTGACAGACATTACCTAAAGGGTGGAGGGGCATTTGTGTTCTGGTATTATTGGTCCAACCAGTTAGGATTAGACATCATAGACCAGTTCTGGACGGGATAACTAGAAAAAGGAGAAATATAGGTTCTAATGTAGGCAGTTCTATTTGGATGGATGTCATAGGTATTGCCAGAGAAGTTCCAGACGAATATAAAGTTATGACTCAGATTGGGGGAGGGTTTTATCACTACGTTCTTCTGGTGGGTAATGATAACAAAAAATTTTGATTGGATCAATTATATGTATTATAATCAACAGGGATTTGTGAATAAGACTAGAGGTGCAGTGATGGGAATCTCTGAACAATTATCCGCCACCTCCCTCATGACCTGGCAAAATAGGTTGGCTCTAGATTGGCTGAAGGGGTGGCGTCTGCAGAAGGGTGGGGGAATAATGTGCTGTACCTTCTTTCCCAATAACATAGCTCCAGCTCTGACGAGTTGGTTTGACAATATGTTTGGACAATGGAAAAATGTAATGATTACTGTGTTGTGGGCTACTTTTATCTGTATGACTGTGTTAGTACTGTTTGGGTGTTGTGTGATTCCGTGTGTGAGAGGTTTAATTTCCAGGATGCTGGAGAAATCAATGACACAACAGATGGTGGGATACGGACCGATTCCTAGCTCTGACCAGGGGAATGATGAATACATGCCTCATGACCCTCTAGATGGCTCCAGTTCCTTTACTCATGAGGAACCCATGTTTGATGAGACAATTTTCAATGTTTAGATTAGATCTTAATAAAATCCTACCTAGAAGAGTTATGATTGGATATAGGCCTAGAACAGTAATTGATGAGGATCAGATGTAAATACATGTATTGATTTGGTGTGGTGTCATTATTAATTCTAATCAATATAGATGGGTGATTGTGTGTAAAAATGTAGTCAATAGGGTGGATTGTTAAGATGTATGCAATAGAGAATAGGGTTACAAGACAAAATGGCAGTCCAATTAATATGTGTGTGTGTCTAGATATTAACTTGGTGTGCAGGAGTATGACTTCATTTAGGGGGTGTCTGGGAGAACAAAGGACTATTTGATTCTACCAGACACATGCGAGAGGCCCGTCCTTGAGAAGAACCTCCCAACACCTCCCAAGTTTGACCTATGTTGCAAAGATTGTGATAAGGAATGAACGGGTACTGTGGGAAAACTCTATTTCTTGGCTGGGGTGGAGGGGAACGGACTGTTCTCCTGGTTGGGTGAGTGGTTTGGCAAGTACACAGCTTTGGTGGTTACTGGATTTCTGACCCTAATTATTGCTAATGTAATGTTGATGAGTTGTTCTGCTTGTATCATCCCTTGTCTGAGGATGTCTGTTTCAGATGTTGTGCATGCTGCTGGCATGATGCCTTTACTGGAGGCTCAAGAAGGAGATGCTGACACTGAGTCTAACTTTCGGAGGAAAATGGGTTTGATTAAGGATGACCCTTGGTTTGCTGTGGGGGAGGTCGTGGAGTGATCTTTTACTTACTATTACCAATCAAGTGTTTGCTAATGTACCTATAGTAGGAGAGTGACACCCTTGCGGGTGTCAAAAGGGGGAATCTCAAAATACGATTATATCTTAATCAGCCGCTTATTATTCCTGATTCTTATTCAATGCAGAGTTGTTGTTTCATAGATCTAGAAGGTTTTAAGTTCCTGGGTGGCTGGTAGCCAACCCAGTACAAGTGAGGCGTAGCAGGAAGGACTACAGGGTTTTTACCACTTTTTAATAAAATTCCAGGGTGATGTTGGTTTCTGTTTTCTTCTGTTTTATGTTTTTGTATTTAGTGAGTGACACCCTAGTGGGTGTCAAAAGGGGGACTCAAAAACACATTAACTTCTAATTGTCTATCTACAGGTATTTACTTTTCATATAAACATTTCTTACTTTTATGCTGGTAGTATATTCACCATTGTTGCATTTATACAAGTTATTGCTGCATTTATATTCACACCCTATTGGGTGTGAAAAGGGGGATTGTTAGGTTTGAGAATATGTTATTGTGGAAAATGGATATGTTTTGCTTGCCTTTTCACACTGTGTGCTCATTGTATCATTAAGCCGCAACATTACTATTGTGGGGTATGAGAAAATGTTTCGTTTGCTACACAGGAATGTGTTTGAGCTCAGGCTGACACTGGGTGTCTGGCTAAGGGGCAGTATAACCTTGGGAGATAACAGTATGTTGAGCTAGGAACACATGAAAAGAAAGATGTGGAGACGCAATCAGGACCAAGCCTGTGGCCTCAGTAACCCCGGACAACAAGCGCCAAGAGGCTGGGACCAGCCTGTGCGCCTACTATTGGCCAGGCAAGTTTAAACCACGCCCAGCCACTGTTCTGATAGGCCCATCCCGAGGTGGGAACTAACTCTGTCAGAACTTACTTAAACCAATGCATTTAGCAGAAAGGGCAGTTCTCTGTTAACCCTGCGTGGTATTACATTGAACCCGTATATACGAAGATTGCATTTACCATTTATTGCTTGAGTGAATAAAATAATTAGAACTTACTTGGTGACTCTGTGTCACCTTTTGTCCGAACACCATATTTGAATTTCGCAACCCTAACATCAGCTAAATTGCCTGTTAACTGCATAGGAGTAGGAGGACTAAGCCTATCCATGACGGAAAACCAGCATTTCTCCTACTTCAGTATGTTGCTCGTCAACAGATTCAAATGCAGCCTAGCTCCCGCTGCTGTCACTCTCGCCGCTGCTCGTTACCCGCGCAATTGCAAGCTAGCGTCTTCGACTACTCACGTCACTTGTGGTAGAATGTTCTTCGTGGAAATTTTCAGAGTTACTCATTTAATTTCTCTGTCTCGTCATAGCGACTACCAATCTGACACCATGTTATGTTTGTTCCTTTATATAATGACAAACCGGGGCGTAGGTTTAACTACTTTTTAATGAACATATACTTCAGCTAGCAAACTCCGTTCTTAAGCCATGCAAGGCATTCTTCAACCACCACCACGTGACCCCCCCCCCGCCTAGCCTGCTGGGTAACGTAGTCTAAATGTTATTAACACATAACAACACAACCTTTACATTTTAACACAGATCTTCTGCGATATGGATTGAATCCAGCCCTTACAGTGAGCTAGGTGGGACAACCCACTTATCTCAGTCATAAGGGCCAGGAGATCAGAGGTGGCTCAAGTGTAAGGTTTGAGCATAGCCTGAAGGTAGTAGGGAGGGGCAGTTCCCCTTGCTGCTCCATAGGCAAGCACCATGGTCTTGTAGTGGATGCGCGCTTTGACTGAAAGCCAGTGGAAGGAGTGTGTGAAGGAGACGGCTGACATGTGAGAACTTTGGAAGGTTGAACGCCAGGCTCCATCTTGAAGTAGTCAACATCTTTGTATCTGTTCCATTATGGCGTTCTGGATAAAGTGCAGGGGATATCTCTTCCATTATGGCATCTGTGAGAGCATGGGCAGCACCACTGAGACCATCTCCATTTCTTCTGCTACATCTATGAATTGGTAAACAAACTGAAAGGGTGCATACTGCCACCTGAAGTTATGAAGCCAAGGTTTGTGATTTACTGCCACCTGCAGTTATGGAATGTCTGCACACAAGTATAATTATTTGGATGATCCATATACAATGATAGATGCCCCTAGTGGCCAAAAGGCAGTTTTAGCATGGGGGCAGTGCCATTGAAGGCTTCCCCTATTTGTATGTAGTCAACTGGGTGGTACTTCCAACTGTATTGGCTGTTCCATCCCAGTAATCCTGCTGTAGTTATGTCCAACCGGGTCATCAGGAGGGATAAGCTAATCATGAAGAAAATTGACTACTTCAAGATGAAGATTGCCTGAATGGTGCTTCCCCTGCGCTTACACACACCATAATGGGAATTATATAGGGATACTTTCTCTAGCATTCTATATGGGCTGATCCCTCCTGTTGACCTGGATGGAATTATGTGATCCTTCCTTAACCCATAGGAAGTCCTTCCCAGTTGACTAGTTCAAAATGGTGAAAATCCTCAATAATGCTGTCCATGCAAAAACTGGCTTTTGGGCAATAGAGTTCTTTATCTGTCTCTATGCTTAATACTGAACTAGCATCCATTGTTACTGTTACAGTATGTTGTGTTTGGGTCTTTGCAGTCCTTGGTTCTTTAACTGATATTTACACATCTCAGATTGGTCTGTGTTATCTTGACAAAACTGAAACTGCTCTGGTTGGGAATAATATTTTATTATTTAGCTGAAGGGAAGGAAACATGGCCATACATCATGGAAATACAGTATATGCGACTAGACATTTTATTTGGCTGCAACATATAGCTAAACAATAGGCTAGTAGAGGTTTCACGAGGAAAAACACTTCCAAAGTAAGGTCCTTTTCGGCTATGCACCATAACTGCAAAACCACGGCTGTGCAATGTACCTCGGTCGCAGAGATCGCATTCAAAGTAAATGCTGCGGATGTCCACACAATCTGAATTTAGCTTTAAAGGGATAATCCACTTCAGAAATTACATTTATAAAACTCTTGTCAATGTGGCGATAGTGTATGTTATAGGTGGGTAAAATAATGGTTTTCCCCATGATTTAAACCAAGCAAAACGTGTGTACTATCCAGTAGTGATGGGTCATTCATGAACAAATGGCTCTTTCTGAACAGATCTTTTTGTTGAAGTTCGGGAACCGAATCAGATTGATGAAAGAGCCTTTCATTTCCTCCCTGATTTGCGTACTGCTACTACTGCTGTTTGAGCTGAAATCAACGTTATTCTGCAGAAAAGTTACAAAATAATTCTCTAAAGAAGGTGAATCCTGGCTCAATCTGGTCCACGCTGATTCTTTTTACAATTTGGCGCATTTCACGATCTGACATTGGAGATTTGCTATTTTTTTCATGGTTTAGGTAAATTCTGAAGCATTTTGAATAAATAATCATTTGGGAGCCAAATGAGCTGGCTCTTTTGTGTGAACGTAGCCAAATGAGCCAGCTCACAGAAAAGATTCGGAATGCCCATCACTACTATCCAGGTACCATCTTTGCTAATCATCTAGGTACTAAACAGCACTGGTGACAGCCTAAGATATCTCCGTCCGACAAACTGCTATGAGGTAAATTCATTTTTATTTATTTATAATCAAACTATTTGTTATAGAAACGTGATACCATAAATGCAACCTGTAAAATGACTCCCAAATTAGAATGCAGCAACCGTAACATGTGTAGCTTGCTAGGTAGCTAGTTACTATACAACAAGTAGATCTGTTGCTAGCTAGCAGGAGCAGATCGTTTTAGTCACTAGCTAGCATGTCGTTCTGAGACAAGGAGTGTTTTAGCTATCAGTTTATTCCAAGTAATAATGTCAAGACTACAAAAATACTTAGGACAAGTAGTGTAAAGCTAATACGGTCATCAAGACAGGACCCACTAATTTCCTTCATCCTGAAAAATAAATGCCACATTATCCCTGTCAACAGTTGGAGTAGGATGATTGCAGAGCACCCTGCCTCAAACTGTCAGGATGTTCATTTTATAGCTCACAAACTATATTCCTCCACTTTTGTCTCGCATGATCTTTTCAGCTCATCTGTGTCCAACCAAGTGCTATTCACCAAGCATGAGCTGATTCACTCACCTGTGAGGAGAACCATCCTACTGCAGCTAGAACTAGCCCTGCAGTCACTATTTAGACATTGGGACCACATATGCATTTGCCAGTTGTCTTTTCTTTGTGGATTTTGTCTTACACAGTCTAGTGCGTTTTGATACATGTGCTTGTTTTGAGCATTTTTATTCCTTATTGTCTCTCACACCAAAAGGCTCCTTAAAACCTCTTTAAGGATCGTACCCTTTTTTTCAGTTTTCGCCTAAAATGACATACCCAAATCTAACTGCCTGTAGCTCAGGACCTAAGGCAAAACACCAGTCTCAAAGTCAACAGTGAAGAGGCGACTCCGGGATGCTGGCCTTCCAGGCAGAGTTGCAAAGAAAAAGCCATATCTCAGACTGGCCAATAAAAGTAAAAGATTACGACGGGCAAAAGAACACAGATACTGGATAGAGGAACTGCCTAGAAGGCCAGCATCCCAGAGTCGCCTTTTCACTGTTGTGTTGAGACTGGTGTTTTGCGTGAACTATTTAATGAAGCTGCCAGTTGAGGACTTGTGAGACGTTTGTTCCTTAAATTAGACACTAATGTACGTGTCCTCTTGCTCAGTGTTGCACCGGGGCCTCCCATTCTTCTTTCTATTCTGGTTAGAGCCAGTTTGCGCTGTTCTGTGAAGGGGGTAGGACACAGCGTTGTACGAGATCTTCAGTTTCTTGGCAATTTCTTGCATTGAATAGCCTTCATTTGTCAGAACAAGAATAGACTGATGAGTTTCAGAAGAAAGGTCTTTGTTTCTGGCCATTTTGAGCCTGTAATCGAACCAACAAATGCTGATGCTACAGATACTCAACTAGTCTAAAGATGGACAGTTTTAATTGCTTCTTTAATCAGCACAACTGTTTTCAGCTGTGCTAACATAATTGCCTTTTAAAATTATAAACTTAGATTAGCTAACACAACGTGCCATTGGAACACAGGAGTGATGTTTGCTGATAATGGGCCTCTGTACACCTATGTAGATATTCCATAAAAAAAATCTGCCGTTTCCAGCTACAATAGTCATTTGAAACATTAACAATTTGATGTTATTTTAATGGACAAAAAAAGTGACCCCAAACTTTTGAATGGTTGCGTAAGTACATTATTTACCTTCAGAGGTGAATGTATCAAACCAGTTGCCATGATAAAATAGCATGGACATTTTTTCAATGTATTAGCTACTGTTATTTGGCCTCTGCAGTTAGATTAACTAGAATTTAAGCTTTCTACCCATATAAGACATGTCTATGTCCCGGAAAATTGTCTGTTGTATACATCGTCATTCTAGTCACATTGGCGCACATTAGCAACAGCCGTCCTGGTTTAGGGACACCATCCCGTAGAGGTTAACAGCTTCTACCTCCAAGCCATAAGACTGCTTAACAGTTAATCAAATGGCTACCCAGTCTATGTACATTGACCCCTTTATTTTATTATTATAAAACTCTTGCACAGGCTCGATGTACACTGACTGGACTCTAACCACACACTGACACTTACACACACACACACACATTACTGATATTTTATTGTGTTACTATTTTACCTTTAATTTATTTAGCATTTTTCTTACTTATTTTTCTAATCTCTATATTGTTGCTTAAGGGCTCGCATGTAAGCATTTCACAGTAAGGTCTAAACCTGTTGTATTCGGCACATGTGACAAATACAATTTTATTTTATTATTTTGTCTCCCCATGACCTATTCAACAAGTCCTGCAGTTTGAACTAGCCCTGACATCACTATTTAGACATTGAGACCAAAAATGTATTTGCCTGTTGTCTTTTCTTTGTGGGTTTTGTCTTACTCAGTCTAGTTCATTTTAGAGTTGAAGAACACCAACTACAGATACACATGCATCTCGAAGACTAAATTCAACGTAGATTTAGTTTAACAGGTGACAGAGGTTACTTTACAATTGTAACATGCAGTGGGGAGAATTCTATTGACCCTGTTAGTAGCCCAGGCTTTTGCCATAGACGGTAGAGTTCTCGTCTCTGGACCACACAAGCTTTAAACCGCACAAGCATTCTGCTAAGGCAATTGTCTCTCTCTACATCGGTCAGCTACATTGGTGACCAGGGTGGGTGGGATCCTTTCGATATGTCTATGGGGCGTTGATGCGTTGATGACAATTCTACAGTTTCTATCAGAGGCCCAGGCTTTTGGCATAGATGTTAAAGCTCTCGTTTCTGGACTGCAACATTGTAAGATTGTGCCCTCCACGGCACTTGATATACATTGAGTGTCCAAAACATTATGCTCTTTCCATGACACAGACTGACCAGGTTAATCCAGGTGAAATCTATGATCTCTTATTGATGGCACAAGTTAAATCCACTACAATCAGTGTAGATGAAGGTGAGAAGAGGCTAGTAGATTTTTTTTGACAATTGAGATGTGTCATTCAGAGGGTGAATGGGCAAGACAAAAGATGAAAGTGCCTTTGAACGGGGTATAATAGTAGGTTCCAGGCGCACCGGTTTTGTCAAGAACTGCAACACTGATGCTGTTCTGAGGGCGGTGTGGGCACCGTCAACTTCTAGAAGTTTAGTAGGACCAACTGCTTTTTCTATAATCCTACAGGCTCGTTATCATATATTCCAATGCCTTCAACATTATGCAAGCCCACCAAACTGGTTATCTTATTGCAGAGAACATTGTACAACTGTTTTTGGAGAAGATTGTATTGCAAGGTATGCCATGCCATATGTTTTGGCTAATATGCATATGCAGCTGTCGTTTTTAAACCTCCATTCTAGAATACACGATAAACACAAAAATGTTTGATAAAAAATGTTTGGCCTTACTGCTATTAGTCCATACAAACGCATTGTTTATAGGGAAGTTAATAGGGGATTTATTTGGTTTTGATTTGATTTTCATGGTAGTACAGAATTGAGCAGATCATACATTCCAGCACAGTAGGTGGCGGCATGCACTTAAACGATTGTTTGCGGACCGCTACGGTGGCATAGAAGAAGAAGCCAGAACAGTGAGTCAGAACAAACATTTGACAGAGATGCTTTTGAAGAACGTGTACAGACCATTTGAACAATAAGGTAAGACTTTTCCAAATACCATTGATTATCATTTTTGGAAATTATAGAAAGTGCTAGCTAGCAATGGACGCTAACACGGACGCTGATCCAACTACAATCGCATCAATGGAGGTGATCAAAGACGACTAGTCATAGCGAAAACGCTCTGAATTTACAAATGGGCAATCAGACAACGCTCTGAATTTACGAACACAATTAACATCTTCCTCTGTCTATAGGCTTTTTCCAACGACCCGTGGCATGACGGAGTTACTGCCTACAAGACGCCATTGCTGTTCTCTTGGCCATAACAAATGCCACACCCCTCGTGTCTTATTGCTTAACTATTTCCAAAAAATCACGAAAATACGTCCACAACAGGGCCCCGATACACGAAATAACATAGCTAGGTAACGCAGCAGATGCATACTATTTATGCCATCACGGTGGAGTTGGGTTGCGAATACTGTGGGCGGTGTAGCTACCTGTGTATAGGCTGGACACATTCAATTTATAACGCTTATAAAAATGAAGCGTTAATTGCATGCGTCATAGAACACAGTTAATTAATATTACCATGTCCCAGCTGCTTGCCGTAGTTCTATAGTAATCTCGAAAAATATATGCCCAATTTTTGCGCATTTTTCACCCTGCCAGCTCCTATTAGTTCTTTTGAGCACCGTGGCACCAACTCGCCTTCCGAACTTCCTATTCCCAGCCGATTGTTCCGCGTCACAATGCCTGACTCGCTATTGTTGGCATTGAGACATTTCTGCTTACCTCGGTTTACTTATTATTGACAAGGTTACGGCTGCTTTGTGTGCAAGCTCACTGTATGCTAGGGTACACGTTGTGGTGACTCACTGTGCTAGCGATGGCTGGCACATAGCCATCAAACTTGAGGGAGACAATGCCAGCCTGTCTGATGTTCAGACTGCTTGCAGATGTAAGAGAAGAAATCCCTACTGCCCTGCCCACTTCACTGTTGCTCCAAGCAGAGGAAACCGCAGTTCTGAAATGCATCAAAAAGCGTGAAGACTTCTGCCCATACACACCGCAGCGTGCACGTTGGACCCCAAGTATGCTGGCAACAGCATCCTGTCTGGTGCAGAGATCAACAAGGCCTATGGTGTCTTCACTACTGTGTCTTGTTATTGGCAGTCTGGCAAAGTACACTTCCAAGCAAGGGCTTTGGGATGGAGATGCAGTATAGCAGTCGTGCCAACATATTTCATCAGCCACCTTGTGGAAGGGACATTGTGGATCTGAGGCTCTTTCTCCTGTTACATCCATCATCCTCCAAATCCCACCAACATCAGCTGCCACAGAGCGCAACTGGTCCTTGTTTGGGAACACACGCACCAAAGTACGCAACAGGCTGACCAATACAAGGGATGAAAAAGTGGTGTCCATCCGGGCACATTTTGTCTTTTTGAGCCTGACAGCGAGCCATCCTCAACAAGGTTGGAAAGTGACAGTGAAGATGAGGCCTCAGAGTCTGGTGTTCAAGAGGTGGACATTGAGGAGGTCCAAGGAGAAGCCTGAGAGGAAGACAACCAAAGCTTTAGTCTAGAAACTATCATTTTACAGATGTATATTGAAAATGTTTTTGGGAGATGCGATGGATCATTGGGGATCATTCAATATTCCCATTTGTTGTTCAGTGAAATCATCCCATGTGAGGAGTCGACTCATTTAATTAGTTCAATTTGTAACTAAATATATATTTTTTTTTTATTTCTATTGAAAGGATTTAATCATTTGCAATTATGTCTACTTATGATAAGGTAAAAGGTTTGTTTCTGTCTCCATATGATATGGTAAATATATCCAATGCAAAAAACATCTCCATTAAATATTATTAATTTGCATATGTTTCTGTTAATTCCCACGGAAAGTTTCCACCTCTGAATATTCCCCAAAATGTGCAACCCTAATTGTAATGTTTTTAAAATTGTATGAACTTCCTTAATGTTGCTGGACCCCAGGAAGAGTAGCTGCTGCCTTTGTCATCAGATAATAGGGATCCATAATGAATACAAATACAACAATGGTCCATTTTAAGTGATTATGCCAGAGAAGACAGTGTTTTGGAGGATATTTTGGCACGGGTGTTTGTCTCGGGCCGGCCAAAATATCCTCCAAACACTGGCTTCTTGGGCATTATCACTTTTATGCAACGGGT
Source organism: Brachymystax lenok tsinlingensis (assembly GCA_030435695.1). Taxonomy (NCBI): domain Eukaryota; kingdom Metazoa; phylum Chordata; class Actinopteri; order Salmoniformes; family Salmonidae; genus Brachymystax; species Brachymystax lenok. The sequence continues at coordinate 17,233,451 of CM059802.1, forward strand.
TACCAACATATTCAAATAATGATTGACATTTTCATTAAAAAAATATTTAAATTCATTTATTCTTACTTTTTCGTCCTTCCACTAGATATAGTCCCGACACAAATCTGGGGTTGCTAGAGACGCAACCCAGTTTGTTTTAAATGTTCCATTGCCATACTCGTCAGGACACTGTTGTTCAGAGAAGCTAGCCAACAACACAGCTACAGAAACACAATCGCTTCAAACTGAAGCTGGAAAGACTGCAAATAAGCTGTGTTTCATTTGACCTTTTTTCAATTAATTAATGATTTTGACTGAGAAACGCTACCTACCTGTCTGTCAGCCCGACTCCTGATACATTCATTACTATGGTACAGCTGGAGATCGAATTTGCATATTGAAACGAGGTTTATACAGATCTCCGCTGTTGAAACTAAATGTTAGTCTAAAAGAAATGTGAGATAATGTCTAGATGCTTTTTATAGTGGAGATCAAAGTTTACAAAGTGCCTGGCTGGGCTGATGAGACCGTGGATTGCGCAGTCAGATGGAACAGAGTAAATAAGCTTTTTAACGTTATAGATTTAGCAGGTGGCAATTTGTTGAATAGACACTAGCTGGAATGCGGTTTTAACCAATCAGTATTTAGGATTAGACCCACCGTACACCAAAAACACTATACATTTGGTTAATTATTACTTTTAATTACAATTTTTAAGATTGGTAACATTATCTGCTAAAGTAAAAACCTTAAAGCTCCAATCAGCAGTTGAAACAATAACAGTGGTCTCACGACACTGTTTTGGTAAAAAGCTTGGATGGGCCTGGAGAAATTTAACCACTAAAATGTATAGACAGAGTTATGGATGCAAGGACTGACCATCTATGGTATAAAAATGATCGTTTTAACCATGTTTTTAGGCTTTATTTAAAAATAATACATCTCTTTACACACATTGGAGTAAACCAAGCTTGTATTTTGGATTCTGATAGAGAATGACAGTTAAACTAAGCTCATGAGGCATTTATAAGTTATTATTTTCTGAATCAATGGGTAGATATCATGTAATTTAGTAAAAAAATGGATGTGGATCCAAAAATGGATAAAGTACATGCTGATTTCACCTTTTTAACATATAAACACAAACACTGGAAATGTGCTTTTTATTATGTGTATGTATACATACATACAGTACCAGTCAAATGTTTGGACACCTACTCATTCAAGGGTTTTTCTTTATTTGTAGTATTTTCTACATTGTAGAATAATGGTGAAGACATCAACTATGACACAACACATGGAATCATGTAGTAACCAAAACTACTGTTAAACAAATCAAAATGCTGTATTTGTCTATGAAGATTGCATTGCTGTGCACTCGATTTTATAAACCTGCCAAGCAACAAGTGTGGCTGAAATAGCTGAATCTACACATTTTTATCGTTGTCCACATACTTTTGTCTATATAGTGCATTGGGCTGTTTTTTGCTGCTTAACATATAGAAGTTGTCCCCTTTTCAGGTTTAGAAGTGATTGCTAAATGCTAACTCCCGTTCGTATAAGCTGGTTAGCATAGCTAGCATACAGAAATTGGTAGTAATGTCAACAATGACATGAACATGTGTTGGAGTAGACATCCATACAAACATTAAATGTTATAATCCCCCACACTTCAAAGTCTGAAATACACATAAACAATAGCCTGAATGTAGGCTAATTTTGAGGAGATTTGGGATATTTCCCCCATGGCTTTTTCCCTGTGCGTTTCCATGGCAGTTACATTGTTTTGGGCAAGTTTGATTGTCTGTGCTATGTCCCAGGCTTCACTAGTAACGTTACCAGTTAACTAACGTTAGCTAGCCTATTTGTATGGCTACCCTAATTCAGATTTTTGTTTGACAGTGTGTGTTTTCCTTCTCAACAGCGTGATTACGGCACGTGGATATTAACAGAAGTTCGTCTGCTTAGGTGCCGATCTGAAAAAACTTTACAGTACAAGCAAACCAACCAATCCAGGAAATTGTGTGCTGCCGCTTGTTACAAGAAAATGTCCTGCAGCCGCCCTCTAACGTCTGTTGGCCGGCCCTTGACGATATGGATGGTCCAGCTGGCCTTGATTGTTCTCACTGTTCAAGGTGGGGTCATATCTGTATAGAATCATTTCTTTGCATCTCTCTCTCTTTCTACAGATGGTGGTTTGAAGCTTACACTGCTACAGTTTATGGGTTGAATTGAAGGTGTTGTCTCATGTATTTCTTCACCTTGGTCATTAACATTTTAACTCAATTTTGTCTGCACCTCTTTCAGCTAAAAACTGCACCAAACCCATAGGAGGGCCAAATATGGTTTTGTCAGATGCCTTCATCACTCAAGAGACATTTGTAGATGGCGCAAAAGTCTCTTTTCAGTGTACAATTGGACATGCCAGTGAAGGAGGGTCTCGATCAGTCACCTGTACTGCTGGCGTGTGGAGTGAAGTGAAACTGACATGCGGAAGTAATATAATTGTCTATTTATTTTTGCGCTGAAAGTTGTGCCATATTCTTGTAAATGTTTCCAGTTTTTACTTACCCGCTCAACTTGATATATTCATTGCCCATCCTTAAATCTAATTGAAAAACAAGCCTGGAATTAGGACCTGTTTTGTGCTAACATTCAACTCTTTGTCATTTTGAAAGTCTGCCTGGTTTTCTCTGGTTGTTTCAGGGAAGTCGTGTGGCAGCCCAGGAGAAGTGATGAACGGCCAGTTTAATCTCTCTGAGGGGATCTTGTTTGGAAACGAGGTTGTTGCTACCTGTGACACTGGGTCAGTGCAAGGCTATTTCTCTCCTCTGTCTGAACCGAATGCTTTCTTGAGTTTTAGCAGTGATTTCTTAGTGTTTCACAAAGCTGTTCATTTGTTGGCCTAATTTTGTGATTTCCAAATAGGCCTTAGTCAAACTTCCCCTCCCTAAAAGTTAAACGTGTATACAGTTGAAGTCGGAAATGTACATACACTTAGGTTGGAGTCATTAAAACTCGTTTTCAACCACTCCACAAATTTCTTGTTACAAACTATAGTTTTGTCAAGTCAGTTAGGACATCTACTTTGTGCATTACAAAAGTAATTTATCCAACAATTGTTTACAGACAGATTATTTCACTTAACTCACTGTTTCACAATTCCAGTGGGTCTGAATTTTACATACACGAAGTTGACTGTGCCTTTTCCAGAAAATGATGTCATGGCTTTAGAAGCTTCTGATAGGCTAATTGACATCATTTGAGTCAATTGGAGGTGTACCTGTGGATGTATTTCAAGGCCTACCTTCAAACTGATTGCCTCTTTGCTTGACATCATGGGAAAATCAATAGAAATCAGCCAAGACCTCAGAAAAAAAATCCACCAAGTCTGGTTCATTCTTGGGAGCAATTTCCAAATGCCTGAAGGTACCACGTTCATCTGTACAAACAATAGTATGCAAGTATAAACACCATGGGACCACGCAGCCGTCATACCGCTCAGGAGGGAGACGCGTTCTGTCTCCTAGAGATGAACATACTTTGGTGCGAAAAGTGCAAATCAATCCCAGAACAACAGCAAAGGACCTTATGAAGATGCTGGAGGAAACAGATACAAAAGTTTCTATATCCACAGTAAAACGAGTCCTATATCGACATGACCTGAAAAGCCACTCAGCAAGGAAGAAGCCACTGCTCCAAAACAGCCATTAAAAAGCCAGACTACGTTTTGCAACTGCACATGGGGACAAAGATTGTACTTTTTGGAGAAATGTCCTCTGGTCTGATGAAACAAATATAGAACTGTTTGGCCATAATGACCATCGTTATGTTTGGAGGAAAAAGGGGGAGGCTTGCAAGCTGAAGAACACCATCCCAACCATGAAGCATGGGGGTGGCAGCATCATGTTGTGGGGGTACTTTTCTACAGGAGGGACTGGTGCACTTCACAAAATGGATGGCATCATGATGAGGAAGGAGAATGATGTGGATATATTGAAGCAACATCTAAAGACATCAGTCAGGAAGTTAAATGGACAATGACCCCAAGCATACTTCCAAAGTTGTGGCAAAATGGCTTAAGGACAACAAAGTCAAGGTATTGGAGTGGCCATCACAAAGCCCTGACCTCAATCCTATAGAAAATTTGTGGGCAGAACTGAAAAAGCTACCAACTTGGCCTACAAACCTGACTCAGTTACACCAGCTCTGTCAGGAGGAATGGGCCAAAATTCACCCAACTTATTGTGGGAAGCTTGTGGAAGGCTACCTGAAACGGTTGACCCAAGTTGAACAATTTAAAGGCAATGCTACCAAATACTAATTGAGTGTATGTAAACTTCTGACCCACTGGGAATGTGATTAAATAATTCTCTCTGCTATTATTCTGACATTTCACATTCTTAAAATAAAGTGGTGATCCTAACTGACCTAAGACAGTGAATTTTTGCTAGGATTAATGTCAGGAATTGAGAAACTGAGTTTAAATGTATTTGGCTAAGGTGTATGTAAACTTCTGACTTCAACTGTATATATTTTGTTCATTTCTTGTGTATTATCTGTCATTACTTATCTTGATCAGAGCTGTGAACAGTCTCTGTAACCCTTACTATCCTGAAAGCAAAGTTCGGAAAAATGTCTAATCTTTCTCTTTTTCAGCTATATGCTCGTGGGCAGCGGTGTAAGGACCTGTATGGATGGAGGCTGGGATGGCAGAGTTCCTGTATGTGAAGGTTTGTAATCGGAAGGAGCATGTCAAGTGAAAATAGCATTAACAGTTCTGTGCTTGTGCCTGATTGAAAACTCTTCATAACTGCTGTTGTACTCTAATCTGCAGTGGTGACTTGTGGAAAGCCCCCGACCATTGTCAACGGTGGGCCTGTTGTCCCACCTGAAGATACATATGACTATGGAAGTGTAGTGCAATATGGCTGTGAGAAGGATTACACTCTGGTTGGATCTGAATCCTTAACCTGCTCTGAGAATGGAGTTTTCCAGCCAGCTCCACCTGAGTGTAAAAGTATGTTGAAAGCGTGCCTTTTCCCCGTTAGAAGTATGGTTGTTAACAATCTAATTGGGATTCCACTTCCTTCCTCCACCACACAATCGTGAGCATGGTCAGGGTCCATACAACGTATTGTAGCAGGCATAAAATAAAAACGCCTGGGCGGAGTTCCCACATCCGGTTTTCAGCGGAAAGGAAGATTGAATTAGCTGTATACTTGAAAACCTGATACTTCCGGTTGTTGGCAACTCCACTAAGACTAGGGTCCAGATGACCTCTGTCAAATAAATGTGTAAATATCACAGTATCTAGCTTAATAAAATGGAACATAAGCACAGATGTGCATGAGACCGGCTAAGCAAGCAGTCTAAAACATGTTTATTGTGTTGGCCTATTCTAAAAACCATGATGCAACATTGAGCTCAGAGGAAGTGGGTCGTTTAGTTCTGAACATAACCATAACCGTTTGTTTTTGTTCCACTGTTCTGATCTGCAAAAAGGCATTATCTGCATTAGGCCCAACTGACAACCCGATTTCAGCCTGCAGGTGCACGGCCCGCCACAAGCAGTCGCTAGAGTGCGATGAGCCATGTAAAGCCCCCTTTGCCAAACCCTCGCCTAACCCAGACAACGCTGGGCCAATTGTGCTCTGCCCTATGGGACTCCAGGTCACAACTGGTTGTGACGCTGCAACACTGCGATGCAGTGCCTTAGACTGCTGCGGCACTCAGGAGCCCTCATAGGCTCTTTTTTTGTGGGACTGAAAAAAATGCTTGGAACGTTAATAAATAACATTATTAACTGGTTCCCATGCCTTTAAAATAACTGTTCTGTTCCAGAACAGTTTGATTCTGTTCCTCCAAAAAATTCACTTATTTTCCGTTCTGTTCCCTGAGCCGGTTCCAATCCTTTGTTACAATAGAATCTACCCTATTTATTGAATAGATAATGATTAGTTGCAGGATTCATAAATAGGTGGTTATAACTAAAAACATGTTTATTACTTCAAGTAGCCTAAAACTAATGACATCTCTTTGTTTACGTCTGCAGTAGTCTCATGTCCTTCTCCTGTCGTTAAGAACGGCGTTCGGATTGGAGGCAGTCCCCCCCTATACGTACAAGTCTTTTGTGACGTATGGGTGTAACGCTGGATATGAGTTGGAGGGACGAGCCACTCTGACCTGTGAAATAGAAGGCTGGTCAGCTCCTTACCCTACATGCAGAGGTAAGACTGATTTCAGTGTTTGTTATTTAACACACTTTAGCCTATAATTTAGCTCAGATATTTTGCATAATTTGGTGTTTAGGACCAGAAGACCAATGTGTCAGCAAACTGTCTTTTTTTAATGGAACTGACCTCTACTCATATAAACACAATTACTTTTCATGAGTAGATGGTATTTGAATTAATGTTCATACTAATTGTTATTTTTCACCATATGCATGCCGGTGCATAGCAATCTCAAGTATTTATTTTCCCTGTATGAATTCAAGTTTGGATTTGGTCATTTTAGTTTCCATCTATTATTTCTGTCCTGTTTTTGATCCATTCCTTGATACTGGCCTCTGCATTTTAGTAGCTAAGCTGGTTATGATTGTAGACCAACTGGTGTTCAAGTTCAACATTTGATCCATGAAAATAACCCTATGGTCTAGTGAGCTCCATACCTTCCATTGACCTCTGCTACCTTTGCACTTTGAGAGGTTGACTAGCCATCTTGTCCAAGACCATTCTACCCCTCAGAGCACACTGGCTGACTAAAGCATTTGAGGGATCAGTGAAGTGTTATGACAGACCGGACAGGAATAGTTAGTGGCCTAATTATATGTCATGTCTTTATAGCCCTTCTGACTACAACAAAGCCCCCTACCACTACTACAAAGAGAACCACAATCCAAGGTAGAGTCCATCTTAATCTTATTTATTTGTGTTTTATGGCTGTCCCCGACCCCCAAAAATAGTATTGGTAGACTGAGAGTCGTCTGTTCTTAAATATGCATTTTTCCATTCAAATGGAACCTGGTTGGCATCCAGTGGTAGTTTATGGTGGCTTTTCTCCATCCGACTCTCCTTCACCTGAAACAAAGGATTGATTGTGATCTGAAATATATGGAACAATGTACCTGTCATGGAGGAAAAACAACCCATATCAAATGCATGAAGTAATCCTCACTCTGTCCTCACTAACGGCTGAATCCTATCTTGAGTTATGTGAGCTCATGGCCTCTAACACGGAAATAAAGTGTTGGATGTGTTGAAATTTAACACCAGTTTGTTCACTAGTATGCCATGCCACTAACTAGAGCTGGAATGATAAACTTATCTACAGCGACCATACCGATCACTTATCGCGTTTTGCTGATATCGTTCATTAGTAGCCTATACTAGAGAAATGTGAAGTTTGAAATGACATTTTTGCTAATATGGGTGATTGTTAATGGGAAAGTTGATGGCTACAAGCATCAAACTAGTAGTTTAAAGAATGATGACAATAAATAGTCTCTTACACATTATGAACTTATTGTTCTATATATTGTTATCGCATTAATTAAGGAAATGTATCACAATATGGATTTTTTTCCCCATACCACTAACACCCCCTCCATTCTTTCACTATATTATTTAGATTTGTTTTATCTGGTGTGTGTGTGTGTGTGTTAACTCTAATGTCACTTCTTTATGTTACAGATCATGTACCTGGTCCCACTGATCTAACCCCAACGGCCACCTGTAAGCTATGCCCCATTTGCTATCTAGCTAAATCAAATAACATTTTATTAGTCACATGCACTGAATACAACAGTGAAATGCTTACTTACGAGCCCCTAACCAACAATGCAGTTGGTTGGTGATGTAAGGATGGGCATTTGTAGTGATTTCAGTATTCAAATAATATCATATTTTCAGATATCCGGAGAGTCGAAGTACATGTTTTAAAGAAAATGTTGGTGTTATTATTTTTGGCGCAGAGGGGAGAGCAAGAGCGAGAAAGTAGTTAGACAAACTTGTTGCTGCCTTAAGTTATCTATCATGCCATCTGATAGTGCCTTGACTGTATAAAATTGTGGTTAAGATAGCCAAGATACTTTAGCTAGCTAATTGAGGCAATTTTTCTGCGCTCCCTGTCCAATGTCTACAACAACTCCATTCATATTTGAATAACTGTGCTCATCCCTAATGTTGTTACAACAGTTGGCTATCGCCCAGTGGTTATCTATCGATTGTTACACAGCATAGGATGTAATCTTTTGATTGTTCAAGCAGTATTTAGACTATTTAGTGATGAGTCATCTTCACTGCAAATTCACGTCATCTTCCTTCTGTGTATGCTTATTTATTTACAGACATCCCTTGGTTAATTGCAGGCTGTGTTTTAGGTGTATTTGGTAAGTTACAGCAGATGTTATTTTTGAATGACGAGCTATGTGGATAACAACAATATCAATCAAGAAGGATACTATAGTCTAGCATTGGCGTCATGCTAATAAGTGGGCATTTGGTCAAATTCACAGAACTATTCTGAAGAAGAGTTTCATTGGATTGGCAACTTTTTTCAAAGCTAGTGATCATTCAACAATTGTGTACTTGTTGCTGTACTGTTAATTTTCTAACATACTCACCAATGTATAGGGTTGTTATTTTGTTTCTTGTGCAGAACTGACAGTTATTTAATAATAAAAATAATAATTTGCTATTGTTACTGGCATACCAATATTATTTTTTCATATTCATAATAAGGAAAAGGAGCAGGAATGTTTTGGTTTTAAAATGCCAAGTAAAAAAACGACCTCAATGTTAAACAGAATAATACCTTATGGATTCATATTTCTTTTTCTTTCTAGCCATTGGTATATTTGTAATCTACAAAGTTAAACAAAGGTAAGAAGTTCTCATTTCATTAACATCCAACCAATGCTTGCTTCCAGTCATGGCCCCTCCCTCTTCTTCATAACTCACTAAAATGTTTTGGAGCTCAGTTTCATGTGTTCTTGCACCGTTGCCACCGATGCCGGTTTCTGCCAATGCTGCATAAGCCACAATACACCAGCCACAGTAGTGGAGCAAAGTGATGGCAATGGCCATGTCAGAAGTGAATTGCTCTTTTAGCATTGAGGTGGTTGGTGTGTCTGTCATTGAAGAGGTCTAGAAGGGTAGTCCCTTAGGTGGTGGGCAATGGTGGCGGTTTTCTAAGGGTGAGAAATAGCGGATGATGACCTGTGCTCGACTTCTGGGTTACAGCTCTCGAGGTGCCTACTCATCAAATGTGGCCACTAAAAACTCTGAAGACAATGTGTTGTAGCATCCTCTGCCATGGTAAGAAGGCTTCTGAGCACACAGTTTTTATTTAATAAGAAAAGGTGGGTGGTATGTGATTGAGAATGAATTGGCAGTGAAATGCAAAATGTTTTTTTTTGAAGGGTGAGCATGAACCTTGAACTGAAACATAATGATCTCCAACTTGGCTTCAAGCTGACATGTTGTGGCAGCTATTCAGTGATGAAGTCCAACAGATATATCCAGTTTGTGTTCCACAGGTCCATGTTGGTTTTTGTTTAGCTGGGCAGATAATACATTTATATACTGATGGTAATTTTCGGGAGATGTCTAACAATTGTATTTTGATTTTTTTTTTTTTTTTGTGTCAAGTAGCCTAATTTGCCTTAGTCGTCTCCTGCTTCATTGAGAAAGGAGTCACAGAGAACTGGCTGCTGTGACGGTGCCTCAGAATCATCTACTACCCTCCCGCTTATGAACGCAGCAGCCCGTCCCAAATACCGGGAATGGTTCATATCCTTTCAAAGGAAGCTCTATTACGTGATGATTAAGAACCTCCCGACGAATGTATTGGTTCACTCTCATTTGGAAGCTTGTCCATAAGGAGTGGTCTAGCTTGATTAGTTAATAACTATTTATGTTTCCAGTGTACTTCACATATCACTTGTTCTTAATCTAAGCCTGTTTCATCTCATTGCCTACATTCTGATAAGTCCCCCATATGAATGGAAGCTGCTCTTTAGGGCAACCATGCATCACAAAGCCAGTTTTACCGCTTCTGAAATAAAAACATTTAAGGAAATCATATCCTTTGCAATAAAAAAGCCCTCACAATATATCATGCAGTTTGACACCAATGTCTTGTTAAAGTCATACCACCAAAGGTCAACACTGGTTTCATAGACCAGGTTGCAGATGTGTTGAATGTAACCTGGAGTTTATGAACAAAATCAGATTCAAAGAGAATCAATGGGTTCTCACTAAGTTAAGCTCTAATCATTGGCCTTGGTATTTAGTTGTGTAAATGTCAGGTTAATTTAAAAAGGTTGGTTTTATAAGAAGACCATTGAATTGATGCAGTATACTTATTTTGTAAAGTGTGCTAGTACTTTGAGGGATCAAGGACTCTGTTATGGATGATTTTATATGATTTAAAATCTTTAATGATGACTAAATGAATTATAATCCTAAAATAATGAGAGAACCAATTACCAGTACAGTATTTTATAGTTTGCTTGGATGTGTGTGTAAAGGAGGAACAGTGAGAGACAGCATGTGATCGATGTGGAAACTGATAAGAGGAATAGGGCCTCTCCAGACAGAGAGGGGAAAGTACAGTTGGGCTTGTAATAAGATTGTGTAACATGTTGTAGGACAAGATTAGTAAAAGTATGTTTTGAAGTGGACTAGGAGGGACATATGTGACGCTATTTGTATGGACATTTATGACGCTATGTGTGACTATATAAACGAATGTGCATTGTATCTCAGTAGAGCACTCTCGTGAATAAACACTTCTGGACCAATTGCAGATGTGGGGTTTTGTCTAAATTCTTTATTGACCAGAGCCTTACAACCTCTGGGAATTATTCAAAATTTGAGTGATAGTTTATGTCAACAATTGAGATAGCAAAATTCTCATGACAATTTGGTCCTTCGAGCTGGATCTCAATACCTGTTTCTGTCTAGTTCCAGTGGACACCGAAAACCGTGCACGGGTGGATCAGAGATCCGTGAGATAAAGACCTGACCCCTGAATTGAGGTTTTATTCAGGCCGGTGGGAGACTGGAACACGACAGAGACAGTGACGAGATCCAACCTACATTGCTTTTCCCAGTCTGCAAGACAGGTCAGTGGAGTCTTTTATTCACGGATTTTGAAGGGAATGGTTTGAGATCTTGATTGTGCTTCTAAAATGTTTAGAATTTAGTAAAAATACGAGTTTGTTTTGGTTATAGCGTTTTGAATTTAGCAAAAATTGGAGCTTAATCATTCTTAACAGATTTACTAGTTTCTACTTTGTAAGTAGCAGGAAGTTAACTTCAAACGATCTATAAACGATCCAGGGAGAGAGAGAGAGACAGGTCCGTAAATGACCTGAGGTAAGGCGCTGCCATAAATAAAATCTTAATAACAGCCGTACTTTGCTCACACGGGTTATTAAGCAAGGACATTAAATTCTCTGAAAAGATGGTGATTTTGTGAATAGGATAACTTAAATGGTATATTTGCCTAGGTCGATAATTCAATAAACATACCTAAATAAAGTCCTTATGTGAGGATATAAACTAGGTTTGGTGAGGTAGACGGTAATTCTATGAACACGATAACCCCATCAAGCAAGAGTAGGTCCAAAATGGGAAGAGAGGGAAGCCTAAAATAGAGATGAGAGAAGATATTAACTTCAAAAGTCCCAAGAAACAACAGAAAAGTAAGCGGTTAACTAGGGCTTTATGACCCCTGGAAAATAGTTCTCACCCGTATACAACTATAAGCTAATGTCCGATTGAAAGGTTCCTCTATAGATAAAGTTTCCAGACCGGAGAATCAATTAGAGACTCATAGTGTGGGAACATACATAGAAACATAATTGGAGACACACAGAGTGTGGGGGGAACATAGATGGTCGACAAATTAGAGACCATGATAAAACAGAGTAGAAAGACAGCAAGTGGAACGTGTGAAAACATAAAGTTTTATTATTGACAATGGGCAGTAAATCTTCAAAAGAGGTTCCCGAACTTACGGGAGATGAGCGCTATATGGAGTTAAGACAAAAGAAACATTTATTTTGGTCCAAAATGGAGAAAGCAGTATGGATTTGATGGACGTCTAGATGTAGAAAAGCTAGAATCTATGATAAAACAGATACATAAGGAATGTGGAAAGGATGAGAATAAGCAGGGAAAAGAGGGTTTAAACACGGCTAGAGTCTGGCTTTCAGAGAGAGAGGGGAAACCCCGATGACTGAAGAGGTGGTGGCTCGGAGAAGGGTGCAATTGCCGCTCCGGGCTGAGCCTCCCCCAGCTTATGATCGGGGTGCGGATAGTGCAGAGCTACAGAGGGAGAGAGAGCTGGAGATAATCGCGGCAGCACTGAGAAAGTTGGAGAGGAGATGGGCCGAGACCCAGGCAGTGCAGGATTGAGACAGGTCGGGGAAGGGAAAATATCAGGCACATTCTCCAAGACAGAACCGATCAGGGCTAGCCAGGAGAGTGGCAGATGTAGGAGAAAAGGTAGAACCAAGTCAGACATGGATAGTACAGATCAGATTGACAGTTCTCTCGGCGCTCCCGAGACAGGCAGGAAAGGGAGAGAATTCCGGGAACAAAGGTTCCACCGGTGTAGGTGAGAAAGGAAAAGGGGTGAGGTGTTTTAATTGTCAGGGCACTTCGCGAGGGACTTTACAGCCCCCTGCGATTATTGTGGGAGGAAGGGACATGTTCATTGCGATTGCGAAAAGAAAGAAAACAGGAAAGATGAATTTCTAATGGCAGTTTTAGAAGACAGAGCCACGTGAGGAAAAGACAGAGGGTAGAACTAGGTCAGTCCGAAGAGGGACGTCAGGGAAGAATGGAAGAACCGAAAATGCTATAATTGTCAGAGAAATTGACATTACGCTAGAGAGTGCGAGGCCCCATGTAAACATTGTAAAAAAAAAAGGGACATGATCACCGCGATTGCGAAAACAAACCAGAGGGAAGGGGGAATAAAGAGGAAGATGAGTCCGGACTAGGTTTGGGACAGACAGGAGAAGATATTTAGTAATGGTTAACAGGGAATTATGAATATCACAGTATAATGATGTGGTTTGGAAATAGTTATTGTAAAACCATGGAGTTAATAAAAGAAGTGCACGTAAATTCTACCAATTCGTTGTGAATATATGATAAGTGAGGGGCCTAACTAGCTTGGCGAGGTGAGTAGGTTGAAGATGTATTTTCTTGTATCTGAAAACTAACGTTAGCTAAATGAGTTAGCCATGATTAGCTTAGGTGTTTGACAGCCATGTGGAAAAATGGTAGGAATTATGATTTAGAAAGTTTGAATTAACTAGTTCATTAGTGGATATTAAGTTTAAAATGGATATTAACGTTGTATTTCGCCACATTCGAACCATCACTAAAAGTTTGGATTTGACAAAATATGTATGCTATGTGGTAGAGCAGAAAAACGAGGAGTTATAGTTATGGTAAAGTACTAAGAACCATGCGACTCAAGAAACTTCAGTCTCTGTTTTTCTAATTCTGAATAAATGCATAAGAATTGAGACATGGGGAGGAGGAGATAATAAGTAATTAAAGTGGCCTCCCTGTAAAAAGCAGAAATAGGTTTGTTTTAACTATATTTAACAAATATTTTTTTTTAACTGGTAACAAACGTTAGCAAAAAGAGGTGGTTGGAAGCAAGTAATTAGTGGGATGTTTAAAAGTAAAGGTATGAATAAAATATTACTATTGTTTGACAATCAAGCTGATAAGGCAGCACCAACTTTTTGAAGGTCCAACATTTGTTAACTAATAGTTTTGCATTTGACTAAACTAATGCAAAGGTTAACTGATAGGATTACTGGAAAGGACCTCTGGGATTGGTTAGTTTAAAGTAAGGTCAATTCCACTTAATGGAAAACTATTATGAGGTTTGAATATAGTGCTCGCTATCAGGAAAAATGAAAGTCAAATACATGTGTATGTATGTTAATTAATGAAGACAATAGATCTGATTTGAAATTGGTCTATTGGGATAAGTGTTTGTACATGATTATGACAGTAAGAGACCAACCTTACAATACCGTGTGTGTGTGGTGTGTGTGAGATGTGAATGGGTGTAGGAACAATCAATGAGATTGCGAACGTCTCACTGGGGTGTGGGATTTAATTTGTATAGAAATGTTCTGAAAAGCCCTGGATTTTGAAACAATTCCTGATGAGGAATGATCAACCTCATCACAAATGTTAAAGAAATCAGGAGAATTTCACTTTAACATTTGTGAGAAACACCATTCTCTATCTAAATTGTACTATTGATGACCGTCCGTTTGTAACTGAGTTGGAGAAAGTTGTTGCATAGGCCTGATTCAGACTACTCTGTGGAGCAGGCAGAAATTGAGGCCCTTATAAGGGCATGTACATTGGGTAAAGGGAAAAGGGTTACCATTTATACAGATAGCGCTTAGCTTATGCATTCAATACAGTTCATGTTTTTGCAGCTCGATGGAGAAATAGGGGGATGGTAACTACTTGGGGTAAACCTATGATGTATGTACAGCTAATTCTAAATTTATTAGAAGCTGTTCTCCTACCAGACAAAATATCTGCAATGGAGACAGGAAGGTAGATGAGGAAGCGAAGACGGCTAGTCTTACAACATTGCTACACAGACTCACACTTGAAAGAGGAAGTGAACAAAGGTTCTACTCTGCTAAAAGCTGGCCAGGATAGGGCACCAGTTTCAGATTAAATAAGTGGGAGCAGCTAGGAGCAGTTAGTAAGGAAGAAATTTGTCAAAAAGGAAATTTAACAATTTTGCCTAAGTAAAGCTAGTGGTTTTTTGTTGTTTTAGAGATTCAGTAGTTTGATACAGGGGCAGAGCCTTGTATCAAAAGGAGGGATATGGTCGAGTATGGTAGAGATGAATGGTAGATAGTATAGAGATGATTGTTAGATATGGTAGAGCTTGTTAGACAACACAAATTACTTTAAATAAAAAATGTTAAATTGTTATTGTATTATAGGACACATGAATTCTATGATTTAAAAGTAGGTTAAGATAGACACACCTGAGTACAGGATGAAATTAGAGTTAGGAAGATACAGTAGCAGATCACATGAGAAGTTGTTTGCTAACCACACCTGTGTGTCAGAGATTTTATGCCCAACAGAAGAACTACAGAAGGAGGTGAGCCATACGATCCAGCCTGGTGACTGGGTGTGGGTCCAGTCTCTGGAGAAAAAGGACTGGAAGCAGCCCCGTTGGGAAGGTCCCCACCAGGTTATGTTGGTCACAGCCTTTGCCATTAGAATAGCAGAAAGAGCAACCTGGGTCAACGTTACCCACTGCAGAAAGGTAGGAACACATACAAACACCGTGGAACACATGCAGAGTTAGAGAGCAGAACTTGACCGATAGGGTCTGGGGGTCACCTCTGTTAACAAAGATTTCCTATCCCGACCTATCATCACTGTAGTGTGTTCCCTAGAGGTGTGAGTATGGGGTGGTACCTACATAAGGGACGCAGATGGCATTTGCTGTATGTTTGATGAGAAACTGCATATTGCAAATGTACGCTCCCTTACTAGACGTCCGAAATTGTTTCTAAAATAAGCCGACGCCGTCGGGCCGTGCCCTAGGGCCAAATCTTCCAGGAAGTCATCAAACTAACTTTCTCGGACTTTCGATGTCCGTTTAATAAAATAAATTCATTTTTTTCATTTTTCCGCCCTTCATGTTAATCCCACCAGATGGCGAATGCCTTCATATTGCAAATGTACAAAACATACACCTAATTGACCTGGCTTTTTCCTAAACAGAAAAGAGTTCAAGACGAAACTTGGTGGGCATGGGTTTGGCATAATGGGCAGTTGGCCCGAAACAGAATGGCGTCAGGGACTCACGGTTTTTGAGATAAGGCCCATTTTCTGGGATTAAAGGTGAAAAATGGAAATAGAGCACTAATTTGACAGCTTTACGTCAAAGTACATGAACCTACGGTGTAAGGAAAAAGAACCAGACATTTATCTCTTTTAATTTTCGATTAATTGTCAAATGTCCAATTCGTAATGTTGAGAAAAATATTTTTTTCCCCAAAAAGTTATGGATCCAGATGCTGCGTGTTCAGACGGATCCGTTAAAGTGGGTTTCGAGCTCACGTGATTTCTGTGATTTTCTGAAATCACACACATGCACAGTCAATGGGGAATGACACAGTGAGGGGCTTACAGACACACACTGCCTGCAATAGTTACTTTTGTTCGAACTATTAAAGAACCGTCAGACATAGAGCTCTGAAACTTTAGAAACCCATTCTAGACCTTTAGTCGATCGTGCACGGTGAGCTACGGGGCTCTAGAAGGTTTTCAGGCCGAGAAACAGCCTCAGACATTTGCAATATTTTCAATTCATTTTTACATCACGAAAATGACAAAATTTCTAAAAGTCCCAGAGACACAAGGCTAGGTGCATTAGAACCGCCTCGGCCCATAGAGACGGACCCTAACGTTTCTGTCCGATAGCTCATTCAAGGACCCCGTAGCAACGCCCGGAAAACGTGGATTTTCAGCACCAATTAAGGTCGCTGCTCGGACTCCAAATGACCTATCGAGCGAAACTTGAGATTCGGGTCGCCTCAGCTAGGCCGACACATAATGTCGGAACTGGACCCGCAGCTAGAACGTGAACTCAGGTGTTTTACATTTTTACTATGATTTAAACAGAATTTTGAGCCTGCCCTGATATATGTGATTGTTGGCTTCTAAATGAGATGGGAAAAGTGGGTTTGGTGTCAGTTTTTATCAGTTTGGTGTCAGAATGATATCTAATTGATTGATTGACGCTGACTTGCTCGTTGACTTTTGTACATTTGCAATATGTTTCAATAGGGCTGAAACATCACCAAAATGACAGACTGAAATCAACACTAAAAAGGGCATCACCATATTCTCTAGGCCGTGCCGAAGTTCAACGAGACGCCCCACTTGACTGTAGCTCGCTCTGACCTCATAGACCGTGCAAAAAGTAGGCGCAAAATGAAGCCTGGCTCTAAATGTCAGCTGATTTTGGGTGACAGCGGCAGACCCGTTTGGGTTAGAAGCACAATTCAACTTCAGGAATGTTCCTAAGGTCCTCCCGATCTGAGCAAGCCTAACCGTGACTGTGTGGCATTAACCTTTAACAGTGAAAACAGGGTATTTACATCAAACCGTTTGCTATGAAATCTCTCCCCATAGGAATACATTGCCTGCTCCCTAAATTCAACCTGGTGCCTATGTGGGTTATGAATGTCTTATGAACCTGTCTTCGATAGCAATCCATCAGACCACTATGAGGTCTACCTGTGTTGATTCTAAGCTTCCTGGAGCAACCGGAAGTGGTAAAAATCACCCTAAAGGTGTTTTGATAGACCCAACCTGCAGTTTGTGAAAAACAGACTTTCAACCCTGTGTAAATCAGTCATTTCTTAACCTAAAGACTTAAAACTCAGGATTCTGTTAAAGCATACCCCAATGAGGATATGTCTACCTACAGCTTCCTGTGACAACCGGAAGTGCTTTAAATAGGGGTCATAGGTGCTGTTTCGAAGGGTTAAAAAGGTCACATCTTTACAAAACTTCATATGTGTGATTAGGCAACCCTCATGAACTGTAAATGAGTCATTTCTCCCATCAGATTTACAAGAAAACCCTCAAACACACACACAAACACAGATATGGGATGGAGTGACACAGTGGGGGGCTTAAAGACACACAGAGCCTGCAATGACATCACCATAGTCTCTAGGCCTTGCCGAAGTTCAACGAGATGCCCCGCTTGACCGTAGCTCACTCGGTCTGACCGCAGCAACCGTGCCAAAAAGTAGGCCGGAAATGAAGCCTGGCCCTAAATTTCAGCTGCTTTTGGGTGACAGCGGCAGAACCGTTTGGGTTAGAAGCACGATTCGACTTCAGGAGCGTTCCTTAGGACCTCCCGATCTGTGCAAGCCTAACCGTGGCCCTGTGGCATTAACCCTTAACAGTGAAAACAGGGTATTTACATCAAACCGTTTGCTATGACATCTCTCCCCATAGGAATACATTGCCTGCTCCCCTAAATTCAACCTGGTGCCTATGTGGGTTATGAATGTCTTATGAACCTGTCTTCGATAGCAATCCATCAGACCACTATGAGGTCTACCTGTGTTGATTCTAAGCTTCCTGGAGCAACCGGAAGTGGTAAAAATCACCCTAAAGGTGTTTTGATAGACCCAACCTGCAGTTTGTGAAAAACAGACTTTCAACCCTGTGTAAATCAGTCATTTCTTAACCTAAAGACTTAAATCTCAGGATTCTGTTAAAGCATACCCCAATGAGGATATGTGTCTACCTACAGCTTCCTGTGACAACCGGAAGTGCTTTAAATAGGGGTCATAGGTGCTGTTTCAAGGGTTAAAAAGGTCACATCTTTCCAAAACTTCACATGTGTGATTAGGCAACCCCAATGAACTGTAAATCAGTCATTTCTCCCATCAGAATCCCTTGAAAAACTCACACATGCACACAGTCCATGGGGAGTGACATAGTGTGGGGCTTACAGACACACACTGCCTGCAATAGTTACTTTCGTTCGAACTATTAAAGAACCGTCAGACCTAGAGCTCTGAAACTTTAGAACCCTTTTCTAGAGCTTATGTCGATAGTGCACGGTGAGCTACGGGGCTCTAGAAGGTTCACAGGCCGAGAAACAGCCTTGTACATTTGCAATATTTTCAATTCATTTTTACATCACGAAAATGACAAAATTTCTAAAAGTCCCAGAGACACAAGGTTAGGTGCATTAGAACCGCCTTGGCCCATAGAGACGGACCCTAACGTTTCTCTCCGATAGCTCATTCAAGGACCCCGTAGCAACGCCCGGAAAACGTGGATTTTCAGCACCAATTAAGGTCGCTGCTCGGGCTCGAATGCCCTATCGAGCGAAACTCGGGATTTGGGGTCGCCTCAGATAGGCCGACACATAACGCCGAACTGGACCCGCAACTAGAACGTAACTAGGTGTTTTACGTTTTCATTATAGTGACCTTATAGCAGACTTTTGTCCATTTGCAATAAGTTAAAACCGTCAAGCCCGGCCATCCTGAGATCAACGGGCAGTCAATTGGGCATTCCTGAAGTATTTTAGAGCTTGTCATATTCGTGATGTTAAAAGCCCATTGAAACATATTGCAAATGTACTGTACATTTGCAATATGTTTCACTGTACATTTGCAATATGTTTCAATGGGCTTTTTTTTGACATGTTGAAATCAACACCAACGAGCTATGGACAGGTACCACTATCAATCCTGGCCATCCCGAGATCAACGGGCAGTCAATTGACCATTCCTGAAGTATTTTAGAGCTTGTCATATTCGTGATGTTAACAGCCCATTGAAACATATTGCAAATGTACAGTGAAACATATTGCAAATGTACTGTACAAAGCAATGGAAGAGAGTGTGGACACTTTTTGAAAACCTCCATAAATGAGCAGGGGCTTCTCCCACTGACTTAGGGCCATAGTGGGATACTCCCATAAAGATCCTGGACCAGGAGCAGCCCCCTAAAGTCATTTAAAACCCTTTTGAAAATATGGACCTGGTAAATGTACTGTACATTTGCAATATGTTTCACTGTACATTTGCAATATGTTTCAATGGGCTTTTAAGATCACGATCCCAATGTAGGCACCCCTGGTCATTTTGGACGTTTTTCAAAAAATAGACCCTATAGGATGATTGAGGGCTTAACATAGTGATATATATCATTTTGTCAGTTTAAATGGCATTTGGACATTGCTCACTGACTTTTGGGTTCGGAAGCCGACTTCCTATGACGATATATGTAAATGGACATAACATCATGTCTTTTGACTTCCTATGGTAACATATTGCAAATGGACAAAACATATTGCAAATGGACAATAAAAAAGTTAATAAAAATAACTTTATTAAAATTAGACAAGGATATGTTTATACACATCTTCTATCGTGAGATTATAACGAAAAGTCGTTAGAATCGCGAAAAACGCCCAGAAAGCACTTTTTAGGGGTATAGTTATTCTGATATTTTTGGGGAAATGTCAAAATTTGACCCTTGGGTCTTGTCTTCATGTACATTTGCAATATGTTTTGCCCCGTTGGAACGCGCTCGCCACCTATAGTAATTTTGAGTTGTTACACTTGGCATTTGCCGTATGCCGTTTGCCATAAGAAATACACGAAATGGCGTCCATTTGGGCACTCTTTTCCATTGTGTGTATGTTTGTTCCAATGGCAATATGTTGCCATTCATTTTTGTCCATTTCATGGGGGTGTTCCCTTCCCTAGCAGACTTGCTAAGGGCAGAAGAGGGTTGGTGGTTTTTGGGAATATGGGGAACCTTGAGCTGCATCATAGTTTTGATATTTTTTATACATCCTGATTCAACACCTCCAGTATAAATTATGTCGCTGACAGGTTTAAGAAGTAAAAGACAAGTTATATAATACCCGACCCTCATGAATAAGAAGGATATAAAGGAGTCCAAATAGGTGATGATATAAGATTTAATGTACATATTAAACATTTCCCTAATAGAGCAGGAATATGGCTGCACAATAAATCATATAAGATTATTCGGGACTTTGTGATACCTCTATATTTCTGTTTGGGACCCACTTCATCTTGTTCCTGGCCTAGGTAATTAAACATACTTGGGGACCGGGGTATGTGAACGGAAAGTGATCCCGATGGGGTTTTAAACTAAGTTTGGATATTAATGACTGTAGAGTAGACGTAGTAGTAACCCTCCAACGAGTCACAGAAATAGACACGGAATGAAAGTATTGGGCTTAAGCTGATGATTATGGACACGATTTTTCCTGTTCACTAATCCAGTCGGTAGAGGCCAACTTCACAAAAGGCCCAGGTCTTGTAGTGGATCTCAATAGATGTGTCTGGTTAATTGTGACTGATTGGGGTTCAGAAGTATAGGAGAAAATTCTCAACCTCACAACACCTATAACTGATGTGTGGGGGGCTGGTACCAATAGAGGAGGCCTAAGACAGGCATTACCTAAAAGATAGAGGGGCACTTGTGTTGCAGTATTATTGGTCCAACCAGTTAGGATTAGTCATCAGAGGCCAGTTCTGGATGGGATAACTAGAAAAAGGATAAATATAGGTTCTGATGCAGGCAGTTCTATCTGGATGGATGTCATAGGCATCGCCAGATAAGTTCCAGACAAAGCTATAAATCAGATTGGGGAGGGTTTTATCACCTCATTCTTCTGGTAGGTAACGATAAATGTCGATTGGATCAATTATATATTATAATGAACAAGGATTTGTGAATAAGACTAGAGATGCGATGCAGTGATGGGAATCTCTGAACAATTATCCGCCACCTCCCTCATGACCTGGCAAAATAGGTTGGCTCTAGATGTGTTATTGGCTGAAAGGGTGGCGTCTGCAGAATGGTGGGGTGGGGACATTGTTGTATTTTTATTCCTGACAGCAATGCCCCAGATGGTACAGTTACTAGAGCTCTGGCGGGACTGACAGCCTTGAATTGTTTGGGTGGAGTATTCAGGGGTTAATACCTCTGTGACCGGATGGTTTGATGAAATGTTTGGGGAAATGGAAGACTATAGGGGCCACCATTTTGGGGCGGCTATTGCCTGTATTGGTATGATTGTAATATTATGTGGATGTTGTCTTACTCACTAACCCTCGGACACAAGGAATAAGGCGTTGGAGACCGCGGTGACTCAGCAGATGGTGAGGTATGGACCTATTCCAAAACTTAGACCAATGGGATGAAAGCTACAGGCCTTCAGGACTGGAGGATGCTGACAATCAATTCGACCCTAAAGACCTGCAATTAGATAAACCTTTTCTTGGTTCTAATGTGTGAAGGTTGTAGTGAAAATCCTAACTAGAAGAGTTATGATTAGAGATAGGCCTAGAACAGTTATTGATGTGGATGAGATGTGACTACATATATTGGGGTTGTGTGGTTGATTTTGGGTAAACTTGAGAGATTATATTTAGTCAAAGGGTGGATTGTTATGGATGATTTTATATGATTTAAAATCTTTAATGATGACTAAATGAATTATAATCCTAAAATAATGAGAATCCATTACCAGTACAGTATTTTATAGTTTGCTTGGATGTGTGTGTAAAGGAGGAACAGTGAGAGACAGCATGTGATCGATGTGGAAACTGAAAAGAGGAAGAGGGCCTCTCCAGACAGAGAGGGGAAAGTACAGTTGGGCTTGTCATAAGATTGTGTAACATGTTGTAGGACAAGATTAGTAAAAGTATGTTTTGAAGTGGACTAGGAGAGACATATGTGACGCTATTTGTATGGACATTTATGACGCTATGTGTGACTATATAAACGAATGTGCATTGTACCTCAGGAGCGCTCTCGTGAATAAACACTTCTGGACCAATTGCAGATGTGGGGTTTTGTCTAAATTCTTTATTGACCAGAGCCTTACAACCTCTGGGAATTATTCAAAATTTGAGTGATAGTTTATGTCAACAATTGAGATTGTCATGAGAATTTTGCTGACTCATGCACTTTTAGCCTATTGTATTGTCTTGGAGTTATATTGTAGATACGCCAGTGAAAGATGTATAAAACATTTAATGCATTTTCTTTAATGAAGTTAAATGGGGGAAATACATGCTTGCAATATTACGATGTCTATTTTCAGAGATGAATCATGTTTCCGTGACACATTTCCCCTTTAATCTGTTCTGGATTTGTGTGTAATTGGCTCACATTGCATGTGTAAGATTAACTATGGCGACTGATTTAAGCAGATTGCGCAAATGTATTAGAGATCTGCTATTCGACCACTTGTAATATAACATCCACCATACCCAACAGTTGAATTACTGCCTTGAGTAAATGTACAAAGTGACGTTAACCACAGTGCAAGACTATCTGGGGCATGGTGTTCTATAGGCACGAAACCTGCAGCTCTCGTAATATCAGGCTCAGCTTTGTGCATTTTGAATTTTCAAAGTGCTCTGGATTCTTCACTATGCTTTATCAAGGGAAAATACCAAATTATTTTGCGGTTGTTCCTTTTTATTTATTTTGTATTATCTTGACAGACATTTTCCACTGCCCTTTTTATTCCATTGCTTGACTCTTTTACAGGCTGTCCTGTTTTTCTGTGTTAATTAAAACAACAGATGGCACTTGTGTGGCTAAAGCTATGGGTTGCTTCATTTGAAACCATGTTCTTATTTATTAGGCTACAAAGTTTACAATGTAGCAAATGAAAGTGTAATGAAGAATATTTTGTAGTTCAATGTCGATTTTATAGCCTACAGTGAATTTTCTTTATTCTGATCAATGCACCCTACTAAGCAGAGCGGTGTTGAACATAACCAAACAAGACAACCCCATTTTTCATCCTTTTTACTTGCCATGTTTTCAAAATGTTATGAAAATAAATGTTCCAGAATGTCATCTTTCAATTGATCTTTGAAACCACTATTTCCAACAGAGTAGCACATTGAATGAACAAAATGAAGTAATCATGTGTTTTGAAGTATACTGTAGTGGCTCTAGTCAATCTGTATCTCTGAAGCATTACAGATTGCGCAATATAAATGTAAAGGTAATTTCTGATTGGTCGACATGCAGCGTTTACTGTGAATGCAGTCTCTGCTAAAGCTGGAACAATATCTTTAAATTTCAATCCCGGTTCCTATATGCTGTACTTGTCTCTTTGGTGTCAGTGTGTCTGTAACCTGTTAAATTCAGTGGGACCACTAAACTGGTATCTTGTGGTCAGTCAGTTATGAAACAAATATTTGTAGCACTTGTTTGATTTAAATAGTGGTGATTTCCATGTGGAGTGGAGAAAAATCTACAGAAAAGAAACTGACAGCTGTCAGTGTTGCTAGCTATCTTGCTAACCTTATCAAGCTAGCTAATGTTATGTTATACAATGGGCAGTCTAATCCTGAGTGCTGATTGGTTAAAACGGCATCCCAGCCGGTGTCTACTCCACAAGTTACTACCGGCTAAATCTATTAGTTAAAATGCCTATTTACTCTGTTCCATCTGACTGCGCAATCCACTCTCATCAGCCCAGCCAGAACTCCACTATAAAAAGCATCTAGACAATTCTCACCTCTTTTAGACTAACATTTATTTTTAAACAGCGGAAATTTGCATAAACCTTGCTGAATGTGTCTCCGGCATTTGCAACATTGTTTAAATATTCAAATTTGATCTCCAGCTGTCCCATAGTAATGAACATGATGGGATTCGGGATGACAGACAGGCAGTCAGTGTTTCTCAGACAGTCAATCATGAATTAGCTTGCATTATTATTATTATGGATATATACACACAAAGAAATGTCAATTGAAGAAAGGTAAAAATAAATGAAGTGCAGCTAGTTTGCAGTTTTTCCAGCTTCAGTTTGAAGTGATTGTGTTAGCAGTGTTGTTGGCTAGCTCCTCGGAACAGTATCCTGACAAGTGAAATCGTGCCTCTTTGGCTCATTGTTATGGATATATCCAAATAAATATCACTAGAAAACAGCTTATGCAAATGCAGCTACTTTGCTGTTATTCTGGCTGCACTTTTTGATGTGACTTAGTTAGCCATAGTTGGCTAGCAAAGGATAAGAACATTGCCAGCCAGTATGGCAATGGAACATTTAGACTGAACAACTGGGTCGCGTCTGACAACCGAGCCAATAGAACGAACAACCAGCCGGCTTGGGTAGCAACCCTAGATTTGTATCGGGACTATATCTTGTGGAAGGATGAAATTTTACTTTTTTTAATGAAAATGTCAATCATTATTTGAATATGTTGGTAACCCGTTGTATAAAAGTAATGCCCTCAAAGCTGGTGTTTGGAGGATATATTATCACTTAATTGTTACGATTTTTATTTTACCACACCTTATTAAAAAGATTAGCCAGCTGGCTAGGTTATGCTGGTTATATTATAAGTATTTAGGGAAAACTTCGCCACAGATGGAAACCAGTATCTTTGACATCTATTGTTAACGCCAAAGTTTTGGCATCTTCCATAAGAGACATGCGTTTTTCTACATTGTAGTGGACACAAGGCTTCCGTTGAGGCCCAAAGCCAAGTCAGCCCGTGCACATGGTTCTCACAGGGGAAGTGAAACAACATAAAACAATACAAATGTAACAGCACAACAAAATAGACAATTGAATTTTCATTACAGGATAGACACTAGGATAGACACACCAATCAATGCAGCGAAGCAAGACTTTAGTGATCCAAACCATTCATTTCGGGGAAAAGGTGGGAGCAGGGTTGCAAAATGGAATCATGGTACGCAATTATACAGAGTGACGCAACAGTCTAAGGCACTGCATCTCCGTGCTAGAGGCGTCACTACAGACCCTGGTTCACAACCGGCCGTGATTGGGAGTCCCATAGGGCGGTGCACAATTGGCCCAGCGTTGGCCGGGGTAGGCCGTCATTGTAAATACGAAACTGACTTGCCAAGTTAAATAAAGGTTAAATAAAATATATATAAAATGGTCAGATATATTTTTAATACAGACTAGCAACAAAATAAGTATAAATAAATGTATTTAATTTTATAATTATTGACAAATTATCCAATGGACTATGTTGATTTTCTGAAGAAAAGTCATTTGCACCCCCATTTACATTTTCTTCGTGGCTCAAGTGGGCGCAAGGCTGTTTTGCTAAACTTAGTTGCAAAGAGGGAGAACTTTGCAGCTGTTTGTAATTAATAAACAATGTGATGCTGGTGGGTGGTAACATTAAAATAAAACCCAACCCTGGAAAGAAACAGTCTGAAAAGTATTAGCACTTTATATCACAGGGGAAACACACGGCATTGACACACCACTAAAAGCCCAAATATATCATACTTTGACTAAAAAAATGACTTAT
Source organism: Brachymystax lenok tsinlingensis (assembly GCA_030435695.1). NCBI lineage: Eukaryota > Metazoa > Chordata > Actinopteri > Salmoniformes > Salmonidae > Brachymystax > Brachymystax lenok. The sequence goes on from CM059802.1 coordinate 17,259,366, forward strand.
TGACTTAAATCGTTGTGCAACCTCATGGATACGCTCTGGGCATCACCTTTCAGCTGAAAAAAAAAGTGAATTTTCAGTATTTAAAAGGTAATTTCAGATTGAGGAATTTTAATCACCCTGTAATGCAGAACTTCCGCAATACGGATTGAATAGAGCCCTAAGGCCGAGATTCAATGAGATCGCCCTTTTTCGACCATGCGCTATTTAAAGGCAATGTAATGAAGGCCGTGGAGATCACATTCAAAGTAAACGCTGCAGATGTCGGCTCAATCATAAATTACCTTTGAATATCAACCTCGCTTCAATGCAGATCTTCAACATATTGATTGAATGTTGGCCTAAGTTTTCAAAACAGTCACAGTGCTGTTTGGCTCAGTTGGTAGAGCATGGTGCAAGGGTTGTGGGTTTGATTCCCACAGAGGACCGGTATGAAAAAGTATGCACTCACTAGATAAGAGTAAGAAAAATTGCAATAGGCAAACATTGTTTTAAATTGGCTGCACATTTTTTCAGTTGTTCTTAACCACAAACCTAAAGAGGTCTACACAGAACACGCTTACAGAGTGTAGCACAGTGTTGCAATGTCGTTTTTCATCACAAAAGAGGCGTTTCCTTGTAGTGTGCTCCGACATTCGACGTACTCCCGGGTCACATGAAAATTGTAATGCTCGGTATCATACTTTTCGGTAGCCTTGAGGGCAGTGTTGTGTAGGCAATGAAGATTGTTTTGTTCCTCGATCTGCTCTATAGGCTATGCATTAGTCAGGCCCCCACTGCTGGCAACAATTTAAATAAGCTTTTTCGCCGACGTTTACTGAGACCGGACATATTCAACTGGTTTTGAGCGCTCGTAAATTCATTTTTCTGCGCTCTGGTACACTCAGACGAGAGTGCTCTGAAATTAAATCGAAGTAGATAGCACCCGAGTAGAAAGCAACCGAATGTCCATTGAGAACGCACAACGACTATACCATTTAGCTAAGCTAAGAATGACTGGAAAAAACAAGTCAATAAACGTTTGGTAGTTAGCCTATAGTTAATATACTGGCAGGACCAAGCCTGGTCTGCTGAGGAGTGATGGACATCTTAGCTGGAGGCGTGCTCTCATCTTATCTATGAACATAGACAGGTCTCTAACTCCTCTAGCTCTACAATGAGACAGGGTGCAGGCCAGGCAGCAGGCTGTTAGCCAGCCTGCCAGCTTAGGAGTCTGCCACTAGTACAGTCAGTGTAGTCAGCTCAGCTAACCCCATTGAGACTGTCTGTGCCTCGATCTGGGTTGGGCAAAACTAAACTGGCTGTGTGTGCTCTAGCAATCTCACTGGAATAAAGACATCCTCCATTCCTGTCATTATTGAAAGAGATTGTGATATCTCACATCTCAAAATAGGGCTACTTATTGTTAGATTGATCACTTCCAAGGCAGTTAGTCAATGAACTAATCACTGATCATAATAGTGATGTGATTGACCTGACTGAAACATGGCTTAAGCCTGATTTACTGTGTTAAATGAGGCCTCTCCTCCTGGTTACACTAGTGACCATATCCCCTGCGCATCCCGCAAAGGCGGAGGTGTTGCTAACATTTACGATAGCAAATTTCAATAAAATAAAAAAAGACTGCATTTTCGTCTTTTGAGCTTCTAGTCATGAAATCTATGCAGCCTACTCAATCACTTTTTATAGCTACTGTTTACAGGCCTCCTGAGCCGTATACAGCGTTCCTCATTGAGTTCCCTGAATTCCTATCGGACCTTGTAGTCATGGCAGATAATATTCACATTTTTGGTGACTTTAATATTCACATGGAAAAGTCCACAGACCCACTCCAAAAGGCTTTCAGAGCCATCATCGACTCAGTGGGTTTTGTCCAACATGTCTCTGGACTTACTCACTGCCACAGTCATACTCTGGACCTAGTTTTGTCCCGTGGAACAAATATTGTAGATCTTAATGTTTTTCCTCATAATCCTGGACTATCGGACCACCATTTTATTACGTTTGCAATCGCAACAATCTGCTCAGACCCCAACCAAGGATCATCAAAAGTCGTGCTATAAATTCTCTGACAACTCTAAAGATTCCTAGATGCCCTTCCAGACTCCTCCACCTACCCAAGGACATCAGAGTACAACAATCGGTTAACCACCTAACTGAGGAACTAAATGTAACCTTGCGTAATACCCTAGATGCAGTCGCACCCCTAAAAACAAAAAACATTTCTCATAAGAAACTAGGTCCCTGGTACCCAGAAAATACCCTAGCCCTGAAGCAAGCTTCCAGAGAATTGTAACGGAAATGGCTCTACACCAAACTGGTTGTCTTCTGATTAGCTTGGAAAGACAGTACCGTGTAGTATCGAAGAGCCCTCGCTGTTGCTCGATCATCCTATTTTTCCAACTTAATTGAGGAGAATAAAAACAATCCAAAATGTATTTTTGATACTGTCGCAAAGCTAACTAAAACGCAGCATTCCGCAAGAGAAGATCGCTTTCACTTCAGCAGTGATAAATTCATGAACTTCTTTGACAAAAAGATCATGGTCATTAGAAAGAAAATGGAGTCCTCTTTAAATCTGCATATTTTTCCAAAGCTCAGTTATCCTAAGTCTGCACAACACTACCAGGACCTAGGATCAAGAGAGACACTCAAGTTTTTTAATACTATATCTCTTGACACAATGATGAAAATAGTCATTGCCTCTAAACCTTCAAGCTGCATACTGGACCCTATTCCAACTAAACTGCTGAAAGAGCTACTTCCTGTGCTTGGCCCTCCTATGTTGAACATAATAAACGCCTCCCTATCCACCGGATGTGTACCAAACTCACTAAAAGTGGCAGTAATAAAGCCTGTCTTGAAAAAGCCAAACCTTGACCCAGAAAATATTATAAACTATCGGCCTATATCGAATCTTCCATTCCTCTCAAACATTTTTGAAAAAGTTGTTGTGCAGAAACTCACTGCCTTCCTGAAGACAATGTATATGAAATGCTTCAGTCTGGTTTTAGACCCCATCATAGCACTGAGACTGGTCAATTACCTTTTAATGGCGTCAGACCAAGGCTCTGCATCTGTCCTCGTGCTCTTAGACCTTAGTGCTGCTTTTGATACCATTGATGACCACATTATTTTGGAGAGATTGGAAACCTAAATTGGTCTACACAGACAAGTTCTGGCCTGGTTTAGATCTTATCTGTCGAAAAGACAAAACAGAGATGCTAGTTCTAGGTCCCAAGAAACAAAGAGATCTTCTGTTGGATCTGACAATTAATCTTGATGGTTGTACAGTTGTCTCAACTGTGAAGGACCTCAGCGTTACTCTGGACCCTGATCTCTCTTTTGACGAACTTATCAAGACTGTTTGTTTCAAGGACAGCTTTTTTCCATCTACATAACATTGCAAAAATCTAACTTTCTGTCAATTTATCCATGCTTTTGTCACTTCTAGATTAGACTACTGCAATGCTCTCCTTTCCGGCTACCCGGATAAAGTACTAAATAAACTTCAGTTAGTGCTAAACACGGCTGCTAAAATCCTGACTAGAACCTAAGAATGTGATCATATTTTTCCAGTGTTAGCCTCTCTACACTGGCTTCCTGTTAAGGCTAGGGCTGATTTAAAGGTTTTACTGCTAATCTACAAAGCATTTCATGGGCTTGCTCCTACCCATCTTTCCGATTTGGTCCTGCCGTACATACCTACACGTACGCTACGGTCACAAGACTCAGGCCTCCTTATTGTCCCTAGAATTTCTAAGCAAACAGCTGGAGGCAGGGCTTTCTCCTATAGAGCAAAATTTTTATGGAATGGTCTGCCAATCCATGTGGGAGACGCAGACTCTGTCTCGACCTTTAAGTCTTTATTGAAGACTTACCTCTTCAGTAGGTCCTATGATTGAGTGTACTCTGGCCCTGTGATGTGAAGGTGAACGGAAAGGCACTGGAGCGACAAATCGCCCTTGCTGTCTCTGCCTGGCCGGTTCCCCTCTCTCCACTGCGAATTTCTGCCTCTAACCCCATTACAGGGGCTGAGTCACTAGCTTACTCTTCCATGCCGTCCCTAGGAGGGGTGCGTCACTTGAGTGGGTTGAGTCACTGACGTGATCTTCTTGTCCGTGTTGGCGCCCCCCTTGGGTTCGTGCCGTGGGGGAGATCTTTGTGGGCTATACTCGGCCTTGTCTCAGGGTAGTAAGTTCCTTAATCCTTCCTGGATGGCCCTGACGGGGGTATCGTCGGACGGGGCCACAGTGTCTCCCGACCGCTCCTGTCTCAGCCTCCAGTATTTATGCTGCAATAGTTTGTGTCGGGGGGCTAGGATCAGTCTGTTATATCTGGAGTATTTCTCCTGTCTTATCCGGTGTCCTGTGTGAATTTAAGTATTCTCTCTCTATCTCTTAATCTCTTTTCTCTCTGAAGACCTGAGCCCTAGGACCATGCTTCAGGACTACCTCGCCTGATGACTCCTTGCTGTCCCCAGTCCACCTGATTGTGTTGCTGCTCCAGTTTCAACTGTTCTGCTTGCGGCTATGGAACCCTGACCTGTTCACCGGACGTGCTACCTTGTCCCAGACCTGTGGTTTTCGACTCTAACTCTACCGCACCTGCTGTCTCTAACTCTGAATGATCGGCTATGAAAAGCCAACTGTCATTTACTCCTGAGGTGCTGACCTGTTGCACCCTCTACAGTTGTGGCCAAAAGTTTTGAGAATGACACAAATATTAATTTCCACAAAGTTTGCTGCTTCATTGTCTTTAGATATTTTTTCAGATGTTACTAGGGAGTACTGAAGTATAATTACAAGCATTTCATAAGTGTCAAGGGCTTTTATTGACAATTACATTAAGTTGTCTTCTCCGGACAAGCTTTTTTCCGGATGCCCCAAACAATCGGAAAGGGGATTCATCAGAGAAAATGAATTTACCCCAGTCCTCAGCAGTCCAATCCCTGTACCTTTTGCAGAATATCAGTCTGTCCCTGATGTTTTTCCTGGAGAGAAGTGGCTTCTTTGCTGCCCTTCTTGACACCAGGCCATCCTCCAAAAGTCTTCGCCTCACTGTGCGTGCAGATGCACTCACACCTGCCTGCTGCCATTCCTGAGAAAGCTCTGTACTGATGGTGCCCCGATCCCGCAGCTGAAACAACTTTAGGAGACAGTCCTGGCGCTTGCTGGACTTTCTTGGGCGCCCTGAAGCCTTCTTCACAACAATTGAACCGCTCTCCTTGAGGTTCTTGATGATCCGATGAATGGTTGATTTAGGTGAAATCTTACTGGCAGCAATATCCTTGCCTGTTACTCTTTTTGTGCAAAGCAATGATGACGGCACGTGTTTCCTTGCAGGTAACCATGGTTGACAGAGGAAGAACAATGATTCCAAGCACCACCCTCCTTTTGAAGCTTCCAGTCTGTTATTCGAACTCAATCAGCATGACAGAGTGATCTCCAGCCTTGTCCCCGTCAACACCCACACCTGTGTTAACGAGAGAATCACTGACATGATGTCAGCTGGTCCTTTTGTGGCAGGGCTGAAATGCAGTGGAAATGTTTTTTGGCGATTCAGTTCATTTGCATGGCAAAGAGGGACTTTGCAATTAATTGCAATTCATCTGATCACTCTTCATGACATTCTGGAGTATATGCAAATTGCCATCATACAAACTGAGGCAGCAGACTTTGTGAAAATTAATATTTGTGTCATTCTCAAAACTTTTGGCCACGACTGTACAGCCACTGTGATTATTATTATTATTTGACCCTGCTAGTCATCTATGAATGTTTAAACATCTTGGCCATATACTGTTATAATCTCCATCCGGCACAGCCAGAAGAGGACTGGCCACCCCTCAGAGCCTGGTTTCTCTCTTGTATTCTTCCTAGGTTCCTGCCTTTTCAGGGAGGTTTTCCTAGCCACAGTGCTTCTACATCTGCATTGCTTGCTGTTTGGGGTTTTATGCTGGTTTTCTGTATAGCACTTTGTGACATCGGCTGATCTAAAAAGGGCTTTATAAATACATTTGATTGATTGATTTACAGTTGAAGTCGGAAGTTTACATACACCTTAGCCAAATAGATTATTAAACTAAGTTTTTCACAATTCCTGACATTTAATCCGAGTACAGATTCCCTGTCTTAGGTCAGTTAGGATAGCCACTTTATTTTAAGAATGTGAAATGTCAGAATAATAGTAAAGAGAATGCATTATTTCAGCTTTTTTCTTTCATCAAATTCCCAGTGGGTCATAAGTTTACATACACTCAATTAGTATTTGGTAGCATTGCCTTTAAATTATTTAACTTGGGTCAAAGGTTTTGGGTAACCATCCACAAGCTTCCCACAATAAGTTGGGTGAATTTTTGCCCATTCCTCCTGACAGAAATATGTCCACAAATTTCTTGATAACAAACTATAGGTTTGGCAAGTCGGTTAGGACATCTACTTTGTGCATGACACAAGTAATTTTCCAACAATTGTTTACAGACAGATTATTTCACTTATAATTCACTGTATAACAATTTCAGTGGGTCAGAAGTTTACATACACTAAGTTGACTGTGCCTTTAAACAGCTTGGAAAATTACAGAAAATTATGTCACGGCTTTAAAAGCTTCTGATAGGCTAATTGACATCCTTTGAGTCAATTGGAAGTGTACCTGTGGATGTATTTCAAGGCCTACCTTCAAACCCAGTGCCTCTTTGCTTGACATCATGGGAAAATCAAATGAAATCAGCCAAGACTTCAGAAAAAAATGGTAGACCTCCGCAAGTCTGGTTCATCCTTGGGAGCAATTTCCAAATGCCTGAAGGTACCACGTTCATCTGTACAAACAATAGTACGTACGCACATTACAAAATAGATGGCATCATGAGGATATATGTGGATATATTGAAGCAACATCTCAAGACATCAGTCAGGAAGTTAAAGATTGGTCGCAAATGGGTCTTCCAAATGGACAATGACCCCAAGCATACTTCCAGAGTTCTGGCAAAATGGTTTAAGGAAACAAAGTCAAGGTATTGGAGTGGCCATCACAAATCTCTGACATCTATCCTATAGAAAATGTGTGGGTAGAACTGAAAAGGCATGTGTGAGCAAGGAGGCCTACAAACCTGAATCCGTTACACCAGCTCTGTCAGGAGGAATGGGCCAAAATTTACCCAACTTATTGTGGGAAGCTTGTGGAAGGCTATCCTATATTTGACCCAAGGTAAACAATTTAAAGGCAATGCTAACAAATACTAATTGAGTGTATGTAGACTTCTGACCCACTGGGAATGTGATGAAATAAATAAAAGCTGAAATAAATAATTCTCTCTACTATTATTCTGACATTTCACATTCTTAAATTAAAGTGGTGATCCTAACTGACCTAAAACATGGAATTTTTACTGAGATTAAATGTCAGGAATTGTGAAAACATGAGTTTAAATGTATTTGGCTAAGGTGTATGTAAACTTCCAACTTCAACTGTACCTACTTATTCCCTGACATTGTCCAAGTTCTGATTTCTCAATAATTCTTCCTTCCTCCTCTAATGTATTCCATATTGCCCACTTCCTCACCAGACAGAAGCAACTAAATATTAGAAACGGTGCTAATTTCATTTCAACATTTTAAAAAGGGTAGTAGACATTTACAGTAGACATTTCCCCGATTTCTAGCTCAAAACTAATGAGACTGTTTCAGCATGTAAAAAGTAACAGTACAAAACATACATTATTTTAGCAAACAAAATAAGTGAGTTTTGACTGAATATTTAATAAACGTTTCAAAACAATACATTATACTATAGACCTGCTAAAATACTCACATCCAGCATAAAAAAACATAAGAAACATAATTGTTCATGAAGCCAACATTGTATGGCTTGGTGAAGGTGTGGTAGCAAGAAGCTGTCCGTTTTCCTCCCCCTCCTTCATCCGCGGCGCTCATTCAACATAGCATTTGGAGATTCCTGTGAACATCAACAGTCATAAACATGTCATTTTGAACAGCAACATCTTCCTAACAAGAATTTAGACCAGTTGACAATTCAACAGATTTCAGTCTTGTTCATGTTGATGATCGGTACAACATGAGACAGATAGCAAGATAGCAAACCATGGTATATCAGACCGTATACCAGGGGTATGAGTCAATATTACTTGTTTACTGTTGTAATTACATTGGTAACCAGTTTTTAATAGCAATAAGGCACCTTGGGGGTTTGTGGTATATGGCCAATATACCACGGCTAAGGGCTTTATACAGGTTCTCCGCGTTGCTTCATGCCCAAGAAAAGCCCTTAGCTGTGGTATATTGTCCATATACCACAAACCCGAGGTACCTTATTGCTTAAATATATCACAGATACATGCACATGTGAGGTTTCAAATAATAATGTTACTACTACTACCTTGCTCTCTCCCTGCTTTTCTTGAACATCTTTATCTGATATAGCTAGTTGTTATTGTTCTTCCTTGCTCATCCAATGCAAGCTTTTCTCCTCCTCGCTAGTCTTCAGCTGCTTAACTACATGATCATCATGTTGTGGCTGTAACATGGACATTGCATTAGAACAACAACTAGATACACTCTTAGAAAAAAGGGTTCCAAAAGGGTTCTTCAGCTGTCCCCATAGTATAACCCTTTTTGGTTCTAGGTAGAACCCTTTTGGGTTCCATGTACCGTAGAACCCTCTGGGGAAAGGGTTGTACATGGAACCCAAAATGGTTCTACTTGGAACCAACAAGGGTTCTACCTGGAACCAACAAGGGTTCTTCAAAAAGTTATCCTATGGGGACAGCTGAATAACTTAAGTTCTAGATAGCATTTTTTTTTTTTAAGAGTGTAGCTTTATCAGACATTTAGACATTTTCAGGAAAAGCAGCTAATTTAGCAAGCCAATAAAATTGGTTGAACCTTGAAGTATAACTACTCAAGATAGAGATCTTACCTTTTTATCTCTGTAGCAGTTTGCTCTCACCTCATCTGGGCACTGCAACAGCCAGATCTTATTCCCCATTATCTATTGTCTAGAAGATTCTGCAGGGAGCTAGCCTGTTCTCCTAAAATATTAGCTAATAGCTAAGTTAGCCAACTTGATCAAATCAATCTCAGCTTGCTAACTAGCAAAGCCAACCAATTACACAACAAATATACACACAGTAAACAATTATTTTCTAAACTAATGTTAGTCTCAACTAAATGACAAGTACAAAGAACTACTGCTCTGTTCCACAATGTAACAACCATTAGTTACAGGCTCGACAGAAGACTATTGCTAGCTAGCTAACCAGCCATGCTATTTCAATGAAAAGAAGCTAGCTTGCCATCGTCACCTTTGTAGTTGTAATGCTATTTGGAAAAAGTAGTTTTAATTTCTTCCTCCATTTTTCTCACTAACACTTATTCTGTTACTGTTTGTTTGAACTTTAGAATGTGCAAAATGACAGCACAGTCTGAAGGTCTTTTGTAACTCAGAAAAGTTCCAAAACTTGTACTGACTGTAATAAATTCCAACTGGACTTAAAAACTTGAACAGTATATCTCCTTTCCAGTTTCATCAACAGTTTTGAATTCACGCTGTTCCAGATTCAAAGGGGGTTGTACCTAATAAAGTGACCACTGACCACTGTTTCTATAGACTTTCCAGAATGTGTTCTGGGAATACCCGGGGTATTAAACATTTGGCTGTATGTGTTGAACAGTTGAATCTATTACCTCAGCAGATTGTACCATTCAGCTTGTCTAGGGAAGGGTGGCAGGGTAGCCTAGTGGTTAGAGCGTTGTACTAGTAGCCGAAAGGTTGCAAGTTCAAATCCCCGAGCTGACAAGGTACAAGTCGTTTTGCCCCTGAACAGGCAGTTAACCCACTGTTCCTAGGCCGTCATTAAAAATAAGAATTTGTTCTTAACTGACTTGCCAGGTAAAAAAAAAAGACTTCAACAAAGCATAAAAAGATTGTAAGGGGCCTATTTGCTGTTAAATTAGAGACGTATAAATAAATGACTGTTGTGCCTTGTAACTACTTTAAAATGTGGAACTGTTGCACTAAAAATGCAAACATTGATTTGCCAAACAATTTAAGATTGTAAACATTGTATAACTTCATATATAACAAATTGCACTTGAAATTAACATTTCTTTAAAGTTATTGCAAATATATGCATATTTTCACTTTTTTTCTGCGACAATCACTGAATTAGTTATTAATTTCTTCATCTTTAAATGCAATATTTGAGATGTTATGTATTTCTATCAAATCAAAACTGGAATTTTGACTCAAAGCAAAAGTTGTAAAAGTATACTAGACATTTATAGAATAAATCATACCTAGTTTGATGATTATGTCATAATCAGTGAAAACGTTAGTCATTTAAACCGCTTCAAATGGCATCTTATAGATTTGATGTATTTCTATCAAGTCAAAACTGCAATTTCTACTCAAAACAAAGGTTGTAAAAGTATGCTAGACATTTATAGAATAATTCATATTTAGTATGATGATTCTGTGACAAATTGTGAATTAGTTATTGATTTTTAAATGGCTTTTGGCGAATCTGTTGAATGTCCGAATGTGTGAATGCAAAACCAACTTTACCTCGGTTATTCAAACGTTTTTATTGCTTGGTGTACATTTTTACACGTGACACGGAACCCAACCCGTCTGCGCGCATGCGCCATCGTGCATAAATGTATTTTGTCCCCCACACACCAAACGCGATCACCACATGCAGGTTAAAAGATTATCATGTTGACATCACCTGTAAACACACGGGACAGGTGGAAAAAAAATCACTTGTACACAAATTTACAGTTGACACTTGAAAAAAAGCAAGTGAAAAATGATCATAACAAGTGTTCAAATCACCTGTAAACACGCTAGACGTGTACAAAAAAATGACATTTGACACGTGAAGTGTCAATCACGTGAAAAATGATAAATACAAGTGTTGAGACGTGTTCGAGGTAAGACGATTTGAACCTTTTGGCCTACCACAGGTTACAGATCTTTTGTATACATACAAACTTTTGTCAGGAATGTGGTATCTGCAAAGGACATGAACCGAACGTAGCTAGTCGAAGTTAGCTAGTCAATCAAGCAATTCTACGCCAGACATTAGTTGCTTTGCTGCTTCCGGTTTTATTTCCAAAATAAAAGCCTAGAGCTTGTTTTAGAATGGAATTCAATAACGTTATACCAGTAGATGGCGTAGTATAGGCTTCGGCATTCAGCAAATGACTTTTGTGAGAATTATACTATAGACAGAAGAGCCTTGCCTAGAACAAACGCCTGAGCTGCAAAATACTGTGGTGATCATGTAACCTAACAAATCACACTTTTTCCAGTATTTGGGAGCACGGACTGTAAGCCATATAATAGACATTTTGACTGTTGTATTTGCAAATTCCACTCTGTATGTAAGCTTGTTATAGCCATTTGCATTGCACAACCCTATCATGCTATATCCATATAAATAAAGGAGACAAAACAAAATATGAAGTCTAGGCTATAACCTGTCCTGAGCGAAATAGCCAAGGGGTCCTAAATGGTCAAGCCTATCTATAGCCTGTTCTTGTTACCAGATCTGTTTTCCCTGTCCTAAATATTTAGAGGTTATATTTATAGGCCTGTGAGCTATGGTCTCTTTTTAAGGGGAGGCCTATAATAAAAACAGTTCTAAAAATATTCCGCAAGACACCAGTACCCAAAATGATAGCCTAAATTGCACTGCCTACAAGTTGAAGGCTTATTTTTTTGTGGGGGAATAGGCCTAAAATAAAACATTGAATTATTAAAGTGATAGGCTAAAGAACTTTGGAGAATTTAGATCATTTTGAATACATATGGATTTCAATAAACAAATGGATAAGACTTATTTTCTCATTGATTTCGTTCCTATTGCAACTCAGACAAATGACTGAATGGATGACATGCTGACTGACTGAACTTAATGAAGGATGAATTAAATGTTCAAATATGTTGGAATGATGAGTTGCAGGCATTATGCATGCTTTGCACTTTATTTGGCTAGTAGGCAAATAGGCCTACATTGGGTTATAAGGACTTTATGGCTGCATGCCTCCAGAAGGGCATCTTCTGAGACTGAGGGGTGCTTTTCCGAAAGCACATGATGCTGTGGTGCTGCATGGAGATCGCAAGCTCTTCAACTGGGAAGCAGTGTCGCGATGGGAGGGAATAGCCTATACGGAGACAGCCCAAAACCACTGCAACAGAGTTATTGTAAGCATACGCCAGTCTTAACCTATGTTTACCCTCTCCCTTGTTAATTTCAAGTCCATATGTTCATGACCCGATTCATCGAAGTAATGTAAAATTATTTTAAATTCATATTAACCCCTCCTACAGAATATGTCGTAGCAAGATTTTGAGTGATGAAATACATTTCTAAATATTCTATAAAAGACCAGTGGTCATACATAATTCATGGTTTCCCCAAACATCAAAATATGACTAATTCAATATTGCAACATCCCATTCTATGGGCTCTGTCCGCAATTATAACCAGTAGTATATACCAGGAATAATGAAACAGAATAATAATAATAGATTTGGTATTTTTTGTATTTTATTAGGATCCCCATTAGCTTAAAAAGCAGCAGCTACTCTTCCTGGGGTCCACACAAAGCATGAAACATGACATAATACAGAACATTAACAGACAAGAACAGCTCAAAGACAGAACTACATAATTTAAAAATACATTTTTAAAAAGGCACGTGGCTTACATATCAGTGCATACACACAAACTATCTAGGTCAAATAGGAGAGAGGCGTTGTGAGGTGTTGCTTTATCTGTTTCTTGAACCAGGTTTGCTGTTCATTTGAGCAATATGAGATGGAACGGAGTTCCATGCAATAATGTCTCTATATAATACCGTACGTTTTCTTGAATTTGTTCTGGATTTGGGGACTGTGAAAAGACCCCTGGTGGCTTGTCTGGTGGGGTAAGTGTGTGTGTCAGAGCTGTGTGTAAGTTGACTATGCAAACAATTTGGAATTTTCAACACATAAATGTTTCTCATAAAAATAAGTGATGCAGTCAGTCTCTCCTCAACTCCTAGCCAAGAGACTGGCGTGCATTGTATTTATATCATCCCTCTGATTACAATGAAGAGCAAGATGTGCCGCTCTGTTCTTGGCCAGCTGCAGCTTAACTATTTATTTCTTTGCAGCATTCGACCACACACGACTGGACAATAATCAAGATAAGACAAAACTAGAGCCTGCAGGACTTGCTTTTTGGATTGTGGTGTCAAAAAAAGCAGAGCATCTCTTTATTACGGACAGACCTCTCCCCATCTTTACAACCATTGAATCTATATGTTTTGACCATGACAGTTTACAATCTAAGGTAACGGCAAGTCATTTAATCTCCTCAACTTGTTCGACAGCCGGTGTACCACATTCCGCTGAGGTCTAGAACTTAAGGAATGATTTGTACCAAATACAATGCTCTTAGTTTTAGAGATGTTCAGGACCAGTTTATTTCTGGCTACCCATTCCAAAACAGACTGCAACTCTTTGTTAAGGGTTTCAGTGACTTCATTAGCTGTGGTTGCTGATGTGTATATTGTTGAATCATCAGCATACATGGACACACATGCTTTTTTAAATGCCAGTGGCAGGGCATTGGTAAAAATAAAAAAGAGTAGAGAGCCTAGAGAGCTGCCCTGCGGTACGTTTGACATTAGAGAAGCTTCAATTAAAGAAAACCCTTCGAGTTATATTAGATAGATAGTTCTGGAATCTACGATATGGCAGAGGTTGAAAAGCCATAACACATACGTTTTTTTCAACAACTGGTTATGGTCAATAATATTAAAGGCTGCATGGGGAACGCAGGATGCTGACTGTTTAAAGGATTTTTGTACTAATCTAAATTTGACCCAGCTGATTACAAAGCCTACTCGTCCAAACTTAAAGGACCCTAAGAGATTGACTTTGATTGACCTCATATTTACAAATACTCCAGAGAAATATGCTGGGAGTGGGGTATTTGCTTTGGGAATTATATATTTTTTATCAACAAGAGGAATTTTAAACATTTCAATGAACAGGCCTTTTTTTGTGACCTTTATTTTGGTGACTTTGATTGTATTGCATCTATGCTTGACCCAGAGTTGGCTCTGAACCATTTCTCAAATGTTTTCAATTGTATTGTAGATAAACATGCTCCCTTTAAAAAACAGAGAATTAAAAATAGGTCTTGCCCTTGGTTCAATCCAGACTTCAGCTATCTGATGTCATACACAACAGAGATGCTGCCTGGGCCAAAGCTAGATTCACAGACTCGGGCCCAGACTGGTAGTCCTTTAGGCAATTGAGAAATCTGTGTGTAAAACTAGCAAAATCTGATTATTATGTTAATACACTATCTGAATGTACAGGGAACCCAGCTAAATTCTGGAAAGCTGTTACGTTACTGATGGGTTGTGTCTCTTCTTCTCTCCCCCAAGAAATTAATTTAGATTCTGGCCCTATTACTGACAAAATTGATATCATTAATGCATTTAATCACCATTTCAAAGCCAGCTCTTGAAAAGAGTAGTTTGGATGTTGATGGTGAAAATCTATTGAATGATACTGAAAATGCTGGCCAGGAGTTTTCTTTTTGGAAATTCAACGATAAAGAAGTCCTGGATGCTTTGCTAACATTAGAAAAAAAATCCACAGGAGCTGATCATTTGGATCCTGGTCTGCTTAAGTGTGAAGCTCACTTTATTGCTGGCTCAGTAGGCCACATTTTTATTTAACATTGTTATCAGAAAGTATTCCAAAATTAATGGAAATCCGCATATGTGCTGCCACTCTATAAGGGTGGGGATACAAATAAACTATCAGCCCATTTCAAGACTACCTTGTTTAGCTAAGATTGTTGAATCCTTGGTTAATCTGATAATTGTATTTTTAATATAAACCAATCAGGGTTTAGGCCTGGGCATAGTACTACCACAGCAACAACGCTAGTTGTTAATTATCTTGTCAATGCCTTGGATGCTAAAAAGAGCTGTGCTGCCTTGTTTATTGACCTGTCAACGGTGTTGGACAATGTTGATCATTCTGTTTTATCAAGAATAGGCCTGGGATATACAGCCTGTTTATGGTTTCAGAATTATCTTAACAACAGAACTCAGGCCAACTTGACAGATGGGGTTAAATCTGAATTTCTTGAGATTCAAAAAGGTGTTCCTCAGGGTTTGATTTTAGGTCCATTATTGTTCACCTTGTATATTTATGACATAGGAGACACTGTTAATACTTGTAACATTCATCTCTATGCAGATGACACAGTTTTGTATTCCTGTGCCACCTCGATGCAGCAGGCCATTCGTGAACTTCAGCATAACTTTGATTCAATTCAGAAATCACTTACAGATGTAGTGTTGAATAAAAGTAAAACCAGGTTCGTGCTATTCTCTTGGTCACGAAATGTTGACCCTGAGGACCTGCACATTTGAGCTACAAATGGAGCCCAAATTGAGCTTGTTTCTTAATTTAAGTACCTGGGTGTCTGGATTTATGACAAGTTGTCTTTCGTAATACATATAGAAAATCTGACTAAGAAGCTAAGATTGGCAACAAAGGAGTGGCTCAAGAAGAAGCACATTAAGGTCCTGGAGTGGCCTAGCCAATCTCCAGACCTTAATCCAATCTCCAGACCTTAATCCCATAGAAAATCTGTGGAGGGAGCTGAAGTTTCCAGTTGCCAAACATCAGCCTCGAAACCTTAATGACTTGGAGAAGATCTGCAAAGAGGAGTGGGACAAAATCCCTCTTGAGATGTGTGCAAACCTGGTGGCCAACTACAAGAAACGTCTGACCTCTGTGATTGCCAACAAGGGTTTTGCCACCAAGTACTAAGTCATGTTTTGCAGAGGGGTCAAATACTTATTTCCCTCATTAAAATGCAAATCAATTTATAACATTTTTCACATGCGTTTTTCTCTCACTGTTCAAATAAACCTACCATAAAAATTATAGACTGATAATTTATTTGTCAGTGGGCAAACGTACAAAATCAGCAGGGGATCAAATACTTTTTTCCCTCACTGTAATCAGGTCATTACAATACGTTCAAATTTTTGGCAGCTATTTGGCTCCATACTACATTCTTTTACATTCCCAGACCAACCAGAAATGTTTCCTTGGCCAAGTATTCCCCGATTTTCATAAGAAACTCACATTTGTAATCTCGTTTCCCGCATGACCAGATTTTGCGCGAGGAAAATGAGTATAGGCGCGCTTCAATTTTCTCCTCCGTGCAGAGGGAGGGGCTTTTATATGGGGGTAGTGGGTTCTAGCAACGAACATGTCTTACTGTCTCACGAATGTCCCTCAAAATCATCACTTTGTCCCGCATTTTGATATTTTAGATGTGGTCACCCAAGCTTTAAACAATGTACATTTGTTGACTGCTAGCCATACAAATACGATTATTTCTGGTTTCCTGTGGGCATATGACAGACAGTCGGAGGAAATCTCTGAGGAAATCTCCGACTTCAATGCTTTCAAGACAACTGGAAACACGCAAAAAAACGAACTCCGACTGGGAAAATTCGTTTTGAAACGGTCATCCACCTCGGAATTTCAAGTCGGGGACTCGGGCTTCTTTCTAGAGCTCCGAGTTTCCGACCTTAAGATCACCGACATGATTTGGCTTCGTTTTTTTCTTCTCCCGAGTTCCCATTTGTCTTGAACGTACCATCCCGTTGTAGCCTATGACTCATTGCGGACAGCACTCGCAGGTCAAACGAAGGACAAAAATGAAGGAGTCACTCAGCAAAACGATTCATAACTCTTTAGTCAGTAAAAAGAGTCGTTCAAAAAGAACGAATCGTTCGCGAACTGCACAGCACTGCAGCTCAACCCTAACCCTAGCCTAACACCTAACCTTAGCCAGTGCTGTAAAGTACTTAAGTAACACTATTTTAAAGTACACTTAAGTCGTTTTTTACCTTCACTTCATTCTTAAAGAAAATAATGTACTTTTTACTCTATACATTTTCTCTGACACCCAAAACTACTCATTACATTTTAAATGCTTAGCAGGACAGGAAAAAACAGAAAACCAAATACTTGAATTTTACTCAAGTAGTATTTTACTGGGTGACTTTTACCTGAGTCGTTTTCTATTAAGGTATCTTTACTTTTACTCAAGTATGACAATTGGATACTTCTTCCAGAGAGAGAAAACAGCAGAGAAAAACAATAACAGAATCAAAGCTAAACTAAAAGCAATTACAGTAAATTATAGCGATTATAGTATTACAGAATATACACAATAACACAAGTACAAGTAAAACAGGTACAGAATATACAAAGAGAAAGAGAGAAAATCATCACAATCATCCAAACGAGAGATTATGTTATTAGGGAATGTTATCCTGGTCCACTCACACACTCATATGTAGCCTACAGATTAAATAAACTACTCCGTTTACCCATGTGGACAACGGATCCCATTCTTAGGGCGGATATATTAGATCCAGTATCTCTCGTAATCTCATGGACAGAAAACAGGAAGGGACTAACTTTCGCAATAATTTTACTTCTGGGTAACTGAGACTGCACTGAGAAAGACTGTCATGCCACATAGTGGACTAAACTGCAAATGACAATTCAATGGTGTGAACACTGCAAAGTCTGATCAATATCATCACATATATTATGTGTACCAGATCTATGGTATTATAATGATGTATTTATGTACATTACATTGATCATTACATACCTTTGATACCGTAATGGATTACATTTTATTTAGAGTAGACCACACATACCAGCAGTGTTTCAATGCATCATTACTGTATGTGTGAAATGTACAGCATAATCATTAAAGTGATGTGATTCAGTGTGCATTATTTTACACAATACTTTATTTGTAAAACACAGAGACATTGTTTTTAGAACACAGAGACATTGACAAACATCCCCGTCCTTTATCCCCCCACCCATCCCTCCAACCCACCCCACCAAGGCATCATACAAAACAGCAGAAAAAAACAATAACAGAATCAAAGCTAAACTAAAAGCAATTACAGTAAATTATAGCGATTATAGTATTACAGAATATACAAAATAACACAAGTAAAACAGGTACAGAATATACAAAATAACAAGTACAAGTAAAACAGGTTTTACAGTAACATTTTAAGGGAGTTCTTGACAACGGGATCCAAAACACGGGTGACGAGGTTAATAGGCAGTGGAGAGCACAGTAACGAGACAGGAGAAGTTGGAAAGCTTGACTGTTACTCCATGGTCATTGTAATCAAACTTACCCCGTCATCTGGATGCAGCAAGAACCCCGCAGAAGACAAGTTATTCACTCAATACAGACATTTCCCCTGCGTCTGTCCAGTTGACTTTGTCCTTTATTGTAACCGATTTCAAATGGTGCTAGAAACACAACACGACTCTGAACACCAAAAGAAATCGGTCACCCTTGGTGATAGGACAAATAGCTGGAGGTGTCTGTATGTCTGTCTCTTCTGCTGAAACATCCCTGATGACTAGTGCCATTAACTGTTTACCATTACACTACTGAGGGAAAGAGTAAATGGCACTTAATATTTTCCCCTCTCAATACGAAGTATCTTTTTCTCACTCTCCTGCTTATCTTTCAAGTCCAGTCATTCAGGGGTGTTTGGTTCGGTGTTGATGGGCCGAGGCACAGAGAAGACGTAGCTACTTCCCACCCCAAGAACACTGATTTCAAATGGTGCTAGATAATGACTACACTCTAAGCCACCACCTGAAACCAGCTTCCAAGAGGAGCATTGTTAGGTCACACCAACCTTAACTGATTAAACTAACAATGCGCTGAGCCTGCTGGACATTAGAAAACAAAATGTGAAATGGTTAGTATTCAATGGTTAGTATTGCTTACAAAATTATTAATTATTGCAAGTGTTAGGATACATGTTAAAGCTTAATAGTATAATGTAGGCATGTGCTGCACATAGTAAAATTGTCACAAATAGTTTTTTGGAGTTGAAGGGGTATTTAAAAATGTGTCAATCAGTTAACTAGCAGAGAAACTTGCAGAGTTCATCCATGTAAACTTGGATTTAATGTAACCAAGGCCGTCAACGTACCATTCAAATGTTTGCAGGATGTCAAGCTACTAAACACCTTGGAGGTGTGTCTGATTTAGTGAAAAGCATGAGCTGGCGCACACCCCAAAAAATTAGTAGAGGTGCAGACTAACAGCGAGTAAACTGTGTGTAAGCTCCAAGTAATTTCCCATCACTGTGCCTTCTTCACGCTGAACACCAACCAGGTTTACCCTATAAATTACTGGCAGCTTACATATAGCTTGTACGACTATTTATATAGCCTACAGGCGTGTTTGATTTAACACGATTGATACCTCTCATACACACTAAACATTTGTTAGAACTTTACATTACAGCACATAATAAATTGGTAATAACATGGTAATAGTATGGTACCACTTTATCCCGTGCTGTAAGTCACATGAAGTCCACTTATTGAACAACTCAACACTTTTCTCCCCTTTACCCCTCCCCAGCAAATATGGAAATATAATATCCTTCTGTCCATTTGTTTGAGTGCTTTCCCTGTATTTATATTCCTGCAAAATACTCAATATTTATTCCATTTAATTTATTTTATTATTCTTATGTCGCATTGTCGAGAGCGAACCTGCAATTACGCATTTCATTGTACTGTGTTGAATGTTAATCCTGTGCATGTGACAAAAAACTTGACTAATGTAAAGTACAACCAAACACTGTAAGTCAAATCTTAATGTGCTAAGTATCTCCGACCCAAGTCCTTTTTCATTAAAGACACAAGCTGCCTCCTCCTGAAACCCTGTCTCAGTCCATAACCTGGGTTATTTTCCCTTTACCCTACCCTCCTCTGAAATCTAAAACGTTAATTGTGCTAGGAGGAAGGAGAGGCACACTTGTATGCTTCAACATGCCCAAAAGGAGAGGAGGACAACAACAGCCAGCCATGTCAGAGTCAGTGGAAACTGTACACCGCCAGGCCATGTCCTTTTCACTGGAGTCAATTAGCGGAGTCAAACACCCCGGCAGGCCTGCCGGACCGGGAGTATCTGACACAGACTGTCTTGTCCCAAATGGCACCACTTTCCCTATTTAGTGCACTACTTTTGGCCAGGGCCAATAGGGCTGTTGTCAAAAGTAGTGGACTATATAGGGAATAGGAGAGGCATTGAGAGCCTCCCCGGAGCACATTAATCTTGTAAATCGCTGACAGAAGAACATCCTACCATTTCCCATCACAGCTTCAGATAGTGGCCTTTAATATAATCGGAGAGGCATCGCTGCCCTGTTAAGTACAAATTGAAAGTAATGCAGTAATGCATCGTCATTCTGTATAGAGCAATACAACATTTATTCCGGTTGTCAGGATGCTCTCACTGAGCAGTAGAGAGAAAAAGGATTGAGAGGAACATCTATCAAACTAGAGTCCTCCATTATATTGATGTCTGTCATTGGAGAAATGGTAGTCAACTGTAAAATCGCTATATAGGATATACTCTGTTGTATCAAGTGCTCTATCCGGGGCTACATTGGACAAGAGCAGGGTGGTACAGAGTCAGCTCCACCTTTTGGTTAATCTTGAAGATCTCCAGAAGAAATGCATAATGGGACAGTACAGGATGCGGGAAGGAGGGAAAGCCCCTGCTGAGGACATCTTTCACTAAGTTAGTTCTCTGCATCAGACAAGATAGTACTTCCAGTATTACCACATGAGAGACAGAGTGAGAGAGAGAAAGACATGTAAAACCATAGAGAGAACACCACGCCTACTCCCTTCTCCTAGCAAACCTGACACTTTATCCAAACTAAACAGCTTGGAGTGGCGCAACATTCAACATTACATGCCGCTTAACATCTTTTTAATCTACAGTCTCACCTGCAGCCCTGAAAACACAGAGACAGATGCTGTCTGGGCTTTTGACTTCGGTCCCCTTCCTTTTGACTCACAGTGGTGTGGTATTCACACACAGCTCTCTACTACCGCCGTAATGGAGAAAACCAAGGAAGTGGCAAGTAGATGCTGGCAGGGAGAGAGCCGTGACGTAGGCACACCATTCGTGTGTGGTGATAGGTAGTGGCCAACTCACAACACTTACAGTATTGCCAACTGATTAGCTAGGTGAAATACAAAACTGCCCAACCCCTCTCCCAAAATCCCCTTCTACCCTCTATGTAATTCAGTGTCTAACTCTCTCTTGTTCTCTGTTCTCTCTCCTTATTCCCTCCTTGGCAGGTAAATGAACTGCTGCCTTATCCAGCTACACAGTTCCCCCTCCTCTGCCCCCCCATCTTTAGCGGTTTTTATTTTCCCTCTCTTCAACAATGCCCACAAACACTCCTTGTACTTTAACTGATTAGAAGAGGGTCAGGGAAGTAAGGCTACTGCCAAAATATTCCCTCCCTGTTTTCTTTCTATTTCAAATGCATATTTACTTTGATTTCCACAATGAGATGAAGAACAAAGACCCTAGAGCCCATATCAGCCTGACCTACAGACAGACTGGACAATGTTTTCAGGAGTTAGCTAGTGAGTCAGTGGGAATTCTGTGTTTATTTTCATTGGCCACCATGACAGGTCGGACTCTGATCAGTAGGGCTGTGTGTGTAGGTGTCTGGTTCCTCCCTGGCTAAACCTTTAACCCTACCCTGGCAGGCAGATTTATTTTTTGGGTTGTTTGTTGCCTGTGTTCCCTAGACCTGTTGTGTAATCTTTATAAAATATTTAAAGGGACAGGAGCCTTTCCATGTGCATCCAAAACAACACAGACAGCTTTGGCCTGCCTAAATGGACTTGGGGCTCTATTCAATCCGTATGGTGGAAGTTTAGTATTACAGCATGATTTAAATTTAAAGGCAATGTTCCCGCGTCACGAGAGACTGCATTCATGGTAAACGCTGCATATGTTGGCTCAATGAGAAATTACCTTTACATATCTAGCGTGCAATCTATAACACTTCAGCTGCCCAGATAGAATACACCCCTTGACTGGAAAATTTGGATTTTACTTGGATTTCCATGAGGATATTTGCTTAAATACATTCAAACGAATCAATCTAACCAGTTCACCCTGAAAAAACAAACACATTTAAATGAAATAAACCTATCTATAAGCCAATTTATATAGCCTAAACACGTTTCTGATTATTTTCACACTATGGTGATCCTAATCTGTATAGAGACTATAAGCCTCCTGAATGGTGCAGCGGTCTAAGGCACTACATACGTCACCACAGACACCCTGGTTCGAATCCAGGCTGTATCACAACTGGCTGTGATTGGGAGTCCCATAGGGCAGCTCACAATTGGCCCAGCGTCGTCCGGGTTTGGCCGGTGCAGGCTGTCATTGTAAATAAGAATTTGTTCTTAACTGATTTGTCTAGTTAAATAAATATATTAAAATAATAGCCCCATAAAAACAGCCTGGGAGTTTCATGTGAAGGAGTGATATTATACTGAACAAAAATATAAACATGTAAAGTGTTGGTCCCATCTTTCATGAGCTGAAATAAAAGATCCCCAAAAAGAACAAAAAAATGTATTTCTATCAAATGTTGTGTACAAATTTGTTTACATCCCTGTTAGTGAGCATTTCTCCTTTGCTAAGACAAGAAGCTGATTAAACAGCATGATCATTACACAGGTGCACAATAAAAGACCACTTTAAAATGTACATTGAGCTGACTGCAATTTCGGCATTGTATCTGACTGATGTCAACGTTGTGAACAGAATGCCCCATGGTGGCGGTGGGGTTATGCTATGTGCAGGCATAAGCTACGAGCAACGAACACAAATCCATTTTATCGCTGTTAATTTGAATGTTCAGAGATACCGTATGAGTTCCTGAGGCCCATTGCCATTCATCACCTCATGTTTCAGCATGATAATGTATGGCCTCATGTCGCAAGGATCTGTACACAATTCCTGGAAGCTGAAAATGTCCCAGTTCTTCCATGGTATGCATACTTTGGGATGCTCTGGATCAACAGGTACGACAGCGTGTACCAGATCTCGCCAAAGACGTGGATGTCAATTAAGGCAAAGGGGTTGGGTTACATGCGGAAGACACATTTCAGTAGAAGGCATTCAGTTGTACAACTGACTAGGTCTCCCCCTTTCACCTTTCCCTCAATATCCAGCAACCTCGCACAGCCATTGAAGAGGAGTGGGACATTATTCCACAGGCTACAATCAACAGCCTGATCAACTCTATGTGAAAGAGATGTGTCGCACTGCAATAGGCAAATGGTGGTCACACCAGATGCTGACTGGCTTTCTGATCCATGCCCCAACCTTTTTTTAAAGGTACCAACAGAACCACAGACCTGTATTCCCAGTCATGTGAAATCCCTAGATTAGGGCCTAATAAATGTATTTCAATTGACTGATTTCCTTATATGAACTGTAACTCAGTAAAACCGTTCAAATTGCATGTTGGGTTTATATAGTGAATATTAATTGAGATTAGAAACATTCACCCATTCAGGATAAAATCATTCCACCATGGCAAAATGTTCATAGATATCTATAAAGAAATGGGTCTCCTCTCCCTGTGCCCATCTAATGACATGCTGTGTGTGTCCCCACCACACACTGGCAGGCAAACGCTTTCTTGTTGCATCCTCATTCATAAGAAATGACCCCCCAGGTGAGCACCCTCAACCTCAAAGATGAGGACATTTTTTTTTATGTGTGTGCATCACACTCGTCTTGTGAATGCGAATGTGTGTGTGTGTTTCTGAGACGGAGAGAGAAGCGCCGACTGCAGCAGTAGTGGATGCAATGAAGACCCTTGACAAACACAGTCGTTCTTGCATCAAATTGGCAATGTGGCAGGTTTGTGACACAGAACGCCAGTCCAGAAAACCCTTGGTTCCTCCCCGTCTCACGAACAACAACCGTAGTAGAGCAACCAAACCAAAAACCAAACACTAAGTAAGTATAGACTTCCCTCTGGGAAGGGGAGGAGAAGCGATTGGTCCAGACAGAACAGGAAGTGGACTGTGTTTGGCCCCCAGCATAACAGGAAAAAGACAGGGGCTGATCAATGTCAACATGACGTAGTACACGCAAACCAACCAGATTATGAGAACACATTACACAAGACATTACTGGAGCTTAGTAAACAGATACACACTCGTGTTTACCTACAGTGCTCATAATGTTTCCACTAATTTCAGCCAAAGACTAACAACAATATAATCCATTAAAATATACAGTACATACAGCTTATATTACTGTAGATAAGGAACAATGTAAAACAAAACCATGTACTGTTACTGTACACATTTTATTAGTACCCGTATAGAACGCATACAACATAAAAAAAAAAAAAACTTCTTGCACGATAACACTACTTCTCCACCAGTCAGAAGCTGTCCGCCACCTGCTCGTCCAATAGCATCATGCTGCCAGCAGAGTGGGGAGGTCCTCCCACCCAACGGGAGGCCAGCTCTGCCACTCAGGCCTGTGATGCAGCAGCTTTAGGAAGTCTAGGGCATATGAACTGGAGAGCTGCCAGTGCAGTCACCAAGAAAGCAAGGTAAACAACTTCTCTCTCTCTCCTTCTCTGTTCCTCTCTCTCTCTCTGAACTCGAGCCATGACATTTAAACCCCATTTGCTGCTCCCTCCCATCCAGAGATAGAGAACAAGAGAAAGAGATAGAGTACAAGAGAGAGAGAGAGAGAGAGAGAGAGAGAGAACAGGAAGGAGAGAAAGTAAAAGAGAGGGAGGGAGAGAAAACAAGAGGGAGAGAAAGAGAGCCAGCGAGAGAAGGAGAGAGGGAGAGAATAACACAGAGACAGTCATGAGCCATTCTGTCATAGAAGTACAGCTCAGTAGGAGACTGCGTCACAATCTATGTTTCTGTCTGTACTAACTATGCAGCAACAACACCCTCTCTGTTTCTGTCAGTAGTAACTACGCAGAAACAACACCATCTCTCTGTTTCTGTCTGTACTAACTACGCAGAAACAACATCTCTGTTTCAGTCTGTACTAACTACGCAGAAACAACACCCTCTCTGTTTCTGTCTGTACTAACTACGCAGAAACAACATTCTCTCTGTTTCAGTCTGTACCAACTACACAGAAACAACACCCTCTCTGTTTCTGTCTGTAGTAACTACGCAGAAACAACACCATCTCTGTTTCTGTCTGTACTAACTACGCAGAAACAACACCCTCTCTGTTTCTGTCTGTAGTAACTACGCAGAAACAACACCACCTCTGTTTCTGTCTGAACTAACTACGCAGAAACAACACCCTCTCTGTTTCTGTCTGTAGTAACTACGCAGAAACAACACCCTCTCTGTTTCTGTCTGAACTAACTACGCAGAAACAACACCATCTCTGTTTCTGTCTGTACTAACTACGCAGAAACAACACCCTCTCTGTTTCTGACTGTAGTAACTACGCAGAAACAACACCACCTCTGTTTCTGTCTGAACTAACTACGCAGAAACAACACCCTCTCTGTTTCTGTCTGTAGTAACTACGCAGAAACAACACCATCTCTGTTTCTGTCTGTACTAACTACGCAGAAACAACACCCTCTCTGTTTCAGTCTGTACCAACTACGCAGAAACACCACCTCTGTTTCTGTCTGTAGTAACTATGCAGAAACAACACCATCTCTGTTTCTGTCTGTAGTAACTATGCAGAAACAACACCATCTCTGTTTCTGTCTGAACTAACTACATGAAAAACACCCTCTCTGTTTCTGTCTGTAGTAACTATGCAGAAACAACACCATCTCTGTTTGTCTGTAGTAACTACACAGAAACAACACCCTCTCTGTTTCTGTCTGTACTAACTACGCAGAAACAACACCCTCTCTGTTTCTGTCTGTAGTAACTAGGCAGAAACAACACCCTCTCTGTTTCAGTCTGTACCAACTACGCAGAAACAGCACCATCTCTCTGTTTCTGTCTGTACTAACTACGCAGAAACAACACCCTCTCTGTTTCAGTCTGTACCAACTACGCAGAAACAACACCACCTCTGTTTCTGTCTGTAGTAACTATGCAGAAACAACACCCTCTCTGTTTGTCTGTACTAACTACGCAGAAACAACACCCTCTCTGTTTCAGTCTGTACCAACTACGCAGAAACAACACCATCTCTGTTTCAGTTTGTACCAACTACGCAGAAACAACACCCTCTCTGTTTCTGTCTGTACTAACTACGCAGAAACAACATTCTCTCTGTTTCAGTCTGTACCAACTACACAGAAACAACACCCTCTCTGTTTCTGTCTGTAGTAACTACGCAGAAACAACACCATCTCTGTTTCTGTCTGTACTAACTACGCAGAAACAACACCCTCTCTGTTTCTGTCTGTAGTAACTACGCAGAAACAACACCACCTCTGTTTCTGTCTGAACTAACTACGCAGAAACAACACCCTCTCTGTTTCTGTCTGTAGTAACTACGCAGAAACAACACCCTCTCTGTTTCTGTCTGAACTAACTACGCAGAAACAACACCATCTCTGTTTCTGTCTGTACTAACTACGCAGAAACAACACCCTCTCTGTTTCTGTCTGTAGTAACTACGCAGAAACAACACCACCTCTGTTTCTGTCTGAACTAACTACGCAGAAACAACACCCTCTCTGTTTCTGTCTGTAGTAACTACGCAGAAACAACACCATCTCTGTTTCTGTCTGTACTAACTACGCAGAAACAACACCCTCTCTGTTTCAGTCTGTACCAACTACGCAGAAACACCACCTCTGTTTCTGTCTGTAGTAACTATGCAGAAACAACACCATCTCTGTTTCTGTCTGTAGTAACTATGCAGAAACAACACCATCTCTGTTTCTGTCTGAACTAACTACGCAGAAAAAACACCCTCTCTGTTTCTGTCTGTAGTAACTATGCAGAAACAACACCATCTCTGTTTGTCTGTAGTAACTACACAGAAACAACACCCTCTCTGTTTCTGTCTGTACTAACTACGCAGAAACAACACCCTCTCTGTTTCTGTCTGTAGTAACTAGGCAGAAACAACACCCTCTCTGTTTCAGTCTGTACCAACTACGCAGAAACAGCACCATCTCTCTGTTTCTGTCTGTACTAACTACGCAGAAACAACACCCTCTCTGTTTCAGTCTGTACCAACTACGCAGAAACAACACCACCTCTGTTTCTGTCTGTAGTAACTATGCAGAAACAACACCCTCTCTGTTTGTCTGTACTAACTACGCAGAAACAACACCCTCTCTGTTTCAGTCTGTACCAACTACGCAGAAACAACACCATCTCTGTTTCAGTTTGTACCAACTACGCAGAAACAACACCCTCTCTGTTTCTGTCTGTACTAACTACGCAGAAACAACATCATCTCGGTTTCAGTCTGTACTAACTACGCAGAAACAACACCCTCTCTGTTTCTGTCTGTACTAACTACGCAGAAACAACACCCTCTCTGTTTGTCTGTACTAACTACGCAGAAACAACACCCTCTCTGTTTCAGTCTGTACCAACTATGCAGAAACAACACCATCTCTGTTTCTGTCTGTAGTAACTATGCAGAAACAACACCATCTCTGTTTCTGTCTGTAGTAACTATGCAGAAACAACACCATCTCTGTTTCTGTCTGAACTAAATACGCAGAAAAAACACCCTCTCTGTTTCTGTCTGTAGTACCTACACAGAAACAACACCACCTCTGTTTCTGTCTGTAGTACCTACACAGAAACAACACCATCTCTCTGTTTCTGTCTGTACTAACTACGCAGAAACAACACCATCTCTCTGTTTCTGTCTGTACTAACTACGCAGAAACAACAACCTCTCTGTTTCAGTCTGTACCAACTACGCAGAAACAACACCATCTCTCTGTTTCTGTCTGTACTAACTACGCAGAAACAACACCCTCTCTGTTTCAGTCTGTACCAACTACGCAGAAACAACACCCTCTCTGTTTGTGTCTGTAGTAACTACGCAGAAACAACACCCTCTCTGTTTGTGTCTGTAGTAACTACGCAGAAACAACACCCTCTCTGTTTCTGTCTGTAGTAACTACGCAGAAACAACACCCTCTCTGTTTCAGTCTGTACCAACTACGCAGAAACAACACCCTCTCTGTTTCAGTCTGTACCAACTACGCAGAAACAACACTACCTCTGTTTCTGTCTTTAGTAACTACACAGAAACAACACCCTCTCTGTTTCAGTCTGTACCAACTACGCAGAAACAACACCACCTCTGTTTCTGTCTGTAGTAACTATGCAGAAACAACACCCTCTCTGTTTCTGTCTGTAGTAACTACGCAGAAACAACACCCTCTCTGTTTCAGTCTGTACCAACTACGCAGAAACAACACCCTCTCTGTTTCAGTCTGTACCAACTACGCAGAAACAACACCATCTCTGTTTCAGTCTGTACCAACTACGCAGAAACAACACCACCTCTGTTTCTGTCTGTAGTAACTATGCAGAAACAACACCACCTCTGTTTCTGTCTGTAGTAACTATGCAGAAACAACACCATCTCTGTTTCTGTCTGTAGTACCTACACAGAAACAACACCATCTCTGTTTGTCTGTAGTAACTACGCAGAAACAACACCACCTCTGTTTCTGTCTGAAGTACCTACACAGAAACAACACCATCTCTGTTTGTCTGTAGTAACTACGCAGAAACAACACCATCTCTGTTTCTGTCTGAACTAACTACGCAGAAAAACCACCCTCTCTGTTTCTGTCTGTACTAACTACACAGAAACAACACCATCTCTGTTTCTGTCTGTACTAACTACGCAGAAACAACACCATCTCTGTTTCTGTCCGAACTAACTTTGCAGAAACAACACCCTCTCTGTTTCTGTCTGTAGTAACTACGCAGAAACAACACCATCTCTGTTTCTGTCTGTAGTAACTACACAGAAACAACACCATCTCTGTTTGTCTGTACTAACTACACAGAAACATTGTCTTAGGGAGGGTTTCCACTAAACCCCAGCCAGCCTCCCTAGAGACAGAAAACAAATCCCATGATAATACTGGTGTGCTACAAGATAAAGGCTCCAAATAGGTTTCCTGTTGGCTTCCCTATTAACAAAATAAGCCCATGTTGATCCCTGGTTTACTCGATCCCGGTTCACTCTCATCCTCCTTCCTGCCTTCGACCCTATGAAGAGTTAATCACAAGTAACAGACAAATATGCTGCGTAGCAATATTAACAAACGTTATTGCCTGGTTTGGACCATATACGCAATAGCAGGTACTATGGGAGAAAAGGTATCTTATGATGACATTATATTACTGCCGAACCAGCTCCATACCTGTTACAATGCGGTTTTATATAAGGGTAGACAACACGTATACAACACACACAAACATACATGCATATATATATGTATATATATATATATATAATGATTTAAGTAATCACTTATTGGTATATGTAACCATATAATAGCAATATTCGATTACCTCGATAATTCCTAGAATACGCTCCCCAATGCGCTTCGTCTCGATAATAAGAACCTTCCGGAACGTTCTTTTGTTAACCCCTTCCCACCCTCTACTCCAACCTCACAATCAATGCCAATCAAAACACCCACACAAACTAACTGTCACATCTTCAGCATCCATGTTGGAAGTCTTCTCTGCAATTCCAGAGGAACTATTATACAGATGTAGAGGCTGAGGGAGAAGCTGGTAATAAGCTCTACGGATGAGGCCGAAGAGGCAGAGGTTCTCGCCGAAACCATTGCATCCAACTCTCAGGTAGAAAACCGGATGACTCTAGGCTTCTGTTACCTTCGATTCTGTTTCCCCCCTCGACATGAAAAAGTGACGTAGCAACTAATCCAAAATCTCTCTCTCTCTGACTGCCTCCCTCCCTCTCTCCCTGCCTGACTCAAACACGCGTACACACACACACACACACACACACACACACACACACACACACACACACACACACACACACACACACACACACACACACACACACACACTCTCTCGCTCTATTTTCAGCTAGTTTGCACTGATCCAGATATACGCCAACAGATCAGACCACACACAGAAAGAGATTGCCACAACATCTCTCGATCGATCGAGAAATGGAAATAGAGAGTGGTATGACGCAGCACTAATTCTCTGGTCTTTCTCAGCTGCCACTGTTGTGGTTATACACAAAACGCATGCAGCAGCTTCTTAAAGAACTTGACCCACCAACACACTGCTGGCAGCCACACAGACAGCTGAGCACAGGGCTGCAGTTAAAGGGACCTTGTTACCAGTTTGCCACTTCCCACTCTGTACACCCCTTTCTCTCTGACCGTGACGTATCCTGTGTCCCCATTTAATTGGGTCTTGCTCCCTCTTTTCTGACTCTCTCTTCCTCTCCTCTATCATCGGTCTTTGCTCAGGTTTCTCTCTCTCTCTCTCTCTCTCTCTCTCTCTCTCTCTCTCTCTCTCTCTCTCTCTCTCTCTGAGCTGAGAGCTGAGAGCTGAGCTGACGGAGCCGTGCCTCCTCTACTTGGTCACCTGACTAGCCACTAGTCTTAAAGGCACATCCTCCAGAGGGTTGTGTCAGTTACATAACTACTTGTCTTTTTAAACTATTCCTGGCTAGGGGCTGGACTGGAATTCATTGGGGAATCCATATGGATTGTAGCCAGGCAATCTATTTGTATCCACAGAAATAGGACTTCTATGTGATTCTATTTCTATATTGTGTATCTGATTCTATATATTTTAAATTCTTCAGACTTTAGGAATAAACATCAACCCTACATTTTCTGTGCAAGTCTATAGCATTGTGCAGAGATGATTCTGGGTGATGACAACGATGGCACCAGAGACTGTCCCATGAACATGACTACACTATATATACAAATTAGTGGATTCGGCTATTTCAACCACACCCGTTGCTGACAGATGTATAAAATCGAGTACCCCGCCGTGCAATGTCCATAGACAAACATTGGCAGTAGAATGGCCTTACTGAGGAGCTCAGTGACTTTCAACATGGCACCGTCATAGCATGCCACCTTTCCAACAAGTCAGTTCATCCAGTTTCTGCACTGCTAGAGCTGCCCCGGGCAACTGTAAGGGCTGTTGTTGTGAAGTGGACGTCTGGAGCAGTGGAAACGCATTCTCTAGAGTGATGAACCATGCTTCACCATCTGGCAGTCCGAGAGACAAATCTGGCCAGGAGAACACGTCCTGCCCCAAATGCATAGTGCCAACTGTAAAGTTTGGTGGAGGAAGAATAATGGTCTGGGATGTTTTATATGGTTCGGGCTAGGCCCCTTAGTACCAGTGAAGGGAAATCTTAACGCTACAGCATACAATGACATTCTAGACACCCTTTCCTGTTTCAGCATGACAATGCCCCCGTGCACAAAGCGAGGTCCATACAAAAATGGTTTGTCGAGATCGGTGTGGAAGAACTTGGCTGGCCTGCACAGAGCCCTAACCTCAACCCTATCAAACACCTTTGGGATGAATTGGAACACCGACTGCGAGCCAGGCCTAATCGCCCAATCAGTGACCAGTGATCTAGTGGAAAGCCTTTCCTTGAAGAGTGTAGGCTGTTTGGGGACCAACTCCATATTAATGCCCATGATTTTGGTATGAGATGTTTGACGAGCTGCACACAGTACCGCCCTGGGTAAGATAAGGATTGTTACAAGTCACACTGTAGTACCTACCTCTCTTTCAAACCAACATGAAAACATGTCAACATTGTGAAAACAGTTAGAGAATAATCTATTACAAATTTAATCATATGCAAACAATTACTGGATTAGATTATTAATAAATACATTGACTGATTGATTACATTTACAGTATGAAATAATGTACTGTATGTCTGACATATCAAGTCTTGGATGTAGTGTACCTTTTAAAGGGTTGTGTTGATGTCTTAAATTGTTTCAGTTAATAATTTACAGAGTGAATTTCAAGAAATTGGGTTTAATAGAGTTCACATACCTTATCCAGCCACTTCACATTTTAAATCCGCACTTGACAATTCCAAACAGTACTTGGAAGAGGTTCTGAAGAAAGATAAAACAACAAGATAGTTGTGATTTTTATAACACAACATCATAACATCATAAGAATGAACTTGTGATTCCATCATGGTCCACTATAAACTGTTTCATGATGCTCCAAGCTGGCTGGCCAAGCAATGAGCCCATGGAAGGAACACCACAAGGAAGAGAAAAAACTAAACAGAGAGTCACATAAGCCTCTTACATCCAGAAACATATTGTTTATAGGAGATGAGAGTGGGCCAGCACTCTAAATACTCAAAACAGACCTACTGCATTCATGGAACAATCAGCGCAGTACAAAAATACTTTGGACCTGGAAAATGTGTCATTCAAAATGTACCTTTTAAAGAAAGCTCTATAATCATTGTCCAATTTCGCCTGTGGTGAAGGTCGCACTCTCTGTTATTGTGAGGAGTGTGTGTGTGTGTGTCACACCCTGATCAGTTTCACCTGTCCTCGTTATTGTCTCCACCCCCCTGCAGGTGTCGCTTGTTTTCCCCAGTGTATTTATCCCTGTGTTTCCTGTTTCTCTGTGCCAGTTCGTCTTGTATGTTAGTCAAGTCAACCAGCATGTTTTTCCCGTACTCCTTTTGCTATTCTCTTTTTGCTAGTCCTCCCGTTTTGACCCCTGCCTGACTCTGGACTTCTTTCCCATCCTGCCTGATCATCCTGCCTAGCCTGACCTTGATTCTGCCTGCCCTTCGGTACCTTTTGGAATCTGAACTGTTTTTTACCCTTTTGCCTGTCCACGACCATTCTTTTGCCTTCCCCTATTGGATTAATAAATATTATAAGATTCCAACCATCTGCCTCCTGTGTCTACATCTGGGTCTCGCCTTGTGTCATGATAGTGT
The DNA here is from genome assembly GCA_030435695.1 of Brachymystax lenok tsinlingensis. Classification (NCBI taxonomy): domain Eukaryota; kingdom Metazoa; phylum Chordata; class Actinopteri; order Salmoniformes; family Salmonidae; genus Brachymystax; species Brachymystax lenok. Next base: position 17,292,283 of record CM059802.1, read on the forward strand.
GTGTGTGTGTGAGTCTGTGTCTGTGTCTGTGTGTGCTGGTGTTAGCTATGGCTGTAGCATTACAACCACTTAGCACCAGACATAGGCAGGGCTGGAGAACCATCGTTAGGTTTAGCTACACACCACAAGGCATACCACATCATGTCTGTCTACAGTGCTCGCGGATTAGAAACATACTTTTAATACCTGGGCTGTAAATGGAAGCTTTATCTTAGAGACCACTAAGTGTAAAGTAGGTTGATTTCCTTCACGTTTGAGCAAAACCACTCCAACACAACTGGGCTGATGTACGCATTAAATAAGCAACCTTTGAATCAAATTGCTAGGATGAAGATGATACAGTAATAACATGATAATTACATATTGTAGGACATAAAGTATATTGCATTGACACAGGTTCAGAGAGATGTAAAGAGAGACCGAAAGAGAGAGAGAGAACGAGAGGGAGAGAGACAGAGAGAGCTTTCACTTCAGCATTCACTCTTTGGGTCCAGCTTACCAGGGTGGGCAGGGAAGAAGACTATCTGTAAATAATTAGCTTTCTCTCCGTGCTGCCTCTTTCTCTCCGCCAGCAGCAAGGTGATGTAAAGGATCGGTCTGATCAAAGCATGTGTTCTCTGAGGAGACATGGTGTTGTGTATTAAGTTGTATTGGGGTTATGCCGCAGAGCATTATGGGAGTTGTATGTGTTGATTATTAAACCCATGAGACACCAAAAGATTGGTTGACGAGTAAGTCTGAACCTACAGGATCTATTCTGTCCGGAAGAAGTCCGTTTTTACACATTTAAAACTATTATTTACCATGGTACAGTCTAGGCTAATGTGTTCTCTGAGGAGACATGGTACATGCAGGAGTACTGATCAGAGATCTGGTCTCCTCTCAGTCAGTAGATCCCCAGACTAAACAACACAGCACAACGTAACACTTGGAACAGAAGCAAGAGGCCAATGGTGTGAGGGTTTACCAGCGGGATGGATGAAGCCAGGTTCAAGTTCCTCCCCCTGCTACTGGTATATAATGTACTATCTGCACCAAGATCAAATCAATGCAAGTGCAGTGCAGAAAGCACTATAATCTCAATAAATTGTAATGGAAGATTAATTTAATGTTGCAATGATTATAACACATGAATATTCCTATTTCCTTATTGTAATATCAATTTTTATGGTAAATCCTATACAGGCCATCCCATATTTGCATCATAGACAGCTGGTGGCAATTTGTGTACAATGAATGCCCAGAAAGCATGACGCACAATTTAAAACTAGTCACTGTATCAAGAAAAGACAGATTTGTGTTATGTTGGCGATGATGTGCAGTGTTGCCTTGACAGTGCTTACAGTGATGTGCAGTGTTGTGTTGACAGTGTTTTCAGTGACATGCAGTCACTAAAGATGCATGCAGCCTGTAGCTGGAGTCCTTCCTGTCAGCGATTTATACCCATCATTCACTGGGCACTGCGTTAAATTTAGCTATGTCATCTCAATTTCCTGCTCCACTTCCTAAACCCTAATCTCCCTTTCTGGCAAGGTACATGCCCTGGTCTGGTCTGTACGCCTGCTCACTGCTGTTGTTGTGGCTGTATGGAAAGAAGCCTTCGCCATCCATCCCTGAAATCTAACATCATATGGCTCAGCAGTTTGTGGCACTCTTAGAAATGTGTATATTAATATCATAGGTGTTTCTATTTGTTAGGTGTTGTGTACACTACTCACCTTATTTTGGCCCATCAATGTTTCACCTTTGTTCTACTGAAAAATAAGAAATGTAAAGGTACGTGGATGAAAACGTATCCAACAAACTTCGTCCACCACTTCAAATCAGGATACAGCCTACGCAGCTCCAGACGTGTACATTCTTGCACAGTAAACATACATTCCCCATACATCCAATGACAATATGAGTAGATTTATGATCTAGCCTAGACCTACATAGTTATGTTACTTGGGTTCCCCAGTGTGGTGCAGCGATCTAAGGCACTGATTTCAGGCTGTACCACAAACGGACGTGATTGGGAGTCCCATAGGGCGGCGCACAATTGGCCCAGTGTTGTCCGGTTTAGGGTTTGGCTGGGGTAGGCCGTCATTGTAAATAATAATTTTTTCTTAACTGGCTTGCCTAGTTAATTAAAGATTACATAAAAAATGTGGTGCTGAGAGACATAAGGTCAAGTTTGTTATTCTTCTGATTCTCCAGTTTCCATAGCTGTGTTTTTATAGTATATTATCGAAGTCATTATTTTAATCCATTGAATCTTGACTAAGATCCTGAGTTCCGTAAAAGTAATTGATTGAACCCTCCAACATGCACACAATTAAAGATATCTCTGTATTACTGAGATAATAAGATCACCATCCACTGCAGTCACTTTTTACTGTTGAGGTTTGAAGGCCTTGAAGTCAAGAGAGCCCTGGTCATTCTTTCCCACATGGTGCCAGCCAACCTCATAAACCTGACCGGACATAACCTGTGGAGGGAAAATAAATATCACACATTTTATTGAACTCCAATTAGAATACTGCTGTAATGTTTCACTAGTCAAGCGGCAGGTCACCTAGCCTATCGTGGCACGTAGCCGAGCGGTTAGCGCGTTAGGCCAGTAATTGAAAGGATGCTAATTTACATCTCTGTGCTGACTTAGGTGAAAGAAATGTTGTCCATTTGCAGAAATCTGTAAATTTGCATTTAAGCAAGGCACTTAACGCTAATTGCACCAGGGTTACTCTCTGAGGATGTCTTGGGGGGAGTGGGATATGCAGAAAACACATTTCCTTTATACACTTGTATAAGCACCCCCTATCGATCTCTTTTTTTCATGTAAAGGTAAAATTATTTCAGGTGGGAAGATCACATATACATCGATGATGAGACGATAACGTTCATTGTCCACATTCAGCATTGAAAATGAAGGATTATGAATGTTCATCAAAACAGCGACACCCAGCGTCCAGGAAGAGTAATGGTTTGGTTGTTTGTTTACATCAGAAATAAGAAGTGCGCAACTCATCCTACTTTCAACAATCATGTGATCCATCAAAAGGCCTACTTGGTTAAACATTAGCTTAGTCAAAGAAAGCAGAATTACGTATTTTATTTAGAGGATGACACTGTTATTATCAACAATAATTTATGTCTGTATATTCTATACATTACATGACATATAAATTACCAATGGTATAATAACATAATCCTTGTCAATTTACCTCGATCTAAAATATATAACAAAGCTTGCTATGCCACTCCGCACTCAGCATCATAAAATGCGCACAGAGAGACAGACAAGCAGGTAAATAAAACTGCGCAGCATCCTCCTTTTACGGCGTCAAGCCCTCTCTCCTCCGCAGCATCCCTTTTTACTGTTATGGTACCCTCCCCATCACCTTGCCTTCAATTTGAAGCCCTATTCCCTGGTAATACGCTCACATTTACTAGGGATTATACATTTTATGCATTAGTCTATTGTTGTGCTACTTTAACATTATTCACAGTGTAAGAAAATTCATAACAACTGTTTTATAAACCCATAGCCCCATATCCTACACGGCAACATTGAGGATCCTCTATAAACATGAATACAATATCAGAAACATGAACTGCCTGAAGCCTTTATAAAAGTTACACAAACATTTTCGATTGCGCAACCTAAAGTATTTCCTGATTGTATGTGTACAATTTCACCTGTTATATCCTGGGATGTTGACAGTGACAGTAGACTGAAGCAACGGTGGTGTGTGATGATCCAAGCCCCATCCCACCTCTTGGGCAGAGAGGACTCTCACCTATGGCCCATCTCCTCAGTAGCGCGTCCTGCGAACATTCTGGACAATAAAGTGCGACACAACTAGAGTAGTATTCCTGGCATTGGTCCCTTGATCAAGTATTTCAAGACGTTTCCTTTTAAACCTGATAATCCATCGAATTTTCCAGAGCGCCACATTCAAACCACGCCCTCTCACACACCCCCGCTTTTGGATTGGCCGCTGTACAAAAACGTAATACTGCGTTGTCGGAATCACGTGCTTTTGACGCATGTTTACAAACATTTGGAACTGTCACGTTAAAATGTAATACTTCACGCCATGTTTTTCAAATATGTTGAAGTGCAATTAGAGTAGAGTATCCTAGGCCTAGGCCTATTGCCCTGTAAAACAATAGGTTTACCTGTCCATAGACTAAAACTGTGATTAACTAATAAGGAAAACAGGCCATTAGGCAATTGTAATAAACGTTCGTTCAGTTTCCCTTTACAATAACAACCTATTTAAACCCTTACAAAACTGTAGAATGGTCATTAGTACAGAAGGGGGCGTAATAACCCAATGATAGAAAGCCTGGTTTGAAGGAAGCTCTACCTCCTGTGGAACAGAGAACAGTGCTGTTCACAGGCTCCCTGTGTTCTATATATTTTATGGATTTAGGCCTATACTGATTCACTGATTCAGTTTTTCACAGTTTTACTTGATTGTAAGAATATACCGCATAGAACATTGTCAATATTAGGCTAAAGTAGTTTTAAAGTTATCCACATTTCCAAGTAAGACACAATACACATTGGACTGTGCATATGAGATCAAAGCAATGGACCTTACATAGGCTGCATTACAACAAATGTGGCGATAAATTAAGGTCTGTTGTATTACACAGTGTATCATGGACTGCAAGGCGTAGCAGGGCCAAGGGAAATTAACTTGGTTGAGTATAACATTGCATCACAGTGGAAAGAAAGAGATCATGTTTTCCAGATTGTTTTTTGTTTCTCACAACAGATGTGCTGCTTTAACTGGGAGCTTCCTCATAGATTTTAGTTCAATGACATCAGAGGACTTCTGCTTTGTGGGAAAGAGATGTTTTATCACTTGTGCATCCAACACAAGTCACTTGGGTATCTAATGCAAATAATACATCCTCTAACGCCTATCAAAAAATTACACATCCCAAATTAGTCACTTGCAATTCCTCACATCTTAAGTTTATTTCTGCATAATTCATCTTTATTATGCACCTTTTAGTTAAGGGGAGTACAATGAGAATGTTAATATAGTTATACCGGAGGAGTACTTTGAAAATGTTATTATAGTTATACCAGAGGAGTACTTTGAAAATGTTATTATAGTTATACCAGAGGAGTACTTTGAAAATGTTATTATAGTTATACCAGAGGAGTACTTTGAAAATGTTATTATAGTTATACCAGAGGGGTACTTTGAAAATGTTATTATAGTTATACCAGAGGAGTACTTTGAAAATGTTATTATAGTTATACCAGAGGAGTACTTTGAAAATGTTATTATAGTTGTACCGGAGGAGTACTTTGAAAATGTTATTATAGTTATACCAGAGGGGTACTTTGAAAATGTTATTATAGTTATACCAGAGGAGTACTTTGAAAATGTTATTATAGTTATACCAGAGTAGTACTATGAGAATGTTAATATACCAGAGGAGATTTTTAGTTAAAGTGTGTGTCTGGCCGCTCCTCCCCTCCCCGTGGCCTCCTATGGTATGTTTAGAGAAGGATCCTTGTGTCAAAGCTCTCTCTGTGTTACTAATAAAACCAACAGCCACTAGTATCACATTTTACACATTAACAAATTAAATGTTGCACCCTGGGCCAGCTATGTGTCACAAGATTTCTCAGAGACCGAGTATGCAGTGATTGATAGGAGAGGAGAGGACAGCGTTTGGCTGGGGATAAGGTATGTGTGTGTGTGCGTGTGTGTGTGTCTGTGTGTGTGCGTGCATGTGCATGCGTGTGCGTGTGTGTGAGAGAGAGAGTGGATAGGATAGGACAGTGTTTGGCCTGGGTTGGGGTGGGTATGTCTGGTCATTCCCTCGTGTACTCAGACCAGTCACTGTGGACCCAGACTTGAATCTCTGTTTATATGGCTCCTCCCTTATGATGGATCTCATGGGGAGTGGATACACAGTGCCTTTGGAAAGTATTCAGACCCTTTGACTTTTTCCATATTTTGTTATGTTACAGCCTTATTCTAAATTGTATTAAATAAAAACATTTCCTCAGTAATCTATCCCATAATGAGCAAGCGAAAACAGATTCTTCTAAATTTTTGCAAAAAAGAAAATAGAGAAATACCTTATTTATTCAGACCCTTTGGTGCATCCTGTTTCCAATGATCATCCTTGAGATGTTTCTACAACTTGATTGGAGTCCACCTGTGGTACATTCAATTGATTGGACATGATTTAGAAAGGCACACACTTGTCTACATAAGGTCCCACAGTTGTGCAATCCTAGACAGGATTGTGTCGAGGCACAGATCTGGGCAAGGGTACCAAAAAATTACTGCAGCATTGAAGGTCCCCAAGAACACAGTGGCCTCCATCATACTTAAATGGAAGAAGTTTGGAACCACCAAGACTCTTCCTAGAGATGTCCGCCTGCTCAAACTGAGCAATCAGGTGTGAAGGGCCTTGATCAGGGAGGTGATCAAGAATTCGAGGGTCACTGTGACAGAGCTCCAGCGTTCCTCTGTGGAGATGGTAGAACCTTACAGAAATACAACCATCTCTGCAGCACTCCACCAATTGGGTCTTTATGGTAGAGTGGCCAGAGAGAAGCCACTCTTCAGAAAAAGGCTAATGACAGCCCACTTGGAGTTTGCCAAAAGGCACCTAAAGACTCTCAGACCATGAGAAACAAGATTCTCTGGCCTGATGAAAACCTGCTCCAGAGCGCTCAGCACCTCAGACTGGGGCGAAGGTTCACCTTCCAACAAGACAACGACCTTATAGAACACAGCCAAGACAACGCAGGAGTGGCTTCAGGACAAGTCTCTGAATGTCCTTGAGTGGTCCAGCCAGAGCCCGGAATTGAAACCGATCTACCATCTCTGGAGAGACCTGAAAATAGCTGTGCAGCGACGCTCCCCATCCAACCTGACAGAGCTTGAGAGGATCTGCAGAGAAGAATGGGAGAAACTCCCCAATACAGGTGTGCCAAGCTTGTAGCGTCATAACCATTAAGACTCAAGCTGTAATCCCTGCCAACGGTGCTTCAACAAAGTACTGAGTAAAGGGTCCGAATACTTATGTAAATATGATATTTCAGTTTTTTTTTTTTTTATAAATTAGCAAACATTTCTAAACAGTTTTTGTTCTGTCATTATGGGGTATTGTGTTTAGATTGATGAGGAAGAAAAACAATCTAATACATTTTAGAATAAGGCTGTAACCTAACAAAATGTGGAAAAAGTCAAGGGGTCTGAATACTCTTCGAAGGCACTGTATCTATTGTGAGCATCTGGCATGATGCGTTTAGTTTGGCTAATATTTTACTATGTCACAGCTTCAGTAATGTTTCTATTGGGTATATTGTGTGTATGTGTGAGGATGTGTGTGTGTGTGTGTGTGTGTGTGTGTGTGTGTGTGTGTATTTATGTGCAAGCACATGGGTGCCTGTGTGCGGTTTTAATGCAATTCACAGTATGTGAATGATGTACATTGGGACATTCCAGCCCTGTTACAGCAGTCAAATGGTGTGAATGTGAGATAGCTAGCTACAGTGTCTCGGCCCATTTCAGAAACCCTCTCAGGTATGGATCAAGGCATGCTCCACCACTATGATCTTCTTGCTAAAACAAGCTGTAAAGATAGATACTCTTTCATATTAACTGTCCAATGTTTGGTGGGTGGGTGCAGGAGTGGAGGTGGGGGGATTGAGCTGGACACATTGATCCCCACTAAAGGTTAACCAAGTCGGGGTTCTGGTCTGATTAATACTGTATAAATCAGGCATCATGATATCACGGTGTGTACAGTATAATCATCAGACATCTACAGTCTTTGCTGCAGTTATTTTGTCCTCAGTGACCTAGTTATGTATACCTACTTTCTTCAAGATCAACTTTACCCCCCTCTGAAATGAAAACTTGATATGCTTGTCTCATTTCAATGGAACACTGATACAAGCATTCCTACAGCACTATGCTGATTTAGATTCATATTGTAACCCATTACAGTAAAACTCTCTGTGCCAATTTGTAATGGTATTTCCTAAAAAAGAAAGACTCTGTCAAAATGATAATTTTCCCTCATTGAGAAAAATCACCTGATCCTAGTCTAGCAAACTAACTTAGCCTGTATTGTGTTTCTGATGAAAGATCTCTTTTCTACTCTGTTGTTGTCTCCGCCCTCCACGCTGTAACTACAGATCTGCTGAAACAAATTGAGGGTATGAGAGGTTGCTTTCCCAGGACTACACAGAGTGAGAACACAGAATACAGCCAGCCAGCTCTAGAATGATTTCCCTGACTCTGCAGATATTCCGCCTTCACTTCAGCAGCCATTGTTCTGCCTCATTGACTTCATGCTTTAGGGAGCTCAGATTGGCCGATTGGCTTTCTGTCCTGCGTCTCATTGTTTGCCCCTTCTTACTGGGCAAAAACTGGTTGAATCAATGTTGTTTCCAAATCATTTCAACCAACAAATTAAATGTGAATATGTTGAATCAATGTGAAAAACTGATTGGATTTGCAAAAAATCATCAACGTAAGGAAATGTTGTATTTTGTTTTACACAATTTTTCACCTAAATCCCAATGGCATGGCAAAGGATTTGTTGATTTTACATTGAATTCACGTTGGTTAACAACTCAACCAAATGTAAATCAAAACTAGACTCAATCATCATAAGAATCTCTATGTCATAAGCATCAAAGGTTCAGATATGTCCATTGTGATTGTTATTGTACAGTCCAGGGAGGGAATGGCTTTGGTGTGTTCCTGGTTTCATATTTATTTTTATTTATTTTTTATTTCACCTTTATTTAACCAGGTAGGCAAGTTGAGAACAAGTTCTCATTTACAACTGCAACCTGGCCAAGATAAAGCAAAGCAGTTCGACACATACAACAACACAGAGTTACACATGGAGTAAGCAAACATACAGTCAATAATACAGCAGAAAAACAAGTCTATATACAATGTGTGCAAATGAGGTAAGATAAAGAAGGTAAGGCAATAAATAGGCCATGGTGGCGAAGAAATTACAATATCGCAATTAAACACTGGAATGGTAGATGTTCAGTAGATGAATGTGCAAAGTAGAAATACGGTGGTGCAAAGGAGAAAGATAAATAAATAAATACAGTAGGGGATGAAGTAGTTGGTTGGGCTATTTACAGATGGGCTATGTACAGGTGCAGTGATCTGTGAGCTGCTCTGACAGCTGGTGTTTAAAGCTAGTGAGGGAGATAAGTGTCTCCAGTTTCAGTGATTTTTGTAGTTCGTTCCAGTCATTGGCAGCAGAGAACTGGAAGGAAAGGCGGCCAAAGGAGGAATTGGCTTTGGGGGGGACCAGTGAGATATACCTGCTGGAGCGCGTGCTACGGGTGGGTGCTGCTATGGTGACCAGTGAGCTGAGATAAGGCGGGGGATTTACCTAGCAAAGACTTATAGATGACCTGGAGCCAGTGGGTTTGGCGACGAGTATGAAGCGAGGGCCAGCCAACGAGAGTGTACAAGTCGCAGTGGTGGGTAGTATATGGGGCTTTGGTGACAAAACGGATGGCACTGTGATAGACTGCATCCAATTGGCTGAGTAGAGTGTTGGAGGCTATTTTGTAAATGACATCGCCGAAGTTGAGGATCGGTAGGATGGTCAGTTTTGCGAGGGTATGTTTGGCAGCAAGAGTGAAGGATGCTTTGTTGCGAAATAGGAAGCCATTTCTACATTTAATTATTTTGGATTGAAGATGTTTGATGTGAGTCTGGAAGGAGAGTTTACAGTCTAACCAGACACCTAGGTATTTGTAGTTGTCCACATATTCTAAGTCAGAACCGTCCAGAGTAGTGATGCTGGACAGGCGGGCAGGTGCGGGCAGCGATCGGTTGAAGAGCATGCATTTAGATTTACATGCATTTAAGAGCAGTTGGAGGCCACGGAAGGAGAGTTGTATGGCATTGAAGCTCGTCTGGAGGATAGTGAACACAGTGTCCAAAGAAGGGCCAGAAGTATACAGAATGGTGTCGTCTGCGTAGAGGTGGATCAGAGACTCACCAGCAGCAAGAGCGACATCATTGATGTAAACAAAGAAGAGAGTCGGCCCAATAATTGAACCCTGTGGCACCCCCTTAGAGACTACCAGAGGCCCGGACAACAGGCCCTCCGATTTGACACACTGAACTCTATCGGAGAAGTAGTTGGTGAACCAGGCAAGGCAATCATTAGAGAAACCAAGGCTGTTGAGTCTGCCGATAAGAATATGGTGATTGACAGAGTCGAAAGCCTTGGCCAGGTCAATGAATACGGCTACACGGTATTGTCTCTTATCGATGGCGGATATGATATCATTTAGGACCTTGAGCGTGGCTGAGGTGCACCCATGACCAGCTCTGAAACCAGATTGCATAGTGGAGAAGGTACGGTGAGATTCGAAATGGTCGGTAATCTGTTTGTTAACTTGGCTTTCGAAGACCTTAGAAAGGCAGGGTAGGATAGATATAGGTCTGTAGCAGTTTAGGTCAAGAGTGTCTCGCCTTTTGAAGAGGGGGACGACTGCAGCTGCTTTCCAATCTTTGGGATCTCAGACGACATGAAAAAGAGGTTGAACAGGCTAGTAGTAGGGGTTGCAACAATTTTGGCAGATAATTTTAGAAAGAAAGGGTCCAGATTGTCTAGCCTGGCTGATTTGTAGGGGTCCAGATTCTGCAGCTCTTTCGGAACATCAGCTATCTGGATTTGGAAGAAGAAGAAATAGGGGAGGCTTGTGCGAGTTGCTGCGGGGGTGCAGGGCTGTTGACCGGGGTAAGGGTAGCCAGGTGGAAAGCACAGCCAGCCATAGAAAAATGCTTATTGAAATTCTCAATTATAGTGGATTTATCTGTGGTGACAGAGTTTCCTATCCTCAGTGCAGTGCGCAGCTGGGAGGAGGTGCTCTTGTTCTCCATGGACTTTACAGTGTCACAGAACCTTTTTGAGTTTATGTTACAGAAAGCAAATTTCTGCTTGAAAAAGCTAGCCTTGGCTTTCCTAACTGCCTGTGTACATTGGTTCCTAACTTCCCTGAAAACTTGCATATCATGGGGGCTGTTTGATGCTAATGCAGAAAGCCACAGGATGTTTTGTGCTGGTCAAGGTCAGTCAGGTCTGGAGAGAACCAAGGGCTATATCTGTTCCTGGTTCTAAATTTCTGGAAGGGGGCATGCTTATTTAAGATGGTGAGGGAGGCACTTTTAAAGAATAACCAGGCATCCTCTACTGACGGGATGAGGTCAATATCCTTCCAGGATACCCGGGCCATTAGAAAGACCTGCTCGCTGAAGTGTTTTAGGGAGCGTTTGACAGTGATGAGGGGAGGTCGTTTGACCGCAGACCCATTACGGATGCAGGCAATGAGGCAGTGATCGCTGAGATCTTGGTTGAAAACAGCAGAGGTGTATTTGGAGGGCAAGTTGGTTAGGATGATATCTATGAGGTTGCCCGTGTTTTCGGCTTTGGGGTTGTACCTGGTAGGTTCATTGTTCAATTGTGTGAGGTTGAGGGCATCAAGCTTAGATTGTAGGATGGCCGGGGGTGTTAAGCATGTCCCAGTTTAGGTCACCTAGCAGCACGAGCTCAGTTCAATTGGCAAAATAGGTATAGTGGCCCAAGAAATTGTCCCATGGACCTATTTAGCTAGCAGCCGATATGTTAGCGGGACGCAGTTAGCAGATGGGCTTTCAGGTGACGTTGCGACGGAGGGGCCAGTTGAATAACCGCCTCGGGCAGATAACGTTGGTAGTCCAGTCGTGAAGGCCCGGTGAGTCTCCGCACCGGCAGTAAAACGGGTCCGGATAGGTGTTGTAGCCCAGGAGTGGCTGATGGAACTCTTCAGCTAGCCGGAAGATGGGCCTAGCATGGGCTAGCTAGTTGCAAGATCCAGGTGAACATGTCCAGAGCTGGCGGTAGGAATCCGGGGGAAATGGAGAGAAAATAGGTCAGGTATGCTCTGGTTTGAGTCGCATAGAACGAACTGGCGAGAGCTTTCCGAGCTAAAGGTTAGCTGATGACTGCTAGCAGTGGTTAGCTAAATACTAACGTTAGCTAGTAGCTAGTGAGCTGGCTATCTTCTGGCTAGCTTCTGCTGGGGGATTCCGGGGGATTCCGGATTCGAGGTGGATAATACTTAGAAAAAACCCAGATCCGCACCACATTGGGTGAGGCGGGTTGCAGGAGAGTGTTTTAGAAAAAGATATGTAAAAATATATGCGGAAAAAAAGGTATACAAAGATATATACACGGGACACGACAAGACGAGGACAAAAGACGTGTGACTGCTATGCCATCTTGGATTATATTATATTTATCTCGTGAGCCAATCATTATTATCATAAAGCAAAGCCATTTATCAGCTGAAATATGCACACATAACGGATAACACATACAATGGATTCAGAAAGTATTCAGACCCTTTGACTGTTTCCACATTTTGTTAGCCTTATTCAAAAATTGATTAAAAAAAAACATCTATCATCAATCTATACACAATACCCCATAATGACAAAGCAAAAACACGTTAAAAGACATTTTTGCAAATAAAAATAAATTATAAAATGGAAATATATCATTTACATAAGTACTCAGACCCTTTACTCAGTACTTTGTTGAAGCACCTTTGGCAGCGATTACAGCCTTGAGTCTTCTTGGGTATTACGCTACAAGCTTGGCACACCTGTATTTGGGGAGTTTCTCCCATTCTTCTCTGCAGATTCTCTCAAGCTTTGTCAGGTTGGATGGGGAGCGTCGCTGCACAGCTATTTTTAGGTCTCTCCAGAGATGTTCAATGGGTTCAAGTCGGGGCTTTGGCTGGGCCACTCAAGGACATTCAGAGACTTATCCTGAAGCCACTCCTGCATTGTCTTGGCTGTGTGCTTTTCATCAAGGATCTCTCTGTACTTTGCTCCGTTCATCTTTCCCTCAATCCTGACTAGTCTCTCAGTCCCTGCCGCTGAAAAACATCCCCACAGCATGATGCTGCCATCAAAATTTTTCACCGTAGGGATGGTGCCAGGTTTCCTCTAGACGTGACACTTGGCATTCAGGCCAAAGAGTTCAATCTTGGTTTCATCAGACCAGAGAATCTTGTTTCTCATGGTCTGAGAGTCTTTGGGTGCCTTTTGGCAAACTCCAAGTGGGCTGTCATGTGCCTTTTACTGAGGAGTGGCTTCTGTCTGGCCACTCTACCATGAAGGCCTGATTGGTGGAGAGATGGTTGTCCTTCTGGAATGTTCTCCCATCCCCCATCTCCACAGAGGAGCTCTGACTGAGTGACCATCGTGTTCTTGGTCACCTCCCTGACCAAGGCCCTTCTCCCCCGATTGCTCAGTTTAGCCGGACGCCAGCTCTAGGAAGAGTCTTGGTGTTTCCAAACTTCTTCCATTTAAGAATGATGGAGGCCACTGTTTTCTTGGGGATCTTCAATGCTGCAGAATTTTATTGGTACCCTTCCCCAGATCTGTGCCTCGACACAATCTCGTCTCGGAGCTCTACGTACAATTCATTTGACCTCGTGGCTTGGTTTATGCTCTGACATGCACTGTCAACTGTAGGACCTTATATAGAGTGGTGTGTGCCTTTCCAAATCATGTCCAATCAATTGAATTTACCAATCAAGTTGTAGAAACATCTCAAGGATGATCAATGGAAACAGTATGTACCCAAACTCAATTTTGAGTCTCATAGCAAATGGTCTGAATACTTACATAAATAAGTTATTTCTGTTTTTATTTTTTTTAATTTGCTAAAATGTCTAAAAACCTGTTTTACGAATGCACTGTATCTTATCCATTGAACTACATTACAACTATCCCAAAATGTTACGTTTTCCATCAACTCCTAGGTGAAAACTCTCTCTCCCATTTCCATGTTGGGTACCAGGAGAGATTCTCAGACAGACACTACATGAACATCTGATCTGTAGCTGTGGAAAGTGTTCTTGCCAGAGGTTATCCTGCCCTGCTATGTCAGGCCGGATGTTAGGTCTACCCTACAGACAGATAAACCCCGAGTCAACATCAGCAGGCCAACAGGGAACACAGTCCAAGGGGAACAGGAAGTTGGTAAACATTCCTTGGTCCATTTCTTAATAATGGGAAACTCCTGAGCATGGATGGCCATAATGTAACGTAAGAGGCCTGTCACATGAAGACAGGGTTTGATGCTGAGATAAGCTTTAAGCAGTGTTATCTAAAACTCTTTCAATTCATTTTTTGTTGCTGCCATGACTCCACCTTCAAGGACTAGTGGTGAGTATTGAACGATGATACGTCATTTTGCTGTCACACTATAGACGGGTTGGCTGACAACGTCACAAAAATTATGCAAGGGCATCGATGTTGCCGGAACTATAACATTACATAGTCCTGAGAAAAATATCAGTGGAATTAGGGAATGATTTAGTTCATTTTTACTCAACAGCTTGGATTACAAGTCTCTACCATTAAGTATTAGCCACACTGGAATCATATGGGACAGTTTTACTTGCTACGGTCCTGTTCTCCTAATATCCTGCCTGATATTATCTTACCATCAGTGAGGGGAGATGGGACATCAGGGGCGCGTCTTGGCAGGAAGAGTAAAAACATGACGTGTCGCACAGCTATGATTATACCAAGGGAGACCCGCCCTCCATGAAATTGTTTGTCCCCCCCAGCGGTAGGGGGTGTGGGGATGCTTTGTCTACTGGTGGGAAAGATGGAGGGATGGAAAGGAGGGATGGAAGAGTGGAGGGGCTGTTTGGGGCTCAAGCCCACCTGGGACTTGTCTAATATGGGTGGGGTCCAGTGGTCCTCCCTCACAGTAAATACTCACCCCACCTCCACCCTGACCCAGACACATCTGTCCTGTAAAATACAGATGGCTTCTCCCCAAAAGCTGTTTCACCTCTAGAGAAGAAGCCCTGGTGAAATAATGGTTAAATCATGCAGAGATTTCTCAATATGGAGCTAGACAAGACAAGATCCCTGCCAACATTTCTTTCACTTAAGATACAAACGATAACAGTACAGAGACTGATTTACAGACAGAATGTTTATCTGCTTTTGTGCATTTTTATTTAACGCCTTTTACTGAAAAGTTCTCTCTGTGCTTTAAACTACAGTTCCTGAGAGTACAGTACTTTAATTGTAATAAGATATGGCTCTACTGTGTACTGTGATTGGAGTACTGCTTTTCAACTGTCATATACTGTTAATCAAGGAACCTGGGAACATTCCAAGAACATTAGCTAAGATTCCCATTAAGTTCTAGTTAGGGTTTTATCTAACGTTAGGATTATATTATCCCAAAAACAATATTTTTAATTAAATATCCTTGGAATGTTCTCCTAACATTCATTAAAATACTGTGCAGTGCATGTGTAACAACCACCACAGAACATTCCCCAAAAGTTCTCATTAGGTTTCCAAGTAATGTAATAACACAATGTACCAGTAATGTTTTCCCAGAAAACCAAAATTGGTTCTGTGAAAGTTCCCAGAACACAACAACTGTCCAGTCGTGCTGATGATTGTACAATGTTTGTATAAAACATTTGCCTGATGTTGTAAGAACGTTCCCTGAACACATTTTGTATGTTCTGTAAAGGTTCCCAGAATGTTCTATTAGGTTGTGGGAACAGTCTGTTTTGAACATTATTCCCAAAACACAAAATAACTGTCCAGTTGTGCAGATGATTATAAAATGTTTCTTTCAGGGTGCAAAAAACATTAACCTGATGTTACAAGTTCGTAACCAGAACACATTTTGTCTGTTGTTTAAAGGTTCCTAGAATGTTTCATTAGGTTGTGGGAACAGTCTGGTGGGAACATTGTGGGGATATAACAAAAGATATGTTCCCAAAACACAAAAACTGTCCAGTTGTGCAGAGGATTCTATAATGTTTATTTTAGGGTGCAAAAACATTCAACGGATGTTGCAAGAACGTTCCCGGAACACATTTCGTCTGTTCTTTAAAGGTTCCCAGAATGTTTATTTGGTTGTGGGAACAGCATGGTGAGAACATTGTAGGGACATCACAAAATATATGATCCCATAACAGAAAAACTTTCCAGTTGTGCGGATGATTCTAAAATGTTTATTTTAGGGTGCAAAAAACATTCACCTGATGTTAGAAGAACATCCCCAGAACATATTTCTTCTGTTCTTTAAAGGATCCAAGAATGTTTCTTTAGGTTGTGGGAACATTGTGGGGATATGACAAGAGATAGGTTTCCAACACACTAAAGCTGTCCAGTTGTGCTGACATTCAGATAATGTTTCTATCAGGGTGATAAAAACATTCCTTTGATGTTGACAGAACAGCCTTTCTGAATTCTTCAAAGATTCCCAGAACATGTAATTAGGTTTTGGGAATGGTGTGGATACATTGCAAGAGATAGGTTTCCAAAACACCAAATATGATGACCTTCATACAATGTACAGTGGGGCAAAAAAGTATTTAGTCTGCTACCAATTGTGCAAGTTCTCTCACTTAAAAAGATGAGAGAGGCCTGTAATTTTCATCATAGGTACACTTCAACTATGACAGACAAAATGAGGAAAACAAATCCAGAAAATCACATTGTAGGATTTTAAATGAATTTATTTGCAAATTATGGTGGAAAATAAGTATTTGGTCACATACAAACAAGCAAGATTTCTGGCTCTCACAGACCTGTAACTTCTTCTTTAAGAGGCTCCTCTGTCCTCCACTCGTTACCTGTATTAATGGCACCTGTTTGAACTTGTTATCAGTATAAAAGACACCTGTCCACAACCTCAAACAGTCACACTCCAAACTCCACTATGGCCAAGACCAAAGAGCTGTCAAAGGACACCAGAAACCAAATTGTAGACCTGCACCAGGTTGGGAAGACTGAATCTGCAATAGGTAAGCAGCTTGGTTTGAAGAAATCAACTGTGGGAGCAATTATTAGGAAATGGAAGACATACAAGACCACTGATAATCTTCCTCGATCTGGGGCTCCACGCAAGATCTCACCCCGTGGGGTCAAAATGATCACAAGAACGGTGAGCAAAAATCCCAGAACCACACGGGGACCTAGTGAATGACCTGCAGAGAGCTGGGACCAAAGTAACAAAGCCTACCATCAGTAACACACTACGCCGCCAGGGACTCAAATCCTGCAGTGCCAGACGTGTCCCCTGCTTAAGCCAGTACATGTTCAGGCCCGTCTGAAGTTTGCTAGAGAGCATTTGGATGATCCAGATGAGGATTGGGAGAATGTCATATGGTCAGATGAAACCAAAATATAACTTTTTGGTAAAAACTCAACTAAATCGTGTTTGGAGGACAAAGAATGCTGAGTTGCATCCAAAGAACACCATACCTACTGTGAAGCATGGGGATGGAAACATCATGCTTTGGGGCTGTTTTTCTGCAAAGGGACCAGGACGACTGATCCGTGTAAAGGAAAGAATGAATGGGGCCATGTATCGTGAGATTTTGAGTGAAAACCTCCTTCCATCAGCAAGGGCATTGAAGATGAAACGTGGCTGGGTCTTTCAGCATGACAATGGTCCAAAACACATCGCCCGGGCAACGAAGGAGTAGCTTCGTAAGAAGCATTTCAAGGTCCTGGAGTGGCCTAGCCAGTCTCCAGATCTCAACCCCATAGAAAATCTTTGGAGGGAGTTGAAAGTCCGTGTTGCCCAGCGACAGCCCCAAAACATTACTGCTCTAGAGGAGATCTGCATGGAGGAATGGGCCAAAATACCAGCAACAGTGTGTGAAAACCTTGTGAAGACTTACAGAAAACGTTTGACCTCTGTCATTGCCAACAAAGGGTATATAACAAAGTATTGAGATAAACTTTTGTTATTGACCAAATACTTATTTTCCACCATAATTTGCAAATAAATAAATAAAAAATCCTACAATGTGATTTTCTGGATTTCTTTTTCTCATTTCGTCTGACATAGTTGAAGTGTACCTATGATGAAAATTACAGGCCTCTCTCATCTTTTTAAGTTGGAGAACTTGCACAATTGGTGGCTGACTAAATACTTTTTTGCCCCACTGTATAAGTTAGGTTGCAAAGGACATTCCCATAATGTTGCAAGAACATTTTGTGTTATTCACGAAGGTTGCACAGAGCATTCCCACAATGTTGCATAATGTTCCACAATTTCCAAATAAGGCCATTTTTATGTTTTAATTTTAATATAATAGTCCATTGATGTTCACGTAATATACACTATGGTTCAAAAGTTTAGGGTCACTTAGAAATGTACTTTTTTTCCATGAAAACATACATTAATTTTTTTTTAAATTTATTTATTTTTATTTCACCTTTATTTAACCAGGTAGGCAAGTTGAGAACAAGTTCTCATTTACAACTGCGACCTGGCCAAGATAAAGCAGAGCAGTGGAAAAAAACAATAACACAGAGTTACACATGGAATAAACAAACATACAGTCAATAACACAATAGAAAAAAATCTATATACAGTGTGTGCAAATGAGGTAAGATTAGGGAGGTAGGCAATAAATAGGCCGTAGTGGCGAAGTAATTACAATTTAGAAATTAAACACTGGAGTGATAGATGTGCAGAAGATGAATGTGCAAGTAGAGATACTGGCGTGCAAATGAGCAAAAAAATGAGGGGATGAGGTAATTGGATGGGCTATTTACAGATGGGCTATGTACAGGTGCAATGACAACTGATGCTTAAAGTTGTGAGGGAGATATGAGTCTCCAGCTTCAGTGATTTTTGCAATTCCAGTCATTGGCAGCAGAGAACTGGAAGGAAAGGCAGCCAAAGGAGGAATTGGCTTTGGGGGTGACCAGTGAGATATACCTGCTGGAGCGTGTGCTGAGGGTGGGTGCTGCTATGGTGACCAGTGAGCTGAGATAAGGCTGGGCTTTACCTAGCAAAGACTTATAGATGATCTGGAGCCAGTGGGTTTGGCGATGACTATGAAGTGAGGGCCAGCCAACGAGAGCATACAGGTCGCAGTGGTGGGTAGTATTTTTTTTTTTTTTTTTTTTTTTTTTAATCTTTATTTTAACAGGGAAAACAGACTGAGACCTGGATCTCTTTTTACGGCTGTGCCCTGTGTAAACATGTTGACATGTACAGTTCTAGGCATACAGACAAGAACATTTCAAAACATACAAAACAAAGACACATTCATCAGAAACAATCACAGACAACATCATATTGATCCTCCATCATATTTTTAAAATGGGCAAGGGACACCAGAGTGGCTAGCTTAAGTTTGATCTGCAGTTTGTTCCATAAATAAGGTGCAAAGGAACTGAAGGCAGTCCTTCCCAACTCTGTGGAGACCGCAGGAGTTTCTAATGTAATCCACATCTGTGATCTGGTCATAAAATTTGTATATCTAATTAAAATTAATGATGATATATATGGAGGTAGTTTTAAAAGAAGTCCTTTATAAATAAACAAAAGAGCATGTTGCTCTCGCCTCACAGATAGAGAGGCCCAACCCACATGTTGATATAGGATACAGTGATGAGTTTTGTAACTATCACCGGTGATAAACCTGAGTGCACAATGGTAAATAGCATCCAGTGGTTTTAATATATTTGCCGATGCATGCATATAAATAATATCACCATAATCTAAAACGGACATAAAAGTAGCCTGCACAATTTGTTTCCTATTTACGGAGGACAGACAAGCCCTGTTTCTGTAAAGGAACCCTATCTTGAATTTGAGCTTTTTTCCCAATTCAGTAAAATGTTTTTTAAAAGAGAGCCTATCATCTAACCATACCCCTAAATATTTATATGCAGAGACCTGTTTGATTTGAGTACCATCCAAGCTAGTGATTACAAAAGTGTTTCTAACTGAGAGGTTAGACCTAGAAAAAGCATGACATTTGTTTTCTTAGCGTTTAAAACAAGTTTAAGCTGTAAAAGAGACTCCTGTAATATCCTAAAATCAGACTCCAACTGCATTAAAGCTTGGTCCGCTGTTGGAGCAATAGAGTACATCACTGTGTCATCTGCATATAAATGGAAATTACAATATCTGACATCATCACCAATGTTGTTTATATATATTGAGAACAATAGTGGGCCAATTATTGAACCCTGAGGGACCCCTTTAAGTAACTGTAAGGGGTCAGACTTGACCCCGTCGACCATGACGGCCTGAGTTCTATCTTTAAGATAGTCATAAAACCATCGGCAGGCATCAGTGCCCAGTCCTATAGATGACAGCTTACTCAAAAGGATGGCATGGTCTACAGTGTCAAAAGCTTTAGACAAATCTATAAACAACGCAGCACAATGCTTTCTATCATCTAAGGCATTTGAAATATCATTTACAACAAGCATAGTGGCCGATGTGGTACTGTGTTTAGATCTAAAACCAGATTGATTGGTGCTAAGAATACTGTTGGCAGAAAGAAAAGATTGTAACTGTTTGTTAACTAAAGATTCTAGGATCTTTGCCAGACAAGGGAGCCTAGAGATGGGTCGATAGTTATCCAAATCACTACCGTCACCTCCCTTATGTAATGGCAGAACAAAAGCTGCTTTCCACACCTTAGGATATTTCCTGTGCTTAATGTTAGATTAAAGACGTGTGTCACTGAACCAGCAATGATAGGTGCAGCACACTTAAGTAAGTATCGGTCTAAATTGTCCGCGCCTAGAGATTTCTTAGTATCAATGGCACACAGGGCAGCTAGAACCTCTGCTTCAGTTATTTTCTGGAAACTAAAAACAGGGTTACCATTTTTCAGAGTAACGGTTGAAAAGCAAGACTGAAAAATCAACTAACTGGCCAGTACCACAATGGCCACTTGTCCTTTCAAATAAAAAACCAGCAGAGATAAAATGCTTATTAAAAGCATCACAAATATCATTTTTACCACTTAAAATACAGGAGTCTGAGATAATTTGCTTAGGAAGAGAAACAGCAGAATTTCCCCGTTTCAGTGAATTAACGGTTTTCCAGAATTTTGCAGGATCTCCTGCAGAATCTGTCATAGCGTTAAGGAAGTAATTAGATTTTGCCCTTTTGACAGCTGCAGTACATTTATTTCTCAATTGCCTAAAAAACAGCCAATCAGCTGGAGTACCTGTTTTCCTCGCCAAGGCCCAGGCCTGATTCTTTTGCAGGAAAAGACCTGACAATTCAGGAGAGAACCAAGAACTGGTTCGGTTTCTTACTCTGTGATTCTTACAAATCAAAAGGCTAAAACAGGGTCCAGAATGCAGCAAGTGGATAAAAGCTCAGACTGATCTAAGTCAAGGATAAAAGCTTGCTGTGAGAAATGTTTATAATTTCTCTTAGAGATTATACAGGGATCACAGTGTTTCAGCCTGGTATCTCTAATACAAGCAATAGGGCAGTGGTCACTGATATCATTTGCAAAAACCCCACTGGCTGTGTATTTATGGGGGGTATTTGTTAGAATAATATCTAGTAGAGTAGATTTCACTGGGTTCTTAAAGTTGGGACGGGTTGGTTTAGTTATCAGCTGAGTTAGATTTAGTTCAGTACAAATGTCTTTTAATTTATCGGATACTGGGGAGAGCCAATCCAGGTTAAAATCTCCCAAAATCAGTAATTCAGAGTTTGCATAATTAGACAGTATATCAGATAATTTGCATAGAGTACAAGGAGGAGCTGAGGGGGGGCGATATACCCCTGCTAGAGTTAGCTGAGCGTTATGACCAAGTACCACATTTAAAACTAGACATTCATATTGCTTTGGGACAGAGGTTGATATGGACACAGAAGCAGTATATGGGGCTTTGGTGACAAAACGGATGGCACTGTGATAGACTGCATCCAATTTGCTGAGTAGAGTGTTGGAGGCTCTTTTGTAAATGACATCGCCGAAGTCGAGGATCGGTAGGATGGTCAGTTTTGCGAGGGTATGTTTGGCAGCAAGAGTGAAGGATGACTGCGGCAGCTTTCCAATCTGGGTTATCTCAGACGATACGAAAGAGAGGTTGAACAGGCTAGTAAAAGGGGTTGTGGCAGATAATTTTAGAAAGAGAGGGTCCAGATTGTCTAGCCCAGCTGATTTGTAGGGGTCCAGATTTTGCAACTCTTTTAGAAGATCAGCTATCTGGATTTGGGTGAAGGAGAAATTGCGGAGGCTTGGGCAAGTTGCTGTGGGGGGTGCAGGGCTGTTGACCAGGGTAGGGGTAGCCAGGTGGAAAGCATTGTCAGCCATAGAAAAATGCTTATTGAAATTCTCAATTATCGTGGATTTATCGGTGGTGACAGTGTTTCCTAGCCTCAGTGCAGTGGGCATCTGGGAGGAGGTGCTCTTGTTCTCCATGGACTTTACAGTGTCCCCAAACTTTTTGGAGTATGTGCTACAAGATGCACATTTCTGTTTGAAAAAGCTAGCCTTTTCTTTCCTAACTGCCTATGTATATTGATTCATAACTTCCCTGAAAAGTTGCACATCGCGGGGGCTATTCGATGCTAATGCAGTACGCAACAGAATGTTTTTGTGCTGGTCAGGGGCAGTCAGGTCTGGAGTGAAACAAGGGCTATAGCTGTTCCCAGACTCATTACGGACGCAGGCAATGAGGCAGTGATCATTGAGATCCTGGTTGAAGAAAGCAGAGGTGTATTTAGAGGCCAGGTTGGTCAGGATGATATCTATGAGGGTGCCCGTGTTTATGAATTTGGGGTTGTACCTGGTAGGTTCATTGATAATTTGTATGAGATTGAGGGCATCTAGCTTATATTGTAGGATGTTAAGGGTGTTAAGCATGTCCCAGTTTAGGCCACCTAACAGTACGAACTCTGAAGATAGATGGGGGGCAATCAATTCACATATGGTGTCTTGGACACAGCTGGGGGCTGAAGGTGGTCTATAACAAGTGGCAACGGTGAGAGACTTGTTTCTGGAAAGGTAGATTTTTATTGTTTGGGCACAGGCCTGGATAGTATGACAGATCTCTGCAGTAGACTGCAACTCCACCCACTTTGGCAGTTCTATCTTGTCGGAAAATGTTATAGTTAGGGATGGACATTTCAGGAGTTTTGGTGGTCTTCCTAAGCCCGGATTCAGACACAGCTAGGACATCCGGGTTGGCAGAGTGTGCTGAAGCAGTGAATAAAACTAACTTAGGGAGGAGGCTTCTAATGTTAACATGCATGAAACCAAGGCTTTGACGGTTACAGGAGTCAACAAATGAGAGCGCCTGGGGAATGGTAGTGGAGCTAGGGGCTGCAAGGCCTGGATTAACCTCTAAATCAGTAGGATAAAGGTACGGCTAAAGGCTATAAGAACTGGCCGTCTAGTGCGTTCAGAACAGAGAGTAAAAGGAGCAGGTTTCTGGGCTTGGAAGAATAGATTCAATGCATAATGTACAGACAAGGGTATGGTAGGATGTGAATCTAGTGGAGGTAAACCTAAGCATTGTGTGACGATGAGAGAGGTTTTGTCTCTAGAGACATCATTTAGACCAGGTGAGGTCACCGCATGTGTGGGAGGTGAAACAAAAGGGCTAGCTAAGGCATATTGAGCAGGGCTGGAGGCTCTACAGTGAAATAAGACAATAATCACCAACCAACTGCAATGGACAAGGCATATTGACATTAGGGAGAGACATGGGTAGCAGAGTGATCATAGGGACAAGTGTGTAAATAAGCGAACTGGAGACATGGCGATTCAGACAGCTAGCGGGCCGGGGCTAACAGGCTAGCAGAAGGGCCTTAGGGGGACGTCGCAACGGAAGAGTCTGTTGTAGCTACCTCGGATGGTTACGTCGGCAGACCAGTCATGTTGGATCTGCAGGGCTCCGTGTAGGCAGTAAAAGGGTCCAGGCCAATTGGTAAAATAGGTATTGTAGCCCAAAAAATTGTCTGATGGTCCTCTTCAGCTAACAGTCCGATATGCTATAGACAGCTAGTGGGCCACGGCCTTCAAGGGACGTCGCGACGGAGGAGCCTGTTGAAACCCCTCGGGAGGATTACGTCGGTAGACCATTTGTGATGGATCAGCAGGGCTCTATGTCAGCAGTAAAAGGGGTCCAGGCTAATTGGCAAAATAGGTATTGTAGCCCAAGGAGTGGCTGATGGACCTCTTCAGCTAGCCGGGAGATGGACCTAGCACGAGGCTAGTTCCAGGCTCACTGGCTAGTTCCAGGATCACTGGTGCTTGCTTCGGAATGAGACGTTAGCCAGAGGGTAGCCACTCGGATAGCAGCTAGCTAGCTGCGATGATCCAGGTGAAAAGGTTCAGAGCTTGCGGTAGGAATCCGGAGATGTGGAGAAAAAGCAGTCCGGTATGCTCTGGGTTGAATCGCGCTGTGCAGACTGGCATGAGTTGACCGGGCTAAGGTTTGCTGATGACCGCTAGCATTGGCTAACTGACTACTAACTACTAGTTTCTGTTGGGGGTTCCGATTCTAAAGTATAGAAAATAGCAGATCCCATTCCACATTGGGTGAGGCGGGTTGCAGGAGAATATGTTGAAAACTGAGGTAAAAAATATAAAAAATATGTACGAAATATATACGAAAAGAAAAAAAGATATATACACGGGATACGACAAGACAAAGACAAAGTCATCTGAACTGCTACACAATCTTGGAATTTAAATGAGTTAAAAAATAATAGGAAATATAATCAAGACGTTGAAAAGGTTATAAACAATAATTTTTAATTGAAATAATATTTGTGTCCTTCAAACTTTGCCTTCGACAAAGAATCCTCCATTTGCAGCAATTACAGCCTTGCAGACCTTTGGCATTCTAGTTGTCAATTTGTTGAGGTAATCTGAAGAGATTTCACCCGTGCTTCCTGTAGCACCTCCCACAAGTTGGATTGGCTTGATGGGCACTTCTTATGTACCGTACGGTCAAGCTGCTCCCACAACAGCTCAATAGGGTGACTGTGTTGGCCACTCCAATATAGACCGAATACCAGCTGACTGCTTCTTTCCTAAATAGTTATTGCATAGTTTGGAGCTGTGCTTTGGGTTATTGTCCTGTTGTAGGAGGAAATTGGCTCCAATTAAGCGCCGCCCACAGGGTATGGCATGGCGTTGCAAAATGTAGTGATAGCCTTCCTTCTTCAAGATCCTTTTACCAAAACTTGGTTCAGTTTGCTTCCAACAGACACTGGGAGACAAATTCATCTTTAAGCAGGACAATAATCTAAAACACAAGGTCAAATATATGGTGGAATTGCTTACCAAGATGACATTGAATGTTTCTGAGTGACCTAGTTACAGTTTTGACTTAAAGAGCAACTTCCCCTAAAATGCAACTAATCCATTTGAAAATGGCCTAGGTGGCATCAAAATGAGTCACAAACATGTATTATAGTGTAAAAAATTGATTGAAACTGTAAATAGGATATCTTTGGTCATAAAGTCAGTCTCATCTAAAATGGAGTTTGTAACCTCAATGCTTCACAACGAGTAAATAAAGGATGGGTTTGGATCACAATTATGTCAACAAATCATGCCCCTTCCACCTGCAAATAGCCCCTCTTCCCACTTTGCTTCCCTTCATTAAGGGGAATCAATTAATCTGGCCCGGGAACCCGGGGGGGAGTATTTTCCTTGCATTAGTTTTGGAACCGGGCTGTCTCTCGGGCGTGAGCCAGGTGCCTAGTTCAAAGCCCACTGAGAGGTCAGCTCAAAACAAAAGTGACGTAATTAACATGTGGAGTAATGAGTAGGATTCTGTGTTTTCACATGCAAAAGTGATTGCTTTTCATAAAAACGCTTTATCTGCCTTTCCAATGAAAACTGGTTGGAAACATCAAACGTATTTTATGGAAAAGAGATATTAGATGTTTCTAAACAATGCACCATGCTTACCTTGTTGACAACATGAACGAGCAGCGCAGATGACTGTTCGATTTGAGAAGGGCGGTCCTCCCTCACCATTTTTCCCGTTCACGTCAAGGGCCATAGACCGGTGCCCCACATAATCAAATCCGGCCATTGAATTTGGCTCCGGTGTACAACAACCAGTGGCGGTGAGTATAACTGGAAATACTGGGATATAATGATCCCTCTGGTATAACTTAGCTAATAACGTTAGATAACGTTATTGCCTGTTACGTAGGTGGTTACACTGAACAAAAATATAAAAGCAACATGTAAAGTGTTGATACCTTGTTTCAGTAGCTGAAATAAAAAATCCCAGAAATGTTCCATATGCACAAAAAGCTTATTTCTCAAAATATTTCTGCACAAATTTGTTTACATCTATATTAGTAAACATTTCTCTTTTGCCAAGATAATCCACCCACCTGACAGGTGTGGCATATCAAGATTCTGATTAAACAGCATGACCAGCATTTCGCTACACTCGCATTAACATCTGCTAACCATGTGTATGTGACAAATTTTTTTTGATTTGATTTGATTACACAGGTGCAACTTGTGCTAGGGAAAATGTTTGGTTACTATAAAATGTGCAGTTTTGTCACACAACACAATACCACAGATGTCTCAAACAATTGGCATGCTGACTGCAGGAATGTCCACCAGAGCTGTTGCCAGATAATTTAATGTTTATTTCTCTACCATAAGCCACCTCCAACATTGTTTTAGAGAATTTGGCAGAACGTCCAACCGACCTCACAACTGCAGACCACGTGTATGGCGTCATGCGGTTTGTTGATGTCAACGTTGTGAACAGAGTGCTCCATGGTGGTGGGGGGGGGTTATGGTATGGGCAGGCATAAGCTACGGACAACAAACACAATTGCGTTTTATCAACGGCAATTTGATATATACCATGACGAGCATATCTGTACTCCCAGTGAAAGAAAATAGATTAGAGTCTAATGGATTTATTTCAATTGACTGATTTCCTCATATGAACTGTAAATCAGTCAAATCAATGAAATTGTTGCATGTTGTGTTTATATTTTTGTTCAGTATATCTTTTGATAAAGCAAGGCAGGCTAGATAACGTTAGTGTAGCTAGCTAGCTAACTAGCTAGCTACCTTATTACAATTTAGTAATACAAGTTTATTGTGTATTGTCTAGATACTGCTGGTTATGTAATGTTGTCATTTGCTAATGCTAGCGAGGCTGGCTAGCTATCTAACGTTAGCCTACAAATTGGATTTGCAAGTTAGTTCGTAGGTCATACAAGTGTATTCTGTATTGTCTAGGGGAAATCTAAATAATGGGTGCAGCTATGGCTCATGTCCGAGTCTGACTAATACAGTGAACTAGGAGCAACAAACCGTAGTGTGTGACCAGCTTGAATCTAATCTAATCTGGAGCTACAGTCTACATCTGTAAAGCATAGAATTAGGGGTTCCACTACTTACCACAGACAGAAAGTCAAATTTGGCTATATCGTAAACATTTCTGAAAACAAAAATTCGCTTTTTTTTTTAGGCATAAGTTTAGCAGTTTGGTTAATGCTAGGGATACGGTTTCATAAACTAGTACGTTAATTACCCAGCGAAGCAGATACACATATTAGTCATTTTGGATGTGAATTGCCTTATCAAAAAGCTTTATCCTTTCTTTATAACAAAATGCAATTTACCACTTGGCTGTCTATTGTATCACCCTGTCACAGGCCCTCCCAGTCAACACCCCCCTCATAAGATGAGGAAGTAGATTGTTTATGAGGATTGCCTGCTGCAGTTGTTCGAGAGATATCCAGTTTGCAGCAGAACATGCAACATAGAGTAGACCAGGAAGGAGACCCTCCAACCTGCTCTCAGAGCATTTCGTGTTATTTTCTACATAGACACTCCATTTAGTATGATATCACTTTTCGTATGGTATGTATTCATTTGTTGATGTCCATCACCCATTTCATGTGATATGTTACAAATTACAACTTGTATTATATGTTACGAATTTGCAAAAAGTACTATATGTTATGAATTCTAGCTAGGTGGCTAGGTGGCTAACGTTAGCTAGGCTAGGAGTTGGGTTAAAGGGTTAAGGTTAGGTTTAGGGGAAGGGTTAGCTAAAAGAGTTAAGGTTAGGGGAAGGGTTAGCTAACATGCTAACTAGTTAAAAAGTAGTAAGTCATTGAAAAGTTGCTAATTAGATAAAATGTTAAAGTTGTCCCTCAATAAATTCTAACTCTCAACCTTTGGGATGCTAGACATTCACGTTATACACCCACCCCTCCACCCCGACCAACCACCCAACTTTTGTTTTGGCCTTAAGTAACCATCTGTCTCATGTAACCATACCAAACGTAACATATCATACTCATTTGAGTGTCCCGGATTTACATTTACCATGTTACGTCTAGTCTATGAGACCAGGCTGGACCTCTGCATCACACAGACCCTCACTATGATAATTTCTATAATAGGAGAATAATTGAATCACATTGGTGATATTACACCTGGTCAAAGGTCAAAACAGTTTATTTTGAGTCTTGTCCCAATTCACCTCCATAACTTAGCCTGGTGGAACCAGCCTGATCACTGCTTTTACTATTCTATTTCACTTCACATGATATCTGAAGTGAACTAGAAATGTGAATGCAGTTATCAGGTTGGTTCTACCATGCTAATCATAACCACCATTGCTAATGTAATCAGTGCTGTGTGTGTGTGTTTGTGTGTGACAAACAAGTTATTTGATGAAGGGCCAGGAGCTGATCAACGCTGCCATGCCCATCAATGGGGTGCTGGCAAAGACCTTACATCCAGCTTCACCTCTTACCTGCTCACCAATGGTCGTCGATGGGGAGACCAGAATTAAGTAGGTTTAGTCTGACCTATTCAAACTTCAACATAATATACAGTTGAAGTCGGAGGTTTACATACACTTAGGTTGGAGTCATTAAAACTGTTTTTTCAACCACTCTACAAATGTATTGTTAACAAACTATAGTTTTGGCGAGTCAGTTAAGACATCTACTTTGTGCATGACACAAGTACTTGTTCCAACAATTGTTTACAGAGAGATTATTTCACTTATAATTCACTGTGTCACAATTCCAGTGGGTCAGAAGTTAACATACACTAAGGAAAATTCCAGAAAATGATGTCATGACTTTAGAAGCTTCTGATAGGCTAATTGACATCATTTGAGTCAATTGGAGGTGTACCTGTGGATGTATTTCAAGGCCTACCTTCAAATGCCTATTTCCAAATGCCTTAAGGTACCACGTTCATCTGTTCAAACAATAGTACGCAAGTATAAACACCATGGGCCCACGCATCCGTCATACCGCTCAGGAAGGAGACGCGTTCTGTCTCCTAGAGATGAACGTACTTTGGTGCGAAAAGTGCAAATCAATCCCAGAACAACAGCAAAGGACCTTGTGAAGATGCTAGAGGAAACAAGTACAAAAGTATCTATATCCACACAAAAACGAGTCCTATATCAACATAACCTGAAAGGCCGCTCAGCAAGGAAGAAGCCACTGCTCCAAAAGCGCCATAAAAAAGCCAGACTACGATTTGCAACTGCACATCTGGACAAAGATCGTACTTTTTGGAGAAATGTCCTATGATCTGATGAAACAAAAATAGAACTGTTTGGCCATAGTGACCATCGTTATGTTTGGAGGAAAAACCGGGATGCTTGCAAGCCGAAGAACACCATCCCAACCGTGAAGCACGGGGGTGGCAACATCAGGTTGTGGCGGGCTTTGCTGCAGGAGAGACTGGTGCACTTCACAAAATAGATGGCATCATGAGGCAGGAAAATTATGTGGATATATTGAAACAACATCTCAAGACATCAGTCAGGAAGGTAAAGCTTGTTGCATTCTGACATTTCACATTCTTAAAATAAAGTGGTGATCCTAACTGACCTAAAACAGGGAATTTTTACTAGGATAAATGTTAGGAATTGTGAAAAACTGAGTTTAAATGTATTTGGCTAAGGTGTATGTAAACTTCCGACTTCAACTGTATGTTTGTTTGTCAGATATCACCTATCCTAACTGCCATTGGTAATTGAACAGTGACTATGTGTGTGTGTTCAAAGATGCATGTACGGAGCCAGCACTTCTACAATTGCAAGATGATGTGATGGAGTCCTGACTGACAGACAGGCTTGATACTTACGTCTCAATGGACATTTTTTATTTTACTAGACACAACTTTCACTTGTATTGTCTTTTTTTTATTATTGAATTGATGGTATCAATCAATATGGGGAGGGAGAAACCCTGTGTATTTCTCATCAGGATCAGGGAACACCTGTTGTATACCAAACCCCACACAGGAAGGTATGACCACTCTGACAAAGAAAGGTGCACAGTGTTATATTAGCAGAACACTTCTTCTATGATATTATGCAAAGGGTTGTTTATTCTACATGGACCTGTTACTACATTTGAAAGACATCTACATAAATTCAGCAATTGCGTTCTTCTCATATCTTCTCATATCTTCTCATATCACTCATACTCACACTCATACTGACCTGATCAAAGCCTCCGGCATCTCACCATACCTGTAATTATTGAACTCAACCTGCAGGAGGTTTGTTTGTTGTGACTGAGTGGGGGAAAACAGCTGCAGGCAAGGCTCTGACAGATAGGTGTGTCTTGCTGGTGGCAACGACACACCCAAATCAAACCATACCCCCAACCCAACTCACGTTTGGTTTCTGTCATGGCTGCCAGTATTTCTTGAGGAACAAGCTAAAAAAAAGAGGCAAAATAAGCAGCTGCAGTTCCACATAAATTGTCATGAAAATGTATGGCAAGACATGCCAATGGCTGTCTAGCAATGATCATCAATCAACTTGACAGAGCTTGAAGAACTTTAAAAATAGTAATGTGCAAATATTGTACAATCCAGGTGTGCAAAGCCCTTAGAGACTTACCCAAAAAGACTCACAGCTGTAATCGCTGACAAAGG
The DNA here is from genome assembly GCA_030435695.1 of Brachymystax lenok tsinlingensis. Classification (NCBI taxonomy): domain Eukaryota; kingdom Metazoa; phylum Chordata; class Actinopteri; order Salmoniformes; family Salmonidae; genus Brachymystax; species Brachymystax lenok. The sequence continues at coordinate 17,323,061 of CM059802.1, forward strand.
TGATTCTTACTCAATGGTGTGAATACCTATGTCAATTAGATATTCTGTATTTCATGTCTAAAATGTATTAAGAAATGTTTCACTTTGTCATTATGGAGTATTGTGTGTTCTTACAACATTATAGGAATGTCCTATTCAATCTTTCACAACTGAGCATATTTTGTGTTTTGGGAACCTCACTCTTGCAATGTAGCCACACTGTTCCCACAACCTAATTAAATGTTCTGGGAACCTTTAAAGAACTGAAGGCTGTTCTGTCAACATTCTTGTAAAATCAAAAGAATGTTTTTAGCACCCTGATAGAAACATTATCTGAATGTCAGAAAAACTGGACAGTTTAAGTGTTTTGGGAACCTCTCTCATCTGATATCCCCACAGTGTTCCCAAAACCTAAAGAAACACTGAGGGAATCTTTAAAGAACAGACAAAATCTGTTCTGGGAGCATTCTTGTAACATCAGGTGAATGTTTCTTGCACCCTAAAATAAATATTGTAGAATCATCCGCACAACTGGAAAGTTTTTGTGTTTTGGGATCATATCTTTTGTGATATCCCCACACTAGACTGTTCCCACGAACCAATGAAACATTCTGGAAACATTTGAAGTAACAGATTAAGTTCTAGGAATGTTCTTGGAACATCAGGGGAATGTTTTATACCACATGTCAAACTCATTCTATGGAGTTTTCCCTCCATCCTTTTACTTGATTGATGAATTAAGGTCACTAATTGCTCCCTCGCCTGTTTTTTTAGGTCTTAATTGAAAGATAAACCAAAAACCTGCAGACAATTGCCCCTCCATGGAATGAGTTTGACACCCCTGTTTTATACAAACATTCTATACTCATCAGCATGACTTGACAGTTTTTGTGTTCTGAGAACCTTTGCCGCGACATAGCGAATGTTCTGGGAACTTTCACAGAACCCATTTTGGTTTGCTGGGAATGCTCTTCTTTTGGACAAAGATGTTTACACTGAGTGTACAAAACATTAAGAACCCCTTCCTAATATTGAGTTGCACCCCCCCTATTGCCCTCAGAACAGCCTCAATTCGACGGGGCATTGACTCTACAAGGTGTCAAAAGCATTCCACAGGGATGCTGGCCAATGTTGACTCCAATGCTTCCCACGGTTAAGTTCTCTGGGTGTCCTTTGGATGGTGGACCATTCTTGATACACACAGGAAACTGTTGAGTGTGAAAAACACAGCAGCGTTGCAGTTCTTGACACAATCAAACCGGTGTAACTGGCACCTACTACCAAAGGCACTTACATGTTTTGTCTTGCCCATTCACCCTCTGAATGGGACACATACACAATCCATGTCTCAATTGTCTGAAGGCTTAAATATCCTTCTTTAACCTGTCTCCTCCCCTTCATCTACACTAATTGAAGTTGATTTAACAGGTGACATCAATAAGGGATCAAAGCTTTCACCTGGAATCACCTAGTCAGTCTATGTCATGGTTGTTCCTAATGTTTTGTACACTCAGTGTATATTTGTATAAAGTAAGAACTGTTGTGGACTAGACTGACCCCAGGCATGACGTTGCTCTAGTCTAGCCTCTGGGACACATTGCGGCTCTTTGTCTGAGGGCGCATTAATATTGCATATTTAATTAATAGCCTTGGATTAATATTTTCCTTTCGGATGGGGCTGTGGGGTCACATGGGTGTCTTGTGATTATATGGAGATGGTGGCAGCTATCCAACCGTCTACTAGATGATGTGACAGAAAAAGTCAGATCCAAAAATAAGGGCTGAATATAGCTTGGGTGTGCAGATTTCATGATTGTCTGAGAAATACTTTACACTCTCATCTAACAAATTGTCTATAAAGAGAGTGCAAATTTAAACTTGTCCATTTCTCTATCAAATCTTAACCCGTCTGGCACTTGGAAATCACAAAGCATGATCAGTACTGATCAACTCAGAGAGACAGCTGTGTGAGGGATGTTTTCTTTGCCCCACCCAAACACTGAAAGACAAAACTGTGTGAAGTGATGTCATAACTACTGCTTATGCAAACCAGCTGTGTGATCTTATGGGCTACATGGGATACCATGGTATGCGTGTGTGCGTGTATGCAGTTGAGCTTTAGCACATTTCCCCCCAGCCAAAACCTTGCCTGTATATCTTCCCTCCAACACAGCAGATAGGACTGAGTGAAGTAAAGAGAGAGGTATCTAATGAAGTTATTGAGAGGGCTACAACTTTTCTTAAAACAGGAAATGTGTTAGATGAAAATGTCATGATTTATTAAAAATGTATTTTATTTTCCAAAATGTATTCCTATTGTGAACTTTAGGATGCTAGCGGAATTAAAACAGTCATTCTGGAATGTAAAAAAAAATACAGAAAATTAATAAAAAAATAGAACTGAAAGTAAGGTAACACTTATGTGCTGAAATGTTCTCTAAAATGGCAATTTCTTCCAGTTAGATAACTCACTGTTTTGCTGAATTTATAAAAAATAAACATAGTGTTGTAATGTTATGTATAATGGAAATTGTGACATTCCCCTTAGTTCCTGATTTAAAAGGTCAGCAATATGACTTCATCATACCCAGCAGAGCGACTCTCTGCTTGTAGATATTTGTAAACAAGAAGTCACCCTGCTGTGTATACAGTGTACTTTAACAATAGATTTGGGCTGGGTTGTTAAAAATGCCGTTCTGCAAAAATGTAGTATTTCCAAGCTTTGAACAACATATATTTGGGCAACTAGGCTAACAACACGTATAACACACGCTAAAAGAGACCCAAACACTACCTTGATGTCACAAAAAGCAGCAAGTAGTTTCTCCATATGATCACTCCTCCTCCCTCTACAGTATACAGTATCTCTGCATGGCAAGCTGGTGAAAACGATTTCTTTGGTTTAGAACAAAGCAAGTGTGAATACACAAAAACAAAACACAAGACAAAACAGAAACATCATATTATACAACATTGTTCCATAGAATACTGTATGTATTAAGTGTCTAATTATATACTGTTACAAAGGTCTTAAAAAGAGAATAATACTGACGTATTTAAAAGGATTGGCACACCTGACCGCTTTATATACACGACACCGTGTCCCAGACATTTTACAAATAAGTCTGGTATGGTTTTCAGCAGTCACCATTGTGACACTGTGTGGATCTAGTTTTTCTAACTCCTGTCAGGCCATTGGCTTATCTGGGTTTAGCTTGCAGTAATGAAGGGGAGAATTCCTTCCTGCTTGATCTCCAACAGATTGATACAGTGAGATTAAGCAACAAAAGAAGACCCCTCTCCAGGTCACTACTGGGGACCTATCTCCCCAAGCAATCACCTTGTCTGCTTATTTTACTATATTGTATTATTCATTTTTTTTGCTGACTCACATGTACATTCTCGCACGCACACAAACACACTCACATGCCAACACACATCCACCTGTACACACAGAAAACAAACACACACTGCTTTTACACACACAGCAACACTCCTTACACGCACACACAGAACACAATAACACAAACATGGCCAAACTAGCTCAGCTCCCACTGAAAAGTTTGTAAACATATTCAAGAATGTGTTATTTTATTTTCTCCTTTTTATGATAAACTGAGGACCAATTTGAGTGGCAGTGATGCAGTGCTTCAATTTATGGTTAAAGGATTTATGGAAGGAAGCTTTAAACTTGATGACATGTGCAGGCAGGGCCTGGGCATTGAAAATGACCACATGGTTGATGTGACCCAAGCTGCAGTCTTAAAGCCACTGGTGATTGACAACATAAAACCCTCCCTCCCCACCACCCAGTACTAACCCTGGCCCAGTCTCCAGCCCTGTATGACGTCAGCAACCCAGGGACAGGGACAAAGCCCTCGGCATCATCATCATTCACATTATCATCAACACCTGTTCATTGTAATCTTATGGTTACTTTACCATGGGGTTGTCCCTCCATTTTAATTGTTGAGGCATGTAGCCGAAGTGGGGCACACAGAGAGTCTGAAGGAGTGTTTATGTGAGTGGTAGGATGGGGTCTCTGGGGTGTTCTGGGGGGGAAGGGTTGGTGTTGGAGGAGGGGTGTGGGATCTGATCCATTCTTCTCCAGGTGTTCCAGGGGGGTCTTCACAGCTCTGTGTCTGCCGTCTTGGTGGTGGAGTGGCCGTTGGTGGGAAGGGGCTGGGTCTTGGCGGCCTCTTGGGAGTCCCCGTTAGCAGGCTTCTCCAGGATCTCAGGGGGGTTGAGAGGGGCAACAGACACCAGGGTGTTTCCTTGGTTCTCCTCATCAACTGGGTACGCCTCCTCAGCCTGCACACAAACACACACCATACACACATAGTCAGCATCAACAGGCTGCTCGTCAATTATAAACAAATATTATGGATGTCTTTCCTCCACTAGCAGCACTGTCTTTGTTACTCTCTGAGACACATACCCGGTGGAGGGTCTTTATCGTGTGACATCACTACTGACGGGTCATAGAGAAAAGTAGCTGTGGGTTTTTGACCAGGAGATGAAACAGTTGTATGCATACATGCACACACGTACACAGACACACACACCAAACACACACTACTCATCTCATTACATTGCTCCATGGCACAGTTGGCCTATGCTCAAGGTTAACCAGTGGTGCTAAAATGTATGATAAAGTAGTATATAACCAATGAATTACAAGCTAAAGTCATACACAAATGAGATCTAGAAAACATGCTAATAGCTATAGAATAATATGCCTAGAGGTACAGTCAACCAAAACAATGGTCAGCCAGTGTAGTAAAAGATATAAGGTGACTGACCAGCCTCATGCCCTTGGCGTTGTGTCCACGATTGTTCTTCATATAGTAGCATCCGATGATGGCAGCAGCCAGCAGCAGGCCAGTGATGAGCAGAGACACCCGCACAATGGGAGTATGTGTTCCCCACTGAGGAGTTGCCTCCACCAGACCCAGCTACGCACACGCACACGCACACGCACACACACACACACACACACACACACACACACACACACACACACACACACACACACACACACACACACACACACACACACACACACACACACAGTGAGAGAGAAACAGACAGACAGAGATAGAGAGAGATATTTGGTAATAGATGGAGCCATATCCCACTGGGCAAAATGTGGTTGATTAAATGTTGTTTCCACGTCATTAAATAATTTTTTCCCTATGTGGTGACGTTGATTGGATTTACAAAAAGTCAAGGTAAGGGATTTTTTTATCACACTTTTAACCAAAATCCAATATCATGGTGAATTTTTTTGTTGATTTCACGTTGAATTCACGCCAGTTGACAACAACCAAATGCAAATCAAAAATAGACATTGAACTGATGTCTGTGCCCAGTGGGAACATTGGGCACAGACATAAACAAAAGCATTGAAAAAATCTGGAAGTTGTCTTTCCAAAACTATGGTGCGTACATGGACCATAAACTTGCAAAATGTACCACCGATAAGTTAGTATAACTATTGAAAAATGGACAGATGAAGACGTCAGAGAGCCAAAAGCAGTACAAGAAAATTAACATTAACGACATAGAAGGTAAGATAATGTATCAGATTGTTTACATGCTAGCTCATCTGTTTGTTGGTTTGTTTGCCTGCTTGCTGGCTAACGTTAGCCTGTTTGCCAATCTCGTCATCAGCTAAACAGCTAAACTAGTTAACTAATTGTTAATTCAGGAATGTGTCAACTATGAAGACATGGACTGTTTTCAAGGATGGCCTAGTAAATGTGTGATCTTACTTGCAAGACAATGGAGAAAATAAAATTAAGGAATGCAGCTAGGTAGCTGTTATGCTCATGAATCTAGTAACTAGGCTATTAGGCTTGCTTTCTAGGTAGCCAAGGCAATGTGCTAGCCTGGTCAGAGATCTGTATGTGCTCTTGCCAAATCCATTGCTCATAATTCCATGGTAACAGAGTGACGCTGAGACTCACTTTTTTATAGTAAAATGTATAACAAACAAAAACCATTGATTGCAAAGTTTAACAAACCATACACCTAGATCCAGAAGTCTAACAATTGCCACTGAACATTTGACTAAAACGCATTAAATTGAGGAACAGTGCAGGTGCAAAGTTTGGAAACAGAATGACAATAAAATCTCCCTCAGTTTATGTGACCAAAAATGTTCCAAAACTGTTAAATATCTACTCTGAATTAAGATTCAATGATGTCTGAAGAAAGAATGTTGTGTCAGCTATGACATGACACCTTAAGTTTGCAAAAATATATTTTTGTTATTTAACTACAGCATAGCACAGTAGAGTACAATACAGTCCAGTAGAGTATGATAGAGTATATTACATTATACTGAACTGATTCTCTACACTACATTTGCTTGTTTTGTCACATAAACTGAAATTAGGCAAACTACTAGAATTTTTTATAGTTTAATAGTTAGTAATAGAACCAGGAAATGGCGGAGAGATTTCTGCATAGTGCAGAGTGACTGATGACGTCACAGCTAGCACACGCTCACACTGTTAATTAGCCTGACTCCCAAGTTCAGCTAGTCACCTGTGGCTGCATGTGCAGCAAATCTCCGGTTTTCTAACATTATTACTCTAACCGTTTCACCCTTACCTGTGTGTGAATGCACAGAGTAAGTACAGTATTTGTTTCGTTATGTCATATTTTCGACATTGTACAGCATTTTATACACTTGTTTTTATGCTAGCTAAGAAACTACTTTTAGCCACATTTTGCCTGTCAGCTGACTAGCTAGCTAAGTTGTAGCCATTTTTATGTTGTTTTTGAGGCACTGTATTGTTATAGCAGATGATACATGTTTTTTCTTGTTTGTTATTGCTAAATATATGTGCCTTATTATAGGCAAGTCAACCCCGTTTCCATGATTTCTGGTAGATCATCAAAATAAATAAATCACTTCATGTTTTTGGACTCATTCTGCAGTTTTTACCTAATTAAGTAGAATACTATTGGAAATGAATGATGAAAGTTAATTTATTTGCCTAAAACATGAGTTGAAAATAACGCTGTTCCTGCTTCCTGTTGACAATAACTTTTAACAAATAGCCAAATGTCAAAAAAGCCTTTTGAGGTGTCCAAATCAATAATCAGTTTGTGATGCAGCTGAAGTCTGAAGTTTACATACACTTAGGTTAGAGTCATTAAAACTAGTTTTTTAACCACTCCACAAATGTCTTGTTAACAAACTATAGTTTGGCAAGTCGGTTGTGCATGACACAAGTCATTTTTCCTACAATTGTTTACAGACAGATTATTTCACTTATAATTCACTGTATCATAATTCCAGCGGTCAGAAGTTAACATACACTAAGTTGACTGTGCCTTTAAATAGCTTGGAAAATTCCAGAAAATGATGCCATGGCTTTAGAAGCTTCTGAAAGGCTAATTGACATAATTTGAGTCAATTGGAGATGTACCTGTGGATGTATTTCAAGGCATACCTTCAAACCCAGTGCCTCTTTGCATGACATCATGGGAAAATCAAAAGAAATCAGCCAAGACCTCAGAAAAATAATTGTAGACCTCCACAAGTCTGGTTCATCTCTGGGAGCAATTTCCAAACGCCTGAAGGTACCACATTCATTTGTACAAACAATAGTACGCAAGTATAAACACCATAGGACCACGCAGCCGTCATACCGCCCAGGAAGGAAGTTCTGTCTCCTAGAGATGAACGTACTTTGGTGCGAAAAGTGCAAATCAATCCCAGAACAACAGCATAGGACCTTGTGAAGATACTGGAAGAAAGAGGTACAAAAGGATCTATATCCATAGTAAAATGAGTCCTATATCGACATAACCTGAAAGGCCTCTCAGCTAGGAAGAAGCCACTGCTCCAAAACTGCTATAAAAAGACAGAATACGGTTTGCAACTGCACATGGGGACACAGATTGTACTTGGAGAAATGTCCTCTGCTCTGATGAAACAAAAATAGAACTGTTTGGACATAATGACCATCGTTATGTTTGGAGGAAAAACGGGGAGGCTTGGAAGCCGAAGAACACCATCCCAACCGTGAAGCACGGGGGTGGCAACATCATGTTGTGGGGGTGCTTTGCTGCAGGAAGGACTGGTGCACTTCACAAAATAGATGGCATCATGTGGAAGGAAAATGATGTGGATATATTGAAGTAACATCTCAAGACATCAATCAGGAAGTTAAAGCTTGGGTCGCAAATGGGTCTTCCAAATGGACAGTGACCCCAAGCATACTTCCAAAGTTGTGGCAAAATGGCTTAAGGACAACAAAGTCAAGGTATTGGAGTGGCCATCACAAAGCCCTGACCTCAATCCCATTGAAAATTTGTGGGCAGAACTGAAAAAGCATATGCGAGCAAGGAGGGCTACAAACCTGTCTCAGTTACACCAGCTCTGTCAGGAGGAATGGGTCAAAATTCATCCAACTTATTGTGGGAAGCTTGTGGAAGGCTACCCGAAATGTTTGACTCAAGTTGAACAATTTAAAGGCAATGCTACCAAATACTAATTGAGTGTATGTAAACTTATGACCCACTGGGAATGTGATGAAAGAAATAAAAGCTGAAATAAATCATTCTCTCTACTATTTTTCTGACATTTCACATTCTTACAATAAAGTGGGAATCCTAACTGACCTAAGACAGGGAATTGGTACAAGGATTAAATGTCAGGAATTGTGAAAAACTGAGTTTAAATGTATTTGGCTAAGGTGTATGTTAACTTCCGACTTCAACTGTATATTGAAAACCTAAACATAAAACGTATGACCTACACATACATGTGCCACAATAGTAATCATATTACTTATATTGTTTTATAGTAGCATCTTATAAACTGCATATGCACCAAAACCCCTGTTGTTTTGGCAAGTGGCAATTAATCACTCATATCGATAAGGGGGAAATCAAGTTGTATACGCGGTTGAAACTAGCACAACTCAAAAACCACATGGAAATATTGTTTGCATTACTTGTTAAAGGAAAACCGGCTGAAGACAACCAGCTACATTTTGGAGTGATGCATTTTGATTTTGGGGTCGCCAAAATGAAAAGAGAAATGCAACACTGTCAATTTGTTAATCACATATTGATAGCACGTTGAAATCAATAGAGCGGAGCAAAAACCTGTATGCGCTGTTTTAACTAACACTATTCAAAAGTCCACAGTGTATCTGGATTGAATCTGATAATAATTTGTATATCACTGGTTAGAAGAGAATTTGCTGTCATTTAAATTCTAGAATGTTGGATGTTATTTAACTTCAACGAATCACGACCTGCCATAGGATATCAACAGTGACAAGAGTTTGATGTTATTTGAGTGGTAATTTGACTCTCAAATCCATGTATTGGTGTGAGGCTTTTATACAGAGAGCACCCCAAGTGTTCCTGCCATTTGAGTTTGAACAAAATATCTATAATTATATATAGATATTTTTATAATATGTTTATTATTTTCCAATAAAAGATCAATAAAAAAAAAGACAGCGATACAAACATTGACATTCATTGTACTGTTGAATGTGATGGTCAATTTAGAGGACCATTTATCCAGTATCAGCTGCCATATTTTGTAAAACATTGGACTTCTATTGGAGGTATTGTATCGAATATTTTCCATATGTATTACATTCCCTAAATCCCGTAACCACATTTCAAAGGTAGGTACAGTCTCCAATTTCCAAAATTGCAATATTAGCCTTTTGGCTAATAGAGTACAAAGCGAGACTGCCTTCCCCTCCTGGTTATTCCCATCAACTGTACCAAACAGAGCGATCAATGGGTCTGGGGCTATAACTCTATCGAAGGCTTTAGATAAGTAATCAAAAATGAGAGCCCAGTAAGCATGTAACTTAGGACATGTCCAAAATAAGTGGGTCAACGTCCCCCTCATCCTGCTTGCACCTCTCACACAGTGGTGAGGTGTCCGGGAATATTTTATGCAGTTTCACTTTTAAGTAATGTAACCTGTGTATCACCTTAAACTGTACAAGGTTGTGTCTGCATTCACTGAACTGTGGTTTATATTCCTTAGAGCTTCTACCCAGTCCTCATCTGAGATTTCTGAACCAAGTTCTTGTTCCCAAGCCCTTTCAATAGTGTCTGTGGATACCTCTATGTGGGCCTGTAGCACATAATACAGTCTAGAGACCAACCCTTTTGAATGGGGTTTGACAAGGATCAGGCTATCTAATCTAGGACTATTTGGCTTAATGCCATACTGTGGGATATGTGTCCTTAAGAAATTCCTGATTTGGAGGTATCTGAAAAAAATGTGTTGTTGGCATGTTAAATTTACCCTGTAATTGTTGAAATGAAGCTAACTGACCATCAATGTATAAGTTACCAATTGTTGTGAGCCCCTTCTCCCTCCACTGTGAAAACACCATATCATCCAATGCAGGGTGGAAAGCATGATTCAGGCAAATCGGGCTGTCAATGTATACAGTGGGTCTGATAAGAAAATACCTAATCTGGTTCCAGATCCTAAGAGTATGACAAATGACTAGATTAGAGTCATAAATGGCTTTTGTCACATATGCTGGAATATTAACAAGTGCAGGGAGTGAGGAACGTTGACAGGAGGCCTGCTCAATCAAAAGCCATGAAGGCATATCATTCTGTCGTATCCCAGGTAAACTTTCCCTCCAGAAAGACACAATGTTCAGATTAGCAGCCAAATAATACAGTTTAAAGTGAGGAAGGCCAAAGCCCCCCTCTATCTTGTACTTGCATAAATGCTTCTTTGAAATTCTGGCTGCCTTGTTATCCCATAAAAATTTAATTACTATTGAATCCAGTTTCTTAAAATAGCTTTGTGCTATGAAATTGGGTAGAAATTGGAAGAGGTAAAGAAACCTGGGCAGGACAACCATTTGAATAGCGTTTAAACGACCAAGCAACGAGATAGGCAGAGTTTTCCAAAAATCAAAATTTTGTTTAAGCTGATAAATTTTCATGTCCCAATTCGCTTTCAATAGATGATCAAGTTCTCTTGTCACTACAATGCCAAGGCTTGTGAACTTGTCCATCACTGCTCTACGTAAATGGGGTAGATTGCAGAAATTGCATATCCACAGGCTGTGATATCGGCATCAATTTGTTTTTTTGCCAGTTTATCTTGTAGCCAGAGAAGGAGCCGAAGGTATTGATCAAGTTAAGTAAGGGGGAATAGAAGTTTTATTAGGCTTGGATAAAAACAAAAGAACATCGTCTGCATAGAGGGACATTTTGGGCTGCGTGTCTTTTATTTTAACTGGAGCTATATCGGCACATGCACGAATGAGAGTAGCAAGGTTTCCATGGCTATAGCGAAGAGAGCAGGCAAAATAGAGCACCCCTGTCGGCAGCCCTTGAACAGGCGGAATGACTGCGACCTTTCCTGATTGGTTACCACGGACGCCATTGGGTGTGCATAAATAATTCTTATCCAATTAATAAATTCCTTTCCAAACCCGAAATACTCCAGAACCGACATCATGTACTTCCACTCAATCTGATCAAATGCCTTCTCTGCGTCAAGAGCAATTACCACTGCCTCAACTTTATAATCATGATACATTACGTTGAAAAGGCGTCTCAAATTGTATTATATAATTGTATTATATATGTCGGCCCGGGATAAAACCTGTCTGGTCAGGGTGTATGATGTCAGAAATATATTTTTTCAATCGGTTTGCCAATATCTTTTTCAACACCTTTTCTATGGGGAGTAACGACACAGGGCGATAAGACGACATCTCCATGGAATCTCCCTCTTTTTTCAAGATCAGTGCTATTGTAGCCTTATACAGTGTTTGCTGGAGTTTGGCATTCTCCTTGGAATGTTTAAACATTCGCAACATAAGTGGAGTTAGACTGGCACAGTACTTCTTATAGAATTCTATTACATATCCATCGGGCCCAGGGCCTTTCTGTTTGGAAATTGTGCTATCGCTGTGTTAATCTCCTCTAAAGTTATCCCAGCATCGAGTACAGCAGCTGCCACCCTGTCTAGTTTAGGAAGATCACATTCAGTGAGAAAGCTTTCCATAGTTTGTGGATCAGTAGCATTTCATTTTGATTGATATAGCTCTAGTAGAACTGTGCAAAGCATTTATTAATATCCTGAGGATCTGTTACTATTTTACCCTTCTTGTCTTTTATTTTGTGAATAGCTCTAGATGCCTGTACATGCCTTAGCTGTCTTGCTAATCATGTATGTGGTTTGTCACCAAGTTCAAAATAACTTTGTTGCGTTCTAGCAAGTAAAGTGGCCATCTGTTTCTGAGACCATCTGTTGTATTCATATTTCAACTTTGTGATCTTCTCAAGGACTGCATTCGAGGAATTCGTCCTAAAAATGTTCTCCTGTTCCCCTAACTCTTTCAATTTCTTCAAGAGCAGTCGCAAAAACCATGAAGCGCTATGATGAAACTGGCTCTCATGAGGATCGCCACAGGAAAGGAAGACCCAGAGTTATCTATGCTTCACAGAGTTCAAGTAACAGACACATCTCAACATCAACTGTTCAGAGGAGACTGCGTGAATCAGGCCTTCATGGTCGAACTGCTGCAAAGAAACCACTACTAAAGGACACCAATAAGAAAAAGTGACTTGCTTGGGCCAAGAAATCTGAGATTTTTGGTTTCAACCGCCATGTCTTTGTGAGACGCAGAGTAGGTGAACAGATGATCTCTGCATCTGTGGTTCCCACTGTGAAGCATGGAGGAGGAGGTGTGATGGTGTGGGGGTGCTTTGCTGGTGACACTGTCAGTGATTTATTCAGATTTCAAGGCACACTTAACCAGCATGGCCACCACAGCATTCTGCAGCGATATGCCATCCCATCTGGTTTGCGCTTAGTGGGACTATCATTTGTTTTTCTACAGAACAATGACCCAAAACACACCTCCAGGCTGTGTAAGGGCTATTTTACCAAGAAGGAGAGTGATGGAGTGCTGCATCAGATGACCTGGCCTCCACAATAACCTGACCTCAACCCAATTGAGATGGTTTGGGATGAGTTGGACCACAGAGTGAAGGAAAAGCAGCCAACAAGTGCTCAGCATATGTGGGAACTCCTTCAAGACTGTTGGAAAAGCATTCCTCATGAAGCTGGTTGAGAGAATGCCTGATATAGTATTCCAATTTTAAAAATCCAATAGATAACCCACTTAAATTTTGGAACATATCCTAGAGGATTTTATCCTAGAGGATTTTATCCTCTAGGATAGAATCCTATAGGAGTCCAATGGGACTGGTTCCAAAATCTGATTGGATTTTTATTGGATATTTAAAATTGGAATCCTATAGGATTTCTTTACTAGGGGTTAAGCCATGCCACACTGTCTGTACCTATGGAGGGACTCTGGGAAGCTATGGGAGATTCCTCTATAGAATTAGGAATTAGAATACTAGAATGAACCTTATGAGCGTCCAAAGGTCAGCCATGTTGGTCAGGGAGTTGTTCAACCATGGTTTGCCAGTGGTGTGATAAGATATTATGTAAAACAATGACTGTGGAGAATTTATCTGCGCTCTATGCGTGTTAGCCAGCTAGCCAGACAGCTTTAGAGGAATGATTCCGTACATTTTTTAAATGAACTTACAATATGAAAACATCAATCCACAGCCATACACTGGTTCAAATTAGTTGATGATAGGAAGACAAGTTGTAAATGCAACAAGTACTGATATTATATCATATAATAGCACTCACAGCTTTACAAGAAAATAAAATCGGAGACATTTCTGGTCTTTTACATATATTTTAGAGGCTATTTATACATTAAATTTTTACAAAAACCTGTATAAACTGTATTTATAAATAAATTACAATATTGTAGGTTGACTATAATTCCATTACAATTGCTAATGCATCACATGCCTACTTTTATTTTCCTGCATAAGTAAAAGCAGGAAATGCATCACATATGCCTCTACTGCCATTAATTCCAAATAGACTGAGTTTGGATTTCTCCCTGACCAAGATGGCTGCCATTTTGTCCCCATTATGGAACTTTGAGGGTTTATTACAGCCCCTCTAGTAATATAATAGGATCGCTGTGGATTCCTCACTCTGGTGCCTGGGGACTGTTCACGCCATTAGTTAGTTCACTACACGGCTTCATGCCAAGCCACTTTGTTATTTATATTAAACCAGATTGTGATTTGTAAGTGGGGCCCTGCATAGCATTCCACTGCCTGGTTGGTTCCCTACATTGTACATATCTCTCTCTTATAAAACTATCATGGCACCTGTGTCACAGTCCATTTAGAGTTGTGTACATAAAAGATAGCATGTGAATCAATACATTTTCCTTTCCATCTATCGCTATGTGGATGATGACTATACAGTAGCTACAGTTGTTAAAAGTGACTGGGAATTAGAAGGAAATAGGCCTAGTTTTCTGCTCCCATAAGTATGAGTGTGTTGAAGTGGACATACCTGGCCCTTGATGCCTTCACTGATCAGGCTCTCTGACAATTCTTTGATACCACCTGTAAGGAGAGACCAATGGGAGTTAGAAAAAGACCTTCTTGGTAATTCAGTGAAATATTCAGATTGTCTAGATTAGAATACTATAGCGTTCAAAGAAACTCATTACTGTAACGTATTGTTATGATTATCATTATTATGAGGCAATACAGGGAAACCTACCATCAGCGCGTGTCAAAACCAATATGTTAGAGTTATCTTCCTGGAACACTTGAAGGTTGCAGTCCCCTGTGCACCAGGCTGAATGCTCCAAGATTTTCTTGGTCTCCAACTATGGGAAAAACATGTCAGTTTAACAATCATATATTGTTATGCTCAACTCTCAACTAGAAACACAATGATTTATGTGTTAAAACCACATCACCTCAATGATGACACTGATATCTAATCTGTTTATTCTCACAGAAAGCCAGAGGTCCCCAGAGTATTTTGGCACGCCCTGTTCCAGTGACCCAACGGGACTAGGCTGCGCCGACTGTTGTGGTTCTCCTACGCAGGGAGGATGCCTATCCTCATCTTAACGTCACCACACCAAACACACAATGACGGTCATGGTTTGAGCCGTCTACAAACATACACTCTGCTCTCTTTCTCAGTGTTCTCTCCCTCCCTCTGTAGTGTTAATGCCTCTCAGATGCTTCACAGTAGACTTGCAGAGTGTTAAATGTTATGTGGGTGTGCGTGTGAATCTGTCCAGCTGAGTGTGTGAGTCAGTGTGTTCACCACGCCATATGATTTGTGTTTGCGTAATGGTAGAGGGATAGCGTCGGATGGAAAACAGATTGGCAACCACACCCCATCTCTCTCTCTCCCGCCTTGGTCTTGAACTATGATATCATCACATTGCGCAAGGGCCTTGGGATGAGAGCTCTCCCTCCCCACTCTGTGTAATGCGATCCAGACAGCGCTTCTCTTCCCCAAAGGCCACTATGTGCAAACACAGCATCCTCAGTCAGGAGTTCCACATCTACAGCTACAGCCTGGTCTCCCCATAACACTGAGCTATCCTGGGTAGAAAGGAAGGAACCCTGCACAGCCCACATCAGCTCCCCATTCCTACTACTCCCAATGAATTCTACCCTACAGTACTAAGCTAATCCGTGTTTAGTATCCTGTCTCCCTCTCGTCTTCCTCTCTCTGCCTCCTGTTTCCCCCTGCCCCCTGCCCCCTCTCACTCTCCCCCTCTCTCTCTCCCTGCTCCACCAGTGACTCATTAAAGCTATGCTCAGGATCTCTAACGTTCGTCACAGTGGGCCTCTCTCAGGGATGACCTCAGCCTCACTCTTGGCAACCACAACACAATGTCTGCGTTTCTATTTATTTTCATTTAGATAGAAATGGGCTCTATGAGATTGCTGTTTGTGATTGACATCTAAGGCCTTGAGTGAGACTAGTGTGTGTGTTCTTTATAGTAATTGTGTTATTATTAGCTGCTGCCATTTATAGTGTTGACTGAAACCTCAGAAAAGGGGACAGCGTTTCTCATGGGAATTTACAGGGATGTTTTTTAGAGAACACATTCCAGGACTTTTCTCATTGAGAGATTTTCCACTACTTTGGAGTGGATCTCAGTTCATGGGAACGGCTCCATGGATAGAAGGTGATAGATAGGCATTAATCTTGTCTTATCATCCACTCTCTGTGAACGTTTGTCTTTTTCCACTTGTTTCAGACCTGGTCCCCAGGCCAATTTCTCTGGTTAAATCATGCTAGGATTAGCAGGCTAGACCCACACGTCAATCCCTTATTGTTCTGATAAGGTGTTTGTTTTTGTACATGGGTACATGTCTTCATGGAATTATCCTGTCATCAGTCAACACTACCATGGTGTTTCATTCCATCTCACACCAAGGGTTCCACTACACCCGTTCCACTCTACACACCCTGCCATGCTATTCATCCATTGACCTTTGGCCCCTGGAGCACACAGACGGACGGATGATTTAGAACGGCTAAAGAATGTCTGAGAACAGATCTGCCTTTATCAGGCCCTGTATTTCCAACAAGCTATTTGGAACATATTCATCTTAAACATATTAAGTGGAATGAGACAGAGACTTCCTCCCAGGCCAAGGCGCTGGGAGACAGATAAGGGCCACATGTGGCACCAGGGCTGAAATGTGGCACCAGGGCTGAAGGGTAAGAGGCCTCATGTCTGTCTCTGTCCGTCTCCCAGGCAGTTGGCTGGTACAGGCTGATATCTCTGTAAGGGCTGTGGTTGGAAACAGAATGTAGTACAATACACACTGTGGTAGAGGCTGGGGGAGGGCAACTGTACCAAAGATACCCTTGTATGCGGCTTAGACTGTATAGTTCTGTTTCATGATAGACGAGAGCTAAGTGGGCTGGTAGAGCACAACGGCTTAAATGGCATGGGAAAGGTCCATAAGGAGACATTTCATAATGACAGTAAAACATGTTGATACTCACACAGGAGATTTTTGAAGAAAGCTCCACCTTGACTACATCCTTGTCCTTCACTGCCTCCTTGTCCACACACTCAACAATGGCCTGCAGAAACACAGAGACGGCATAAAGCTTTCACTCAAGTGTTGACATCATCAGATTCTGTAAGTTCGTCTCTCCATTCAATCACAATCTGCTACATTCCCTTTACATTGAGTTATGACATAGGGAATTCAAAGTTAATTTGCTGTCCTACAGTTGTGTCAAGTTGGCTGGATGTTCTTTGGGTGGTGGACCATTCTTGACACACACACAGGAAACTGTTGAGCGTAAAAAAAACAGCAGTGTTGCAGTTCTTGACACACTCAAACCGGTGCGTCTGGAACCTACTACCATACCCTGTTCAAAGGCACTTAAATATTTTGTCTTGCCCATTCACCCTCAATTGCACACATACACAATCCATGTCTCAAGGCTTGAAAATCCTTCTTTAACCTGTCTCTAACCCCTCATCTACACTGATTGAAGTGACATCAAAAGGGATAATAGCTTTCACCTAGATAGTCTATGTCATGGAAAGAGCAGGTGTTCCTAATGTTTTGTACACTCAGTATATACACTAGATGACTGCCAGGGTGGACTGTTTTGAAGCAACCGCGCCTCCATCTTGGCACTCCCCCACCGTTGTAAAAAAATATTTTGGAAGCTATAGAAATGAATATGTTTGTTTTTGACACGTTTATTATATTACAGACACCTTAATGCATACTTTTAAATTAAATTATGTGAGATAAACATAAACAATTTAAATATATAAAAATTTTCTCAAAGTATAATTTTTTGAAAGTTCAAATGTTACTGTCCCCATTTCAACAACAAAATACTTAAATGAATGTACTTTTGCCCTTGAAACATTTAATTGAAATACTGTAGAATTCAATTCCTTCCTATGCTTCTTCTGAGAGGAGTGCCAATATGGTTGACCAGTGGCTTCAAAGCCTCTCATTGGCCAATACATAGCATCAGCAATTCAGGGTTTATATATATCATTGTCCTGAACTGTCGTTCAGAATTTCATTATAATACAGCATCTAAATATATTGTATGCATTCCCTATTAGTTAGGTATTACTCACATTCACAAGAGCCTGTGTCTTGGGTACAACCAGTGCATCAGTTGCTTCAGTGCCCTGTGTGTCTACACCAGGTCCAGCCGTGGTTCCAGAAGTTTCACCTCCTGCTAATAAGTCCTTGTTTAGCATCAGGAGACCAGGAGTGTCGTAGGTTGTGGCATCGGCGACGGTAGTGGCCGTGTCGTCTACAGGGGCTTGAGGGGTTGCGGTGGCACAAATACCATTAAAACATTTTTTACATAGAAAACAAATTTTATACACAAGTGAAGCCGCTCCGAATAGGCTACCCAGTCCCCTTCATGAATCCTCCCAATCCTATCCCACCCTATCCTAACCCAGTCACCTGATGTATGTCATTAGAAGTGAAGAGGAAAACAAGACAAACATGCAACAGGTACTGGTAGAGACGTACAGGCAGACAGGACAACATAATAATAACAGACTGGACAGGTAGACGGGACAGTATAATAATAACAGACTTGACAGATAGGACAACATAATAATAACAGATGGGACAGTATAATAATAACAGTCTTGACAAAATGGACAACATAATAATAACAGACTGGACAGGTAGACTGGACAGCATAATAATAAGACTAGACAGGCAGACAGGACAACATAATAATAACAGACTGAACAGTTGTGAAAGGAAAGTGACCATACATATGGTCAAGTTGTTGGGGGTTGGTCGTGTTTGGTTTAATCAACAGTTTATCCACATAATTAGTATATAGTTCAGAATAACATTTTAAAAACTAGAGAGAAAAGGAAGAAGAAAAATGAAAAGGACTATCAGTACTTTGGGTGTAGTCAGGGAGGGCTGGGACTCCTAAACCATCAGAGCAGTGTGATCGTTTGAACTGAGCACTATAGGTCTGCTGGTGTTATAAATGTTATGAATGGGTGTGATGTAATTCACTTATAGATGAGTGACCGATGGCTAATGAAAAGGTATTACTGTTATACTGTGCCTTACATTCAGTTGACATGTAAGGTACTAATTGTCATTGTGTAATTAGAGCCAATCTCAAATCACAATGACCTGTTGTCATCGCCTGATCCTCCATATCATAACTACTGACTTGAGCTTTGATCTGGTCTTTGGACAGGGATGTTATTAATGTCTTACTTCTGACTGTAGAGCTGGAGGTTGCATCTGTGAGTACTGTTGTATCAGCTGCAACAGAGCTGGGGGCATCTGTGATGGCCGTTTCAGGTGCAGCAGAGGGATCAGTGGGGCCATCTCCTTGAACTCCACCTGAAAGAGAGAAACAAAAATGAATCAATACAGTAGACCTGATACTGCCCCACTGTTCAGAGCTTAATGCGACCTTACCTCGCATTCTTAGTGCAACATTATCTTGCAACATTAGTGCAAGGCCTTTATATCCTGTAATGATTGTAAAGCATGTCAAACAATCAATGAAATGGACAATGCAAGACTGGTTTTGGTTTTGCTGGTTAACACTGCCTGGCCCCTATGAACGACACCCTGTGACCCAGTCCCCCGTCCCCGTCCCCCGTCCCCATCCCTGTCCCCGTCATGGAAGTAGTGAGAACGATCGGGAGAAGGCAATGTTGTACTTTTCTTAAAATGTAGTTGACTAAAATATGCAGGCAAGAATTGCGTTCAAAAAAGATAATGTTTTTGATGTGAACCAACGGGGGAACGACAGGTTGTTCTCCCCACAGACGGGCAGGGCCCCAACGTTCGTAAGGGATAATCAACGAGAGGCTATGCATTCTCTGGAAAATAATGCACGACGTGGAAGGTGTATTCCACGATGCGGATTGCATTGAAAACACATTTTATACACAAGTGAAGCTGCTCCGAATAGGCTACCCAGTCCCTTCACACGCCCCATGAACCCCTCTAACCCAGTCACCTGATGTATGTCAATAAAAGTGAAGAAGAAAACAAGACAAACATGCAACAGGTACTGGTAGAGACGAACAGGCAGAAAGGACAACATAATAATAACAGACTGGACAGGCAGACAGGGCAAAATAATAATAACAGACTGGACAGGCAGACAGGACAATCTAATAATAACAGACTGGACAGGCAGACAAGACAGCATAATAATAAGACTGGACAGGCAGACAAGACAACATAACAATAACAGACTGGACAGGCAGACAGGACAACATAATATCAGATTGGAGAGGCAGACAGGGCAGCATAATAATTACAGACTTGATAGACAGACCGGACAACATAATAATAACAGACTGGACAGGTAGACTGGACAGCATAATAATAACAGACTAGACAGGCAGACAGGACAACTTAATAATACAGACTGAACAGTTGTGAAAGGAAAGTGACCATACATATGGTCAAGTGTATTAAAGTTCATTTGGGAGGAAGATTGTTGTTGGGGGTGGGTAGTGTTTGGTTTAATCAACAGTTTATCCACATAATTAGTATATAGTTCAGAATAACATTTTAAAAACTAGAGAGAAAAGGAAGAAGAAAAATGAAAAGGACTATCAGTACTTTGGGTGTAGTCAGGGAGGGCTGGGACTCCTAAACCATCAGAGCAGTGTGATCGTTTGAACTGAGCACTATAGGTCTGCTGGTGTTATAAATGTTATGAATGGGTGTGATGTAATTCACTTATAGATGAGTGACCGATGGCTAATGAAAAGGTATTACTGTTATACTGTGCCTTACATTCAGTTGACATGTAAGGTACTAATTGTCATTGTGTAATTAGAGCCAATCTCAAATCAAGATGACCTGTTGTCATCGCCTGATCCTCCATATCATAACTACTGACTTGAGCTTTGATCTGGTCTTTGGACAGGGATGTTATTAATGTCTTACTTCTGACTGTAGAGCTGGAGGTTGCATCTGTGAGTACTGTTGTATCAGCTGCAACAGAGCTGGGGGCATCTGTGATGGCCGTTTCAGGTGCAGCAGAGGGATCAGTGGGGCCATCTCCTTGAACTCCATCTGAAAGAGAGAAACAAAAATGAATCAATACAGTAGACCTGATACTGCCCCACTGTTCAGAGCTTAATGCGACCTTACCTCGCATTCTTAGTGCAACATTATCTTGCAACGTTAGTGCAAGGCCTTTATATCCTGTAATGATTGTAAAGCATGTCAAACAATCAATGAAATGGACAATGCAAGACTGGTTTTGGTTTTGCTTCACATAACCCTTCCACTGTAGGGAGCGCTCAAACTTTATTTAGTGTTCCTCT
Organism: Brachymystax lenok tsinlingensis; assembly: GCA_030435695.1. NCBI lineage: Eukaryota > Metazoa > Chordata > Actinopteri > Salmoniformes > Salmonidae > Brachymystax > Brachymystax lenok. The sequence continues at coordinate 17,344,279 of CM059802.1, forward strand.
CCTTTCAGACATTAGCTCTGCACTCTCTGAAAAGTGCCTGTGGTAAATTACTGTTGTAGCACGTGGGTGGTGTGTTTGTGTGACTGTGGTTCGGGGGTGCAGGGCAGGTTAACACTGCCTGGCCCCTATGACCGACACCCTGTGCCCCAGTCCCCCCACGCCCCCTGACGATGAACCAATTCGGCCTGTTTGCTCAGACACCCTAGATAATTAATGGCTGAAGTGTGTGGTACTGCCCACTCCACAGCCTGCACAAATAAACCCTGCTCTCCAAAGTCACGACCCCTGAATCTACACCAATCCTCCTCAAAAGATCACATTTCTAAAGTCAGATCGGGTAGCCTAGCAGGCAGTGCAACGGAAGACTAGATGTTGATGATGTCAAGTGAAACTGTAAGAAAATGTTTATCCATGTGAGCTAATGGGGTCAATGGTATCTATTTATTATGTTTTGATGTTGTTATTGGAGTCTACACTTTCTATATTGGATCTTCATTTGCTATTGGGGCCAGAGTGGACATTTTCAAAGATAACTGGTTGGGCAGATGTGCTACAGTGTATGAGCTGGCATTCTAAAGCCCAGTATTCCATGAGTCCAAACTCATTTTCACCAAGGCTCCAGAATGCAGGCTAGGACTGGCCCTGCTACACAAGCGTTATTACCCCTCATCTGGGTTATGTAGTTACACTGACACAAAGACAGACACGTGTTCCTTTACTCTAACACAGCTTCAACGACTCATTGTCTCACTACTGTGTTTATCTCAGGGTGTACCAGTTGTCAAAGCAGGTTTACTGAGATATGGTGGAGTACATGAACATAACCACTGTTTTCTGTGCACTGGCTGAAAGATTTAAACTCCTATGTCATGTAGTATTCAGATACTTATCAATGGTCACAACCCTAAACGTTGCCAAAACAATGTTTGGCAAAACACATTTAAAAAGAATCTTTGTATGGCTAACTGCCACTGACTTTACAGTGTAAGTTAACAGTTTAAAGCATAGAAATAGTAGAATGTGCTTGGAAACTCTAACCTTGGCAATTTGACTGTAAACTCATGGGTACACTCAGAATGGCTGCCTGGTATTGTGATGCAATAATTTCCGTGGTATTTTGGAACGTTTTATCAACTGATACTCAAGAGTCGATATTCACATAATAATAAGGAATTCCACCCGACCACGCCCAGGAGTTGGGGAAAACAAAAATTCTTTCAAACTGACCCCCCCAGTGGTAAAGACCCAACGAAATCACAAAACATGCTGATAAGCTGCTGTATAGTTCAATGTACATGTAACCAGGTTAAAAATCCTGACCTACGGTTCCTAATGCTCCCACATAGGGAAATAGAACCTGCAAGAAGAGCACTGAAAATGTTGATAATTTGAACGGGGAGTACAGGGCTTAACATGTCTCTCAAGGAGGCTAAAAATGTATTTTGGCTTTGAAAAGTTGAATATTTGCAGGAGTTGGGTAATTGGTTAAGGGTGGAAGATTGGAGGGAAAGAAAGGGAAGGTTGAAAAGACTGAGGGAGGCAGAGGTTTGAATATGTTGAAGCTAGTAATAACAAGGGAGAGGATATGTCCAGGAAGATTGGTGTCAAGATCAAACAGAGTGAGCCGGACGCCAGTTCGAGTTCTGGGTGTGATGGAAGGGGTAGAAGGTGTTGTGAGTAGCTTGTTGCACGAGCCTTGCATTGATGGGCATGGTTATGATAAAGATAAGTTTGATCCAGAACGAGTGACATTTTTGGAGAAAGTGGATCCTTGCCTTTTGACAGATCCATTTGTGGTTTCAGGATGGGTGAGAAAGGAGTTTGGTGCAGTTGAATCAGGGAAGGTAACCTGTACTGGACTTGTAATATTTGTTTGTGTTTCTTCTGACCAGAGGGAGCAGGCGCTCCGTGTCACACAACTTGGGTCAAGATCTTCTTCTTGCTTTGCTCATAGGAACAGGGCACCATTGAAAGGAGTGATTTATGGGGTAGCGTTAAGTGTGGAGTTGGAGCAATTGAAGTTTCTTGGTGTTTGTAATGTCCAACGTTTAGTGCGATGCAGACCCGGTGGTGAGCGTGGTGAAACAGAGGAGTCACTGTCAGTCCTTTTAAGTCAGTCTTTACCCAACAAGGTCATGTTAGGATATACTGTGCATTCGGAAAGTAATCAGAGCCCTTGACTTTTTCCAAATGTTGTTACGATACAGCCTTATTGTAAAATGTATTAAACATTTTCCTCATCAATCTACACAGAATACCCCATAATGACAAAGTAAAAACAGGTTTAAAAACTGTTGCAAATGTATAAAATAATAAAAACAGAAATACCATAAGAATTACATAAGTATTCAGACACTTTGCTATGAGACTCGAAATTGAGCTCAGCTGCATCCTGTTCCATTGATCATCCTTGAGATGTTTCTACAACTTGTTTGGAGTCCACCTGTGGTGTTGTGAAGTGGTTAGATTACTTGTTAGATACTACTGCATGGTCGGAACTAGAAGCACAAGCATTCTGCTACACTCGCATTAACATCTGCTAACCATGTGTATGTGACAAATACAATTTGATTTGATTTGGTAAACTCAATTGCAGCGACACCCATTCCAACCTGGTTTCAATTTCAATAGCTCCTTGGTGATGTCACCTAGTGACTTCAATCAAGGTTCAGAATGTCCACTCAGTTGGCCTACACATTGCACACCCTTTAGTTTGTGAATTTTCATCTCGCATGATTTTTCAAGAATTTTTCAAAATGTTGAATTTCAATAGCTCCTTGGTCATGTGACCTAGTGACTCCAATCAAGGTTCAGAATGTCCTACCGATCCTTGACTTCGGCGATGTCATTTACAAAAGAGCCTCCAACACTCTACTCAGCAAATTGGATGCTGTCTATCACAGTGCCATCCGTTTAGTCACCAAAGCCCCATATACTACCCACCACTGCGAACTGTATGCTCTCATTGGCTGGCCCTCACTTCATTTTTCGTCACCAAACCCACTGGCTCCAGGTCATCTATAAGTCCTTGCTAGGTAAAGCCCCGCCTTATCTCAGCTCACCGGTCACCATAGCAGCACCCACCCGTAGCACGCGCTCCAGCAGGTATATTTCACTGGTCACCCCCAAAGCCAATTCCTCCTTTGGCCACCTTTCCTTCCAGTTCTCTGCTGTCAATGACTGGAACGAATTGCAAAAATCACTGAAGCTGGAGACTCATATCTCCCGCACTATCTTTAAGCATCAGCTATGGCCTATTTATTGCCTTACCTCCTAATCTTACTTAATTTGCACACACTGTATATAGACTTTTCTATTGTGTTATTGACTGTACGTTTGTTTATTCCATGTGTAACTCTGTGTTGTTGTTTGTGTCACACTGCTTTGCTTTATCTTGGCCAGGTCGCAGTTGTAAATGAGAACTTGTTCTCAACTGGCCTACCTGGTTAAATAAAGGTGAAATAAAAAATATATATATTTTGTAAATACTGTATGTGGGAATGTCTGTCCTACATGTATTGTCGGTAAATGGAATATTCCTCAACTGCATTTTTCATAAATTGCTATTGCAAATAGAAGTATTATGTTCAATAACTGACATTTTCAGATATTATTTTGATAAACACACTTTGGTGCTTACAATTCATTCTCTATTGTCATAGATTTGGTGGGCACTGTCATCTGTGATCTTTGTGAATTGACCTTCTTTAAGCACGTACTGATGAAACTGTCGCTTAATATTTTTTTCTTAAAGTCTACAAACGCTCTATATTTATTCACTTTGTGATAGGGTTGGATCCTATATGATCTTTTATTATTGTCCTGTAAATGGTTCAGTGCCTATAATTTACGCTGTGTGTAGAATGGGGCATAAAGGAAAATACCTCTACTACTAAATTACTACTAGATTATAGTGATAAGGAAAACAGCATACACATTTGGCCTGTGTATTCATTTGCTTATAACTAATCAGAATTCCATTGTCAGTGAACCTTGTTTGAAGTCACTAGGTCACATGACCAAGGAGCTATTGAACTCTTACATTTTGAAAAATTCATTTAGAATCATGTGAGATGAAAATGGACAAACTAAAGGGTTTGCATTATAGAAGGGTAGTCAATGGACATACTGAACCTTGTTTAAGTCTAGTAGGTCACATGACCAAGGAGCTATTGACATTTTAAATTTGGAAAAATTCATGTAAAATCATGTGAGATGAAAATGGACACTAAAGGGTGTGCAATATAGAAGGGTAGTTAGTGGACATTCTGAACCTTGTTTGAAGTCACTAGGTCACATGACCAAGGAGCTATTGAAATTCTACATTTAGAAAAATTCATGTAAAATCGTGTGAGATGAAAATGGACAAATGAAAGGGTGTGCAATGTGTAGGCCTACTGAGTGGACATTCTGAACCTTGTTTGAAGTCACTAGGTCACATGACCAAGGAGCTATTGAAATTTTACATTTTGAAAAATGCATGTAAAATCTTGTGAGATGAAAATGGATGAACTAAAAGGTGTGCAATATAGAAGGGTAGTCAGTGGACATTCTGAACCTTGTTTGAGTCCAGCAAGTCACATGACCAAGGAGCTATTGAAATTCGAATGCAAAAATGTTTTTGTACTTTGTTAACGCTCCCTAACTAATTCAACTAGGAATACAAAATGCTGCTCACATTTACACATGTTTCTTAGCTTTGGAAAGCGAATTAATGTCCAAATCGTGAAAATAAGACCTGTGCAATGTTGTGCGCAATTTTTCCAACCTCATGACACTTATTTGGAGTCTGTGGCTCAAGTGGTTTGAAAGCTATTGAGGTTTGAAACCGCGAATATCCGTTGAATATCCAACTTGAAACTGTCTTTACCTCGGTAACGCTTTAGCGGAGTGAAACGAACCTTTCACGGATTGCATTATTTTCCAGAGAACGCACCGCCCATCGTTGATTATACCACGGCTTTAAAATTAATTATTTGCAGCTAGAAATGTGGCGACATTCACTGAAGTAGCTAGCAAGTTTACGATCTATATAGCTACAGAAGTTGCCTTGGTAACCAAACAGACTTGTTAGCCAAACTATTATCCTAGCTTGCTATTATGAAAATTGAATTCACAATGCCAATAATGTTTTCAATTCGACTTTTTCTTTCAAAAGCAGCTTAAAAATAGAACATAGAAGAATTAACTTCATAACAATTGAGTTATATTTGGGTGGCAGGGTAGCATAGTGGTTAGAGTGTTGGATTAGTAACTGCAAGTTCAAATCCATGAGCTGACAATGTACAATTCTGTTCCTGAACAGGCAGTTAACCCACTGTTCCTAGGTTGTCATTGAAAATAAGAATTTGTTCTTAACTGACTTGCCTAGTAAAATAAATTTTAAAAAATACCACGCAATTAGGGAAATATTGCACGCTCTAGAATGCCCTTCAAGCCATTCAGAAATGAGTATCCAACAATGCCATGGTATAATTAAGCAATAAGGCACGAGGGGGTGTGTTATATACCATGGCTAAGGGCTGTTCTTATGCACAACGCATCGCAGAGTGCCTGGACACAACCCTTAGCTGTAGTATATTGACCATATACCACAAACCCTCAAAGTGCCTTATTGCTATTATAAACTGGTAACCAACGTAATTAGAGCAGTACAAATAATTATTCTGTCATATCCATGGTATAATTTTCGATTTATTTATTTTTATTTTACCTTTATTTAACCAGGTAGGCTAGTTGAGAACAAGTTCTCATTTACAACTGCGACCTGGCCAAGATAAAGCACAGCAGTTTGAAACATACAACAACAAAGAGTTACACATGGAATACACAGACATGCAGCCAATAATACAGTAGAAAAAAGATACATATATAAAAAAAACAAGTCTATATACAGTGAGTGCAAATGAGGTAAGATAAGGGAGGTAGGGCAATAAATAGGCCATGGTGGCGAGGTAATCCCAATATAGCAATTAAACACTGGAATGGTAGATGTGCAGAAGATAAATGTGCAAGTTACTGAGGTGCAAAGGAACAAGATAAATAAATACAGTATGGGGATGAGGTAGTAGGATGGGCTGTTTACAGATGGGCTATGTGCAGGTGCAGAGATCTGTGAGCTGCACTGACAGCTGGTGCTTAAAGCTAGTGAGGGAGATATGAGTCTCCAGCTTCAGTGATTTTTGTAGTTCGTTCCAGTCATTGGCAGCACAGTACTGGAAGGAATGGCGGCCAAAGGAGGAATTGGCATTGGGGGTGACCAGTGAGGTATACCGGCTGGAGCGCGTGCGACGGGTGGGTGCTGCTATGGTGACCAGTGAGCTGAGATCAGGCGGGGCTTTACCTACGTTCTGATATACCAGGGCTGTCAGCCAATCAGCATTCAGGGCTCAAACCACCCAGTTTATAATATCTAATACTGACTGGGACTATGCTGGATTGCCATGGTAATGTAGAATGTTCATTCAAATGATGTTAACTGATGTGGCTCATGCAATGGAATGTATTTTTTGTAATGTCAGTTGACTCAACAAATTACAGCACAGATTGAAGGGTGCACTGCTTTTACTTCCTGGCGTGCGTATACTCAAAATGGCTGCCAGCCAACCCATTATGCCATCATTGACTTGAATGGAGACACCCTTTCTATGTATTATATTTCTATGGCTTAAACACTGCCTGATGTGTGTGGAAACAAATGTGGTTTGTAAAGCCCTATAACTGTAACAAGAGCTCATGAGCACACCACAACACATTATTTATCAAAACACCACAAACCATCCACACATTCTAGTGGATGTTAACTTCCTTTTTCTTCTATTGTGATGATGCATTTTAAATTTGAACATACTGCCAACCACAGATGAGAGTATGTTAGCCAACCTCTTTTTAAGGATGAACGCACAGCCAACGTCTTTGTAAGGATGTTAGCTAGCAAGCATTATTAACAAGTTTGAAGCGTTACCTCAATATTTCCAATGATTAATAGCTGCTAAGTGGCCACCGTGATAGTGTCTCCAGAGCTGCACACTAAGTCCTGTAAAATGTGCTATACTACCCTCCTGCAGTGCACTTTATCTTGAGAGCAAGTGGCAGCGCCAACCAAAGGCATTGGACATTATGCAGAGCATTAATTGCCTTAGCTGGGCTTACATCCTCAACGTTTAAGTGTTATTAAAAGACCCTAGCTAACTCCCTTTGGCCCTGAGATGACACGTTTATTGATACAGTAATTGTGAAGAAGAATGCACAGCTAAACTTCCAAGATCTAGCAATCAAACCCCCCTACCCCATCACTCACCTCATATGTAGACCTTCTCATGTTGATACCTTCTTACTAACACTCACATGTTCAAGATGTTAACACTTATTTTCATGTCTGCAAGCATACTGTACTGTACACATGTCCTTGAATACACAAAAAAATAATCCTGGAATGTCTTGCAATGAGATGCTTACAGAATGTCTCTTTGCTGATTGTTGGACCTCTCTCTCTGTACTCCAGCAGGTTATACAGTCAAGTGCTTCCTTGGCCAGTGATGATTGGGGGGGAAAGCTGTTTATGGCATGAGACTTTTGCTCTGAAGGTATTAATCATGCTATTAATGTGTTCCCCTGTCTCTACACACACATCCAACCTCAATGCACAGCATCACCCCTGGCCTGGGCAGCATGACAGGGGTTTACACTTTATGTGATGCTTTACACACACAACCACACACACACACACACACACACACACACACACACACACACACACACACACACACACACACACACACACACACACACACACACACACACACACACACACACACACACACACACACAGAGAGAGAGAGTGAGAAATCTCAACTACCCCCCCAGCCAAGCCAATCCCCTCTGTTATCCCTCACTACACTACCGTGTCAAACCCTAAGCCTTAGTTTTTTAGCCTGTATCACAGTGTGGTGGGGAGGCATGGCCGCCGTAGGCCACTAAATCATGGGCTGCAGCGTGGATGGGATGTGACGGGCCTGGTAGTGCGTGACAGCTGAAACGCTGCTTCTATAGCCTGGCTGTGGTCGGACCCATCAACAGCACATGATACCATAGTAAGTAGTAACGTTCTTTGACCAAATGAGAGGACAACCCATAGAAAGACATATAGAATCATATTGAATAGTGATTTAATAGGATCTCTGTGGGACAGCCACAGACCTAACTGACACGCTACAGAGATGTGTTGGTCTGTGGGTAATTCTGTTGGGTTGATGTATGGAGAGGAGATGCTTGACTTCATGGTTATATTTGCTGAGGGGAGCTCGGTATTTTCCCTGGGTGAGGTCACTGACTTGACATACTATAGAAAGTCACACTGTACACATATCAAGTATCTACACATCCATAAATAAGTGCTATTCCTGGAAGTATGTTATGTATTTCACGACTGTCATTTTTATATCGAGAGTTCCAGGAAGGTCACAAGGAGTAAATAGTATTTTCCTAACGATGAGCTACCACTCTAGCTATGAATGCACATACCTGAAAATGTAGGTACCTTCATAACCATATAGGCTTTTCTCCACTAAAACGTCCCTGTTGGAGCTGACACGACACTGAAACTCCCATGTTGGAGCTGACAACACTGAAAATCCCTTGTTGGAGCTGACACGACACTGAAACTCCCCTGTTGGAGCAGACACAACACTGAAACTCCCCTGCTGGAGTTGACAAGACACTGTAACTCCCCTGTTGGAGCTGACACGACACTGACACTCCCTTGTTGGAGCTGACATGACACTGAAACTCCCCTGTTGGAGCTGACACGACGCTGAAACTCCCTTGTTGGAGCTGACACGACACTGAAACTCCCCAGTGTGAGCTGACACGGCGCTGAAACTCCCCTGTTGGAGCTGACACGACACTGAAACTCCCCTGTTGGAGCTGACACGACACTGAAACTCCCCTGTTGGAGCTGACACGACACTGAAACTCCCCTGTTGGAGCTGACACGACACTGAAACTCCCCTGTTGGAGCTGACACGACACTGTAACTCCCCTGTTGGAGCTGACACTGTAACTCCCTTGTTGGAGCTGACACAACACTGATACTCCTTTGTTGGAGCTGACACGACACTGAAACTCCCCTGTTGGAGTTGACACGACACTGTAACTCCCCTGTTGGAGCTGACACTGTAACTCCCCTGTTGGAGCTGACACGACACTGAAACTCCCCTGTTGGAGCTGACACGACACTGAAACTCCCCTGTTGGAGCCCACACGACACTGAAACTCCCTTGTTGGAGCTGACACGAAACTGAAACTCCCCTGTTGGAGTTGACACGACACTGTAACTCCCCTGTTGGAGCTGACACGACACTGAAACTCCCTTGTTGGAGCTGACACTGTAACTCCCTTGTTGGAGCTGACACAACACTGATACTCCTTTGTTGGAGCTGACACGACACTGAAACTCCCCTGTTGGAGTTGACACGACACTGTAACTCCCCTGTTGGAGCTGACACTGTAACTCCCCTGTTGGAGCTGACACGACACTGAAACTCCCCTGTTGGAGCTGACACGACACTGAAACTCCCCTGTTGGAGCCCACACGACACTGAAACTCCCCTGTTGGAGCTGACACGAAACTGAAACTCCCCTGTTGGAGTTGACACGACACTGTAACTCCCCTGTTGGAGCTGACACGACACTGAAACTCCCTTGTTGGAGCTGACATGACACTGAAACTCCCCTGTTGGAGCTGACACTGCAACTCCCTTGTTGGAGCTGACACGACACTGACACTCCCTTGTTGGAGCTGACATGACACTGAAACTCCCTTGTTGGAGCTGACACGACGCTGAAACTCCCTTGTTGGAGCTGACACGGCACTGAAACTCCCCAGTGTGAGCTGACACGGCACTGAAACTCCCCTGTTGGAGCTGACACGACACTGAAACTCCCCTGTTGGAGCTGACACGACACTGTAACTCCCCTGTTGGAGCTGACACGACACTGAAACTCCCCTGTTGGAGCTGACACTGCAACTCCCCTGTTGGAGCTGACACGACACTGACACTCCTTTGTTGGAGCTGACACGACACTGAAACTCCCCTGTTGGAGTTGACACGACACTGTAACTCCCCTGTTGGAGCTGACACTGTAACTCCCCTGTTGGAGCTGACACGACACTGACACTCCCTTGTTGGAGCTGACATGGCACTGAAACTCCCCTGTTGGAGCTGACACGAAGCTGAAACTCCCTTGTTGGAGCTGACACGGCACTGAAACTCCCCAGTGTGAGCTGACACGGCGCTGTAACTCCCCTGTTGGAGCTGACACGACACTGAAACTCCCCTGTTGGAGCTGACACGACACTGAAACTCCCCTGTTGGAGCTGACACGACACTGAAACTCCCCAGTGTGAGCTGACACGACACTGAAACTCCCCTGTTGGAGCTGACACGACACTGAAACTCCCCTGTTGGTGTTGACACGACACTGAAACTCCCCTGTTGGAGCTGACACGACACTGAAACTCCCCTGTTGGAGCTGACACGACACTGAAACTCCCCTGTTGGAGCTGACACGACACTGAAACTCCCCTGTTGGAGCTGACACGACACTGTAACTCCCCTGTTGGAGCAGACACTGTAACTCCCTTGTTGGAGCTGACACAACACTGACACTCCCTTGTTGGAGCTGACACGACACTGAAACTCCCTTGTTGGAGCTGACACGACGCTGAAACTCCCTTGTTGGAGCTGACACGACACTGAAACTCCCTGTTGGAGCTGACACTTTAACTCCCCTGTTGGAGCTGACACTTTAACTCCCCTGTTGGAGCTGACACTTTAACTCCCCTGTTGGAGCTGACACTGTAACTCCCCTGTTGGAGCTGACACGTCACTGAAACTTCCCTGTTGGAGCTGACATGACACTGAAGGACAGTGGTGAGAGCAGTTCTCTGTATTGGCCATGTTGCCATAGGAAACCAACCATGGAGGAGTGAGGGAGTGAGGGAATGGAGGGAGAGAGAGATTATAAGCAGGAGGAGGGAGGGAAGGTGTCTCTTATCATTAATTTACATGTGTTGATGTCTGTATGAATGCCAGATCCCACATTTGGTTTTGCTTCCCAACCAGCCAGGCAACCTCCCTTTGGTCCCTCTAGCTCATCAGAGAGAGAGCGGCCCTTGTCTAACTCACACACACTGAGCGAGCCAGGAGGATGGTGTCTGGACTGGAGAGAGTTATACACATGAATCTATTAGCCCATTATTGTTGATGGCTGCTCTTTTCATGTTTCATTTCATTACACATATGCACAGCGGTACACCAACTTGGTCTCAGAACATTTTGTATTACTCTGTACGTAAATCCGAGACATTCCATTTAGTATGATATGTTAAGTTTCATATGGTCCTGTATGTATTAATTTGTGGATGTTCATAACCCATTTCATATGATATGTTACAAATTATAATTCTTATTATTATGAATTTGCAAAATGTACAATATGTTACGAAGTTACTAATTACCTAAAATGCTAAAATGGTCCGTGATGAGATTTAAACTTCACTATACGCCCACCATACCAAACGTAACATATCATACTAATTTGTATACCGGATTTATGTTTACTACAGTGAGGGAAAAAAGTATTTGATCCTCTGCTGATTTTGTACGTTTGCCCACTGACAAAGAAATGGTCAGTCTATAATTTTAATGGTAGGTTTATTTGAACAGTGAGAAACAGAATAACAACAAAAAAATCCAGAAAAACGCATGTGAAAAATGTTATAAATGGAATTGCATTTTAATGATGGAAATAAGTATTTGACCCTCTGCAAAACATGACTTAGTAATTGATGGCAAAACCCTTGTTGGCAATCACAGAGGTCAGACGTTTCTTGCAGTTGGCCACCAGGTTAGCACACATCTCAGGAGGGATTTTGTCCCACTCCTCTTTGCAGATCTTCTCCAAGTCATTAAGGTTTTGAGGCTGACGTTTGTCAACTCGAACCTTCAGCTCCCTCCACAGGTTTTCTATGGGATTAAGGTCTGGAGACTGGGTAGGCCACTCCAGGACCTTAATATGCTTCTTCTTTAGCCACTCCTTTGTTGCCTTGGCCGTGTGTTTTGGGTCATTGTCATGCTGGAATACCCATCCACGACCCATTTTCAATGCCCTGGCTGAGGGAATGAGGTTCTCACCCAAGATTTGACGGTACATGGCCCCGTCCATTGTCCCTTTGATGCGCTGAAGTTGTCCTGTCCCCTTAGCAGAAAAACACCCCCAAAGCATAATGTTTCCACCTCCATGTTTGACGGTGGACATGGTGTTCTTGGGGTCATAGGCAGCATTCCTCCTCCTCCAAACACGGCGAGTTGAGTTGATGCCAAAGAGGTCCATTTTGGTCTCATCTGAACACAACACTTTCACCCAGATGTCCTCTGAATCATTCAGATGTTCATTGGCAAACTTCAGACGGGCATGTATATGTGCTTTCTTGAGCAGGGGGACCTTGCGGGTGCTGCTGGATTTCAGTCCTTCACGGCGTAACGTGTTACCAATTGTTTTCTTGGAGACTATGGTCCCAGCTGCCTGGAGATCATTAGCAAGATCCTCCCGTGTAGTTCTGGGTTGATTCCTCACCGTTCTCATGATCATTGCAACTCCACGAGGAAAGATCTTGCATGGAGCCCCAGGCCGAGGGAGAATGACAGTTCTTTTGTGTTTCTTCCATTTGCGAATAATCGCACCAACTGTTGTCACCTTCTCACCAAGCTGCTTGGCGATGGTCTTGTAGCCCATTCCAGCCTTGTGTAGGTCTACAATCTTGTCCCTGACATCCTTGGAGAGCTCTTTGGTCTTGGCCATGGTGGAGAGTTTGGAATCTGATCTGATTGATTGATTGCTTCTGTGGACAGGTGTCTTTTATACAGGTAACAAAGTGAGATTAGGAGCACTCCCTTTAAGAGTGTGCTCCTAATCTCAGCTCGTTACCTGTATAAAAGACACCTGGGAGCCAGAAATCTTTCTGATTGAGAGGGGGTCAAATACTTATTTCCCTCATTAAAATGCAATTCCATTTCTAACATTTTTCACATGAGTTTTTCTGGATTTTTTTGTTGTTATTCTGTCTCTCACTGTTCAAATAAACCTACCATTAAAATTATAGACTGATCATTTCTTTGTCAGTGGGCAAACGTACAAAATCAGCAGGGGATCAAATACTTTTTTTCCCCACTGTATGTTACTTCTAGTCCATGAGTCCAGGCTGGGTACACAGACAAGTAAACTATTAGTGGAACTTCAACCAAAGCATCAGTAAATACAGGCAAGCCGTTCTCTTTTTACTTGATGAACTTGAGGACAGATTCTAACAGTGCGAGTTTAAGACTTTGAGTTTAAGACTTTGGGCGTGAGTCTGTGTTTGTGCAGAGCGTGCGTGCGTGTGTCCAGCTCCTATCAGGACAGGGTCCAGGTCCGTCCTCTCCACAGCGTTTCCTGGCCCCTCACTGATGTCATCATGGCACCAACGGAACAGATTGTCTCATTGTGCTCATGAGCATCTCGGGTCTCCATAAAGAAACACATAAAATGTGGTTGCCAGATTTGTATGAGTGTAGAAGGGAAAAATGGCAAGATGATAATTTGTTTGCTCCGCACTGCTACAGCACGTGGCAGAGTAGTGTAACAGGGAAGCCAGTTACCTAAATCCACTGGGAACACACACACACACAAACATAGAGTAGACATGTGACAGGAACCAGGCCAGGTGATGACAGCTCAGCTCTGTAAAACCTCTGTGTGATCACAGCAGGACCAACGGAAACGTAGAGACATCTTGATAAGCTCATGGAGAACAGTGGAACATGCAATTCATGCTCCAGTGCAGCACTAGAAAATCAACCAGTGTGTGTCTCCATATCCCCAGGAGGGTCTAAGGAAGATGTGACTTTTGCCATTTGGATGGTGTAACCGATCTGGCTTAGGGGGCCAGAACTCAGCTGACTCCCCAGCCCAGCCCAACCAGGAGCAATGTTGTGTGGAAAGATCAACAAGCTGTGTGGCATCATGTTTACTCTGCACCACATCTTTCTGCTTTCAACAATGCCTTAATTACAGACCATTTAACCCTGATTTACTGGGCTTTTCTAGATGCTCGCTCTCGGTATATAAGTCTAAAATGTAAATATTGTGACGTTTTTGATGATTTATTGTGAAGACGTCTTTATTCTCACTTACTCACTGTGTCCTTGTTTTTCCTTCTGCACTTCCTTCTACAATTTTTTACCGTTGTGATAGCCATCTCTGAACCTTCCTATTTTCCCAGTGTAGGGTGGGGAAGGAGAACAGAGACTGAACCAAAACAAGCATCTCTACACTGAATTAAAGGGGCAGAGAAGAGAGTAAGGGACAAAAGTCCTGTTGCATGGCCTCTCTAACCTCTGTAATTAGGGTCTGGCTCTTCTCTGGGGAGGGCTGGAGATGTGGCCTGGTCTGGCCTGTAGCAGGTTTGTGTCCTGGGGGCCTCCAACAGGGTGGGGTCTAGCCCAGCTGATGCCGGTCTCCCTGGGGAACCATGGTCTGTCTCTCTACCTGGCCCTGCCTAGTCTTAGGGAGATGACAAGGAAGCCCTTTGACGTCATGCAGCCACTCAGAGACAGACAGGCCTCAGGCTCAGCCTACAGGCTGGGCTCGCCTCCCCACCCAAGCCACAGAGATGGCACCTTGGCTGTTACCACCTGCCTGCTGCACCCCTCCCAGCCCCAGTCTGTAACTCCCCCACTTCCACATGTCAGTAGTAGAACCCTGACTTATCTGATTCTCCTAGGCTAGACTGTCACCTCAGACCCAGGCCAGGGTGGAATTCATCCATGCTTCCAGATCCTCCAGAGAATGCCTGCGGCCAGAGGAATGTATAGGGAGGCTGGACAGGGATCCCATTCCTACTAGTCAGCTAGTCAACTGAGCCCCTCTGTACTGGGACACCTTCCATTAGGTGTCCGTGTAGCCTGTAGTAGAACAATGTGGGCACCCCACCACCCCTGTTCTGTTCTGCCAGCCTGTAGCTACTAGACAGCCACACCAGCCTGTCCTGCATGAAGCACTGCCCAGACAAACTGTTTCCCTGGTAACCAAATACAGCTTACAGAGTTTCCTCTCCTGTGACCAGATGGCCAGTCCAAACACCAAACCACAATCTGGAAAAAACCTGCATTGGAACAGTCACCGGGTCCCACTCTCTGTCTACATGAAAATAACGTGATAACTATTTATGCTTTTGAAACCAGGATGGTCAGGATGGTTGTTTTTAAACAAAACATGAACGGGTGACTTTTTTTTTGTGAATTAGTGACAGACTTTGGAACATTGTCCATGCACATCCTTGGACAGGAAATGGCTCTTACGGCACTCGGCACACTGTGACCTCACTAAGCCTCAGAGCTGAGGAGACCGGGCCCATCAATAATACCCAGAACAGCCAGCAGGCCTCCCACAGAGACACACACAGCAGGTTCACCAATCACCACACAATGACACGGAGAGAGAGAGAGAGAGCAACCAGTCAAAAGCTAATGGTTAATAATGCCACAGGCATATTACAGTATACTGTAACTGCCACTTGATTTCCACCTCTGCTGGCTATACATCTCTACACTCTGCACTGCTTTTGAAATCCACTCGAGAGCAAGGAGAAGAAATGTGGATGAGGCTTTGTTGTGGGTTTGATAAATGGTCTGAAACATGGCTCTGGTATTTCTTCAGCGCTAACAACGCTGTCGTCTAAGTTTGGCCAGGCAGCCCCTCCGTAACATAAAACCAGTTTCCTAAATAGACCATCCATCTCATTACTGAAAGACAGGCCAGGCCTCTATACCAAGGCTGCGATCCAAAATGACATCCTATTCCCTACATAGTGCACTGCTTTTTACTAAGGACTCCGGTCAAAGTAGCCTAGAACACTATATCAGGAATAGGGTGTCATTTGGGACACAGCCCAAATACCAGCTGCTCTGACAGGCTTGTTCTTTTCCTCACAGCTCCAACTGTCAGAACCAAAGCTGCCTGGGCTGTTACTGTTGCAGATGGCTTCCAACAGAGTAGGGAGTGGTTGTGTTTTTATTACCTTCATTTTACTAGGCAAGTCAGTTAAGAACAAATTCTTATTTTCAATGACAGCCTAGGAACAGACTGCCTGTTCAGGGGAAGAACAACAGATTTGTACCTTGTCATCTCAGGGACTTGAACTTGCAACCTTTTGGTTACTAGTCCAACACTCTAACCACTAGGCTACCCTGCCGCCCCAGAGTTTCCTCTCCTGTGACCAGACGGCCAGTCCAAACACAAAACCACAATCTGGAATCTGGAAAAAACCTGCATTGGAACAGTCACCGGGTCCCACTCTCTGTCTACATGAAAATAACGTGATAACTATTTATGCTTTTGAAACCAGGATGGTCAGGATGGTTGTTTTTAAACAAAACATGAATGGGGTGACTTTTTTTTTGTGAATTAGAGACAGACTTTGGAACATTGTCCATGCACATCCTTGGACAGGAAATGGCTCTTACGGCACTCGGCACACTGTGACCTCACTAGGATATGTAAATGTATAGTTCCCCTCCAATGGCTAGCTTTATACAATGGTTTGGATTAAGGAGGGAAGAAGGAAAAGCAGAAAGATGGTGGGAAGAGTAAAAAACATACTGCCTGGTTAAACTCCCTGATTTTCCCTCATAGAGGAGACCTTCCCAGACACCAGAGTCCTTGCTGTTGCCTCACACTCTCTCACTCTCTCTCCCTCCAACTGCCATGAGAACAGAAAGTCCCAGTGCCATCCAAAGCAGGAACAGGATGTAATCTTATGTTTTCAATTAGCCAGCAGCATAAAGAATCAAATCAAATCAAATCAAATTTATTTATAAAGCCCCCCTTACATCAGCTGATGTCACAGAGTGCTGTACAGAAACCCAGCCTAAAACCCCAAACAGCAAGCAATGCAGGTGTAAAAGCACGGTGGCTAGGAAAAACTCCCTAGAAGGCCAAAACCTAGGAAGAAACCTAGAGAGGAACCAGGCTGTGAGGGGTGGCCAGTCCTCTTCTGGCTGTGCCGGGTGCAGATTATAACAGAACATGGACGGGCCCCAACTTACCAAAACGTTTCTATCTGAACATTAATTACAAGGAGCAATTACTCTAGCAGTCAAAGGGCCTCAGCCAAGCCTCATTAAAATACCTTTTATTCCCCAGGCTAAATTGTACACACCACCATAAAGAGGCATGCCTCACTCTGCCTTCTCCTGACAAGCATGCCTTGCCTTCGACGACATATACTTACTGTTATTGTAAACCTGCTGTGGTCTTATATGCTGACAGTCTGTGACATTACCATGACCTGGGATCTTCCAAACATGAGCTAAGTAAGTTTGTGATAAGCTTTCATCGCTGCCTGAGCTCATGTAACAAGCATTGGTGATGACGCACATACTCCATGTTGATCTTTTGAAATTTCCCCTAATTTCAGGGTTGTTCATTAGTTTAACTCTGTATGACTTGAGTGTGGAGGACTGTTGTCTACAAGCTCCCAAGTGTTTCTGCTCCCTGTCCAAGGTTGCTGTAGTGTGTTGAAATCAAAGAGAACTAGGAGGAGAGGAGAGGGTTGTTGCTCCTCGTTTGAATCCCAATGGCACCCTATTCCCTATATAGTCCACTACTTTTGACCAAGTCCATATTGGCCCTGGTCAAAAGTAGTGCACTATAGAGGGAATACGGTGTCATTTGGGACGCAGCCTTTGTTATAGCCCCAACAGCTGTAAAACTGCACCAGGGTGCCAGGGGATCATGGAACATAAAGATTGCTAGAAACAGCCATAATGAGGAGAGGATGATTTGAATGGTAACACACCGTCTGTAATTCATTAAGACTGTTTAGTTGGGTAAATATGGTTGCTAGAGTCTACAGTTTTGTATTTGTCTGGTTCATTGTCCTAGAAAGGTAATCATTCTGGGCAATTGTGATTGTTCTTATCCTTGGTTTTGTTGCCTTTTTTAATACGTTTTCTTTGGAATAGGGTTGATAGAAGCCAAAGCCCAAATGAAGATGTTCTGTTGAACAGAACAGTTACTTGTGGAGTGTGATGATGTAGTCCAGAGTGCGAGGCAATAGAATGGACAAAGGAGAGTGAGAGGTTTTCCTGTCAAACCCTCTAGCCAGACTGACACTTTATTTTGACTGGTACCTATTACTTTTTACAAAACCACTGAGGCAACTGCCGTTTAACTGTAATCCAGCTCTAATTATTTGGTCTCATAGTCTTTAGACTGTGACTATAGGCCCACGAGGACAGGACACACACCCAACACTCTGCTCCCTCTGACATAACACAGTCATCTGCCAGACTGTTACGTAACAATCCCCACACCCTCCTCTGGATGACGTGAGTCCACGTTATCCAATCTAATTTGGGACTGATGGAATGCTAGTCAATAGCTGAGGGCCATGAGAAAAAAAGAGGGCCAATATTCTGCACTTGTTTATGTTGGCCGGAAATGTTGTCTGTTAACCCCAGCGGCAGCTGGGGTGACGGTTTTGGAGCGTCTGGCGTGCCCAAAGTAAAATGCTTGCCACTCAGGCTCAGAAAATAGGATATGCACATAATTCGTACTATTGGATAGGAAATACTCGGAGGGTTCCAAAAGTGTTAACATAATGTCTGTGAGTATAACAGAACTCATTTGGCAGGCAAAAACCAGAGAAAATTCCATCCAGAAATCTCATTCTGGTGGCTTATGGCCCACTTTGAGAGACTGCCTATTGAAAACCCCTTATATCAGGACACTGTAGTAGGCTTCCACTGGATGTCAGCAGTCTATATATAAAGTATCAAAGCGATCGGAACTAATGTGTTGAATAGGAAGGGGTTTTGGTGAGAGGAGCTCTTTTTCGGTTGCACGTTTTTGGGCGCACGTTTGGCTGAGCGGTCCACTTTATTTGACTTATATAACGTTTAGGTGACCATCCAAGTGAAATATTATCACTTTTATTCATAAAAGGATAGCTAAGGATGCATTTTAATTGTTTTTGTTTTGTTGAGGAAACGTTTATAGGTTTAGTTGAACGCGTTCTCTTCACGTTGGATTTTCTGAACACAAGGCGCCAACCAAACAGAGATTTATGGATATAATAAATGACTTTTTCTAACCAAATACCCATGGATTGTCTTCGTTGGACACTTGGGAAGCCCTCAGCAGAAGTTCTACAAAAGGTAAGGCACAGGTTTTCCCTGTGAAATGCATTTTCTATGGACCGCGCTGGCTAATGAATTCATGGTAATGGAAAATATTGAAGGTGCTACCCTCAAACAATCAAATGTAGTTCTTTCGCCGTAAAGCCTTTTTGAAATCTGACAACGCTGTGATATTGCCAAGAAGCAGAGCTTTTGATGAGTATGAAACACTTGTATATTGATGCATGTTTAATAATTCAACTTTTGGATTTTGAAATTGGCGCCTTGCATTTCACCTGGTAGCGCCCCACCACTCCCTAAGTTAAAGAGAGCGTTACGGAGTCAAACCATGGAGATATGAAGGGCACAATCTTACCATACAGGGCCTCTCCCCGTTGGTAATGGCATGCCTCTCTCCTTGAACTGAACACAGTCTGATGTCAATTCGCACAGAACCCATCTCACTCCCACTACTGGTATTCTGATGTCCAATCAACTAACACATAATGGAGCTATCTTTCCTCTTTGTGTTGGTCTTCACTGTGATGAGTTGTGTGTCCATATTCATTGAGACTTTATGGTTCACACCACCCTGAATGACTGTGCTGTGTCTAGCCAGGCTTTTTTGTTGTTGTACCTGTTATTTAACTTATTTCTTTAAAATTCTCAGACATGTAAAGGATGTGGTGTGAGGAGAGACAAGGATTGTATTCCCCCAAATCATAGGAATGCACATTGTGTCTGTCCCTCTTTCACCCAAGTTGGAATGGTGGCGAATGCTTTGGAATACGGACATCACAATGGCTCACTCTACTGTGCCACAGGCACTGAATTAGTGGCACAAATTAAGCAGCTTCTGGAGTACCAGCCCAGCCGTGAAATTAAACGCGTTCACGTGTTTTTCTCTCTCTCCATATAGCTCTAAAGCTAGCTAGTTTTCCCTCTCTCCACAGAAAACTAAGGCTCCTTACATGAAATGTATTCCAAAAGGCATCATGCAGCATTTCATCATGCAGCATTTCTAACCCAGCCCATTTCAGTGATACATATTTGAGAGTCTACATAACTGCTGAATCAAAGCCACGGGAAACGGGAACATAAACTCAATCAGTGTTTGTGATGAAAGTGTGTAGTTTGAACATCTGGCTTGGATAAGAGTAGAATGTTAGTTCAGCTACACACTTTCACCATTGAGTTGAGTCATAGAAAGCCTCCCCCCTCTGTCGTCTTCTCTCTTTTCTCTTCGTCTCTCTCTTACTCTTTCGATCTCTCCTCGTCTGTCTCAGTCAGTGGCTGATACCTCTAAAAATGGTTTGCATTGGCATTCCAGCTGCAACATCTGAGCCCTACATGTACCATTGGAATGCATGGCCTTCCGTTGTCAGGTGGTTAGGAGCCCTAATGGCTACACAGAGGCTCCCATCTCAGTTACCCACTGTCAACTTTTAGTCACCATAGTCATGCTGCAACTGCTGTAGATGACAGCTCAACTGTAACTGTAGCCTCCAACTGTAACTCACCACAGTGGAGCTCCAGCGTCTGGGGGTCATGTGGTTGGTCTCAATGTTCTCTCCCCAGATGCAGGCTTTGCATGCTATGCTGTTATCAGACTATCCACAAACACACATATTTTATGAAAGATAAGCCCAGTGGCCCCTGGGTAATGAGTTTATTGGTTTCCAGATATATCCAGAGTCCTGGTTCATGTTCGGCTCTTCTGAGTAGAAGGACAAAGAAGGTTCTTTAGTAGAACCCTGGAATCAGCTGTTCTCCTCTCATTCCCTCTCTGGGCTAATGACATCACTGGCCGTAAATCCACTGTGTCATTGATTAAACCTTATCCACAGCAAATACCCTCCATGAACAAGACCACAACTGTCCTCTGGACTGATGCTGGATTTATCAAAACACCAAGACATTATTAAAAAACCCTCCCGAGCCTCCCAAGTGTTGCAGAGGTCTAAGGTACTGCATCACAGTGCTAGCTGTGCCACTAGAGATCCTGGTTCGAGTCCAGGCTCTGTCTCAGCGGTCTAAGGTACTGCATCACAGAGCTAGCTGTGCCACTAGAGATCCCGGTTTGAGTCCAGGCTCTGTTGCAGCTGGCTGTGACCGGGAGACCCATGGGGCAGCGCACAATTGCCCCAGAGTTGTCTGGGTTAGGGGAGAGTTTGGTCAGCCGGGATGTCCTTTTCCCATCGCGCACTAGCGACTCCTGTGGCGGGCCGGGCGCAGTGCATGCTGACAGGGTCGCCAGGTGCACGGTGTTTCCTTCGACACATTGGTGCGGCTGGCTTCCGGGTTAAGCGGGCATTGTGTCAAGAAGCAGTGCGGCTTGGCTGGGTTGTGTTTTGGAGGACGCACGGCTCTCGGCCTTCGCCTCTCATGAGTCTCTACGGGAGTTGCAGCGATGAGACAAGACTGTAACTACCAATTGGATACCACGAAATTGGGGAGAAAAAAGGGGTAAAAGTAACAAACATTTAAAAAATATATATATAATAATTTTAACTCCCCAGTATAGAGACAATGTTAACTGACCGTGAAACATTAACATAGTCTTCTTCTGGAGAATAATGAATATTGACATCATGGAGCTTGAGCTCCAACCTCTTGTCTGTACAGCCAGAGAGATGTAGTTTAGAAAGGTGGTTTGAAAAGGGGGGGATAATGGGGGCAGATATGGGACAGGGATCATGGGGGCAGATATGGGACAGGGATCATGGGGGCAGATATGGGACAGGGATCATGGGGGCAGATATGGGACAGGGATCATGGGGGAAGATATGGGACAGGGATCATGGGGGCAGATATGGACAAGGGATCATGGGGGGCAGATATGGACAGGGATCATGGGGGCAGATATGGGACAGGGATCATGGGGGCAGATATGGGACAGGGATCATGGGGGCAGACATGGGACAGGGATCATGGGGGCAGACATGGGACACATTATTTAAAAATCAGTACCACCAGCTCCTACAAAACATCAGTCATCTAGGCCGTACACACACACAACTGAATCAACACGGCAACCATCTACAGCTGATTATGTTCCCGGGTTTGGCAGAAATTTCCAATGTTGTGTTCCAATACCTTATGCTTACCATTTCTTGGCAAATTCACATAGCAGTGACGGTGGCACACAAGTGTCAACTATGTAGCAGGTTAGTGTGATCGGTGGAGTGTGGTCTGGAATGGAGGAGGATATAGGGAGGACTTGTGGCAACATCCCTGTGCTATTCTCAAAGTGAAACCCAAGAGCTGTTAACCTGAACAGGAATGGGAAACGTTCTACTCATGTAAGGGTTTTATTTCAAACAAGTTCACAATATTAATCTAAATAGTTGATAGTTAGTTGAACATCTAATAACCATTTGTAAGGAGACTCCAAATAAAGTAACTAAATAGCCTACAATTAAAGGCATAGTAAAAGCACAATACATGTATCTTTGTTTCAGAGTTAGATGAATCTTAATGTGCCGTGCGCATGTTCCTTTCCACTTTAGAGTAACATTAAGCTCTTCACTGATTATTTCCATCCTTCTGGTTAGTCTGGCATAGTGTTCCCCCAGTTTACACTGTGCCAAAGAGCGTATTTTTTACTGTCCAAGTGCCCAGATGAGCCACTATGGAGTTCTGGAGAAGTCATCACGCAGACCGAACCAACACCAGTCCCACCAGTCTCATCTTCAAACCATAACATCGCCATGCAATTATCATCTATATTAACAGACTTAAGAGTGTGGTTTGGATCTGACTGCTGAAGCTTCCACTCACACCTTCCCAACATGAGGAAAAGAGAGGTACCCGTGTAAACAGAAATACCCACCACACACACAGTTTGACAGTTTCCACCACCTAAGGGGCGTCATCTTGTGGATGTAATTTTACTCCCTGCTGAGTCAACAGGTAATGTATGGTCACTTCCCCATATCTCTCTTTCACACACATCCATCCATTCTTCCCACCCATCCTGCTGGCTAATAGTATAAACATGATGCATCTCCCCAGGAGAAGCAGGAAACAAACACAGGATGAACTTCCTTCTCCTATGAAACTTCTGGAAACACAGATGAAAAGTCCCCAAACACACTGCGAAGATCAAATTGAACTTCCAGAAGTATATTTCCCCAATTTAAAAAGATTTAATCTGAGTAAAACCTGCCTGATGGACCTGAATTTTTCTGAAATGAGCACAGAATGTTTTAGAAAGAGTGGGCGTTCCATCCCTGCAAAGTTTACGCTTACACACACACACGCGCATGCGCGCACACACACACACTGTTCTCAGGATGTAGTCCATCATTATTTTCAATGGCATCTTTTCCCCTTTGTGTCGGCTAGCCACTTTTTACCAGCCCTAAACCCCGAAAAGCTAATAGCTGCCTCATGTCACACCATAATAAGAAAAGCATTACAGAACTCACTTGTGAAAAAGCCATGTGTAATTTAAGATAATTGAAACACAATTATGGAACATTTCATTGGCATGTTCACCTCTAGGGGGAAAGTTTAAGTTAGGAATTCATGTTGCACAGCATGTTGCACATGCTCACAAACACTCCAATGGCTTGCTATACCTGGGTCATCTAACTCTTTCCTACTTTTCTCAGAGTCAGTCAGGCTTAGGTTTATTGAGGTACCATGCTTAAAGTTAGCTTACTAGAGTTATCCATAGTTCAAGATTGAGCATGTAGGACACAGATAACTTCAGAGCCATGAGGTAGAGAGGTGTAAAGAGATGTGCTACTCACTGTGTAGGAACAGAGCACAGAGAACCAGGGCTAGAGTCAACCCTCGCCAGGACCCATTCATTCTTCTCATGGACACAGCCATCCTCCAGTCCTTTGTGAGTGCAGCCGGTGTCTGTGTGTGTTTCCCTGTAGGAGTGTGTGAGAGAGAAAGAGAGCCCTGAGTAAGTGAGTGTTTGAGAGCTGGGGGAGTCTGTGTGTGTTTCCTGTGAATGCTCGCAGAGCTTGACAGACTGGCAGGATAAAGTGTGGCTTGTGTTCCGCTGGTTTTATATGGCCCCTCTCTTTTGCCCTCCCCCTCTCTCCCTCTCTCTTCCCCTCTCTCTCACCCTCTCTCTCCCGCTCCCTCCTTCTTTCTACACACCCCTTTTCTCACTGGTTGGGTTTAACCCCTCTTAAGGCAGCTGGTCCTCCTCGTTTGTGTGCATAAGAAAGAGTGCGTGTAAGAATCCGAGTCAGTGAGTGAGCAGGGCATACTGTAGTAAGTTTGTGTGAGTGCAATGGTAATATAATGCTGGAGTGACTTGAGTATCGAGCCATCTGTCTGTCTGAGGCATACATTAGTACATATTTGTTGAAAACTAAGTAAATTCACATCAGGCTTTATGGTACCACAAGTGAACTAGCACCTCAGCTGTATATTTGGAGTTGACCCCAACCATGACTCGCTGTACCCCTGAGTACCTAATTGAGACATCCCAGTCCCAGGCAGCCTGCTGGCTCTGGCTCGTCTGATAGGCTGAGAGAGGTTTTGCTTTGAAGATGCTCCTGGTAAACAAGAAGCGCTCCCCCCTGGTCTCATCTGTCTACCTACTTTATATTGTGCTGCATAGCTGAGAGGCCTGTAAAAGCGCATGGCGTCACGCAAATTGCTGTGCCGTGCCGTGCCGTGCCTGGGCTTTAGTGTGTCCCTGGACTGGTGAGTCAGAATTATACTGGGATGAGTCATCCACTGAACCCCCGCCAATTTACGGACAACTGACCAATTATGCTATTCTGTGTGTTTTTTTTTGCACTGATCTTAACTTTTTTTGTACATAATGTTTCTGCCATCGTTTCCTATGACCGAAAAGATCTTCTGGACATCAGAACAATGATCACTAACATCAATTTGGATGAAGAATTTTACTTCAATGACCCGGCAGCGCAGGACACTGCTCACCCCAGACCAGGCCGTAATCCCCGACACCCTACCCCAGACCAGGCCCTCTGAAGAGGAAAAGACGGGGATGAGACAGCCTATAGGGAGGAGGTCAGAGACCTGGCAGTGTGGTGCCAAGACAACAACCTCTCCCTCAACGTCAGTGTGACAAAGGACCTGATTGTGGACTACAGGAAAATGGACACATCACTAAAGATCTATCATGGTCCAAACACACCAACACAGTCGTGAAGAGGGCACGACCACACCTTTTCACCCTTAGGAAGCTGAACATATTTGGCATGGGCCCTCAGATCCTCAAAAAGTTATCAAGTATGGTGACTGCTTGGCATATGACCGCAAGACGCTACAGAGCATATTGGAATCTACCCACACACACTGGACTCTACCCACATACACTGGACTCTACCCACACACACTGGAATCTACCCACACACACTGGACTCTACCCACACACACTGGACTCTACCAACACACACCGGACTCTACCCACACACACTGGACTCTACCAACACACACTGGAATCTACCCACACACACTGGACTCTACCCACACACACTGGACTCTACCAACACACACCGGACTCTACCCACACACACTGGACTCTACCCACACACACTGGAATCTACCCACACACACTGGACTCTACCCACACACACTGGAATCTACCCACACACACTGGACTCTACCCACACACACTGGACTCTACCAACACACACCGGACTCTACCCACACACACTGGAGTCTACCCGCACACACTGGACTCTACCCACACACACTGGAATCTACCCACACACACTGGACTCTACCCACACACACTGGACTCTACCCACACACACTGGACTCTACCCACACACACTGGACTCTATCCACACACACTGGACTCTACCCACACACACTGGACTCTACCCACACACACTGGACTCTACCAACACACACCGGACTCTACCCACACACACTGGAGTCTACCCACACACACTGGACTCTACCCACACACACTGGACTCTGCCCACACACTTGCATTGACACCCCAACACACACACACATGCTGCTGCTAGTCACTTTACCCTTACCTATACAGTATGTACAGTATATAGCTACCTCAATTACCTCATACACCTGCACATCAACTTGGTACTGGTACGCCCTGTATATAGCCATGTTATTTTTACTCTATATTTGTATTCGTTATTCACTGTCACAATTTGCTATTACATTTTTTTATCTAATCTTTAACTCTGTATTGTTGGAAAATGACCTGTAAGTCTACACCCATTGTCTACGAAGCATGTGACAAATACAATTTTATTTGACACTTAAGGAAATCATAAAACCATATTCACACACACATGCCATACTCACTGAAATCTATGGGATTATAATGATGACAGAACTACGTGAGTTTGTATTTCGAGTTTTGTGGTTGCAAGTACGATTCGCAAATGTGAAATTACATTTTGCAAGCTTGTATCATGATGTGTATACGATTTAACAACGGTTGCAAACTTGTAACATGACATTTGAATACATTCAGTTCGATTTGAAAGAATACTTTATTTTCATAATTATTGTAAGTCCATTTACGACTATGAATATTCTGCTTTGAATCAAAAATACACTTGGAGTTCTGCGCTTGGAGTTCTGTCACTGTTGTCTCATTGTAGAAAGTTTTGTACATTTGTAGAAAGAGATTCAAAAGTCAAATTTTGACTTGTGCTCTGGGGCCACCTTTTACTCCTGACCAATGAGTTCCCTCTGCCAAAACAACAGCCACCTAACCATTTTCTGGATTGTTCCATCAATGAATATCAGAAAGTAGCCAACCACATGAGCAAAACAGGATGAATTAAAGAAAACCAAAATGATCTACATGAAGGTAATTGTCTCTTTTATCTGTGTATATAATTTTTTGGGGGGAGTGAAAAGGCGTGGCAGTCATTTTTTTATCATGTGAAATATAATGGTTCATTTCAGACGAACTCCAGACCAGTCATTGAATTGATAGCCGTTATTGCATTAGATAGCCTCTGACATTCATCCTAGCTTTACTATAAACTGGCTAGCTTTATCAGGCAGTTTTAGATGTGAGGGGAAAACAAATATATTTGCTAGTTAACCATCTGATTGATAAAGTTGAAATAAATGCCATTGGCTAGCTAGATAGCTAACTAAATTGAAACTGCTGGGGGAAAGGTAGCTAGCTAACTCAATCATCACTGCAGTGTAGCTAATGTTAGCTAGGTTTCTAGAAAAAAACCTATTAACTATAGTTATATTTGCTAGCTAAATTTTACAGACTTGCTACTGACTTTTGAACACTTTTTGTCAAGATGCTTCATTCCACTGCCTCTTGCTACTTCCTAATATTTGGTTGATAGAACAATCCAGGCAATGGTTAGGTGGCTGTGGTTTTGGAAAAGGGAACTGATTGGCCAGGAGTAGGTCCTGCCCCCAGAGTGCAAATCAAATATTTACTTGCAAATCTCATTCTACAAATTTACAAAACTTTAACTGTGTTTCTATTCCAAGAAAACTAAAAAAACTAAACCCTCAGGGTTTCAGTTAGGATGGAACGGAAAAAATGGAGCTGTACAACATGACGGTCGGGAGTAGGCTACAGTACTAAGAGCATAACATTCTAACTTCAATATACTTTTTAAATAAATAAGACCTACACCACTTTTAACAGCACATTACTCAACACAAGTGAGACTCATGTCACGTACAGTATATCGAAACATGTTTTTTTCAATGACGTGACTCTCCGCCAGTAGTTACATTTAGAGGATTGGAGGATTCTTCGTTAGGGCAAATCTGATCTGTGAGAATATCTAAGGGGCTTTTATATAATTCTAAATTAATTAATACAGTGCCTTGCAAAAGTATTCACCCCCTTGGCGTTTTTCCTATTTTGTTGCATTACAACCTGTCATTTAAATTGATTTTTATTTGGATTTCATGTAATGGACATACACAAAATAGTCCAAATTGGTGAAGTGAAATAAAAAAATTACTTGTTTTAAAAAATTCAAAAAAATTCTAAACGGAAAAGTTGTGCGTGCATATGTACTCACACCCTTTGCTATGAAGCCCCTAAATAAGATCTGGTGTAACCAATTACCTTCAGAAGTCACATATTTAGTGTGGCAATCTAAGTGCCACATGATCTGTCACATGATCTCAGTATATATACACCTGTTCTGAAAGGCCCCAGAGTCTGCAACACCACTAAGTAAGGGGCACCACCAAGCAAGCGGCACCATGAAGACCAAGGAGCTCTCCAAACAGTTCAGGGATATCCAAAACTTTGAACATCTGTCACGACTTCCGCCAAAGTCGGTGCCTCTCCCTGTTCGGGCGGTGTTCGGCGGTCGACGTCACTGGTCTTTTAGCCATCACCGATCCACTTTTCATTTTCCATTTGTTTTGTCTGTGTTTTCCACACCTGGTTTCAATTCCCTCATTACATGTTTTGTATTTAACCCTATGTTCCCCCCCATGTCTTTGTGTGGGATTGTTGTTTTAGTGCTTGTGCACATTATTTTGGACTGGTGCGTTTCGGGTTATTTTGTGCCCATGTATTCTCGTGTTGTTTAACCGTTGGGTGATATATATTAATCGACTACGAACATTACCAAGTTTTGCTCTCCTGCGCCTGACTTCGCTGCAAGCAATCCTTATAACATCCCACAAAGCACCATTAAATCCATTATAATTTTTTTTTAAGAATATGGCACCGCAACAAACCTGCCAAGAGAGGGCCGCCCACCAAAACTCACGGACCAGGCAAGGAGGGCATTAATCAGAGAGGCAACAAAGAGACCAAAGATAACCCTGATGGAGCTGCAAATCTCCACAGCGGAGATTGGAGTATCTGTCCAAAGGACCACTTTAAGCCGTACACTCCACAGAGCTGGGATTTACGGAAGAGCGGCCAGAAAAAAGTCATTGTTTTAAGACAAAAATAAGCAAACACGTTTGGTGTTCGCCAAAAGGCATGTGGGAGACTCCCCAAACATATGGAAGAAGGTACTCTGGTCAGATGAGACTAAAATTGAGCTTTTTGGCCATCGAAGAAAACGCTATGTCTGGCACAAATCCAACACCTCTCATCACCCCGAGAACACCATCATATTTTCCATCAGCAGGGACTGGGAATCTGGTCAGAATTGAATGAATGATGGATTGCGCTAAATACAAGGACATTCTTGAGGGAAACCTGTTTCAGTCTTCCAGAGATTTGAGACTGGGATGTAGGTTCACCTTCCAGCAAGACAATGACCCTAAGCATACTTCTAAAGCAACACTCAAGTGGTTTAAGGGGAAACATTTAAATGTCTTGGAATGGCCTAGTCAAAGCTCAGACCTCAATCCAATTGAGAATCTGTGGTATGACTTAAAGATTGCTGTACACCAGCAGGAACCCATCCAACTTGAAGGAGCTGGACTAGAATTTCCTTGAATAATGGGAAAAAATCCCAATGGCTAGATGTGCCAAGCTGTCCACACCCTAATTATAGTCTAGGTTTCTCTTAGAATAAAAACCTTAGTGTAACAACAGTTTTAGTGAGTAATACTGAAGTCGTGCACAATTATCAGTTTCTATTTGGTTTATGTCTTCCATTCCTTGTCAGTTAGAGACACAGTAGGGCCTTGAGACCCAAAAGCATAATCAGTACTTTAACTCCCCCCCCTTGCGCTGGTCCGGAGCAATGCAGTAGTGACGCAGGGTATCGTACCGAACCACAAATTACCTCTAAATCCCGCAGCATAATCGCAAAACTTTTAGTTGAACAACCACTGTGCATTGTTGTAAATGGACTTGCAATAATTCTGAAAAGAACTTATTGAATGTATTCAAATGTCAAGTTTGCGACCGTTGTTAAATATTTCACACATCATGATACAAGCTTGTGAAATTAAATGACACATTTGCGAATCGTACTTGCAACCACAAATCTGAATGTGCGACCACGAAATTCAAAATACAAACTTGCGTAGTTCTGTCATCATTTATAATCCCAAATAAATCCCTATACACACACATGCCATACACTCATTGAAATAACCCTATACACACATGCATGCTGTTTTGCAATTTCACACTCCATCCCAGCAACGATTGGGATCAAGCAGTTGTGCTGTGTTTTCTCTCTCTCTCTCTTTGTAAATGTGCTGTTGTTGCTAGGTGTTCACACATAGATGTGCACGAGCCTAGCAGAGAGATAGGCAGGACACATCTGGAAGCAGCGCAGCAACACTGGTGTTTTCTTGGGGATTGCCTGCAAAATTGCTTGTCAAACAATCGGACCAGATGGGGCTGAATCAAGTCCCTGTGCATGTTCCCTTTCCTTTGGGACTGACTGGGATGTGGTAATCTGATCCCTTTACGAACCCCCTCTTCAACCCCACCCCTCCATAGACCCTCTCTCATTATCTGGAAATGGCAATGCATGGTAGGAGTGGGGGGGTTGTGCAACCTTAACTTACTAATGCTGACCAGACTGGGTCGCACACAAACACAGCTTCATGATTTACATAAATTCAAATGAAAACCTGCACGGTCGGAAATAGAAGCACAAGCATTTCGCTACACTCACATTAACATCTGCTAACCATGTGTATGTGAGCAATATAATTTGATTTGATTTGATTTGACAGCATTGCACATTTCATGTAGCCTACTTTTGTCCAGCCAATAGCCTAACCACCGATCAAGCAACATTATGGACTAAAATGTTCAAATCTTGTTGCTGCAGGATTATTTTGTTCCGACAATGCTGGTCAAATTAGGATCCCACACCTGTAAATGCATACACTCCCGAGCACACACACACACACACCCGAGCAGGCACGCACACACATAATGCACATACATGACCCTTCCCCCAGCCAGGAGCACTCATCACTGAACTTGAGGCTAGTTTTAGTGCGGCTGCTGAGAGGGGCAAAGGGTTATGGGGATTTATCTTCACTAGGCTATTGCCGTAGTGAGGTTGAGGACTACTGATAGGACTGGATACTAGACTTGACCAGAGACTTCAATGGACAATCTGTTTAGCAGATCTTCTACACTCAGTATCCCACCAGATTTCCAGACAACTGCTTCCAATTCCAGTGTAGATTAGATAATGACATCTCTGTGTTCCTCTCTTGGCAGGGTGACTCGTCTCTGTGGCTTTGTAAGGATGTTCTGTTATGGTTTCCAATTTCCAAACACTGAACTACTCTGTTTAAAGAGGTGACTTGGAGTCGTATCTTAATGTAGATGGTATAAAATACAGTATATACATATTAGATGAGTACAGCAAGATATGTAAACATTATTAAAGTGGCATTATTAAAGTGACTAGTGATCCATTCATTAAAGTGGCCAATGTTTTCAAGTCTGTATGTAGGCAGCAGCCTCTCTGTGTTAGTGGCTGTTTAACAGTCTGATGGCCTTGAGATAGAAGTTGTTTTTCAGTCTTTCGGTCCCAGCTTTGATGCACCTGTACTGACCTCGCCTTCTGGATGGTAGCAGGCTGAACAGGCAGTGGCTCGGGTGGTTGTTGTCCTTGATGATCTTTTTGGCCTTCCTGTGACATTGGGTGCTGTAGGTGTCCTGGAGGGCAGGTAGTTTGCCCCCGGTGATGCGTTGTGCAGACCGCACCACCCTCTGGAGAGCCTTGCGGTTGTGGACGGTGCAGTTGCCGCACCAGGCAGTGATACAGCTCGACAGGATGCTCTCAATTGCGCATCTGTAAAGATTGTGAGGGTTTAAGGTGACAAACCAATTTTCTTCAGCCTCCTGAGGTTGAAGAGGCGCTGTTGAGCCTTCTTCACCACACTGTTGGTGTGGGTGGACCATTTCAGTTTGTCCGTGATGTGTACGCCGAGTAACTTAAAACTTTCCACTTTCTCCACTGCTGTCCCGTCGATGTGGATAGGGGGATTCTCTCTGCTGTTTCCTGAAGTCCACGATCATCTTCTTTGTTTTGTTGACGTTGAGTAAGAGGTTGTTTTTCTGACACCACACTCCGAGTGACCTCACCTCCACCCTGTAGGCTGTCTCGTCGTTGTTGGTAATCAAGCCTACTACTGTTGTGTCGTCTGCAAGCTTGATGATTGAGTGCATGACCACGCAGTCATGGGTGAACATGGAGTACAAGAGGGTGCTGAGGACACACCCTTGTGTTGAGGATCAGCGAAGTGGAGATGTTATTGCCTACCCTCACCACCTGGGGCCGGCCCGTCAGAACGTCCAGGACCCAATTGCACAGGGCGGGGTTGAGACCCAGGGCCTCAAGCTTACTGATGAGCTTGGAGGGTACTATGTTGTTGAATGCTGAGCTGTAATCGATGAACAGCATTCTTACATAGGTATTCCTCTTGTCCAGATGGGATAGGGCAGTGTGCAGTGTGGTGGCGATTGCATTGTCTGTGGACCTATTGGGGCGGTATGCAAATTGAAGGGTGACAGGTAAGGTGGAGGTGATATGATCCTTGACTAGTCTCTCAAAGCACTTCATGATGACAGAAGTGAGTGCTACGGGGCGCTAGTCATTTAGTTCAGTTACATTTGCTTTCTTGGGTACAGGAACAATGGTGGCCATCTTGAAGCATGTGGGGACAGCAGACTGGGATAGGGAGAGATTGAATATGTCCATAAACACACCAGCCGGGTGGTCTGCGCATGCTCTGAGGAAGCGGCTAGGGTTGCCGTCTGGGCTGGCAGCCTTGCGAGGGTTAACACGTTTAAATGTCCTAGAGCCGACAGTCCTTGGTATTGGGCCACGTCGGTGGCACTGTATTAACCTCAAAAAGGGCAAAGAAGGTGTTTAGTTTGTCTGGAAGAAAGACGTCAGTGTCCATGACGTCGCTGGTTTTCCATGATTGTCTGTAGACCCTGCCACATACGTCTCGGTGTCTAAGCCGTTGAACTGTGACTCCACTTTGTCTCTATACTGACATTTTGCTTGTTTGATTGCCTTCCAGAGGGAATAACTATGCTGTTTGTAATACGGTGGTTCGCGTTTTTAGTTTTCCTCAAATGCCGCCACAGTTTGCCGCCACTATCCACAGTTTCTGGTTAGGGTAGGTTTTAATAGTCACAGTAGGTACAACCACTCCTATGCACTTCCTAATAAACTCACTCACCAAATCTGTTTAAAAGGAGACATGGAGTCGTATCTTGATTGGCTGGACCAGAGCAGAGCACAGGAGGAATATTAGGGTTATATTAAGAGCATGTCCATTACTAAACTGGCAATTTGTAGAGCATTTCTTAAGATCTAGATCCTGGTCCCTGTAATAGTCCTGCTAGTCCCTGTAATAGTCCTGCTGCTCCGTGTAATAGTCCTGCCGGTCCCTGTAATAGTCCTACTGGTCCCTGTAATAGTCCTGCTAGTCCCTACAATAGTGCAATAGCCCTGGTAGTCCGTGTAATAGTCCTGCTGGTCCCTGTAATAGTCCTGCTAGTCCGTGTAATAGTCCTGCTGGTCCCTCTAATAGTCCTGCTAGTCCCTGCAATAGTGCAATAGCCCTGGTAGTCCGTGTAATAGTCCTGTTGGTCCGTGTAATAGTCCTGCTGGTCCATGTAATAGTCCTACCGGTCCCTGTAATAGTCCTGATAGTCCCTGTAATAGTCCTGATAGTCCTTGTAATAGTCCTGCTGGTCCCTCTAATAGTCCTGCCGGTCCCTCTAATAGCCCTGCTGGTCCGTGTAATAGTCCTGCTGATCCTTGTAGTAGGCCTGCTGGTCCGTGTAATAGTCCTGGTTAAGGCCATATTTACCCTTTGGTGTTTTTTTTCCTGTGGTTGGACAGTCTTAGGAGCAGGCAGCCAGGTTGAACTGCAGTAGGACTGTCTCTGGCAGACTACTGTGGCTGGGTTTCTCATTCACTGACCAATGACTACCACATTGCACTGTTGGACTGCAGTCCCAAGTCATGATGAAAAGCCATGAGGTTTCCTTGTTCTTCCTCTAAATACTGTATCTTGCTGAAGAAAATAACAACATTTTATTTACAGATTTGTCTAAATTACGGAATGTGAAGATGAACAAATAAGGTATCACACATCTCGGTCAAGACAACAGGATATTACGTGGAATTCAACAGCAACACTAATGTGTAATTAATTTCCCCTTGAGCAATTAGGAGACCTCCAAAAAGGAAGGTCAACTTGACCATAGAGAGGTCATTAAAGTGATTATGACCACAAAGGAGGCAACTTTCAAGCTTCCAGGATTGTTAGAATGGAATTCCGACTCAGCATTCCTGGAAGTTGGAAATGGTGAGGAGAGACAGGGAATAGGGTCAGGGTGTGACCTGGCCTGAGAGACGAGCAGCTTGAGAGAGTAGCAGGATGTGACCGAGAGCGAGGGGACTGTGTTTTCCAAGGCAGGATCATCAGGGAGTACTCAGGCATGCAGCCAGAGGAGGAAACACTAGAGAGACTAAGACCTCCACAACCTCCAGATAAACCCCCGGTTCTCCTCTCTCTCCCTCTCTTGTATTTCTCTCTCCCGCAATCATCCTGCTGACCTCCCATCCCTCCTGTTTCCTGCTATTCTTAGGACCTCTGTAGTTATCCCCCAAAAATATTTATAGATTTCAGACGAGTCCTGTGGGGCTTGTAGAGGTCGTAGAGCAAAATGGAGAACATCATCAAGTTTGAAAGAGAGTCTCCCCTTTCTTAGTATGTCAAACCATTTGGACGCTACAGAAGTTTTTGTGAGAAGACCAATTTTCGGGATGTCTCATGGTCTGACAAACACCGCTGTAGCTCGGCCACCTTCCACCGCAGATGCGGAAGGCCGACATAGGAGGATGCGGTAGATTGAGACGACCCATGTTTTATTGATTTGGAGTCATCTGTAATGGACTTTCCAAAACATGAAGGACTAGAGCTAAGTTCACTTAATTCTTTATCCTCCTCCCTCCACCTCTTAGATGTGAAGCATGGTTCTTGTACCGGTACCGACCAACATTTTTGCTTATAAATTGATATCCGTACACCATAGGTCGAAATGGCATGCATTGAGCGGTAGACCTGATTTTTCACGGACACAGGAGTATGTCTCTTCTGCCTGTGTGAAGCAGGATGTTAAATCTGACACCACTTGAAGCTGGGATGTCCCTCCTACCATTTAATTCGCTCTTCCAACTGTCCATCAACTCCTGGCTGAACCGTATGTCACATCCAGTAACAATCCCTAGCATCCTTACACCATAACACAATCCCTAGCATCCTTACACGATAACACAGCAGGAGAGAGTGGTTTTATTCCTTTAGCACATTCAGAGATCAATTTATAACCAGTAATCAAAAATAATTACAGTTTTTTCCAACTGCTTACACACGTTTTCAAAACTGTCTCCTTTTTTTTTCAAAACTCTACACACAATTTCCAAAACTGCACACACAAAATGCAAAATGCCTCACATCTCCTTCAAAATGTAACACTGCATTCAAAATGCCATAAACACATGTCAGAATGAAGCATTTGCATCAAATGGCAAACACTGCTTTCATAATAGTACATTTTTGGATATACCATGTAAACACTGTTGTTTTAAATCTAAAGCTCTTTGGTCTTTCATAGGCTTATATCTACATTTCAATACAATGTTCTACAGTGAAAGTAATCTGCTGAGAGGGGTAACAAGTACACTGTAAACACCAATGCAATGTAGAAACAGAAAATATTTACAGTTTTTGCCCATTGCTTACACACTAAAACCGAATGCTTAGACCAAAGCCTCAATACCTAAACTTCGTGTAGCATACCTTAAACACAGTGTAACCATAGCTTAAACACAATGTCAACTTTGCACTTTGTTTGCAATTCTGTAACACACTTATTGCGAAACACTACACACGTTTTCTTACATTAGACACTTTGTTCAAAAACGAAATCACCTGTTATCATTGGGAAAACACTCTGTTCAAAATGCAAAACTCATCTGGCAATTGTATGCACTTACATACACACCTGAAAACACTTGCACAGAAAACAGAACACCAATCAGTCTGAGCCTTAGCACTACAAATAGGCCTCAGGTAAACCATTTTTAGAACTTTGCAAGCATGGAGGCAATGAGAGTCAGAGTAAGAGGAGGACAAAGAGAGAGAGGAGTCGGATGTGGAAGAGGACGTGGAAGAGGACGAGGACCAGTGCGGAGACGTATATCAGATGACATCAGGGCTACTCTGGTGGACCATGTGATAAATCATGGCCTGTCCATGAGGGAGGCTGGGCAAAGAGTCCACCCTAACCTCAGTCGCTACACAGTAGCATCGACAATAAGGACATTCCGACTGGAGAACAGGTATATCTTCAAGTTTCTACTCCAGACTGTACCTACTGTATGTGTCACATGATTCTGTAACATTTTACAGTATTACTGTACTAACTATACTATACAAAAATGGGTAGTGCTGTGAAGTACTGTATATGTAAAGGAATTCCATTGTGATGTTGCAGTACTGTGTACAGTTTGAAAGTACAGTATGTGAAAAATAACCTAACCAATGACATCTTGTGGTGGCATTTTCTACAGAATGGTTGGACGACCTCCTCAAGGTGGAAGGGAACGGCTCTTCACTCAACAACAAGAGCTTGCCATCATTGAAATGGTGCGAGAAAATAATGCAATCCGACT
Source organism: Brachymystax lenok tsinlingensis (assembly GCA_030435695.1). Lineage (NCBI taxonomy): Eukaryota > Metazoa > Chordata > Actinopteri > Salmoniformes > Salmonidae > Brachymystax > Brachymystax lenok. Next base: position 17,381,063 of record CM059802.1, read on the forward strand.
TTGTGAGTTGCAACAACGCATAATTGCAAATGGAAATGAATTCACCATATCAACAGGGTCAGCATTTCTACACTAAGTCGCATCCTACAGAAACATAACTTCAGAATGAAGCAGCTGTACAGGGTGCCATTTGAGAGGAACAGTGTCAGGGTCAAGGATCTGCGCCATGATTATGTGCAGGTATGTGTCACTTTACTTTACATACTATATATTGTGATGTGGGAATGAGGGTTTATGCTGCCACCTGCCCTGCCTGTAGCTTGTAGTTTTTGTCTATACTCAGCCAACCCAGCCCCTACTTGTGTGAAAATATAGACATTATAGTTACTGTATGTGTTTTCAGTAACACTATTCAATATTTTCTGTTACAGACAGTTCTGGAGTTTGATGTCACTAACTGCCGCATGAGTTCATCTACGTGGATGAGGCAGGCTTCAATCTGGTCAAAACCAGGCGTCGGGCCGTGAACGTAGTTGGACAAAGGGCTGTTGTAAATGTCCCTGGGCAGCGTGGGGGAAATATAACCTTGTGTGCTGCAATTAGTGTCCAAGGAGTCCTGCATCATCATGCCACTCTAGGTCCCTACAATACAGGACAGATCATTGCATTTCTAGATGCACTACATGCAGTTGTGCAGGACAGACCACAGCAGCCCAGGTTTGTTGTCATCTGGGATAATGTTAGTTTCCACCGGGCTGCTCTGGTCCGAGATTGGTTCAACAACCATAATAATTTCACAGTTTTATACCTGCCCCCTTACAGCCCCTTTCTAAATGCAATCGAGGAATTATTTTCAGCGTGGCTGTGGAAAGTATATGATCGGCAACCACATGCCCGCATGACTCTTCTGCAAGCAATGGAAGAGGCATGTGGAGACATTGAGGTGGGATCAATCCAAGGGTGGATTCGGCACACAAGGCGATGTCCTCGCGATGCCTAGCCTGCGAGGACATCGCCTGTGATGTTGACGAGGTCTTGTGGCCAGATCCGAACAGAAGGCGTGATCCATAAGCCCCCCCGCCCCCCACCACGCACGCACGCACACGCACACACACACGCACACACACACACAAAACAAGTATATGTTTTTTCCCCCCAATAGCAATTTATCCAGTAATTGTTTAGTTTTTTTTACTTTTGTTTTGTTGCTAAATTTGATTTTTGTAAATACTGTTTGATTACTGCAGAAATTCTACTTTTGAGTTTTACAGAAGACTGAGTCTGAGAAAATGACAATACAAATAGAAACACAAAGACTGCAGTGTTTTATATAAAGCCCATCAGTGTGTTGCTGGTGATATGAAAGAGTAATTCAAATGTTGCTTGTGTGTATGGTTTCGTAGCAAGAATTTCATTTTTAGAAAGGAGTGTTGAGTTTTGATTGCAGTGTTTCATTTTGGCATGTATGTGAGTTGTTAATCTCCAAGTACTATGTCTGATTGGCTTGTGTGTTGAGTTTTGACATAATGAGCCAAATTCTGCAAAAAGTGTGTAAGCAATAGGCAAAAACTGTATTAGGCCAAACATTACTGTTGTATACAGTAGCATACAACAAAACCATAAACATATGTAAACCAAAAGTATATTCTTTAGAATACAGTAAAGAACAATTGTGTGTGTGGGGTCCCGGGGGCAGTCCAGGAATTGGTAGGGGGCAGTCACCAGTGTTAAGCTACGCTTCATCTCTTCTCCAGCCTGGGTCTGGCCACAATACTTTGTCCACATCACAAGATACGTTTTCTCTTGCCAAACATCGAGGGAAGTATCTCCTAGCATGGCGTATCCAACCTTGGACAGAGGCAACCTCTATGTCCCCACATGCGTCCTCCATTGCCTGGAGAAGCGGCATGCGGGCACAGGGTTGGCGATCATACACTTTCCAGCGCCAGGCTGAGAAGAATTCCTCTATGGGATTTAGAAAAGGTGAATATGGGGGTAGGTACAAAACTACAAATTGTGGATGGGTGGCAAACCAGTTTTGGACCAGAGCAGCCCGGTGAAAACTAACATTGTCCCATAAAACCACAAATCTAGCAGGCTCCTGATCTGGATCAGGGACAAGCATTGTGTAAATTGCATCCAGAAAAGTGAGCATATGGCCGGTGTTGTACGGACCCAGTGTGGCATTGTGATGGAGGACCCGGTTTTGAGTGATGGCAGCACACATAGTTATATTACCCCCACGCTGTCCAGGGACATTGGTAATTGCCCTCTGTCCTATTACATTTCTTCCGCGGCGCCTGGTTTTGGTGAGGTTGAAGCCAACCTCATCCACATAAATAAATTAATGTCGAATTACATAGGCATCCAGCTCCAATACTCTCTGTAACAGACAAAAGGATATACAGATGAGTAAATATGGTATGTCTGAAGTACTGGAAGTAGTTTTGCATACATACCTCTACAAAGTCATGTCGCATATTCTTGACTCTGTCAGAGTTTCTCTCAAATGGCACCTTGTAAAGTTGTTTCATCGTCACTCGGTGCTGTTGGAGGATGCGTTGTATGGTTGACAGGCTTACAGCATTGATGTTGTTAAATATGGTGTCATCATTAAGATATGCTCTCTTATCTCTCGAATCCTAATTGCATTGTTGGCCAAAACCATATTTATAATTGCAGTCTCTTGTACATCTGTAAACAAGCGTCCTCGTCCTCCATGATGTCTTTGCCTTTCCACTATGTACAGAATTCAAACACAGTATGTGTTCAGCATAGGAACTGTAAACAATGTACAAAAAAATGTAGTACAGCATGATAACCAACCTCATTCATTCAATGCAGTGCAGTAAATGGATGGCTTAGAGTTACAAATGTTTATGCAATACTATGCAGTCATACGTATTTTACAGCAACTGTAATGCTAATATAGTCATTAGATAGTTGCATACCTGTTCTCATTTCTGAAGGTTCGAATTATGGACGCCACTGTAAATCGACTCAAGTTGGGCTGGACTCTCAGTCCAGCCTCTCTCATGGTCAAACCGTGGTTGATCAAATGATCAACAAGTGTTGCCCTAATCTCATCAGAGATGGCTCTCCTTCCTTCTCTTCTTTGCCCTCGTACTCTTCTTCCTCTTCCCCTCCTACTCCTCTTGCTCTCTGTCCATTGTTGGCATCCATTGTTCAAAACAGGTAATCTGACCTTTGACCTATTTATAGGCCTATACTACAGTAAAGCAGTGATTGGTTAGTGATCAGTTAAGCTATTAGTGTTTGCACATGTGAGGAGTGTGTGTGTGACCTGGTGAATAAGTGTAGAATTTTGATTGGTTGTGTTTGGAAAAGGAAAGCAAGTCACTTCCTGTTAGATTTTTGTGTTTTAGGTCGAGAATTGTGTGTAGTGTTTTGAAAAAAGTGTTTTATGCAATTGACAACTGAGTCAAAGGCTGAGAAATAGCTTCTGGTTTTGGATATTTGGTGTGTAGTTTTGCACTTTGAGTGAGAGGTTTCAAAAATCATGTGACATGAAAAGATTTTGTGTGTAAGCAGTTGGAAAAAACTGTAATAGATTTTAAACAAAAAGCATTTTCTGTTTGTCATAGGACAAGATTAATATGAGATGAAAGGATAGTTCCTAACAAGTTCTGGAAGACAAGCTAGAGCTCTGTGAGATGTTTACAGCGATGGGGGCAGATGTTTTGATCAAGAGAGACCTTTAGAAAATATCCACATTTACTCTAACACTAAATATACAAATATGTATTTACAGTTAAGGTGACATTTTTGTTAGTCATTTCAAGCCTTACTCATGAAGCTTTGTTGAATAGGAAATTCATCATAAAATATATATTTGTACTGTGTACTCAAAAGTGACTACACGTCAGATTTTTATAACTATTTGTACCAGAAAGGTGAGATTTTAACCTTTCTTTGAGTATGCAGCATGACTAGTTATTGTTTATGGCCCTCATGATAAATAAGTACTTTGGGGGATTACGTAGATAACATTTTCGATTACAAGAGGTTAGCTTCTCTCTCTCCCTCTCTAACGCTATCCACTTCACTCCTTACAGCTGTTCCTCTTTAAAAAACTGTCTCAGGAGAGAGCATCCTCCTATAGTTCATAAAACCAACCCAGAGAGCCCCGCCCGCCAACACCAAACACACACACACACACACAGTGTTACACCCCTAACCTGCACGCACACCAGCAGTCCCCGTCCTCCCCCGGAAAAGCAAGCACAACAACTTAGATAAAACGCAAACATGCTACTAATAGGAACTCCGAGTGCGCTCAATTGCTTCTACTGTATAAAGTTGGCCGATTTTAGCCTCAGTGTGAGTTTGATTGCATCATTGTATTTGACCTCGCCCTCACCTTCACTCATTATATATCAATATATATATATATATATATATATATAGTGCATTCGGAAATGATTCAGACCCCTTCCCTCTTTCCACATTTTGTTACGTTACAGCCTTATTCTAAAATGGATTAAATAGTTTTTTAACCCGCATCAATCTACACACAATACCCTATAATCACAAAGCGAAAACAGGTTTTTAGTCATTTTTGCAAATGTATTAAAAATAAAAACAGATACCTTATTTACATAAGTATTCAGACCTTTTGCTATGAGACTCGTAATTGATCTTATATGTACCTAAATGTTTAAAATCCATAATAACTATTAGAATTTATTTGAATTGCGCGCACTCCAGTTTCACCGGAAGTTGTCCCGCCAGCAGGACACCGATCCTACACCTTAACAACAATGCTCTAACAACAAGGCTGTAACACAACAAAATGTGAAAAAAGACAAGAGGTCTGAATACTTTCCAAATGCACTGTGTGTGTGTATATATATATATATATATATATATATATATATATATATTAATATGTACAGTGGGGCAAAAAAGTATTTAGTCAGCCACCAATTGTGCAAGTTCTCCAACTTAAAAAGATGAGAGAGGCCTGTAATTTTCATCATAGGTACACTTCAACTATGACAGACGAAATGAGAAAAAGAAATCCAGAAAATCACATTGTAGGATTTTTAATTTATTTAATTGCAAATTATGGTGGAAAATAAGTATTTGGTCAATAACAAAAGTTTATCTCAATACTTTGTTATATACCCTTTGTTGGCAATGACAGAGGTCAAACGTTTTCTGTAAGTCTTCACAAGGTTTTCACACACTGTTGCTGGTATTTTGGCCCATTCCTCCATGCAGATCTCCTCTAGAGCAGTGATGTTTTGGGGCTGTCGCTGGGCAACACGGACTTTCAACTCCCTCCAAAGATTTTCTATGGGGTTGAGATCTGGAGACTGGCTAGGCCACTCCAGGACCTTGAAATGCTTCTTACGAAGCCACTCCTTCGTTGCCGGGCGGTGTGTTTGGGATCATTGTCATGCTGAAAGACCCAGCCACGTTTCATCTTCAATGCCCTTGCTGATGGAAGGAGGTTTTCACTCAAAATCTCACGATACATGGCCCCATTCATTCTTTCCTTTACACTGATCAGTCGTCCTGGTCCCTTTGCAGAAAAACAGCCCCAAAGCATGATGTTTCCACCCCCATGCTTCACAGTAGGTATGATGTTCTTTGGATGCAACTCAGCATTCTTTGTCCTCCAAACACGACGAGTTGAGTTTTTACCAAAAAGTTCTATTTTGGTTTCATCTGACCATATGACATTCTCCCAATCCTCATCTGGATCATCCAAATGCTCTCTAGCAAACTTCAGACGGGCCTGAACATGTACTGGCTTAAGCAGGGGACACGTCTGGCACTGCAGGATTTGAGTCCCTGGCGGCGTAGTGTGTTACTGATGGTAGGCTTTGTTACTTTGGTCCCAGCTCTCTGCAGGTCATTCACTAGGTCCCCGTGTGGTTCTGGGATTTTTGCTCACCGTTCTTGTGATCATTTTGACCCCACGGGTGAGATCTTGCGTGGAGCCCCAGATCGAGGAAGATTATCAGTGGTCTTGTATGTCTTCCATTTCCTAATAATTGCTCCCACAGTTGATTTCTTCAAACCAAGCTGCTTACCTATTGCAGATTCAGTCTTCCCAACCTGGTGCAGGTCTACAATTTGGTTTCTGGTGTCCTTTGACAGCTCTTTGGTCTTGGCCATAGTGGAGTTTGGAGTGTGACTGTTTGAGGTTGTGGACAGGTGTCTTTTATACTGATAACAAGTTCAAACAGGTGCCATTAATACAGGTAACGAGTGGAGGACAGAGGAGCCTCTTAAAGAAGAAGTTACAGGTCTGTGAGAGCCAGAAATCTTGCTTGTTTGTATGTGACCAAATACTTATTTTCCACCATAATTTGCAAATAAATTCATTAAAAATCCTACAATGTGATTTTCTTGATTTTTTTTCCTCATTTTGTCTGTCATAGTTGAAGTGTACCTATGATGAAAATTACAGGCCTCTCTCATCTTTTTAAGTGAGAGAACTTGCACAATTGGTGGCTGACTAAATACTTTTTTGCCCCACTGTATATATGCAGTATATATACACGTCCCTTTTTCAGTACCCTGTTTTTCAAAGATAATTTGTAAAAATCCAAATAACTTCACAGATCTTCATCGTAAAGGTTTAAACACTGTTTCCCATGCTTGTTCAATCAACCATAAACAATTAATGAACATGCAACTGTGGAACGGTCTTTAAGACACTAACAGTATACAGACGGTAGGCAATTAAGGTCAGAAAACATAGGACACTAAAGAGGCCTTTCTAATGACTCACCAAAACACCAAAAGAAAGATGCCCAGGGTCCCTGCTCATCTGCGTGAACGTGTCTTAGGCATGCTGCAAGGAGGCATGAGGACTGCAGATGTGGCCAGGCCAATAAATTGCAATGTCCGCACTGTGAGACGCCTAAGACAGCGCTACAGGGAGACAGGACGGACAGCTGATCGCACTCGCAGTGGCAGACCACGTGTAACAACACCTGCACAGGATCAGTACATCCGAACATCACACCTGCGGGACAGGTACAGGATGGCAACAACAACTGCCCGAGTTACACCAGGAACGCACATTCCCTCCATCAGTGCTCAGACTGTCCACAATAGGCTGAGAGAGGCTGGACTGAGGGCATGTAGGCCTGTTGTTAGGTAGGTCCTCACCAGACATCACCGGCAACAACGTCGCCTATGGGCACGAACCCACTGTCGCTGGACTAGACAGGACTGGCAAAAAAAAGTGCTCTTCACTGACGAGTCGTGGTTTTGTCTCACCAGGGGTGAGGGTCTGATTCGCATTTATCATCGAAGGAATGAGCGTTACACCGAGGCCTGTACTCTGGAGCGGGATCGATTTGGAGGTAGAGGGTCTGTCATGGTCTGGGGCGGTGTGTCACAGCATCATCGGACTGAGCTTATTGTCATTGCAGGCAATCTCAACGCTGTGCGTTACAGGGAAGACATCCTCTTCCCTCATGTGGTACCCTTCATGCAGGCTCATCCTGACATGACCCTCCAGCATGACAATGCCACCAGCCATAATGCTTGTTCTGTGTATCATTTCCTGCAAGACAGGAATGTCAGTGTTCTGCCATGGCCAGCGAAGAGCCCGGATCTCAGTCCCATTGAGCATGTCTGGGACCTGTTGGATCGGAGGGTGAGGGCTAGGGCCATTCCTGGGAACTTGCAGGTCCCTTGGTGGAAGAGTGGGGTAACATCTCACAGCAAGACCTGGCAAATCTGGTGCAGTCCATGAGGAAGAGATTCACTGCAGTACTGAATGCAGCTGGTGGTCACACCAGATCCTGACTGTTACTTTAGATTTTGACCCCCTTTGTTCAGGGACACATTATTCAATTTCTGTTAGTCACATGTCTGTGGGAAAGTTGTATTCCTGGTCGTAATGTTGGTAAGTTGACGTTGCTCTTATATCCAATAGTTCCTCCCGGTTGTATGTAATAAAACTTTATATTTCCTGGGGTAACAATGTAAGAAGTAATACATAAAAAAACAAAATACTGCATAGTTTCCTGAGAACGTGAAGCGAGGCTGCCATCTCTGTCGGTGCGGGAACTGGGACACACTGTTGTACACGTCGATCGAGAGCGTCGCAAACATGCTCAGTGGGTGACATGTCTGGTGAGTATGCAGGCCATGGAAAAACTGGACATTTTCAGCTTCCAGGAATTGGGTACAGATCCTTGCGACATGGGGTAGACAGGTGTGTGCCTATCCAAATCATGTCCAATCAATTGAATTTACCACAGGTTGACTCCAATCAAGTTGTAGAAACATCTCAAGGATGAACAATGGAATCATGATGCACCTGAGCTCAATATCCAGTCTCATAGCCAAGGGTCTGAATACTTATGTAAATAAGGCATTTCATTTATTTATTTTATTTTAGCAAAATTGTAAAAAAAAAACTGTTTTCGCTTTGTGATTATGGGGTATTGTGTGTAGATTGATAAGAATATATTTTTTCTTTAATCCATTTTAGAATAAGGCTGTAACGTAACAAAATGTGGAAAAAGTCAACGTGTCTGAATACTTTCCGATTGCACTGTATAGTGCCTTCAGAAAGTAGCCATACCCCTTGACTTATTCCACATGTTGTTGTTTTACATTTGTTTTTACAAACAATTAAACAAAAAAAATATGTGTTTTATAGTGTGCCTGTGTGTGTCCCCTCACAGTCCCTGCCGTTCCATGGATTGTTGTTTAACCGTTTTTTTCAAAGTAATTTTGCTGTTTGCTTGAGTAATTGGAGATGGAAGGCAATTCCATGCGATCATGGCTCTGTATAAAACTGCGTTCCCGTGAATTCCTTTTGGACTGTGAAGACACCCCTGGTGGCATGTCTTGTGGTGCATATATTGGTGTCTGAGCTGAAGGTTATTTAATTATGCAGACAATCTGGAATTTTTGTCACAGTAATATTTATCATAAAAAAATAAGCATTTAAATCTCTCAGCAACCCTGAAACAGGGAAGACTGGCATGCATGTTATTGATGTTCAACTTCATATTCATCATCTCCAGCACCACACCAACATCAACATACGAAAATGGCGCGTTTCTATGTTTTGTAGTAAAACAGAGGGGAGGATAAGTGTTTCCAATGACATCAATAACTAATTAGTAGATAATTAGGCAATCACATGATTCCCACAGATGATGTCATTGGAAACAGTCATCATCTTCTCTTTTTTTTACTTTTTTTCCATAATAAATACAAATACAAATACAACAAAACATTTCATTTTCACATAAGTTGATGTTGGGGTGGTGCTGGAGATGAAGTTGAACAATTTTGAAATGTCCCTTTAGTTCTGTATTTGCAGTTAAGGCCAAGGCATGCTGCTCTGTTTTGATCCAGCTGCAGATTTGCTAGGTCTTTCTTTACTGCACTACAAACAAATGTGTTGGTCGCGTACACATATTTTGCGGATGTTATCGTCAACAATTGGCATGAATAGTTTTAGAAATAGTTCCAGTGCTGCATCTAGATTAAATTCCTCATACACAAAAAAAATGTACATCTTCAACAAAAGTCCTGAGAAAATATTTTGTATGATCTCTTAGAAATTACGCTAGGCCCAACTTTTGGCACTTTGGCTTTCCTTGTTATTGACACAATGTTATGGTCACTACAGCCAATGGAAACTGAAATGGCTTTCGAGCAAATCTCTGCAGCATTAGTGAATAGTGGATGTCACAGATCCAACACTATTGGTATGCACTATAGTTGGTTGAGTGATAACCTGGGTCATATTACAGTTAGAAGCTCCCTCTTGAGAGGACAGCTAAAGTAGTTGCTGACCAGTCAATGTTCAGTTCCCCATAAAATAGACCTCTGTTAATGTCACGCACATTATCAAGCATTGCACACATATTATCAAAATACTGTGTTACAATAGCACTTGGTGGTCTATAGCAGCTCCCCAAAAGAAGAGGATTTAGATGAGGCAGGTGAACTTGCGACCACAACACTTCAACAACATTTGACATGAGATTCTCTCTTAGTTTTACAGGAATATGGCTCTGAACATATACAGCAACACCTCCCCCATAGGCATTCTTGTCTTTTCTGTAGATGCTATATCCCTGCATTGCTACTGCTGTATCAAAGGAATTATCTAAGTGTGTTTCAGAGATGGCCAGTATATGGATTTTATCAGATGTTAGAAAGTTATTGATTTCATGAACCTTATTTCTAAGGCTACATATTAATATGAGCTATTCTTAGCCCTTTCCTTAGTTTATCGGAGATTAATAAATGTGTGTGTAAAACATTTGTGTGTGTGTGTGTGTGTGTGTGTGTGTGTGTGTGTGTGTGTGTGTGTGTGTGTGTGTGTGTGTGTGTGTATGTGTGATATTGGACTGAAGCTTCTGACCCTTAGGCTTGGCTCTCTCATTCCTCCAAGGCTTTTGGGAGGAAGGGTGGACAATCACCCTGTCTTAGCTGATGTAAGCAATGTTCCTATGCTCTCTGGCAGCTTTCATAGCTTGGATAAGTTCTTTCCGCCTTTGGCGCACAGCTTCAGAGAAGTCCTTGTTGAGGAACATGTTGGTTCCTCTCAAATACTTGGCTCGGATCAGGCTTGTGGGATTAATTCATTAAGCACAACCCAGATGGCTCTGATTATATTATACTTCTGGATGGATACATCTTTGGAGTCCTTTCTCTACAATTAAGTAAGTCATACTGTATAGTCAGTCAGTCAGTCTAAGCAGTCCCATGTTATTAACTTTAGGTGATCTGCACTGCAGACTCCTGATGTTCTGCACTGCAGACTCCTGATTTTCTATGTTCTAATGAGCTATAAAACTATGACATGAGGCTGAGGTTGACCGTGACAACCATTCAATACAACCGTGACATGAGCATACTTTGTTTTACTGTGTGGTTTGGTTTCATTGCATTCAGGCTTTGCCACCCAGAACATATTGTGAGATACATTAGTGAATTTGACTACCAATAGGGGCTATTATTGAGATAGCCACAAGATGACACTGTAAGACTAGGTTTCTGAAACTAAACTGCAGTTGATAGAAAGCAGAGACATTTCTGGCCTGCTCAATACTGTACTCTTGTGGCCATTCTATGAATCAAAAGTCCAGTCCGAAGCTCTTCCATGCTCTCTCTCCAACCAGTCACTCAACACAAACATACAACATCAGGCAGTTTAAGATGATATATTTATATAAATATTATATCCTAGAATCAGAGCATCATGGCTTAGAGTTAGAAACACATCAATATTCTTGACACAGACAACATGTAATGTACGCATGGTGGAAGTGAACAAAGAACTGGAGAGGGAAGAAGAGAAAGTGTGTGTGAGAGAGAAAAGATACAACCTAAACCTGCTCTCAAAGCAGTTGAACTAGAACAACTGGATCAGTACATGTATGTATCAATGTGGAATGTGCAGTATACATTCATAGAAGCACATCTCTACCCTTGACTAAAAAGGTATAGATGGAGTGTTTGTAGTTCTGTAGTGGTGGTGAGGGGGAAGGCAAGGGGGTGTGACGTCTCACCTCAACCCCTCTGAAGAGTTGTTCTGGGCTTGGGGGGAAAGAGAGGTAAGAGCGCTCCGCTCCGTTCCTCTACATAAAATATTAATTTCACAGAAACTCCTCAGCCTTTAATAATTCTCAAAGAAGTGTGCCGAAAGCGAGCCCTTGCTACCCCAGGCACGTTCACTCTCTGGACAATGGATCCAAGGGAGCACAGTGAGAAAGGATAGAGGGAACAAGGAAAATAAAGAGTGAGGGAAGAGGAAGAAAGAGAGAGAATGAGGGAGATAAATAGAAAGAGAAAAGGAGGGGTGGGTTTAGATGTATTCTTCACAGTTTATGTAACAGATGGCTTGCTTTGAACAGTATATGGGGGGCAACAGGCTGTGTTTAGCAAATTGTGATTGAAATGGTTGAAATAAAGGATTGAAAGCAAATGGTGAAGGAAGGAGTGAAAAAAGAGCTACATCTATGGGCATAGGACATGTAGGGCTTATATAGGGAAGGATTGGAATTGTGAGTGTGGACAAGTTAGAAAACTTGTCCATAGCTCTGGAACACTTACCTGCATTGTGGTATAGCCAGGGGTTTATCACAGAGACACCAGGACCATGAATAGGCAAGAAGACAACACAAATGGTTTCTGGGCAAAACAAGGGCTTTTAGTGACACTTAAAATCAACAGGCTTAGCTCTGTGAGAGCATGTAACTCAAAACGTCAAATGAGTCGAAAGTCCTTTGACAGAACTGTTGGAGAGCCTTCAGCAGGCCATGTTGCATTCTTCTTCATGGGAGGTTTAGTGTTCCAACTGGTAGCCATTTAAAGTCAGACAACCCTTGTGACACTACACCATATTAAAAGAACCTCAAACCTCCTCCAGTGTCCCTATATTCCCCCCAGCATGGGGACTAACTACACACCAGCTGCTAGCCCATCATAGTACCAGATCTCATCTGGCCTGTGTCTCACCCACATAATATCATCATGACCACATCAAACGATCCAGGCTAATCCGAGGCCAATCACGTACCGTCTCTCTGAGACTCTGACTAAACGGTCTCTTCTGGTGTTTGTATATGGCATGGCCCTAACCTGGCCTGCCATGCAGTATACTGATAAGGCCTGGCTGTGGAGAATCAGAATCAGAGAGAGGCAGGCTAGACTAGAACCTTTCTGTATTGTAGCGACCGGTCGGCGGGGAGAAATGATGCATGAAGGAAATATAAGGTGATTATCTTTATTACCAGCCAGGAGAGTAACCGTAGAAATGATGAGAGGGAGGCGAGAGGGCTGGAGAGCACACTGAGAGTGGTAGACAACAGCGGGACACAATACTATAAATAGACCCTGTGCCAAAAACTGATGACACCTGGATGATCTCTCTCCTTCACACTCTCTCTCCCTCACTCTCTCTTCCTCCTTGCTGCCTTTTTTCTCTCTTCTGGCACTTCCTCTGACTTTCCAAATCATTATCTCTTCATCTCCCTGACAATTTCTTCCTTTCACTCCACTCACTCCATCTTGCTTTGCCTCCCTCTTTCCTCTCCTCTCAATGTCCTTTTCTCTCCAAGTCTGTCACTCCACTTTTCTCATTCTCTTCTCCTCCATCCCTGTGACAGGTGAGAGAGGAGCTTCATGAGGAACAGCCTTCTTTTCTTCTCTAACAAATCCTTCCTAAAGGTCCCAGGAACCTATCCTCTATTCTGACTGATAGTGAGAGTTGATAGTCATGGACATTGCAGTGGGAGGAGTCTTATGCAAAGTTAAACAGGCCAGATCCACTTCCAAAAAGCCCTCAACGATCTGAGTGCTTTTAACTGAGAGTCATGGAATACACACAGGAAACGTTGTCTTAGCTGTTCAGTTTGCTGTCATGCAGCAAACTGTCAGCATTAATTCTGATTGTCAGTGGAATATACAATTATCAACAACACATCGTGTTCGGGGCACTGTGGTTTTGAAAGGATAGGTGGCAGGCAGGTGACAGGTGATAGGTACACCGTGCCACAATGCTCCAAGGCAACCCTGAATTAGGATGCCAAGGCAATGCAACCCCAACAAAAAGATCAATAACAACCCAAAGTTGTATGACAGTAGCTAACAAGGTACAGAGAGTAGAAGGGGCTGCTTTTGTTTCATATTGAAGTTAATAGCCCATGCATCAAAATTGGGTTGAAATAACCTAACCTACCCCTTCTACGAACTTGCATTAATTATTTCAGAATTTGCCTAGCAGGGAATCCCATCCAGAACGAATGGAATGTCCGCTTTATGCAACATCCTTGTAAAGGCATTACAGGGCATTAAGTCCCATATGGGTTTGAATTGGTCTCAGCAGTACAGGATTACAGCACTGCAGGGATTATCCCTCCCCTGAAGTAAATACTGGAGGCAGGAATAGGGGTGGCCCAGGGGCTGGGGGATAGGGAACTGGGGATGGGGAACAAGGCTGGGGCAAGGGTGGCCGCCGTAGGGATGGGGGACAGAGGTTGGAATTTGGGCTGGGGTATGGGGGATACAGTTTGTCTAGGTCCCTCCCCCTGAAGAAAATACAGGAACAGCCCATGCTCTGGGGAATGGGGATAAGTGTAGGGCTGGGTGGCTTGGGGATAGGTCTGGATCAGTTGGATATTGTGATGGGGTATGGGGAATAAAGTATGTCTGAGGATCAGCCAAGAGCTTCCGACACTGACACCTCACCTTCAGCCAAAGCTCTCAGTCACACAGAGCCAGATCAGATAAGAGCCTATTACCTGGATCCATATCTCTAACTGTTAGGGACCAAACCACAGGATTGCCTCTGGGGGAGGATTTCATCTAATGTGATTGAGACAGATTCAGATGCATTGTCTCTAATCTTTTGCAATCAGAATATGAAATGTGCAGAATGAGTGAAATACCTATGCAAAATGTAAGAAATCCTGCTTTTAAATATTAATATCCAGCCATCACCAGCTGATGAGCCTGTCTGTCCAGTTACAATCTGGCTGAATATTGATGAAGGATCATAAGAATCTTCTGGACTGCATCTACTAGGTTATTATGACTGTGGGCTGGAGGGACTTATTCATGGAGGTTTAGAGGTACTGTACTATAACCAGTGTTATTTAGCAATCAAGCGCTGGTTCATATCCTGCTCGAAGGACCATGGAACGAGCACTACCATATAAGAGATACACTACCATATGGATCCCCAGTTAGATACATTACGGGATTCTGAAATATTTTATGTTACAGCCCACCTATGACCTTTTCAGGCACTTGTATTGGTGATGGGTTAAACTGGACAGACAAGCAGCGTAGTCAACCTCAGCCTTAGACTAGCCCTCAACGGGTGTCCCCGGGGGGGCATCTATTACCATTCTAATGTGATTCTTCCTGCCTCGATGGTGTGGAGGATTGTGCAGCCTGAGCTAATGTTGCTGCCCGAAGAAGACAAATGGTTGCACTTCCACATTTTAGAGGCATGGGTTATCTTGTTAGAGTCTAACCACGATGTGATTGTTCATTGATGGGTTATCTTGTTAGTGGCTAAGCGGCTAGCCACAGTGTGAGTGTCCATTGTGGGCAGGGTTGAGATTGCATCCAAGGATTAACCCGAGCTAAAAGGGATGAATGAGATAGCAGCCCTTTGGTTCCTGTGACTGATGGCTAATGGCTGATGCAGGGTCAGCTAGATTGGGGCAAGGGCTCATAGTGGAGTGGCTAGGCTACTCTGGAAATCTACCACAGTAGCTACTTCAACTGTCCAGCCAGCTATTTCACCAACGTTTGGCAGTTCCATCATTATCATGGTTATTTCTGCCGTTGAAATCCCTGGGCGGGCCACCTAAGTGTTTTTTTCGTGTCTCCTAAATCGAAACAAATATATATATACATAAACTCAGCATAAAAAGAAACATCCCTTTTTCAGGACCCTGACTTTCAAAAATAATTCGTAAAAATCCAAATAACTTCACAGATCTTCATTGTAAAGGGTTTAAACACTGTTTCCCATGCTTGTTCAATGAACCATAAACAATTAATGAACATGCACCTGCAGAACGGTCGTTAAGACACTAACAGCTTACAGACGGTAGGCAATTAAGGTCAGAGTTATGAAAACTTAGGACACTAAAGAGGCCTTTCTACTGACTCTGAAAAACACCAAAAGAAAGATGCCCAGGGTCTCTGCTCATCTGCGTGAACGTGCCTTAGGCATGCTGCAAGGAGGCATGAGGACTGCAGATGTGGCCAAGGCAAATTGCTATGTCCGTACTATAAGACGCCTAAGACAGCGGTACAGGGAGACAGGATGGACAGTTGATCGTCCTCGCAGTGACCACATGTAACAACACCTGCACAAGATGGGTACATCCGAACATCACACCTGCGGAACAGGTACAGGTACAGGATGGCAACAACAACTGCCCGAGTTACACCAGGAACGCACAATCCCTCCATCAGTGCTCAGACTGTCTGCAATAGGCTGAGAGAGGCTGGACTGAGGGCTTGTAGGCCTGTTGTAAGGCAGGTCCTCACCAGACATTACCTATGGGCACAAACCCACCGTCACTGGACCAGACAGGACTGGCAAAAAGTCTGATGATGCTGTGTGTCACAGCATCATCGGACTGAGCTTGTTGTCATTGCAGGCAATCTCAACGCTGTGCGTTACAGGGAAGACATCCTCCTCCCTCATGTGGTACGCTCCCTGCAGGCTCAACCGGACATGACCCTTCAGCATGACAATGCCACCAGCCATATTGCTCGTTCTGTGCGTGATTTCCTGCAAGACAGGAATGTAAGTGTCCTGCCATGGCCAGCGAAGAGCCCCTATCTCAAACCCATTGAGCACCTCTGGGACCTGTTGGATTGGAGGGTTAGGGCTAGGGCCATTCCCCCCCAGAAATGTCCGGGAACTTGCAGGTGCCTTGGTGGAAGAGTGGGGTAACATCTCACAGCAAGATCTGGGAAATCTGGTGCAGTCCATGAGGAGGAGATGCACTGCAGTACTTAATGCAGCTGGTGGCCACACCAGATATTGACTGTTACTTTTGATTTTGACCCCCCCTTTGTCAGGGACACATTATTCAATTTCTTTTAGTCACATGTCTGTGGAACTTTTTCAGTTTATGTCTCAGTTGTTGAATCTTGTTATGTTCATACAACTTATCTCCTGAATAGGAAGTGTCATGTTTGGGGCAAATCCAAACAACACATCACTGAGTACCACTCTCATATTTTCAAGCATGGTGGTGGCTGCATCATGTTATTATGGGTATGCAGCTGCTTTCCACCAAACACAGGGGGACAAATGAACCTTTCAGTAGGACAATAATCTAAAACACAAGGCCTAATACACACTGGAGTTGCTGACCAAGACAACATTGAATGTTCCTGAGTGGCCTAATTACAGATTGTACTTAAATCAGCTTGAAAATCTATAGCAAGACTTGAAAATGGCTGTCTAGCAATGACCAACAACAAACTTGAAAAATGTTGTACAATGCAAGTGTGCAAAGACTCTCCCAGAAAGATTCACAGCTGTAATCGCTGCCAAAGGTGACGCAGAGGTGTGAATACTTATGTAAATGAGATATTTCTGTATTTAATTTTCAATACATTTGCAAACATTTCTAAAAACATGTTTTCACTTTGTCATTATAGGGTATTGTATGTAAATAGTGAGAAAATGTTTTTTAATAAATTTTGAATTCAGGCTTTAACACAACAAAATGTGGAATAGACAAGGCAGTGTATTTCAGCTCTATGTGTTTTTTAACCAGCAAAGTTTATTTATATATAACAACAGTACAAAGTGAATCCTTGGCTTGCAAAATAGGTGTGCTTCATATTTACAATAGGTACACAATAATATATTATCATAACAAAACCAAAGCAAATTAAAAAAACACAAGAACAATTTCTTTAAATACTTTTAACTTTCTTACAATTTTCACAACACTTTTATAAAACAACAAGGACAGACATTATTGTTATCATCGTCATCATTTGTATTGACTATATTACAGAACTCCAGTGTCTACAAAGGGTTGTCTACATTGTGTTGTGTTTTTAGAACGGAAGAAGGATATTCATTTAATATTCCGTGATATAATACTAATCTGATGTTCAATTCCTCCGACTGACATCATGAGAAAAGAAAAAATTTGATTTTTTTTTTTCTGTGAGTAATGAAACATACCAGTAAACCCATCACTACATCACCTACAGCGCCAAGAGCAGAAAAGTGCACAATGTTTTTCAATTAGGTCTCATTTCTTCTTTAGTGGAAATGAAGTCGTCGTTTAATAATATTCTATCGCCAACGTGTATCAACTGCAACATGTCTCAGAGACCATTAACTGGCTGTGAAATTAAATTCTGCGCTGCAGAATGTCAAACAAACATAATTATAAAAAATTAACCTTTTAATTTCTTATTGAATGTCATCATCTCCCAAGAAATACAAAAGTGTATAGTATGAAAAAAACAATTAAAAACTCTTTCACAAAATGGAAGACGCAGACAGATGTGAGTTAAGAATAATACGATGTGAGAAATGTATTTTCTATTGGTGTTATGGCATGCTGGACAAGGTTGGACTTATAATTTTAAGAACAGTGACGCAAAAACAGTGAATGGAGGTTTATGAAAATAAAGACAAATCAAAAACAGAACATGAAATAAAGATCCCTCAAGAGAAAAGCAAACTTTGTTCAAGTCAAATCCCACTTTTTCTTTCAAAAACATGAGGTGGAATAATACTGTTAAATAGTGAAAAATATGATAATAACCTTTTAGTGTAAGAGCTGTTTGAAAAGACTGCCTGAAATTTCAGCCTGTTTTGGTGGGATGGAGTTTTGCTTGAAAAAAATGATTTTGCTGAGAATTTTGTTTTATTTTTGACCATTTTGATTGAAAACAATCACAGTAAGGTACTTAATTGTTATCCAGAAATGATTTGATATTGAGATAAAAAAGTCTGCCTTGGTCCTTTAATCTTTTACTACTATGAAGGATATAGCGTAACAATATACAAGGTACATTTGAGCATGAGTGTCTGTGTGTATATTTAGAGTGCACCAATAGACACAGTATTTGTGTTGAGCAGGAGTAGTTACTGCTTACCAGGGGGCCAACAGACATCCCCCTCTCTCCCTATACCCATCCACTCCCTTGGCTGGAGACATTAATACCATGCCAACCATGTCGTCTCCCTGCATTTATTTTTCCCAGTTTTGATGTGTTTTTTTTTATCTATCTCCTGATCACACAACTACACTCACTACAGATCCGGGTTTGATCCCAGGCTGTGTCGCAGCCGGCCATGTCCGGGAGACCCATGAAGCGGTTAGGGGATGATTTGGCCTTGTCCCATCGCGCACTAGCGACTCCTGTGGCAGACCGGGCGCAGTGCTCGCTAACACGGTTGCCAGATGTACGGTGTTTCCTCCGACACATTGGTACGGTTGGCTTCCAGATTAAGCGAGCAGTGTCTCAAGAAGCAGTGCAGCTTGGTTGTGTTTCGGAGGATGCATGGCTCTCGACCGTTGCCTCTCCCGAGTCCGTACGGGAGTTGCAACGATGGGACAAGACTGTAACTACCAATTGGATATGACGAAATTGGGGAGAAAAAGTAGAAAAAAAATAAAGGTGTTTCTCTCTCATTTCTGACTGAGCTCTACTCTTCAAACAGCTCTGGCGAGATGACTGAATCACCGACCGCCTTCCTGTACAGAACCAGGTCATACCCTCTTCACCTTTCACTTCTTTACACACCGTGGCAGCCCAGGTACCTTATAAAACGGACAGTGTCAAATTCAACAAAATGGAGCCACCAAAGGCTGTAGATTAGTGTTGAAATGGTGAAGAAGAATCAGGAGAACTCAGTGGTTTTATGGTTGGTTAATTTGGAGTTTTAAGGCCACAAAGAAAATAATAAGCACCTTTCATCCATCAACATTGGTG
Organism: Brachymystax lenok tsinlingensis; assembly: GCA_030435695.1. Lineage (NCBI taxonomy): Eukaryota > Metazoa > Chordata > Actinopteri > Salmoniformes > Salmonidae > Brachymystax > Brachymystax lenok. The sequence goes on from CM059802.1 coordinate 17,400,467, forward strand.
TTATATTTTCTCCATCCATAAATAATGTAATTATACTGTACACCTTTAATACTACCTAGTTTCAAGTACTTGATGTAAACAATGAGCAAACATCAAAGTCTGGAGAAAACAGAATGGTGGTGGTCACTAATCCAGCAGAGCGAATCTACAGTATGTGGTCATCCAGCTATGACGAGTACATGTAAGGTTCCCTTTTATTGCTCACTGGAAGTCAGTCTATATATCCTTTCATGAATGGGTTAAGTTTGGTACAGGACAATCCAATCTTACCAAAGATCTACCTGGTAATGTAACATGCATTATGTCTGACGTTTATATCCTCTTTTGTCCATGCTTGAGGTTGAGATATTTTCTTCTTGCCAAAACACAAAAGGGCAAGTAAATATTATATGGAGTTGAGTCTCTCCTGAGCCTGCTACAGTACCTTCCTTCGTACCTGCTGCCTGTTCACAAGCTTCGAGTCACATGAGCACTTCTCTACAGACTCTACTTCAGTTTGAGGGCTTGGCTGGCTCCCTCTGTAAAGCATTCATCGATTTGGACACATCAGTGAATAATTGAAAACGACAGAATCTTTTGGCACTTACTCAAACTAGACCCAGACAGGCTTGTTCTTGCTATCTTTTAGAAAGACATTGTTGTTGGTGTAGTAGTTGGGTAGAACACTAACGTCTGCTAACATGTAGCTGCTGGCCATCTCCAGCTAGCCTGATCCATTGGCACTTAAAAAAAACAAAGATAGACCTTGAAAACACTTCTTCTGACATGTGATACGATGCATGCAAGTTTTACACACACATTTGATCCGATCCCCAAAAGCGATACAAACAATGGTTATATTACGGAGTATTTTCACTACTGCTGCCACCGGCCGGACGGCCTCAGTCCCCATCTTGGCAGGCCTCTTGAATCTAGTCTCCAGTATATTATGGTGTTTGTACGTTAAGGGCAGCGTAGCCACGGCAACGACGGCTACAATACAGACGGCATAGTACACACTCTCCTATGATAGAGATAGAGATTTGGTAACAGGTAAAACATTGTGAGAGGGGCAAAGGACAAGGACGGATGAATGTTCAGTACATGTTCAGTTGGCCATCTTTTTAGACATTATAGAGTTCTGTTCAACTAACTCCGTTTTGTTTAGAAAACAAACCCAAACGAAAATCCCACATCTGCTTTTGTACATTCACATTGCCATGTATGAAACATTACCTACAGTACATAGAGATGACGTTACTGCTGAGGAGGGTCTTATGCAAACCAGTATGGTGCTGGTTGTAGTCATGTCCTTGTACCCAACATACTCTGTGGACCTGTGTATTTTCTCTTATCACACAGGGTAAAGGGGTTTGATGTTGATAAGCATGCTGGTTGAACTTTGACCCCTTCAGAGGAGGTCTGTTCTGAGTTCCGTTCGCTCTCGTACAATGAGGATGCGTTTGGTTGGTTTCTGTACAGAGCTGATGGGTTACAGTCAGAGCTGGGTTCTGTCCACAGTATCATGTTGATAATGAATGGTAATACTGTCTGAGGAGAACAGTGAGCAGGACAAGACATGACATAGACCCATGTCTTTCTGATGGCCACACCATCCTATAACATGTGTTATAACACAACCTTTGACTTTGTACAGTACAACAATGTCCATATACGTATCAAGAGGAAGATGGCTCAACTGCAACCGATAAAATCAAAATGTACACATACAAAAATAAACATTTGGAAGCAAAACTCAGGAACAATATCTCTGGAATCAAACATGAGAAGTCTTTATCCTCCATCTCTCGTCTTCTTCTTTCAGTGTCTCTGAAGTGAGTTGAGCAGACAGAGAGTGTATCTGACTATAAGATCTCCCCTCTGTTTGTTCTGTCTCTCAACAAATCTCTCCTTCAGGGCTATACACACACACAACACAAAAATAATATCCTTTGGAAAGAAATATGCCATGTAGCCTTTATGGAGGTCTGTGGTGTGGTCGTCCCACCTTACATCATCATCACCATCCATGTTTCCAGAGACTATGGCGTCTTTTAGCCAGGTGGTGGCAATATGGCACGAGAGGAAAATAAGATAAAAACAAAACTCTTTGTTTGTGGATTTAAAAATGTCCCAGGTCCATGGTGGTTAGTTGTCCATCACACGGTGAGTATCGGGACTGTTTGTTGGGTGGCTGATGGACATACCTGGCCGGTCCAGTCGTCTAATCCCGTGGTCTGTCTCAGCTCTCCAGGGACATGGCTGAGATAAGCTGCTCAACCTTGTAGGCCAGACGCTGTTTCTTAGCCTGCTCGTCCTGCTCTAGGGCCATGGTGATCTGGGAGGGGTTAGAGACAGGACAACATGCTTTAGTGTCACTCTAACCCAGAAGCCACATGCAGGGACTCCATCAATTGCAAAGACCGTTCATATTGCAAATATTTTGCAAGAAACTTTCAAATAGAACGTATAGACAATTGCTGGTGGCTTAGAGTATGCTCATGTAATGCTCAATTACATCTGTACAACACAGCCAATGTTGACTGAATGGTAAGGAATGACATTAATAAAGTATTCATATAAGATTAGCAAAAAACTGTCAACTGCGTTTATTTTCAGCAAACTTAACATGTGTAAATATTTGTATGAACATAAGATTCAACAACTGAAACATAAACTGAACAAGTTCCACAGACATGTGACTAAAATAAATTGAATAATGTGTCCCTGAACAAAGGGGGGGGGTCAAAATCAAAAGTAACAGTCAGTATCTGTCACGATCTCCGTGAGGGACAGACCAAGGCGCAGCGAGGTATCCAGTATACATTCTTATTTATTAAACGTAACTGGCCAAAACAATAAACAAAATGAACGAAGATCGTAACGTTGAACATAACAAGTGAGAACCAACAAAGCTATGAACAAACAATAACCCACAAACCCCTAGTGCAAACTACAAACATATATATGGTTCCCAATTAGAGGTAACGACACTCAGCTGCCTCTAATTGGGAACCATTACCCCAACATAGAAATAGAGAACCTAGAACAGAAAAAACCCTACACCAAAACAAAACTAAACACGCCAGCCTGTCTTCTCAGGCCTGGACGTGACAGTATCTGGTGTTGCCACCAGCTGCATTAAGTGCTGCAGTGAATCTCCTCCTCATGGACTGCACCAGATTTGCCAGTTCTTGCTGTGAGATGTTACCCCACTCTTCCACCAAGGCACCTGCAAGTTCCCGGACATTTCTGGGAGGAATGGCCCTAGCCCTCACCCTCCGATCCAACAGGTCCCAGACGTGCTTAATGGGAGTGAGATCATGGCTCTTCGCTAGCCATGGCATAAACACTGACATTCCTTTTCTTGCAGGAAATCACACACAGAACGAGCAGTATGGCTGGTGGCATTGTCAAGCACTTTTTGCTAGTCTTGTCTGGCCCAGCGACGGTGGGTTTGTGCCCGTAGGCAACGTTGTTGCCGGTGTTGACTGGTGAGGACCTGCCTTACAACAGGCCTACAAGTCCTCAGTCCAGCCACTGATGGAGGGATTGTGCATTCCTGGTGTAACTCGGGCAGCTGTTGTTGCCATCCTGTCCCTGTCCCGCAGGTATGATGTTCTGATGTACCGATCTTGTGCAGGTGTTGTTACACGTGGTCTGCCACTGCGAGGACGATCAGCTGTCCGTCCTGTCTCCCTGTAGCACTGTCTTAGGCGTCTCACAGTACGGACATTGCAATTTATTGGCCACATCTGCAGTCCTCATGCCTCCTTGCAGCATGCCTCAGGCACGTTCACGCAGATGAGCAGGGACCCTGGGCATCTTTCTTTGGTGTTTTCAGAGTCAGTAGAAAGGCCTCTTCAGTGTCCTAAGTTTTCATAACTGTGACCTTAATTGCCTACCGGCTGTAAGCTGTTAGTGTCTTCAAGACCGTTCCACAGGTGCATGTTCATTAATTGTTCATGGTTCATTGAACAAGCATGGGAAACAGTGTTTAAACCCTTTACAATGAAGATCTGTGAAGTTATTTGGATTTTTACTAATTATCTTGGAAAGACAGGGTCCTGAAAAAGGGCTGTTTCTTTTTATGCTGAGTTTATGACTCTGGTCTGTGCCAGTCAGCACGCAAAAGGTCCAGACTTCACTGTCTGTTGGATGGGTGGGATCATGTGTGCTTTTTATTTAATGAATATAACATTGTCTCTGTCTGAGATGGTAACACAAAACCGAGGAATCCAGCTTGTGTAATGCCCTTCTCGGTTTAATCTTATGCTTTTCTCTCTCCGTAAACGTGGCATTTGTCAAGTTTTGTTCAAAGGGGAATCCGACAGGGTCTCCTCTCTGCTGTCGACAGGGTCTCCTCTCTGCTGTCGACAGGGTCTCCTCTCTGTATGTACATCAGCGTGACATCGCGGTGGCTGGCGGGGCTTTTTCATGTGCTTGTATCAAACAGGAGAAATAATAGCCAATAAGATCACAGGTATGGGCCACATGCCACACAATGACATCGATCAAAAGTATGGATCAATGCTAATGCAGCAAATCTCTCCTTTTTCTATATGACAGAAATGTATTCTATGTGAACAGTGGTTCATTGAAAAAGAATAAGGGCTGAAAAAGTTTGATATGCCTCCCAGGGATAAAGTGTTGCCATAACTAAGCATTGTAGGCATTGTGCTAAACACACTGTGGGGACATTACTGAAGACTAGTTTCTCTTAGGGTCTGTTGGCAGTCTGTACATAGCTCCAGCAGTCTGTCCCATAGTAGACTCCCTGCCTGTTGTCTCGCTCTCATCTGCCTAACTGCCTAATTGCTCTTAGAGGCTGGCAGAGCAGAGCCCAGCGGAGCCTCTCTTCCTCCTCATACCACTCTGTTATTAATCTGCTGTGCTGTATGCAGGTGCAGCTCCCTCCCTCCGTCTACCATCTCCCTAATCCATTTAGTATTGCTCTAGCCCGTTCATAGATGGGCCGCACAAGGAGCCAGGCAAGGAACAAACAACCCCGACAGCTACAGATAAGGGCATAAGCACTCAGGAGACAGGAAGAGGAGCGACAGAGAGAGGGCATGAGTGTGTGTGTGAGAAAGAAAGTTAGAGTGGGGAAGGAGCATGAGGTAAAAGAAGAGACAAAGCAAGAAGAAAGTGCAGGATAGAGAGTGGCAGTAAAAGAGGTAGTCTATGAGAGGTTAAAAGAGAGAGAGTTAAAGAGGTGGTCTATGAGAGGTTAAAAGAGAGAGTTAAAGAGGTGGTCTATGAGAGGTTAAAAGAGAGAGAGTTAAAGAGGTGGTCTATGAGAGGTTAAAAGAGAGAGAGTTAAAGAGGTGGTCTATGAGAGGTTAAAAGAGAGAGTTAAAGAGGTGGTCTATGAGAGGTTAAAAGAGAGAGAGTTAAAGAGGTGGTCTATGAGAGGTTAAAAGAGAGAGAGTTAAAGAGGTGGTCTATGAGAGGTTAAAAGAGAGAGTTAAAGAGGTGGTCTATGAGAGGTTAAAAGAGAGAGTTAAAGAGGTGGTCTATGAGAGGTTAAAAGAGAGAGAGTTAAAGAGGTGGTCTATGAGAGGTTAAAAGAGAGAGAGTTAAAGTGAGCCCTAGTTCTAGCTACAGCAGCTTCAAGCTCTTAGGGCAGGAAGGAAAGAGGAGATAGAAGAGAGAGTGGAAGAGAGAGTGGAAGAGAGAGTGGAAGAGAGAGTGGAAGAGAGATAGATACAAATACAGTAAAGTGAGAGAGAAGAGAGAGTAGGCTCCTAATTCTTGTGAATGTGGTCTAATATAAAGGTCAGACTAATGGCTCCCAGAGGAGCTGCTGACATTAAAGCCGGAATGTCTCCATTACAGAAACCTTTCTCTTTCTCTCTCCTCACTCCCCCTCTCTCTCCTTCTCTCTCTCCTCCTCTCTCTCCCCCTCTCTCTTTCTGTCTTCTCTCTCCTTCTCTTTCTCCACATTGTTTCGCCTCTCTCTGTCTCTTCTTTGTCGCACTATCCCATCCTTCTCTCTCTTTCTCTCTCTCTCTCTCTCCTCCTCCCCTAATCATTCTCTCTCTCCTCCTCCCTTAATCTTTCTCTCTTTCTCTCTCTCTCCCTTTCTTTCTCACTTTGCCCTCCCTCATTCTCTCTCTGTCTCTCTAACTCTCTTTCTGTCTCTCCATCCCCCCCCCTCTCTCTCTCTCTCTCTCTCTCTCTCTCTCTCTCTCTCTCTCTCTCTCTCTCTCTCTCTCTCTCTCTCTCTCTCTCTTTCCCTCAACCCCCCTCTCCACTCTCCCTGTGATCTGAGACAAATTGTCTGCCACATCTTGATTCTGCTCCAGAGAGCCACAGAGAGAGAGAGAGAACAGGGCTGTGTTCCTTCACACCGCTCAGGGGATGGGGCGGCATGCTGAGCTGCTTGTACAGTTGCTGTTCCTGTCTCTCCTCCACATATCATCCACCCACAGCCAGGTCTGCTACAGTTCTCACTGGCCCAGGACATATGGCACTTAGGATGTGTTATGTGATGTGGTGGAGTGGGGAGTATGGTTATTTTCAAATCAAATTTGTCACATACACATGGTTAGCAGATGTCAATGCAAGTGTAGCGAAATGCTTGTGCTTCTAGTTCCGACCATGCAGTAGTATCTAACAAGTAATCTGACAATTTCACAACAACTACCTTATACACACAGTGTAAAGGAATGAATACGAGTATGTACATATAAATATATGGATGAGCGATGGCTGACCGGCATAGGCAAGATGCAGTAGATGGTATGGAGTACAGTATATACATGTGAGATGAGTAGTGTAGGATATGTAAACATTATATAATTGGCATCGTTTAAAGTGGCTAGTGATACATTTATTACATCCACTTTTTAATTATTAAAGTGGCTAGAGATTTGAGTCGATGGCCGAACGGCATAGGCAAAATTCAGTAGATGGTATAGAGTACAGTGTATACATTTGATATGAGTAATGTCGGATATGTAAACATTATATACAAAATTGTTTAAAGTGGCTAGTGATACATTTGTTACATCCAATTTTCTATTATTTAGAGATTTAAGTCAGTATGTTGGCAGCAGCCACTCAATGTTAGTGATGGTATTTTGAAGAATACCATCAGGTCAGAGAAACGTGGCCTTTCTGAAAGTTGTAGAAACACTTTAACTAGCCTTGAGTGAAGAGGAGGGTTAATAGGATTGTAGCCTAGCCTATTAGAATGCCCATCACTGCAGTGTGTGTGTCTATATGTGTGTGTCTGGACTCACCTCCTCACTGTATTTGGAGACATAGGAGTAGATCTCGTTAAGAGCACTGAGCATGTTAAACTCTGTGGAGTGGAGCCTGGCCTGCTCTGCCAGGTAGGCATTCATGTCCTGGTCACTGATGGCTGGCAGACGGTTAATGTCGGCATAGTACCTGGAGGCACATACAGGGAGCCACACTCACTACCAACATGCACATATTCTATACCACAACGCTTTCCTGGAAAGTTGAGACCTCATTTTCTACATATTAGTCACATTTTACTAGTACATATATAATACTTAATATAATGCAAGTGTATCCAGGACCAAAACAGTTTGTATGAGCGGTAATAAAACAGGATATAGAATAGTGTGTGGGCATTTCCACGGTAACAGAATTGTGCAGAGTTCAAATGTATGCCAAACAATAAGCTTTTATTTTAAAGTTCAACAAATACAAAACTCTATACACAACGACTCATTTTAACAATTTACACTTTTACAAAAACACATTTACTGGAAGGACTGTGCAGATGCAAAGTTTAGTAACAGAAAAGAATCTCTTCTGTGTCCACGTTTTCGAAAAAACATCTGCTCCGAATAATGATTCACGATGTCTGCAGTAAGAATGGGGTGTCATCTATGACGTGACTCACTGACTTTGAAAACATCTATTTTGGTTATTGAAGTGGATTTACCCCGGTAACATAATTGTGGTAAAGGAATTTCAACATGGGTCCCTGATCTGTACACAGAAATGCATAATTATGGATTTTATTCATGGTTATGTATCCTAAATACTGTAGGCACACAAAGGTATGGACAGATATGTAATATCCTCCTTTGCATATTTGGGTATTATTCTACACACTGGCTATTATTTTAATGAGTTCTGCCCCCAAACAAGACCACATTTGGTTGGTCAGGATCGGACTAAATCTGAACCAATCACAGATGTCTATGTTTCACAAGTTTGGACATCAAAATACAGTACAGTAAAGCAGAGCTCAGTACAATAGAGCTCATTACAGTACAGTAAAGTACAGTACAGTAGAGTACAGTACAGTAAAGTAGAGTACAGTAGAGTACAGTACAGTAAAGTAGAGTACAGTAGAGAACAGTAGACTACAGTAGAGTACAGTAGACTACAGTAGAGTTCAGTACAATAGAGCTCAGTACAGTACAGCACAGTATAGCTCAGTACATTACAGTAGAGTACAGTACAGTACAGTAGAGTACAGTACAGTATAGCACAATAGAGCTCAGTAGAGTACAGCACAGTATAGTTCAGTACATTACAGTAGAGTACAGTAGAGTACAGTAGAGTATAGCACAATAGAGCTCAGTAGAGTATAGTACAGCACTGTGCTGTACTGTGCTGTACTATACTGTGCTGTGATATAATGTACTGTACTGTACTATACTGTGCTGTACTATACTGTACTGTGATATACTGTGCTGTACTATACTGTGCTGTGCTGTACTATACTGTGCTGTACTATACTGTGTTGTACTATACTGTGCTGTACTATACTGTGATATACTGTGCTGTGATATACTGTGCTGTACTATACTGTGCTGTACTATACTGTACTGTGATAATGTGCTGTACTATACTGTGCTGTACTATAATGTGCTGTACTATACTGTGCTGTGCTGTACTATACTGTGCTGTACTATACTGTACTGTGATATGTGCTGTACTATACTGTGCTGTACTAAACTGTGCTGTGATATAATGTGCTGTACAATACTGTGCTGTACTATACTGTGCTGTGATATAATGTACTGTACTATACTGTGCTGTACTATACTGTGCTGTGATATAATGTGCTGTACTATACTGTGCTGTACTATACTGTGCTGTGCTGTACTATACTGTGCTGTACTATACTGTACTGTGATATAATGTGCTGTACTATACTGTGCTGTACTATACTGTACTGTACTACACTGTACTGTGCTTTCCTAACTTGTGAACCCAACTGTGGTTTGTGACTACAATGATTTCCCATTTCCAACATTTTTCAGAAATTTCAGAAATTCGATCAATTAATAATTCAGAAACAGTTAGTAAAAACACTATAACTAAGTGATAGGTCTACCTTTACTTGTTACTTCTGTGAACTTTCATTATCCTCCTTCCTCATGAAAATATGTGGGGTTTTGGTAACGGCATTTCAAGGCACAAGGCAATGTTTCTTAAACTTAGAAGACATATAGTTTCAGAGAAAATGTTCTAAGTGTTGATATTATTGGGCAGGGGTCTCTACTTCAACATTGTGTTTTGATGTATTTCTAATACGTTTTAAGAGTTTTTCTAGTAGAGGTTTTCTAAGACCCATTTTCCATCTGTTTGACCAGAAATCAAAGCCTTTGCTTATTACACATTTCTAGGATGGAAAACAAATAGACTCTCAGCTTTCATTTGACACCCAATTTAATATGCTTATATAAACTTCACATGTTGGTGCTCATGGGTTCTTTTACATGGCAATTACCATGTGTATATTGTGTCTCACTCTTACCTTTCTACCCAGCTCTTGTAGTTGGGGATGTCTTTAGCGTAGAGCAGCTTGTTAGAGGGCGAGTCCTTGCCCAGGCGGTGCTCTGACGTGGAGCAGGAGTCCATGAAGGTCTGGGCCACCACAGAAAGACAGGCATCTGTGATGCTGCTCTTATGGATGTCAAACACAAACTGGGGGTTCTTGATCACGTTCACCCAGAACCGCAGTGGAAGACTGAGAGAGAGGGAGGTAAAGAAGGGGAGAGAGAGAGAGGGAGAGAGAGAGAGAGAGAGAGGGCAAAGAAATGGGTCAGTCAGAATCCACTCTCAGTATTTTTCTTCACTCTCTGGGTTACCAAAGCCCTCAGTCAGAGTCAGAATCCACTAACTATCAGTACTATATTTCTCTCCTCTTTCTGGGTCACTAAAGTGAGGAACTTAAGGCTCATAACTCTAGTCAGAATCCAGTACTGCTATATTTTTAAATGTTTCTAACTGATGACTCAGTGTATTGTCCTCTGATAAAGGTTAGTCATTACTCTTTTGTAGAACTAAGAGATACACATTGATACACATTGCATCCTATATTATACATCCTTTTTAGACCCATCCTATATTATACATCCTATTTAGACCCATCCTATATTATACATCCTATTTAGACCCATCCTATATTATACATCCTATTTAGACCCATCCTATATTATACATCCTATTTAGACCCATCCTATATTATACATCCTATTTAGACCCATCCTATATTATACATCCTATTTAGACCCATCCTATCATTTCTATTCTACATCATTCAGGTTGCTCACCAGTTGCTCTTCCATGTGTGGCGGACATCTTGGTCGTGGATGCCGTGTTTGTCCGCCTGCTCGTCCAGAAAGTCAAACATGTATTTGATGGCGAGGGGCAGGGCGCTACCCCGGTGGACGGTACTGAACAACGTCTCAAACAGGTCGTCCACAAACTTCTGCAGGGTACCCTGGGTAAAATCAATGGACACACTAGTTCAGACTTACATAAACCCACTCAACAACTGATTTCCTCAATGAATAGGAAAGAACCTACAGAGACAAAAGTCAGTCAATAGCCACGGGATACATAACATACAACCGTATCCCCAGACACTTTGTAAAATGTATGTGAACATAACCACAGGAACTGAAAGTAAACTACTGTAGTAGAATGTAAATATGGAGAGACAATGCAGTGTGTTGGTATATAAAGAAGTCTGTAATCTGGGTGTTACCTTGGTGGCCAGCAGCCTGGTCAGGTATATCTCAGAGACCATCTTGCTGCCGCGGTCTCCCTCCTTCTGGTCTCCATGCTCGTGGTTCTTGACCAGGTGCCACACCTTGACCCCGCTCTCCAGGTCAGGGGTTATCATAGGGGCACGTGAACGCAGACTGTCTGGGCTACCTGTGTACCGGAAGGATGAGTCTAGAGAGGGAAAGAGAGAGGGAGGGAGAGAGAGAGAAATTAGACACTTGTAAATGAGCCACTGTGCTCCGAGTTCTGTGCTCTTTTCCCTTGTCCTGTTCAGTTTGGAAATACAAAAGTAACACACACACACACACACACACACACACACACACACACACACACACACACACACACACACACACACACACACACACACACACACACACACACACACACACACACACACACACACACCTCCTCTCTAATTTGCATGCAGTTCTGTGTCTGTCTGCCATCGATGTTGATACGTGTCTGTTGGGCCTCTGGAGTGGAAGAGCAGCTCCCTTTCACTAGACTAGATGGATCCTAATAAAATACCAAAGATGAAAGCAGCCATGCACCTCTTTAATATTTCATGAAGTCCAGAGAGTGGAGGGCCAGCTGTCAGCCCAGCTCCCTCCTCTCTTTCCTCTCTCTGTCGCTCTCTCTCCCCCATCTCTCTCTCTCTCTCTCTCTCATCATATCACTCTCTCTCTCCCATCTCTCTCTGTCTCTCTCTTATCATCACTCTCCCCCCATCTCTCTCCCCATCTCTCTCTCCCCCATCTGTCTCTCTCCCCGTTTCTCTCTCCCCCATCGCTCTCTCTCAACATATCACTCTTTCTCACTCGCATATTATCTCTCTCTGTCTCTCTTCCTCTCGCTCACTCTTTCATATCATCCCTCTCTCTGAATAGATCTGTGAGAGAGAGAGACAGGGAGAGAGAGAGACGTGGCTCTCCTCTTAAAATAAATCATTGTCTCTTTCCTGCTGTCGCCACACTGTAAGGTTCTCAGTCCCAGTCCTAATCAATGCATCAAAAGATCTCTAATATGTAAAGCACTCCAGCCATCCTCCCCTTGTCTGTCCTTTCTTCTCGCCCCTCTTCCAATCTCAGTTCCCTCGTTCCTTTTACACTAAGGAATGGTGCTCTTCCTCCTCTCCTCCTCTCCAGTCTTCCTAATTAGCAGTTATTTCCTTCCCGGCAGTGTGTGTGTCTGTTTGAGTCTGTGAGCGGTCTCATGGGACTCTAGATCAGTGTCAGATCTCTCTCACCTGGCTTCTAAGGGCAGAGCAGGACAACAACGCTCCAGAGCACTACAGCGACTTTCAGCTCTAAGTGGTGTTTTCTAAAGACCAGCAGTTGTCTTTAGGTTGGCCCCTGGGGAGACCTTTGGGTCTGGTAGTGTGTGTATATGTCTCTCTCTCTCTCTCTCTCTCTCTCTCTCTCTCTCTCTCTTTCTCTCTCTGTGTGACAGTGGGGTGAATTGAGGTCTCAAATTCCATCTTATGCCACTGTCAGGTCCCTACCCCTCTCTCTTCTCCTTCCTCTCCTCTCCATGGGGGAAGATTACTCTTCAGCTCTGTGACCACAGTATCAGGCTCCAGGCTACCTGAGGTGTGAGGGCCGCAGGTGTGTGTGTGTTCGTGAGGCATCAAGGGGAATATGTAGCGGGTTATTGGGGGGCGGGGGACCGCTGGCATGGTAAATTGAGGCGAGATGCTAAGTGCTGAACGTTAAATTGATATGAATCAATCAGCTGGGTGTTAGGCACATCTGTGCCTGCTGTGCCAGGCTATGATTGATGGGAGTGGGGCTGGAGCCAGAGGAGGAGCGGCTGTTTTCTAAAGCAGTACAAAACACACACACACACACACACACACACACACTGGAATACTGTTGAGAATGGAATACTGTTCAGGATGGAATACTGTTGAGAATGGAATACAGTTGAGAATGGAATACTGATGAGAATGGAATACTGTTGAGAATGGAATACAGTTGAGAATGGAATACAGTTGAGAATGGAATACTGATGAGAGTGGAATACTGTTGAGAGTGGAATACTGTTGAGAGTGGAATACTGTTGAGAATGGAATACTGTTGAGGATGGAATACTGTTGAGAATGGAATACTGTTGAGGATGGAATACTGTTGAGAATGGAATACTGTTGAGAATGGAATACAGTTGAGAATGGAATACTGTTGAGAATGGAATACTGTTGAGAGTGGAATACTGTTGAGAGTGGAATACTGTTGAGAATGGAATACTGTTGAGAATGGAATACTGTTGAGAATGGAATACTATTGAGAGTGGAATACTGTTGAGAATGGAATACTGATGAGAATGGAATACTGTTGAGAATGGAATACTGTTGAGAATGGAATACTGTTGAGAATGGAATACTGTTGAGGATGGAATACTGTTGAGGATGGACTACTGTTGAGAGTGGACTACTGTTCAGGGTGGTATACTGTTGAGGATGGAATACTGTTGAGGATGGAATACTGTTCAGGATGGTATACTGTTCAGGATAGAATACTGTTCAGGATAGAATACTGTTCAGGATAGTATACTGTTCAGGATGGTATACTGTTCAGGAAGCAATACTGTTCAGGCTGGTATACTGTTCAGGTTGGTATACTGTTGAGGATGGAATACTGTTGAGGATGGAATACTGTTCAGGACGGCATACTGTTCAGGAAGCAATACTGTTCAGGATGTTATACTGTTCAGGAAGGAATACTGTTCAGGCTGGTATACTGTTCAGGATGGTATACTGTTCAGGATGGAATACTGTTCAGGATGGTATACTGTTCAGGATGGTATACTGTTCAGGATGGTATACTGCTCAGGATGGTATACTGTTCAGGATGGAATACTGGTCAGCATGGTATACTGTTCAGGAAGGTATACTGTTCAGGATTGTATACTGTTCAGGATGGTATACTGTTCAGGATGGAATACTGTTCAGGAAGTTATACTGTTCAGGAAGGAATATTGTTCAGGATAAAATACTGTTCAGGATGGTATACTTTTAAGGAAGGAATGCTGTTCAGGATGGTATACTGTTCAGGATGGTATACTGTTGAGGATGGTATACTGGTCAGGATGGTATACTGTTCAGGATGGTATACTGTTCATGATGGTATACTGTTCATGATGGTAAACTGTTCAGGATGGAATACTGGTCAGGATGGTATACTGTTTGGGATTGTATACTGTTCAGGATGGTATACTGTTGAGGATGGTATACTGTTGAGGATGGAATACTGTTCAGGATGGAATACTGTTCAGTAAGGTATACTGTTCAGGAAGGAATATTGTTCAGGATAAAATACTGTTCAGGATGGTATACTGTTCAGCAAAGAATACTGTTCAGGATGGAATACTGTTCAGGAAGGTATACTGTTCAGGATGGAATACTGGTCTGGATGGTATACTGTTTGGGATGGTATACTGCTTAGGATGGAATACTGTTCAGGATGGAATACTGTTCAGGATGGAATACTGGTCAGGATGGTATACTGTTTGGGATGGTATACTGCTCAGGATGGAATACTGTTCAGGATGGAATACTGTTCAGGATGGTATACTGGTCAGGATGGAATACTGGTCAGCATGGTATACTGTTCAGGATTGTATACTGTTCAGGATGGTATACTGTTGAGGATGGTATACTGTTGAGGATGGAATACTGTTCAGGATGGAATACTGTTCAGGATGGAATACTGTTCAGGAAGGTATACTGTTCAGGAAGGAATATTGTTCAGGATAAAATACTGTTCAGGATGGTATACTGTTCAGCAAAGAATACTGTTCAGGATGGAATACTGTTCAGGAAGGAATACTGTTCAGCATGGCATACTGTTCAGGATGGAATACTGTATAATACTGTATGCCTCACTGGCCACTGAACCAAACTAAGTTTAGATATTTTAAGTTGGTAATTTGATATACACTGTTGGTTTTGTTATTGATAAATTAGTTGAGAGAAGTGTGTGTACGTATGTGACTTTGTGTGTGTGTTTGTATGTGACTTTGTGTTTGTGTGTGCTTGTGTGTGACTTTGTGTGTGTGTGACTTTGTGTGTGTGTGTGTGTGACTGTGTGTGTGTGTGTGTGTGTGACTTTGTGTGTGTGTGACTGTGTGTGTGTGTGTGTGACTTTGTGTGTGTGTGTGTGTGTGTGTGACTGTGTGTGTGTGTGTGTGGAAGAGAGGGAGGGAGGAGGGATGATGTTTCTGTTCTGGCTCAGTTGGTCATGTCTCCAGGCGACTGACAATAACCTGTGGGGGTTCTCATTCAATCCCAGCCCTGATAATTGTCCAACCACGCTCCGTTCTCACTTCCCATTGGTGTAAAGTATCATTCACAGTGAATAATTAGCCAATCACACGCTGCCGTTGGCTGTGGTTCTCTGGGTCTGGGGTTGGGCATGGGACCAGATGGGACGCCCTGTGGCTCACCGCTGTGAATCTCACCAGTGTGTGTGTGTGTGTTTGGGTGTGTGTGTGTGTGTGTGTGTGTGGGTGTGTGTGTGTGTGTGTGGGTTTGTCGGACCATTATACCCGTGCTCCAGGCTCAGTGTGGCATCCTCATTATTATACTTGATGGTTAAAACAAACACCTCTCTCCATGTCTCCCATCAGCCTGCTCCCCCTCACCCCTCACCCTTCATCCCTCTATCCTCTTCTGTTCCTGTTTCTCTCCATCTCTCTGCCACCCCTGCAGTTTCGCAGCAAAGCATAGACGCTCCAAACAGAGCTGGTCTTAGCTAGGATGATTAGATTTCTGCTAACATTGTGGCTCTGGACAAAAGAGTCTGCTAAAATGTCTACAAGCTAATCTAAAAGTCTAATGTTTATATCAGGTCTGCTCCCATAGGCTCACAGTGAACACTTTAATGTAAAACCTTCCCTTCCTCTTCCCATGTTAATCTATTATGTAACAGGTGTTGAAATGGTCCAACAGAGGTAGGAGCTAAGGCGGTACAGTACTTATCATAGAGATGTATAATGTTCTATGTTGTTCAACGGTACTCACCATATCTGCTGATGGAGGTCCTGGAAATGCTGGCTGACGAGGGGATGTTGTAGGAAGAGGTCTGTTTGGGCACCAGAGCCACCACACAGCGGTCAGACACCTGCAACAAAACAACAGAAAACATTTTGATAACATATTCAAATCACCAATCTACAGGTGTACTGCGCACAGATAACATGTTGAATGTATGCAGTTCACATTGATCTGTAAGACTGATTTGTCACCCTCTGTCTCTTTCTAAGATATACAAACACATCCTCACATGACACATTATTTCCTCCCTCTCTACCTCTATCCCTCCGTCCCTGTACTCTGTCATGTTCTCTCCATTCAGCTTCTTTCTCTACTCTCTCTAAAGCCCTGGGGGATTTCTCTGAAGACCATCTCTGTAAGAAACGACTCAAATGCCTCCGTGATGACTGTGCTTGAGATCATCCTCATTGTTATTCCCATCACTCCCCAGCCATTACGGAAATAAGGAAAGGAGGGATAGAAGGGGAAGGGGGGAGCGGGTAGAAAGACGTAGTGAGGGCTTCCCACTGGCACGTCTAGCGAACAACCGCCTACGCCTCATTGTCCTCACAGCAGTGGTGGCGGCGCTTCCTCGAAGCAGCTCAGAGAGCGAGAGAAAGAGAGAGAGAAATAAAGCCATAATAGTGACGGGAAAAGAGAGAGAGACTGAAAGTGGGGGGATTGTAAAAAAAAGACAGAGAGAGTGAGAAAAACGTGAGGTATGGGAGGGTGATGTGAGGTATGGAAGGGTGATGTGAGGTATGGGAGGGTGATGTGAGGTATGGGAGGGTGATGTGAGGTATGGGAGGGTGATGTGAGGTATGGGAGGGTGATGTGAGGTATGGGAGGGTGATGTGAGGTATGGGAGGGTGATGTGAGGTATGGGAGGGTGATGCAGGTATGGGAGGGTGATGTGAGGTATGGGAGGGTGATCACGAGGTATGGGAGGGTGATGCGAGGTATGGGAGGGTGATGTGAGGTATGGGAGGGTGATGTGAGGTATGGGAGGGTGATGTGAGGTATGGGAGGGTGATCACGAGGTATGGGAGGATGATGTGAGGTATGGGAGGGTGATGTGAGGTATGGGAAGGGTGATGTGAGGTATGGGAGGGTGATGTGAGGTATGGGAGGGTGATGTGAGGTATGGGAGGGTGATGTGAGTTAAGGCAGGATGATGTGATGTATGGAAGGGTGATGTGAGGTATGGGAGGGTGATGTGAGGTATGGGAGGATGATGTGAGGTATGGGAGGGTGATGCGAGGTATGGAAGGGTGATGTGAGGTATGGGAGGGTGATGTGAGGTATGGGAGGGTGATGTGAGGTATGGGAGGGTGATGTGAGGTAAGGCAGGATGATGTGATGTATGGAAGGGTGATGTGAGGTATGGGAGGGTGATGTGAGGTATGGGAGGGTGATGTGAGGTATGGGAGGGTGATGTGAGGTATGGGAGGGTGATGTGAGGTATGGGAGGGTGATGTGAGGTATGGGAGGGTGATGTGAGGTATGGGAGGATGATGTGAGGTATGGGAGGATGATGTGAAGTATGGCAGGATTATGGGAAGTATGGAAGGATTATGGGAAGTATGGAAGGATGATGGGAGGATGATGTGAGGTATGGGAGGATGATGTGAAGTATGGGAGAATGATGTGAGGTATGGGAGGATGATGTGAGGTATGGGAGGGTGATGCGAGGTATGGTAGGATGATGTGAGGTATGGGAGGGTGATGTGAGGTATGGTAGGATGATGTGAGGTATGGTAGGATGATGTGAGGTATGGTAGGATGATGTGAGGTATGGTAGGATGATGTGAGGTATGGGAGGATAATGTAAGGTATGGTAGGATGATGTGAGGTATGGGAGGATAATGTAAGGTATGGTAGGATGATGTGAGATATCGGAGGGTGATATAGGAGGAGGATGGGTCTGCTCTACTCCAGAAGAGAATCATTTCAATCTGGGCTCTCTGACTACCTCTCTGTCTTTTGTCTTGGAAGAGGCATCGCTGTCTCTGTGTCCAGTCTCACCAAGCCACAGCCATACAAGTTAGTGTTCTAAACCATGCCACTTTCATTTGCTGTACAGTGCACTGCTAATCACAGCTGTGAAGGTGTGTTTGTGTGTCCTCTTTCAAACTGAATGGACAAAGAATGTCACATAAATACACCATTGTTCCTAGCTGAAGCCTTCTCTGACATTTGCAGCCAGCCCAGTGGATGGATTTGAGTTTGAGAGAAGTGAGAGAACAAGAAGGACAAACATCCAATGGTGTGAAAGCACCAAGCAGCCACAGGCTCAAAGAAAACCTCAGATTCTATTTAAAGAAAGAAAAATATTTATTTTCATGTCATATAGGAGGAGAGAAATAAGCTCCTTTCCACCGACCCCTCCTGACTTTTAGCCTCTATAATTCTTTGGCTGGGTCGCCTCTACTCTCTCCTCCTCTCTACTCTTCTCCTCTTCTCTCTCCTCCCCCCCTCCTCTCCTCCCATTACTCAACTGCTAATGGCGTGGCCCCACGATGCACCAATAGGGGTGTCTCTCCCCTCATCTCTCTTCCCCCCTCTCTCTATTCATCTCTCTTCTCCACCCCCCTTCCTAACTAATCTCTACCAGGCCATTAGCTGGGGTCACAGCCAGGGTTGGGGTAGAGGCCACAACTAGCTACAGCTCCAGCAGACAGGGCCCACTCTAATAGCCACACTGGAGAGACACTTGAAAGGACAGAGGCTTAAGGAGGATTCTTCTCAGAAATTGATGCCACACTGTCTGCCCTCTTAGAGGGAAATTAAAAATGCTCTTTCGAAACCTCTTTCCGCCGGCTCTGGATTGTGAAGACCTCACTCTTCTTCCTCTCGACCCTAATCTATCCTCTCCCCCTCTCCATCCTAACCTTATCCATTTTTTTCTAAAGCATCTGCTCTCTCTCACTCCTACAAGCTCTGACAGTAGTGACACATTGGAAGGCCCCATTACCGTTTCTTCCCACACTCTCTCTTTCTGGCAGGGATTGGACATTGACTCTCTACCTCCCTCTCTCCGCCCTCCATCCTCCTTTAACCCACAGTGTGAGGCAGGGAGGGAGGTGAAGTGAGCATGATAGTGGCCTGCAGGTGTGATAAGGGGCCAGTACTACACAGTGATAAGACTTCCATCAAACAGCCCCCCACCCCCCCACCTCTATCTCTCATCTCCTGATCTTCTGATCTTCTGATCCCCTGATCCCCTGATCCCCTGGCCACCTGATCCCAGGGCACCAGCCCAGTTTAGGATGACTATCTATCACAGATTGTACCGGGCTGTAGCTTAGTCACACAAAACTACCTAACTGATAGGTCTTTAATATAGAACGTAAGGTTATTAAGATTAAATGGTTATTAGTATATTACATGAAACTCAAATGATCTAAACTGTGTTTTTATCAAACCAAATAGTGTCTCAGAGCATACAACGAAAGTGACACATTGTGTGTTGAGAGTCCAGTCCCACTGTGTTAATTTCTATTGAAAATTTCACTCAACCTGCTGCAATAGCAGACGCCAGTCATTAGACCCCATACCAACTGTCTTGGCTCAAAGGAATCTGTGGAGAGGAGAGGAACACTCTCCTCACTATGCCTGCCAAAATGTCGATCTAGATTTCCTTTTCTGCTGGAACATATGTTCAAACTCAGTCTGCCTGTGGGGCGTTGTTTGTTCAGATGACAACAAGGGATGAGCCGCCACCGAGAATCAGA
Organism: Brachymystax lenok tsinlingensis; assembly: GCA_030435695.1. Taxonomy (NCBI): domain Eukaryota; kingdom Metazoa; phylum Chordata; class Actinopteri; order Salmoniformes; family Salmonidae; genus Brachymystax; species Brachymystax lenok. The sequence goes on from CM059802.1 coordinate 17,420,222, forward strand.
TTGATGGAAAGATATATAATTTTCTGGGGAAATTATCATATATCCAACTATCTGTTGTGTCTGTCTGGGTTTGTCCAAAATATACCCAAAACGTCCCAATGCAGGTTCTCTGTCGGGGAAGTGTGAAACTGAAGCTCCTGGTGAAGTCATGTCGGTTCCTCCACACCACAACACCAGTAGAACAACACAAGGCCAGAATGGAGGCACAGTGACAGGGCTCTAATAATGTCTTGGCTACACTGCAGGAGGACGGGGACAAGGCCTTTCATGGAGCCATTTCCTTCAGTCACATTTCTAGCTGTAGCCCTGGCCAAAGCCACCCATGTAGGCACAGCAGGCGAGAGATAAAACCAAGGTAAGTAGAAAGTAAATCTGACTCAAATCAGAGTGCTAAAAGTAAGAGCTGGGCTGATGAAAAGAGAGAAGGAGAGGGAGATACAGAGGAAGAGAGAGAGAGGAAGAGCTGGGCTGATGAAAAGCTCCCTTTGACAAGGAGGAAGACTAATCAACAGAGAGATTAAAATCCACAATCAGCCAGGCACTCTCCTATCTCATCAATCTATTATCTCCTCTCCAATATGTGTGTGCGTGTGGGGGGGTCTAGAGATTCATTCAGTTCCCATGAGCTCAAACTAGCAAAGGTAGCTAGTGAATAAAGATGCTACTGTACAGTCTCATTTTAAATGCATTTTCTGTTTTTAATTTCAGCTGCAGGAGCTGAGGGCGAGGAGGTGGTGTGTATTTCCATATCCAGGGTATGTACACCATCATCTCCCATGTGATAGGGCAAATAAATAGCAGAGCATCCCTGGTTGATAGGAGTTCCATGAATTCTAATGCATCTCAGTCTGGTCCCTCTTCTACGTGTGAGAATTAGCAGAGTCACAGGGGTGCAGTGTAAATCTGAATATCAAAATATATCACATGCACAGACACACTTCTCCATCTCTCTCTATTCGCTCACTCTGGCGATTAATGAATTGGGCTCTCTCTTTGTGCCAGGTGGCCACACACAGACACAGACACAGACACAGACACAGACACAGACACAGACACACAATCAAGCCCTAGCAACCTAGCTCATACAGTACACAACAAAAGAGGCTCCATCAATCCCCTTCTCTTCTCTTCTCTTCTCTCCTCTCCTCACCTCTCCTCACCTCATCTACTCTCTTCCCCCGTACTTGTCTCTATGCATGCGTGTGTGTGTGTTGTTGTGCCCTGCAGCGTCTCCCATGGCTAATGAAGGAAACAGAGAGTGACACAAAGCAACAGAACAACAACAGAGAGATGGAAGTTAACATATTGCACTTCTTCCATTAAGGATTACAGGCTACCCCAGAGACTCAGAGAGACTCAGACAGTCTCGGAGTGACTCGGAGAGCACCGGAGCTTTGAGGGAGAGAGAGAGGTTGTGACGGCTGAGAGGGTGAGGTAGCGGGGAGAGAGAGAGAGAGAGAGAGAGAGAGAGAGAGAGAAGGTGAGACTGCTCAGTGCTCACTATCTTTGGGTGACAGGGATGTGGAGGGAGGAAGTAGGTAGAAGGTTAGAGGAAAAGGAAGTGGAAGAGTGAGCTAGAAAGGAAAGAGAGGACTAGGGAAGGAGACAGAGGGGGTACAAAGAGTAAATCAGCAGGGGACCAAGTCCTCTATGAAGGACACTATGATATGTCCCATCTAATAACCCTGACACCTTGGAAATTATTCTACCTCTCTCTTCTCCTCCTCTGGGGCAGCAGGTCTGAGAGAGAGCCCCCCCTTCCCATCCTCCTGACCGACCAGTCCCGGTCCTCAGTCACACACACGTGCGCACACACACACACACGTACGCACACACACACACACACACACACACGTACACACACACACACACACACACACACACACACACACACACACACACACACACACCGACCTCAGCCTGGCTCCAGGGCTGCAGGTTCTACAGGCTGCAGTCCGGAGCTCTGGGCAGATGGTCTCCCTGTCTGAGTAATGGGAGCCTGCTGACCCTCTGTACTGCTGAAAGACTCACGTACTCTGGAGAAGACTGCCCTCTCTCTCTACTTCTCTTTCTCCCTCCCTCACTACCTCTCTCTCTTTCTTCCGTCTCTCTCCCTTTCTCTCTTCCTCCCCTCTCTCTCTCTCTCACTCGCCCCTCTCTTTCTCGCTCACTCTTTCTCCCGTCTCTCTTCCTCTCTCTCTCTCTCCCTTTCTGTCCCTCTCTCACTTGTTCTCCCCTCTCTCTCTCTTTCTCTCTCTCTTTTAGACAGTAAGGTGGTGGGGAACTGCAGGTAAAGTTGGACCCTCTGAGATGAGGAGAGAAGTTCAGCGAGGTAGAGGCAGGGCTAATTGCCATGGTAACAGGTAAAGGACAGCCTAGTCCCTGAGCAGAGGCAGATGAAATATAGATAGCAAGAGTAGAGGGCCTCAGAGGAGCGAGAATGATGGAAAGAGAGAGAGTTGGAGGGAGAGAGAGAAAGACAGAGAGCGAGAAGGGAATGAGAGAGAGTTGGAAGGAGAGAGAGAGGTGGAGGGTGAGAGAGAGAAACAGAGAGAGCGAGAAGGGAATGAGAGAGGTGGAGGGAGAGAGAGAGAGAGAGAGAGAGAGATGAGATGAGATGAGAGAGAAGGGAATGAGAGAGGGGTGGCGGGAGAGAGAGAGAGAGAGACTACTGAGCTGTATTTCTCCAGGGAGGACACTTTAGAAGAGATGTCTGCTCTCTCTCCCTATCTCTCTCTCCCCTCTCTCTCTGGCCACCACCTGCAGAATAATTGCCCTCTATTCTATGTGAGTCATGCAGATCAGATCAAACCAGACTGGTGAATTCTAATGAGAGTCTGGAGGAGGATTCAACGTCTCAAAGGCAGGAGTCTGAACATTACATTTCCCCTACAGTACACTTGAGTGGACTTGGGTAATTAAATTTCTATAAAATTCTATAAATGTAATATTTATACATTTCTATAATCTACTGCATATAATGGGTGTTCATAATGCAGCTGAATCCCATCACCTCCAGAGAGAGACATACATAGATACTGTACCATAACAAACTATAATATATATTTGATGTAGATGGGATAACCCTACCTGGTAATCAATGAGTGTGTTGAGTCTAGATATACGTAACATAGATCAGTTCACTGTACCTGGTAGTGCATGAGTGTGTTGAGTCTCTTCCAGTCGTTCTCTATCTTGGTGGTGATGTCCTCATCCTGCAGCACCACGCGGGCCATCCGCCCCTGACGCCATTCTGACGGGACCAGAGAGAAGAGACGCTGCGTCAGTCACACTGCCAGAAACACAATCACACGCACAAACACACCAACACACACACGCACCTAGTGCGCACAAGAACATACACACATATTCTCTAGTCTGTGTTATCCATTCACTATTGAAGCCTTTCCATCTTACAGTAATGCCTTTTTTATGTGATGTGAGCTGAATTACCTGCAGTATAACCAATTCGAATGACTGAACAACACTGGTCTACTGTTTAAAGAGATTGACAATTCTATCTGTTTGTCTCTAAGGGTGTTGCCAAGATTGCTATATTAGCCATTACTTCTTCAAGCAAGATGAGTCCAAAACGATGAAGCTATTCTCTGACTGCGTCTTCATTTGCCTTGGTGTCACTGAGGAGAGGCACACAGACTTCACAAGCTTCCAAAGGACTCTTGAGAAAACACATTATCCAAATGAAGCCATATCAACAGCCATTCGTTGTGGCGTTCTGTTCTGCAGACACACACAGAGAGCACTCTGTGTCCTCCGCTAGGTTAGGAGACCAGAGAGACGCCGCCCGCCTGGATTGACGGCCATTTTAATTAAACATTACACACAAACAATTTCAATTTGTATACACAGTCAGCCTCACCGGGGGTAGTTGGCACTCAGCCTCACCGGCGTAATTGGTGTCAGTGATACTTGTGTCGCATGGTGGGAAAAACGCACGCCGGAGATGGACTAAGAGAGAAAATCCTTTCCAGAAAAGTGACTCAAGCGAGAGGGGAGAGGGGGAAGAGGAGGGTGGGGAGTAGATGGACACATTGACGGCTTTTCGTCTGATAATGAAATGATAATAAGGGTGTTGATGTGGAAATGGATGAGCCGTGTCGGGCACCATGTAATGATCATAGATTTTTCTACTCTGTTGACTGGAATGTATTACTTTGTGCCACCCCCCCAGTTAGTTCTGCCCGGAGTCCACCGCCACACACACCAGTGTTACCTAGGTGATAGTGATATGGAGAGAGAGGTTGTCTCCTGTGTTTGTTGCTGGTGATTAGCACTTCTGACTTGAGGTTATTGCTTCTCTCTCATTGGTGTGAAGGGAGAGAACATGAGAAGATGGGGAAGAGGAGGAGAGGTGAACGAGGCGGGGTTGGCTCTGGGGTGGAGTGGGTGGCAGACTGTGTGTGTGTGTGGGGGTGCCTGTCTGTCAGACTAGGAAAGGCGTGTGTGCATGTCATCCCCTTTGTTTGTGTGTTTGTGTGTATTGTGTGTGTGTCCATCTTACCCAGGTCCATGTCGACAGCGCGGGGCCTCTGTGAGTAGGGCATGTTCTTATAGCAGGCGTCCAGTATCTTCTCCTTGACCTGGGTGATGGTGTCACAGTTCAGCACCTTCACCGGGATCTCAGGACTGTTCTCATTGTCCGGGTTCACACAGTTCAGGATCTACAGGAGAGGAGAGGAGGTCAGGGGGTGTGTGTATGTAGAGTCAGTAGAATCTGTGTGTGTGTCCGTCCGTCCGTCCGTCTGTCTGTCTGTATATCAGTGTGTGTGTGTGTGTGTGTGTGTGTGTGTGTGTGTGTGTGTGTGTGTGTGTGTGTGTGTGTGTGTGTGTGTGTGTGTGTGTGTGTGTGTGTGTGTTTGCCTGAGTGGTACTGACCAGAGTTTTGTACTCTATCTGCTGTCTGATGAGCTTGTCTTCACTGAGGGAGTAGCGCGCCTCTCCGGTGATGGCGTCTATAGGCCCCTTCTCCATCTGCTGCTTGATGGCACAGTACAGCATGAACAGAGGTTCACCAGAACACTCCTGGAGAGAGAGAGAAAGACAGCGAGAGAGAGAGAGAGAGAGAGAGAGAGAGAGAGAGAGAGAGAGGCAGGGGAGAGAGACAGAGAGAGAGAGAGAGAGGCGGGGGAGAGAGACAGAGAGAAAACACATATCGATTAAGGATATAAAATGTATTTCAACTGCCGCTTCTTATAAAACCCTGGTTTACTAAAACTGGTGAACTGGAGGTCGCATTAGACTCACTTTGAGGAATCTGTGAAGAAGGAAAGCGAACCAGTTGGTGAGCATCTTCTCTGCAACGGACTCCGTTCTGAAGAAAGAGAGAAAACTATGTCAATTTTTTTATGCTAATGTAACCTTTCCCAAATAGCTCCAAAACCATTTCAGGGCAGAGTCAGAAAACGATGGACTTATTATAAGAAGAAAAACAGTAGAAGAGGAGGAATGAGAAAGAGAAGGAAAAGCAGCCAGACAGTAGTGGTTAACGAGCATAAAACATAGATGAAAGGGTTACTCTCTCCCCCCATTCCTCCTCCAGAGGACCAACAGTACTATTCCTGAATACCAACACTGCAATGCTTCATCTTCTGAGAGCTGGGCTAACCGTGCAGGGAAAGCACAAGTACACACTCTCTTCCTCCTCGGACTCCCTCCTTTCTCCACATCACCAGCCTAAGCTTCTCCTCTCCTCACAAACAGTTCATTGACTATTGTCCAACTGACAGCGTAACTATGTGATTACCTCAGCTCTCACCTGGACATGTTACTAGCATATTGTCCCCAATCAAAGTAGCCTTGAGTGTGTATATGTGTGTGTGTGTTTCTGAGTACTCAGAGAACCCCTGTGCTTTACAATATCGTGACTGTCACCGGCTCGCGCCCACCCCACATCCCACCCCACATCCCATCCCACATCCCACCCCACATCCCACCCCACATTCCATCCCACATCCCAACCCACATCCCACCCCACATCCCATCCCACATCCCACCCCACATTCCATCCCACATCCCACCCCACATCCCATCCCACATTCCATCCCACATCCCACCCCACATCCCATCCCACATCCCACCCCACATTCCATCCCACATCCCAACCCACATCCCATCCCACATCCCACCCCACATTCCATCCCACATCCCATCCCACATCCCATCCCACATCCCACCCCACATCCCACCCCACATCCCACCCCACATTCCATCCCACATCCCACCCCACATCCCACCCCACATTCCATCCCACCCCACATCCCACCCCACATCCCATCCCACATTCCACCCCACATTCCATCCCACATCCCACCCCACATTCCATCCCACATCCCACCCCACATCCCACCCCACATTCCATCCATCCACATCCCACCCCACATTCCATCCCACATCCCACCCCACATCCCACCCCACATCCCACCCCACATTCCACCCCACATCCCACCCCACATCCCATCCCATCCCACATCCCACCCCACATTCCATCCCACATCCCACCCCACATCCCATCCCACCCCACATCCCACCCCACATCCCACATTCCATCCCACATCCCATCCCACATCACATCCCATCCCACATCCCACCCCACATTCCATCCCACATCCCACCCCACATCCCACCCCACATCCCATCCCACATCCCACCCCACATTCCATCCCACATCCCACATAAGGAGAGGTATTTGCTAGGATGGGCTGGAGCTCTCTCTCTGTGACAGCTTATTTGAAGTGGGATGCACCAGGTTGATGGAAGGTGGAGTTTTGTTCACCCCATTTCAGCTGCAGGATGAGAGGGAGAGGCACTACTGACAGCCGAAGGACTATATGATTCTGCCCTCTTCTATAAACACCTGGGGTTGGAACCGGTTCAGGGAACAGAACCAAATATATTTTGGGGGAAGAAACAGAACCAGAATCGGGAACTAAAGTGATCTCTAGTGTTCCAAAACAAAACCATTGTTTTCAAATCTTGAGAACCGGTTAATAATGTAATTTTTGGTTCCACAAATATCCCTAATGTCTAGTTTATAATTATGTAATTCAGTGAAGCCTAAATGCAATCCAACTCACGTCATGTCATGATGTTCAGCGCCTGAAGCCAAGCCCCCTCCATGTCCACGCGTCTCTCTCGGTCTCTTCCCACCCATAAAATCTTCCGCCTGAACTTATTAACCAATCAAACACGTATACAACTAGCTTACCCATTTCATTGCAAGCTGTTCTATCCTAATTGGTGGAGTAAATTAATAAGCTCAATGTAAAAATTATGTTGATTTCAAGAGTAAAAGAAATGTAGGAAAAGGAACTATATGAAGCGTTACTTTGTTGGGTTCAAACCGCTTCAGAACTCCATTATGCTGGTCGGAACACTGGAACAGAATAAAAAAAAATAGGGGAACAGAACGATTGGAAAATCATTTCGATTCCAACCCCTGATACACACACCAACTCTCACACACACGTGCATCCACCTACTGCATCTCTCATCTCTACTACTACTCTCTACTAAGTCTTCATCCTCAAAATCAATACGGACCCTCCATACTCTGTTTCGAAGCTGAATAAACCTACAAATATTGTGTTTTTGGACAAAGTGCACATACCCTCCATAATTGCTCCCCTCTCTCCTCCACGGAGAAGTATTCTCCTCTCCCCCTCCCCCTCATTGCCCCTCCTCTGACTCACAGTGGATTGTGTGTTAATGGAAGCTATTAAGAGTTTTAATAAGCCCAGCAAGTCCCTGTAGAAGGACAGTCAAATAAAGGCCTTTGTGCGGGGCCATGTTGGGGCTCCTTTCAATGGTTCACTGAGACTCCTAACTATGTTTCCTCCCTCCTCCTCCATCTCTCCATCCTCCCATCTCCACTTCCCTCACTCTTTTAATTGAGTTCCATTAATGAACATCAGGATTTTCATTATCCTACAGTGCATTACGACTGGGGCTTGATGCTGATAAATAGGTTGAGGGGGACCGATTAATAGGCTGTGGAATGTCTTCAGAATGGAATAGTGCTAAACACAACATTCTCTTTCCGTATTAAGCCATTCTATTCTAGCAGCGCACCGCATGGATGGGAATCTCATTAGAAAAACCCTGAAGACAAAAAAAGAGTGAAAAGACTCAAGGCGATAGAAAACTTGCTACTGTTCTGTTGTTCCATTTAAAAATGGAGTGAGAGATAGAAAACAGAAAGCTATAAGAGAGTGGGACCGAGGACAGAGTGAGAGATAGAAAACAGAAAGCTATAAGAGAGTGGGACCGAGGACAGAGTGAGAGATAGAAAACAGAAAGCTATAAGAGAGTGGGACCGAGGACAGAGTGAGAGATAGAAAACAGAAAGCTATAAGAGAGTGGGACCGAGGACAAAGTGAGAGATAGAAAACAGAAAGCTATAAGAGAGTGGGACCGAGGACGGAGTGAGAGATAGAAAACAGAAAGCTATAAGAGAGTGGGACCGAGGACAGAGTGAGAGATAGAAAACAGAAAGCTATAAGAGAGTGGGACCGAGGACAGAGTGAGAGATAGAAAACAGAAAACTATAAGAGAGTGGGACCGAGGACAGAGTGAGAGATAGAAAACAGAAAGCTATAAGAGAGTGGGACCGAGGACAGAGTGAGAGATAGAAAACAGAAAGCTATAAGAGAGTGGGACCGAGGACGGAGTGAGAGATCAATGCAACATATCCAGGTAAGGATCATTCTAGAGTACAGAAGGAATAAGGATGTCTCTAGAGAAAAAAAGAAAGAAAGGGTTAAAGCTAGGTAAAGAGATGGAGAGAATTAGAACGAAACAGAGAAAAAGAGAGAAACACAGAGAAAGAGAACGTGAAAGAGCGCAATATGAAACAAACTTACAACTAAACAGTTGTCTGACTAAAAGGTTCAAAAGCAGATTAACAAATTAAAATGGGAAGGTAAGTAGTTAAAGTCGACAGATTGTCAAAACGTAGATACCATGTTCAGAAAGCTTTTAGGGGGAACACCATCTAATGGTTGTGCTGTAGACTCTAATGATTAGACAGACTCCACTTCAAGTCAGGGAGGGGAACATCACTTCTAGACTATTAATGTGGAGAACATACTCTCAGAATCTAAAAAGATCCTCAAAACAACATGGGAAGTATGAATATAGTTCAAACCATGGCTTGTTGATGTACCATTGCCTGTATCTCTGAGCCGTACATGGAACCTTTTCTCTCTCTAATTTGGCTTAGTCACATCAGATACATGTTCTATACAGGCTACATGTTCTAATATGATGTTCATGACTGGAATTTAGAATGTAGTCTGAACTGCTGTGAAAATATAATAGCATATAAAGTGTTCTGGCAGAAAGGAGAGCACAAAGCCACCCCCATTATACTCATAATATAACCTAAAGACAGGAGTCAATGTCTGCTGTGTGTGTGTGTGTGTGTGCACTCTGTGCCATTATGTTGACATTCCCCATAATATACAGTCATTGAAATTCTACACAATCTTAAATGAATCATTCTTTATTATCAGCGCGCTGGAGAGGTTCCAACCAGCTCAATGCACCAAGTACACTTCGATCAGGAGCTCTGTCAGGGCAGTCCCGTTAGATCTCTTATATACAGACAAGTTATGTTTCATGATTTAGCTTATTCATCATTCATAATTAATTAATCATTACTGTTTTGCTTCATTCATGTGACCGACTAATACTGGGTCATGCATGTGACAGGCCAATACCTCACGAGGCTTCTCCTCTCTAAGCTGAGACCTTGAAACTGAGATATCTTTCGTTCTCAAAACAAGGTTCTGGGCATACTGCCAAATTGCAGATACTGATAGTGAGGATTCCTCCCAGGCACGATCAATCAGCAACTTGCATGAAACCAGTCCAATTGGTTATTAGAAAAGCACAAACATAAATTTTTCCAGCATAATACAGTGCTTTCAAAAAGTATTCACACTCAATCAATCAAATGTATTTATAAAGTCCTATACTGAAATCCAGCCTAAAACCCCAAAGAGCAAGCAATGCAGATGTAGAAGCACAGTGGCTAGGAAAAACTCCCTTGACTTATTCGACATTTTGTTGTTACAGCCTGAATTTAAAATGTATTCGAAATGTTGTGTCGCTGGCCTACACACAATACCCCATAATGTCAAAGTGGAATTGTGTTTTTAGACATTTTTACAAATTAATTAAAAGTGAAAAGCTGAAATGTCATGTGTCAATAAGTATTCAACCAACCTCTTAGTTATGGCAAGCCTAAATAAGTTCAGGAGTAAACATTTGCTTAACAAGTCACATAATAAGTTACATGGACTCACTGTTTGCAATAATAGTGTTTAACATGATTTTTGAATGACTAACTCATCTCTGTACCCAACACATACAATTATCTGTAAGGTCCCTCAGCTGAGCAGTGAATTTCAACCACGAATTCACCCACAGAGACGGCAGGCAGCCTAGTGGTTAGAGCGTTGGACTAGTAACCGAAAGGTTGCAAGATTGAATCCATGATCTGAAATGGTAAAAATCTGTCATTCTGCCCCTGAACAAGGCAGTTAACCCACTGTTCCTAGGCTGTCATTGAAAATAAGAATTTGTTCTTAACTGACTTGCCTAGTTAAATAAAGGTAAAATAAAAATGTAATGTACGCATGGTGGAAGTGAACAAAGAACTGGAGAGGGAAGAAGAGAAAGTGTGTGTGAGAGAGAAAAGAAACCTAAACCTGCTCTCAAAGTAGTTGAACTAGAAGAACTTTGCCTTGCAAAGATGGTTACCTATTGGTTGATGGGTAAAGAAATGATAAAGTAGACATTGAATATCAATACACCCAGTCACTAAAAAGACACAAGTGTAGACAGGTGTAGACCTTACAGTGAAATGCTTACTTACAGGCTCTAACCAACAGTGCAAAAAAGGTATTAGGTGAACAATAGGTAAGTAAAGAAATAAAAACAACAGTAAAAAAGACAGGCTATATAAAGTAGCACACAATGCATATAGTCCAGATGGCCATTTGATTACCTGTTCAGGAGTCTTATGGCTTGGGGGTAAAAACTGTTGAGAAGACCTTTTGTCCTAGACTTGGCACTCCGGTACCGCTTGCCATGCGGTAGTAGAGAGAACAGTCTATGACTGGGGTTGCAGGGGTCTTTGACCATTTTTAGGGGCTTCCTCTGGCACCGCCTGGTGTAGAGGTCCTGGATGGCAGGCAGCTTAGCCCCAGTGATGTACTGGGCCGTACGCACTACCCTCTGTAGTGCCTTGCGGTCAGAGGCTGAGCAATTGCCGTACCAGGCAGTGATGCAGCCAGTCAGGATGCTCTCGATGTTGCAGCTGTAGAACCTTTTGAGGATCTCAGGACCCATGCCAAATCTTTTTAGTTTCCTGAGGGGGAATAGGCTTTGTCGTGCCCTCTTCACGACTGTCTTGGTGTGTTTGGACCATTCTAGTTTGTTGTTGATGTGGACACCAAGGAACTTGAAGCTCTCAACCTGCTTCACTACAGCCCCGTCGATGAGAATGGGGGCGTGCTCGGTCCTCTTTTTCTTGGAGTCCACAATCATCTCCTTAGTCTTGGTTATGTTGAGGGAGAGGTTGTTATTCTGGCACCACATGGCCAGGTCTCTGACCTCCTCCCTATAGGCTGTCTCGTCGTTGTTGGTGATCAGGCCTACCACTGTTGTGTCATCTGCAAACTTAATGATGGTGTTGGAGTCGTGCCTGGCCATGCAGTCGTGGGTAAACAGGGAGTACAGGAGGGGACTGAGCACACACCCGTAGGGAGCTCCAGTGTTGAGGATCAGCGTGGCAGATGTGTTGCTACCTACCCCTCACCACCTGGGGGCGGCCCGTCAGGAAGTCCAGGATCCAGTTGCAGAGGGACGTGTTTAGTCCCAGGATCCTTAGCTTAGTGATGAGCTTTGAGGGCACTATGGTGTTGAACGCTGAACTGTAGTCAATGAACAGCATTCTCACATAAGTGTTCCTTTTGTCCAGGTGGGAAAGGGCAGTGTGGAGTGCAATAGAGATTGCATCATCTGTGGATCTGTTTGGGCGGTATGCAAATTGGAGTGGGTCTAGGGTTTCTGGGATAATGGTGTTGATGTGATCCATTACCAACCTTTCAACGCACTTTATGGCTACAGGCGTACAGTGAGGGAAAAAAGTATTTGATCCCCTGATGATTTTGTATGTTTGCCCACTGAGAAAGAAATGATCAGTCTATAATTTTAATGGTAGGTTTATGTGAAAAATTTTATGAATGGAATTGAATTTTAATGAGGGAAATAAATATTTGACCCCTCTGCAAAACATGACTTAGTACTTGGAGGCAAAACCCTTGTTGGCAATCACAGAAGTCAGACGTTTCTTGCAGTTGGCCACCAGGTTAGCACACATCTCAGGAGGGATTTTGTCCCACTCCTCTTTGCAGATCTTCTCCAAGTCATTAAGGTTTCGAGGCTGTCGTTTGGCAACTTGAACCTTCAGCTCCCTCCACAGATGTTCTATGGGATTAAGGTCTGGAGACTGGCTAGGCCACTCCAGGACCTTAATGTGCTTCTTCTTGAGCCACTCCTTTGTTGCCTTGGCCGTGTGTTTTGGGTCATTGTCATGCTGGAATACCCATCCACGACCCATTTTCAATGCCCTGGCTGAGGGAAGGAGGTTCTCACCCAAGATTTGACGGTACATGGCCCCGTCCATCGTCCCTTTGATGCTGTGAAGTTGTCCTGTCCCCTTAGCAGAAAAACACCCCTAAAGCATAATGTTTCCACCTCCATGATTGACGGTGGGGATGGTGTTCTTGGGGTCATAGACAGCATTCCTCCTCCTCCAAACACGGTGAGTTGAGTTGATGCCAAATAGCTCCATTTTGGTCTCATCTGACCACAACACTTTCACCCAGATGTCCTCTGAATCATTCAGATGTTCATTGGCAAACTTCAGACGGGCATGTATATGTGCTTTCTTGAGCAGGCGGACCTTGTAGGTGCTGCAGGATTTCCGTCCTTCACGGCGTAGTGTGTTACCAATTGTTTTCTTGGTGACTATGGTCCCAGCTGCCTTGAGATCATTGACAAGATCCTCCCGTGTAGTTCTGGGCTGATTCCTCACCGTTATCATGATCATTGCAACTCCACGAGGTGAGATCTTGCAAGGAGCCCCAGGCCGAGGGAGATTGACAGTTCTTTTGTGTTTCTTCCATTTGCGAATAATCGCACCAACTGTTGTCACCTTCTCACCAAGCTGCTTGGCGATGGTCTTGTAGCCCATTCCAGCCTTGTGTAGGTCTACCATCTTGTCCCTGACATCCTTGCAGAGCGCTTTGGTCTTGGCCATGGTGGAGAGTTTGGAATCTGATTGATTGATTGCTTCTGTGGACAGGTGTCTTTTATACAGGTAACACACTGAGATTAGGAGCACTCCCTTTAAGAGTGTGCTCCTAATCTCAGCTCGTTATCTGTATAAAAGACACCTGGGAGCCAGAAATCTTTCTGATTGAGAGGGGGTCAAATACTTATTTCCCTCATTAAAATGCAATTCCATTTATAACATTTTTCACATGCGTTTTTCTGGATTTTGTTGTTGTTATTCTGTCTCTCACTGTTCAAATAAACCTACCATTAAAATTATACAATGATAATTTCTTTGTCAGTGGGCAAACGTACAAAATCAGCAGGGGATCAAATACCTTTTTCCCTCACTGTAAGTGCTTCGGGTATGTAGTCATTTAGGCTGGTTGCCCTTTGTGTTCTTGGCACAGGAACTATGGTGGTCTAGTTGAAGCATGTTGGTATTACAGACTCAATCAGGGACATGTTGAAAATGTCAGTGAAGACACCTGCCAGTTGGTCAGCACATGCCGGGAGCACACGTCCTGATAATGCGTCTGGCCAAGCAGCCTTGTGTATGTTGAGCTGTTTAAAGGTCTTACTCACGTCGGATACGGAGAGGGTGATCACACAGTCGTCTGGAACAGCTGATGCTCTCATGCATGTCTCAGTGTTGCTTGCCTCGAAGCGAGCATAGAAGTGATTTAGCTCGTCTGGTAGGCTCGTGTCACTGGGCAGCTCAAGGCTGTGCTTCCCTTTGTAATCTGTAATAGTTTGCAAGCCCTGCCCCATAAGACGAGCATCGGAGCCGGTGTAGTATGATTCAATATTAGCCCTGTATTGATGCTTTGCCTGTTTGATGGTTTGTCGCAGGGCATAGCAGGATTTCTTGTAAGCTTCCGGGTTAGAGTCCCGCGCCTTGAAAGCGGCAGCTCTACCCTTTAGCTCAGTGCAAATGTTGCATGTAATCCATGGCTTCTGTTTGGGGTATGTATGTACAGTCACTGAGGGGACAACGGCCTCTATGCACTTATTGATAAAGCCAGTGACTGATGTGGTGTACTCCTCAATGCCATCGGAGGAATCCCGGAACATGTTCCAGTCTGTGATAGCAAAACAGTCCTGTAGTTTAGCATCTGCTTCATCTGACCACTTTTTTATAGACCGAGTCACTGGTGTTTCCTGCTTTAATTTTTTGCTTGTAAGCAGGAATCAGGAGGATAGAGTTGTGGTCGGATTTACCAAATGGAGGGCGAGGGAGACCTTTGTACGCGTCTCTGTGTGTGGAGTACAGGTGATCTAGATTTGTTTTCCCTCTGGTTGCACATTTAACATGTTTATAGAAATTTGGTAGAACTGATTTAAGTTTCCCTGCATTAAGATCTCCGTTCACTGGGAGCGCCGCCTCTGGGTGAGTGGTTTCCTGTTTGATTATTTCCTTATACAGCTGACTGAGTGTGGTCTTAGTGCCAGCATCTGTCTGTGGTGGTAAATAAACAGCCACGAAAAGTATAGCTGAAAACTCTCTAGGCAAGTAGTGTGACCTGCAATTTATCACAATATACTCTACTTCAGGCGAGCAAAATCTAGAGACTTCCTTAGATTTCGTGCACCAGCTGTTGTTTACAAATATGCACAGATCGCCCCCCCTCGTCTTACCGGAGTGTGCTGTTCTATCTTGCCGGTGCAGCGTGTATCCCGCTAGCTGAATATCCATGTCGTCATTCAGCCACGATTCCATGAAACATAGGATGTTGCAGTTTTTTATGTCCCGTTGGTAGGATATTCGTGATCGTACCTCGTCTAATTTATTGTCCAATGATTGCACGTTAGTGAGTAGTATTGACGGTAGCGGCAGCTTTCCCACTCGCCTTCTACGGGTCCTGACCAGGCATCCGACTCTTTGTCCTCTGTACCTGCGTCGCTTCCTCTTGTAAATAGCGTGGACGTCGGCACGGTGGGGTGTTTGGAGAATGTCTTGTGCGTCCTCCTTGTTGTAGAAAAAATCTTTGTCTAATCCGAGGTGAGTGATCGCTGTCCTGATATCCAGAAGCTATTTTCTTCCATAAGATACGGTTGCAGAAACATTATTTACAAAATAAGTTACAAATAACGTGAAAAAAAAACAATAGCACAAATGTTTGGCCACCCGTAAAACTTCTGCCATTTCGTCCGGCGCCATATGAATCATGTTATTATGGGTATGCTTGTCATCGGCAAGGACTACAGAGCTTTTAAATAAAAATAAATGGAATAGAGCTAAGCACAGGCAAAATCCTAGAGGAAAACCTGCTCAGTCTGCTTTCCAACAAACACAGGGGGACAAATTAACCTTTCAGTAGGACAATAACCTAAAATACAAGGCCAAATATACACTGGAGTTGCTTACCAAGACAACATTGAATGTTCCTGAGTGGTCGTGTTACAGTTTGACTTAAATCGGCATGAAAATCTATGTCAAGACTTGAAAATGGCTGTCTAGCAACGATCAACAACCAACTTGACAGAGCTTGAAGAATTATTTTAATAATAATGTGCAAATACTGTACCATCCAGGTGTGTAAAGCTCTTAGAGACTTACCCAGAAAGACTCACAGCTGCAATCACAGCCAAAGGTGCTTCTACGAAGTATTGACTCAAGGGCATGAATACTTATGTAAATTTGATATTTCTGTATTTCATGCTCAAAGAATTTGCTAAAAATATGTTTTCACTTTGTCATTATGGGGTATTGTGTGTAGTTGGGTGAGAATTATTAATTTTTTTAATCCATTTTGAATTCAGGCTGTAACACAACAAAACGTGGAATAAGTCAAGGGGCATGAATACTTTCTGAAGGCACTGTATACACTGAGTGTATAAAACATTAAGAATAGCTTCCTAATATTGAGTTGCACCCCCCCCTTTTGCCCTTAGAATAGCCTCAATTCGTCAGGGCATGGACTCTACAAGGTGTCGGAAGCATTCGACAGGGATGCGGGACCATATTGACTCCAATGCTTCCCACAATTGTGTCAAGTTGGCTGGATGTCCTTTGGGTGGTGGACCATTCTTGATACACATGGGAAACTGTTGAGCGTAAAAACCCAGCAGTGTTTGAGTTTTTGACACAAACCGGTGCACCTGGCACTTACTATATACCCCGTTCAAAGGCACTTACATGTTTTGTCTTGCCCATTCAACCTCTTAAAAATCGTAACAAATCCTTTTTTAACCCCTTCATCTACACTGATTGAAGTGAATGTAACAAGTGACATCAATAAGGGATCATAACCTTCACCTGGTCAGTCGATGTAATGGAAAGAGCAGGTGTTCCTAATGTTTTGTATAATCAATGTATTTTCTATACAGGCTATATGTTCTAATAGGATGTTGTAGAGGTTACTGACTGATATATAGATTCTAGTCTGAACTGCTGTGAAAATATAATAATATATAAACTGCAAGGCCCCTGGCAGCCCTCATTATACTCATAATATAACTTAAGACAGGAGTCAATGTCTGATGTGTGTGTGTGTGCCATTCTGTTAACTTTTCTCATAATATACAACATGGTTTGCTTTTCCACCCAGCTCACGCTGCCCTCAGGGTATTATGCCGGGTAATTATGCAGTTTCCCTCAATGAGATTCTGCTCCTGCTCTTTCTTTTCCTGAGAGACATTTCTAGAAGGATTCTGTAGCCCATTCTTAAACTCAATACATGGTATTATAGGATTATACATTGTTGCTACAGGTCAAGTATAAGGTTAGCAAACCTTTGTTTGAACAGTGTGCATATAATAATTTTTACATCTACAAAGAATAGATAAAATAGTGAAATACCATCAGTAAGTAAATGATGAACCTTTTGATGTGAAGCTGGTCTTAAAGCAGATGTGTGATGAAAGAGAGAGAGTGGTGTGAGACACAGAGAGCAGACTAAATGTTAATTACGGCGTGAGCATGCATGCTGCATGTCTAATGCACCTTGTTAACCCAGAAACGCCTTGCATACAAGCAGTGGTGGTTCTAGCTTGTATGCACCATTCTGCACTCTGAACCTGATTTGTACACTATTGCACTTCAAACAAGAAACACACAAACTAAATTGCACCAACTAATTACATTAGTTCTGTACAAAGTTAAGAGGTGTGCTATTTGATAGATTCCCTCGCTCCCCCTACCTAATTCTTCCAGTGGGGAAACCTGAGGTCAACCTACCAACCTACCTACCTCCCCATCTCGTACTTCTGAGTGGGAGACCTTCCCAGGCATTAGCCTGCCTAGCTCACAAACCAGAATCAGGGCGACCACTCCGACAAGGTTAATTGACCCACAGTTCCACATGGTGACATGATATCATTGATGTGACATGCAAATGAGCGATAGAAAACCGATCGCGCAAATGACACCATTTTCTTTTTCATGCCGCCCCGCCGTAAAGATGCTGCCCTGAGCGGCTGCCCATGTTGCCTATGCCTAAATCCGCCAATGCATACAAGATACCAGTAGATCCCAGTAGACATAAAGTCAAGGCTCTCCGTCTGCGTTCAACTCTCTTCTCCATCCTCCTCTCTGTCCTCCCTCCCTCTCTCCCTTCCACTCCCTCCTCCCTATCTCCCTATCCTCTCCCTCACCCACTCTCTGTGGTGTGATGGGGCACTAGCTAGCGTGGCTGTTCTTCTTCTCAATGGAGTTCTCTGCTTGAGACAGCCTCAATAATTAAGATCCCAGTCAGTACTGGAGCAGCCCCATGAGATCCTACAGCTGCCCTGTCAGAGAGAGAAGTCCCCACAGTCCTCTTCATCCCCGGGCCCCCAGCCGCCTCAGCCCTGCTCGTTCCCGGGGCCCCAGTCCCCTCAGCTCTCCTCGTCCCCGGGTTCCCAGCCTCCTCCTTGTCCCGGGAACCCATGCCCCTCAGCTCTCCTCATCCCCGGGCCCCCTCAGCCCTCCTCGTCCCCGGCCCCCAGCCCCATCAGCCCTAAGTATCGTGATAGTATCGTGAGGTCCCTGGAATTCCCAGCACTAGTATGCATATGTGTACTGTATGTTTATGTTTTCCAGTGTCAAGTACCTCAATACTACATACTCTGTATACCCTGCTATATGGACAGAGCCATGCAGAGAATAAGACATTTGGCTTACATATATCTTTAAATATGTCACATATACAGTATTTCAGGACTAAATGCCACTAGAAGCATTGGGACAGCTATTTTTACATCTCTCATCTGTAAGTACCTGATGTAAGGGTTCTTCTTTCAGAGGTCAACCATATATATATATATATATATATATACAGGTCCCTGTTATGGATGTTATGGATATGCTACTGTGAGTACTACAGAAATGCATTCTGCTACAGAGGAGTAGGCAGGAAAGCCCTGTGTGTGTGTGTGTGTGTGTGTGTGTGTGTGTGTGTGTGTGTGTGTGTGTGTGTGTGTGTGTGTGTGTGTGTGTGTGTGTGTGTGTGTGTGTGTGTGTGTGTGTGTGTGCGTGTGTATGCGTGTGTATGCGTGTGTATGCGTGGGCAGCAGATAGAGCCATTCATTAAGAGCGGGCCTTGTCAACCAGTGCACTCTCAACCACCCATGGTGTAGCTCTGTAAGATGCAATATGGATAAGACAGGACCAGGAAGCTCAAGGACCAGGAAGCCGGAGCTTAAGTGCTCTAGGTGACTTCCTGTATGTCCTTTATTTAAAAGTGGAGATCAAGCTGATCCTAACTGTTATAGGCCCATTTCTATTTTGCCCTGTTTATCAAAAGTGTTGGAAAAACTTGTCAATAATCAACTGACTGGCTTTCTTGATGTCTATAGTATGTATTCTCTCGGGAATGTAATCTGGTTTCTGCTCAGGTTATGGATGTGTCACTGCAACCTTAAAGATGCTCAATGATGTCACCATTGCCCTTGACTCTAAGAAATGTTGTGCTGCTATTTTTATTGACTTGGCCAAAGCTTTTGATACGGTAGACCATTCCATTCTTGTGGGCCAGCTAAGGAGTACTGGTATCTCCGAGGGGTCTTTGGGCTGGTTTGCTAACAACCTCTCTCAAAGAGTGCAGTGGATAAAGTCAGAAAATCTTCTGTCTCAGCCACTGCCTGTCACCAAGAGAGTACCCCAAGGCTCGATCCTAGGCCCCACACTCTTCTCAATTTAGATCAACAACATAGCTCAGGCAGTAGGAAGCTCTCTCATCCATTTACAGTTTATGCAGATGATACAGTCTTATACTCAGCTGGTCCCTCCCCGGATGTTGTGTTAAATGCTCTACAACAAAGCTTTCTTAGTGTCCAACAAAATTTCTCTACACTTAACCTTGTTCTGAACACCTCCAAAACAAAGGTAATGTGGTTTGGTAAGAATAATGCCCTTCTCCCCACAGGTGTGATTACTACCTCTGAGGGCTGAGAGTTTGAGGTAGTCCCCTCATACAAGTACTTGAGAGTATGGCTAGACAGTACACTGTCCTTCTCTCAGTACATAACAAAGCTGCAGGCTAAAGTTAAATCTAGACTTGGTTTCCTCTATAGTAATCGCTCCTCTTTCACCCAAGCTGCCAAACTAACCCTGATTCAGATGACCGTCCTACCCATGCTAGATTACGGAGACATAATTTATAGATCAGCAGGGAAGGGTGCTCTCGAGCGGCTAGATGTTCTTTACCATTCGGACATCAGATTTGCAACCAATGCTCCTTATAGGACACATCACTGTACTTTATACTTCTCTGTAAACTGGTCATCTCTGTATACCCGTCGCAAGGGTATGCTTATATATAAAACCCTCTTAGGCCTCCTTACTGACAGTTGTGGCTGCTTTGCGTGATGTATTATTGTCTCTACCTTCTTGCCCTTTGTGCTGTTGTCTGTGCCCAATATTGTTCGTACCATGTTTTGTGCTGCTACCATGTTGTGATGCCTCTCCTCTCTCTGTCTGTCATCTCTCTCTTCTCTTCTCTCCTCTCCTCTCTCTGTCTGTCGTCTCTCTCTTCTCTCCTCTCTCTGTCTGTCGTCTCTCTCTTCTCTTCTCTCCTCTCCTCTCTCTGTCTGTCGTCTCTCTCTTCTCTCCTCTCTCTGTCTGTCGTCTCTCTCTTCTCTCCTCTCTCTCTCTGTCTGTCGTCTCTCTCTTCTCTTCTCTCTCTGTCTGTCGTCTCTCTCTTCTCTCCTCTGTCTGTCGTCTCTCTTCTCTTCTCTCCTCTCTCTGTCTGTCGTCTCTCTCTTCTCTCCTCTCTCTGTCTGTCGTCTCTCTCTTCTCTCCTCTCTCTGTCTGTCGTCTCTCTCTTCTCTCCTCTCTCTGTCTGTCGTCTCTCTCTTCTCTCCTCTCTCTGTCTGTCGTCTCTCTCTTCTCTCCTCTCTGTCTGTCGTCTCTCTCTTCTCTCCTCTCTGTCTGTCGTCTCTCTCTTCTCTCCTCTCTGTCTGTCGTCTCTCTCTTCTCTCCTCTGTCTGTCGTCTCTCTTCTCTCCTCTCTGTCTGTCGTCTCGCTCTTCTTCTCTCCTCTCTCTGTCTGTCGTCTCTCTCTTCTCTCCTCTCTCTGTCTGTCGTCTCTCTCTTCTCTCCTCTGTCTGTCGTCTCTCTCTTCTCTCCTCTCTCTGTCTGTCGTCTCTCTCTTCTCTTCTCTCCTCTCTGTCTGTCGTCTCTCTCTTCTCTCCTCTCCTCTCTGTCTGTCGTCTCTCTCTTCTCTCCTCTCCTCTCCTCTCCGTCTGTCGTCTCTCTTCTCTCCTCTGTCTGTCGTCTCTCTCTTCTCTTCTCTGCTTGTTGCCTCTCTTCTCTCCTCTCTCTGTTTGTCGTCTCTCTCTTCTCTCCTGTTTGTTCCCTATCTCTTCTCTCCTCTCTCTGGAGATGAGGTTAAGGTGGACTGTGACAGTTCTGCTGGTCCCCTGCTAACCCATCCATATGCCTATAAAACAATACAAAGATGGCAGCCTTTACTCTAGTAAAAGAGTAAAAGGACTCTATATTTAAATATATAGTACATGGGCCTGAGTCCTGTCGAAAACAATCTAGATAGGAGACAGGAGACAGAAAGAGAAAAGTAAAGTAGAAGCTGCTGCTGAATGTTTGATGAGGAGCCAGAGCTCAGCGGATAAGTGAGACTGACAGTGGTACAGTCCTGTACTCTCAGACTGATAAGATTGGGGGAGAAAGAGAGCGAGAGAGAGAGAAAGAGAGAGACCACAGACCTCAGTGAGCATAGCCTTGCTATTGAGAGAAGACAGGCTATGTGCACACTGCCCACAAAATGAGGTGGAAACTGAGCTGCACATCCTAACCTCCTGCCAAATGTATGACCATATTAGAGAGACATATTTCCCTCAGATTACACAGATCCACAAAGAATTTGAAAACAAACCAGTGCAACCAGTGAAGAACAAACACCAATGTAAATACAACCCATATTTATGTTTATTTATTTTCCCTTTTGTACTTTAACTATTTGCACATAATATGACATTCGTAATGTCTTTATTCTTTTGGTTCTTTTGTGAGTGTAATGTTTACTGTTCATTTTTATTGTTTATTTCACTTTTGTTTATTATTTACATATGTTTCCCATACCAATAAAGCCCTTAAATTGGAGAGAGAGAGAGAGAGAGAGAGAGAGAGAGAGAGAGAGAGAGAGAGAGAGAGAGAGAGAGAGAGAGAGAGAGAGAGAGACTACAACTCTCGATCTTGGCTGATAATTCAAAGGATACTAGACACATTTTTAAGAATGGAATCAATACAAGTGGTAGAATGCACCTCTCTGATCCACACTCCTTCATCTATCTTTAAACAACATCCTCCCACTGTTTTCCAGCTCCACTATCTCTACTTCCCCTTCCATTATGCCCACAGGAGATGTGCTCATACTGTATGTGTGTAAATAGATGTGTGTGTATGTGCGTACATGCATAATGCATCTGTTTGTGTGAAACTGTAAATGTTGATGTATGTGTGTGTGCATGCATACATGTGTATGAATCTGTATGTCTCTCACCGGCGCAGCAGCAGCTTGGGATGGTTCTTGCTCTCCAGGTTCTTGTCGATGAGGTCAGAGAGCAGCTGTTTGAGCACGTCGGTAGCGTACTCCAGTTTGCCCTGCAGCGCCGTCATGATGAGCGACGCCACGTTGCCGCGGTCACGCATGGAGAAGGAGCGCTGGAGCTCCAGAGTTCTGATGAAGGTCAGCAGGAACACCTTGTTGTTGATGAGCTGAGCGAAAAGCTTCAGAGCCTTCTCTGTGTTCAGCTGACCGTTACCCGACACCTAGGACATACAGGACAGGACACAAAGGGTTAACATGCCACATGACAACACCTGGTTTCTGTGTTAAGAGTTCTACTTTAAACACCTTTATACACATCCAGATTGTTCCATGCATGACAGAACTGCTCTCTTGCTTTTCTTATGCTCAGTTGATCAAAAAGGGCCATTGTGAGGCGCTAGTATACAGAACTTTCTGCTGTTTCTATTGGACCTTTATTCCTCCCTGAACAATTCATCACTATCACACCATGTCACCCTCATACAGTCAACAGGCTGACCCTAATAAGCCTGCATACTTTGTCCTGTTAGAGATCTCAGCTTACAACCCATCCTATGTACCCTAATAAGTCAACTCATCCAGCAACTCACACCCACCCTGTACTCCCTTATAAAGAATTCCAGAGTGTTAAAGGGACTCCACTGAGTGTGTTCCAGCCAGTCTGTCCCAAGTAGAGGAGGTCCCAGGGCTGCCAGTGAACAGGACATTACCCACTTCATTACTCCTGATGAAGGACGCGCTGGTGGGTGAAATAGACGTACGTCGGGAAACTGTACTGGGACCTGCGTGTGTGTGTGTGTGGGAGAGAGGCCAGAGGGCAGAGAGGCAGAACAGCATACTGGTATCAGTCTCCCCTTGGCACTGTGGTGCTTATGGAGGGCATGCCGCAGGGGTGGTGTGGAAGCTCTCTCTCGCTCTCCTTTTCCTCACTCTGTCTCTCCTTTCCTCATTTCTCTTTCCCCTTCACTCTCCCCTCCCCCTCCATACTTTTCCTTGTCTACTTTTTCTCTCCATCTCTCTCTCTCCGTACCTCCAGTTCTCTGAGAACAGGGTGGTCCTCGATGCCAGGGAAGAGGACTCTCATGGCGTAGGTCCGGTAGTCCAGATGGGGGATACCAGCTCTGTCCAGATCACTGGTCAGCTCGTTGATGTCCGTCTGCAGCTCAGCAAAAGCTGGAGCAGGTGGGAAGAGGGAGGAGAAATGAGCAGGACTGTTAGTAAAGATGAACTGATTTCAGACCTGCTGGTTTATTGTGATTTGAAACCATGGATCTCCTTGCATTAGTATGTACGCCCACTAGATACGGTGACCCTCCCTCCCTCCACCACACACACACACACACACACACACACACACCTCTGGTGGCCAGTAAATTGGCTGTACTGTACAGTATCTGAGCTCCTGTCTGCAGGACTGTTAGTAAAGATGAACTGATTTCAGACCTGCTGGTTTATTGTGATTTGAAACCATGGATCTCCTTGCATTAGTATGTACGCCCACTAGATACGGTGACCCTCCCTCCCTCCCACTCCCACACACACACACACACACACACACACACACACACACACACACACACACACACACACACACACACACACACACACACACACACACACACACACACACACACACACACACACACACACACACACACACACACACACACACACACACACACACACACACACACACGCCTCTGGTGGCCAGTAAATTGACTGTACTGTACAGTATCTGAGCTCCTGTCTGTTCCCTGCTGTTAGAGGCTGCAGGTGAGAGCTGGTTAATTGGTCCCTTCCTGACTGAGTCCTGCTAAGCCTTGCTCTGCCCTGAGGGTGTCCCCTTAGCCTCTCTACAGCCAATCATAGTCATATCTCCCCCCTGCCGACAGCCTGCCCCCCAGCACCCCTGCTAGCCCAGCCCAGGGACCAGGGCTCAGACATACACCCCTGGAGGGAAACCCAGGTACCTAGCTGCCCCTCGAAATCCACCCTCGGGGAACTACATTCTTCCTGAACACAGAAGCTGTTTAAAACATGACCCCTCATTGTGTCTCCTCGCCTGTGTGTGTGTCTGCTTAGAGTATCTGTCTGCCTGTCTGTCTGTCTGTCTGTCCATGTCCAGGGCTTTAGCTCTGTAAGCCCCATGTAGCTGTGTGCTGCTCTGCTCTGCTCTGCTCACACACCCCAGCTGGGCCCTACAACAGACATAGAGCAGACCTCACTATCATCCGCTCTACTCTGGCACAGGCCTGACACAACCCAGAGAAACAAGACAATGACATTTAGAGGAAATACCCTTCTAGTATACTATGTCTTCTATATGTCTTCTATATGTCCTATCTTCGCAATTCTGTTAGAGTTATTCTATACGTTGTAATTCTGTATGTTGGAGTTATTCTATATGTTGTAATTCTATATGTTGGAGTTATTCTATATGTTGTTATTTTGTATGTTAGATTTATTCTATATGCTGTAATTCTGTATGTTGGAGTTATTCTATGTGCTGTAATTCTGTATGTTGGAGTTATTCTATGTGCTGTAATTCTATATGTTTGAGTTATGCTATGTGCTGTAAATCTGTATGTTACAGTTATTCTATATGCTGTAATTCTATATGTTGGAGTTATTCTATGTGCTGTAATTCTGTATGTTGGAGTTATTCTATATGCTGTAATTCTGTATGCTTGAGTTATTCTATGTGCTGTAATTCTATATGTTAGAGTTATTCTGTGCTGAAATTCTGTATGTTGGAGTTATTCTATATGCTGTAATTCTGTATGTTGGAGTTATTCTATATGCTGCAATTCTGTATGCTGGAGTTATTCTATGTGCTGTAATTCTATATGTATGAGTTATTCTATGTGCTGTAATTCTGTATGTTAGAGTGATTCTATGTGCTGTAATTCTATATGTTAGAGATATTCTATATGCTGTAATTCTGTATGTTGTATTTATTTCTATATGCTGTAATTCTGTATGTTAGAGTTATTCTATGTGCTGTAATTCTGTATGTTAGAGTTATTCTGTGTGCTGTAATTATGTATGTTGGAGTTATTCTATATGCTGTAATTCTATATAATGGAGTTATTCTATGTGCTGTAATTCTGTATGTTGGAGTTATTCTACATGCTGTAATTCTGTATGTTGGAGTTATTCTACATGCTGTAATTCTGTATGTTGGAGTTATTCTGTATGTTGGAGTTATTCTACATGCTGTAATTCTGTATGTTGGAGTTATTCTATGTGCTGTAATTCTATATGTTAGAGTTATTCTGTGCTGTAATTCTGTATGTTGGAGTTATTCTATATGCTGTAGTTCTGTATGTTGGAGTTATTCTATGTGCTGTAATTCTGTATGTTAAAGTTATTCTATATTCTGTAATTCTGTATGTTACAGTTATTCTATATGCTGTAATTCTGTATGCTGGAGTTATTCTATGTGCTGTAAATCTATATGTTTGAGTTATTCTATATGTTACAGTGATACTATGTGCTGTAATTCTATGTTTGAGTTATTCTATGTGCTGTAATTCTGTATGCTGGAGTTATTCTATGTGCTGTAATTCTGTATGTTTGAGTTATTCTATATGTTAGAGTGATACTATGTGCTGTAATTCTATGTTTGAGTTATTCTATATGCTGTAATTCTGTATGCTGGAGTTACTCTATATGCTGTAATTCTGTATGCTGGAGTTATTCTATGTGCTGTAATTATGTATGTTGGAGTTATTCTATGTGCTGTAATTCTGTATGTTGGAGTTATTCTATGTGCTGTAATTCTATATGTTTGAGTTATGCTATGTGCTGTAATTCTGTATGTTAGAGTTATTCTACATGCTGTAAATCTGTATGTTACAGTTATTCTATATGCTGTAATTCTATATGTTGGAGTTATTCTATGTGCTGTAATTCTGTATGTTGGAGTTATTCTATATGCTGTAATTCTGTATGCTTGAGTTATTCTATATGCTGTAATTCTGTATGCTCGAGTTATTCTATGTGCTGTAATTCTATATGTATGAGTTATTCTATGTGCTGTAATTCTGTATGTTAGAGTTATTCTATATGTTGCAAATCTATATAATGGAGTTATTCTATGTGCTGTAATTATGTATGCTGGAGTTATTCTATGTGCTGTAATTCTGTATGTTGGAGTTATTCTATATGCTGTAATTCTGTATGTTGGAGTTATTCTATATGCTGCAATTCTAAATAATGGAGTTATTCTATGTGCTGTAATTCTGTATGTTGGAGTTATTCTATGTGCTCTAATTCTGTATGTTGGAGTTATTCTATATGCTGCAATTCTATATAATTGAGTTATTCTACATGCTGTAATTCTGTATGTTGGAGTTATTCTACATGCTGTAATTCTGTATATTGGAGTTATTCTACATGCTGTAATTCTGTATGTTGGAGTTATTCTATATGCTGCAATTCTATATAATGGAGTTATTCTATGTGCTGTAATTATGTATGTTGGAGTTATTCTATATGCTGTAATTCTGTATGTTGGAGTTATTCTATATGCTGCAATTCTAAATAATGGAGTTATTCTATGTGCTGGAATTCTGTATGTTGGAGTTATTCTATATGCTGCAATTCTATATAATGGAGTTATTCTATGTGCTGTAATTCTATATGTTGGAGTTATTCTATGTGCTCTAATTCTGTATGTTGGAGTTATTCTATATGCTGTAATTCTGTATGTTGGAGTTATTCTACATGCTGTAATCCTGTATGTTGGAGTTATTCTATGTGCTCTAATTCTGTATGTTGGAGTTATTCTATATGCTGTAATTCTGTATGTTGGAGTTATTCTATATGCTGCAAATCTATATAATGGAGTTATTCTATGTGCTGTAATTCTGTATGTTGGAGTTATTCTATGTGCTCTAATTCTGTATGTTGGAGTTATTCTATATGCTGCAATTGTATATAATTGAGTTATTCTACATGCTGTAATTCTGTATGTTGGAGTTATTCTACATGCTGTAATTCTGTATATTGGAGTTATTCTACATGCTGTAATTCTGTATGTTGGAGTTATTCTATATGCTGCAATTCTATATAATGGAGTTATTCTATGTGCTGTAATTCTGTATGTTGGAGTTATTCTATATGCTGTAATTCTGTATGTTGGAGTTATTCTATATGCTGCAATTTTAAATAATGGAGTTATTCTATGTGCTGAATTCTGTATGTTGGAGTTATTCTATGTGCTCTAAATCTGTATGTTGGAGTTATTCTATGTGCTCTAATTCTGTATGTTGGAGTTATTCTATATGCTGCAATTCTATATAATGGAGTTATTCTATGTGCTGTAATTCTGTATGTTGGAGTTATTCTACATGCTATAATTCTGTATGTTGGGGTTATTCTACATGCTCTAATTCTGTATGTTGGAGTTATTTTATATGCTGTAATTCTGTATGTTGGAGTTATTCTATATGCTGCAATTCTATATAATGGAGTTATTCTATGTGTTGTAATTCTGAATGTTGGAGTTATTCTATGTGCTCTAATTCTGTATGTTGGAGTTATTCTATATGCTGTAATTCTGTATGTTGGAGTTATTCTACATGCTGTAATCCTGTATGTTGGAGTTATTCTACATGCTATAATTCTGTATGTTGTAGTTATTCTATGTGCTGTAATTCTGAGTGGTAAAGCTGTCTTCAGGCTAGCTGGAGGGGATACATACAGTAACTTTCCTGTCCTCCCTCTGGGCCCAGGGTTCAGAGGTCAGCTGGTGTAGTGAACAGAAGCGTGCCCTGTCTGTACTGTGGCCCACCAGGGGCCTGTGTGTGTGTGCGTTTGCGTGTGCGCGCGCGTGTGTGTAGGGCAGCAGAGCTCAGCACTAACATAGGTTTATTAGGCTTTAACGAGGCCTGCCTAACAATCTCAAATGAGGCCATGCCTATACAACAGACTCTGAAACACACACTTTCACACACACACACACAGTCTGAAACACACATGCCACACACACACACAAAATGCCAGCATGAAATAAAGACGATCTGCCATTACAGACGTGTTCATAGGAGAACATTGTGTCTAACCAGTGAGCGTTAGACGAGCACCATGTGCATTTAGTGTGCCACGATCAGCGTCACAAACAAACAGGGTCAACTAAACTAGCAAAGACTGTGTCTGTCACACTGACCCAGATTCACAATAACTTCTATTACATTATGCAACACATACCACCAGTTATTTACTTACACAGAAGCATCAATGTGTGTCTTTCATGTGATTATAACATGCTTTAGTGGAGCCCAGCTAGCTAGCTCAGTCTTAAGCCCTACAAGGAAACTGGAATCAAAGTGTCTCAAAATAGCTATGTAGAGCAGAAGAGCACCAAACATAATTGCTTAACTCTTCACAGACATTTTGAGAGTTGGTTTTTGCCCCAGCACTACACAGTCTAGACCAGGGTTACCCCCTTCTCATTTGTTGAATGTCTATGGATGTTTCGCTAGATGCATTTCAATGTTACTGATAGCGTATTAATAGTCTGTGGTTCATGGTTCATTTGTTATCTAAATAAAGTGTTACTCACCTTCCTTGCACTCCAGGGCGACCCGGGACTCCAGGTTGTCCATCTGCATCTGCAGGCGCTTCAGGGTGAGGTCATTCTCCCGCGACTTGCGTTTGTATGCGATGAGGACGAGGATGACGATGATAAGAAGAAGGCCTCCGCCGGCGGCGATGGAGACGATGGCGGGAAGGGTAAGCAGGCTGTCTGACAGGATGTGGACCGCCCCCGGAGACACGTGGAGACCGCCCACATGGACCTGATATGTACACACACACACAGTAAATTAAACATACACACATTCAAACAACACAACAAACACACAGGCACACACACAGTTTTATTCTGTTAAATAAACCCATACAGCACACAGACACAGTGTGCATAGACACACGCACACACACCCAGACACCCACACACCCTGACACCCAGACACCCTGACACCCAGACACCCACACACCCCGACACCCACACACCCCGACACCCACACACCCCGACACCCACACACCCCGACACCCACACACCCAGACATGGAGGAAAGGGAAGAGTGAAGTTCTGGGGGGTGAACTCAATAAGTGAGAAGACTGGTAGAAATAATTGCAGTGGATTCTTGCAGAACCTTTTGACAGCTAGAGCCCAGTTACACTGCCGTGTCTTTGACCTGTTTCTCTCAGATGAATGAACAAGCACGAGTGCAAAAATAATGGAGTTTACAGGTCAAACGTTATGGAAAATAAATCACAGACACTCTGACACACAGAGACAGAAAAGAGAGACAGGAGATGGTGTGTGTGTGCGTCTGTGTGTGTGTGTTTGTCAGTGTCTGTTTCAGTGTGTGTTTCTGTGTTGTTGTGTGTGTACTTGGACAGACTGATTGAGGTACCATGACTTTGTACTGGCCCGTGAGGTTGGGGGGCTCACACAGCAGCTGGGTCTCAGACACAGTGACTGAGCAGGGGGTCTCCCCAATCAGTACAGTGTAGTTGAGCTTCACCCCCCCTGAGGCCGGGGGCACCAGGTTTTTGCCCTGTGGGGGGAGAGGAGGGGGATAAGGAGGGGGAAACTTTGATCTGTGCAAAATTGTCATAGCAATCCTCAACTAAGGTAATATGAAGCCACCCCAAAATAATAATTGGTTGTTATGGTTCAGTAATGATGATACAGTTATAGAATGAACATTGTTGTAACTCTCTTGGTTTCTACAAGCTAGGTCTAGGCCGGGTTGCTATATAAGTGCTGTCCTTTTCATAGCTTTATTCATCCATTTGATTGATTGATTACAATCTCAGTAAGCTCCCATACCTTGAGAATGATGGGCGAGCCAGGCTTCTGCTCCAGGACCCCATTGGTACTGAGAGGTTCAAAGTATGGGTTGGGGTAGTAGAGGAAGTTGGTGTTGTTATAGACTAGCAGAGTCTGGACGTTGTTGAAGATAAAGCCAAACTCATCAGCATGTTTGACCGTGTCCAGGCCTGGATGGTACTCTGCTACCAGGGACGGAGCAATGCAACTCATACTGGTGGTGTTCACAACCTTACACATCTGAGAGAGGAGGGGAAGGAGAGAGAGGGAGGGAGAGAGAGAGAGAGAGAGAGAGAGAGAGAGAGAGAGAGAGAGAGAGAGAGAGAGAGAGAGAGAGAGAGAGAGAGAGAGAGAGAGAAAGGGAAGGAGAGAGGGGAAGGAGAGAGAGAGAGGCACACATTAGCTCTTGAGATGCTTTATCCACCAAAAGATGGAACCAGGCTACTGAAGGGATCCACACTAGACAGCCATCATGCTCTAATAATCTAAGCTTTCCAATATGAGACGTGAGACATGAGCAAGTGAAGCGGGATGAGGTGAGACAGATCGTCTGGCTTTACTCTTTTCATTCTAAAAGCTGAACGAGTATATTCATACCATATAGCCGATCAACCACCTACTGTAATAGCATGTAAAGAGTTGATTGAATGTTACAGTTAATACAATAGCACACACTGGCATAGCTAAGTGCTTAAGGCTGATAATATGCAAATCAAGCACTGCCAGCAGCATACCACCCTGCATCCCTTGCTTGCCTCTGACATTAAGCAGGGTTGGTCCCTGGATGAGAGACCAGATGCTGCTGGAAGTGGTGTTGGAGGGCCAGTAGGGGGCACTCTTCGCTCTGGTTTAAGGAGACTGCAGTGAAGGGGACATTGCCCTGTGTAGGTCGCTGTCTTTCGTATGGGATGTTAAAAGGGTGTCCTGACTCTCTGTGGTCATTAAAAATCCCATTGCACTTATTGTAAGAGTAGGGGTGTTAACCCTGGTGTCAAGGCTAAATCCCCAACCTGGCCCCATTCCATCATATCAACCTCCTCCTTCCTAATTGGTGTATATCACTCCTCACCTCTCCAGCTGATATGTGATGAGCATTCTGGCACAAAAATGGTCACCATGCATCACCCAGGTGGGTGTAACACATTGGTGGTGGGTGAGGTGAGTTTCTCCCTACTAAGTGCTTTAAGTACATCAGTTGTTAGAAAAGTGCTATATACATACGTACATCCAATTAAGTATTATTACTTTCAGAGAGAGTTTTCAGTTTTCATAAAATGTCTCCAGTAGCGCTGAGGGAGCCACAAACTAAGACAAGTAAGAGGACAGGGGGGCATGAGGGGATATCCCCCAATCACTTGATCATATATCCAATCTGGCAGGTTGAGTCATGGGTTCTTGAATGATATGCCTTTCCATCTGTATGCCCAGAAGCGGATATTTTCCATGCGAGGGAACGAGCCGCAGCATTACTAACAGTAGAGGAACACAATTGATTACTGTGCTGCACTCCTGCTGCTGCCGGAGCCTTTTATCTCCGCTCTCCCGCTTTCTCTCACTCTCTGAGGAGAAACTTAATTAGAGCCAAACGTCTTCAAAGCTCTGTAGCGCCAGCAGAGTACCACACCTCTTACCTGTTGTCCTATGCTCTAGTCTAGAGCAGTGTCCGTTCAGATAGGACAGGTTAAGCCTGATACAGAGGCTATTTCTTTTGAGCTATTGCCCGTGTACATTTGGTAAATCTACGTGTATATTTTGTATGCTATGGTGCTTTCACCATTGGATCACCAAGACCAGTAAATAAATCTACACTGATGACGTCAACCTGCCTTGGCTTCTGCTGATTTCATACCCTTACTATTTTACAATTACTACGAACGCTAATCTAAATCTTTTGTAGACAAAATAATGAAAAGGGCTGTCTGATAGCCTCAATAAATAGACAAAGATTTATAGTTACATGTATAGATTCTTTTTACTTGACTTGAGAACTTGTGACTAGACTGCACCTGACTTGCTCTTAGAATGCACGACTTGGACTTGACTCGAGTCTTGACCCGTTTTACTTGGGACTCGACTTGATACTCGGAACTTGTGACTTGCTTGTGACTGGAATAATAGTGACTTGGTCCCACCTCCGGTGTACAGAGTGAGTATGCAGCAGGGGGAATTGTCTTAGTTACCACAACCATGCTCTTTGAGGTACAACTACAGAGTACAAGAGTATTCCCATTCTTCCCCATGCAGGAAGGAATCCTAGGCTGCATTATTAAGTGGCTAGCTGTATGGTAACGTAGTCTTTGGGCTGGTCCTGCTGGAGGCCCGTGGAGCACTGGGTTGGGTTCAGCAGGAAGTGAGCTCTGCTCCCGGGTTAACCGACTGGTCTAACCGAAAC
Source organism: Brachymystax lenok tsinlingensis (assembly GCA_030435695.1). NCBI lineage: Eukaryota > Metazoa > Chordata > Actinopteri > Salmoniformes > Salmonidae > Brachymystax > Brachymystax lenok. Next base: position 17,452,811 of record CM059802.1, read on the forward strand.
ACAGTTCCCACATTACAGCTGTCACCATGCGTGCTGATGCGGCTGGACTCTGTGTGTGTGTGTTAACCCACATTACAGCTGTCACCATGCGTGCTGCTGCGGCTGGACTCTGTGTGTGTATGTTTACCCACATTACAGCTGTCACCATGCGTGCTGCTGCGGCTGGACTCTGTGTGTGTATGTTAATCCACATTACAGCTGTCGCCATGCGTGCTGCTGCGGCTGGACTCTGTGTGTGTATGTTAACCCACATTACAGCTGTCACCATGCGTGCTGCTGCGGCTGGACTCTGTGTGTGTATGTTAACCCACATTACAGCTGTCACCATGCGTGCTGCTGCGGCTGGACTCTGTGTGTGTATGTTAACCCACATTACAGCTGTATTTACTTATTAACTTAATACATTCTGGCCAATAAGTCCCTTATTAACTGCAAATAAACACTAATTCACTGTCATAGTTTTGAGCAAATGCGTTTTTCTATAGCTACGAATACACTTGATTTCTCTCACATATTCAGAGACTGTAAAGCAAAAGTTCCATGTTGCTGTAGTCTCCATGTTATAACAGTGGTGTGTTACAGACAGGCACAGATGCCACCACAGCATCCCTCTCTGCCTGCCTGTCTGTCTCTGTCTTGGTTGGAACACAACGGAACAGCAATGCATTTGCAAGTCAACTGCAGTACAGTATGGCTCCCACTAACAGCTGTTCATAGCTGGGATAGCTAGCTGGAAGGATGCTGCATGTTTTCATCACACTCCTTCAATACTGTGTGTTTGGGGGGGGTGAGAAATCATTTCACCCTCTTCCTAAATCCCTTCTTCTGAGAAAGGCACTTAGAAGACTCAGCCATGACTGGATGTGATCTAATGTAATGTGTGTAGATCTAAAGAGGCCAGTCAGAATAAGACACTGAGTTTAGTGCTTAAGGTTAGTGGTCAGGGTAGTGAAGGGGGGAATACTGGCTATGTCAGGGTAGTGAAGGGGGAAATACTGGCTATGTCAGGGTAGTGAAGGGGGGAATACTGGCTATGTCAGGGTAGTGAAGGGGGAAATACTGGCTATGTCAGGGTAGTGAAGGGGGAATACTGGCTATGTCAGGGTAGTGAAGAAAAACAGTGGGTAGTGATGGGAGAAATGGTGTATCTGAGTCCCAAGATGTGCAGACATATCATATGCTGTCAATCATCTCAGGGCTCGTATAGGCTACTATGACGGAGCAGAGAATAATTATTCTGCCACCCACCATCTTAGAAAAGCCTCAGGTATTCTACTCCAACCAGACTAGTACACATTTACAGTGGGGAAAAAAAGTATTTAGTCAGCCACCAATTGTGCAAGTTCTCTCACTTAAAAAGATGAGAGAGGCCTGTAATTTTCATCATAGGTACACTTCAACTATGACAGACAAAATGAGGAAAAAAAATCCAGAAAATCACATTGTAGGATTTTTAATGAATTTATTTGCAAATTATGGTGGAAAATAAGTATTTGGTCACATACAAACAAGCAAGATTTCTGGCTCTAACTTCTTCTTTAAGAGGCTCCTCTGTCCTCCACTCATTACCTGTATTAATGGCACCTGTTTGAACTTGTTATCAGTATAAAAGACACCTGTCCACAACCTCAAACAGTCACACTCCAAACTCCACTATGGCCAAGACCAAAGAGCTGTCAAAGGACACCAGAAACCAAATTGTAGACCTGCACCAGGTTGGGAAGACTGAATCTGCAATAGGTAAGCAGCTTGGTTTGAAGAAATCAACTGTGGGAGCAATTATTAGGAAATGGAAGACATACAAGACCACTGATAATCTTCCTCGATCTGGGGCTCCACAAGATCTCACCCGTGGGGTCAAAATGATCACAAGAACGGTGAGCAAAAATCCCAGAACCACACGGGGACCTAGTGAATGACCTGCAGAGAGCTGGGACCAAAGTAACAAAGCCTACCATCAGTAACACACTCGCCGCCAGGGACTCAAATCCTGCAGTGCCAGACGTGTCCCCCTGCTTAAGCCAGTACATGTTCAGGCCCGTCTAAAGTTTGCTAGAGAGCATTTGGATGATCCAGATGAGGATTGGGAGAATGTCAGATGAAACCAAAATAGAACTTTTTGGTAAAAACTCAACTCGTCGTGTTTGGAGGACAAAGAATGCTGAGTTGCATCCAAAGAACACCATACCTACTGTGAAGCATGGGGGTGGAAACATCATGCTTTGGGGCTGTTTTCTGCAAAGGGACCAGGACGACTGATCCTTGTAAAGGAAAGAATGAATGGGGCCATGTATCGTGAGATTTTGAGTGAAAACCTCCTTCCATCAGCAAGGGCATTGAAGATGAAACGTGGCTGGGTCTTTCAGCATGACAATGATCCCAAACACACCGCCGAACGCGAAGGAGTGGCTTCGTAAGAAGCATTTCAAGGTCCTGGAGTGGCCTAGCCAGTCTCCAGATCTCAACCCCATAGAAAATCTTTGGAGGGAGTTGAAAGTCCGTGTTGCCCAGCGACAGCCCCAAAACATCACTGCTCTGGAGGAGATCTGCATGGAGGAATGGGCCAAAATACCAGCAACAGTGTGTGAAAACCTTGTGAAGACTTACAGAAAACATTTGACCTCTGTCATTGCCAACAAAGGGTATATAACAAAGTATTGAGATAAACTTTTGTTATTGACCAAATACTTATTTTCCACCATAATTTGCAAATAAATTCATACAAAATCCTACAATGTGATTTTCTGGATTTTTTTTCCTCATTTTGTCTGTCATAGTTGAAGTGTACCTATGATAAAAATTACAGGCCTCTCTCATCTTTTTAAGTGAGAGAACTTGCACAATTGGTGGCTGACTAAATACTTTTTTTCCCCACTGTAAATGAATTATGAAACATTTATTTTCACCAAATATTGTTCCTTAGCTATCAGTCCTTAGTATTCATCCCTTTTATAATCCAGTATACAGTTGCTCCAGGGCTCTAAAATCATTTGAATCTTGCCTCCTGACAGGCACTGGATGGGGATGGCGCAGTACGTTGTACAGCAGCTGTGACGTCAGTCCAGGCCCTCTGGCTGAATTCATTAGCAGAATCTACTGCAGTCTGCAGCAGCCCACTCAGCCCAGGCACCCTGCGCCAGGTCTCTGACTCGGAGAGAGGGAGGCAGTAGAGGAAATGGGCTTCAGGGGTCATGAGTACGAGAGAGGAGACAGCTCTGTTAGGTCAAGGGTCAAAGATTATGTGAGCAATATTCTGCCCAATGAGTGGTATTAGAGGCTGATATCAATCCTACACTACATCCATTTCCTTCCATGTCCTGTTTGTTTCCACCAGCTGTTCATTCTGACAATATGGCTCTGATATTAGTCCTATGGATGGATGGATGGATGGAGAGTGGAGAGTGGAGAGAGGAGGGGATGGATGGATGGAGAGTGGAGAGAGGAGGGGATGGATGGATGGAGAGTGGAGAGAGGAGGGGATGGATGGATGGAGAGGAGAGAGGAGGGGATGGAGGGATGGATGGAGAGTGGAGAGAGAAGGGATGGATGGATGGAGAGTGGAGAGAGGAGGGGATGGATGGATGGAGAGTGGAGAGAGGAGGGGATGGATGGATGGAGAGGAGAGAGGAGGGGATGGAGGGATGGATGGAGAGTGGAGAGAGGAGGGATGGATGGATGGAGAGTGGAGAGAGGAGGGGATGGATGGATGGAGAGTGGAGAGAGGAGGGGATGGATGGATGGAGAGGAGAGAGGAGGGATGGAGGGATGGATGGAGAGTGGAGAGAGGAGGGATGGATGGATGGAGAGTGGAGAGAGGAGGGGATGGATGGATGGAGAGTGGAGGTAGGAGGGGATGGATGGATGGAGAGGAGAGAGGAGGGGATGGATGGATGGAGAGTGGAGAGAAGAGGGGATGGATGGATGGAGAGTGGAGAGAGGAGGGGATGGATGGATGGAGAGTGGAGAGAGGAGGGGATGGATGGTGCAGATGTAGTGGATTAGGAGAAAATAACCTGACAAGACTAGAAGACGTAGGAGTTGAGAGGTTATTAACCAAGCCTTTATCATGATGTAGATGAGAGGGAGCAGGATGTATCTATAGTGGAGTCACCATCTATTCCTTCATTCTATCTGAGTGTTCATTATACACTGAGTGGACAAAACATTAGGAACACTGTCCTAAAATTGAGTTGCACTCCCTTTTGCCCTCACAACAGCCTCAATTCGTCAGGGCATGGAAAGCGTTCCACAAGGATGCTGGCCCATGTTCACTCCAACGTTTTCCACAGTTGTGTCAAGGTGGCTGGATGTCCTTTGGGTGGTGGACCATTCTTGATACACACACAGGAAAATGTTGAGCGTGAAAAACCCAGCGTTGCAGTTCGTGACCAACTCAAACCGGTGCGCCTGGCACCTACTACCATATCCTGTTCAAATGCACTTAGATATACTGTCTTGCTCAGATCTTCTCCAAGTCATTAAGGTTTCGAGGCTGACGTTTGGCAACTCAAACCTTCAGCTCCTTCCACAGATTTTCTATGGGATTAAGGTCTGGAGACTGGCTAGGCCACTCCAGGACCTTAATGTTCTTCTTCTTGAGCCACTCCTTTGTTGCCTTGGCCGTGTGTTTTGGGTCATTGTCATGCTGGAATACCCATCCACGACCCATTTTCAATGACCTGGCTGAGGGAAGGAGGTTCTCACCCAAGATTTGACGGTACATGGCCCCCGTCCATCGTCCCTTTGATGCGGTGAAGTTGCCCTGTCCCCTTAGCTGATGTTTCCACCTCCATGTTTGACGGTGGGGATGGTGTTCTTGGGGTCATAGGCAGCATTCCTCCTCCTCCAAACACGGCGAGTTGAGTTGATGCCAAAGAGCTCCATTTTGGTCTCATCTGACCACAACACTTTCACCCAGTTGTCCTCTGAATCATTCAGATGTTCATTGGCAAACTTCAGACTTCACTGAGTCACTGGCTTCTGGTGCCGTGGCGGAGATCTTGTGGGCTATACTCGGCCTTGTCTCAGGATGGTAAGTTGTTGGTTGAAGATATCCCTCTAGTGGTGTGGGGGCTGTGCTTCGGCAGAGTGGGTGGGGTTATATCCTGCCTGTTTGGCCCTGTCCAGGTTTCGTCGGGACGGGGCCACAGTGTCTCCCGACCCCTCCTGTCTCAGCCCCCAGTATTTATGCTGCAGTAGTTTATGTGTCGGGGGGCTAGGGTCCGTCTGTTATATCTGGAGTATTTCTTCTCTTATCTGGTGTCCTGTATGCTTAAGTAAGCTCTCTCTCTCTCTCTCTCTCTCTCTCTCTCTCTCTCTCTCTCTCTCTCTCTCTCTCTCTCTCTCTCTCTCTCTCTCTCTCTCTCTCTCTCTCTCTCTCTCTCTCTCTCTCTCTCTCTCTCTCTCTCTCTCTCTCTCTCTCTCTCTCTCTCTCTCTCTCTCTCTCTCTCTCTCTCTCTCTCTCTCTCTCTCTCTCTCTCTCTCTCTCTCTCTCTCTCTCTCTCTCTCTCTCTCTCTCTCTGAGGACCTGAGCATTAGGACCATTCCTCAAGGCCTACCTGGCCTGATGACTCCTTGATGTCCCGAGTCCACCTGGCCGTGCTGCTTCTCCAGTTTCAACTGTTCTGCCTGTTTTATGAACATTTTAAAATCTTGTCCATGTTCTGTTATAATCTGCACCCGGCACAGCCAGAAGAGGACTGGCCACCCCTCACAGCCTGGTTCCTCTCTAGGTTTCTTCCTAGGTTTTGGCCTTTCTAGGGAGTTTTTCCTAGCCACCGTGCTTTTACACCTGCATTGCTTGCTGTTTGGGGTTTTAGGCTGGGTTTCTATACAGCACTCTGTGACATCAGCTGATGTAAGGGGGGCTTTATAAATAAATTTGATTTGATTTGATTCAGACGGGCATGTATATGTGCTTTCTTGAGCAGGGGGACCTTGCAGGCGCTGCAGGATTTCAGTCCTTCACGGCGGAGTGTGTTACCAATTGTTTTCTTGGTGACTATGGTCCCAGCTGCCTTGAGATCATTGACAAGATCCTCCCGTGTAGTTCTGGGCTGATTCCTCACCGATCTCATGATCATTGCAACTCCACGAGGTGAGATCTTGCAAGGAGCCCCAGGCCGAGGGAGATTGACAGTTCTTTTGTGTTTCTTCCATTTGCGAATAATCACACCAACTGTTGTCACCTTCTCACCAAGCTGCATGGCGATGGTCTTGTAGCCCATTCTATCCTTGTGTAGGTCTACAATTTTGTCCCTGACATCCTTGGAGAGCTCTTTGGTCTTGGCCATGGTGGAGAGTTTGGAATCTGATTGATTGATTGCTTCTGTGGACAGGTGTCTTTTATACAGGTAACACACTGAGATTAGGAGCACTCCCTTTAAGAGTGTGCTCCTAATCTCAGCTCGTTACCTGTATAAAAGACACCTGGGAGCCAGAAATCTTTCTGATTGAGAGGGGTTCAAATACTTATTTTCCTCATTAAAATGCAAATCAATTTATAACATTTTTCACATGCATTTTTCTGGATTTTGTTGTTGTTATTCTGTCTCTCACTGTTCAAATAAACCTACCATTCAAATTATAGACTGATAATGTCTTTGTCAGTGGGCAAACATACAAAATCAGCAGGGGATAAAATACTTTTTTCCCTCACTGTAGGTGCCATACTGCTCTATAGAACTAGTGATGTATATGTCTCACTCTCTCTTTAATCAGCTCAAATTGCTGCTGATCGCTTCCACTTGGAACCCTAACCCTATTACCCTATATAGTGCACTACTTTTGACTATGGCCCATAGTAGTGCACTTTGTAGGGAACAGGGTGCCATTTGGGAAGCAATCTCTACTGTATCTATTTCATTATGACATCACATCAGCCAATCAGACATCTTAATGGGGGCAGAATGTGTCAGGGGAAATTCTTTAGGAGAAGATAGGAGAAAATGGGGTTCTGTAAGAGAAAAAATACACCTTTTAGCTTTAATCAGAGCCAATGATTAATGTTTCAGTTGTGAACCGGTGACAGGTATAGAGCGTGTCACGAAAAACAGTGTCTCCCTTTCTGTGCCTTCTTCTTTGTGAAGAATCTTGTGCAGGTGACGAGGGGGAAGGGGGAGGGAGGGAGATTGAGAGGCAATTTAGTGGGAGGCAGATGACACTTTGAAGGCTGACTTGACAGGCCCGCTCTGGGCTGGGCCCTGATTGCACGGCTGCTGCTGCGCTGTTTGCCTTTCCCCTGTGACAAAGACGAGAGGAAGGGATGAAGAGATCCATAATTGTAACCTAGGCAGTTAATAAAAATTCACACAGCGGCTTCTTCTCTTCTCCTCCTTCTGGAGCAAGGAAATCAAAGAGGAGCCGAGTGTCTATGAGAGGCACTCTGTGTGTGTGAGAGGCACTCTGTGTGTGTGAGAGGCACTCTGTGTGTGTGTGTGTGTGTGTGGGGAAGTGAGTCTGCACTTTAAAGGAGAACGCCGCTGAGCGTTCAAAGCTTTCTGCTTTCACCTGAGTGACACAGCAGACAGCACCCACACACAAGTCAAATCCTATTTCAGCTCAGAGGCTTACAAGAATTCTTACTGATCTGATCCAGTTCTTTTCGTGTGTGAATAAAGCAGTGAATCTGTCTTTCATTAGATCCAAAATGACTGGGTTTCTTCTGGGTTTCTTCATATAAAAGGGTCTTATGGGGAAACTGTCCATACATGAAGACATGTAGTAGAACAAAAGCCTAGGGCATGGTTCGCCAACTGGCGGCCCATGGGCTGAATTTGGCACGCGGGTGATTTTATTTGGCCCCCCAAGTTGTCTGAGCAACAAAATATATATATATATTTTTTTGTTACTGTTGGACATAAAACACTGTAAAAACACCAGCAAATCAGCTCCAAGTGATTTACAATTTTACTAAGTATTCCTACGCATAATAGAGAGACATCTAGACATAGAGAGATCATATACAAATGTAAGCAAGGTTTGAAATTATTATGTTTTAGTCAAATATTATATGTTTGGGCTTCTTGCGGTCAAGAAAAAATCTAGTTGAAGGTCTCTGGCCTAGAGCACAGTTCTGATGTTGGGTACTGAAGCAATCATGAAGAAACACAGGCCCCACAGAACCACTTATGTGAACACGTCTGTCTGAGTGGGGGGAGGGTTGTGAATGCAGAAGGTAAGGAGACACTACTTTGGAACAAATCTGTTCAGAGATTCTCTAAAAAAGATTCTCTGAGACCCAAAAAGCAAGATTCTAGTGAGGTGTGAGATGGAAGTCATTATATAAAGAGACCATTAAAACAAGACTTGAGAACATGGTCATGATGGTGGTGGTGTGTATGCATGTTTAATATGCATCTGCCTAAAGTTTGTGCTGTGTTTGAGCATGTACTATGAATGTCTTTAGGATACACTGCATTTTCTGGCATGAAGCACATGTTCCACACTACATGTTTTCCCTCCCTCCCTCTACTCTGCCCTCCCCACCTTCACCCTGACCACCCGCCCGACCGCAGCGGTGGAAAAATACCATTCCCTTAATTAAACATGGACCCAGAGGACTAGAGCATAAATGCAATTTGTAACGATTCCCCCCGCCTGCCCGGCCTTGATTATTCAGAGAGGGGCTCTTTATGCTGAACAAAGCCTTCTGACAGCACTTCATCTTCCATTAGAACCCACTAGGAACAGAACAGCCCCCCGGTCTTCCCCAGCCTTCCAAACCCACCACCATCCAACCCTTCCCATGCCCTCCAACCCTCTCACCCCTGCCCGCCAGCCCCCCCACGCTCCTACCCTCAAACCCCACCAGCCATCCACCCTCCAACCTGCTCCTACACTCCAGATTTACAGAAAAGTGTTTGAGGAGGTATTTCAAATTCAGGCTGAATACTCCAAGTCTCAAACCATAACATCAGGGCTAAGCAGGTTAGAGCGGGACTGTATAGATCCGAGGCCCTGACTGACTGGCGATAGTAACTGGAGCCTGATGGTGTTAAAACTCTCTAATTAAATACTGCATGGGAACCCCTCTCTATCTGCCCCATTAAGAGACTAGCTTGAGCATTAAGGGTGATTTGAAATCTGGTTTATGGGGAGGTTGGGGGTTAGCAGGACAAGCATGTGTATGACTCAATCATCCTCCACATCATCTACTTGAGTGTGTGTAATGTGTGTGTGTAGTACTACTCACGTTGACAGACTCGCGGCCTCCGTACTTGACGCGTATCCTAGGCTCCTGAACCACATCCAGATTAGTTCCTGTCACCATCAGAGGAGTGTGGCCGCTGTTTCACACACACACAACCACGCATGCACACACACAAACACAAACACACACAGAAAAGTTTTACAAACAAACAGCACATCGGACTACAATACTTTCTCTCCTAAATGTCCTGCCCTGCACAACCCGTCGTCGAAAGTTTTTACCTCCGATAAAAAAAAAACTGTTTTCAGAAGATAATAGGTTTTTAAAGTAAGTAAATGATTAAAGAGGATTTTAACTGAACTTAAGTAGATCTGTCAGGCTCATGTTTGAGGGGGTCGTAGCTACGTGGCTCAAGGGATAATACACAACACAACACAAACAAGGCAGGCTTGGCTGAAACAAGCACAGACAGACAGGAGAGACAGGCCAGGTGCCGGAGCAGGGGCCTTCCCTACAGCTGTTTGGCCTGTTATAGGGATCGAGACTGTTATAGTGGTTGCTGAAATACTGAAGTAACACTGAGGACTGTTAGGTGACTGGGCTGGGAGCACTAGATTAGCATCTAGATCAGCAGTTGATCAGCATTTGGATCAGCATCTAGATCGGCATTTAGATGAGCATTTAGCTGAGCATCTAGATCAGCATTTAGATCAGCATTTAGATCAGCATCTAGATGAGCATCTAGATCAGCATTTAGATGAGCATTTAGATGAGCATTTAGATGAGCATCTAGATAAGAATTTAGATCAGCATCTAGATGAGCATCTAGATCAGCATTTAGATCAGCATTTAGATGAGCATCTAGATGAGCATCTAGATCAGCATTTAGATCAGCATTTAGATCCGCCTCTAGATGAGCATCTAGATCAGCATTTAGATGAGCATTTAGATGAGCATTTAGATGAGCATCTAGATAAGAATTTAGATCAGCATCTAGATGAGCATCTAGATCAGCATTTAGATCAGCATTTAGATGAGCATCTAGATGAGCATCTAGATCCGCATTTAGATCCGCATTTAGATCCGCCTCTAGATCAGCATTTAGATCAGCATCTAGATGAGCATCTAGATGAGCATCTAGATCAGAATTTAGATCAGCATCAAGATGACCATCTAGATCAGCATTTAGATCAGCATTTGTATCAGCATTTGGATCAACATTTGTATCAGCATCTAGATCAGCATCTAAATCAGCATTTGGATCCGCATCTGGATCAGCATCTAGATCCGCATTTAGATCAGCATCTAGATCAGTATTTAGATCATCATCTAGATGAGCATCTAGATGAGCATTTAGATGAGCATTTGGATCAGCATTTGGATCAGCATTTAGATCCGCATCTAGATCAGCATCTAGATCAGCATTTGGATCAGCATTTGGATCAGTATTTGGATCAACATTTGTATCAGCATCTAGATCAGCATCTAAATCAGCATTTGGATCAGCATCTGGATCAGCATCTAGATCAGCATTTTAGATCAGCATCTAGATCAGCATCTAGAACAGCATCTAAATCAGCATCTAGATCAGCATCAGTCTGTCCATGGTGGCACTGCAGTATTACTGACTACAGTCTAGCTAGCCACTCTGGAGGACAGTGATAAAACAAGACTAGTTGTTCAAACTGTCTTGAGGTCCACTGAGTAAAATGCCAAATGAGTAGTGTTTAGCATGCTTTACTGCTAACCACTCAGTCCAATCAAGAGTACAAGGAGAGGAGATAGAGTAACATAGAGAGATGTGCTCTAGGTTAAAGATGATCATCACCCGCTGATGTTAGCTGTGCTTTCCTGCTGCTCTCTTCTCTTCCAGATAAACTTCATCTCAGCTGATATCTGCTCTCTCTCTCTCTCTCTCTCTCTCTCTCTCTCTCTCTCTCTCAGTCCTCATCATCCCTCTTTAATTACAAACTCTGTCTACCTGTGATATGCTGCAGCAATGCACCACCCTTACTAACATTGACTGTATAGTCCAGAACACAACTACTGGCATCTACAGCTAACGCAAGAAGAAAAATAACTAACTTTCAGTGTTGCGTTTGATGATTGGGTCTGACTATGATGGACTGGGGACATGGACAAGTAGATGTTTACCCTCATGTTTAGGAGAGGTGTTGGTGGTGTTACCTGGCGATGCTCCACTCTGGCTCGATGCGCTGGACGGTGGGGTCCTCAATGTAATCGAAGCTCAGGCTCTCCTTGACCTGGGCCCGGTCCACACTCACACTGATCTGGACCGAACCCACCCCAGTCAGGGAGGAAGCCGAGTAACACACGATCTCTGTCATGGTCCGCCTGCAGGGAACACACACACAGTCAATGTCTGCATCTCTTCTTTAATCATTCTTTCTCCATCCTTTTCCATGGATACCTGCACTACCTGCTCACCCCCTGAAACTAGCTCTGTTCATCAGCCACCCTCCATCCTCCTCTCCTCTCATCCTCTCCTCTCTCTCTCTCTCCTCGGTCAGAATCACAGTGGAGAGCACATGGCTAGTAATTAGCCCAGATCTCATTAAAGCTGCCTTGACTCCTTAACCTTACAGTATTACAATGAAACCTGCTCCTTTCTGTTCCGCTGCACCGCTTCAAATACATATCGGAAAGGAGAGGGAGAGAGAGGAGAGGGGAGAGAGAGAGAGAGAGAGAGAGAGAGGGAGGGAGGGAGGTTCGGGGAGAGGGAGGGAGAGAGAGGAGAGGTAGGGAGAGAGAGGAGAGGGAGGGAGGGAGGGATGGAGAGAGAGGTAGGGAAAGAGAGGTAGAGCAGGAAAAGAACAGGTAGCAAGAGGAAGGGTGGGAGAGAGAGAAAGAGAGAACTGAAAAAGTCAGATCCAAGAAAAAAGCGGACTGAAAAAGGCTGGGTGCACAAGGACATCTGGAGGTTATTATTAATGAGCTTTGATGCAGTGGGTCATCACACCTTATTAAGCTGTACATACATGTACATACAAAAAAATATATATAAACGCGACATGTAAAGTGTTTGTCCCATGCTTCATGAGCTGAAATAAAAGCTGTCCCAACTTGCTACGACTGGGCTGTGATATGTGGTTGTCTCACCTAGCTATCTTAACATGAAATAAATGTAGGGGGCTCTCAATTAGAAAAAGATCCAACTGGATAAGACAGCAAAAGTTAGATAATTGATATTTATCTGAGAAAGTCATCATTGTTATTTATCTGAGAAAGTCATCATTGTTATTTATCTGAGAAAGTCATCATTGTTGAAAACATGACAGGAGAGATCAGAGGAGAGTAAAACAGTATGTATTAAACTACCACAAATGAACCAGTCTGAGGGGACGAGGTGGGTCTCTCTCTTACCCGTAGAACTCGCATGTCTGGTTCCCAAAGAGGACGGTGACACTGCTGCCAGCGCCCAGGTTCTCCCCCATGATGGTTACCTTGGTGCCCCCTGACTCAGGCCCTCTGCTTGGGGACAGGCCCTGTACCGACGGCATCTAGAGGAGGGAAGGAGAGAGAGAGTGTGAGAAAGAACGCGAGAGAGAGCGATGAGCGACAAGTGAGAGAGAGAACCATTTCTCTGTCACTGTAATGTATTAATCTGTCACACCTCCTGTCCTTTATACATTACTGTCTACTCTACACAGAGCCACAGCAGCAACAGCTTTCAACTGCCCTGTGGAATGCCCAAACTCTGCACTACGAACCCATGTAAAGAGGAGGCAAAATAAAACCAGGAGCTTTTAGTCCCTCCGAGATCCCACTCATCTTGTGTTGTGTTGCTGTGTTCGCCATTGCTGAGCTTCAGATTCCACTGAACCTTTTAAAAGGTAGTCTGAAAGTAACTAGTGTTAACAGGAGCCCGGCCCTGTCATCAGAAAACATCCACACAGACAGCCTGCTAGGCTGGTAACCTAAGACACGCTGATAAAACAGAGTACAGACTGCTACAGACCCACGCATAGATGGACACATGCACACACGCACACACGCACACACAAAGATGCAAAACACACACTCCATTTACACTGTTCTTTGTCATTCTTCCTGTCTGTATAGCTTTGTAAAACAGGCGGCCACGTGGGGAGCGTGTTTTGGTGTCTACAAAATTGAAGAGAGCTTTTACTATGTGTAATTTTCTTTAACGGTGCTGTGATATTAGGGAATTGCAGGTAAAGTACTGTAGTACCCCCACACACACAGCGCTGCGATGATGTCAGTACTCCCTGAGCGGCAACGTGAATTATGGGTGACAAAAGTGTCGGTACACACACATAAACATCACACACACACACTGTTCCTCGCCCAGTGCTGTACAATTCAGGGGACAGGCTGAAGCGGTACTCTCTGAAAACAGTGCAAGTAATTACTAGTGGTTGTTAATTTTTAAGGGGTGGCTAATTGGGAGTGTGTGCATGGGAGTGTTGATTATCAGTTAGCTGCAGGCTAGCTTTAGTATGGATGAGATACAGGTGTGTAGCATAGCTGCTAACACCTATTATCCATTTATTAACTGCTGGTTTCCCTGGGAACCTCTGTGGCAATCAATAGGCTATGCAGTATTTTAACAATCAAGAAAAGGCTTCATTACTTCAATGGTAGGATTTTCTGGCTTTCAAGACGACAATGGTGATAGACATCAAAGCGAGATAGGATAAATACTTCTACTTCCTCATTCCAAAATGTTTGAGTTCTAATAGCGTTCGGCCAGTTGAGATAAACTTTATTTAGCATTTGTAATACTGTGAATCAGAACAACTAGCGTAATACAACTGGAGAGAAAAAAACTATAAAAACACTTAATTACTGACTGTTAGTGTTTAGAGTCTTACCACGAAGGAGTAGAGCTGAGAAGAGTGAGTCTTGAGCGCAGGTTTGCACTCCCCGACACAAAGTTGGATTGGTCCAGGCTTGCTGTCTGCTGGGGCAGCATCCATCTCACAGACTATCCTGGAAAACACACAACCTCTCAGCTTAGGGTATTCAAAACAGCATTTATTTACCCGGTAAGTTGACTGAGAACACATTCTCATTTACAACAACGACCTGGGGAATAGTTACAGGGGAGAGGAGGAATGAGCCAATTGGAAGCTGGCGATGATTAGGTGGCCATGAAGGTACAGTATGAGGGCCAGATTGGGATTTTAGCCAGGACACCAGGGTTAACACCCTTACTCTTATGATAAATGCCATAAGATCTTTAGTGACCACAGAGAATCAAGACACTCGTTTAATGTCCCATTCGAAAGGCAACACCTTACACTGGGCAATGTTCCCAATCACTGTGGCATTGGGATATATATACACAATTGTTCAAAAGTTTGGGGTCACTTAGAAATGTCCTTGTTTTTTAAAGAAAAACAACTTTTTTGTCCATTAAAATAACATCAAATTGATCAGAAATACAGTGTAGACATTGTTATCTACATAGGCATACAGAGAGAGCCCCATTATCAGCAACCATCACTCCTGTGTTCCAATGGCACGTTGTGTTAGCTAATCCAAGTTTATCATTTTAAAAGGCTAATTGATCATTAGAAAACCCTTTTGCAATAATGTTAGCACAGCTGAAAACTGTTGTTCTGATTAAAGAAGCAATAAAACTGGCCTTCTTTAGACTAGTTGAGTATCTGGAGCATCAGCATTTGTGGGTTCGATTACAGGCTCAAAATGGCCAGAAACAAAGACCTTTCTTCTGAAACTCATCAGGCTATTCTTGTTCTGCGAAATGAAGGCTATTCCATGCAAGAAATTGGCAAGAAACTGAAGATCTCGTACAACGCTGTGTACTACTCCCTTCACAGAACAGCGCAAACTGGCTCTAACCAGAATAGAAAGAGGAGTGGGAGGCCCCGGTGCAACACTGAGCAAGAGGACAAGTACATTAGAGCTTCCAGTTTGAGAAACAGACGTTTCACAAGTCCTCAACTGGCAGCTTCATTTAATAGTACCCGCAAAACACCAATCTCAACGTCAACAGTGAAGAGGTGACTCCAGGATGCTGGCATTATAGGCAGAGTTGCAAAAGCCATATCTCAGACTGGCCAATAAAAATAAAAGATTAAGATGGGCAAAATAACACAAACTGGACAGAGATATGGCTTTTTCTTTGCAACTCTGCTCCTCCACCAGTCGTCACAACTCATTACACCCCTCACACCAGCAGCCCTATAACTTCCTGGGGAGTGGAGGGTACTAGACATCATAAATATCCCTCCTCTAACAAGCCCCCTGCTGTGCCGAACAAGCTGTAGTGTCGCCGTAGCAACGTCCAATGTAAATCACCGTGAGGACCCTAGCTGATGCCCCGCTGCGGATCAATACAACTTTATCATACAGCAAGATCAGGCGTCTCCCTCTGCCGCAGGTGGCCAGATCAAATGACATAATAAAACCAGGATGTCTATCGATCGAAGCTCGCAGAGATTAATAAAAAACAAGAATCAATCATGGTGTTGAGGGAGATGGAGGGAGAGAGAGAAAAAGCGAAAGAGAGAGAGAGAGAGAGAGAGAGAGCGAGAGAGAGAGAGAGAGAGAAAAGGACAAAGAGAGAGGGATGGATAGTGGGGAGGCCATATCCTTGTTTCTTCCGCGCTGATCTCCTAAATCACAACTAATGACGCCTAGAGAGCTCCTGGCTGAGTGGAAGAGAGAGACTCCTGGAGGGTTTAGTCCCAGGCAGGGACTACAGTCTATCTCCCCTGAGGAGAGAGACTCAGCAGGGCCTTAGTGTGCAGGAGTAGTACCTGGCCCATCTCCATTATGAGGACTGCTACTAATGCCAACTGTCCGCACAACCTGCACCCACTCAAAGGTTTATCCTGATCTCTCACAGAGTGAACACGAGATGCAAAGTCTAGAAATGAGAGTCAAGTACCTCCTGCTCAAGAGATGTTGCTGCCTGAAAGGTTCCGAGAAATTAAGTGGGAAATTAAGTTTTTATATATTTTTTTATTGTCTTGTATTATGTATTATATGTCTTTGTTCTGTTTTGCTCTCTCCAACAGGGGGAAGATGGAAAAAACAAGATCAATTATATGTAATTGACATTTATAATAAAAACATTGAACGAGAAAGGGTCTGCTGACTGGAGTACAGTCTGTAATGGAAACCACACTAACAGTCTGACCAAGACAAGACTAACAGGGCAGAGAACAAACAGGCTGGTAATGTGTGAGAACTTCTGCCAAATCAAGGATCCAGATCACTACCCCCACCTCCCCCCTTTACCCCTCCATACCCCTACCCCTTCTCAGTCATACTACTACTGCTGCTGCTACTGTAACAGTTTTGCTTCCGTCCCTCTCCTCGCCACCGAACCAGGGACCCTCTGCACACATCGACAGTCACCCTCAAAGCATCGTTACCCATCGCTCCACAAAAGCCGCAGCCCTTGCAGAGCAAGGGAAACAACTACTTCAATGTCTCAGAGCGAGTGAGTCACCGATTGAAATGCTATTAGCGCACACCCCGCTAACTAGCTAGCCATTTCACACTACTACTACTACTACTACTACTACTGCTGCTACTACTACTACTACTGCTACTACTGCTGCTACTACTACTACTACTGCTACTGCTACTACTGCTGCTACTACTACTACTACCGCCTGCCACCACCTACTACTACTACTGCTGCTACTACTACTACTACCGCCGCCACTACCACTACCACCACCGCCACCGCCACCACCGCCGCCACCACCACCACCACCGCCGCCACCACCACCACCACCACCGCCGCCACCACCACCACCACCACTACCACCGCCGCCACCACCACCACCACCACCGCCGCCGCCGCCGCCACCACAATCACCGCCGCCACCACCGCCGCCGCCACCACCACCACCACCACCACCACCACCGCCGCCGCCACCACCACCACCACCACCACCACCGCCGCCGCCACCACCACCACCACCACCGCCGTTACCACCACCACCACCGCCGCCACCACCACCACCACCGCCGCCACCACCACCACCACCGCCGCCGCCACCACCGCAGCCACCACCACCACCACCACCACCGCTGCCACCACAACAACCACCACCACCGCCGCCGCCGCCACCACCACCACCACCACCGCCGCCGCTGCCGCTGCCGCTGCCACCACCGCCGCTGCTGCCGCTACCACCGCCACCGCCGCTGCCGCTGCCACCACCACCACTACTACCACTGCTGCTGCTGCCGCCGCTGCCGCTGCCGCCGCTGCTGCTGCTGCTGCTACTACTACTACTACTACTACTACTAGGGTTGCCAGACAGTTTTCTCATTTCCATCTGACACTGTTTACACTGTGAAATAAATGAATTCACTCCAGCAGTGTCCCAATCGGATTAAACTGCTGTCAGATCAGTGCACTGCTGACAAATGGTCCCCTACTGCCAGTGGCATGCAGCGCATTTCAATTACACACACATCTTTCCAACCACCTACAGTACAGCCCCAAAATAAAACTTTACCCAACACAAGACCAACTCTACCCAATCTAGCTACAAAAAGGTATTCAAAAAGGAGCCTCTGCCCACATAACAATAGCCAAAACATTTGCCTCCTAGACGTTTACAGTATATAGTACGCACATCAAAGTACAACCTTTGTTGAATTCATTATTTGTCTTGTGCTTAATTTGCAAGTTCTCTGATTTGCCTCAGAACCGGGAGCTGAGTGTTGAGGTACAATGGTGTAGTGCTCAGTGGTGTTCAGAGAGAGTGCAAAAGAAGAAGGCCCGCGGAGGAATTAAGGTAAAGGACTTCACTCTACTCTGTTCTGCTCTACTCTACTCTGTTATTCTCTACTCTACTCTGTTGTGTGCCAGGCTACCTCTGTTTCAGTGTCTGTACTGCCAACACAAAACTATTGTGTAATTGTTCTCCCATTCAAATGGAGGAGAGAGTAGAGACTGAGTGTTTGTCTGTCTATATGTTTCTTCTGCAACACAGATAGGTGTTTTTATGACTCTGCTCTGCAGCCTCCTCTATATTCTAGTCCAGACATTCTTAAAGTATAGGTCGCGACCCACGGACCTGTTAATGGTGGGTCGCAACGTGTCAGAGTAAATGTATAATTGTTTCATTAATTACTGGAATTGATTTGGCCAAGCGCATCTGCGCTCTCTGCTTTGCAGCGGTGTCTGCTCAGTTTGGCAGCTGCGCGAGAGGGAGTGGTAGATGGAGATGTCCATGTGCTTCTCTGATTGCCTGATCTTTTGTCTGTTTTCAGTTTTCTTGAAGATCACTCCGCGACCCACACGCTGCAGCGTTGTCGTTCAGCAGCAGATGATGCTCTGTCAGCCATTGACTTGTCATTCCCACTCTCCATCACTCATCACGGTCATCAAATGGATTCAAGCTAGCCACAAGTTCTGACTGAGCTCAATCATCATGAAACGCAAATACAGCGATGAGTTACTCTCTCTTGGTTTCAAACAAACTTAGGGTCAAGGTGAGGGTTATGGTTGGGGTAGGTGAGGGTTATGGTTGGGGTAAAGGTGAGGGTTATGGTTGGGGTAAAGGTGAGGGTTTGGGTCAAGATTAGGGTAAAGGTGAGGGTTATGGTTAGGGTAAAGGTGAGGGTAAAGGTGAGGGTTTGGGTCAAGGTGAGGATTATGGTTAGGGTAAAGGTGAGGGTTTGGGTCAAGGTGAGGGTTTGTGTCAAGGTGAGGGTTATGGTTAGGGTAAAGGTGAGGGTTGGGTCAAGGTGAGGGGTTAGGGTCAAGGTGAGGGTTTGGGTCAAGGTGAGGGTTATGGTTTGGGTAAAGTTGAGGGTTTGGGTCAAGGTGAGGGTTAGGGTTAGGGTAAAGGTGAGGGTTGGGTCAAGGTGAGGGGTTAGGGTCAAGGTGAGGGTTAGGGTCAAGGTGAGGGTTATGGTTAGGGTCAAGGTGAGGGTTGGGTCAAGGTGAGGGGTTAGGGTCAAGGTGAGGGGTTAGGGTCAAGGTGAGGGTTTGGGTCAAGGTGAGGGTTATGGTTAGGGTAAAGGTGAGGGTTTGGGTCAAGGTGAGGGTTTGTGTCAAGGTGAGGGTTATGGTTAGGGTAAAGGTGAGGGTTGGGTCAAGGTGAGGGGTTAGGGTCAAGGTGAGGGTTTGGGTCAAGGTGAGGGTTATGGTTAGGGTAAAGGTGAGGGTTTGGGTCAAGGTGAGGGTTTGTGTCAAGGTGAGGGTTATGGTTAGGGTAAAGGTGAGGGTTGGGTCAAGGTGAGGGGTTAGGGTCAAGGTGAGGGTTAGGGTCAAGATGAGGGCATCCATAAACCACTCAACTCTGCTGTACTCAGGGTCAGAAAGTACTGCTGTGTGCTGACAGAGAGGCTGAGAGGTATACACCTGTCTAGGTGAAGACAGAGTGCACTGTTAGAGAACTGCTACGACAGGGAGGGCTCAATTTGAGTCCAAATCTGAGAGGTCTATATACACCTGTCTAGGTGAGGGGAGTGTATCCACAATGCACTGCTCTCCTGACTCGTACTGACTTGTACCTAGTCTATTTGTGGGAGGCAGCAGGAAGCAGGAAGCCAATTATGAAACAGGGTTAATGTGCTCTCTGCTGCACCAGACAATCATAACAAGTAAACAAAGGTAAACACATACAGATGTTCTGGGACTGACAGTGTGTCTATGTGTGTGTGTGTGTGTGTGTGTGTGAGCTGCCAGCTTGTGTTAGAAAGTCCTGTCTCATGCATACAGCCACAAGGGCTTGATAGTGAATATAATTAAGCCTATGTGATGTTAATTTTCTCTCACTGCTCAGAAAGCTGCAGTCTTAGTGGCTGTATGGCTGTTGATGGCTAGTCTTAAAATGGTAAAGAATATCTTCAACTGAGATCATTTGTTGTGAAGATAATAAAGGATTTCCCCTTTTTAGGCCACTTTATTTCAAGGCATCATCTGGCATTATTCCATTACTGTTCTGTGTAAACATTTTCCATTCACTTAGCCTTCAACACTTTAATAGATTCATTGGCTAGGAATGTCTACAGTTTTGAGAATACACATTGTGGGAAAGTCCAAGGTTAGGGTTAAGGCTAGGTTAGAGTGTGTGTGTGTGTGTGTGTGTGTGTGTGTGTGTGTGTGTGTGTGTGTGTGTGTGTGTGTGTGTGTGTGTGTGTGTATGTGTGTGTGTGTGTGTTGACTTACTGCTCTGCGATGATGTAGCCTTCCTCCACAGGGGAACACTTGACCCCAGCCACCTTCACGTTGTCCACCATCTCACTGAATGCCAGGCCCAGGTTCATGCCCTGGATGGTCACCCTGGTACCCCCCTCCGGAGGGCCTGCTACTGGGGTCACCTGCAGAGGAGAGAGGTCAGGGATGGAGAAACAGTGTCTCTTCTTCATGATTAAATAGACTATACCATTCTATAGTAATATGGTATTCCCTGACAAACAATGGTTTTGAAGATGTCAAACATAATAAGATATTGTATATCTCTAGGTTTTCCATCGCACCAAATGGATTAGGAGAGACCCCCCACACTGCATGTAGCAGGTCAGAGGTAGTCTGAAAATAAATTCCCACCCCAAAAACAGGTATGATGTCATCCCACCAGAGCGCCCTGAACAGAGGGTACTAATCAAACCTACATCATTATTCCTGGAAAGACAATGTCATAGTCCGCTTCACATGCACACAAAAACACAAGCCTCCCAGATAGACCTTAACTACCAGGACCATCTTCTAATCTACTTT
This sequence comes from Brachymystax lenok tsinlingensis, assembly GCA_030435695.1. NCBI lineage: Eukaryota > Metazoa > Chordata > Actinopteri > Salmoniformes > Salmonidae > Brachymystax > Brachymystax lenok. The sequence goes on from CM059802.1 coordinate 17,473,672, forward strand.
ACACCAGTACACTGAGCATGAGTTATGCATTAATAAAAGCACAGAAAATAACTTGGCCAAACATAAAAACCTGGACAGTGCATTAACATTCTGGATACATGCCTAGTCCCCTGATCTGCTGCTACTGTTGCCATGGGTGATAAATATAACAAGATGCCTTATTAGTGCTCAGTGCAGCCCACCTTGTAATAAAATACAATATGGCCGCCCAGCGTGACCTTGGCGCTAGGTGGCATGCTGCCTTCTGTGCTGCACAGCCCCTCTGAGGTGAGGAGCTGGCTGCTGTCCAGTGTGTGTGAGGAGGAGAGAAGGAGGAGAGAAGGAGGAGGGGAAAGGGAAAGAAAAGAAGAGAGACGAGAAGAGAGGAGCAGGAAGAGGGGACATACAGTACCATCTCTGTGTGAGCTTACAGCCTCTAGATACACAATCAATATGCCATTACTGGGCACGCATGCTGAAGTAAAAACAACAAGAGCACCCAGCATTTTAAAAGCGGTGCCTGCCCCCCCCCGAAACTGTGTGCTCACTAGTGCGTTGCGCTAACCCCGTGGGACATCTGCATTGTAATCTAGATTTAGTGGACATTACAGTAATTGTTCTGGATGTAAAATAAGTGTGTCACTGCACTGCCTGAGGGTCTGAATAGATTAATGTTTTATTGCTGCTTGGGTATGCTGGGTACGGGAGGACAGAGTGGAGAGAGGAGGCCTGGCTAAATATATCCATGTCAGACCATGGCTGCAGCAATCCGGAACGACGTAGGGATAGTTACATAAGAAATGGAAGGAATTGAATGCCTCAGAGAGAGAGAGAGGGAGAGACAGGGAAGGACAGAGAGAGACAGAGACAGGTAGAAAGAGAGGAAGAAGAAGAGGGGTGAGTAGAATAAGGTTTCCGTGTGCCCCTCTGGTAGGTGTGGCAGCCATTGGGGAGTATGACAGACGATGATGATGATGATGATGATGATGATGATGAATACAGTGTCTTTACTGAAAGGGTGTGACACTCTCCTAGCCAGGGGCTATAATACAACTTTTTCAATGACAGGCGGGACATGGGATATAACTTAAAAAAATGTAATCCATGGATGTTACCCATTTCACTGAGCTGCCATTGACAGAAAGAGGCTTGATTCATCAGATTAGTATAAAAATCACTTTGTGTGGCACTATTCTTCAAAGCCGTCAAAGACTCATCCTCAAAGCCTTGGTGAGCAGAGACACTCCATGTCTGACCATGGCGCTATCGCAGTGGCAGACGAACAACGGGACGATACCCACACAAGTCCCAAAGAACTGATTGAATTGTGGTTACATGGTGACATGCTAACCCACTCCTGATGTGTGTGTGTGTGTGTGTTAGAGAAAGAGCATTCATGCTACATCCTCCTCTCGTCTCTCTCGTCTCCCTTCAGGCTAGGTGACAAACTACTCCACTCCAGCCACTCGCCAGCCTGCCTGTTTGTCTTAACGCTAAACACTGACTCTCTACTCTCCCAGCCCCAACCAGGCAAGAAGAGGATGGTTCATTGGGCATGCACGCACCCCCTGCTGCCCACGTCCCCTCTCGTCCCTGCCTCCCCAGCTCCACGCTCTCCAGCTCCACGCTCCCCAGCTCCACGCTCCCCAGCTTCACGCTCCCCAGCGCCACGCTCCCTGTGTAATCCTTTTAAGAAGAGCTCCACTGCCCACACTGCTTTGTCACACTGTGTAAATAGAGGGTAATTCCCAGAAAACAGCCAGCCAGCCGGCCAGGCAGAGCCAGCTCACACATGCCCACTTCCTGTCCCTCAGACACAGCTCCAGGGATGTAAAGGCTGGGCCGGTGGGGGGCACATTTTCATTTCCTAACACATGCCACTGGATTTGGGATTGAGAAGGATGAGAAAGGAGAAGTGCAGAAGTGGGGTGAGATGACTGGATGAAGGGATGAGATGGCCACCATTGTTCCTGTTCCCAAGAAAGCTAAGGTAACTGAGGTAAATGAGCACAAGGGTGCGTTCTCAGCCCTCTCCTGTACTCCCTGTTCCCCCATGACTGCGTGGCCAAGCACGCCTCCAACTCAATCATCAAGTTTGCTGACGACACTACAGTGGTAGGCTTGATTACCAACAACGACGAGACGGCCTACAGGGAGGAGGTGAGGGCCCTCGGAGTGTGGTGTCAGGAAAATAACCTCTCACTCAACGTCAACAAAACAAAGGAGATGATCGTGGACTTCAGGAAACAGCAGAGGGAGCACCCCCCTATTCACATCGACGGGACAGTAGTGGAGAAGGTGGAAAGTTTTAAGTTCCTCGGCGTACACATCACGGACAAACTGAAATGGTACACCCACACAGACAGCGTGGTGAAGAAGGCGCAACAGCGCCTCTCCAACCTCAGGAGGCTGAAGAAATTTGGCTTGTCACCAAAAACACTCACAAACTTCTACAGATGCACAATCGAGAGCATCCTGTCGGGCTGTATCACCGCCTGGTACGGAAACTGCTCCGCCCACAACCGTAAGGCTCTCCAGAGGGTAGTGAGGACTGCACAACGCATCACCGAGGGTAAACTACCTGCCCTCCAGGACACCTACACCACCCGATGTCACAGGAAGGCCAAAAATATCATCAAGGACAACAACCACCCGAGCCACTGCCTGTTCACCCCGCTATCATCCAGAAGGCGAGGTCAGTACAGCTGCATCAAAGCTGGGACGGAGAGACTGAAAAACAGCTTCTACCTCAAGGCCATCAGACTGTTAAACAGCCATCACTAACATTGAGTGGCTGCTGCAAACATACTGACTTAAATCTCTAGCCATTACTCATATCAAATGTATACACTGTACTCTATACCATCTACTGCATCTTGCCTATGCCGGTCAGCCATCGCTCATCCATATATTTATATGTACATACTCGTATTCATTCCTTTACACTTGTGTGTATAAGGTAGTTGTTGCGAAATTGTTAGATTACTTGTTAGATACTACTACATGGGTGGAACTAGAGGCACAAGCATTTCGCTACACTCGCATTAACATCTGCTAACCATGTGTATGTGAGAAATAAAATGTGATTTGATTTGATTTGAGATGGAGAAGTGTGGTAGAGAAGGAGGAGAAAGGAGAAAGTGTAGAGGCAGTGAGATTGACCTACAATGAGAAGACGAGAGGAATTTCTATTCTAATCCGTTAAAAAGAACCTCAGAGAAACAGGACGTCTCTTTAGTAGATATTCCCCAGCCAGTAGAGTAGGGTGGTCCTCTGTAGCTCAGTCGGTAGAGCATGGTGTTTGTAATGCCAGGCTAGTGGGTTCAATTCCTGCGACCTCCTGTATGTAAATCATATGCGAGCATGACTATAAGTTCCTTTGGATAACATTGTCTGCTAAACGGCATATATTACAGAGAAAAAGGGAGGAACGGCCTATAAGAACAACCTGGCATTGCAAAGGGCTGTGTTTTTAATTCAGCTGAAGTCATTGTGGGGGAAATAGAGGCTGTAGAAAGGCAATCTGTGCTAGCTTTAAGGGGAGTTAGAACACAACGTCTGAAGCTCAATGACAATCTACATTCGACTGAGAGAGTGAGAGAGAGGAAGGCTTTGAGCTGTGTTGTATCATCTTATAATGGCAGACAGCACTCTATACTCTCATGTGAACAGGCCTTAATGTAGGCTTCACTAGTACTCTCTCTCGCTGTGTTTTAGGCTTTCCCATACCTCAGATAAAAGTGGTTTCTGATTACATTCAAACTAAGCAGCCTGAGGTAAAAAAGACAAAGTGAAAGTGTGTTAGAACTGTTACCTCTGAAGCTACTATATGATATGACTATGAGCGTGTGTAGCATCTGAATAGCTGTGATAGATCCACTCCCAGTGTTTTAAATGGCACAGCTTGCACCAGACCTGAGCTCTCTCTTTGGGTCTTTGCAGATAGTTCAGGCATGTCGGATTTCATTGTGACTAGTGTTTAATGGACTTGATAAAACCCACTTATCAGTTGTTTCTCCACGAACAAACTACACACTAAATACATCATAGACTCTTAAAAGTATTGTAGCCTGCCCGAGAGATACAGACACTGCTGAGAGTAATGTTCTTTAACAGGAATGATGAGAGGGAGGGAGTAATGTTCTTTAACAGGAATGATGAGAGAGAGGGAGTAATGTTCTTTAACAGGAATGATGAGAGAGAGGGAGTAATGTTCTTTAACAGGAATGATGAGAGGGAGGGAGTAATGTTCTTTAACAGGAATGATGAGAGAGAGGGAGTAATGTTCTTTAACAGGAATGATGAGAGGGAGGGAGTAATGTTCTTTAACAGGAATGATGAGAGAGAGGGAGTAATGTTCTTTAACAGGAATGATGAGAGGGAGTAATGTTCTTTAACAGGAATGATGAGAGAGAGGGAGTAATGTTCTTTAACAGGAATGATGAGAGGGATGGAGTAATGTTCTTTAACAGGAATGATGAGAGGGAGGGAGTAATGTTCTTTAACAGGAATGATGAGAGGGAGGGAGTAATGTTCTTTAACAGGAATGATGAGAGGGAGGGAGTAATGTTCTTTAACAGGAATGATGAGAGGGAGTAACAGTCTTTTGGAGGATTCATGTGTATGATCTTTATAGTTTCTCCTCTTGTTTCTCCACTGGGGAGGGCAGCTACTGCTGTGTGAAAGGGAGGGGCATCTAACACACACACACATCTGTTTACATGTTAGTCAATTAGCAGGAGCTCTTATCCAGAGCAACTTCCAGTTGATGCATTAATCTTAAGATAGGTAGGTGGGACAACCACATATCACAGTCATAGTAAGTACATTTCCCCTCAATAGAATAGCTATCCACAAAGTTATTGCTAAATGGGGAATTCAAGTGTGAGTGTTTGTTCACGGAATCAAGTTATTATTCACACACACACACACACACACACACACACACACACACACACACACACACACACATCCTGTTGTTGCAGGAATTTTCACTACAATGCTAACTTGTAGTGTATTCAAGGTTTAAAAGGTTTTCTAAAGTTTGTAATTTCCACTTTAAAATGTCAGACTTGATTTGCCCTAACAAAAAATGTATCAACCTCTACAAAAAATGTCCATTAATTATAATCCACATAATAATTCACATTTCCTGTTGCTGCAGGATTATTTTCCTGCTGTGTGAAACTGACTCAAATTAAGATACGGCATCTGTAGACTTGCTGTTCTCCAGCTCATATAGAAGCCATACAATCCAGAGAGTTCCTCCTTCCCATGATGCCTTTCAAGACCTTTAATCCTCAGCTTCATGTGAGGCTGTTCTCTCTGGTGTTAGAGGGGCTTATATCTGCTCAATATTACAGTTTTTTACGATTGCTTACACACTAAAATTAAACTTTTCCCACAATTAGCAAAACCTTACACTCAAGGAGCAAAACACAAGGCTAGATTTGCACAACTGTAAGCACATTGTCAGCTTCACACTATTTGCAAAACATTACACACAGTGATTTGCAAAACACTAAACACACGTGTATACATCAGACACAGAAGTATATCATGATGTCACTTCCTTGCAATTCCAAAGCACTGACTGTCAAATTACCACACCTATGAGCCAATCTGTTAAACACAGCCATCAGGTGCACAAACACATGATTGCTAAATTGTAGACACACCATTCAGGTTTAAGCACTATAAAAATGCAGCAGGTAGGTTCACCTGCCTTCAACCAAAATGGAAGGAGTCAGAAGAAGAGTGAGAGTGAGAGGAGGAGTACACAGAAGAGGAGAAGGAGGCAGAGGTAGAGGAAGAGGCAGAGGCAGAGGCCGAGCCAGAGGTCGAGGAAGACCTGAAGCAAGAGGAGAACGTGCACAAAGAAGAAGAGGACCAAACTTATCAAATGACATTCGTGCAACACTAGTGGACCATGTTGTGAACCACGGATTGACGCTGAGGGAGGCTGGACTGAGAGTTCAGCCTCCCTCTTAGCAGATATACAGTGGCATCTGTCATAAGGACTTTTCGACAGGAAAACAGGTAAAAGATCTGTCTACAGTTACAGTAATCAGCCGCTTATTGTATGCACCATATCAGCACTTGTGATACCCCTTCCTGTGACATTGTACAGTAAGTTACATGTATTATTCTCTACATAGGATTGAGGGTCGGGAACGACAAGGAGGAAGGGGGCCCATATTCACGCAAGAACAAGAGAGAGAGATAATAAACATGGTTTTGGCCAATAATGCTATCAGGCTCAGAGAACTACAAGCAAACATTATCGGTGACCATGCCATTTTCAATAATGTCCATCAGGTCTCTCAGTCAACACTGGCACGCATCCTGAAAAGACATCAGGTTCAAATGAAACAACTTTATCGAGTGCCTTTTGAGCGGAATTCAGAGAGGGTCAAACGGCTGCGGCATGAGTCTGTGGAGGTTTGTATTGTTCACTTTAGCACTGTGATGTTGCATACTGCACACATGACTTTTTTACATTGACTGTATACTAGACCTATCCTGAACTACACAATATTGTCTTATACTGTATTTCAGAGAGTTTGGCAGATGGATGCTGAGGAAATCCTGCATGAATTCATCTATATTGATGAGGCAGGGTTCAACCTCACAAAAGCAAGAAGGAGAGGCAGAAATATCTTTGGCCACAGGGCTATAATCAATGTCCCAGGGCAACGTGGGGGTAACATCACCCTTTGCGCTGCCATTTCACAGCATGGGGTTCTCCTCCGTCATGCCAAAATGGGCCCTTACAACACACCTCACATTTGCATTTTTGGACTGATTGCACCACATCGTCACAGCAGGTAATGAAATGCACCAGATGCAATACACTGTCATCTGGGACAATGTGTCATTCCACCGCTCTGCTTTGGTCCAGAACTGGTTTCAACACCATCCACAGTTGACAGTACTATACCTTCCACCATACTCTCCGTTTCTGAACCCTATCGAAGAGTTTTTCTCTGCATGGAGGTGGAAGGTTTATGATCTCCAGGCTCAGGTACCCCTCATTCAGGCCATGGAGGACGCCTGTGACCAAGTCAACGCCGCAGCTGGATGGATTCGACATTCAAGACGGTTCTTCCCGCGTTGTCTTGCTAATGAGGATATTGCTTGTGATGTTGATGAAATTCTCTGGCCAGATCCAGCTAGGCGAAGAGATAATGTATAGTATGTTTACTGTAGTATTTTCTGTACAATATTGTCAGTTTTTTTCAGATTATTTTTTATGTTTGTTGTTGTTATTTACTGTAATTGTAACCTGTACTGGATACAGTATTTTACGTTTGTCTGTTTGCTGAGCTAACAGTGTTATGCACACTACTGTAGTAGCATGAAAACTGGGACATGTTTTGTTGTGATTCTCCATGTTGACATGTTGACTGATTTGGGTATATGGAGAGAAATAAATTATATTTTCCTCAGTCTGCAGTATTGGTCTTGTGTAGTGTTTGTATAGTTGCACTTTCTCTGTGTACTTCATTTACAGTACTCTAATCACTGAGAATTAGACTTGCTAAAAGTGTTTTAGGTTAGCAACAGCAGTGTGTAACTGGTTCAAAAGATTGAAGTCATATGAAATGTGTGTGTTTCGTATGGTAACAAAATATTGTTTTTATGAAGTCGTGTATAGTTTTGACAAAAGTGTTCCATTTTGCAAATGATCTGAAGTGTTGTGCTACTTTGGTGTAGGGTTGTGCTAATTGTGTGTAGTGTTTTGACAAACCGGGCCCTGTTTTCAAAATTGTGCTTAAACAATTGAAAAGAACTGTAATGCATGTGCCGTGGTGGGGGGGTTCAGGCAGGGTACCTAATAGAAATAGAAATGATTCAAAAGCAGAGTCTTCTGGTAGACTAATAACCATGTATGTATACAAATCAGATCATGATTGGGACTTTGTTGCACACAATCCCCAAAAAGAATACATAAATTCAGCCTGTGAGGGAAAGAGTCTTTTTGAGTAAATTCTCATTATTGGGAGAGGAAAGGGGTTGGGGGAAGAGAGAGAGAAGAGAGAGAACAAATGAATGCAGAGTAGAGCAGGGAAAAATAACATAAGCTCAACAAGTGTGAAATGTTCCTTGCTGGTTGGTGTTTTTTGCCTCTGGAGCTGTACTGTGTGTGTGTGTGTGTGTGTGTGTGTGTGTGTGTGTGTGTGTGTGTGTGTGTGTGTGTGTGTGTGTGTGTGTGTGTGTGTGTGTGTGTGTGTGTGTGTGTGTGTGTGAGAGCATATGTGTGTGTATGTCCTACTCCAGTGAACAGTACAAATGAATGTGGTAGTGGGCTTCCAGTGGCAGCTGTGTTGCATAACAGGGCTCACTCAGTCTGACACCCCACAGAGGCTCTGCACTCCTCTTCCTCTCCTCCCTTCTCTCCTCCTCTTTCCCTTACATCTATCTCTTCCTCTGATTTCATTTCACTTCGACCCACTTCCCTTCACCTCTCTCAACCTCTCAGTACTACTTTCCCTCCTCTTTCTCTCTGTTTAGCTGCAGTTCCACTCTTCTCATCTCGCTTTCTCTCTTTCTCCCTCTCTCCATCTCTTTCTCAATTCATTCATTCTCTCTCGCTCTTGCTCTCTCTCTCTCTTCCTCAGCTGCTGATATCCCTCTATAATTCCAATCAGACTGAGGAATGGAGACGAGTCCTCAGTGTATCCTAACATACCCTACTCGCTACACTAATGAACACTGGCCCTCAGTGTATCCTAACATACCCTACTCACTACACTAATGAACACTGGCCCTCAGTGTATCCTAACATACCCTACTCACTACACTAATGAACACTGGCCCTCAGTGTATCCCAACATACCCTACTCACTACACTAATGAACACTGGCTCTCAGTGTATCCTAACATACCCTACTCACTACACTAATGAACACTGGGAGCTGAACAAAATATGTCTCCATAGGGTTACTGCTTGTTAGAAGTCCACACACAGACACACACACACACAGACACGCGCACCGACACATACGCTGTCTTGCACACACACACACACTTCGCTGTCACAAATTGCCAAAACTCAGGTCATTTTAGTCCTATAGATGTTCTTCATCTTCTTTTTAAATATGGAGCCAACCTGTTTCCAGTACTTTTATTTCCCTGACTGATCAACTCTTGTCTCTCTGCAACAGACATATAGTGAGCAATATGTTTGGAACATCTAATCGCAATAAAATGCCAGTATTGAATCGCAATACATATCATATCGGCAGCAAAGTATTGTGATAATATCGTATTGTGAGGCCCCTGGCAATTCCCAGCCTTACTCGGGCTCCCAAGTGATGCAGGGGTCTAAGACACTGCATCTCAGTGCAAGACTGCAAGAGATGTCACTACAGTCCCTGGTTCAATTCCAGGCTGTATCACATCCGGCATCCGTGATTGGCAGCCTCATAGGGCGGCGCACAATTGGCCCAGCGTCGTCCGGGTTTGGCCGGGGTAGGCTGTCATTGTAAATAAGAATTTGTTCTTAACTGACTTGCCTAGTTAAATAAAGGTTAGCCTGCTTATTCAGAGTACAGTATAACAAATCAATTAGGGAAGCCTTTCACTTTATACTGGCTGAGGTTAGTTCTGAATACACAGTGAGGGAGAGGATAGCCTAATGAATCAATGTGTAGGTAGGTGTTGGGGTCCCGCTGTTAAACACAGAGCACTGGTGCGTTACCAAACCTAATTAAATACAATGTCCAGGCAGCCCTCAGCCTCTGGGCCTGACTCTCCTGTGACACTGAGTCAACCATACCCACCACACAAGCCGCACGGAAATGATGCCTCAGTACACAAAGGGCTGCTACTACGGGGAAACAAACAAACAGGCACTTCTTGGTTATGGGAAACAGTCGCAGGGATGGGCATTGTTGTAAGGTGGGAGCCAGGGCGACTGGGTGAGAGAGCCACCTCTTCTCTTACTCTAATGCACTTCACTGTCTGAATAGTCTGCAACTTCGACAGCCTTGCATCAATGAGACTACGTCTGTCTGGGGAACTCAAGCAGGGATAGTTGCTTCACTACTAGAGGCTTGTCACCTATTATTATATACTTTATTTCTGTCTAGGTGTGAACATTAAATGAAGCTTGGAATTCTGGTTAACACAAGCATACATACATATTTATACAGTGGCTCACGTGGCACAGACAGACAGGAAGCAAGCTGGCCCACTACACAGAGAGACACTGAGGCAGGCCCCTAGGGTGTGTGTGTGTGTGTGTGTGTGTGTGTGTGTGTGTGTGTGTGTGTGTGTGTGTGTGTGTGTGTGTGTGTGTGTGTGTGTGTGTGTGTGTGTGTGTGTGTGTGTATGTGTGTGTGTGTATGTATGTATGTATGTATGTATGTGTGTGTGTGTATTTGTGTATTTGTGTGTGTGTGTGGCAGGTCCCTCGCCCTTGCATCACTGCTGAAGGTGAGCTGAGCTGTGGCCTCTCTCCAGAGACACACACACACAAACTCCCTTTTTGCTCTTCAGTGAAAATAAACACCAGATGCTGTCTCCCTGCATATTGATTGTGTGTCATAGTGAGAGAAGAACAGGGGGGGCAGAGATGAGACAGAGAGAGAGAGAGAGAGAGAGAGAGAGAGAGAGAGAGAGAGAGAGAGAGAGAGAGAGAGAGAGAGAGAGAGAGAGAGAGAGAGAGAGAGAGCAGAAGAGAGAACATTGGAGAAATAGAGAGAGACAGAGATACAGAGAGAGGAATATAAACAAAGCAGTGAGGAAGAGAGAGCCTGTGTGCACCTCCATGAGTGATGTCAGACGGGCTTCTCTCCTAACAGCAGATAATTCTTATTTACACACAGTCCAGTCCATTCCAGACCAATGGAAACATGCAACAGCAGAACCAATACCATGCAGGCCTCCCAATGTAAATACTGTAGGACCAGTCATTGTCAAGGTCTAGACCTGTCTGATCCTGAAGTCTGTAGTTGTTGATCTCACCTGAAGGAGAACTGCATTCAGATACATTGTATATTGAACAGTAAACACATGGCCGGTACTGTCAGACAGGCTGTACATAATACTTCACCATGTGAGGTGAAAAGGTCAAGTTGAAGCTTTAGGCTAAAATGTGACACCAGACTGGATGAGGAGGAGACTGCATCTACAGTGGACGACAGGCAGTTGTCCCACGGTTCATTCCGTCGACTACAGACGACCATATGATTAAAGACAATATATGCCTGTTACCCCTATGGTGATGGGGAAAGGTTTGAGTGTGTATGAGGTATCACTGACCTCTGTGATGCGTGGGTTGGTACACTGGACTTTCTTGCTGGACAGGTCTAGCCAGCGGGTGGTATAGGGGTTGAGGGGCGGGCAGTGGTGGCGCAGGGTACACCGGCCCTCTCCACTACACCAGCCACACTGGAACTTCCTCTGGGCTTTCAGACACATGCCACAGCTGTCCCTCTGGGCCACACACTTATACAGGTGCACTGTGGGATACAGGAGCACTCAGGTTAAACACTACAGTGATGGTAACAAAAAACAGAACTTTACATTATACTGACAACCTAACATTATCTGACAAACAAACTGTAGTGTAGTGTAGTACTGGACTGTATTCCTGGAGGATTTAGTACTGGACTGTATTCCTGGAGGATTTAGTATTGGACCGTATTCCTGGAGGATTTAGTACTGGACTGTATTCCTGGAGGATTTAGTACTGGACTGTATTCCTGGAGGATTTAGTACTGGACTGTATTCCTGGAGGATTTAGTATTGGACCGTATTCCTGGAGGATTTAGTACTGGACCGTATTCCTGGAGGATTTAGTACTGGACTGTATTCCTGGAGGATTTAGTACTGGACTGTATTCCTGGAGGATTTAGTACTGGACTGTATTCCTGGAGGTTGTAGTACTGGACAGTATTCCTGGAGGATTTAGTACTGGACTGTATTCCTGGAGGACTTAGTAATGGACTGTATCCCCGGAGGATTTAGTATTGGACTGTATTCCTGGAGGATTTAGTACTGGACTGTATTCCTGGAGGATTTAGTACTGGACAGTATTCCTAGAGGATTTAGTACTGGACTGTATTCCTGGAGGATTTAGTATTGGACCGTATTCCTGGAGGATTTAGTACTGGACTGTATTCCTGGAGGATTTAGTATTGGACTGTATTCCTGGAGGATTTAGTATCGGACTGTATTCCTGGAGGATTTAGTACTGGACTGTATTCCTGGAGGATTTAGTACTGGACTGTATTCCTGGAGGATTTAGTACTGGACTGTATTCCTGGAGGATTTAGTATCGGACTGTATTCCTGGAGGATTTAGTACTGGACTGTATTCCTGGAGGATTTAGTACTGGACTGTATTCCTGGAGGATTTAGTTGGTTAAAACATGTCATTTTTTATGAAAGATACAACTGTGCTCTTCATACCTGCTGTTTGGGTAAAAGCAGGTATTATGCTGTGTATCCAGCTGAGACAATACGTTATTTGACAAGAAACATTTGTTTTAGGTGTTGGTGTCAACAAATGTGTGTGTGTGTGTGTGTTTGGTTTTACTATCCATTTAGAGACCAAAAGTCCTCACAAGGATAGTAAAACAAGAAAATTGGGGACATTTCACTGGTCCCCACAAGGAAAAGGATATTTTATGCTTAGGGTTATAATCAGGGTTAAGGTTAGAATTAGGGTTAGGTTAAGGGTTAGGAGTTAGGTTTAGGTTTAGGGGTTTGGGTTTAAGGTAAGGGTTAAGGTTAGGTTTAGGGTTAGGAGTTAGGTTTAGGTTTAGGTTTAGGTTTGGGTTTGGGTTTAAAGTAAGGGTTAAGGTTAGGTTTAGGGTTAAATTACGGGTTAGGTTTAGGGGTTAGGGAAAATAGGATTTTGAATGGGAATTAATTGTTTGGTCCCCACAAGGATAGTAAAACATGCATGAGTATGTCTTACCTTGGATATTGTCTGGGTTGTCTATAATGAAGTTGCCGTTCCAGACCACTGAAAAATCCACTGGCAGCTCACTGATCTTCATCCCTTCATAGAGATACTGAGACAGAGACAGAGACAGAGACAGAGACAGAGACAGAGATAGAGAGGGGACTTAGAGAGAGGGGGGTAAAGAGAGGTGAGGTAGGGGGGTAAAGAGGGAGGGGAAGGAGAGAGGGGGGAGAGAAGGAAACAGTAGAGAGAGAGGGAGCAAAACAGAATAAGAGGGAGAAGAAAATGCAAAATAGAGAATTTCAACATGAGAAACTTAAATCCCCACCACAAATCCCTGACCCTAGTGCTGCATGTTGAATGTTCCCCTAACGTTGCTACAACCTTGCATCACCACCTCATTTTAGATAGGACAAGAGGGAGAGGAGAGTTAAAGAGATTCTCTGGTACTTTTATATACTTTTTAGCCAGTAATTCTGATAGTAGCATGGCGTACTACGTCACATATGTGCAGATATGTGCACTACGTTATTGCTCTCTCCTTCTCTGCTGTGTCCACTGAGCCGTTGGGCACGCCCTGCAACCTCATTGGATAACGCTGGACAGGACTCTTGCTACCTGTCACTCAAATGCGAGGGGCTAAATCTCATAGGCTAAAACTCAAATTGCTAGGGGGCTGGCCCACGTTAGGGGAAAAGAAGGGAAAATGGCATGGCCCAGCTTCAAGAAAACAGTTGCTTTCAATCTAAAGATTTCGTGATTAATTGAGGTAAGATAATAATTCTGCTCATACAGTGAGGGAAAAAAGTATTTGATCCCCTGCTGATTTTGTACGTTTGCCCACTGACAAAGAAATGATCAGTCTATAATTTTAATGGTAGGTTTATTTGAACAGTGAGAGACAGAATAACAACAAAAAATCCAGAAAACGCATGTGAAAAATGTTATAAATTGATTTGCATTTTAATGAGGGAAATAAGTATTTGACCCCCTCTCAATCAGAAAGATTTCTGGCTACCAGGTTTCTTTTATACAGGTAACGAGCTGAGATTAGGAGCACACTTTTAAAGGGAGTGCTCCTAATCTCAGCTTGTTACCTGTATAAAAGACACCTGTCCATAGAAGCAATCAATCAATCAGATTCCAAACTCTCCACCATGATCAAGACGAAAGAGCCCTCCAAGGATGTCATGGACAAGATTGTAGACCTACACAAGGCTGGAATGGGCTACAAGACCATCGCCAAGCAGCTTGGTGAGAAGGTGACAACAGTTGGTGCGATTATTCGCAAATGGAAGAAACACAAAAGAACTGTCATTCTCCCTCGGCCTGGGGCTCCATGCAAGATCTCACCTCGAGGAGTTGCAATGATCATGAGAACGGTGAGGAATCAGCCCAGAACTACACGGGAGGATCTTGTCAATGATCTCAAGGCAGCTGGGACCATAGTCACCAAGAAAACAATTGGTAACACACTACGCCGTGAAGGACTGAAATCCTGCAGCACCCGCAAGGTCCCCCTGCTCAAGAAAGCACATATACATGCCCGTCTGAAGTTTGCCAATGAACATCTGAATGATTCAGAGGACATCTGGGTGAAAGTGTTGTGGTCAGATGAGACCAAAATAGAGCTCTTTGGCATCATCTCAACTCTCTGTGTTTGGAGGAGGAGGAATGCTGCCTATGACCCCAAGAACACCATGCCCACCGTCAAACATGGAGGTGGAAAGATTATGCTTTGGGGGTGTTTTTCTGCTAAGGGGACAGGACAACTTCACTGCATCAAAGGGACGATGGACGGAGCCATGTACCGTCAAATCCTGGGTGAGAACCTCCTTCCCTCAGCCAGGGCTTTGAAAATGGGTCGTGGATGGGTATTCCAGCATGACAATGACCCAAAACACACGGCCAAGGCAACAAAGGAGTGGCTCAAGAAGAAGCACATTAAGGTCCTGGAGTGGCCTAGCCAGTCTCCAGACCTTAATCCCATAGAAAATCTGTGGAGGGAGCTGAAGGTTTGAGTTGCCAAACGTCAGCCTCGAAACCTTAATGACTTGGAGAAGATCTGCAAAGAGGAGTGGGACAAAATCCTTCCTGAGATGTGTGCTAACCTCGTGGCCAACTGCAAGAAACGTCTGACCTCTGTGATTGCCAACAAGGGTTTTGCCACCAAGTACTAAGTCATGTTTTGCAGAGGGGTCAAATACTTATTTCCCTAATTAAAATGCAAATCAATTTATAACATTTTTCACATGCGTTTTTCTGGATTTTGTTGTTGTTATTCTTTCTCTCACTGTTCAAATAAACCTACCATTAAAATTATAGACTGATAATTTTTTTGTCAGTGGGCAAACGTACAAAATCAGCAGGGGATCAAATACTTTTTTCCCTCACTGTAGATGATGTATGTATAAACTACACATTGACACATCCAGCCCAAAGCGGGAGGTTTACAAAATACTTTCTTAGTCGCCAAAGCACCAGAGCATGTCTTTAAGTGGAGTCCTCCTAGACTCCTCCTTCCTTCTCTCTGTTCTCCTAGATTCCCCCTTCCTTCTCTCTGTCCTCCTAGATTCCCCCTTCCTTCTCTCTGTCCTCCTAGATTCCCCCTTCCTTCTCTCTGTCCTCCTAGATTCCCCATTCCTTCTCTCTGTTCTCCTAGGTGCTGTCCTCAGCTGCCTCTTTTGCCCTTATCTCCTTTAATGTGTGTGTGTGTGTGTGTGTGTGTGTGTGTGTGAGTCAGCTGTAAGAGTCAGTTCTGTAGTACGTGCTGTAAGAGTGAGTTCTGCAGTACGTGCTGTAAGAGTGAGTTCTGCAGTACGTGCTGTAAGAGTGAGTTCTGCAGTACGTGTGTGTAAATGTGAGCCTTTGCTAGCTAGTGTGTGTTACTGTGAGTGTCCATCATGTATATACTGGATAGCATGTCTCCAGGCCCTGCAGTGTGTTACTGTGTGTTACTAACCCTAACCCTGCAGTGTGTTACTAACCCTAACCCTGCAGTGTGTTACTAATCCTAACCCTGCAGTGTGTTACTAACCCTAACCCTGCAGTGTGTTACTAACCCTAACCCTGCAGTGTGTTACTGTGTGTTACTAATCCTAACCCTGCAGTGTGTTACTAACCCTAACCCTGCAGTGTGTTACTGTGTGTTACTAATCCGTGCTGTAAGTGTGTGTTCTGCAGTACGTGCTGTAAGAGTGTGTTCTGCAGTACGTGCTGTAAGAGTGTGTTCTGCAGTACGTGCTGTAAGAGTGTGTTCTGCAGTACGTGCTGTAAGAGTGAGTTCTGCAGTACGTGCTGTAAGAGTGTGTTCTGCAGTACGTGCTGTAAGAGTGTGTTCTGCAGTACGTGCTGTAAGAGTGTGTTCTGCAGTACGTGCTGTAAGAGTGTGTTCTGCAGTACGTGCTGTAAGAGTGAGTTCTGCAGTACGTGCTGTAAGAGTGTGTTCTGCAGTACGTGCTGTAAGAGTGTGTTCTGCAGTACGTGCTGTAAGAGTGTGTTCTGCAGTACGTGCTGTAAGAGTGTGTTCTGTAGTACGTGCTGTAAGAATGAGTTCTGCAGTACGTGCTGTAAGAGTGAGTTCTGCAGTACGTGCTGTAAGAGTGTGTTCTGCAGTACGTGCTGTAAGAGTGAGTTCTGCAGTACGTGCTGTAAGAGTGAGTTCTGCAGTACGTGCTGTAAGAGTGTGTTCTGCAGTACGTGCTGTAAGAGTGAGTTCTGCAGTACGTGCTGTAAGAGTGAGTTCTGCAGTACGTGCTGTAAGAGTGAGTTCTGCAGTACGTGCTGTAAGAGTGTGTTCTGCAGTACGTGCTGTAAGAGTGTGTTCTGCAGTACGTGCTGTAAGAGTGTGTTCTGCAGTACGTGCTGTAAGAGTGAGTTCTGCAGTACGTGCTGTAAGAGTGTGTTCTGCAGTACGTGCTGTAAGAGTGTGTTCTGCAGTACGTGCTGTAAGAGTGTGTTCTGCTGTACGTGCTGTAAGAGTGTGTTCTGTAGTACGTGCTGTAAGAATGAGTTCTGCAGTACGTGCTGTAAGAGTGAGTTCTGCAGTACGTGCTGTAAGAGTGTGTTCTGCAGTACGTGCTGTAAGAGTGTGTTCTGCAGTACGTGCTGTAAGAGTGAGTTCTGCAGTACGTGCTGTAAGAGTGTGTTCTGCAGTACGTGCTGTAAGAGTGTGTTCTGCAGTACGTGCTGTAAGAGTGTGTTCTGCAGTACGTGCTGTAAGAGTGAGTTCTGCAGTACGTGCTGTAAGAGTGTGTTCTGCAGTACGTGCTGTAAGAGTGAGTTCTGCAGTACGTGCTGTAAGAGTGTGTTCTGCAGTACGTGCTGTAAGAGTGAGTTCTGCAGTACGTGCTATAAGAGTGAGTTCTGCAGTACGTGCTGTAAGAGTGTGTTCTGCAGTACGTGCTGTAAGAGTCAGTTCTGTAGTATGTGCTGTAAGAGTGAGTTCTGCAGTACGTGCTGTAAGAGTGAGTTCTGCAGTACGTGCTGTAAGAGTGAGTTCTGCAGTACGTGTGTGTAAATGTGAGCCTTTGCTAGCTAGTGTGTGTTACTGTGAGTGTCCATCATGTATATGCTGGATAGCATGTCTCCAGGCCCTGCAGTGTGTTACTGTGTGTTACTAACCCTAACCCTGCAGTGTGTTACTAACCCTAACCCTGCAGTGTGTTACTAATCCTAACCCTGCAGTGTGTTACTAACCCTAACCCTGCAGTGTGTTACTAACCCTAACCCTGCAGTGTGTTACTGTGTGTTACTAATCCTAACCCTGCAGTGTGTTACTAACCCTAACCCTGCAGTGTGTTACTGTGTGTTACTAATCCTAACCCTGCAGTGTGTTACTAACCCTAACCCTGCAGTGTGTTACTAACCCTAACCCTACAGTGTGTTACTGTGTGTTACTAACCCTAACCCTGCAGTGTGTTACTAACTCTAACCCTACAGTGTGTTACTGTGTGTTACTAACTCTAACCCTGCAGTGTGTTACTGTGTGTTACTAACTCTAACCCTGCAGTGTGTACCCACCGAGCTGTTCTGACACTGTACAGAGGAGCTGTTGAAGCGCAGGGCGGTGACACGGTGGCTGACCCCCTGGATGTGGAGGACACACTCGTAACCCCGCTGGCCAGACTGGGGCTGGGGAAGGTTCCGGGCCTTCAGGGTGATGGGCTTCACCTCCCCAGCCGGGATCAGAATCTCCTCAGACCGCACCAGCTGAGGACAGTCCTAGAGAGGGGGGTGGGGAAGGTTAAAGGTCAAATAAACTAACAGACACAATAAACACAGTGGACACACACAAACAACAAACACAGTGGATACACACAAACAACAAACACAGTGGATACACACACACAACAAACACAGTGGATACACACAAACAACAAACACACGCAGCAGACACTAACATTGTATATTTCCGTGGATGAAAGAACAAAAGCCCTTGACATGAGAGGGAGTGACGGAGGGAGAGAGGAGGGAGGTAGCAGGGTCAAACCGGCCATAGAGGCTGGCGCTGGAGAGTGTTGGCTGCTCCACTTCCTCCAAAGCCTTTCTCACATTATAGGATCACCTCTTCTAAAATGGCAGCCAGTGCTTTGTCACTGATGACAACTGACAGCCGGAGGAACAATCTGCAGGATCATTAAACTGGGGAGGCCAATAATAGCTACAGCTGTGTGTGGGTGTGTGTATCAGTCAGTGCTGCCGCAGTAGGTCTCTTTGGAGTGTGTCAAAAGGGAAGTGTGAAGAGAGAGGCCACTGTCCTCCTTTCTTCTGCAGCAGTAGTCTGTCCTCACTCTCAGACAGACAGATCAATGTGTTACTTTACACCCTGATAGATAGATAGATGGAACGGAGCAAAAGGAATGGTATCAAATGCATGGAAACCATGTATTTGATGTATTTGATACTATCCCGCTCCAGCCATTACCATTCCCCGTATCCCGCTCCAGCCATTACCATTCCCCGTATCCCGCTCCAGCCATTACCATTCCCCGTATCCCGCTCCAGCCATTACCATTCCCCGTATCCTGCTCCAGCCATTACCATTCCCCATATCCCACTCCAGCCATTACCATTCCTAGTATCCCGCTCCAGCCATCCTCCCCAGTTAAGGTGCCACCAACCTCCTGTGGTGTGTGTGTATGGTACGTACCTCAGAGGCGTTGACGCGTCCCTCCTGGAAGGAGCAGCTGGAGGGGTCATGGGTACACAGGTTACGGTACTTGCACCAGTGGCAGCGGAAGGCACTGTTCACGCAGGACAGACACCTGGAGACAGAGGACAGACAGATGGACAGGACAGACACTCAGGAAGCTGCACCAGTCAAGTGGGAGGAGGTGGCACAAAATGGGCATGTGATTGCCAAGGAGGAAACAAGTGCAGCAGATCCCAAGTGGGCACCTGCTGTTGATGCCCTTGTGGTTGGCACGGTATCTCCAAGCTCCTACAGTAAGTGTGCCAACCTAGCTATCCAACTAGTTTATAGTGGTTTCCTAACGTGTATGTGTGAATAGAGGCAAAGCAGCTACAGCCAGCCCCGGGACACAGAGGGCACAATTTTTTTCCTATTTAGTGCACTACTTTAGTGGACTATGTTTGACCTGGTCCCTGGTGAAACATAGTACTCTAAATAGGGAATAGGATGCCATTTGGGACAAACAACAGCGACTGAAGCAGAGTCAGGGAGGTAAAGTGAGTAATGGGGACAAATAAGATATTGGCACAGCTTGATCCTGTCATTACCATTAGACCAGTGTTATTGTCATGCGGTTGTAATTACCAACTGGCATGGTGCCCGCGTGCTGCCATAGATGCCCTGGGCATGGTGGGCATGGGGGGTGGGTAGAGATATGGCTGGCATCCTCTATGTAGGCATACTTCATCTATAACCACCTCAAACCATGGCTCTGTGTTTCTTTCTGCCTAGGATGAGATGAGGGAGGAGGGGTAGAGGATGCTGAGGGATGGCAGGGAAACAGCAGACGCAGACTTGGGCATAGGATGACGTCAGGGTGTGTGTGTCTCTGTGCCAACATCATGACTCAGATCTCTCAGGAAAGGAGGAAGGGGACAGTGTTGCGTAGTTTAGCAGTCAGCATGTTTACTACTACTACTATTACAGGAAGCATCATGATGGAAGCCTTAGCCTGATACGCTGTCCCCTTGATACGCTGTCCGCCTGATACTCTGTCCCCCTGATACGCTGTCCCCCTGATACGCTGTCCCCCTGATACGCTGTCCCCCTGATACGCTGTCCCCCTGATACTCTGTCCCCCTGATACGCTGTCCCCCTGATACGCTGTCCCCTTGATACGCTGTCCCCTTGATACGCTGTCCCCTGATACGCTGTCCCCCTGATACGCTGTCCCCTGATACGCTGTCCCCTGATACGCTGTCCCCTGATACTCTGTCCCCTGATACGCTGTCCCCTGATACTCTGTCCCCTGATACGCTGTCCCCTGATACTCTGTCCCCCTGATACGCTGTCCCCCTGATACGCTGTCCCCCTGATACGCTGTCCGCCTGATACGCTGTCCGCCTGATACGCTGTCCCCCTGATACGCTGTCCCCCTGATACGCTGTCCCCCTGATACTCTGTCCCCCTGATACTCTGTCCCCCTGATACTCTGTCCCCCTGATACTCTGTCTCCTAAAGCCGTGATCACATTGGCACTTTGAAGTGACTCAAATTCTATTTATTTGCATATCCAATTCGGATCTGTTTTTTTCATGGCAGTCTGGACAGCCAAAAACCACCTTTGTAGGTGGTTTGAAATCAAATACAAGTCTGATTCCATGGCCATGTGACTTGTGTTTATTTGACTGTTATTTGGCATATCTTGTTGGCTGCTAGCTAACTAGCTTGGTAATTTTTTACAAACAAATGAGTGAATGTGCTAGAAAGCTAAACAGCTAGCTAGCTAGTTGACTGCTGTAGCTAGTCAAAAAGAACATGTTTTGAAAGTTGGATAATCTTTTCCTTTGAGGCTTTAAAAGTGTTCTTACACTATGATTTTGAAAATGTAAAGTAACTGGGAAATGTGCATGGCAGGCATTGTTGTCACCACGCTTGTTACATAACTTCTGAGTGATAGGAAGCTCCACCACCAATCAGCCTACACCACTGCACACACACCCGGCGTTACTATGGAAACTAATGTAGCCTTGTCAGCAAATGACTGCTGTCTGAACACACACAAAACTGATTTGGTCACTTGTAACTTGTTGTTTGGACAGTCAGTAGTCCAAAACGGATTTGAAAAATTAAACTGATTTGAGCATCAAGGCCTGCAGTGTGAACAAGGCTCAAGGGTTGTGTCACTGTGATGTTGATTAAAATGGTTGTACAATTTTCTGACTAGATTCCATAGACAGGAGGTCCATGTCTCTATGACTGCATCTGAAATGGCATCCTATTCCCTATATAGTGCGCTACTTTTGACCAGAGCCGTAGTCAAACGTAGTGCATTATATAGAGTGCTGATTCAGACTAACCCTACAGTATGACTGGTACAGTAACTGGTCCCTCCTTATAGTCTCACTGTACAGTATAATGAGGAGTTGATTGTTGGACTGATGTATAGTCTACTTGGGCTTTTCCAAGCTGGATAAATGATGCAGACTTTATGCTGTTTAAGATGAAATATTAATCAGAGCAAAAGCATGGGAGGATCTAATTCAGAAGAATGAGGCTGATTCACCCGCCGGTATAGCGGCGTGTGTGTGCGCAGCTCTGTGTGTGTTTGTGTGTGTGTGTGTGTTTGCTGCCTGATTATCTGAGTAGATGTGGGAGCTCTTAATAGAGTACACTGTGACTTTGTGTTCCACTCAGACAGGCTCCTCAGACTGACTTCAGACACAAGGACATAGTCAGACACTGACTCTACAGGGGAGGGGCTGAAGGCAGCCTCTCATTCAATCAAAACAGAGGGCCATGACATCCAACAGAGCCAGTGTCAGACTCAGAGAGGAAAATAAACAGGCTTCCCCAAGGTAACCGTTGTAGAGCTGATGGGAGGGAGCAGCTTAGATCAGATTGCATTAGACATCACAGGGGCTATTTTAGGCTCGGAGGCTGAGCCTAAAGGCATGCAAGGTTAGGGAGTAGGGACACCGTAACATAGTCACACAGCGTTGATTCAGTAGTGTGGGCCTAGACTGCAGGACTCCAGGGTCCTTCACAAATGCTGATCTAGAAGCAGGTCTCCCCCTGTCAATATAATCTTATTCATAATGATCTAACAGGGAAAACTGATGCTAGATCAGCAGTGAATACCGGCCTAGGACTGCAGGAGTAGATGAGGAAGATACTCACAGTTGGTGAACACTGCAGTTGTAGAACTTGACCTCCGTGCTGATGACCATCTGACCAGTCTCCTTAGAGTTGAGCCTCAACTCTACACCTGACCAGTCTAGAGAGAGAGAGAGAGAGAGAGAGAGAGAGAGAGAGAGAGAGAGAGAGAGAGAGAGAGAGAGAGAGAGAGAGAGAGAGAGAGAGAGAGAGAGAGAGAGAGAGAGAGACAGAGAGAATGATGAATGAAGCACTTATACAAATTGCACACTATAACATGTAGCAGCTTGTACCAACCCTTCCTGGATTCAATACAACCTGCTTAGAATACAAATGGAGAGACACACAAACACAACCCCCCTCTTTCTCTTGAAGTCTCCCTATCTTTTCAGCTCCTCAAGAACACATCCCTCCTCTTTCTCTAGCAGTCTCTCTATCCCTTGGGTTTCTATATTCCCCTCCAGTACTCTATCCTTCCCTTCCCACAGTGTCTAGCCTTCCTTTCTACCTATCCTTCCGTATGTCTGCTTGTTCAACCTCTCAGTCCACCGGAGGTCTGGAAGGGGCCCAGAGGGCAGGTAGCGGGCAGTGGGGTACCGGGTGCCAGTCTCTGCTCTGGGACAGCTGGGTCTGAGGTGGGTCTGAGTGGCTACCAGGTACCTGCTGAGGTCCAAGCTGACCCATCCAGCCGGCCACTCATCCCACACTCTGAGTCACACAACACCTACACACACAGTATAACCCATGCTTTCTCCTTTTTATTTGAATATGTTTTGCAGGTAGCCTAGCAGTTAAGCTTATTGGGCCAGTAACCGAAAGGTTTGAATCCCTGAGCCGGCAAGGTGGAGAATTACGCCGTTTTGCCCTTGAGCAAGGCAGTTTAAATGCGGAAGACACATTTTGGTTGAATGCATTCAGTTGTGCAACTGACTAGGTATCCCCTTTTCATTTCCCTCTTTAGTCTCTCCATTTCCAGCATTTTAGAAAAGGACCATTTGGGACTGCAGTGATTTGGCAGTGTGTGGTCCTTAATCAGAATAACAAACTCATAGTTATTCTACTATAAAGACAAAGGGAAATCTCTGTGTTATGAACAATGCTGCTGTGTTATTGGATTAGTTTTTTTGGGATTGTGAGAGCCTGCCTGTTCTCCTGTAATAGCCAACCCATCTCTCTATCTCTCCATGTCAGATCACAGAATGATGTGATGTGTAAAGCAGAAAGCAGGCTTGGGTTTGGGCTCAGATGGTTCGTAGTGTGGGAGGTTTTAATGAACCAAAGTACATTGTTCTCTCTCGCTGCACCTGTTGGGGATATGTTTTTCCACACACCAGACTGAACACTGCACTACATCAGCTCTACATTTCAGCTTTCAATCACATAATCTATTTGGCAACTACTAGCATTGGGCCAGTAACCGAAAGGTTTGTGATTCGAATACCCGAGCCAACAAGGTAAAAAATCTGTCGATGTGCCCTTGGGCAAGGCACTTTTGCCCGGCTGACCATGTAAAACAGCACTTTCACTGCACCTAGTCCATTAAAATAGCATCAAATTGATCAGAAATACAGTGTAGACATTGTTAATGTTGTAAATGACTATTGTAGCTGGAAATGGCAGATTTTTTATGGAATATCTACATAGGCGTACAGAGGCCCATTATCAGCAACCATCACTCCTGTGTTCCCAATGGCACGTTGTGTTAGCTAATCCAAGTTTATAATTTTAAAAGTCTAATTGATCATTAGAAAACCCTTTTGTAATTATGTTAGCACAGCTGAAAACTGTTGTCCTGATTAAAGAGCCAATAAAACTGGCCTTCTTTAGACTAGTTGAGTATCTGGAGCATCAGCATTTGTGGGTTCGACTACAGGCTCAAAATGGCCAGAAACACAAAGTACTTTCTTCTGAAACTCGGCAGTTTATTCTTGTTCTGAGAAATGAAGGCTATTCCATGTGAGAAATTGCCAAGAAACTGAAGATCTTGTACAATGCGGTGTACTACTCCCTTCACAGAACAGCGTAACCAGAATAGAAAGAGGAGTGGGAGGCCCCGGTGCACAACTGAGCAAGAGGACACGTACATTAGAGTGTCTAGTTTGAGAAACAGACACCTCACAAGTCCTCAACTGGCAGCTTCATTAAATTGTACCCGTAAAACTCCAATCTCAATGTCAACAGTGAAGAGGAAACTCCGGGATGCTGGCCTTCTAGGCAGAGTTGCAAAGAAAAAGCCATATCTCAGACTGGCCAATAAAAATAAAAGATTAAGATGCCAAAATAACACAGACACTGGACAGAGGAAGATTGGAAGTGTTATGGACAGACAAATCTAAGTTTGAGGTATTCGGATCACAAAGAAGAACATTCATGAGACGCAGACGCCTTCTGTCAAGCATGGTGGAGTCAATGTGATGGTCTGGGGGTGCTTTGGTGGTGGTAAAGTTGGAGATTTGTACAGGGTAAAAGGGATCTTGAAGAAGGAAGGCTATCACTCCATTTTGCAACGCCATGCCATACCCTGTGGACGGTGCTTAATTGGAGTGAATTTCCTCCTACAACAGGACAATGACCCAAAGCACAGCTTCAAACTATGCAATAACTATTTTGGGGAATAAGCAGTCAGCTGGTATTCTGTCTATAATGGAGTGGCCAGCACAGTCACTGGATCTCAACCCTATTGAACTGTTGTGGGAGCAGCTTGACCGTATGGTACGTAAGAAGTGCCCATCAAGCCAATCCGACTTGTGGGAGGTGCTTCAGGAAGCACGGGTGAAATCTCTTCAGATTACCTCAACAAATTGACAACAAGAATGCCAAAGGTCTGCAAGGCTGTAATTGCTGCAAATGGAGGATTCTTTGAGAAATCAAAGTTTGAAGGACACAATTATTATTTCAATTCAAAATCATTGTTTATAACCTTGTCAACGTCTTGACTATATTTCCTATTCATTTTGCAACTCATTTCATCTTTTCATAGAAAACAAGGACATTTCTAAGTGATCCCAAACCTTTGAACGGTAGTGTATATGTTATTCCTGTGTCTGCCATTTTGTTCCCTCTCAGGCAGATAAAACCTCCCCTCCCTCCATCTTCCTCTTTCACTCCCTCTTTCCTTCCTCCCTCCCTTCCCTAGCTCCTCCACTGTCTCCCTCCCTCTCTTCCATCCCTCTCTCCCCCTTCCTTCACTCTCATTACTTCTGCACATGATCAATGTTCATCTGGTCAATAACCTCTCCCCTGGTTGGTTGGTAGGTAGGTAGGTGGTCGGCTAGCCCTGGCTGATGAGGGGCAGGGTGTGTGTGTGTATGAGGTGGGATTGAGAGGGAGATTGTGAGGGGATAAACTGACATTTACCTGGGGGAGAGACATTCATATTAGCCCCCACGCGCCACCGACCTGGTGACTGTTGGGTAAACATGTCTGACATTTTACTCTCAGAGATGGGATTACATCACTGTGACAGAACACACACACACACAAACAAACAAACAAATAAATAGTGTGTGTGATCACCTATGGTGATTGTTTGTGTGTGTGATAACCTATGACGTCGTTGAGCTCTCTGATACTTCAGTGCTCATAAAACCTGGGCTCACCATCTCTAGCAGAAAGAAATAAACTTGGGTTGGGCCTATTTACCTTACTTGGAAAGGCACATCAATACACCATCTAGTTTTTTTATTTCATGATTTTATTCAGATTCGTTTTTTTTACAATACAAAAACATACAGATGCACACAAACATCCACAACGTCACTTATTGCTCACACCCCCATTTCCAGCGCCCGTATCACTCTCTGCAATATATATATTTTTTTACCTTTATTTAACTAGGCAAGTCAGTTAAGAACACATTCTTATTTACAATGATGGCCTACCCCGGCCAAAACCAGACGATGCTGGGCCAATTATGTGCCGCCTTATGGGACTCCCAATCACAGACGGATGTGATGCAGCCTGGATTCAAACCAGGTACTGCAGTGACGCCTCTTACACTGAGATGGAATGTCTTAGACCACTGCGCCACTCGGCCTCAAACTGCACCATTTTGTGTCTCTCTGTCGCCCACACACGTTCAACATTTAGATAATAAAACATTTGACATTTCCATTGTGTTAACGATGGAGGATTGATTTCCAGTTTCTAAGTATATGTTTTTTCAAGATGATTGACGAGAAAAGTATGGTCCAACCCATTGGAGATCTCACTGCACTCCCATATGCCATGTCTGGAAGTATGCCGACAGACGGATTAAAAGTACATTAACATTGTAATACTTCTGACAGCCAACTTTCTAACCCATAATTTATGGACTATATAGCATTCCCAGAAGGCATGGGTTATTGAGTCATTGTTAGTTTTACACTAATACATGACACTGCTGTTGTGCTGCAGAATTTTTGAATTTGTGTAATAAATTCTATACATTTGTTTATTCTGGATTTTCGTAAAATTGTTAGGTACATTTTGTTAGTTAGATATGCAAAACAATGCAGAGAGCCTATCTAACATATCATATGAATATATTTTCTGACTCAAATAGGGTTCCCTCAAGATTACTCTGAAATTTCTTGATATGAAACTTAAGTAATGAAAATATCTACATTGGTCCGTCCAAAATAGCTTTTTAATTCTGTCATGGAAATAAATGTATTTCCTGTTGCCAAGTCATTTATGGTTTCTATGCCTTTAGTTTTCCATGTGGACCATTTTATCAGTGGATTGTGAAAAGCTTTCCATGGACTGATCCATGAGGGTTTTGTTTTTAAGGAGTGATATTGGTTCTTGTAGAATACGTTTCATTTTTCTTCATTATTGTTATAGTGTTGTTAACTATGAAGTTGTTACTGTTCTTAGCTTTATCCTTAGAAATTAGACACGTAAAAAGATTCTGAGGGTGAGCATGTGCATCTTCAATATGTACCCACTGTTCCTTTTTAGTGCATTTAACTATATGTCCCAAGAAAAGTCCTTGGGTAGCGAGTTGATACAATTCCAAGACTAGAAGGTTAAAACCACCCACAGACTTAGGAAGATGTAAACCATCTTGTTCAACACAACCTATACTAGCTCATCATCCCTGAGCTACTCCTTGTCTACCTCCCCCTTATCAGTCTATCCTACCCTGTACATCTACCCTGGCCTCAGGCTGTGTTCGCCCCATGTGAGGGCAGTAATGTGGGCAGCTCTATCCAGACACAGGCCCTGGTCCCTGGTCATCCATCCTCCAGGTTTCTTAATGAGGCCAGGGCTGGTGTGGAGCACACTCCCCAGCCAGGGGGACTGGTCTGCAGGCAGGGGGAGCTCATTAGGCTGCCTGGACCACCACCCACGTGAGGGTTTGGATCGATGATGGGACCAGATATGGGATTAGTGAATGGAGACCAATGTGTGTGTTAGAGAGTGGAGACGGACAGAGGGAACATCGAACATCTCATTAACACACAACTCTACAGGAGCTTATAAATAGCAGAGAGAGGAAAGAAAAGAAGGAAGTGAAATAATGGTTGTAATGCCGCAGCCCGCTGCTGTACTGTGTACAATGTATGGCTCAAAGCCAACTATCACCTTGACTTTAATGGTAGTTCATCTAAGTCAATCAAGCTAGTATGGAATCGTGGAACATAATTGTTTGCCATTGGTGATTGTGATTGCCTCCTTCGCCAGATACATCAGGCGCATGTGTGTATCTACCTTGGTCAGTAGGGATGAGAGGAACATCCTTAGCGGTGGGGGACAGACAGAAGATCTGGTTACCGCTGACCTGTCCCTCCACCTCTGTCAGGTTGCCAAAGGAACAGGTGATCCCAGCTGACAGGTCTGGGACATCAGACACCTTCACCAGCAACTGCATAGAGAGAGGTAGAAACCACCCATTACACCTCACATAGGAACAACCACACATTACACCTCACATAGGAACAACCACACATTACACCTCACATGGGAACAACCACACATTACACCTCACATGGGAACAACCACACATTACACCTCACATAGGAACAACCACACATTACACCTCACATAGGAACAACCACACATTACACCTCACATAGGAACAACCACACATTACACCTCACATGGGAACAACCACACATTACACCTCACATAGGAACAACCACACATTACACCTCACATAGGAACAACCACACATTACACCTCACATAGGAACAACCACACATTACACCTCACATAGGAACAACCACACATTACACCTCACATAGGAACAACCACCCATTACACCTCACATAGGAACAACCACACATTACACCTCACATAGGAACAACCACACATTACACCTCACATAGGAACAACCACACATTACACCTCACATAGGAACAACCACACATTACACCTCACATAGGAACAACCACACATTACACCTCACATAGGAACAACCACACATTACACCTCACATAGGAACAACCACACATTACACCTCACATAGGAACAACCACACATTACACCTCACATAGGAACAACCACACATTACACCTCACATGGGAACAACCACACATTACACCTCACATAGGAACAACCACACATTACACCTCACATAGGAACAACCACACATTACACCTCACATAGGAACAACCACACAGTACACCTCACATTACAGTGCACACAAACAGCAGTCTACAGGTGACACAATGTGCTAACATTGTACTGCCTGTCACTGCGTTTGAATAGCTAGATTGTCCCTTAGGGCCACCATACAAGAGCAATGCAAAATGTGTTGTTAAGTTGTGCTAATTGGTTGCTACTGTATTTCACTACCATACTAAAGAGTGGGTGGAAACTATCTAATAACCAGATGTAACAGACACATTTTATTTGTGTTTTTGTCTTCCTCTTCAGTTCATAGGAACACAAAAGATACATGAAACACAAGTAAACACATGTACACACAATCTTTACACACACACACAGGCACACACACACACACACACACACACACACACACACACACACACACACACACACACAGAGAGAGAAAGGCGTTTGAAGTCGTTCTCTCTGGAGTGCAGTGTGACAGAGGCTAGAGCGAGCGCTCAGCAGCTCAGCCTATAAATAAATGTATTCTGCACACCGGGGTGTGTGATCCTCTCCAGCCAGTGAAGTGAGGGAGCCTGGGTAATTATCAGTGTGGCATTTCAGAGGCATGTTTTATTAGCTGTTATTTTGGGCCGTTGCCATTTTAAGTTTCCCTTTGTTTTATCTGCCTGGCTCTAAACACCACAGGGCTAGAGGGACCAGGAGGGAGAGAAAGAGAGAGAGACGGAGACAGAGAGAGAGAAAGACGAAAGACTGAGACAGAGACAGAGAGAGAAAGAGAGACAGAGAGAGAGAGAGAGAGAGAGAGAGAGAGAGAGAGAGAGAGAGAGCACACAGAACAGCAGAACTACATGGTTTTGAAGACATGCTGTTTAACATGAACCTCGTATGGACCTCTTCTACTGCCTTCCCTTCAACTTCATGGTGGTTCTCTCTCTTACGCTCTCAATTACAAAAAACAGCAAGAAAGGATCTATATTTCTGTTCAATGTATTATTCTCTGCCTCTATCCTATCAAGTTCATCAGCTCTATTCTGCTTGGGAACACACACACACACAGTACAGGACGTGTGGCAGGTTTATAATGTGAGCATTGTTTGTTTTTAGTCCGTTTTTAGTCTTGCTGTCTTCTCTCCTCTCCTGTCTGCCTCTCTCTCCGTGACAGTAGTGATGCAGTGGGTGTCTTTGTGCCAGTCTGTAATCGCTTGCCTAATTGGTGGCAGTGTTTTTAACAAAGGTAATTTGATTGTTTTCCCTGCTACTTTCTCTGCTGTCGCCTGGGAGGATAGGCTTTGTTGTCATGGAGATAACTTCCTGCCACAGCGGAATGCTCAGATCTGATGTGACCCTGTTGCTGTCATGTTGTCATAGATGAAGGGGGGGGGACATTTCAGTTTGCACAAGACACCGAAGAAGAGCAAACAAAGCCATCGGTCACCTCTGCTATAGGTTAAAGCCATCGGTCACCTCTGCTATAGGTTATAGGAACCTACCAGATATATATTGCATTGCAGATGTGTAGTGGTATAATAATGTTATATGATGTACTGTTGTAACTTGCATTGCAGATGTGTAGTGGTATAATAATGTTATATGATGTACTGTTGTAACTTGTGCCTTAATGTGTTTGGACCCCAGGAAGAGTAGCTGCTGCCTTGTCAGCAGATAATGGGGATCCATAATAAATACAAATACAGGGCCATGGTCACCCCGGTTAGAGGTAGAACTGGGGTCATGGTCACCCCGGTTAGAGGTAGAACTGGGGTCATGGTCACCCCGGTTAGAGGTAGAACTGGGGTCATGGTCACCCCGGTTAGAGGTAGAACTGGGGTCATGGTCACCCCGGTTAGAGGTAGAACTGGGGTCATGGTCACCCATGTTAGAGGTAGAACTAGGACCATGGTCACCCCGGTTAGAGGTATAACTATGATGGCTCACCTGTTACAGTGATAGTAATGCCTTAACAGTGTACATCAGTACACAACATGGACAATATTGAAGCGGGAACAAAATGCAGGGTTCTTTGTTGTGCTGCTGGGAATATTAAATATAAAATGTAGAGTACACATTGAAAAGCCCAAAGGCTGGTGTTGTCACGATACCAGATTGTCCTTGGCAGAAAATAAAAAATGAAGCAGGTTAAACTCTATGGTCCTATAAAACATACTGTATGTAAATTATTGTGTGATATATCTTGCAAAAATTAAGTCTGCTTCATGTTTTGTTTTCTTTGCCTCCTTTTGTCCTAGTATCGTGGTACTGGTATAGTGACAACACTACCAAAGACGGTTTAGAGACCTTCGTCAGGAGGGACTAGTGTGTTATTCCCATGTGCTGCCATTCCAAGTAGAGCACAACGTAAGAGTGTTATTGTGTGTGTGTGAAAGTGTGTGTGTGTGGCTGCATGCATTACTGAGCTGAATAAAAAAAGAAGACAATAGCAGCTCTTACAGATGGCCTGCTTGTCTGTTTCAGTCTGCCCATGTTGACTTACTGTACTACTCAGTACACTATACTTTCACACCCACACACACTCCCACACACACATCTTGGCACACAAAACAAATTGTTGGGCTCAGGGGAAGCATATGCATACACATACACCCACACAGTGCACTTATCAGACACAGAGGATGATGTTTATGCATCTGTGTTCATCTACAATACACTATTACTCTGGAATAGATTGAGAGAGAGAGCTCCATTTCTGTAAAAACCTGGTTTCAGATGATACCATAAGTACCAGCTGGATGTTGACGGTGTGTAGGGCTAGTGTGGTGTGGTCGAGTAGGGGAGTGTGTGTGTGTGTTAACTCACTGGCACGCTGGGCTCTGACACTGCGATGCTGTCTGGGTACACCGTGGCCTTCACACACTGAGAGAGAGCAGCAGTGAAACGGTACGGCTCATCTGCACGTTCACAACGGTCCTTCTGAGAACACCTGTATACACAGACAGAGAAGAGGAAAGGGGGATGGGGAGGAGAGGAGAGAGGGACAAGGGAGGAGAGGAGAGAGGGACAAGGGAGGAGAGGAGAGAGGGACAAGGGAGAAGAGGAGAGAGGGACAAGGGAGGAGAGGAGAGAGGGACGGGGAGGAGAGGGGGACGGGGAGGAGAGAGGGACGGGGAGGAGAGGGGGACGGGGAGGAGAGGAGAGAGGGACGGGGAGGAGAGGGGGACGGGGAGGAGAGGAGAGAGGGACAGGGAGGAAAGGGGGACGGGGAGGAGAGGAGAGAGGGACGGGGAGGAGAGGGGACGGGGAGGAGAGGAGAGGAGAGGGGGACGGGGAGGAGAGGAGGGAGGGACAGGGAGGAGAGGGGGCAGGGAGGAGAGGGGGACGGGGAGGAGAGGAGAGGGGGACGGGGAGGAGAGGAGAGGAGAGGGGGACGGGGAGGAGAGGAGAGAGGGACAGGGAGGAAAGGGGACGGGAGGAGGAGAGGGGGACGGGAGGAGGAGAGGGGACGGGGAGGAGAGGAGAGGAGAGGGGGACGGGAGGAGAGGAGAGAGGGACAGGAGGAAAGGGGACGGGAGGAGAGGGGGACGGGGAGGAGAGGAGAGAGGGACGGGAGGAGAGGGGGACGGAGAGGAGAGAGGGACAGGGAGGAAAGGGGGACGGGGAGGAGAGGGGGACAGGGGAGGAGAGGAGAGAGGGACGGGGAGGAGAGGGGGACGGGGAGGAGAGGAGAGGAGAGGGGGACGGGGAGGAGAGGGGGACGGGGAGGAGGGAGGGACAGGGAGGAGAGGAGGGCGGGAGGAGAGGGGGACGGGGAGGAGAGGAGAGGGGGACGGGAGGAGGGAGGGACAGGGAGGAGAGGGGGCAGGGAGGAGAGGTGAGGGGATGGGGAGGAGGGAGGGAGGGACAGGGAGGAGAGGGGGCAGGGAGGAGAGGAGAGAGGGACGGGAGGAGAGGGGGACGGGGAGGAGAGGAAAGAGGGAAAGGGAGGAGAGGGAGGCAGGGAGGAGAGGGGGACGGGGAAGAGAGGGGGACGGGGAGGAGAGGAGAGAGGGACAGGGAGAAGAGGAGAGGGGGGCAGGGAGGAGAGGAGAGGAGAGGGGGCCGGGAGGAGAGGGTTAATGACTGGTGTAATGGTACTTATATTTCTAACAGCAGTAGCTCAGTGTATCAATCAACACTTTTCAGATTGCCTGACTCCTAGACCTTCTAATGGTGGTAACAGGCTTAGTAACAGGTTGACCACTATGTTGATGTGGAGTCTAGGCATGGAGAGAACACTGTACAATAGAGCAACAAGATGGCAGAGTGTGCTGATGTGACTAGCACCTCATTGGCTAGTCTCCCACATTGCCAACCAACCAATTCACTCACTCACTCCATGTTAAGTAGTATGAGTAGTACATGAAGCATTTACACAGCACAGGAACAAATTAAACCCTGTCTGCTTATGCAGGATCATAATCAGTGGCGACCCCTCATTCAGGGCCCATCTGTTTTGAGCCCCACTTGCTGAAAAACATAAAATAAAATTGGCCTGTTTTGCATGTTATTCTGGCATTTATTTGCGTCACAAATCAGTTTAGCAAACAACGTAAAGAAAGATCCTTGACTTAATAAAGCAGCATACAAACTTGGTTTTGTGCCAACAAAAATAAGGGGTTAAATATGTGTCCCAAAAAACATACATTTTTCCTGAGCTTTTTATACCTTCTACATTTGAAGTTGGAAGTTTACATACAACTTAGTAAAATACATTTAAACTCAGTTTTTCACAATTCCTGACATTTAATCCAGTTAGGACCACCACTTTATTTTAAGAATGTGAAATGTCAGAATAATAGTAGAGATAATTATTTATTTCAGCTTTTATTTCTTTTATCATACACTCAATTAGTATTTGGTAGCATTACCTTGAAATTGTTTAACTTGGGTCAAACGTTTTGGGTAGCCTTCCACAAGCTTCTCACAATAAGTTGGGTGAATTTTGGCCCATTCCTCCTGACAGAGCTGGTGTAACTGAGTCAGGTTTGTAGGCCTCCTTGCTCGCACACAGTTCTGCTCACAAATTCTCTATAGGATTGAGGTCAGGACTTTGTGATGGCCACTCCAATACCTTAACTTGGTTGTCCTTAAGCCATTTTGCCACAACTTTGGAAGTATGCTTGGGGTCATTGTCCATTTGGAAGAACCATTTGCGACCAAGCTTACGTTCATCTCTGAGACAGAACGTGTCTCCTTCCTGAGCGGTATGACGGCTGCGTGGTCCCATGGTGTTTATACTTGCGTACTATTGTTTGTACAGATG
The DNA here is from genome assembly GCA_030435695.1 of Brachymystax lenok tsinlingensis. Taxonomy (NCBI): domain Eukaryota; kingdom Metazoa; phylum Chordata; class Actinopteri; order Salmoniformes; family Salmonidae; genus Brachymystax; species Brachymystax lenok. The sequence continues at coordinate 17,507,679 of CM059802.1, forward strand.
AACGTGGTACATTCAGGCATTTTGAAATTGCTCCCAAGGATGAACCAGACGTGTGGAGGTCTACAATTTTGGCTGATTTCTTTTTTATTTTCCCATGATGTCAAGCAAAGAGGCAGAGAGTTTGAAGGTAGGCCTTGAAATAGATCCACAGGTACACCTCCAAATGACTCAAATTATGTAAATTAGCAGAAGCTTCTAAAGCCATTACATAATTTTCTGGAATTTTCCACGCTGTTTAAAGGCACAGTCAACTTAGTGTATGTTAACTTCTGACCCACTGGAATTGTGATACAGTGAATTATAAGTGAAATAATCTGTCTGTAAACAATTGTTGGAAAAATGACTGGTGTCATGCACAAAGTAGATGTCCTAACCGACTTGCCAAAACTATAGTTGTTAACAAGAAATTTGTGGAGTGGTTGAAAAATGAGTTTTAATGACTCCAACCTAAGTGTATGTAAACTTCCGACTTCAACTGTAGATAGGACAGACACTTCAAAACCTTATTCCTTATGGTTTATTTATTTATTTGAGTGTCTTCTTTTGATATTTATGAATGTGTTATTCAATGCGTTTCTATGGGCTATAGTAGTAAAGACCAAATTCTATATTTTATCAAAAATAAAAAGAATAAAAAAAGATACATAAAGGGGTCCTAAAATTGAAATCAATAGTTAAATAATCCACCATAGTAAAACAATTCCATATCCCCCTTAGACTTTTAGAGGTGAAGGGTAGCCTACATCAAGCGCGATCCAAAACGAACACCCTTAAAAGGATAAAAACCTTCACACGCAACACAATGGGCCAGAAAAGGTTGAATGCATTGGCCATGCTGTCAATCCAGCATTACTTCAAGTTCATACAGAGAATGCCAGACTTTGATGACAAAGTAATTGAGAAGTTTTCCCAGAAGAAGGACCGCCACGCCACCTTCCTCTTCAAGTGAGCACAACAACGGTGAGTCCAAAAATATATATTGTATGCTGCTGCATAATTGATGTAATATGCCGGGGAAATATGTATACTGTAGCTAATAAAGTAATACTAAAGTGGAAATATGTATACTGTAGCTAATAAAGTAATACTAAAGTGGAAATATGTATACTGTAGCTAAGAAAGTAACACTAAAGTGGAAATATGTTTACTGTAGCTAAGAAAGTAATACTAAAGTGGAAATATGTATACTGTAGCTAAGAAAGTAATACTAAAGTGGAAATATGTATACTGTAGCTAAGAAAGTAACACTAAAGTGGAAATATGTATACTGTAGCTAAGAAAGTAATACTAAAGTGGAAATATGTATACTGTAGCTAATAAAGTAATACTAAAGTGGAAATATGTATACTGTAGCTAATAAAGTAATACTAAAGTGGAAATATGTATACTGTAGCTAAGAAAGTAACACTAAAGTGGAAATATGTATACTGTAGCTAAGAAAGTAACACTAAAGTGGAAATATGTATACTGTAGCTAAGAAAGTAACACTAAAGTGGAAATATGTATACTGTAGCTAAGAAAGTAATACTAAAGTGGAAATATGTATACTGTAGCTAAGAAAGTAATACTAAAGTGGAAATATGTATACTGTAGCTAAGAAAGTAATACTAAAGTGGAAATATGTATACTGTAGCTAAGAAAGTAATACTAAAGTGGAAATATGTATACTGTAGCTAATAAAGTAACACTAAAGTGGAAATATGTATACTGTAGCTAAGAAAGTAATACTAAAGTGGAAATATGTATACTGTAGCTAAGAAAGTAATACTAAAGTGGAAATATGTATACTGTAGCTAAGAAAGTAACACGAAAAACTCAGCAGAAGCGGGTGGGCGGAGTAAGCAGAGCAAGGCAGGTGGAAAGGACGGGACAGGCAGAACAGTGACTGTATGCAAGCAGGATAGTCCATATATCTCCAATTATCTTCGCTGATAGCAATGTTGTGTATCCATAAGTGGATGAATTGGTCTAATTTAGCATGTACATTAAAGCCTCAACGCTTAGCTACCTCTTCCAATTAAAATGAGCTTGAAAAAAAAAGTGAATAATGATTTTTGTTTTGTTTTGTGTGACTACAGCGCCAGCGATAAAACACAAAAATAGAGGCACGTTCTAATTGAGCGAGGTGTCATAGTGGACAACCCGCCCGGCTTCGGTTGGATCATTATAATTCAAAACAAGGCCTTCTAAAATAAATCACAATCATGCCTCGCACGGTTGCCTTTGGTGAGTTTAGGCCATAAGTGTATGTTGTGTAGTAAGCTGTTAGTAGCCTAGGTGTCTCACCCTGGGAATTTGGTCCTTCTTCCCCTCAGAACTTAGCCTACTGTTCTGACTTGGTGTAGAGGAAGAAAACTGTAAGAACGGCCCATGTTCTGAAATTTGTCGTTGTCCATTTCAAAAGTGCTGAACAAATAGGCATATAGGCTACGTCCGTCTCAGCTCGCTCAACTTGTAATGGAAATGACGGCTTGCCTCTTGTCCGCTCATCGTTCCCTTATTCCAAAGTTTGTACAGCTCCATTGTTATATTGCTTATATAAGTCATTAGTATCTTATTCATCATTTCAGACAATGTTAGAGTGACGCATTTCCTTGTTTTGATTATAAGTTAGGCATACTATGTAATGTTGTTGGGTCTGTAACCACAACCTGGTCTCAGAGCATTTCGTATTATTCTGTATGTAAAATCCGAGACGCTCCATTTAGTATGATATGTTATGTTTTGAATTTATTCATTTGTGGATGTCCATCACCCATTTCGTATGATATGTTACGCATTACAATTCTTTTTATATGTTATGAATTTAAAAAACGTATGATATGTTACAAATTCTAGCTGGGTGACTAGGTGGCTAACGTTAGCTAGCTGGCTAACGTGTTAAGTTTAAGAGTTTGGTTAGGGTTAGGGGAAAGGTTAGTTAACAAGTAGTTGCAAAGTAGCTAAGAAGTAGTAAGTAGTTGAAAAGTTACTAATTAGCTCAAATTTAAAGTTGCCAGTGTTGAGATTCAAACTTGCAACCTTTGGATTGCTAGATGTTCGCATTATACACCCACCCATCCCTTAAGTAACAATACCAAACGTAACATATCATACTAATTTGAGTGTCCCGGCTTTACCTTTACTATGTTACGTCTATTCTATGAGGCCAGGCTGGTAACCATGTTTGCCAGTGGCAGCCTCTTCCAATTCAAATATTTTAGTTCAACAAAAAGTTCAGTAATAGACCCATGTAATTCCAGTTCATTTTGTGAGGGCTGTTTTTTTTGCACAATGCTCCGTTGGTGCGTCGGTGTACAGTATTGTCTACAAAAGTGGATCCTTGTGATTGCATTTTCCTTCCTCTTTAGACCAAATAATAAAATACTTCAAATGGACAGGCAGGCAGGGAGGCAGGCAGGGAGGGTGCTGTTTTATGCATACCTCATGGTGCTGGTACAGTTAGACAGACCAACCTGAGAGGTCATTAAGCTGACAAAAAGCCCTGCATTGATTTTACTGGGGGGAGTTGTTGCCATGGTTTCAGGAGACAGCCATTATCTATGTGTAGTTAGAGGCTGACCTCTTGGCTATCTCATTAGCTGAAGTGCATGCTTCTGAATGTTGACTAAACTACATACCCCCCTCTCTCCTCTCCTCCCTCTCTCCCTCCCTCCACTAACCTGTCACTCACAGTCTCTCCACCACTTTGTGTGGGATCACTCAGATTCCTAATGGGGTTCGTATGGAATGCACGCATACTAAACCAGGACACTCCAACCCTGTTACTGGAGAACTACCGTCCTGTAGGTTTTCATTCCAACCCTGTTACTGGAGGACTTACTGTCCTGTAGGTTTTCATTCCAACCCTGTTACTGGAGGACTTACTGTCCTGTAGGTTTTCATTCCAACCCTGTTACTGGAGAGCTACTGTCCTGTAGGTTTTCATTCCAACCCTGTTACTGGAGGACTTACTGTCTTGTAGGTTTTCATTCCAACCCTGTTACTGGAGAGCTACTGTCCTGTAGGTTTTCCTTCCAACCCTGTTACTGGAGAGCTACTGTCCTGTAGGCTTTCATTCCAACCCTAATCTAGTCCACCTGATTCTAATAATTAACTGGTTGATTAACTGAATCAGTTACAACTGGGGTTGGAACGAAAACCTAAAGGCGGGTAGCTCTCCAGGCACACGGTTGGAGAGCCCTCTACTAAACACACAGACCCACACACCCACGCATGCATCCACACAGAGACACAAACAGACACACGCACTTATAGAGCCTTGTTCTAGCATCCCATCAGTGTGGTGAAGCATTGAATAGCTCTCCAGAGCAGCTGAGGGCAGTACAGGCACAACGACAGCCCTAGGTGGCCAGATCTGTAAGCTAAGCCCTGTCCAAGGTGATGAAGTAGAGCAGACCACAGTCAGTCAGACTTCTAGTCAGTCAGTCAGTCTTCTGATCACTCAGTCAGTCAGTCTGCTAGTCAGTCAGTCAGTCAGTCTGCTGGTCAGTTAGTCAGTCTGCTAGTCAGTCAGTTAGTCAGTTTACTAGTCAGTCAGTCTGCTAGTCAGTCAGTAATTCAGTCAATCTGCTAGTCAGTCAGTCTTCTAGTCAGTCACTCAGTCTTCTGGTCACTCAGTCAGTCAGTCTGCTAGTCAGTCAGTCAGTCAGTCTGCTGGTCAGTCAGTCAGTCTGCTAGTCAGTCAGTTAGTCAGTTTGCTAGTCAGTCAGTCTGCTAGTCAGTCAGTAATTCAGTCAATCTGCTAGTCAGTCAGTCTGCTAGTCAGTCAGTCAGTCAGTCAGTCAGTCTGCTAGTCAGCCAGTCAGTCTGATAGTCAGCCAGTCAGTCTGCTAGTCAGTCAGTCAGTCGGTCAGTCAGTCTGCTAGTCAGTCAGTCAGTCAGTCTGCTAGTCAGTCAGTAATTCAGTCAATCTGCTAGTCAGTCAGTCTGTTAGTCAGCCTGCTAGTCAGTCAGTTAGTCAGTCTGCTAGTCAGTCAGTCAGTCTGCTAGTCAGTCAGTCAGTCAGTCTGCTAGTCAGTCAGCTAGTCAGTCAGTCAGTCAGCTAGTCAGTCAGTCAGTCAGTCAGTCAGTCAGTCTGCTAGTCAGTCAGTCAGTCAGTCTGCTAGTCAGTCTGCTAGTCAGTCAGTCAGTCTGCTAGTCAGTCAGTCAGCTAGTCAGTCAGTGTGCTAGTCAGTCAGTCAGTCTGATAGTCAGTCAGTCAGTCAGTCAGCACTCTCTATCTACTGTTACTGATGAAAATCACTGCTAACATACTATGTATAGACTCTGCATAGACCACATAATATAATAACATAGCAGCTGTGTTGATTTCCACACACACAATCAATACACACTGGAATGCATGCACACGCTACATTACACACAAAGAGCATTAGATCGTGGCAGCCCTATCCTGCAGGAGTTTGAGCAGACAGTGAGTGTGTGACCGTGATGTGAGCTCCATTGAGACACAGAGGTCTAAGGCACTAGTTCCTTGACGGGGGGCAGTAATGGTGGTGGCGGACTAACCTCTAGGTCCTCTACCACCGCCTGCCTCTCAGCCTCCCTCCGCTCTAGACAGGCAATTACGCTGTCGTCTCTGCCACGGCTGGTTCCCCGAGACACACACACATCTCTCTCTCTGGCCCTGACAGGAGAGGCAGGCGACAGGGGGAGATTTCGGCTCCTCTCCTTCCACCTCTCCCCTCCTCCCTAACCTTCTCCCTGGGCTCAGTGGAGGTGTGATCGGAGGCTGGTTGATTGCAGCTCCTTCCCTCCAAGTACCATGTTTAAAGACACGGGGAGCGGAGAGAGAGAGACATCTCTAAAATGGGCATGTCCTCTCACTCAAGGGTTAAGGTTTGTGATAGGGTTAAAACAAAACGTTTTGCCACTCATTCTGAATGGTTAAGGTAAGGGTTAAGGTCTGTGATAGGGTTAAAACAAAACGTGATCGAACCCGTAACCTTCTGATCCAGAGTCACGGGATTACACCTATCCTCCATCCCCGTCCACCAAGCCCAGCAAAACCCACCCTACTTGATGGCAAACTGTTGCCCCTAGTGGCCGGTTTTGAAGGCCTTTCCTGACGTCCTCAGGGCATGGATCGACGTCCAATTTCAAAGTCAATCTTGAACCATCTCCTTGAGATATTAGTTCAAATTGAGTGTTTCGGACTCTTTGTTGCATGCTGCTGCCTCCCTGATGTGTGTGAACATCCATTTAAATGGAGGCAGCGGGAGGGAAAGAGAGGAAGAGAGCCGTTCAAAGAGTAAAAAATTAAAACAATAACAATCATACATAAACAAGACAATAAACAGACTCACACACATTTCAACAAACATCACTGACATCCCAACTACTCAGACCCACATGTTCCGCAACCATACACATCACGTATGTCTCACACACATGTTTAGTTATTCAGACTGACTCATGTTGCACTGAGGGTTGCATTTCTGGTGCACAAAAAGGGCTTTTGTGATCTCTGTGTCAGAGAGGAGCGATAGAGAGGAGAGGAAGAGGAGAGAAGAGAGAGTGATATAAAGATAGAGAACAATGGAAAGAGAGATGTAGGGAGGTGGAGGCAGGGAGAGAGAGAGAAAGAGATGGGGAGAGAGAGAGAGAGAGAGAGAGAGAGAGAGAGAGATGAGAGAGAGAGAGAGAGAGAGAGAGAGAGAGAGAGAGAGAGAGAGAGAGAGAGAGAGAGAGAGAGAGAGAGAGAGAGAGAGAGAGAGAGAGAGAGAGAGAGAGAGAGTGGAGGAAGGGAGGGTGGGAGGGAGAGAGAGAGAAGGAGGGAGGGAGGTGGAGGGAGGGAGGGAGAGAGAGAGATAGATGGAGGGTAGTGGAGGGAGGGAGGGAGGGAGAGAGAGAGATAGAGAGAGATAGAGAGAGGGAGGTAGAGGGAGGGAGAGAGAGATGGAGGGAGGGGGGTGGAGGGAGGGAGGGAGGGAGGGAGAGAGGGAGGGAGGGAGAGAGGGAGAGAGATGGAGGGAGGGAGGGAGAGAGATGGAGGGAGGTGGAGGGAGGGAGATATGTCAGGCTCCTCTAACAGGCACCTCTCATGGGGTACCAAATGGGTTTATTAATAATTGGCTTATGAGTAATACAATAATTGGATCTCCTCCTCCCTCCCACCCTCCACCTTACTGCCCCTCCTCCATGTCTCTGGCTGTAAATTAAACGACAGAGATGGAGGGAGGAGGGAGACTGGGCGTAAGGTAAAGCTGACATGATCCCGGCCTGGCTTCCATATCAAACCCATCTCCATGGTAATAACAAAGCGGTAGGTAAATATGCCATCATCATTAATAATAACGGTACTGTGTCTCTGTATGGCTCAGATAGATACATGGCTCTATTGATATGTTGGGCATGTTTGTTGATCGAAATCTCATTAGCAGTTCATTTGGGAGAGAGATTGATGCAGTGCCAGTACCCAGTTCTGACTGCGGAACACAATGTTAACCTGGCCATTAGACACACAGAGACACCCTCAATACAGCCATTATCATCACTGGTATAATTGATGTTAGCATTGGAAACAAGTGGATATTTTATGCTTTCTGTGCTTTACATCGTTTAGAAGCGCTCGCTTGTGAGAGGCTACTGTAGAATGTCTAGGACTGCACTTAGGCTTACTGGAGTCCATAGGCCTACACTTTGGCTTACTGGAGTCAATAGGACTACACTTAGGCCTACTGGAGTATATATGACTACACTTAGGCTTACTGGAGTCAATAGGACTGCACTAAGGCTTACTGGATTCCATAGGTCTACACTTAGGCTACTGGAGTCAATAGCACTGCACTAAGGCTTACTGGAGTCCATAGGTCTACACTTAGGCTTACTGGAGTCAATAGGACTACACTAAGGCTTACTGGAGTCAATAGGACTACACTTAGGCTTACTGGAGTCAATAGGACTACACGTAGGCTTACTGGAGTCAATAGGACTACACTTAGGCTTACTGGAGTCAATAGGACTACACTTAGGCTTACTGGAGTCAATAGGACTACACTTAGGCTTACTGGAGTCAATAGCACTGCACTAAGGCTTACTGGAGTCCATAGGTCTACACTTAGGCTACTGGAGTCAATAGGACTACACTAAGGCTTACTGGAGTCAATATAACTACACTTAGGCTACTGGAGTCAATAGGACTACACTTAGGCTTACTGGAGTCAATAGCACTGCACTTAGGCTTACTGGAGTCAATAGCACTGCACTAAGGCTTACTGGAGTCCATAGGTCTACACTTAGGCTACTGGAGTCAATAGGACTACACTTAGGCTTACTGGAGTCAATAGGACTACACTTAGACTTACTGGAGTCAATAGGACTACACTTAGGCTTACTGGAGTCAATAGGACTACACTAAGGCTTACTGGAGTCCATAGGTCTACACTTAGGCTACTGGAGTCAATAGGACTACACTTAGGCTTACTGGAGTCCATAGGCCTACACTTTGGCTTACTGGAGTCAATAGGACTACACTTAGGCCTACTGGAGTATATATGACTACACTTAGGCTTACTGGAGTCAATAGGACTGCACTAAGGTTTACTGGATTCCATAGGTCTACACTTAGGCTACTGGAGTCAATAGGACTACACTTAGGCTTATTGGAGTCCATAGGTCTACACTTAGGCTACTGGAGTCCATAGGTCTACACTTAGGCTACTGGAGTCAATAGGACTACACTAAGGCTTACTGGAGTCAATAGGACTACACTTAGGCTACTGGAGTTAATAGGACTACACTTAGGCTTACTGGAGTCAATAGGACTACACGTAGGCTTACTGGAGTCAATAGGACTACACTTAGACTTACTGGAGTCAATAGGACTACACTTAGGCTTACTGGAGTCAATAGCACTGCACTAAGGCTCACTGGAGTCCATAGGTCTACACTTAGGCTACTGGAGTCAATATAACTACACTTAGGCTACTGGAGTCAATAGGACTACACTTAGGCTTACTGGAGTCAATAGGACTACACTTAGGCTTAATGGAGTCAATAGCACTGCACTAAGGCTTACTGGAGTCCATAGGTCAACACTTAGGCTACTGGAGTCAATAGGACTACACTTAGACTTACTGGAGTCAATAGGACTACACTTAGGCTTACTGGAGTCAATAGGACTACACTTAGGCTTACTGGAGTCAATAGGACTACACTAAGGCTTACTGGAGTCCATAGGTCTACACTTAGGCTACTGGAGTCAATAGGACTACACTTAGGCTTACTGGAGTCCATAGGCCTACACTTTGGCTTACTGGAGTCAATAGGACTACACTTAGGCCTACTGGAGTATATATGACTACACTTAGGCTTACTGGAGTCAATAGGACTGCACTAAGGCTTACTGGATTCCATAGGTCTACACTTAGGCTACTGGAGTCAATAGGACTACACTTAGGCTTACTGGAGTCAATAGGACTACACTTAGGCTTACTGGAGTCAATAGGACTACACTTAGGCCTACTGGAGTATATATGACTACACTTAGGCTTACTGGAGTCAATAGGACTGCACTAAGGCTTACTGGAGTCCATAGGACTACACTTAGGCTTACTGGAGTCAATAGGACTACACTTAGGCTTACTGGAGTCAATAGGACTACACTTAGGCTTACTGGAGTCAATAGGACTACACTTAGGCTTACTGGAGTCAATAGGACTACACTTAGGCTTACTGGAGTCAATAGGACTACACTTAGGCTTATTGGAGTCAATAGCACTGCACTAAGGCTTACTGGAGTCCATAGGTCTACACTTAGGCTACTGGAGTCAATAGGACTACACTAAGGCTTACTGGAGTCAATAGGACTACACTTAGGCTACTGGAGTCAATAGGACTACACTTAGGCTTACTGGAGTCAATAGGACTACACGTAGGCTTACTGGAGTCAATAGGACTACACTTAGGCTTACTGGAGTCAATAGCACTGCACTAAGGCTCACTGGAGTCCATAGGTCTACACTTAGGCTACTGGAGTCAATAGGACTACACTAAGGCTTACTGGAGTCAATATAACTACACTTAGGCTACTGGAGGCAATAGGACTACACTTAGGCTTACTGGAGTCAATAGGACTACACTAAGGCTTACTGGAGTCCATAGGTCTACACTTAGGCTACTGGAGTCAATAGGACTACACTAAGGCTTACTGGAGTCAATAGGACTACACTTAGGCTACTGGAGTCAATAGGACTACACTTAGGCTTACTGGAGTCAATAGGACTACACGTAGGCTTACTGGAGTCAATAGGACTACACTTAGGCTTACTGGAGTCAATAGGACTACACTTAGGCTTACTGGAGTCAATAGGACTACACTTAGGCTTACTGGAGTCAATAGCACTGCACTAAGGCTCACTGGAGTCCATAGGTCTACACTTAGGCTACTGGAGTCAATATAACTACACTTAGGCTACTGGAGTCAATAGGACTACACTTAGGCTTACTGGAGTCAATAGGACTACACTTAGGCTTAATGGAGTCAATAGCACTGCACTAAGGCTTACTGGAGTCCATAGGTCAACACTTAGGCTACTGGAGTCAATAGGACTACACTTAGACTTACTGGAGTCAATAGGACTACACTTAGGCTTACTGGAGTCAATAGGACTACACTTAGGCTTACTGGAGTCAATAGGACTACACTAAGGCTTACTGGAGTCCATAGGTCTACACTTAGGCTACTGGAGTCAATAGGACTACACTTAGGCTTACTGGAGTCCATAGGCCTACACTTTGGCTTACTGGAGTCAATAGGACTACACTTAGGCCTACTGGAGTATATATGACTACACTTAGGCTTACTGGAGTCAATAGGACTGCACTAAGGCTTACTGGACTCCATAGGTCTACACTTAGGCTACTGGAGTCAATAGGACTACACTTAGGCTTACTGGAGTCAATAGGACTACACTTAGGCTTACTGGAGTCAATAGGACTACACTTAGGCCTACTGGAGTATATATGACTACACTTAGGCTTACTGGAGTCCATAGGACTGCACTAAGGCTTACTGGAGTCCATAGGACTACACTTAGGCTTACTGGAGTCAATAGGACTACACTTAGGCTTACTGGAGTCAATAGGACTACACTTAGGCTTACTGGAGTCAATAGGACTACACTTAGGCTTACTGGAGTCAATAGGACTACACTTAGGCTTACTGGAGTCAATAGGACTACACTTAGGCTTATTGGAGTCAATAGCACTGCACTAAGGCTTACTGGAGTCCATAGGTCTACACTTAGGCTACTGGAGTCAATAGGACTACACTAAGGCTTACTGGAGTCAATAGGACTACACTTAGGCTACTGGAGTCAATAGGACTACACTTAGGCTTACTGGAGTCAATAGGACTACACGTAGGCTTACTGGAGTCAATAGGACTACACTTAGGCTTACTGGAGTCAATAGCACTGCACTAAGGCTCACTGGAGTCCATAGGTCTACACTTAGGCTACTGGAGTCAATAGGACTACACTAAGGCTTACTGGAGTCAATATAACTACACTTAGGCTACTGGAGGCAATAGGACTACACTTAGGCTTACTGGAGTCAATAGGACTACACTAAGGCTTACTGGAGTCCATAGGTCTACACTTAGGCTACTGGAGTCAATAGGACTACACTAAGGCTTACTGGAGTCAATAGGACTACACTTAGGCTACTGGAGTCAATAGGACTACACTTAGGCTTACTGGAGTCAATAGGACTACACGTAGGCTTACTGGAGTCAATAGGACTACACTTAGGCTTACTGGAGTCAATAGGACTACACTTAGGCTTACTGGAGTCAATAGCACTGCACTAAGGCTCACTGGAGTCCATATGTCTACACTTAGGCTACTGGAGTCAATAGGACTACACTTAGGCTTACTGGAGTCAATAGGACTACACTTAGGCTTACTGGAGTCAATAGCACTGCACTAAGGCTCACTGGAGTCCATAGGTCTACACTTAGGCTACTGGAGTCAATAGGACTACACGTAGGCTTACTGGAGTCAATATAACTACACTTAGGCTACTGGAGTCAATAGGACTACACTTAGGCTTACTGGAGTCAATAGGACTACACTTAGGCTTACTGGAGTCAATAGCACTGCACTAAGGCTTACTGGAGTCCATAGGTCTACACTTAGGCTACTGGAGTCAATAGGACTACACTTAGACTTACTGGAGTCAATAGGACTACACTTAGACTTACTGGAGTCAATAGGACTACACTTAGGCTTACTGGAGTCAATAGGACTACACTAAGGCTTACTGGAGTCCATAGGTCTACACTTAGGCTACTGGAGTCAATAGGACTACACTTAGGCCTACTGGAGTATATATGACTACACTTAGGCTTACTGGAGTCAATAGGACTGCACTAAGGCTTACTGGAGTCCATAGGACTACAGTTAGGCTTACTGGAGTCAATAGGACTACACTTAGGCTTACTGGAGTCAATAGGACTACACTTAGGCTTACTGGAGTCAATAGGACTACACTTAGGCTTACTGGAGTCAATAGGACTACACTTAGGCTTACTGGAGTCAATAGGACTACACTTAGGCTTATTGGAGTCAATAGCACTGCACTAAGGCTTACTGGAGTCCATAGGTCTACACTTAGGCTACTGGAGTCAATAGGACTACACTAAGGCTTACTGGAGTCAATAGGACTACACTTAGGCTACTGGAGTCAATAGGACTACACTTAGGCTTACTGGAGTCAATAGGACTACACGAGGCTTACTGGAGTCAATAGGACTACACTTAGGCTTACTGGAGTCAATAGCACTGCACTAAGGCTCACTGGAGTCCATAGGTCTACACTTAGGCTACTGGAGTCAATAGGACTACACTAAGGCTTACTGGAGTCAATATAACTACACTTAGGCTACTGGAGTCAATAGGACTACACTTAGGCTTACTGGAGTCAATAGGACTACACTAAGGCTTACTGGAGTCCATAGGTCTACACTTAGGCTACTGGAGTCAATAGGACTACACTAAGGCTTACTGGAGTCAATAGGACTACACTTAGGCTACTGGAGTCAATAGGACTACACTTAGGCTTACTGGAGTCAATAGGACTACACGTAGGCTTACTGGAGTCAATAGGACTACACTTAGGCTTACTGGAGTCAATAGGACTACACTTAGGCTTACTGGAGTCAATAGCACTGCACTAAGGCTCACTGGAGTCCATAGGTCTACACTTAGGCTACTGGAGTCAATAGGACTACACTTAGGCTTACTGGAGTCAATAGGACTACACTTAGGCTTACTGGAGTCAATAGCACTGCACTAAGGCTCACTGGAGTCCATAGGTCTACACTTAGGCTACTGGAGTCAATAGGACTACACGAGGCTTACTGGAGTCAATATAACTACACTTAGGCTACTGGAGTCAATAGGACTACACTTAGGCTTACTGGAGTCAATAGGACTACACTTAGGCTTACTGGAGTCAATAGCACTGCACTAAGGCTTACTGGAGTCCATAGGTCTACACTTAGGCTACTGGAGTCAATAGGACTACACTTAGGCTTACTGGAGTCAATAGGACTACACGTAGACTTACTGGAGTCAATAGGACTACACTTAGGCTTACTGGAGTCAATAGGACTACACTAAGGCTTACTGGAGTCCATAGGTCTACACTTAGGCTACTGGAGTCAATAGGACTACACTTAGGCCTACTGGAGTATATATGACTACACTTAGGCTTACTGGAGTCAATAGGACTGCACTAAGGCTTACTGGAGTCCATAGGACTACAGTTAGGCTTACTGGAGTCAATAGGACTACACTTAGGCTTATTGGAGTCAATAGCACTGCACTAAGGCTTACTGGAGTCCATAGGTCTACACTTAGGCTTACTGGAGTCAATAGGACTACACTAAGGCTTACTGGAGTCAATAGGACTACACTTAGGCTACTGGAGTCAATAGGACTACACTTAGGCTTACTGGAGTCAATAGGACTACACGTAGGCTTACTGGAGTCAATAGGACTACACTTAGGCTTACTGGAGTCAATAGCACTGCACTAAGGCTCACTGGAGTCCATAGGTCTACACTTAGGCTACTGGAGTCAATAGGACTACACTAAGGCTTACTGGAGTCAATATAACTACACTTAGGCTACTGGAGTCAATAGGACTACACTTAGGCTTACTGGAGTCAATAGGACTACACTAAGGCTTACTGGAGTCCATAGGTCTACACTTAGGCTACTGGAGTCAATAGGACTACACTAAGGCTTACTGGAGTCAATAGGACTACACTTAGGCTACTGGAGTCAATAGGACTACACTTAGGCTTACTGGAGTCAATAGGACTACACTAAGGCTTACTGGAGTCAATAGGACTACACTTAGGCTTACTGGAGTCAATAGGACTACACTTAGGCTTACTGGAGTCAATAGCACTGCACTAAGGCTCACTGGAGTCCATAGGTCTACACTTAGGCTACTGGAGTCAATAGGACTACACTTAGGCTTACTGGAGTCAATAGGACTACACTTAGGCTTACTGGAGTCAATAGCACTGCACTAAGGCTCACTGGAGTCCATAGGTCTACACTTAGGCTACTGGAGTCAATAGGACTACACGTAGGCTTACTGGAGTCAATATAACTACACTTAGGCTACTGGAGTCAATAGGACTACACTTAGGCTTACTGGAGTCAATAGGACTACACTTAGGCTTACTGGAGTCAATAGCACTGCACTAAGGCTTACTGGAGTCCATAGGTCTACACTTAGGCTACTGGAGTCAATAGGACTACACTTAGGCTTACTGGAGTCAATAGGACTACACGTAGACTTACTGGAGTCAATAGGACTACACTTAGGCTTACTGGAGTCAATAGGACTACACTAAGGCTTACTGGAGTCCATAGGTCTACACTTAGGCTACTGGAGTCAATAGGACTACACTTAGGCTTACTGGAGTCAATATGATTACACTTAGGCTTACTAGAGTCCATAGGCCTGCACTTAGGCTTACTGGAGTCTATAGAACTACACTAAGGCTTACTGGAGTCAATAGGACTACACTAAGGCTTACTGGAGTCCATAGGTCTACACTTAGGCTACTGGAGTCAATAGGACTACACTTAGGCTTACTGGAGTCTATAGAACTACACTTAGGCTTACTGGAGTCAATAGGACTACACTAAGGCTTACTGGAGTCCATAGGTCTACACTTAGGCTACTGGAGTCAATAGGACTACACTTAGGCTTACTGGAGTCAATAGTACTACACTTAGGCTTACTAGAGTCCATAGGCTTACACTTAGGCTTACTGGAGTCTATAGGCCTACACTTAGGCTTACTGGAGTCAATAGGACTACACTTAGGCTTACTGGAGTCTATAGGACTACACTTAGGCTTACTGGAGTCAATAGGACTACACTAAGGCTTACTGGAGTCCATAGGTCTACACTTAGGCTACTGGAGTCAATAGGACTATACTTAGGCTTACTGGAGTCTATAGAACTACACTTAGGCTTACTGGAGTCAATAGGACTACACTAAGGCTTACTGGAGTCCATAGGTCTACACTTAGGCTACTGGAGTCCATAGGACTACACTTAGGCTTACTGGAGTCAATAGTACTACACTTAGGCTTACTAGAGTCCATAGGCTTACACTTAGGCTTACTGGAGTCTATAGGCCTACACTTAGGCTTACTGGAGTCAATAGGACTACACTTAGGCTTACTGGAGTCTATAGGACTACACTTAGGCTTACTGGAGTCTATAGGACTACACTTAGGCCTACTGGAGTCCATAGGACCACACTTAGGCTTACTGGAGTCTGTAGGACATCAAATCAAATTTGATTTGTCACATGCGCCGAATACAACAGGTGTAGACCTTAGTGAAATGCTTATTTACAAGCCCTTAACCAACAATGTAGTTTTAAGAAGAAAAAAAACATAAAAATAAGATATAAAGGCTGTATACAGGGTTACTGGTACAGAGTCAATGTGCTGGGGCACCGGTTAGTCCAGGTAAGCCTACAGTAGCCTACACATAGGCTACTGGAGTCAATAGGACTACACTAAGGCTTACTAGAGTCTACAGGACTACACTCAGGCTTACTGGAGTCTACAGGACTACACTTAGGCTTACTAGAGTCAATAGGACTACACTTAGGCTGATTGGAGTCCATAGGCCTACATTTAGGCTTACTGGAGTCTATAGAACTACACTAAGGCTTACTGGAGTCAATAGGACTACACTAAGGCTTACTGGAGTCCATAGGTCTACACTTAGGCTACTGGAGTCAATAGGACTACACTTAGGCTTACTGGAGTCTATAGAACTACACTTAGGCTTACTGGAGTCAATAGGACTACACTAAGGCTTACTGGAGTCCATAGGTCTACACTTAGGCTACTGGAGTCAATAGGACTACACTTAGGCTTACTGGAGTCAATAGTACTACACTTAGGCTTACTAGAGTCCATAGGCTTACACTTAGGCTTACTGGAGTCTATAGGCCTACACTTAGGCTTACTGGAGTCAATAGGACTACACTTAGGCTTACTGGAGTCTATAGGACTACACTTAGGCTTACTGGAGTCAATAGGACTACACTAAGGCTTACTGGAGTCCATAGGTCTACACTTAGGCTACTGGAGTCAATAGGACTATACTTAGGCTTACTGGAGTCTATAGAACTACACTTAGGCTTACTGGAGTCAATAGGACTACACTAAGGCTTACTGGAGTCCATAGGTCTACACTTAGGCTACTGGAGTCCATAGGACTACACTTAGGCTTACTGGAGTCAATAGTACTACACTTAGGCTTACTAGAGTCCATAGGCTTACACTTAGGCTTACTGGAGTCTATAGGCCTACACTTAGGCTTACTGGAGTCAATAGGACTACACTTAGGCTTACTGGAGTCTATAGGACTACACTTAGGCTTACTGGAGTCTATAGGACTACACTTAGGCCTACTGGAGTCCATAGGACCACACTTAGGCTTACTGGAGTCTGTAGGACATCAAATCAAATTTGATTTGTCACATGCGCCGAATACAACAGGTGTAGACCTTAGTGAAATGCTTATTTACAAGCCCTTAACCAACAATGTAGTTTTAAGAAGAAAAAAAACATAAAAAATAAGATATAAAAGGCTGTATACAGGGGTTACTGGTACAGAGTCAATGTGAGGGGGCACCGGTTAGTCCAGGTAAGCCTACAGTAGCCTACACATAGGCTACTGGAGTCAATAGGACTACACTAAGGCTTACTAGAGTCTACAGGACTACACTCAGGCTTACTGGAGTCTACAGGACTACACTTAGGCTTACTAGAGTCAATAGGACTACACTTAGGCTGATTGGAGTCCATAGGCCTACATTTAGGCTTACTGGAGTCAATAGGACTACACGTAGGCCTACTGGAGTATATAGGACTACACTTAGGCTTACTGGAGTCCATAGGCCTACACTTAGGCTTACTGGAGTCTATAGGACTGCCATTCAAATCACATGATGGGTCAAAGTGTATCTTACCGTGTGCTAATTAGCGGTGTTGCAAATGAACGGTAACGCAATATATACTGTTTAATTAGCCCTACTGTAGATCAGACAAATCATTCAATATATACTGTTTAATTAGCCCTACTGTAGATCAGACAAATCATTCAATATATACTGTTTAATTAGCCCTACTGTAGATCAGACAAATCATTCAATATATACTGTTTAATTAGCCCTACTGTAGATCAGACAAATCATTCAATATATACTGTTTAATTAGCCCTACTGTAGATCAGACAAATCATTCAATATATACTGTTTAATTAGCCCTACTGTAGATCAGACAAATCATTCAATATATACTGTTTAATTAGCCCTACTGTAGATCAGACAAATCATTCAATATATACTGTTTAATTAGCCCTACTGTAGATCAGACAAATCATTCAATATATACTGTTTAATTAGCCCTACTGTAGATCAGACAAATCATTTGAAATAGCAGAATTGAAGAAACACTATTTAAGTGGCCCACGTCCCAAATCTGTTCCTCTGAACTACCGCTCGGCCACACGACGCCATACACGCGATCCCGCAGGTGAAGAAGATGGATATGGATGTCCTGGGCTGGCGTGGTTACACATGGTCTACGGTTGTGACGTACTGCCAAATTCTATAAAATGACGTTGGAGAGAGAAATGAACATTAATGCACATTTTAGAGTGGCCTTTCATTGCCCCAGCAATGATCATGCTGTTTAATTGACTTCTTGATATGCCACACCTGTCAGGTGGATGGATTATATTGGCAAAGGAGAAATGCTCACTAACAGGGGCGTAAACAAATTAGTGATTTTGTTTTTTAGAAATAAGCTTTTTGTGCGTGTGGAGAATTTCTGGGATCTTTTATTTCAGCTCATGAACCATAGGACCAACACTTTACATCTTGCGTTTATATTTTTGTTAATTGTACATAATGTTGTGTTACTGTATATTAATTTCACTAACTAGTCTCCCCTGCACCTAGCCCCCCAAAATAAAAGATGTTCTATTTTCACATACACCAGATATGTACAGTGAAATGTGTTGTTTTACAGGGGGGTCAGCCATAGTAGTACAGCACCCTGTAGTAAGTACCTTTCCCAAAGGCACAGTGGCAGTTTTTCACCTTGTCGGCTCAGGTATTTGAACCAGTGACCTCTCGGTTACAGGCCTATCGCGCTAACCACTAAACTACCTGCCGCGCAGTATTAGTATGTGGCCGTCCATCGGAAGTGACACGCTTTCATTCTGGGTGACCCTTCCTCACCCTACACATCTCCTCTCTGGATCAAATCCAGACTTTAATCGTGACAAATCTGATCATCAGCCCCCCACCTTGTAATGTGGTAAACATTGAGAAGGTAAAGCATCTTCACAGTGATTAGGTAGGTAATCATGCAGGGGTTAAGACCGTGGTCAGACCAGACCGCCAGTGGACCGTTGGTCCATTCAGGGCCGCTCAGTGCTAAAGAGCGCTTGAGATGATGATGTTCCTTTGAACTGCAATCAAAACACTGCTCGCTTTGTGGGCCTGAGAATATGACATCAAATGCTCTCTCTCTCTCTCTCTCTCTCTCTCTCTCTCTCTCTCTCTCTCATTTTTTCACTTCCCCCTTCTTGAAGCTTTCAACGGGTGCATACTGTCTGGAACAGCTGCTGGCAATGAAAGGATTGTGTGTGGAGTCTCGGGCCAGTGTGAAAGAAAGAAGGGAGGACAGAAGAAAGAAAGAAGTGAAAGAAGATACTCCTCTCCTCTCCTGGCCAGCCCTGCTTGCCTCTCTAGTCTGTCCTCATCACTAGAGCTGCCTAATGTGCTGCCATGTTCCTAATTACCCACCTTAACATGCAAAGCTTCAATGGTGGCAAAACATATAGTAGACAGACTAGAGGAAAAAACAGTGTGTTTGGAAGAGAAGAAAAAAAAGAGACAGAGAGAGAGAGAGAGAGAGAGAGAGAGAGAGAGAGAGAGAGAGAGAGAGAGAGAGAGAGAGAGAGAGAGAGAGAGAGAGAGAGAGAGAGATGGTTGGTCAAAGCACTCAGTGGTTTATGTGTGGCAAGCCAACTAATTGAGTGTCTGGGAGAGCTGATTACAGAGAGGAAGGGGAGAGAAAGGCCACCCTCAGAGAGAGAGAGAGAGAGAGAGAGAGAGAGAGAGAGAGATCTTAATAAGAGCCAGTATATCTCTACCCTAGCTGAGCCGAGCTCCATGGTGGCACAGTTAGACATAGGCCTTCAGGGGAAAAGAAGCAAACATTGGAGAGAAGAAGGAGGGCTAATTTCATTAAGTCAACATTGATTTGGGGAAGAAAGTGTCCATGGTGGCCAGGCAGTCACAGCTGTGGAGGATGAAGCCATAGTACTTAGATGCTGTTTAGTTGAAGGAGGTGGAGGGAGGATGATGCAGACTGGGGGAAAGATGCATTCATCTACAGCAGGTTTCAACAAGAGCCTCCACCCTGAATCAACAGCCTCAACAATGACCTGTCTCACTGAGCACTGCATTACTAACTCAGCATTTCACTTCACTGTGTCTATGTCTAGAAGATAAAGCAGGGCTGACAGGGGCTCGACACCCCTCTAGCGCTGGGTCAAAGACAGACTGGGAATAGCTCCAGCGACAGCTTTTCACAAGGCAGGGCAGCGATCAGGGCAGAGTAGGGCAGGGAGCAGGGTAGAGTAGGGCAGGGAGCAGGGCAGAGTAGGGCAGGGAGCAGGGCAGAGTAGGGCAGGGAGCAGGGTAGAGTAGGGCAGGGAGCAGGGCAGAGTAGGGCAGGGAGCAGGGCAGAGTAGGGCAGGGAGCAGGGTAGAGTAGGGCAGGGAGCAGGGCAGAGTAGGGCAGGGAGCAGGGCAGAGTAGGGCAGGGAGCAGGGCAGAGTAGGGCAGGGAGCAGGGCAGAGTAGGGCAGGGAGCAGGGTAGAGTAGGGCAGGGAGCAGGGCAGAGTAGGGCAGGGAGCAGGGCAGAGTAGGGCAGGGAGCAGGGTAGAGTAGGGCGGGGAGCAGGGCAGAGTAGGGCAGGGCAGGGAGCAGGCCAGAGTAGGGCAGGGAGCAGGGTAGAGTAGGGCAGGGACCCGGGTAGAGTAGGGCAGGGACCAGGGAGTACAGTGCCTTGCAAAAGTATTCACCCCTCTTGGTGTTTTTCAAAAAAATGACAACCTGTAATTTAAATAGATTTTTATTTGGATGTCATGTAATGGGCATATACAAAATAGTCAAAATTGGTGAAGTGAAATGAAAAAATAACTTGTTCCCCAAAAAAATCGAAAAAAAAGAAAAAGAAAAGTGGTGCGTGCATATGTATTTACCCCTTTTGCTATGAAGCCCCTAAATAAGACCTGGTGCAACCAATTACCTTCAGAAGTCACAATTAGTTTAATAAAGTCCACCTGTGTGCAATCTAAGTGTCACATGATCTGTCACATGATCTCAGTATATATACGCCTGTTCTGAAAGGCCCCAGAGTCTGCAACACCACTAAGCAAGGGGCACCACCAAGCAAGCGGCACTATGAAGACCAAGGAGCTCTCCAAACAGGTCGGGGACAAAGTGGGGGAGAAGTACAGATCAGGGTTGGGTTGTAAAAAATATTAGAAACTTTGAACATCCCACGGAGCACCATTAAATCCATTATTAAAGAATTAAGAATATGGCACCCCAACAAACTTGCCAAGTGAGGGCCGCCCACCAAAACTCACGGACCAGGCAAGGAGGGCATTAATCAGAGAGGAAACAAAGAGACCAAAGATAACCCTGAAGGAGCTACAAAGCTCCACAGCAGAGATTGGAATATCTGCCCATAGGACCACTTTAAGCCGTACACTCCACAGAGCTGGACTTTATGGAAGAGTGGCCAGAAAAAAGCCATTGCTTAAGAAAAAAGAAGCAAGCACGTTTGGTGTTCACAAAAGGCATGTGGAAGACTCCCCAAACATATGGAAGAAGGTACTCTGGTCAGATGATACAAAAATGTTGCTTTTGGCCATCAAGGAAAACGCTATGTCTGGCGCAAACCCAACACCTCTCATCACCCGAAGAACACCATCCCCACAGTATAACATGGTGGTGGCAGGGTAGAGTAAGGCAGGGAGCAGGGTAGAGTAGGGCAGGGAGCAGGGTAGAGTAGGGCAGGGAGCAGGGTAGAGTAAGGCAGGGAGCAGGGTAGAGTAGGGCAGGGAGCAGGGTAGAGTAAGGCAGGGAGCAGGGTAGAGTAAGGCAGGGAGCAGGGTAGAGTAGGGCAGGGAGCAGGGTAGAGTAGGGCAGGGAGCAGGGTAGAGTAAGGCAGGGAGCAGGGTAGAGTAGGGCAGGGAGCAGGGTAGAGTAGGGCAGGGAGCAGGGTAGAGTAAGGCAGGGAGCAGGGTAGAGTAGGGCAGGGAGCAGGGTAGAGTAGGGCAGGGAGCAGGGTAGAGTAGGGCAGGGAGCGGGGTAGAGTAAGGCAGGGAGCGGGGTAGAATAGACTGGGCAGGAAGTGGGCCACCGTAGTGTTAGACAGCAGATGGTAATCTGACGTGATACCAGGGCCTGACCTCTTCACCCCAGATGCAGTACACACACACACGCACACACACCATAACACCACAAAAACAACTGCTTCTGAGTCCTGCCCAGCTGCCCTCTCAGTCACAACACTAAAATCCACCATCTCCCTCCCAGCATCATCTCAGCATCATAAGGATAAACAGTTACACAACACAGAGTGAGCAGGATTATCAGCAGTTCCCAGTCTACAGAGGAATGAGTGGGATTACAATCAGAGCCCACTGAACCCACTGAGGTTAATTCTAATGGCCTGCTAAATGATCACAGTGAAGGCATGCTAACCCAAAATAATAGAGGGTGTTACTGTCGCCCCAGAACACCCTGCCTGCATCCCTGCAAGGAGGAGAGCAAATGCTGAATTACCTTGTCGCCAGGCAATTATTTATCCTGTCCCAGCATTGGAGTGATGTAAATGACTTTAAGTGCACTTTGCAGGGGCTGCCATTACGATAATGATGATTGCAGCTAGCGGCTCTGACACACACATTCAGCTATAGCTTCTTCTTCACAGTGTGGTCTGTGATTAGAAGGGCTATGCATCAAATACAGGATAGAAAGAAGAGAGAGCGAGAACACCGCTCCTACGCTCAATCCATCTAACCACAGCCACTTCAACTCCATTTATTCGCTTTCATCACTAAGTCTGACATGTATCTGGAAAAATACCAGCACTGCTTTCACAATCAGTCAGTCTCTCCCTCTCTCCGTCTCCCTCTCTCTGTCTCTCTGTCTGTCTCTCTCTCTCCTCTCTGTCTTACTCTCTTTCTCTCGCTGTCTCTCTCTCTAGCTCTGTCTCTCTCTTTCTCTGTCTCTCTCTGAGTCTGTGCTGTCTTGAGTTATAAATGGTCTTGCACTAACAGCAACCACCAGCAGGTGTCACTCTTGACTTCTATGCCTCAGAGCACGGTAGCGACTCCTCTATAGGTTGGTGAAGCAGAGATCTGTGACCTCAGAGCACAGTAGCGCATCCTCTATAGGTTGGTGAAGCAGAGAGCTGTGACCTCAGAGCACAGTAGCGCATCCTCTATAGGTTGGTGAAGCAGAGACCTGTGACCTCAGAGCACGGTGGTGACTCCTCTATAGGTTGGTGAAGCAGAGAGCTGTGACCTCATAGCACGGTAGAGCTCCTCTATAGGTTGGTGAAGCAGAGACCTGTGACCTCAGAGCACGGTGGTGACTCCTCTATAGGTTGGTGAAGCAGAGACCTGTGACCTCAGAGCACGGTGGTGACTCCTCTATAGGTTGGTGAAGCAGAGAGCTGTGACCTCATAGCACGGTAGAGCTCCTCTATAGGTTGGTGAAGCAGAGAGCTGTGACCTCATAGCGCGGTAACGACTCCTCTATAGGTTGGTGAAGCAGAGACCTGTGACCTCAGAGCACGGTGGTGACTCCTCTATAGGTTGGTGAAGCAGAGAGCTGTGACCTCATAGCACGGTAGCGACTCCTCTATAGGTTGGTGAAGCTGTGACCTCAGAGCACGGTAGTGACTCTATAGGTGGAAGAAGCAGAGTTCACAGAGCTGTGATCTCAGAGCGAGGTGGTGACTCCTCTATAGGTGGCTGAAGCAGAGTTCACAGAGTTGTGACTTCACTTGTATCACAGCAGACCGACTGCCACTCAACACCAGACACACACGAGACAGACACCTGGCTGACAAACACGAGACAGACACCTGGCTGTAAACATGTTCTATAGCTGAAAGGCATCATCATCATCTTTTTCTACTAGATGTTGGAACATTGCTGCAGGGACTTGCTTCCATTCAGCCAAAAGAGCATTAGTGAGGTCGGGCACTGATTGTCTTTTTCCTGTTTCCGGTCGCAACTAATAGACTTGTTTACGTGCTGCTGTGTGTTTTGTTGCTAACCTAACTTTGTTACCTGCCAACTTTACGGTTTTTACTTTTTAATTTCCGTTTATATTTGTAGTTTTTCCATCGCTCTACTTTTTTTTCATTCAACTTTGTCACTCCGGACGCTTTATCTGGACGTGTTTCGTCAGGACCTCCACCAACCGAAGCTAAGTAGTAACATTAACATTATGCCTTCTAACTGCAGTCGCTGTATTCATAATATACAGGAGAACGATCGCCTGACGGCGAGGATAGCTGTGCTGCAAGCCCAGCTTCAGACGCAATCGTTAGGCAAGGGAAATTTAAGTGTAGGAAAGGATGAAACAGCGTCTGTGCCACCAGTAAGTACAGATAGTAGTATAAACCCCCTCGCACAGTCCCCGCAACCGGACAATTTTCTCATGACTTCTGGAGGGAAATGCTGTAGGAATGCTCAACCGGTGTTGCTCATTCAGCCGACAGAAACTTTCAACCGGTTCTCCCGATTAAGCAGCGGGTCGGAGTCAGAGGCCGAGCCTTCACTGGTCTCTACTCCTCCCGTTACAGGGTCTGAGACGTCGAGGCCTCCCACCATTAGCTCTGACAAATTGAAAACTCAAATCATTGGCAACTCCATTACCCGCAGTATTAGACTTAACTTCAAAGGGCTAGGGGGCAGTATTTTGAAGTTCGGATGAGAAATGTGCCCAAAGTAAACTGCCTGTTATTCAGGCCCAGAAGCTAGGATATGCATATAATTAGTAGCTGTGGATAGAAAATACTCTGAGTATAACAGAACTGATATGGCAGGGAAAAACCCAAGCAAAATCCATCCGGGATATCTGAATCAGTCATGTCACACTGTTTTCAATTGGCATGCTATTCAATGCTGGGTATTTTAGCTCCCAGATTGCAGTTCCTATGGCTTCCACTAGATGTCAACAGTCTTTAGAAAAAGGTTGGAACGTTCAATCATGAAAATCAAGGGAGTAAGACCACTAGTTCCTGGGTTCACGTCAAGTGTACTGCTTTGGATTCTGCGCGTAACAGGGAATGCGCGCTCAGTTCTTTTTCTCTTCTATTCAGCAGGTTATATTCCGTCTGAAATATTATAGTGTATATTCATTTTAGAGTATCGGAGTATTGATTACAAATGCTGTTTGACTTTTTTCTGCAAATTTTATGGGTACTTTTGTGATATCGTTTGTCTGCATGGATGAAAGCCTTTGGGCAGGTGGATTACTGAACAAAACGCGCCAACCAAACGGAGCTATATGGATATAAAGAGGAATTTTATCGAACATAAGGACCTTTTATTGTGTAACCTGGACGCTTTGACATGCCATCAGAGGAAGATCATCAAAGGTAAGCGATTTATTTTAAGAACAAAAATAAGAACAATCCAATTTTTATTTTTGATACTGTTGCAAAGCTAACTAAAAAGCAGCATTCCCCATGAGAGGATGGCTTTCACTTCAGCAGTGATCAATTCACAGACTCTTCTTTAATCCTACGTATTCCTCCAAAGCTCAGTTGTCCTGAGTCTGCACAACTTTGCCAGGACCTAGGATCAAGGGAGACACTCAAGTTTTTTAGTACCATATCTCTTGACACATTGATGAAAATAATCATGGCCTCTAAACCTTCAAGCTGCATACTGAACCCTATTCCAACTAAACTACTGAAAGAGCTGCTTCCTGTACTTGGCCCTCCTATGTTGAACATAATAAACGTCTCTCTATCCACCGGATGTGTACCAAACTCACTAAAAGTGGCAAACCTTTACCCAGAAAATATGAAAAACTATCGGCCTATATCGAATCTCCCATTCCTCTCAAACATTTTAGAAAAAGCTGTTGCGCAGCAACTCACTTCCTTCCTGAAGACAAACAATGTATACGAAACGCTTCAGTCTGGTTTTAGACTCCATCATAGCACTGAGACTGCACTTGTGAAGGTGTTAAATGACCTTTTAACCTCTCTGCCGCACGGATCCCGCTAGCGGGATCGTTTTCAGAGCAAACATAACGCGGCAAATTCAAAATAAAAATTCGTAATATTTAACATTCTTCGATATACAAGTGTTGCATAGCCATCAAAAGCTCTGCTTCTTGGCAATATCACTGCGTTGTCAGATTTAAAAAAGGCTTTACGGCGAAAGCACCACATTTGATTGTTTGAGGCTAGTACCTCACATATTTTCCACATAGCATAAATTCATATCCAGCTCGGTTCTCAAAATGTCCATATCACAGCTAATATAAATCGCTTACCTTTCAAATAACTTCTGCTGAGGGCTTCCCAAGTGTCCAAACAAGAGAATCCATGGTTCTTTTGTTAGAAAAAGTAATTCATTATATCCATAAATCTCTGTTTGGTTGGCACGTTATGTTCAGCTACTCCACCAAGCATTGTCAGTCTACTCGCCCGTTGTACAGTGAAGAAAACGCGTTCAAGTTATACCTCTCATCTTTTCACAAACAAATCAAATATCATTAATAATGCATCCTTATGTATCCTTTTATGAATAATAGCGATCATATTTTACACAGATGGTAACTGAAACGTTATAAAAGGAAAAGAAAGCTGGGCGCGTTCACGTTCTCGTGAACGTGCACGGTTGTTTACATTTTTCCCTTCCTGTAGTCTTTCTTCTTCTATAAGGATGTCCTCAGGGCTATTTCCTCCAGACACTTTCCAGAGACTGTTGACATCCAGTGGAAGCCATAGGTACTGCAACCTGTGTCCTATTCCCCATTGACTTCTATTACCAGGCCTTCAAAGTGAGTGGAGGGCAAAAGAAAAAGGATTTCCGGACAGAAATGTCTCAGGTTTTTGCCTGCTATATCTGTTCTGTTATACCCACAGACTATATCTTAATGGTTTTAGACACTTCAGAGTGTTTCCTATCCAATAGTACTAATTATGTGAATATCCTAGTTTCTGGCCCTGAGTGGCGGGCATTTAACTTTGGGCACGTCAGACAGGCGAAAATTCGGAAAATGGGACCCTAGCTGTAACAGGTTAATGGCGTCAGACCGAGGCTCTGCATCTGTCCTCGTGCTCCTAGACCTTAGTCCTGCTTTTGATACCATCGATCACCACATTCTTTTGGAGAGATTGGAAACCCAAATTGGTCTACACGGACAAGTTCTGGCCTGGTTTAGATCTTATCTGTCGGAAAGATATCAGTTTGTCTCTGTGGATGGTTTGTCCTCTGACAAATCAACTGTACATTTCGGTGTTCCTCAAGGCTCCATTTTAGGACCACTATTGTTTTCACTATATATTTTACCTCTTGGTGATGTCATTCGGAAACATAATGTTAGCTTTCACTGCTATGCGGATGACACACAGCTGTACATTTGGATGAAATATGGTGAAGCCCCAAAATTGCCCTCCCTGGAAGCCTGTGTTTCAGACATAAGGAAGTGGAAGTTCTACTTTTAAACTCGGACAAAACTGAGATGCTTGTTCTAGGTCCCAAGAAATAAAAGAGATCTTCTGTTGAATCTGACAATTAATCTTTTTAAGCAAACAGCTGGAGGCAGGGCTTTCTCCTTTAGAGCTCCATTTTTATGGAATGGTCTGCCGATCCATGTGAGAGACGCAGACTCGGTCTCAACCTTTAAGTCTTTATTGAAGACTCATCTCTTTAGTAGGTCCTGTGATTGAGTGTAGTCTGGCCCAGGAGTGTGAAGGTGAACGGAAAGGCACTGGAGCAAATAACTGCCCTTGCTGTCTCTGTCTGGCCGGTTCCCCTCTCCACTGGGATTCTCTGCCTCTAACTCTATTACAGGGGCTGAGTCAGTGGCCTACTGGTGCTCTTCCATTCCGTCCCTGGGGGGGTGCGTTGCTTGAGTGGGTTGAGTCACTGACGTGATCTTGCTGTCCCCCCCCCCTTGGGTTGTGCCGAGATCTTCGTGGGCTATACTCGGCCTTGTCTCAGGATGGTAAGTTGGTGGTTGGAGATATCCCTCTAGTGGTGTGGGGGCTGTGCTTCGGCAGAGTGGGTGGGGTTATATCCTGCCTGTTTGGCCCTGTCCGGAGGTATTGTCGGACGGGGCCACAGTGTCTCCCGACCCCTCCTATCTCAGCCCCCAGTATTTATGCTGCAGTAGTTTATGTGTCGGGGGGATAAGGTCCGTCTGTTATATCTGGAGTATTTCTTCTCTCTTATCCGGTGTCCTGTGTGAATTTAAGCATGCTCTCTCTTTTTCTCTCTCTCTCTCTTTCTCTCTTTCTTTCTTTCTCTCTCTCGGACTAAATATCAGTTGGCCATGTTCTGTTATAATCTGTACCCGGCACAGCCAAAAGAGGACTGGCCACCCCTCATAGCCTGGTTCCTCTCTAGGTTTCTTCCTAGGTTCTGGCCTTTCTAGGGAGTTTTTCCTAGCCACCGTGCTTTTACACCTGCATTGCTTGCTGTTTGGGGTTTTAGGCTGGGTTTCTGTACAGCACTCTGACATCAGCTGATGTAAGAAGGGCTTTATAAATAAATGTGATTGATTGATCAGTTACTTTAAAGCACCACATACACACAGGTTAGCCTCTGTAGCCTTTCATTCATTGTTTGTTTACACACTGTCATAAACCATCACATCAATTGCTTTGGGTTGTAGGCTAATGGCACTAACACGCTAGAGCAAATGATGGAGAGGTTCTAAGCACTTCTGACCGTAATGTGTGTTAGAATGTTTAGCTAACTGTGTCACTGGGAGCAAAGGTTACTGAGGGTCACAGTGGGCTTTGAGTCAGCCAATTAACAGCCAGGTAGACGTGTACACTGAGCAGTGGATATAGAGATGAGGGTTCAGAGATGAAAGTGTGGTGGTTGTGTAGTGAATACTCACATGTTGTGTAGGACACACCAGCCACAGTGGGGGTCACCGGAGCTGAGGCACTCTCCACACGTCACGTACTGATCACATGACTCTATAGGGACCTGTGTCACCTGAAAGAAAGACAGAGGCACACACAGCAGGGTTACCATACAGTTACTATTTTAAAACCTTTAACTGCACTGGGCTCACACAGAGTGTTTCTTGGTAGTCTTAAACAAATCTACTCTGGAACAAAAGTATACACCTCACACACTTGGTTATGGGCTTAAAAGAAAGAAGACACCTGTACCATGTCAGATATTTGTATTCACTGAATACTTTGTATTCACTGGACACTGTTGACCCATAAAAACATGCGCTACATGAAACATTCTAACCTTGTTTGTAACTGAAAAGACAAAATGAACAAATCCCTTTCACCTCTTCATGTTGAAGAATACATGCTGTATTATTTTTTAGGGAATGTGTCAGGTTGAAGAATACATGCTGTATTATTTTTTAGGGAATGTGTCGGGTTGAAGAATAAATGCTGTATTATTTTTTAGGGATTGTGTCGGGTTGAGGAATACATGCTGTGTTATTTTTTAGGGAATGTGTCGGGTTGAAGAATAAATGCTGTATTATTTTTTAGAGAATGTGTCGGGTTGAAGAATACATGCTGTATTATTTTTTAGGGAATGTGTCAGGTTGGAGAATATATGCTGTATTATTTTTTAGGGAATGTGTCGGGTTGAAGAATAAATGCTGTATTATTTTTTAGGGAATGTGTCAGGTTGGAGAATATATGCTGTATTATTTTTTAGGGAATGTGTCGGGTTGAAGAATAAATGCTGTATTATTTTTTAGAGAATGTGTCGGGTTGAAGAATACATGCTGTATTATTTTTTAGGGAATGTGTCAGGTTGAAGAATACATGCTGTATTATTTTTTAGGGAATGTGTCGGGTTGAAGAATACATGCTGTATTATTTTTTAGGGAATGTGTCAGGTTGAAGAATACATGCTGTATTATTTTTTAGGGAATGTGTCGGGTTGAAAAATACATGCTGTATTATTTTTTAGGGAATGTGTCGGGTTGAAGAATACATGCTGTATTATTTTTGGGGGAATGTGTCGGGTTGAAGAATACATGCTGTATTATTTTTGGGGGAATGTGTCAGGTTGAAGAATAAATGCTGTATTATTTTTGGGGGAATGTGTCAGGTTGAAGAATAAATGCTGTATTATTTTTGGGGGAATGTGTCGGGTTGAAGAATACATCCTGTATTATTTTTTAGGGAATGTGTCAGGTTGCAGAATACATGCTGTATTATTTTTTAGAGAATGTGTCAGGTTGAAGAATACATGCTGTATTCTTTTTTAAGGAATGTGTCAGGTTGGAGAATACATGCTGTATTATTTTTTAGGGAATGTGTCAGGTTGAAGAATACATGCTGTATTATTTTTAGGGAATGTGTTGGGTTGAAGAATACATGCTGTATTATTTTTTAGGGAATGTGTCGGGTTGCAAAGCTTTTGGTAATTTATCAAAGTTACCGGAATCTTCAGTAATATTCATTTATTTTATCTGTGTCCATATTGTCCATGTATTTCTAGTTGATAGAGCATATGGTTCAAGAGAAAATAGCTAAATCAATTAAAAAAGCATTAATCAACAATGGCATTATTTTAACTAACTCTGCAACTCTTCCAACTATTGACCTTTTTCACAACTGTCACCAGTTTGACGCCAAAACTTTGACAACAAATGCATATTGAAGTAGTAAAATAAATAAAAGTTTGTAAAAAAAAATGTAAAAAAATAAAATAAATAATACATATATATATATATATATATATATATATATATATATATATATATATATATATATATATATATATAAAGGATATTTCATGCTGAAACCCTCATATTAAACACCAATGGGATTCACTAAGTTGATGGTTTATACAGTATTTAGGATAATGTTTTAAATCTTTTTCATCCTATTTTTTATTTTAAAATAATCTTCCACACAGAGGTCCAGATTATTATAGACACCTGTGATAATTGGAAGTACCCAAAAGGGCCACTAGATGTCTTGTGATAAATTACATAAAATCCCTGAAAGATTTTCTCAGAAAAAATTATTGTAGTTTCGAACGTTACTAGTAATATACCCTTCTTTTGCAACCCTAAGAATGTGTATGAATGCGTATGTCTAGTAGTAAATTGGTTCCATTGGATATTAGACACGTTAAGTCATGAGTTGTATTGATTTCTTCTCGTTCTGATAAAGACATACATAGGAGGTCAGGCAGCAATAGGAGGCTAGGAGGCCAGGCAGCCAGGCTCATTGTCTGAAATCCATTCCATCATCTAGTTTCTGTAAAGAAAACACACACTAAAACACACTCTGTCTGTAAAGAAAGCACACTCTAAAACCCAATCTGCCTGTAAAGAAAGCACACTCTAAAACACTGTCTGTAAAGAAAGCACACTCTAAAACACACTCTGTCTGTAAAGAAATCACACTCTAAAACACAATATGTCTGTAAAGAAAACACACACTAAAACACACTGTGTATAAAGAAAACACACACTCAGACACACAGATATGTGTGTGAAAGGCTCCTATACATGACATCCACACAGACTGACAAACAGACATACCAAAAGATTCCCTCTCAAATTGCCTATTCTATTGGCATACTCAGTGATTTTGTTCTACTATTACATCCCTGGATGCTGCACTTTTTTTCCAATGTATCCTGAAAAACAGGCTGCAATTCTCAAAACACGATTCACACAACTGTGTACTCTAAACACTCCCGAGTGGCACTGCATCTCATTGCAAAAGGCATCACTTCAGTCCCTGGTTCAAATCCAGGCTGAATCACATCCAGCTGTGATCGGGAGTCCCATAGGGCGGTGCACAATTGGCCCAGCGTCTTCTGTGTTGGCCAGGGTAGTCA
The DNA here is from genome assembly GCA_030435695.1 of Brachymystax lenok tsinlingensis. Classification (NCBI taxonomy): domain Eukaryota; kingdom Metazoa; phylum Chordata; class Actinopteri; order Salmoniformes; family Salmonidae; genus Brachymystax; species Brachymystax lenok. The sequence continues at coordinate 17,539,375 of CM059802.1, forward strand.
TTGTAAATAATAATTTGTTCTTAACTGACTTGCCTAGTTAAATACATATATATATATATATATATATATATATATATTTTTTTTTAAACACACTCCCACAAGGGCTCAAACTCAGACGACCTCCCTATCTAAGACCGCTTAACTTCAATTACTCTATTTCCGTGTTTGGTCATGTCTTGGTATGTTTGGAAATGGCATTCTTTGGAATGGTGGCATAAGCAGGTAAATAGGTGTGATCCATGATCTGCTCCACCACTAAATGCATCACCAAGTCACCTAGCTAGACCTGCTTTACTAATGCATTTCAATTACTGGTTCTGGGAATCAATATCACCATACCATCACCTACAGTTGAAGTTGGAAGTTTACATACACCTTAGCCAAATACATTTAAACTCAGTGTTTCACAAATCCTGACATTTAATCCTAGAAATAAATTCCGTCTTAGTTCAGTTAGGATCACCACTTTATTTTAAGAATGTGAAATGTCAGAATAATTGTAGAGAGAATGATTTATTTAAGCTTTTATTTCTTTCATCACATTCCCAGTGGGTCAGATGTTTACATACACTCAATTATTATTTGGTAGCATTGCCTTTAAATTGGGTAGCCTTCCACAAGCTTCCCACAATAAGTTGGGTGAATTTTGGTCCATTCCTCCTGACAGAGCTGGTGTAACTGAGTCAGGTTTGTAGACCTCCTTGCTCGCACACGCTTTTTCAGTTCTGCCCACAAATGTTCTATAGTATTGAGGTCAAGGCTTTGTGATGGCCATTTTGCCACAACTTTGAAAGTATGCTTTGGGCCATTTGCGACCAAGCTTTAACTTCCTGACTGATGTCTTGAGATGTTGCTTCAATATATCCACATAATTGTCCTCCCTCATGATATCATCTATTTTGTGAAGTGCACCAGTCCCTCGTGCAGCAAAGCACCCCCACAACATGATGCTGCCACCCCCGTGCTTCACGGTTGGGATGGTGTTCTTCGGCTTGCAAGCCTCCCCCTTTTTCCTCCAAACATAACAATGAAACAGTTATATTTTTGTTTCATCAGACCAGAGGACATTTCTCCAAAAAGTGTGATCTCTGTCCCCATGTGCAGTTGCAAACCGTAGTCTGTCTTTTTTATGGCAGATTTGGAGCAGTGGCTTCTTCCTTGCTGAGCGGCCTTTCAGGTTATGTTGATATAGGACTCGTTTTACTGTGGATATAGATACTTTGTACCTGTTTCCTCCAGCATCTTCACAAGGTCCTTTGCTGTTGTTCTGGGATTGATTTGCACTTTTCACACCAAAGTACGTTCATCTCTAGGAGACAGAACACGTCTCCTTCCTGAGCGGTATGAAGGCTGCGTGGTCCCATGGTGTTTATATTTGTGTTCTATTGTTTGAACAGATGAATGTGGTACCTTCAGGCATTTGGAAATTGCTCCCAAGGATGAACCAGACGTGTGGAGGTCTACAATTTATTTTCTGAGGTCTTTTATTTAGATTTTCCCATGATGTCAAGCAAAGAGACACTGAGTTTCAAGGTAGGCCTTGAAATACATCCACAGGTACACCTTAGCCTATCAGAAGCTTCTAAAGAAATGACATAATTAAACTTCTGACCCACTGGAATTGTGATACAGCGAATTATAAGTGAAATAATCTGTCTGTAAACAATTGTTGGAAAAATGACATGTGTCATGCACAAAGTAGATGTCCTAACTGACTTGCCAAAACTATAGTTTGTTAACAAGAAATTTCTAGAGACGTTGACAAACAAGTTTTAATGACTCCAACCTAAGTGTTTGTAAACTTCCGACTTCAACTGTGCATACACTATATATACAAAAGTATGTGGACCACCCTTCAAACTAGTGGATTCGGCTATTTTAGCCACACCCGTTGCTGACAGGTGTATAAAATCGAGCACACAGCCATGAAATCTCCATAGACAAACATTGGCAGTAAAGCTCAGTGACTTTCAATGTGGCACCGTCATAGGATGCCACCTTTCCAACAAGTCAGTTTGTCAAATGTATGCCCTGCTAGAGCTGCCCCGGTCAACTGTAAGTGCTGTTATTGTGAAGTGGAAACGTCCAGGAGCAACAACGGCTCAGCTGCGAAGTTGTAGGCTTAACAAGCACACAGAATGGGACAGCCGAGTGCTGAAGCGCATAGCCTGTCCTCGGTTGCAACACTCACTACCAAGTTCCAAACTGCCTCTGGAAGCAACATCAGGGCAATAACTGTTCATTGGGAGCTTCATGAAATGGATTTCCATGGCCGAGCAGCAGCACACAAGCCTAAGATCACCATGCGCAAAGCCAAGCGTTGGCTGGAGTGGTGTAAAGCTTGCCGCCATTGGACTCTGGAGCAGTGGAAATGCGTTCTGTGGAGTGATGAATCACGCTTCACCATCTATCAGTGAGACGAACGAATCTGGGTTTGGCTGATGCCAGGATACACTACCTGCCCGATTCCATAGTTTGGTGTGGGAGGAATAAGGGTCTGGGGATGTTTTTCATGGTTCGGGCTAGGTCACTTAGTTCCAGTGAAGGAAATTATTAACGCTACAGCATACAATGACATTCTAGATGATTCTGTGCTTCCAACTTTGTGGCAACAGTTTGGGGAATGCTCTTTCCTGTTTCAGGATGACATTGCACCCGTGCACAAAGCAAGGTCCACACAGAAATGGTTTGTCGAGATCGGTGTGGAATAACTTGACTGGCCTGCACAGAGACAATTGGAAATGAGTCTGACATAATGTATCTCACCACTAATGAGGTGGGTGTGTTTGATGCATGTCGAGTCTGAGCTTTTCAAAGTCAGGGGGCGAGATCGACAGTGCGCACCACATCTCTACTGTCACATCCAACCTGGATCGATGTTTGGTTTTAATGCAGATGAGAGCACTGAAACCAGCTTCACACAGATAAGAACTGGCGATGGTGGTGCTTTCAAGACAACTGGGAAATCAGAAAAATACGAGGTAAAATCATGACGTCGGTGAACTTTAGGTCGGAAAGTCAGAGCTCTAGAAAGAGGATCGAGTTCCCGAGTTGGAATTCCGAGTTGAATGACCGTTCAAAATAATTTTCCCCAGTTGGAGTTCACAGTTGTCTTGAACACAATGAAGTCAGAAGTCGAAAATGTCCATGTTCTCAGTTGTTTTGAACGTGGCATTAATCCTCTGAGGGCGACGGCAGGGTATTTATTCCCTTTGAGTCAGGAACCAAAACTCCTCCGTAGCGACCCGTGAATGCATTCGGTCACATGAGAGCTCGATCAGCTGTTCGATTTCACTTACCGGCATGTCAACTGAGCCAGGATCACAGTCAAATGGATTGGGAAGTAAGTCCCAAAGTGCTCTTCCAAGCGTTGGAGGGGATGCTGTTTTCTGTTAGAAACATGCACAGCTGAGGGAAGGGGGCATGGTTCGCTTTTGAAAGACTCTCTCCAATAAGAATTATTTCCTCTGAATCCACTGATTCGGTCACTCATCTGTAGAATGTTTTTGTATTTCTCCTGCATGCTTGTGTTCGTTCAGGATGTGTATGTGATGTGTGTGTAAATTGGTGGTGCATGTACTATGTAGGCACTGAGCCATAAGGGAGACTAAGCATCTACCACCCCACTACCACTATCGGATTAGGAGGGGCAATGTAGCCAATGTTTTATGTGCCCCACTTTGGTTCTGAAATCAGCACCACCCACTAATTAACATGGTATTTTTGCAGATTAAGTATTTTAGCTAGTAATGTATCAAAATGTATCATTTACAAATGAGCTATGACATAGCCAACGAATATATAGCACAACTTTGGATTTCACCCCGTTTGGAAGTTTTTACGGAGTGATCTTCTCTTCTTCTCTCGCTTTGGCCATGCATTCTGACGCTTTGCTATGAGATTCGAAATTGAGCTCAGCTGCATTCTGTTTCCTTTGATCATCCTTGAGATGTTTATACAACTTAATTGGAGTCCGCCTGTGGTAAATTCAATTGAGTAGACATGATTTGGCACACACCTGTATATATAGGGTCCCACAATTGACAGTGCATGTCAGAGCAAAAACCAAGCAATGAGGTCAAAGGAATTGTCCGTAGAGATCTGAGACAGAATTGTATCGAGGCACAGATCTGGGGAAGTGTACCAAAACATTTCTGCAGCATTGAAGGTCCCCAAGAACACAGAGGCCTCCATTATTCTTAAACTGAAAAAGTTTGGAACCACCAAGACTCTTCCTAGAGCTGGCCGCCTGGCCAAACTGAGCAATCGGGGGAGAAGGGCCTTGGTCAGGCAGGTGACCAAGAACCTGATGGTCACTGACAGAGCTGCATAGTTCCTCTGTGGAGATGGGAGAAACTTCCAGAAGGACAACTATCGCTGCAGCACTCCACCAATCAGGCCAGACGGAAGCCACTCCTCAGTAAAAGACACATGACAGCCCGCCAAAAGGCACCCGCCAAAAGGCACCTAAAGGACTCAGACCATGACAAACAAGACTCTCTAGTCTGATGAAACCAAGAGTGAACGCTTTGGCCTGAATGCCAAGCATCACGTCTGGAGGAATCCTGGCACCATCCCTACTGTGAAGCATGGTGGTGGCAGCATCATGCTGTGCGGATGTTTTTCAGTGGCAGGGACTGATAGACTATTCAGGATTGAGGGAAAGATGAACGGAGCAAAGTACAGAGAGATCCTTAATGAAAACCTGCTCCAGAGGGCTCAGGACTTCAGACTGGGGTGAAGGTTCACCTTCCAACAGGACAACGACCCTAAGCACAAAGCCAAGACAATGCTTTGGATTGTCTCTGAATGTCCTTGAGTGGCCCAGCCAGAGCCTGGAGCTCGAACATCTCTGGAGAGACCTGAAAATAGCTGTGAAGTGACGCTCCACATCCAACCTGACAGAGGTTGAGAGGATCTGCAGAGAAGAACGGGAGAAACCCCACAAATACCAAGCTTGTAGCGTCATACCCAAGAAGACTTGAGGCTGTAATCACTTCCAAAGGTGCTTACACAAAGTACTGAGTAAAGGGTCTGAATACTTATGTAAATGTGATATTTCCGTTTTTTATTTAGAATATATTTGCAAACATTTAAAAAAAACTGTTTTTGCTTTGTCCTTATGGGTATTGTGTAGATTAATGAGGGGAAAAAACTATTGAATCCATTTTAGAAAAAGGCTGTAATGTAACAAAATGTGGAAAGAGTCAAGGGGTCTGAATACTTTCCGAATATTTTAAGCAAAACTTCCAAAACTATTGCTGATGGTGAACCTGAATAATCAAAATAAAATCTCTTGTAAGCCCCGTTCAGCAGGTATCGCCAGATGTCTCCGGTAGCTTACTTCTATTCCAGTAAAACACCACATAGATAACTGATATTGCCTGTGATTGTTCGGCATGCAAAATTACTTGTAGACCAATAACTGTCTACACCGTTATATGCAGTTCAACACTGAAGGAGAGGTCACATCAGCTATCACAAAATATGAGAGGTATTTTCGGGGAAAAAAATAAAAATATCAGTGAACCAGTGATTCGTAACGTTTGATGTTCTGACCAACGCATGCTACATTTGGATCAGTTTAGGGGCCGCAGACCGATGCACTTATATCTTAAACATTTGAATAGGGGATTGATGTGTATCATAACAGTGCATTATTTCATCCCTACTAAAGTCTTCCAGCTGGGAGGCCTGCATAGCAGTCAGCCTGTTCACCTCAGGCCCAGTGCAATGATCCTCTCACACCGGTCTCTCCTAGGGAGATTTCAGTACACAGACACAAAGACCACATACTGTACAGAATATCTCCACAGAGCACAGGGACACATGAAGGAAAGGATTTTCAAAATGCACAGGATATCAGCTTTACAAACAGGGTAAGTAAACAACATGGTCACAACCAACACGGATAAACCCATTATGCTTCCAACACTATCCTTTTAACACTATCTTTTCAACACTATCCTTCCAACATTATCCTTCCAACATTATCCTTCAAACATTATCCTTCCAATACTATCCTTCCAACATTATCCTTCCAATACTATCCTTCCAATACTATCCTTCCAACTACAGTATATTTTATTTGAAAGCATCCAGTATAACATACAAAGAGACCCAGCGTTTCTGACAGACAAGGCCAACCTCTCTCTATTCAGCCCTATCTCTTCCTGTCTCTCTCTTCAGATCGATGGCCAGTGTGAGACTGGGGGCCCACTGGGAGGGAGGGGCAGAGTAACACCCCATTTGGTGCTTTTAAGAGCCCCCTGTGTTCCACAAACACAGGCCTGTTGTACGGCAGGGGCTGGGTGAAGGGCTGGGTTAGGGGCTGGGTGAGCTTAGGAGGCAGGGGTTGGGCCCCTATAGCTATCCACCTGTCCCAGGCTGTGTAGTGAGGCCCTCAGCACACAAAGGGAGCCATTGACACGTAAGTCGGGGCGTCAACAGCGGCTGCACTGTGTACAGGGTTCTTCACACTCACTCCCGTTACATTAACCCCCATAAACACACACACAGTCTGGTACAGCTAACCTTGTGGGCAAAAAACAATTCAGTCCCATTCAAAATCCTATTTTCCCTAACCCCTGACCCGGTATCCTCTCTCCATAGTTTTCTCCGCACATGGTGAAACCAATAAAACTCTTTACTTTCCCTGACTGAGGCAGATCCATTTCAAGGCCATAACAATAAGAAGACAGCTGTCAGGAGGTTAGGAGTGAGACCCTGATAATGAAATAACGTTACCAGACCCAAGGCAGTGTCAGCGAGTATACAAACACATACAAAGAGAAACAAAGGCAGACAAACAACACAGACATAAATAGAGATATTTAGACAGAGAAAGACAAAGAAAGAGAGAGAAAGACAGAGGGATTATTGATGTATTGTCCAGAGTGGGTTTGTACAGCGAAGGTAATGAAGACAGGGGGTGTAGGGGTGGAGAGAGGTGGAGGGAGAGATGGAGGGAGGTGGAGGGAGAGGTGGAGGGAGGTGGAGGGAGAGGTGGAGGGAGAGATGGAGGGAGGTGGAGGGAGAGAGAGGTGGAGGGAGGTGGAGGGAGAGATGGAGGGAGGTGGAGGGAGAGGTGGAGGGAGGTGGAGGGAGAGATGGAGGGAGGTGGAGGGAGAGGTGGAGGGAGGTGGAGGGAGAGATGGAGGGAGAGGTGGAGGGAGAGATGGAGGGAGAGATGGAGGGAGGTGGAGGGAGAGATGGAGGGAGGTGGAGGGAGAGATGGAGGGAGAGATGGAGGGAGGTGGAGGGAGAGGTGGAGGGAGAGATGGAGGGAGGTGGAGGGAGAGTTGGAGGGAGGTGGAGGGAGAGGTGGAGGGAGAGATGGAGGGAGGTGGAGGGAGAGATGGAGGGAGGTGGAGGGAGAGGTGGAGGGAGGTGGAGGGAGAGATGGAGGGAGGTGGAGGGAGAGGTGGAGGGAGGTGGAGGGAGAGGTGGAGGGAGAGATGGAGGGAGGTGGAGGGAGAGGTGGAGGGAGGTGGAGGGAGAGATGGAGGGAGGTGGAGGGAGAGGTGGAGGGAGAGATGGAGGGAGGTGGAGGGAGAGATGGAGGGAGGTGGAGAGAGGTGGAAGGAGGGATGGAGGGAAGTGGAGAGAGGTGAAGGGGAGGGGTGGAGAGGGGGATCAGAGCAGAGCAGCTGTTGGCCAGCTCAGCACACGCTGCAGTCACTCAACACAGCAGGCCAGACAGCACAATGAGGCCCGTTCTCCCACCGTGAGGAGAGGACAGCAGAGGACTGTGAGTGTGTCTGTTTACTGTATATGCTCAGTATGTGCAGACCTCCATACAATATGACTGTCTTTTGAAGACAAAGAGAGACAAAGAGAGAATAATACTACAAATCTGCGATAGAACGGTGGCACATCTCCATAAGCAACGAGGGGTAGCGTTATATGGTAAATTAATTGTATCATTCTTCTAAGTGAATGCTAATGTAATCTAAGGTATGAGAGGAACTCGGTAGTGGGGCAGGTAATGAGCGAGAAGGGGATGGTTACAGCCCAGGCACACACAGGCACCACTGCATGACTGGCATCCACACTTACAAGACTATGAATGAATGGGTTTTGTATGGGTTATGACTTTGTTTGGAAGTCTTTAAATAGGTACCCTTCAAATAAAGAGTTTATTTCTTCACGCCTATAAATGTTAAATGTGGAGCTTTTTGTCCTGACTTCGTTGACTGAATGTTGCTGTAAAGCTGCTAAAACGTTGTAATATTGTTCCCTGGCTGATGTAGGCTTATGTAGAGGCTGAGAGAGAGAGAAATAGTTTACTGTTCATTTTTTATTGATTATTTCACTTTTGTTTATTATCTATTTCACTTGCTTTGGCCATGTAAACATATGTTTGCCATGCCAATAAAGCCCTTTGAATTGAATTGAGAGAGTGAAAGAGAGAGAGCTGTCAGTGGGAGACTGGCTGAGCAGACAGAGCTGTCAAAACGGAATGAAGAAGAGAGACGGAGAGAAGGAAGGAGAGATGAAGAGAAAGCACATAAGGACACATCATCAGTACTGTCAGAGAAAGACTGATGGCTACCCTCAGAGTGAGCGCACACACACACACACACACACACACACACACACACACACACACACACACACACACACACACACACACACACACACACACACACACACACACACACAACCACACTCTTCTGCCCAGCACACAGCAGAACATTACAATATATGATCATTAGAAAGCAGGAGGATTCCTCTAAACATGAGGGATAAACGGTCATTCTAACCCTCTATCGGCAATGCTGTCCTGAGACCCAGCCATGCTGTCCTGAGACCCAGCCATGCTGTCCTGAGACCCAGCCATGCTGTCCTGAGACCCAGCCATGCTGTCCTGAGACCCAGCCATGCGGTCCTGAGACCCAGCCATGCGGTCCTGAGACCCAGCCATGCGGTCCTGTGACCCAGCCATGCTGTCCTGAGACCCAGCCATGCTGTCCTGAGACCCAGCCATGCGGTCCTGTGACCCAGCCATGCGGTCATGTGACCCAGCCATGCTGTCCTGAGACCCAGCCATGCGGTCCTGTGACCCAGCCATGCGGTCCTGAGACCCAGCCATGCGGTCCTGTGACCCAGCCATGCGGTCCTGAGACCCAGCCATGCGGTCCTGAGACCCAGCCATGCGGTCCTGAGACCCAGCCATGCTGTCCTGAGACCCAGCCATGCTGTCCTGAGACCCAGCCATGCGGTCCTGAGACCCAGCCATGCGGTCCTGTGACCCAGCCATGCGGTCCTGAGACCCAGCCATGCTGTCCTGAGACCCAGCCATGTTGTCCTGAGACCCAGCCATGCACACTGCTCCAGCATGATGGATCGAGGGAAAGGAGAGAGTGTGTGGTGTTAGTGGTGTGCGGGTCAGCTGTTAGTTCGCCCACACCACCCGCAATTGCTAATAACCCATCTGCAACCGCCTGACTAGTCTATATGTGATACATTTAAAATGTGAGGCCTGCACCCGACCCTAACCTGATAATATAGACAATGTGCTGTAGGCTAGAGTAAGAGGCGGCGGAATAGTTTTTTTGCTTGATTTACATGTTTCTGCTTCAACTTCCCTATAATCAGATACAGCCTCTCCTCTGTCATTATATGTTGCCCTAGAAGTCTAAATAAACCCTTTCTCACCAAAATAATGTCATATTAAAATCGATAAAATAAATGCTTCAATCTAGTTGACATCAGTAAAGTTTACTAAAGACGTTTAGGAACCGGGGAGAAAATGCAATATACCAAAGATTATTCAGGAAAGAATTCCAAATAACATTCGTTTGACCTGAAGTAAGGAAATAGAAAGCTGTTTCTGCTAAGATTTCAGTTTGGTTTGGAGGCATATTTTATGTGGTTGAAATACTATCAGCTTTATGATGGTGATAAATCTTCTAAAGGATCGGACCCTTCTTTTCCATTTTGTGTGTGTTTTCTCTTTATTCAACCCGACAGACACCCACCCGCCCTTCATCCACACAATATTTAATGATCGTAAACCTGCCCAACCCACGGATAAAACCATGGGGACTGCGGATTATGAGTCAACCCGCGCATCACTAGTGTGTGTTAAGAGCCAGACGTACTCCAGCACTCAGAAACCCATCGTTGCCAGGAAGGCAGAGAGGAAGCAATTCCACCAGCCATTACCAAGGCAACAGGCCTAGTTTTGACCTCACAGCGCCCCCCACCTACCACAGCTGGCACCTCTGGGACAGCCTGCTACCTACACCCTTACACCCCTCTCCTTTACACCTCCCAACCCCCATCCATTTTTTATGAGAGCAGCCAGCCCACCACGTCACTGGAATTAGAAACATCGATCATCCACACACACCTTTCCCCACTGAGAGAGAGAGAGAGATGGAGAGAGAAAGAGATGGTGGGGAGGGTGGTGAGAGGGCGGGAGGGAGGGAGAGAGAGAGGGGGGAGAGGGAGAGAGAGTGGGGGAGAGAGAGATAGATAGAGAGGGGGGAGGGGAGAGAGTGGGGTAGGGAGGGAGGGGGGATAGAGATAATGAATAATGCTACAATGGGACAATGATCCACTAGCGATAAGTGTGAGTGGGTGACAGACCCCCTGGATATCCCAACTCCCCATCCACTAACCCCCTCTACCACCTCTGTAACCTGGCATGCTAAGCCAACTGAAACACTCCACAAGGCCACGGGCCACAACTACTACTATACCCCGCTCACACACACACAGCCACTGACACAGACATACACACAAATCCATTCTCCCTTCTGAAATTCACCAGACTGACCACTCTCTCAGCTTCAAGGTCACCACCCTCTCTGACAATAGGAGGTCTGCTCTGCAGAAATGATCCATGGCTGGAGAGCATTACAGATAGAGCATGTAGCCCACATAGAGCTGGAAAGCTATTCTGAGAGAATAGAAGATGACAGGGCATGCACACCTCCTCTCCTCCTCTCTCCCCTAATCTCTTCTCCGCCCTCCTCTAATCTCCCCTCTCCTCTTCTCCACCCTCCTCTCCTTCCCTCTCCTCCTCTCTCCCCTCCTCTCCCCTCTCCTCCACTCTACTCTGCTTTCCTCTCCTCCAATCTTCCCACCTCTCCCCTCTACTCTCCTTTCTTCTCCTCCTCTCTTCTCCTCCATCCTCTCATCTCTCCTCTCCTCTGATCTCCCCTCTCCTTTTCTCCACTCTCCTTTCCACTCCTCCTCTCTCCCCTCTCCTCCATCTCTCCTTCTCTCCCCTCCTCCATCTCTCCTTCTCTCCCCTCCTCCATCTCTTCTGCTCTCCTTGCCTCTCTCCATCCTCTCCTCTGCTTCTTTCTCACCTCCTCTCCTCTCCTCTCCTCCCCTCTCCTTTCTTCTCCTCCTCTCTTCTCCTCTATCCTCTCATCTCCCATCTCTTCTCATCTCCCCTCTCCTCTTCTCCACTCTCCTTTCCCCTCTCCTCCATCTCCCCTTCTCTCCCCTCCTCCATCTCCTCTCCTCTCCCCCCCTCTCCTCTCCTCTCTCCTCTCCTCTCCTCTCCTCTCCTCTCCTCTCCTCTCCTCCTCCTCTCCTCCTCCTCTCCTCTCCTCTCCTCTCCTCTCCTCTCCTCTCCTCTCCTCTCCTGTCAGTTCAGTGAGAAGAAGAAAATAGAGTGGAGGAGAGAAAAGGAGATTGTGCTACAGCAGGCACAGTACCACCACTGCTGCTGCCTGGCCAAGCAGAGCCAATGAGCTCCAACTACCCACTGCCCCTTCTGAGGAGTCAGTCAGCATGCCACTCTGCCACCCCTCTTACTCCAGACAGACAGTGCCAAAGCCCCATGCATCCCTTTCCTTTCCTCACACTGTGAAGCTGAAGGAGTGGTCTCTGGCATCAGAAAGAGCCAACAGACAGACACACTGACAGAACAGGAGGGGAGGGGAGGAAAGAGGAGAAACCCAATGTGTGGCATTTGATGACCGCATTCTGAACTCAGTCGGTCTGAATAAAGAGAATTCTAAGTTTACATAACCAAGGTAAATTAACAATCACTTGTTAGAAGGCTCAGGCTGAGGTTACACACACAGAGACGCGCACACACACACATGCACGCAGAAAAACAAACTCACTCACTCACACACGTGGCATTGGATTTCAACATGTGTTCCCTGAATCGATTGCCAACTGCATAGATTAATGACAAACTGGAGCAGCGGGTTCCGTGTGGCTGGGGGGGTAACTGAGGTGATTGCTTGTACCCAGTAGCTGTACTACTGCCTTGGTGTGGATACAAGTAGTCTGGACAGATACACAAGGAAGGAGTGTATAGGCTATAGGAGTGCCCAATGGTGCTCTACAAAGCTAGGGAAGAGTGTGTGTGAAGGAGGGGGGATGGGGTAAGGGAGCAACAAGGGAGATTAGGAATAATGGAGAGAGGGAATCAACTAGAGAAAAGAGGATGAAAAACACATCCAGTCGATCAAGCTAGGAGTGTATCAATTATGTATGGAGGGGGGAGATGGAGAGAGGTGGGGGAGTGAAGGGTAGGGGGGAGTAGGGGAGGTTAGAGGGAGAGGAGGGGAGGTTAGAGGTAGAAGAGGGTGGGGAGGGAGTAGGGGGGAAGCAGAGGGAGAGGGAGATGGGAGAAAGGTAGGGAAGGGGGATGTAGGGGGAGAGGTAGGGGAGAGGTAGAGGAGAGGTAGGGGAGAGGTAAGGGAGAGGTAGGGGAGAGGGAGAGGAGAGGTAGGGGAAGGGGGGATGTAGGGGAGAAGTAGAGGAGAGGTAGAGGAGAGGTAGGGGAGAGGTAGGGGAGAGGTAGAGGAGAGGTAGGGGAGATGTAGGGGAGAGGTAGAGGAGAGGTAGGGGGAGAGGTAGAGGAGAGGTAGGGGAGAGGTAGGGGGAGAGGTAGGGGAGAGGTAGGGGAGAGGTAGGGGAGAGGTAGAGGGAGAGGTAGGGGAGAGGTAGGGGGAGGTAAGGGGAGAGGTAGAGGAGAGGTGAGGAGAGGTAGGGAGAGGAGGAGGAGAGGTAGGGGAGAGGTGGGAAAGGTAGAGGGATATGTAGAGGAGAGGTAGAGGAGAGGGGAGAGGTAGAGGAGAGGTAGGGGAGAGGTAGAGGAGAGGTAGAGGATATGTAGAGGAGAGGTAGGGGAGAGGTAGGGAGAGGTAGAGGAGAGGTAGAGGAGAGGTGGGGGAGAGGTAGGGGAGGTGGGAGAGGTAGAGGAGAGGTAGAGGAGAGGTGGGGGAGAGGTGGAGGAGAGGTGGGAGAGGTGGAGGAAAGGGTGGGGATATGTAGAGGAGAGGGTAGAGGAGAGGTGGGGAGAGGCAGAGGAGAGGTAGAGGAGAGGGAGAGGTGTAGAGGAGAGGTGAGGAGAGGTAGAGGAGAGGTAGGGAGAGGTAGGGGAGAGGTGAGGAGAGGCAGAGGAGAGGTAGGGAAGGGGGATGTAGGGGGAGAGGTAGAGGAGAGGGGGAGAGGCAGAGGAGAGGCAGAGGAGAGGTAGGGAGGTGGGGAGAGGTGGGAGAGGTGGGGAGAGGTAGAGGAGGGAGAGGGGAGATGTGGGGAGAGGTGGGGGAGAGGTGGGGGAGAGGTAGGAGAGGAGAGGTAGGGGAGAGGTAGAGGAGAGGTAGGGGGAGAGGTAGAGGAGAGGTAGAGGAGAGGTAGAGGAGAGGTGGGGGAGATGTAGGGGGAGAGGTAGGGAGAGAGGTGAGGGAGAGGGGGGGGAGGTGGGGAGAGGTGAGGAGGAGGTGCAGAGGATAGGTAGAGGAGAGAGGGAGGAGAGGCAGAGGAGAGGTAGAGGAGAGGTGGGGGAGAGGTGGGGAGATGTAGAGGAGATGTAGAGGAGAGGTGGGGAGAGGTGGGGAGAGGCAGAGGAGAGGTAGGGAGGTAGTAGGGGGAGATGCAGAGGAGAGGTGGGAGAGGTGAGAGGGAGAGGGTGGGGAGAGGTAGGGGAGAGGGGTGGAGGGGAGGGAGGTGGAGAGGTGGGGAGAGAGGGAGGTGGGGAGGGAGAGGAGATGAGAGGGAGAGGGTGGGGGAGAGGTGGAGGAGAGGTGGGAGAGGTGGGAGGGAGAGGTGGGGGAGAGGAGAGGAGGAGAGGTAGAGGAGAGGGGAGAGAGAGGTGAGAGGGAGAGAGGAGATGGGAGGAGGTGGGAGGAGAGGTGCAGGGAGAGGTAGGGGAGAGGTGGAGGAGAGGTAGAGGGAGATGTAGAGGGAGAGGTGGGGAGAGGTGGGGGAGAGGTAGAGGAGAGGTAGAGAGGTAGAGGAGAGGTGGGGGAGGTAGGGAGAGGTGGGGAGAGGTAGATGAGAGGAGATGTGGGGAGAGGTAGAGATGCAGGGAGAGGTAGGGGGAGAGGTAGGAGAGGTAGAGGAGAGGGAGAGGAGAGGTAGAGGAGAGGTAGGGAGGAGGTAGAGGAGAGGTAGAGAGAGGTGAGAGGAGAGGTAGAGGAGAGGTAGGGGAGGCAGAGGGGAGGGAGAGGAGAGGTGAGAGGAGATGTAGAGGAGATGAGAGGAGATGTAGAGGAGAGGTAGGGGAGAGGTAGAGGAGAGGTGCAGAGGAGATGTAGAGAGGAGGTGGGGAGAGGTAGAGGAGATGTAGGGAGAGGCAGAGGAGAGGTGGAGGAGAGGTAGAGGAGAGGTAGAGGAGGTGGGGAGAGGAGGAGAGGTAGAGGAGAGGTAGAGGAGAGGTAGAGGAGAGGTAGGGAGAGGTAGGGGAGAGGTAGAGGAGATGTAGAGGAGAGGTAGAGGAGAGGTAGAGGAGAGGTAGAGGAGATGTAGAGGAGAGGTAGGGAGAGGTAGAGGAGAGGTAGAGGAGATGTAGAGGAGAGGTAGAGGTGTTTGGAGAAGCAACCAGTGTAAATGAAAAGGTTTCTCCACAGGTATCACTTCTGAAAGCCCTCACATGGGAGATTTGGATTATTCCACATGAATCGCTGGAAAACACCGTCCAGTTGACCACCGTACAGTGCACGCACAGACACACACACACTCAATAACCTCTCCAACAACCTCTGCTACTACAAACAGACAACCCCATGGAGATGGAGCAGAGAAAAACAGGCATGTATACTCACCAAAACATGAATAGATTGTTTTGTGTGCACAACGGCACATCTTGTTCTCTCTCTCTCTCTCTCTCTCTCTCTCTCTCTCTCTCTCTCTCTCTCTCTCTCTCTCTCTCTCTCTCTCTCTCTCTCTCTCTCTCTCTCTCTCTCTCTCTCTCTCTCTCTCTCTCTCTCTCTCTCTCTCTCTCTCTCTCTCTCTCTCTCTCTCTCTCTCTCTCTCTCTCTCTCTCTCTCTCTCTCATCCTAACGCTAGACTGAGTCCTTAATAAGCTTACAGAAACGCTGACGTAAAAACACACATTCCTTTACTCATGCATGAATGGGTTTCTATGAATAATGCAAGCTGAACCAGCAGCAAGAGCATGTACGGTACTGTAGAAGTGGGTGGTAAAGTATTTGCAGGTAAATAGTAACCCAGTATCAGTGAGTGAGTGAGATCCTCCAACATCTACCATAGCTTCATGGAGCTCCACAGAGCCACAGAAAGTAAAGGTGGGAGAGATACTCACTACTTACATACCTACACTGGCTGTTCTGCCATCTCAAAGCTAGCTACAGTATAGAATGAGTGCGGGAGAGAATGTATTTGCCGAACAGTTACTTTGAGGAAGTAGAATACTGAGAGAAGGAGAAAAAAGAGAGGAATTCCATTAAGGCAGGCAGGCAGGTATCAGATAGCAGGCTAGAGAGCAGAGGCTGGTCACTCCATGTCATACCGGCACTGAGGACAAACTTGCCTCTCTCTCTTAGTTCTGTAATTAATTCAGGAGGCTACAGTAAGATGAAGAAACGACATAGAGTACATGCCGCTCCGCTCGGCTACACTGAGCACCCAGCCCCCTCTGGCCTCCCCCTCTGATTATAGAGCAATGCTGACATTTAGGAGGTGTGCACCAGAGTAGGGTGTGTGTGTGTCTCCTCACTGTGCCTCACAGCATCCCTTCTCTTGTCCTCGCAGCACACAGAGACTCTGGCAGCGCAGCACTGTGGGTAGTGTGATGTAATGGAAGGATGGTGGCTACCGTCACACTGCGGCTGATTGCACCTGGCACCCCTCCTCCTAGTCCGCCAACCAGTTATTCACTACACTACATCTCCATCCAGCAAATCAAACCAAATCCCATGTTATTTTTCACATGCTTCATAAACAACAGGTGTAGACTAACAGTGAAATGCTTAGTTCCGGGTCACACAGACAGAGAGAGGCAGAGTAGGCCCCAGACCACACTGTTGTATGTGCATGCCGTAGTCAGTTCTGGTCATTCAGAGTGGTTATGAATGATGGGGGTGGAACAAGGAGTCCCTCTCTACTTGTCTAAATGTTAAAGCAGTTAGAGAACCAGACTGGAGAATCCTGCATTGTCCTGCTAACACTGGATCTGCAATAGAGGCTCTATTGATGTATCCCGCCATGGAGTTGAAGACAGATCCTTCTACTATATGGAGATAGGGAGATAATGATAGATCTTAACTGGTGGGACGGGAATGAAGATACATATCTGTCTGTCTGTCTGTCTGTAGCCAGCAATGAGTGCCATGCACCAGTCAGCATGTGAAGAGTTAATAAAGCAGCATGTGAAGAGTTAATAAAGCAGCATGTGAAGAGTTAATAAAGCAGCATGTGAAGAGTTAATAAAGCAGCATGTGAAGAGTTAATAAAGCAGAATGTGGAGAGTTAATAAAGAAGCATGTGGAGAGTTAATAAAGCAGCATGTGGAGAGTTAATAAAGCAGCATGTGGAGAGTTAATAAAGCAGCATGTGGAGAGTTAATAAAGCAGCATGTGAAGAGTTAATAAAGCAGCATGTGGAGAGTTAATAAAGCAGCATGTGGAGAGTTAATAAAGTAGCATGTGGAGAGTTAATAAAGCAGCATGTGAAGAGTTAATAAAGCAGCATGTGAAGAGTTAATAAAGCAGCATGTGGAGAGTTAATAAAGCAGAATGTGGAGAGTTAATAAAGCAGCATGTGGAGAGTTAATAAAGCAGCATGTGGAGAGTTAATAAAGCAGCATGTGGAGAGTTAATAAAGCAGCATGTGGAAAGTTAATAAAGCAGAATGTGAAGAGTTAATAAAGCAGCATGTGGAGAGTTAATAAAGCAGCATGTGAAGAGTTAATAAAGCAGCATGTGAAGAGTTAATAAAGCAGCATGTGGAGAGTTAATAAAGCAGCATGTGGAGAGTTAATAAAGCAGCATGTGGAGAGTTAAGAGAGCAGCATGTGGAGAGTTAATAAAGCAGCATGTGGAGAGTTAATAGAGCAGCATGTGGAGAGTTTATAAAGCAGCATGTGGAGAGTTAATAAAGCAGCATGTGGAGAGTTAATAAAGCAGCATGTGGAGAGTTAATAAAGCAGCATGTGGAGAGTTAATAAAGCAGCATGTGGAGAGGTGTGTGTGTGTTATTACAGATATATGACACTCTTTGTTGACATGTCTGCCTTTGTGTGTATGTGTATGTATGTGTGTGTATATGTGTGTAGATGTGAGTATGTATACGTGTGCATGTATACGTGTGTATGTGTATGCGTGTGTATGTATGTGTATGTGTGTGTATATGTGTATATACGTGTGTATGTGTTATATATGTGTGTATGTGTGTGTATGTGTATATACGTGTGTATGTGTGTGTATGTGTATGTATGTGTATGTGTGTGTATATGTGTGTATGTGTGTGTATGTGTGTATATGTGTATATACGTGTGTATGTGTGTATGTGTGTATATGTGTGTATATGTGTATATACGTGTGTATGTGTGTGTATATGTGTATATACGTGTGTATGTGTGTGTATGTGTGTGTATGTGTATATACGTGTGTATGTGTGTGTATGTGTGTGTATATGTGTGTATATGTGTGTATGTGTATGTATGTGTATGTGTGTGTATGTGTGTGTATGTGTGTGTATGTGTGTGTATATGTGTGTATATGTGTATATACGTGTGTATGTGTGTATGTGTATGTATGTGTATGTGTATGTGTGTGTATATGTGTATATACGTGTGTATATGTGTGTATACGTGTGTATGTGTGTATGTGTATGTATGTGTATATGTGTGTTTTTTGTCTCTCCCTCAGTGCGTGGTTTACATACAGATGGTGGGTTGGGCTGCACCCCACTGCTCTGGTGGCCCGGTGGGCTATGAGGCTTTGGGTTGAGGTGTGTGTGTGTGTGTGTGTGTGTGTGTGTGTGTGTGTGTGTGTGTGTGTGTGTGTGTGGAGGGCAAGGGCGTGTGCGGGGCTATGGTGTGGGGAGCCGCAGGAGGGGATGTTAAAGGAGAAGAGGATTTAAAACCAACCAGGCTCAGGTGGCACAGACATTACACTGAGATCACACCACAATCTCTGTCCCTCCCTCCCTTCCTGTCTCTCCCTTTCTCTCTCTCCCCTCCCTCCCTCCCTCAATGTGTTGGGACTGGGAGCTAGCTAAAATGCAGACAACATTAGCACAGCAGATATGCCACCTGTGCATTCAGCAGGACATCACACAGATGAGGATTCTTCCTCAATTAACTGATCCTGTCTGACCAATACTACTGTTACAATACTACTGTTACAATACTACTGTTACAATACTACTGTTACAATACTACTGTTACAATACTGGGTATTGCTCCTACAACCACTTGTATGACTCTCTGTCATTGTAAATAAGAATTTGTCCTTAACTGACTTGCTTAGTTAAATAAAAGGTTACATTTGTTTTGTTTTTAAATAAGATAAATAAAGTAAAAACAAAATTATATATAAAAACGTCTTTCAAAGATAATTGGTAAAAATCCAAATATTTTCATTGTAAAGGGTTTAAACACTGTTCCCCATGCTTGTTCAATGAACCATAAACAACTAATGAACATGCACCTGTGGAACGGTCGTTAAGACACTGAAGAGGCCTTTCTACTGACTCCAAACACCAAAAGAAAGATGCCCAGGGTCCCTGTGTCACGACTTCAGCCGAAGTCGGCTCCTCTCCTTGTTCGGGCGGCGTTCAGCGGTCGACGTCACCAGCTTTCTAGCCATCGCCGTTCCATTATTCAGGTACAGGATGGCAACAACAACTGCCCAAGTTACACCAGGAACGCACAATCCCTCAATCAGTGCTCAGACTGTCCGCAATAGGCTGAGAGAGGCTGGACTGAGGGCTTGTAGGCCTGTTGTAAGGCGGGTCCTCACCAGACTTCACAGGCAACAACATTGCCTATGGGCACAAACCCACCGTCGCTGGACCAGACAGGACTCAAAAAGTGCTCTTCACTGACGAGTCGCGGTTTTGTCTCACCAGGGGTGATGGTTAGATTTGCGTTTATCGACGAAGGAATGAGCGTTACACCGAAGCCTGTACTCTGGAGCGGGATCGATTTAGAGGTGGAGGGTCCGTCATGGTCTGGGGCGGTGTGTCACAGCATCATCGGACTGAGCTTGTTGTCATTGCAGGCAATCTCAACGCTGTGTGTTACAGGGAAGACATCATCCTCCCTCAGGTGGTACCCATCCTGCAGGCTCATCCTGACATGACCCTCCAGCATGACAATGCCACCAGCCATACTGCTCGTTCTGTGCGTGATTTCCTGCAAGACAGGAATGTCAGTGTTCTGCCATGGCCAGCGAAGAGCCCGGATCTCAATCCCATTGAGTATGTCTGGGACCTGTTGGATCGGAGGGTGAGGGCTAGGGCCATTCCTCCCAGAAATGTCAGGGAACATGCAGGTGCCTTGGTGGAAGAGTGGGGTAACATCTCACAGCAAACTGCCAAATCTGGTGCAGTCCACGAGGAGGAGATGCACTGCAGTACTTCATGCAGCTGGTGGCCACACAAGACACTGACTTACTTTTGATTTTGACCCCCTTTGTTAATTAAGGGACACATTATTCAATTTCTATTAGTCACATGTCTGTGGTACTTGCTCAGTTTATGTCTCAGTTGTTGAATCTTGTTATGTTCATACAAATAAGTTTGCTGAAAATAAACGCAGTTGACAGTAAGAGGACGTTTCTTTTTTTGCTGACTTTACATATACTAAATAAAAATTGTACAAAACAAATACAGTGGTATACCATGAAAGTCTGGGGAATACAGTGAGGGAAAAAAGTATTTGATCCCCTGCTGATTTTGTACGTTTGCCCACTGACAAAGAAATGATAATTTGAATGGTAGGTTTATTTGAACAGTGAGAGACAGAATAACAACAAAACAATCCAGAAAACGATTTTAAAAATTTTTATAAATTGATTTGCATCTGGATTTTTTTGTTGTTATTCTGTCTCTCACTGTTCAAATAAACCTACCATTAAAATTATAGACTGATAATTTCTTTGTCAGTGGGCAAACGTACAAAATCAGCAGGGGATCAAATACTTTTTTCCCTCACTGTATGTGTGTGTGTGTGTGTGTGTGTGTGTGTGTGTGTGTGTGTGTGTGTGTGTGTGTGTGTGTGGTGTTAAAATCCTTGTCAGAGTCAGATAGAGAAAGAAAATATATATATATTAAGGAGAGAGAGAGATAGTCTTTCTGACAGTCCCCAGTCTTTTTGTTTGGGAAGGTGTTATAGAAGAGAAAAACAACATAATGAGATGAAACATACAGTACAGTAGGCTACAAGTATGATAAATGCAACGAACAAGGCTCTCATAAAGAATCCTGAAACCACACAGTAGGTTCTTTGTCTTAGTCCACCACAAAACCATTACAGTAGCTTTCTAACTGAATGTCTCTCATGCCAAACATCTTACTGCACCATGATCCTGTCTGGACCAAATATCTTACTGCACCCTGATCCTGTCTGGACCAAATATCTTATTTAACTCTGATCCTGTCTAGACCAAATATCTTACTGCACCCTGATCCTGTCTGGACCAAATATCTTACTGCACCCTGATCCTGTCTGGACCAAATATCTTATTTAACTCTGATCCTGTCTGGACTAAATATCTTACTGCACCTTGATCCTGTCTGGACTAAATATCTTACTGCACCTTGATCCTGTCTGGACTAAATATCTTACTGCACCTTGATCCTGTCTGGACTAAATATCTTACTGCACCTTGATCCTGTCTGGACCAAATATCTTACTGCACCCTGATCCTGTCTGGACCAAATATCTTACTAATATCCCATTTACAAGTGCAGAGCAGAGCTAATATGTCTGTCTGTCTGTCTGTCTGTCTGTCTGTGTCTTTGCTTTAAATAAAATTACTGGTCTTATCTACACCATACTCTTTCTCAAATGATTTCTCCTCAAATGTTGCATGGTGGATATGATGTTATATACAGTGATCCACATTTATCTTTTATCTGTGAGGTTGTGTTATTTTTCTTATCTCTCAGAAGTGAGTCCCCTCTAGACGGACTTCCATCACCAAGCCTCTAGCTGCTCCTTACAGCGCTAGCTATTACACTGACAGTATTACTGCTGCAAAGGGACACAACACACACATGCATAGTCGCATACACACAACACTATGGATATATTACACACACACGCAACACTGAAAACACACACAGCTTTGTTTTAGTGAATTTTCTGGACTTTTTGAGGAGTAAACATGTATTCCTATTCAAAATAGCTATTTCCCCTAACCCCTAAACCTTCAGCCTAAAATAAAACGTTACAAAATCCAGAACATTATTTCATACATGTGTTCATACTTTGTCAGGACATTGTGGTGACTTGTCAGGACATTGTGGTGACTTGTCAGGACATTGTGGTGACTTGCCAGGACATTCTGGTGACTTGCCAGGACATTCTGGTGACTTGTCAGGACATTCTGGTGACTTGTCAGGATATTGTGGTCCTGATAAGGTAGGAAAACACACACACTCACACACTTACACACACTCAGCCAGGTCTGTAGGTTATTAAGGCTCTCTCCTCCCATTTTCTTCATAGAGACAGACACTCACAGAAACACACTGACTCACTTCCATCCTCTGAACACCGCCTGCCAGTCAATAACGTCTCATGTCTCCGTCCCGAACAGGGGGTCTAGTGGAGATACTGCTGTCAGACAGAGTGGAGGGATATTATTGCCTGTATCCACTCTCCAGCTCTCTACTCTCTACACAAACACAGCATTAGCATATCAATAGGCCTGTATACGGACAAATCACCATGAGAAGCCATCTGCATTTCCTTTGCTTGGAGAGAAGAGAGAGGAGGCTTCAGACTGAATGGACTCACTCAACAATGAACAGGACAGAACATATTGACTCTCTACATCCATCACTACAGCAACGGCTGACAGCTCTGTCAGGGTTTGAGGGAGAGAGGGGAAGGAGGAGATGGAGAAAGAGAGGGAGAGGGGGGAGCTGAGATGGGGAAAGAGGGAGAGAGGGGAAAGAGATGAAAGGGAGACAGCCAGACGGAGAGACAGACAGAGAGACAGACAGACACAGACAGACAGAGAGACAGACAGACGGAAAGACAGACAGACGGAGAGACAGACAGATGGAGAGACAGACAGGCGGAGAGACAGACAAGCAGAGAGACAGACAAGCAGAGAGACAGACAAGCAGAGAGACAGACAAGCAGAGAGACAGACGGAGAGACAGACAGACGGAGAGACAGACAGACGGAGAGACAGACAGACAGAGAGACAGACAGAGAGACAGACAGACGGAAAGACAGACAGACGGAGAGACAGACAGACGGAGAGACAGACAGACAGAGAGACAGACAGACAGACGAAGAGACAGACAGACGGAAAGTCAGACAGACGGAAAGACAGACAGTCGGAGAGACGGAAAGACAGACAGTCGGAGAGACAGACAGACAGAGAGAGACAGACAGACGGAGAGACAGACAGAGAGACAGACAGATGGAGAGACAGACAGACAGACAGACAGACGGAGAGACAGACAGACAGACGGAGAGACGGACATATGGAGAGACAGACAGACGGAGAGACAGACAGAGAGAGAGACAGACAGACAGACAGAGAGACAGACAGATGGAAAGACAGAGAGACAGACAGACAGAGAGACAGACAGACAGACGAAGAGACAGACAGACGGAAAGACAGACAGACGGAAAGACAGACAGTCGGAGAGACGGAAAGACAGACAGTCGGAGAGACGGAAAGACAGACAGTCGGAGAGACGGAAAGACAGACAGTCGGAGAGACAGACAGACAGAGAGAGAGACAGACAGACGGAGAGACAGACAGAGAGACAGACAGATGGAGAGACAGACAGACAGAGAGACAGACAGACAGACGGAAAGACAGACAGTCGGAGAGACGGAAAGACAGACAGATGGAGAGACAGACGGAGAGACAGACAGAGAGAGAGACAGACAGATGGAGAGACAGACAGATGGAGAGACAGACAGACGGAGAGACAGACAGACAGACGGAGAGACAGACAGACAGACAGACGGAGAGACAGACAGACAGACAGACAGAGAGACAGACAGACAGATGGAGAGACAGACAGACGGAGAGACAGACAGAGAGAGAGACAGACAGACAGACAGAGAGACAGACAGATGGAGAGACAGACAGACGGAGAGACAGGGGACTGGGCTGTTGTTCCTTGCTTCTATCCGCTGCTGTATTGTGGGAAGTATAAGGTTGAACCAGATCGGGATTAGAGGAGATACTGAATATGGCGATTTTCCTTTGAGCTAAGGAAGCAGCCATTCAACTTGCCATTCACCAGCTTTTCAAGCTTAATAAAGTCAAAATGTCGATACTCACCAAAGGATGGAGTTTTGCTGAGCAGCTATCGTCATTACTGCTGTTCTGGCCAATATGTACTTCCCGAAAAGTTCTAAATAAAATGTTACATGCAACCAAAATAAATTGTTGTCTGGAAATAAATAATTGTTTTTGAGCAAGTTAACATGCCAAATCCACCTCTTCTGAAAAGCTGGTGAATGGCAAGTTGAATGGCTGCTTCCTGGGCTTAAAGGAGAATCAGATCTGGTTCAGTATAAGGTTAGATCTGCTACCACCGCTGTGTTCAGCAAGAAAACAATCAGCTCTCACAGCACTACGTTTTTACCAGAGCAGCACAGCCATTTAGAGCCCAGACACACAGCATATGATGCAGGTCTGGCTGGCAGCTTGTCCTCCTGCGCCAGGCTGGCCGCGGTCACAGGCAAGTGCCCTGTACCCAGACAGCTAGTGGTTATCTACAGCCACCAGTGGGCTTTTATACTTTAAAAAGGAGTGAGACAAGCCCGTTCGCCTCCCTTCTCCAAATAAACAAAAGCAGGTGGTTCTCTTCTCACAAAAGAGCCATATTGGAGACATTTAAAGACCAGTGGGTTTGGGCCCTGATGTGTAGGTGTGCTCTGTAGCCATGCCTCTCTAACTAACTATTGTCCATCTACCTCTCTCCCTCCCCTGGCACTCCTAGTATTCCCCATAGCACCTCAGGACTAAGACACCGCTGGGAGATATTTCAAGAGCACTGAAGTTGTTGTTGTTATTGTCTTCTCTTCACTGGCAGCAGAGGAGGAGGGAGTCATTATGCATTGTAGACTGTCACTATAGTCAGACAGAGTGGGTGAGAGAGGCAGGCTGGGGAGTTGGACTGGAGAGAGAGAGAGAGAGAGAGAGAGAGAGAGAGAGAGACACCACCACCTCCAATTAGATGACAAACAATAATGATAGCAGCACACCATCCTCCTCCTACACCGCCACCCTGTCTTCCTCCTGACAGACACAACCAACCCCAGCCAGCCTGATGCCTTCAACTGGCACTCGTACTGCTTTAATTAGGCTTGTAAATAATTATTGCAATTAAAGCCAACAATTAGGAGAGTAAAGCGCCGAGCCGCCATTAGTGGCAACAAAGGATTCCGGAGGATTCTGTAGACGGGCTGGGAAACACACACAAAGAGCTGGGTGACATTATATACAGTCATATATACAGAGACACACAGAGACAGAGGAGACAGGAGGAGATAGAAGAGACAAGAGGAGACAGAGGAGAAATGAGACAGAAAGATGCAAGTGACAGAGGAGACAGGAGGAGACAGAAGGAGACAGGAGGAGACAGAATGAGACAGGAGGAGACAGAATGAGACGGAAGAGACATAGGTGACAGAAGAGACAGGATGAGACAGAGGAGACAGAAGACAACTGAAGACAGAGTAACACCTTACTTAGTGTTTGTCCCTGATTATCCTGCCATCCTGTCCCTGATTATCCCTGCTCTGCTCTGCTCCTGTCCTCCACACATCAGAGAGAGAGAGAAAAGTAAACTAGAGGGAAAGTTTCGAGTCAATTCTTATTCCCAGTGCATAAGACAACAGTAAAGGAAGAATATTAAGTACAGATGCTATGCTTTGCACCAAATCAGTGTAATCAGAGATGAAGAGGCACATGTTTCTGGATAATTGGTGCTTGAAACTAATTAATGGAAATGCTTGTGTCTGATGTCTCTGATAGTGAAAGTTCAGACATGAGTCATGTGATGAGAGTCTATACAACCGCCTGTTCTGTCTCAATGCAGGATGAGAGAGGATGAGTTAGCATGTTAACCTTTAGCCCCAGCTAGCTGAGGTGTCAGAGAGGCTGAAGCTCAGGTATCCTACCCTCCTCATTATGGGCTATTAAGTCAGACATGTAGTGAGGTGGGAGATACAGAGAGAGAGAGAGAGAGAGAGAGAGAGAGAGAGAGAGAGAGAGAGAGAGAGAGAGATGTCATGATCAGATGAGATCCTGCATTTTTTAGCATGTTCTTAACGAAATATAGATTTAGAGTTAGATAAACTTAGATTTTTTTGTCAGGAACATACACAGGATGCTACCCTCTACAACATAACCTTCACTCCTGGAAGGTTTACAACTACCAAAGATTATTATTCCAACGCTAAACAGCAAATGCTCTGGAAAAACAGAAACCTGAAAACACCATCCAACCTGGAACTGAGTGAGTAATGTTTAGTCTAAAGCTATATTTTATTTCCAAAAGCCAAGAAGAAAAATACATTACATTACTTTATAAGGACTGAATGTTAAATTAAGGCTGCCAAGCCTGATACAACTTCAATCAGCACTGACGTGTCAAGTGAGAGGTGTCAAAGCCCTTTAGCCCAACAATGGCAGGAGAGTCACACAGTCTACTGCAACCACATGGAGAGGCCTTAGAAGCTGCCTCCCGCTGTCCAGAGGTAATTAAAATACACTACCCTGTGTATGTAAAGAACGATAAGGCAAGAAAAGATCACAAAATAAAACTCCTTATGGTAAATCAAGAGACACTTTTTGCTGACTATTATAAAAATGGGAACATCAGCAACCTCATCTTCCACACAGACCATCCCCTGGCATGGCACAGTGCTATATTAGCACACTACCCCTCTGTTAAGAGGGGGGTGTTAATGAGGGGTGGAAACTCAGGATACTAGACAACGAGGACTCTGAGTCAGCTAATATAAATCCCTATAACTCTGGAACAGTATTGGTACAAGACAACCCCAAACAGTTTCAGATGTATTTTCACCTAATCAAAGAATTAGCCCAGCAGGAGAAGCTCTCCCTTGAGAAAGATACCCCCACCCAGAGTGGGTCAGACCAGACCTCTTCATTATATAACCCCACAGACGAGCAACCCCAAGCAGAAAGTCAACCTCCCAGCACAGAGTACTACCCCCTCATTGAAATGAAGGATACATTAACCCAGCTGGAGGTAAGGCAGGTGGAGCTGCAACAACAGGTGATTACACTCCAGTCACCACAGACCCAGACAACAGTCCAGCACAACAACACCCCCTTAACCAGACCTGGAGAGCTGGAAGTGGAGAGAGACATATCTGCACTCTGGACTGAGACAACTTCAATAATATAAAAAGCAAGAGAAGAACAGAGCACTAGAGGAGAGGATCAGACTGCTGGAGGAGAGGTTGAGGGGGATGGCATGTGACAGAGAACAACCCACCCGTCGACATCACAGCAGAACAGACAAATGAATAACTCCAAGCCCAGGGATCTCACCACCTCTGAGCAACCCCGTCAGCCACCCTGATAGCCCCCTGACAACCCACCCACACCGGCTGAGGACATACACAAGACACAGATTGTACTCCTTATGGACTCAAACGGGAAATATATACAAGAAAAAAAACCTTTTCCCCAAAACAGTGTGTCTAAACTCTGGTGTCCAAACACCCAGCGCGCCCTAGACCTTCTGTCTGAGGACCAACTATGTTCACCCAGCCACATAATAATACACACAGGCACCAACGACCTGAGAGCCCAGCAGGAAAGGGTGGCCACAGCACTGAAGGGATTGAAAAAGCTTCTTCTACTTTCCCCAACGCACAAGTTGTTATCTCCACCCTGCTACCATACAGCGGGTAAATGCAAGTATTTCCCATGACTGTACCTCAAAACCAAATGTTTTCCTGGCACACCACTCCACCCTGGACTTGAACAGCCTCTATGACCAGGTCCACCTATACATGGCAGCAGTGCTCACCTTTGCCCGGACTCTAAAGGACATCGCTCTCAAACGCAGCCCCAACACTTCACACAGGAGCAACAGATCAACAGACCCCCCGCCCAGACCAGCGAGACACTCTCCCAGACCTGCGGGACCCCCTGGACCTACACATAGAGGACCCACGCCGAGAGGACCTACATCAAACCACAACACCACCAGCCACATACACCCCCACCCCAACCAATCAACACCCCCCCAAGTAAACCATGCCCGCACACAATTTAGGCCCCCCCAGATCAGACCTTTGTCCCTCCTGCCCACCCCATGCACCCCACCCCCACAAGGAGAGCCTCAACATGGAAATCACACATACGCCCAGGGCGTGAGCAGGCAATAGGCCCAACCCCCACTCTTACACTAGCCAAGCCAATGGCATGTACCAGATGCTCAGCAGGCTCTGCACACACTTACTGGCATGAGGCCAAACCACACGACCAACAACATTGGACACTTTATGGAACACAAAGCCTTCACCATCTCATCCTGAAATATCCAAGGCCTGAGGTCATCTGCCTTTGGCAGGAACCTGCTCTTTAGGAAATACAGACATTGTCATCTTACAAGAAACCTGGTATAGAGGAGACGGACCACTGGTTTCCCTCTAGGTTACAGAAAGCTGGTAGTCCCATCCACCAAACTATCAGGTGTGGAACAGGGAAGGGACTCCGAGGGTATGTTAATTTGATATAGAGCAGACCTAACTCACTCCATTAAATTAATCAAAACAGGAACATTTTACATTTGGCTAGAAATTCAAAAGGAAATGATCTTAACAGAGAAAAATGTACTCCTGTGTGCTACCTATATCCCCCCACTAGAATCCCCATACTTTAATGAAGACAGCTTCTTTGAGGGGACTCCTATGGTAGGTACACCTATAGCTCATCTCTTGGCAGTAGTACTGTAAATTACAGCAAAACCACAGCAAAATCACAGTCATACAGAGCAATACTCAATCATGAAGCATCAAAGCCAAAGGAACTGAATAATATTAAGAAATGCTATAGATGGAAGGAATGCAGTTTGGAAACCTACCAAAAAACTATTAGGCAACAACAAAATCAATCCCTTTTAGACAACTTCCTGGATAAAACGTTCCACTGTAAAAGTGAAGGTGTAACCTTGGCAGTAGAAAATCTTAACCAAGGACTGATCACCCCAATCCACAAAAGTAGAGACAAATTTGACCCCAATAACTACCGTGGGATATGCGTCAACAGCAACCTTGGGAAACCTTCTGCATTAACATTAACAGAAGACTCGTACATTTCCTCAGTGAAAACAATATACTGAGCAAATGTCAAATTGTTTTTTTACCAATTTATCGTACGACAGACCACGCATTCACCCTGCACACCTTATTTGACAAACAAACCAACAAAAAAACCAAAACAAAGGCAAAGTCTTCTCATGCTTTGCTGATTTAAAAAAAAGACTTTGACTCAATTTGGCATGAAGGTGAATGCGGTCAGGGCTTTGTGATGGCCACTCCAATACCTTGACTTTGTTGTCTTTAAGCCATTTTGACACCTTTGAAAGTATGCGTGGGGTCAATGTCCATTTGGAAGACCCATTTGCGATCAAGCTTTATCTTCCTGACTGATGTCTTGAGATGTTGCTTCAATATATCCACATAATTTTCCTGCCTCATGATGCCATCTATTTTGTGAAGTGCACCAGTCCCTCCTGCAGCAAAGCACCCCCACAACATGATGCTGCAACCCCCGTGCTTCACGGTTGGGATGGTGTTCTTCGGCTTGCAAGCCTCCCCCTCTTTCCTCCAAACATAACGATGGTCATTATGGCAAAACAGTTCTATTTTTGTTTCATCAGACCAGAGGACATTTCTCCAAAAAGTACGATCTTTGTCCCCATGTGCAGTTGCAAACCGTAGTCTGGCTTTTTTATGGAGGTTTTGGAGCAGTGGCTCTTCCTTGCTGAGCGGGGTGTGTGTGGGGGTGATACTTAGTGTAGAGGGTGGGGGTGTGTGGGGGTGATACTTAGTGTAGAGGGGGGGGGGTGTGGGGGTGATACTTAGTGTAGAGGGTGGTGTGGGGTGATACTTAGTGTAGAGGGTGGGGGTGATACTTAGTGTAGAGGGTGGGGGTGATACTTAGTGTAGAGGGTGTGTGTGTGGGGGTGATACTTAGTGTAGAGGGTGGGGGTGTGTGGGGGGGTGGTAATTAGTGTAGAGGGTGTGTGTGTGGGGGGTGATATTTAGTGAGGAGGGTGGGGGTGTGTGAGGGGGGGTGATACTTAGTGTAGAGGGTGTGTGTGTGTGGGGGTGATACTTAGTGTAGAGGGTGGGGGTGTGTGTGGGGGGTGATACTTAGTGTAGAGGGTGGGGGTGTGTGTGGGGGTGATATTTAGTGTAGAGGGTGGGTGTGTGTGGGGGTGTGATACTTAGTGTAGAGGGTGGGGGTGTTTGTGGGGGTGTGATACTTAGTGTAGAGGGTGTGGGGGTGTGATACTTAGTGTAGAGGGTGGGTGTGTGTGGAGGGTGTGATACTTAGTGTAGAGGGTGGGGGTGTGTGTGGAGGGTGTGATACTTAGTGTAGAGGGTGGGGGTGATACTTAGTGTAGAGGGTGGGTGTGGGTGTGTGTGGGGGTGATACTTAGTGTAGGGGTGGGGGTGTGTGAGGGGGTGTGATACTTAGTGTAGAGGGTGGGGGTGATACTTAGTGTAGAGGGTGGGGTGTGTGTGGAGGGTGTGATACTTAGTGTAGAGGGTGGGGGTGTGTGGGGTGGGGGGTGATACTTAGTGTAGAGGGTGGGGGTGTGTGGGGGTGGGGGTGTGTGCGTGATGGAAGAGAAGAAGAAGGGAGAAGGGACCTCCGTGAGGTCCGCCACACTCCTTCCTATTAATGAATGATGAGGGCAGACAGGACGTGTGCTGCTATCAAATAATGAGGTTAGGATTGGACCATGGTTCCAGGGCACACAACCTGATTAACACAAATCCTGGCTTAAGTCAATTAACAATGCATACTCAGGGGTTTATGCTAATGAGCTAGGTGCTTTGTTAGCTGGCGGGGCGGGAGGAGGTTAATGGTGAGGGTTAACTTCAGACTGTGTAATTCACACGTCAGACAGAGGTACGTGGCAGGGACATGGCCACTCCAAACAGAGAGTAGAAACACACATATGGCATGTAAACACACACACGCTCGGCACGCACACAAACACAGCCGTTGGTCATACAAATGGATTCCACGCATCTCATGACCCAATCAGCACCCACCATCCCAAGGCTGTGGTTTGGTATACTGTACAGCCTCAGTTGACCTTTGACCCTACATCCCACTGATCTAACCGACTGAAGAGAGCACAGACACTCTCAGTCTCACACACACATTCACACACCGCTCGAGGTTGCAGTGTGCGAGACCAGGGAGCGAGCCATGCCGAGGGGATTGAAAGTGTTTTTTGTGGAATGAGAAGCTACATGGCTTCATCAATAAGGTAGAACGGCTGTATTGACAGGGCCATTCACCATGGGTTGTCCAGGTGTCAATATCAAGTGAAGCTGTCAGCAGCAGCCGGTCGGCCAGATGGTTCTGGCCATAACCCAGGTCAGGGAGTGCTCAGGGCACTGGGGGAAACATCATAACCCAGGTCAGGGAGTGCTCAGGGCACCGGGGGAAACATCATAACCCAGGTCAGGGAGTGCTCAGGGCACCGGGGGAAACATCATAACCCAGGTCAGGGAGTGCTCAGGGCACCGGGGGAAACATCATAACCCAGGTCAGGGAGTGCTCAGGGCACCGGGGGAAACATCATAACCCAGGTCAGGGAGTGCTCAGGGCACCGGGGGAAACATCAGGTAGCCCTGGGCATTGATTCCCTGGCCCAGACAACCTGACCGCAGTACAGCACTAACACAGCTAACATCTCAGATAAAGAATGAGGGATGATGCCACATTTATCAGGGACTGTTGTAGGAACGACTGAATGACTGACTGGCTGCTATAAGAATGTAGTACAGTGTAGAGTAGCCAGGTCCATATGTTGTAAATAGAGGATTACTAGTCAGGGTGACTGCTCCCCTCTCCCCACTCAAGGAGGGCAGCAGATGTGCCGCCCATACGTGGACTTGTGGTGTGAACCATCATGGCTGTCACACTTCACAGAGCTCTCTTTGTCCAGGCCCCTTCTTCCATATAAACACAGCTGCATGGATTTCATGGTCGGAAGGCGGCAGGCATCATATATGGCGACACATTGCCAAATGTGCCGTGTAGTGGAAAGCCCATTTGACCCCAATCCAAACTCCCATACGGTTGTATGGTTGTATGATTCCTGGTACTCATATCCCCATGGCTAGAAAACCCAACCATGAATGGACACAATTGAGGGATTAAGGATTAATTCATGAACCCATCAGAGACCACTACAGGGATAGGATGCAGTTCTCAGTATCTATTCAGAAGAGATTAAGAGGGAATAATTGATATTCTCCCATATATTCTATATGAGCCTTATGAGGCTAGATTTTGGGAACAGTCTGAAAAGAGACTAGATGATTTCAACACATTCCATCCATTCCACTCCCTTCTAAGGTCTTTTGATTCTGTCCTGAAAGCAGCCGTCTGATTGTTCAACCCTCTATTCTAGTGGTGGCGAGTCTAGTTAATGGCAGTCTTTGTGCAGGGCTGACAGGGTAACAGTGATGGGTGAAAACCAAAAGAGATCAGGGTGAACGGTCAAAACCCTTAACTTGTTCCCTTTCTCTGGCTAAAACAGCTGCCTTCTAACATGGATGCCCTGGGGTCAGAGCAAGATCACGGGATGGAATGGACAAGGCCAGGTTGGGTGAGGGTGTGGAGAGTGGAGAACATTATCCATTCACCACTGATTACAATCTCAGAAAGAGAGAGCGGGGGGAGAATGTGAGAGAGAGAGAGAGAAAGAGAGAGAGAGAGAGAAAGAGAGAGAGAGAGAGAGAGAGAATAAAGGGGCGAGAGGAGACAGAGGAAGATGGAGACAAAGAGACAGAGGAAGATGGAGACAAAGAGACAGGGGAAGATGGAGACAAAGAGACAGAGGAAGGGTCTTAGACCTGCCAGCCATGAACCAGCGGTCTTTTGTCGAGCTGCCATCTTGACTTCACTCACTATTCTTTGCCTCCTCTGTTGGTTGTTGGTCATGATTTGGTCCTGAACCCAGACTTCCTCTCTCAAGTACAGGTGCAGGTCATTGTTCCTGTTTCTAGAATTCAGCAATCACAATGAGCTAACATTCCAGAGTTCAGGTTCTCTCCCTGGAGCTCAAGTCTGAAGAGGAGTTTTAAATAGAGCGGCTCCTATTAAAGACTGCGGCTAGTAGAAGAGAAAGAGAGAGAAGAGAGAGAGGAAAGAGATATACACTGAGTGTACAGAATATTAGGAACACCTGCTCTTTCCATGACATTGACTGACCAGGTGAATCCAGGTGAAAGCTATGATCCCTTATTGATGTCACCAAATCCACTTAAATCAGTGTAGATGAAGGGGGGGAGACAGGTTAATGAAGGATTTTTAAGCCTTGAGACAATTGAGACATGGATTGTGTCCCATTCAGAGGGGTGCCTTTGAACGGGGTATGGTAGTAGGTGCCAGGCCCACTGGTTTGAGTGTATACACTCAGTGTATATATAGCAGAGGAGAGAGAGAGAGGAGAGAGGGACTCTTAAGAGGATATTAATGCTGGTTTGTTCTCATTAATCACATCCTCCTGCTCGATTTAGTTTGTGTTCTACACGTACACAAAACACACACACCTCTCTCTCTCTCTCTCTCTCTCTCTCAAGGGCTTTATTGGCATTGGAAACATATGTTAACAATAAAATGAACAGTAAACATTACACTCACAGAAGTTCCTAAAGAATAAAGACATTTCAAATGTCATATTATGATGTCTATATACAGTGTTGTAACGATGTGCAAATAGTTAAAGTACAAAAGGGAAAATAAATAAACATCAATATGGGTTGTATTTACAATGGTGTTTGTTTGTCACTGGTTGCCTTTTTCTTATGGCAGCAGGTCACACATCTTGCTGCTGTGATGTCACACCGTGGTATTTCACCCAGTAGAGATGGGAGTTTAACATAATTGAGTTTGTTTTCAAATTCTTTGTGGATCTGTGTAATCTGAGGGAAACATGTCTCTCTAATATGGTCATACATTTGGCAGGAGGTTAGGATGTGCAGCTCAGTTTCCACCTCATGTTGTGGGCAGTGTGCTCTCTCTCTCTCCCTCCTTCGTCTCCTCTTTCTCTCATGGCTGTGGGCCAATCCAATCTGCATGTGGTCTAGATGAAGGTGTAAACCTGGGAAACAACAGACTATCCAGGAGCGCTAATGCTTAACATCAGCCCTACCTGCAGAATCACAGAAGCCTAATATCAGCCTTACTCCAGACACTGTTTGCCAATTAACACATTAAGTCACACTGTCATATGCACCAAGGTCTAGCATTTTGATGATCCAGTGGCGTGTCACCCAATCTAAGCCTGGCAGCAGAAGGTGTGAATGAATCCTATTTCCCATTTCTTCCATCTTGATAACCACCAGTCTTGATAACCACTGAACCCATTTCCTCCCAATCTATTTTACGCTGGGTAAACAAAGGCAAAGAAGGCTCAGAGATCCTGCAAATAATGTAAAGTAAAAAAAAAAGAGGAAATCATGCATGGATTTCAAATTTCACAGCTGAGCACTTGGTAGAAGGCTGAAAAAAAGGGGGTATTTTCTTTTTCAAATAATCTCTGAGCTGTAATGCCGTATGAGGAAGGTTGTGCGTGCGTGTGTGTGTGTGTGTGCATGTGTGTGTGGATTTAGGGTCTTTATGGGGGCGATTTAACAGAGCGTCCCCTGCTAAGGAGACTGGTGTTGGAGAGTGACAGAAAGCAGCACGTCTGTAGCCTATCTGGCAGTAAAGAGTAGGAGGTGAATAGAGAGGATCTAGGCCTGTGAAAGGCTAGCGTGTTTTATAGGCCAGATCAGTCTCTATGGGTTGGTCACACCAGTGGGGATTTCACACTCTTTTTAATAGAGAGGTGGACAAAAGAAGGCTGCTATTTCACTGGAACAAGTGTGACTGTCAAGTGTACTTGTGCCAAAATTTATAAAATCAACACCTTATTCACAAATTGTCTCACAGAAAGAGTGTAGGGCAGGGATCATCAACTAGATTCAGCCACAGACAATTTTTTTCTTGAGCCGACGGTCAGGGGTCCGGAACACAATGAAAAAGAATTTGTAAACTAAAAATTGAACACAATAAGCCAAACCAGACATAATATTTGACTAAAACATGATAATTTAAAATATTGCTTATATTTGTATATGATCACGTGCCTCTCTATTATGTATGGGAATACTTGGGAACAGATCTCCAAAATTAAAATAACTTAGAGCTGATTTCCTTGTGTTTTACAGTCTTTATTGTCTAACAATGAATATTATTTTATTTTTAGCGCAGACAACTAAAATAAAACCACCCGGGGGGCCGCCAGTTGTGGAACCGTGTTGTAAGGTGTCCAATAAAAAACGCATCTGTTGACCAATTGGTAAAATAATATGTTAATTCAGTAGATCAAACATTTCGGGTAGCCTTCCACAAGCTTCCCACAATAAGTTGGGTGAATTTTGGCCCATTCCTCCTGACAGAGCTGCTGTAACTGAGTCAGGTTTGTAGGCCTCCTTGCTCGCACACACTTTTTCAGTTCTGCTCACAAATGTTCTATGGGATTGAGGTCAGGGCTTTGTAATGGCCACTCCAATACCTTGACTTTGTTGTCCTTAAGCCATTTTGCCACAACTTTGGAAGTATGCTTGGGGTCATTGTCCATTTGGAAGACCCATTTGCGACCAAGCTTTAACTTCCTGACTGATGTTTTGAAAAGCACTCCCACAGCATAATGCTGCCACCCCCCGTGCTTCACGGTTGGGATGGTGTTCTTTGGCTTGCAAGCCTCCCCCTTTTTTCTCCAAAAATAACGATGGTCATTATGGCCAAACAGTTCTATTTTTGTTTCATTAGACCAGAGGACATTTCTCCAAAAAGTCAGATCTTTGTCCCATGTGCAGTTGCAAACCATAGTCTGGCTTTTTTATGGCGGTTTTGGAGCAGGGGCTTCATCCTTGCTGAGCGGCCTTTCAGGTTGTCGATATAGGACTCGTTTTACTGTGGATATAGATACTTGTGTACCTGTTTCCTCTAGCATACTTGTGTACCTGTTTCCGCGCCGAAGACGTGGATGTCGATTAAAGGCAGCCCCCCCGCACCTCTCTGATTCAGAGGGGTTGGGTTAAATGTGGAAGACACATTTCAGTTGAAGGCATTTGGTTGTACAACTGACTAATAATGGTGACTTTGACTTTGACATCTTCACAAGGTCCTTTGCTGTTGTTCTGGGATTGATTTGCACTTTTCGCTCCGAAGTACGTTAATCTCTAAGAGACAAAACGCTTCTCCTTCCTGAGTGGTATGATGGCTGCGTGGTCCCATGGTGTTTATACTTGCGTACTATTGTTTGTACAGATGAACGTGGTACCTTCAGGTGTTTGGAAATTGCTCCCAAGGATGAACCAGACTTGTGGAGGTCTACAATTTCTTTTCTGAGGTCTTGACTGATTTCTTTTAATTTTACCATGATGTCAAGCAGAGGCACTGAGTTTGAAGGTAGGCCTTAAAATACATCCACAGGTACACCTCCAATTGACTCAAAGGATGTCAATTAGCCTATCAGAAGCTTCTAAAGCCATGACATCATTTTCTAGAATTTTCCAAGCTGTTTAAAGGCACAGTCAACTTAGTGTATGTAAACGTCTGACCCACTGGAATTGTGATACAGTGAATTATAAGTGAAATAATCTGTCTGTAAAGAATTGTTGGAAAAATACTTGTGTCATGCACAAAGTAGATGTCCTAACTGACTGAGTTTTAAGGACTCCAAGTGTATGTAAACTTCCGACTTCAACTGTATCTATTACCTGGGCCATTTCATGTTTTCATGTGTATCTGAGCTATTGCCGTTCAAGCAGGCAAAAATTGTAAACCATGTGTTTCATCAAATACATGTGTTTCATGTATTTGATACCATTCCACTCCAGTCATTACCATGAGCCCGTCCTACCCAATTAAGGTGCCACCAACCTCCTGTGATTGCATGGTGCTGTTGCATGGCCATTGCGAATGTCAGAAAATAAGAATTTGTTCTTAACTGACTTGCCTAGTAAAATAAAGGTAAAAAATTAACTTCATATAATATCACATTAACTTCAGATAATATCACATTAACTTCAGATGTGATCACATGAAAACGTGTTTTTGGAACAACTAATGTATTTATGAAAAATTCATGTGGTTTTTCCCTAAGGGATGTTAGAGAATGACACCATTGAATGATTCAGAACATGAATAATCATATTTGTCTTGGTAAAATGTATTTTATAACAGAAGGAAGTGACATTTCATCACCAAAGTTTGTTTTCACCCTAAAGAATGTGGCTGATCTAGGATCAGTTTTGCCTTTTATTATTCATCATAATGAATGATGATGAACTGGTCCTAGATCAGCAACAGCTTTGTGAATACACGCCGTTGTCTATTCTCCAGTGTAATATTTGTGTCAGGAATACTGTACAATGAAAACAATATGCTGCTGAGTATATGTGTATTACCTATGTATCAGAATACTGTTAGAAAACAACAGCCTAGTCCCTCCACTCCACATGTGCTGCAGCTGCATCTGACTGATGTTTGTCTTTAATTGGTGTTTGGAGAAGCAGCCAGTGTAAATGAAATGGTTTCTCCACAGGTATCACTTCTGAACGCCCTCACATGGGAGATTTTTGGATTATTCCACATGAATCATGAATTGCTGGACACACCGGCCGGTTGACCACCTCGCAGCGCACACACACACAACACAAATGAATAGACACACACACACACACAAACACACACAAACACACACACACAAACACACACCTCACAGCCAGCGACAGTCTGCCACAATAATAATCATTTGTCCCGTGATTGGACTCAACAGTGTGTGATGATGAATATTGGGCCCACCGCTGACTGACTGGTCAGCACTCCTACAATACATCACAATGACCATGAAAGAGCCTAATCAAAATGTCAATAATCCAGCCTATAAAAGAGCCTTTTCGATGGCAGGGTGATTGTCCCAATTCATGCCTCTCTCTCCACTGCATCACGTCGATAAAACCCACAACAAAGAGAACAAATACAGAGTTGTGTGGCTCAGTGTGACTGTGAGCGCAGAGCGAGCGAAAAAGGGAAAGACCTGCATGTGCCTCTCTTTTGTTTCCCTCACCTGGTTGCTATGCAAACAGAGATAAGCCAGGAGCACCTGGACTGATGGTCAATTGGTTCCTAGTCCTATTTTGAGGCTGAGCACATTCTCCCATCCAGCAGAGATGAAAAGACAGTAGCCAGGTGGTAACCAGTAGCTAGGTGAGGCGAGGTGGGGCTGGCAGCACTAACACACTCCTGGATTTACATGTGGAGCCAGCGCCAGGTGGGATTCAGCATAGAGATAAGACCATAGAGAGGCTCATGTCATAGATCCCCAATTCTCCAGAATGCAACATTTTGTTGGCCAATTTACTAGGGCAGTATTCTATGTGGTCACACAGCGATACGGTCCATTACTTTTTAAATAGCCTCTATCATAAGTAAGCATTTTACTGATAGTTTATACCCACTGTTTACAAAGCATTTGACAAATATTATAATTATTTTTCTTTTTACTTGATTATTGTTCCTAGAGCTTATCATAGTCTCTTTGTATTGGGCTCTATAGCCTTCAATTGATGCAGTGCTTGATAATGGTGCACACATGTCAACTGTGTTATTCTGTTTGAAAAGACAGTGCTCTTGATAAATGTTCCCTCAACATTTTTTCGGGCACTGAGAAAATGTCAGGTCTGCTGTGAGCAAACTTGAACGCTGTGGAAATGTTGTGCAACTTCCAGCGCATGTTACTGTGAGCAGCGAGGCTGTACTGCTTTAGGTTACAGTTTAAACAGTGGACATGTAGGTTACTGAAGCTATTTGATCATAATGTAGGCCTACCAAAGTGACCTACCATCAAAACCAATGGAGAGTAATAATATCATCAACACAAGTCTATAGATACACTTTCCGACTCATTCATTACTGCTGCAGTGCTTGTTGTAGCTCTGAGTGGAAATAGGAAGTGTGTTGACAGTGCTGAGTAAGAACTAAAACTAGAACTCACTCATAAAAACAGCCGCTCTTTGCTGTATTCGTTGAGTCTCTCTCTAGTCATGGTTTTACACGTATTCATTTAGCTGTAGATTCTTTATGCCTGATACGTTACTGCAGATATGGTCATCTGAGCCATCCGATTGGCCAGTGGTAAGCCTATAGTGCACTTGATTTGCTCTCTGGGCCTACCGGGAAGGCAGAGTTTGTACCTTCAGACACATGAATTGGTTCAAAATGGCAACAGTTGGCCTACCTGGCGCACAGGGCAGCTGAACCGGGTGCACCGACCGCTAACAACCCGAGACAAAAAAAGAGAGGTGAAGGTCAAGAGCCACACATCCTCCAAAACACGACCCTGCCAAGCGCTTCTTGACACAATGCTTGGAAGCCAGCCAATTTGTCAGAGGAAACACAGTACAGCTGGCGACCAAAGTCACCATGCATGCGCCAGGCCCGCCACAAGGAGTTGCTAGAGCGCAATGGGACAAGGACATCCCGGCCGGTCAAACCCTCCCCCGAACCCGGACAAAGCTGGGCCAATTGCGCGCTGCCTCATGAGTCTCCCAGTCGCGGCTGGCTGCCTGGGATCGAACCCGGGTCTGTAGTGGCGCCTCTAGCACTGCGATGCAGTGCCTTCGACCTCTGTGCCACTCGGCAGTCTCTGGGCCACTGCGCCCACTCGCTGCTTAGAGGGAACATTGCTATTGATCAAATGAAAAACATAGACGAGGTGTTTCAGGAATATGAGAGAGATATTTCATCATCAGACATTCACATGATTACAACACAAACTCAGCAATATCTCTCTCACATGCACACACCCCCTGCATACACAAACACACACATCCGCGTATCGAAAAGGGCAGGCTCTTCAGCTGAATCTGCTAAAACAACTCTGACCTTTTCCTTCCATCGCTTTATTGGCCTCAGGCTCTCTTCCACATCATCATGTGTGTGTCCCAAATGACACCCTATTCCCTGTATATTGCACTACTTTTTACCAGGGCCTGTCATTCCAAATAGTGTACCCCTGCCATTTTCCATCTAGCTAGTTGGTCACCTACATGTTGCTAGCTAAACATATAGTTCAGTGGAGGCTGCTGAGTGGAGGACGGCTCATAGTAATATCTGGAATGGAGTAAATGGAATGGTATCAAACACCTGGTTTCCATGTGGTTGACACCATTCCATTGACTCCATTTCAGTCATTATTATGTGCCGTCCTCCCCTCAGCAGCCTCCACTGATATAGTTATATGTCTGTCATATTGAGGTGTCTAGCTATAAGTTAAACCTAATCAATCAAATAGATAGGTGTAAGCAATTATGGTAATTCCAAATCCCCTTAACTAGGTGTCTTCGCTAGACAGACACAGAGAAAGAGAGGGGGGAGGAAGTGAGAAGGAAAGGATGAAAGTGAGAAAGGTAGAGAGAGGTGGGAAGAGAGTGGAATACAGAGATACAGAGAGAGAGAGAGAGAGAGAGAGATGGAGAGAGAGAAACTGACAGAGAAAGACAGCAGTGCAAATGTACTTAAACTCTTCTCTTCCAACTTGTTAGGCAATCATATGTACCTACGGGGGACGGATGGCCAGCCACACAGGAGGGTGATTTTCACTAAGGAGGAGAAGGAGGCCATGCTGACTGAGATGCAAACTACGCTTCTTCTGACAGGGAATTGTCAAGGAGGTGGAAGTACCCTTCTGTTTATCAATCACATTATATTAGATCTGAAATTATTATGATTTCAATGAATGTCATATCAGAGAGCACACAATGTTTCAATTTGTCACTTTTTGCTTAAAGGTCAGTACCATGTCTAGCCTGCCAGAAGTTTGAGAGGGCCCAGACTGTGGCACCGGAGTTGAACAACATCAAAGTTGTTTCACCATTTCACATGATCAGTAAGTGTCCCAATTCAAATATTGCCCTGATAAGTTGTTTTGGAATGGTTACTTTATTTGACCACAGCAGAGTTCAAAATGATAGAATGTGTGTGTGTGTGTCAGTATCCGTACAAATATGAAAATCTGCAGACTGTATGATACGGGTAATAATAAAGTAATCTTCTCTCTAACACTTTAAATGTTAGGGGTGGACCTCATCGGACTCTCCACTAAATCCAGGAATGGAAACCGCTGGTGTCTGACGGCGACCGATCACTTTACCAAGTGGGTGGAAGCAATACCCATTTGTGCTTAACTCTATATTCCCTTCTGTAACCCATTAGAAAGGGTGCTTGAAACCAAAAATAGATTTTCGTTTTGTATGATACCCATCAATGATGGACATCTTCACCACCCACGGTTCTCCTGAAGTCATCTTGAGTGTCCAAGGTCATGAACGCTGGAACAAGTTACGGATGTTATGGGTTATATTCTGTCACCAATGGTTTGCTTTATTTTTTTTGTACAATTAGTTTTTGTCTTCCATGGTACATAATCAGACATTTCAATATTTTACATTGTCAATAGATATTGTTTTTCTACTGTATATACAGTTATTACATATACTGCAGGCTTTCCAATGTGTGATTGGCTTAGTGTTGTTGTTTGTCTATTGCTATTTTTGTATAATGTACGTTCAGATACTGAAACCCCACCTGATGTAGTGGAAGTTGTTGAACAAGATCAGAACACCTTCGAGGACCACCTTCAGGCACGGACTGAGAAGGATGTGGAGGTTTTTGACCAGGTAAAAATGATTGTCCACTGTTAATGTATTTTCTGGCCCTCCAAGAGATATGGAAGAAATGTATTTGTAATATGAACTATAATTGCATTTATTCCTGTCATCAATCAAGGTGAGACTGAACATGGACAAGGTGCAGGAGAAACAGAAGGAGAGCTACCAGAGCAGAATCAAGAAGGGGACCAAGTGCTACCACATCCGGGCAAATTATTTGGTTTGGAAGAAGGACGAAAGGAAGGCGAGACCTGGAAAACCTCTTTTGCTCCTAGCTGGGATCACCATCTGTTAAGGTGAATATAAAAAATGTCCGATAATAACTATTTGCATTTGCAAACAAAATAACCTGAAGCCAGTTTAAGTTTCCCTAACACTGATATTTTTCACTTTGTCTTGCTAGGGCTACCTCCGTGGAAGCCGAGGACCAGTGAGTTTGGATCAGTCTGGTTATCTGTGCTCTGAATCGGAGGGGGACCAGCTTGAGGTAGGCTATACCTTCCAAAAGTGTTGAAAAGTACATATCTCCCATTTATAACACTGCACTAATCCATCAAATTGTAACCTGTGTGTTTGCTTGTTTACGTCTCTGTCTCCTCCCCCTGTTCCCTTTAACTCTGCTCTTGTTCTCCAGGACCTAGGGGTTCTGCCCAACACCCAGACATGGATCCACCTGATGTCCTCCATTACTAACCACCCTTCAACTTTTCATTACGTCATCTACAGCTACTCCTATTGTCATGTTGTCATTATCTACTAAGAAAGGTTTCTTGTTCTATCATACTGGGCACATACAGTGAGGGAAAAAAGTATTTGATCCCCTGCTGATTTTGTACGTTTGCCCACTGACAAAGAAATGATCAGTCTATAATTTTAATGGTAGGTATATTTGAACAGTGAGAGACAGAATAACAACGATCTAGAAAAACTCGTGAAAAATGTTATAAATTGATTTGCATTTTAATGAGGGAAATAAGTATTTGAACCCCCTCTCAATCAGAAAGATTTCTGGCTCCCAGGTGTCTTTTATACAGGTAACGATCTGAGATTAGGAGCACACTCTTAAAGGGAGTGCTCCTTATCTCAGCTTGTTACCTGTATAAAAGACACCTGTCCACAGAAGCAATCAATCAATCAGATTCCAAACTCTCCACCATGGCCAAGACCAAAGAGCTCTCCAAGGATGTCAGGGACAAGATGGTAGACCTACACAAGGCTGGAATGGGCTACAAGACTATCGCCAAGCAGCTTGGTGAGAAGGTGACAACAGTTGGTGCGATTATTCGCAAATGGAAGAAACACAAAAGAACTGTCAGTCTCCCTCGGCCTGGGGCTCCATGCAAGATCTCACCTCGTGGAGTTGCAATGATCATGAGAACTTTTTTCCCTCACTGTAATATGTGAGATACACAGATGAACTAAAAACACTAGCACTGCAAACACTCAGAACAAAGAGCAGCAGTGCCTGGACTTCACAGTTTCCCTCTTCA
The DNA here is from genome assembly GCA_030435695.1 of Brachymystax lenok tsinlingensis. Taxonomy (NCBI): domain Eukaryota; kingdom Metazoa; phylum Chordata; class Actinopteri; order Salmoniformes; family Salmonidae; genus Brachymystax; species Brachymystax lenok. The sequence goes on from CM059802.1 coordinate 17,582,260, forward strand.
AGTCCCCTTCCGAGACTGGCTGCCTGCTGAGAACAAGTGACAGGCAGAATCTCCCACCCATACAGCAACCACCTCCTCAATATTCCACACAACAGAATCCAGTATTTTAGTCTATGATTTCCATGTGAGTGTACAACAAATCTGGAAAAATAAGTTAATGTATCAAAAAGTATCAAAGTTTATGTATTAAAATCTTAAATATTGCCAGGTTGGTTTTCACAGCTGTTTCACAAGGTGTTCATTATTGTAAGTTGTAAGGTATCCTTTGATGGTATTTATTTGTTCCCCATTATTCATTGTTGTATCCTAAGACCTACAGTAGATCCATATATATTCAACCACGAGGGGGTATCAATGAGCTATGCGAGATAGAAAAAAATGAATCCTAATAGAGGACTAGTGAAATGATATTATTTCAGTGTAGACAAGGGAAGGGCAGGTTCCAATAATCAAACGGATTTGGATATGAATGGAGTGGAAATGAGCTGACTTGGTGATCTGTAAGGGAAGTAACCTGAATGTATCAAGCAGATTGCACATTTTATTTACCATTTCCAAAACGTAGCAATGTTTAAGACATGGATTTCATGTTGTAATGTTAACAAGGTACCCAAAAGTAGTTCAAAGTCATGTTTTCATTTTATTAGCTAAACAAACTTGTTTAAACAGCGAAATTGTGGCTGGAAATCTGTTATTTTTCATTTTTTGAGAGATAAGACAGAAGAGTGCGCAATCGAGATGATAGAGAGCAAATTGCTTCGCGAGGTATTTTACCTGAAAATACATGATCTAAGTGATTGACAGCTGGTATTCAGCAGTCATTCAAATCATTATTTACTTTGAAGAACTACTAAATTTGTGATTTTGTCAGACGGCATAGACAGCTGCTCAATAGAGATGAGATGATGATTTGCAATGAATTAAAGTCATCAAATCAAACAAATGTTATACACAACAACTTAAATATTTTATTAAAATAAAGTAATGTGAATGAATTATGGTAAATAAGTGATAAGTAATAATTGGCAGTCACTACCATCATGGGACTTTTATTAATTGTTTTATTCTGTGTTGTTACACATTATGCACAGAGCAATTAAAATCTAAACCCGAAATCGAAACCGTGATTATTTGTTTAAAATCAAAAAGCACGAATCGCTCAGCACTACTCCCCTGACATGGGATCTGAGACAAACACACACATTCCTCGATGTTAATGCACGACGCCAGACTGACAAGATATAGGGTCACTTTATTTGATCCAGTCAGGGATCTCAATTCTAACAAAAAATCTATTCTATGTGACACAACATTTCCGTATTGGTGCAACTTTGAGAGTCATTCAAGTGAAGAAAAAGCTATATGGAGAAAAAGGCATGCATACCTCCCTAGACACAGGTAGGTGTCGGCAGGGGGAAGGGAGCAGAGGGATGTATGAATCAAAAGAAAGAACAATGGTGAGTGTTTCCAGTCTGTCATGTCAGCGATGATCCAGTACCCTGCAGTCAGCCTGCATTTCTCACACAGACACAATTATGACATTTTTGTGCGTGTGCATCTGAAAGCCAGAACAGCATCAGAGCCTCTATGCAAATAAGACCAGAGACAGTGTGTGTTTATAAGAGCTCCACACCTCCTACATCCTTCCCACCCCTGACATAACACACACAGATGGGTGTGAAGGATAGCTGTCTGAGCAGAGAGCCCGTCTCTCTCTCTCTCTCTCTCTCTCTCTCTCTCTCTCTCTCTCTCTCTCTCTCTCTCTCTCTCTCTCTCTCTCTCTCTCTCTCTCTCTCTCTCTCTCTCTACCAGACACACACACAGACAGCCTCATTGTTATTCAGAGTAGGAAGCAACAACTGGAGCCAAATCTGTCCGCTCTCCACTCTTTAATTTGTGATCATCCCTCTTTTGTTCTTCATGGCCTCAAATCATGTGTTTCGCCTCCAACACCTCAATGATGGAACAACGGGATGTTCTCTCTATCAGAAGGAACCCGTGATCTTGTGGAGCTGTGACGTAGCATCAGGATGGAATAAGGTGGTGCAATGGCTATTGATCCCAGTTTCATGTGTACTCTTGAAGGCAAGAGTACACCTTATCAAATGACTGTCTG